>OX422219.1:313559793-316012293 GCA_949130495.1 Sambucus nigra | reverse complement strand
GTATTATTTTATTTTAGGGGACGGGGAGTGGTCCCAGGGGTATGCCACATAGGATCGATACTTATGTATTTGATGGACAGCGGATAGGGTGGGGGTTGAGGGACCCGAATACCGTCCAGAGTATGCCAGTTCATGGACGTGCGCTTCAAGACATCGAGGCTAAGGTGCTCATAACGCATGAGATACCCGGGAGGGAGAAATCCTCATTGTGGTTGCGCGAACAATGCGACACGATGAATATACAAGGGTGTATGAATTCGTATATCGTGTGGCCTATCCACCTCCTCAAACCTACCCCAGACATATAGTGATATTATATGAATTGAATTGATTTAAGTTGTTACATTTGAATTATATCATGATATATATTGTTTTGAATGTATATTTGCATTATCTCTATTTTATTTTGATATATGATGTTTGAACAGGTACAACGTTGCTATAATAGGTACAAATATACTACTGGGCAGTGGCAGTGGCCATACTGCACAGTAATTTTTTTTTCAATTCTGCCCAGAATTGTCATGGTCATTGACCGTGACAAGCCCATGACAAAGGATAACTGTCACAGACTTGTTACGGTCAATGACCATGATAATTTTTTATTAAATGTTACGGGTTTGTCACGATTTGTAACCGTGGTAAATATTGTCAAGGTCAAAGATCGTGAAATGACCGTGATAAGTCTAATGAACTTGTCACGGTCAATGACCGTGACAAGTCCGTGACAAACAAAGTTGTTATCCCCATACTTGTCACGGTCATTCACCTTGACAAGTTGGACTTGTCACGGTCAATGACCGTGATAAGTCGACAAATTTGGTGTAGTGTTTTGAATTCCAGACCGAATGCAATATTTCTCAAACTCATCATTATCAAACTAGTGACCATGGTCGGTGCTGAAAGTATAAGGCATCCCATAACAACATATGATCTTCTTCCATATAAACTAGAAAACCCTCTAATAAGGCATATTTACCAAAGGTTCAAACTCCACCCATTTGGTGACGTAATCCACTGCTACAACCAAATATTTGAACCTACCATTGGTGGTCGTCCTTGGTCCAACCAAGTCTATTCCCCAAATAGCAAATGACTAAGGAGAAGGAATGTGAGTTAGGGCAGCCCCTAGGCTTATGTGTATAGTAGATTTTTTTTTGCACTTATCACACTTTTTGACGAAAGAAACACAATATGCCATCATCATTGGCTAGTAGTAGCCTTGCAGGGCTATTCTTTATACCAATGATCGATTGGCTGGATGAGCTCCACATGAGCATTCATGTACTTCTCTCATCAGATTATTTACTTCGGTTGGATGAACACAACGAAGTAAATAGACAATGTATCCTCTTCTATATAGGATTCACTTCTCTAAAACATAATTGGCTACTTTGTATCTCATCTTCTTAACTTCTTTCTGGTCAGATGGTAACAAGCCTTTTTTAATGCAATATTTGACTGGATCCATCCAAGAAGGACCCAATTATACAAAATTATATTGAAATCTTCCACATTAATACTCTTATGGGTGAGAATTTTTACTGAAGTGGTTCGTTTGAGATTTATCTGAGTTGTTGAGGCTAACCGAGCAAGGGCATCTGCTCGGGCATTATCCACTCTTGGAATTTGGACCATCTTGACGGCAGGAAAAGAAGAGATAACCTCCCTAGACTTATTCAGGTATCTTACCATGGTTTCTCTTTTAACTCAATATATCTGAAACATGTGGTGGACAATAAGTTGAGAATCACTATGTGCTATCACCTTCTCAACACCTAGTGATGAAGCTAGTTTCAAGCCTATAATTAATGTTTAGTACTTCTCTTCATTGTTGGAGGCTTGAAACTAAAATCTCAATGCATATGACACATCTAAATCGTCTGGAGTGTTGATAATGAGTTTATATTCACTGCTAGTGGAGCATAAAGATCCGTTTATGGACAGTTTCCGATTTAAAGCACTCCATATCTGACTATCTTCTTACTTTGTTGAGCCAATCGCTAAGCTCTTTTTGAGCAGCTGATGATTGTAGTTAGTCAACGACAATCTCCGTTTGCTTTTGAGATGAGCTATCTTCCAAAGAACTCTGTTCGGAAGAAAAACCTGGATTATTTGACACTTCTGCATATGTGAACTCAGCAATGAAGTCGGCTACCGCTTGCCCTTTTAATGCAATTCTTGACTCCTAAACAACCTCATACTCCCCAAGTTCAACTGCCCAAGGCATCAACCTTTCTAACTTTTCAGGTTTGTGCAAAGCTTATCGCAAAGGTAAGACAGTGTATACCATAATATTATGGGCGAGGAAGTATGGTCTCATTCCTCAATAAGTGCCAGTGCCAGCATTTCTAAGTGATAAAAAGGGTTTTTTTATCTGTCGTTGTTGAATAGCCTCTATAATATAAAAAATCCTTGATTACCTACAAAAAATATAACAAAACTCGTATAGAGGTAAGTCAGGATATCAATCCAACTTTATGGAGTGAAACACGAAAAAAGAGATGTAATCCACGTTTCTAATTATTTTCTTTCTAGATTTTTCTACTTTTCTTTTTTGTTTGTTTTCTATTTTTTTATGATTTTTTTTATTAAAACAATTTTTGATGATGGTGAATTAACTAAACTACATGAGAACAAGTAATTCAACTAGAAGAAAAGTGTAAAGAAATATTACAAAGTGTGTGATGAAAGTGAGTGAAATATAACTAAATGAGTGAGAAAGATCAAGGGATGTAGATCCACCCACATTTCACAGAATTTTCTCTAATTTGAAATATTTGAATTTGATTGATTTCTAAAATATTCATTTAATTCAAAAGGTAATTCTCATTACACTAATGAATGAATTAAATATTATCTTAGAAAAGTAATTTTAAATCCCACAACACTACTCAAAATGAATTAAAATCAATCAAATGAATCACCCACCAGGATCAGTTTACCTAACTAATTTTAATTAGACAAAATAAAAATAAGAGTAGACGAAAATTATATTAATATTTTAATCAATTTAATAAGCCTATCTCTAGTTTGAATCAATTGATAAAATGATAACACAATTTTTAATCCTTTCTCAAAGATGATTTTTCATTTCTCAATGCAAAAATAAAAGTAGGAATTAAATTTACTAATCAAACAAAATAAAAATAAAAAGTAATATTATCAAACTAAATTAGTTGGATTTATGGGCGCTTCAATTCATCCTTTGAATGAGAGATTATTCCTCGTAATAATCATCCAAGACATAAGATAAACAAATAAAATCATGCAAGGATTAAACAAGATGAATTAAAAATGAATAAATCAAACCCAAAATTGCCTTGAATTGGAATGAATTCTTCAATTATATCTCTCAAACTTAATTACACTACTCAATTTATTTTTTTTCTAAAAAAATAAAAAAAATTAAACTAAAATTTCTCTCTATTAGCTTCTTCTAGGTCTTCTAGTCTTCTCACTTTTCTGGTCTTCATTTATACATGGAAAAATATGGAGCTAGGGGAAAAGTTAGAAGAATAAAGGTGCATAAGGTTGAATAGGTAATAATGAGGGGCAGTTTTGGAAAATAGGAAACTAACAAAGCATGTTTGGTTTATTTGGTTTGTTCGAGATTTGCTGACTTGGATTTAGGGTAAAATGGGTGTAAGAGGGCTAGTGGGTTTTGGGGTTGAAATGGTAAGGTGGAGATTTAGGTACCCGGGTTGGATCGTGGGTATAGCAGGATAAATGGTCTTCCCGAGTTCGGGTATTGAATGGAGAACGGGTATGGATGATGGGAGTATTGGACTGCTAGGTTTAAAGTCATTTTTTAACAGGTCTGGTAGATTATCAGGTAGGATTTGATGTTGGATCGCTGGATTTGGAGGTCTGATTGCCATAATTGAGCTGGTAAGGTGGGTTAGGATATGGGTCAACATGGGTAGAAGGGATATGGAGGTAAGGTACGATTAGATTTTAAATCGGTTATGGGAGAAGGGTTCGGGATGTTTTCGTAGTAAGTCTATGGTCTCGAGTAAGGTCAGAGTTGGGTCCGGTTTTGTGCAGGATATGGTGGGGTTTTTCTGCTTAGGAGAGAGAAGACATGTTGAGTAAGACATGTGTGAGGGGGATCAGGGTGCAGGTGAGTTGCGTGTGTGTACAATTTGCACTTTAACAAAAAATGAAAATTATTCAAATGTTTACAACTCACTAAAAGAATAAGAAATTAAAAATAATAAAATCTTTTAAAACTAAAAATTAACTTTCTAACCTATAAACTAATAAAAGACTCAAATAAAATAAAAATAAGAAAAATAAACAAGACTAATAAAATAAAATAAAATAAAATAAAATAAAATAACTACAAATATAATAAATACGCACAACTATAAAACTATAAGAACATTAAAAACACACACGACGCATACGACGCACAAGTAGTATAAAATACTAAAATAAAATAAAGACCCTAAAATAAAATAAAAGAAAAATAATAAAAGAAAAAGAAAATAAAAAGTATTAAAAAATGACACAACCTAAATAAAATATATATCTATGTTAAAAATAAAAGAGATAATACCACACACACACTGAGCATGTATAGGACAGGCTAGGGGTGGACTGAGCTTCGTTTGAGACATGTTTAGGCTACGGGACTTGGGTTTAGCTCATTTAATCATATCCGTGCCACATTTTGTCTTGATTTTATGCTTTTGAAGCCGTAAATGGCGTTTGGCCTACAAGATAAATATGAACGTGCATAAGACCAATTTTATCGAGAATTGACAATTCAAAACTATCTATTTTGAGTTTTATTTAACACTTTTAGGTTCTTATCACTAATCATGGATATCTCACTTCTGCACCTTGAAATGCTTTGCTAGCGTAGTACACCGACTTCTGAACTCATCCATCAAAGCCGAGGTAACATCCGATTTTGAGAAAACCAAGTATAGATACAAGTTTTCTCCCAAAATTGGTCAGGAGAGGAGTGGTGGAGATTCTAAATATTTTTTCAAATACATAAAATCTTTTTCGCATTCATCATTCAACTCAAAAGTCTTTTTAAGAACTTTATAGAATGTGAGACACTTATCTATTGTTCGAGACACAAAACGATTTAGGGCTACCACTCTTCTAGTCTGTTTTTACGCATCCTTCTTGCTAGTCGGAAAATTCATTTCCATTAAAGCCTTTATTTTTTCAGGAATTGCTTTAATTACCATTTGATTCATAATATATCCAAGAACATTCCTTCTTGTACCCCAAAATTCATTTGGTTGGGGTGATCTTTATTTGGTGCTTCTCTAGCTAGTCAAATGTTTGAGCCAAATATTTATGTGGTTGACAATAACCTTGCTCTTGGTGAGCATATCAACCACATACACTTCCATATTTTTGCCTATCTGTTCTTCAATTACTTTGTTCACCTGCCTTTGGTATGTTGCTCTAGCATTTTTCAGCCCAAAGGGCATAACTTTGTTGCAATATGTTCCTCGGTTGGTGATAAAGCAAATGTTTTTCTTATCTTCTGGTTTCATTTTCATCTGATTGTAACCAGAATAGGCGTCCATGAGTATAAGTAGCTAATGACCTGTAGTTGCATCTACCAACTGATCAATCCTTGGTAAAGGAAAATGATCCTTTGGGTGTGCTTTATTGAGGTTGGTGAAGTCTACACACAAGCACCATTTATTGTTCTTCTTTTTTACCATCACTACATTAGCCAAATAGCTAGGATCTTTGACATCTTTTATAAACTCAGATCTTCATAACTTTTCAACTTCCTCCTGTATTACCCTGTTCTTCTCGGGACTGAAAACTCTGCATTTTTACTTGATTGGCTTAGAGTCCTTATAAATGTTGAGCTCATGGCAAATAAAATTAGGATCAATCATTGGTATATCCTCATGGATCCAGGCGAACACATTCTTCCTCTATCTAAGGAATATAATAAATTCCTATTTGAGGGAAGGAGTTAATCTTGAACTAATTTGAGTTATCCTTTCTGGCTTCTCATCATCGAGCACAATAGTCTCTGTTGCTTCCATAACCTGTCCCTTCACCAGGTCTTCCTCTTTTCAAGGATCTAAAGTGTTGATATGATAAGTAGTAATACACCTCTATACTTCCTGTTGGTCGACTGATGTATAGTAGCATTCTCTAGATTCCATTTGGTTTTCATTCACTATACCGACTCCATAGTTGGTAGAAAATCTCATACACTGATGCAAGGTGGACAATACTACTTCTAATTTCTTTAATCCCACTCTATCGAGAATGATATTATAAACTGAAGGGAAGTTTTTATCCTGTATAAAGAAATGAATCCCTTTCTTTCTTCTTGACAACTAAGTGCTGACGAACACATATAGTATAATTTTTCCCAATGGATACACCCTTTCTCCTGAGAACCCTAAGAGAGGCCCATGATAGGGTTGTAGCTTATTATCTTGCTAATCTAGGCTGTGGAAACAAACAGTTATAGAACATGGCATCTGCAGAACTCCCATTATCGATCAGGATCCTTGCCACTCTACTATGGTGAACCCTGCAAGTGATGGCTAATGGATCATCATAAGAATAGAGCACTCCTCTCAAATCATTCTTAGAGAAATTGATCAATAATTTGCCCTTATTAACCTTCCTAGGCCTGCCATATATGAATTTAGACATATCAATATGTCTAATGGAATGACAAGCTTTGGCCTAATTCAGATATACTTTTCTCTCGACAATCTCATCTCCTCTTGTAATGAAGTGACAACCAAAGGATATCATTCCTACCTCCACTTCATTCTCATTAGGTTTCTTCGGTAGGTTAGGATCATCCTTACAGTTATTATTATGTTCCCTTTTCATGTCATCCTTACCCCAGTAAGGTGACTCAGATCTTCTTCTGACATCATAATTACCATTCGGATTAACAAATTTAGTTAATTTTCGTCCCCGAATAAGATTCTCCATTTCATTCTTCAAGGTGATAGAATTGTCAGTAGTGTTCCCATGATCTCTGTGAAAATCGCAATACTTGATTTCTCTCTCCCGTTGGGAGGTGACTTTAGCTTTGCAGTCCAATTTAAATATTTGTTGTCCTTGATTTCTTCTAATATATGATGAACACCCTTGGTGAGAGGAGTATATTCATCATACTTCTTGATTTTGTCAACCTTTTTGTCTTTTTGATATTTTTTTATTGGATTCTTCTGACTTTTGATTTTTACCTTTAAAATTTCCTTGGCAGCCATAGCTTCCTCGACATTCATAATCTTCCCAACATTAGCCATCGACTCTGTCATAGTTTTGGGAGGATTCTTTGCAAGAGTATAGTAAAGATCTTTGAATAGTAATCCACTCATCAGTGTTGCAATTGTTATCTTCTCTTCGTAATATACCACTTATAGTTTCTCATTATTAAAACACTTGATATACTCCTGAGTACTTTCTCTAGGTTTTTAACGCATATTTAAGAGATGAGTAACACTCTTAATAGGCTTATCCACAAAATAGAAGTTGTCAATATATATCTCGGCTAACTGATGTAAACTAGAAATTTTACCTCTAGGAAGATTGTTGTACATAAACTGGGCTGGGCTTGTGATGGAACTAGATAAATACATGTACTTCATCTCGTAGGGGATGGAGTATATATGAGCAGTAACCTGATACTCCTTAATATAAAGGGCTGGATCAGTCTTCACATCATACTTAAGAGTAACAACTAGTGGCTTAAATTTCAAAGGCGTGGGGTAATCCACAATAGCCTGGATAAAAGGTGATCCATTAACAAAACTTCTTTGCAAAGGATTCTTAGTTTTGTCCATTTCACCCAGCCGATCTTATAGTCATTGCATAGATCCTTTCCAGGAATGTTACTTTGGCTTAGGCTTGACTGAAGAAGCTTTTGTGGCTTTACTATGCACATACGCTGAAATCTCTTTTTGAGAAGTCTGCTAGGAGGGCACAGAGCCTCTCATGCTAGCGACTCCTTCTCTGCACTCGCGAAGATGATATTTCTCCCTATGGTAACCTATGGTTGCTCGGGGACCTAAATGATTGAGAGTAGATTCCCTACTCAGACGTTCCAACACGCTCGACCGCTCGTTAGAGAAAGATCGACCATTTTAATAATCCATTGATCGGAATGATGACACTGCTCTAGGAATGATCTGTCATGAGAAGATATGGAGTGATGAATTATCTCATTCATGGCTGGATCAGGGGGCATGTCCCTTATAAAAGGTTTATTGGTAGATTTGTCTTGCAATGTATGAGCCAATTGCCTAACTAACTCCTGCATGGCTTCCTGTCCCTTAGCCAAGTTAAGAAAAATTCCTTGGAGATCTGTGACGCTAGGGGGACCATATGGATATAGATTGTTACCTGCATCCGTGAGGTTAATCTTAGGAAGTGTGGTTATTCTTCAGAAAGGGAACACAAGAAATACAAGAGGTAGAGAACAATGACAAACAATCGTTCCCACAGATGACACCAAATCTGTTAATGTCTAAAAATAGGGTAAGTCCAAATTTATAATCACATATACATAAAGATAACAAATCTAGACGAACACACACAAAAACAAGATTTTTAAAGCGGTTCAACTATAAGAAAGCCTACGTCCACTACTGGTATTGTTTCTGGGGATTACAATAGCTCAGTAGTGAGTGTGCTAGTGTTTGATTGAATCCTCCCCTTGAGCTAAGGGAGATTATGTACTTATAATAGTTAGAAACCCAAGAGATATAATTTATTTATATCTCCAGGCACTTATATCTATATACAATATATGAGACTCTTGATATTTAATGTTGGTCGTTATTCCATTCGGGTAACCTTTGCTATGCCTGACGGTTCACATGCTTAGTGTTAATGGGCACACCAGCCGACCAAGTGTCTCTAATGCCGACCAAGATACCTGAGTGACCTCATAAAAGGATAGGTGTCCATTGTTCGTTGGTCCATGTAGGAGAGTAATTTTTACATACAACAAATATCATTAACTTTAAAACCTCGAGTAATTTATTTTTCGTTAAATGTAACCAAATAATTTTCCAGAAGTCATCCTCCATATTATTTTGGAGCTTAATCTTCAGAAGATTCATGGTCACAAATGAAAGTTCCATTGTTTGCGTTGTAACGACGATAGATAACACAAGGCCAATAAATTTATCAATAAGGGGATATATTGTTTATTTTTGTGTTTTGGCTAACACTTGGCCCAAGTAAAAAATCGTGGACACTTTTTGTAGCTCAATATTTAAACGAATGTTAACCTCATAATGTTCTTATTGAATCTTCTAACAAAAATTCTCTTGCTCATCCAAGTCATTTGGATAGAATTTTTTTCAAGTTTGCAAGATATATTTTGTGTGGAAGACAAAAGTATAACTTGAGGTGTACTAAGGGAAGGAGTATAAGAAAACACTTATTGTGTGTGTGTATGTATATATATATATATATTGCTTATAGTTCTTAAGACCTATATATAGAGGCAAGTCTAAAAAACGCATTCCTTGAATGTGGATCTCTCCACTATATAAGACATCATAAATTTAACGTAGAGTACAACAAAAGTCCCTATACATGTCAAATCAATCATCTGAATATCTTCTGCACACCATTATACAACATTCATTTATGGTATTCAAGTTACCTTTTCACACCCCCTCTTAATTTGTAATTCTACCAAAATGCTTTCATTTTTCTAGTTTATCTGTTGTGGCAGATTTGGTGAGGATATTCGCGAGTTTCTCAAGGGAGTTAAAAAACTCCAATTGAATTTCTTCTTTGTTAACCTATTATAATGGAAATTTGGATTGTTAGTCATAGAAAAAGCAAACATATTGTCATAATATATAGCGATCAACTTCTTTTGTTCTTATTTAAATGTGAAAAAAAATCATATTAACCAAACGATTTCACAAGTTGTGTTAGTGGTTGCAATATGCTTTGCTCCATTTGATGAGAGGGCCGCAACCCTTTCCTTTTTAGAGGACCAATAAATTGGCTTTGTTTTGGTAGAAAATAAATACCATAATGTGATTTATTTATCATTACTGAAACTTATCCAATCATTTTCGACATATCTAATAAGATTAGTAGAAATTTTGAGACATATTTGATACTAAAATTTTTTATACCTCGCAAATCTATATTATACCTCTAATACGATAGTATTAGAGGTTTAAATGATAAGTAATGCCCTATACCTAGAAACATATCCCTCCCCCTAAAATTAATGGAAATAAAAAAATGAATAAATAAAAAATCTCATGAAAACTAAAATGATGATCCATTCTAGACTCTATTAATTAATCTCTCGATTCAACACAATCTAGATTTAATTAATCTCTTTTCATCATTCTCCACTGAAATCACATTACACAATGTTACTAATACTACTATATTTATATAATGTTTTATATTTCTGGAAATTTTTTTTTAAAAAAATTCAAAATTATTTTTTATATAAATAAAAAACATTTTGAAATTATAAAAAATCTTTAACTTTGTATGTATAAAAAAAATTAATTTTTATTTATAAATGGCATAAATTTTTTAAACTAAAAACAAATATAAATATGTATAATTTTTTTTATATAAAATACGTACTGTTTTTTTGAAGTTTTTATTTATAAGAAATAGTTTTTAAATTAAAAAAAGTTTAAAAAACTGAAATTATTTTAAATATAAATAAAAAAAACTGGTTATAAAAACATTTTTAAGGTTTTATTTACAAAAAAAAAAATTTAATTTTGTATCTATAAATGACATACATTTTTTAAACTAAAAACAAATAATAATATATATAATTTGTTTATAGAAAATGCATACTTTTTTTTTAATTTAATTTATGAAAAATAGTTTTTATATAATAAAAATATTTAAAAATAATAGACAAGTTTTATTTATGAAAAAAATTAACCTTTTAGAATGGATTTAAGATAAGATATTAAATTTATGATACATACTAATTTTAATAATTATCATCATATTTGTTTATTGTACATCGACCGTACATCGCACGAGTTGTATGGTAGTATAATAGTATTTGATTTACACAAAATAATGAACTTATCTAGGCTCATTTATGAATCTAGAGATAATGCTCAGTGGGTGGACAATGTCCGACCTTGTGTTAGTTAAATACATCAACGATCTGACAAGGTTGCACTAAAGAGAGGTTTCAATATATTGTGCACCATCTTTTTATTGAAGTTAGAAAACTTATAACTCTAGTTGAGCTTTTGAAAAGGTATATGCTTAAGGGTCCAAGTTCAATTAATTAAGTACAGCGGCAATAAAATTAAATCCTTTTTAATGTGAACCAAATTTAAATTTACAAAATTAAATTATTTAGTCCAAATTGTATGCAAATGATAATTAATAATGGAAGCAATAAAAACAATCATAAACAACACATAAGGATTTATAGTGAAAACCCTCGCGGGAAAAACTATTATCACCCCAACTCTACTAGTACTAATGAATATTTACATAACTTAATGAGGACATATACACGGATTACATATATGGAAATGCTTCCTCCCACTTAGTCATTCCCTTGCTCTCTTATCATCTGCCTCTCCCGTAATAGAGAATACTTCTCCAGTTCAGGAATAAGCTGCACAACCTTTAAGGCCTCAGTATCCACCGAGTTCAGTTGTAGACGATCTGTCCATACATATTCCAAGGTGCTAATCACCCACATGATTGTTCATACAATTGTACAATTGATGTAGAGGACTTAAAGGGATTGTAAACCTGACGTTTACCTCAAAAGTATGGAATGTGACATAGCCTAAAACTCTCAAAGCACTCTCTTAAAACCAATAAAAGGTTTTATAAAAATTGGGATTCGAATTTTGAAATATGCTTTTATAAAATTACTTACAAAATTTCAATAGAAGATTTTGACTAAAACATGTTTTATAAGATTCGAGACCCTCGTTCGAACCAAGGTTCCTTGTTCAAAGGAGGTCACTTTCTCTTAAGATCCTATCATGCGAAGTTTTATTTTATGAGGGATACCTGGGTGTAGATTCAAGTCCTCGTATGAAGTTTGATTCTCTCGGGGTCCTCTGTGGTTTTAAGAAGTTTAACTTGCGAGGTCCATTTTTTTAAAAATAGATATCTTAATAAAAAAGCCTTCGGATTGAGGGGAATCTCTTAGGAACGACTTTTTAGGTCCCTTGTTAAACAAAAAAAAACATTTTAAAAATATTTTTTTGACTTTTAAAAAAAGATTTTGTCCTGTCAATTCCTTACTTATAAGATAAACAAAATTAAGTTCAAATCTTGAAAAACCTTACCAAACCTCTAATTTTATTTCTGCCTCAGTACGATACCAAGATCACTAGAAGAAAATTAAAATAAATAAAATCGAACATGATTGAAGTTCAAGATAATGTCAAATTAATGAAATCCCACATAAATTATACAATGAGAAAATGAATGAACTTGAAACCCAAAATAGTTAGATATACCCCATGTATGTTATGCACGAGCCTTTGATGCAACTCATAGTTAAAAATAATTACTAGTCAACCATATTGAAAAATGTTGAGTATTGATAGGCTCATGTCGATTAAGATTTAAATTAAAATGCTTGCATAAACAGTTTAATAAGGCCAATGAAAATCACATACTCGATATAAATGTGCAAAACTATTGATATTTACCTTATATCTTTCTCAAACATTTGGTTTTATTGTTCTTTTTTTTACAGTATGCATGTGTGCGTCTATATATATAAATTGGACTCTCCAACATCACACTCTATGCATCACACCATACATTACTCCTCGTTTTAGGCCATAAGAAACCTTTTTTCCAAATTTTTAATTATTCTCATGAAATTAACCCTTTAAATCAACACATGTTCAAAAAATGAGATCAAAATACATTTTCTAGCGATTTTTAAAAATTCACAAAAGTTTGCTGGCAATAAGGTATTTTCAACAGTTTTTTGTTGGATTTTTAAAAAATAGCTAGAAATTGTATTTTGACATTGTTTTTGAACATGTGTTGATTGAAAGGTTAACTCCAAGGGTGAAATAAAAAAAATAAAAAAAAGTTTTATAATGGCTAGAACTAGCTGTGATGTATGGGTGATGTTGGAAGCATGATGTGTAGGAGCCTTGCTCTTTCTCCCTCTCACTCTAGAGAGAGAGAGAGAGCCAGGCTCTCATACATACTAAGTTCACATAATTGTTGGCGCAAATCTATTTTCATAAAATATTAAAAAAATATATTTGAGTTACATTTTTTATGAGATATTTAAGCATTTCAAGGGATCCATATAAAAAAAACCAGGTCAAAATAACTTTTTTTACTATTTAAAAAAAAATGATCAAACTTTTATATCTTTTAAAGTACTTTAAAAGCTGTGAAAGTTTGATAGATTTTTTAAAAATAGAAAAAATGTTATCCTGGATTGATTTTTTTTATATTGGTCCCTTGAAATGTTTAAATACCATATAAACAAATTCAACTCAAATATAGTTTTTTTACTATTTTAAAAAATCCTTATGTAAATTTGGTATGTAAACTTAGTAGTATGAAAGCCTGGCTACACACACACACACACACACACACACACACACACACACACACACTATTTTCTTCTTGTGCCATTAGCACATAAAAGTAAGTTGCTTATCAATAGTTTCCAAAACCCTTTTTAGTAGCACTTACCAAATATTTTCTCATAGTTTTTATTAACCCCAAAAGAAATAGTTTTGTGAAACCTAGTAAAATACATAATTAGGTATAATACAAAAATTATGTAAATAAAAAATATTTGGTAACATTCTTAGCATGGAAAAATAAACAATACGATACCAGTGAATACAAGAAGATATAATAAAAATGCTGAATAAAATTAAACAATATATGATACCATCTTACCAACATAAGAAGTAAAATATAACACTATAATTTACAATATCAATAACTCAATATTCAATCCTGAATAAAAGTACATCTCAATCCTGAAAAATCTAAAATAAATATAACTAACTGAACTGAAATATAAATAAATACAGTTTTATAAAGGAGCCACACTTCTCAACACCTGCATCTTATGAATGATGAATATATTGGTATTAGAGAAAATCCTCCAACTAGTAGCTTATGTTTGCAACAAAATATGGCCTAAGACCTGTAAAAACAGTTCATAGCAACGAGGATTAAACCTAGCAAGTCCAAAATATTTAAGGATATAACTACATTTGGGCTGCAATAATAATACCATATCTTCCTCCCACATTAAGTTGAGCTTAGGTGGTACCCAACCAAAACAACCAAAATAATCATGCAGTTCTACTCCCAACCCATGTGAGGCCCATGTAATATTGTTTCAAATTTTTAATTAAGTATATATACTTTAACATTTTTAAATATATCTCTTCTATTTAGAATCTCATACCCTATGATGATCCCATGCATTAATGTAAGGGAATTTTTTTATAATTGGTCATAGTTTTGATATTTTGGCATATCCCATTACAAACTGAACTAACTAAATCCACATATACTTCCCATATTCATTGATGATGAGTTAATGACCGAGAAACATTCCGAAGTTCGAGCCATTAAAACTGTCATGACATTATTTGGAGGTATATGGTATTTAGGTTTTTGATTTAATTTGTTCATTTTTATCCTAGGATGTATTTATTTCCAATCGAGGAACTTTTTATAAAAGGATTTTCAAGAATGAAATTTTTTATTTTTAATTAATTGAAACTAGTTTTTGATCTCGTGAGAACGAGATATAGTTCTTGTTTGAATGAAGTTGTCAACTCGTTGGAACGATGGTTTAAGTTCGTTAAAACAAACTTCTAATAAACTTCGGTCTCTTTGTTTAATAGTGCACTCGTTGGAAGCTCTTTGGAACGAACTGAGCTTTTCATTTGAACGAGACTGCATTGGAACTCATTAGAAAAAACTGATGTTTTCATTTCAATGAAGTGAATTTTCGTTCGAACAAACTCCTCCGCCTCGTAAAATGTAAATAAAATCCTTTTGGATGTTTTTTCATAAGACTTATGGCGAAAATAAATTCTCATACCGACTCTAAAAGTGTTTTCTTTTTGTTTCATATAAACAATGCTTTGGTTTCCAAATCATACATCCATAGAATTATTTGTTGAGGTTATCAAATTCTAGTTACATATACAAACATCAAACCATTATAGAATGTTCTCTACAGCTGAAATTAATGGAGTTATGACCTTACTACCGAAGATGAAATGATTTAGTATCTCAAGGCTAATCAGTGGATACCGAGGGAAGAACTCTTTCTTGTGGGTGGTGCTTGACTGTATCACTTTCTGTTGAAGATTTGAAGACCTACACTACATTATACTTAGTGGATCTCTATTTAGTATGTAGGTCGAATCGTGTCTGTCAAATTATTAAATAGTGCAGAATTAAAAGGTTTTGCCCGTAAGGATTTTTCCTCAAAGTTCTTTTTCTGTTTTGGTTTGATCTTTCGTGTTGGCATATTTAGCTTTGGAATTTATCTTGCATGTTCACATAAATCTAATTAAGATAAAACTTGGCTAAAAATTATATATTTTTGTGTGTGTGACCTGGGATATAAGTGAATCGATATAACCCGCACTTTCAAATTGGTATCAGTGTCGATCACACTAATTTATTGTGTGATCTTTATTTTGTGATTGTATCGATAATGTCTATAATAGGCTACCTATTTGTGATGGGACAAATTATGCATATTGGAAAGCTCGAATGAGGTAGGTACTAAAGTTAATTGATGAACGAGTTTGGCTTGTTTATGAAAGAGAGTGGATATCACCCACTGTGACTAATGACGATTTCATAAGTCTTAAATCTATCACTACTTGGATAGAAGATGATTTTAAATGGAGTAAGTTTAATTTTTGAGGCTTAAGTGTCATTTCTAATGTATTCACTCTCAATGTGTTTCGTCATATTATGACGTGTAACAAGTCCAAGGAAGCGTTGGATGCCCTCCAACTCACTCATGAGGTTACCAAAGATGTAAAAGCTTCAAATATTCAAAATCTTACCACATAGTTTAAGACCATTACCATGCTAGAGTCAGAGACTTTTGATGAGTTTTACACACGTTTATCTAATATCGTTAACTTTATTTTTAACCTGGGAGAGAGAATTCCTGAGATTAGTGTAGCTAAAAAGATTTTGAGATCTCTTCCATCCTGTTTTATCTCTAAAGTCACGGTCCTAAATTCTTTGGTAAATTTAGATATGCTTAGGTTAGAAGAACTTGCTTGATTTTGAGTTGATGATCGAGCTTTAATTGTGAAAATTTTCAAAAAAATATCTCAAATTTAACAAAGAAAATTCTTCCAAAGAAAATAAAGTGTTTGAGAAAAATAAAAATGTCATTGAGGGTAAGAATGGTTCTGAGAATGATCAAGTGTGATGTTTTTAATTTGAAGGAACATGACATAAATCCCATGAGTGTCCTAATAGGATAAAGAGATAGGGAAAGGGCAAAGTTACCTACAACACCACTCTTAGTGATAGTGACATCGAGTCGATGAATTATGGGGATGAATCAACGCATAAACCTAATTTTTGTACATTTACGACCAATCACATAAGTTATTCTAGCCCGTCCCACACTAGTGACGACATTTCTAAATGTGATAGACTCAACACTTTCTCGAACCGTTCTGGAGATAGTGAGGTGATAGGGAGAATGTGAGTAAGGGAGAAGGTGGACTTCAATGCGCCTACACCGAACTTTATTTAGAGTCTTTGAGAACTAAAAAGAAAAATAGAAGTTTGACTCTTAGGGTGTTTTATTTAGAGAATGAGGTGAAAGTTTTGAGAGAGTGTGAGGCGTCGATGACTCAACTCGAGAAGTTAAAAGTTTTTTTTTGTGTGAAAGACCTATTTGAACAACATTATGGCTAATCTTATGAGAGATCTTCAAAATTCATTGGATACTCGTGAGAAACTTGAAGCCCATATTTCCCAACTCGAGAAAGATCTCGAATGTTCTCGGGAGGTTAAGGTCATATTAGAGGACGCATATAAGAAGGTTGGAAATATGTTCCTCGGTCCCGCGTTTAGTTTTAATAAGAGGCAAGGGATATGTTATGATGATACACCCACTTCGAATGTCGTACCCTAATCGGTTCTTGAGTTTATGAGGGATCCTTATGGACTATGACCTAACCCACCAAGGAGAGCTCGTCCTAGGCATTTTAATAAAGGTAGACCTAAACCTTTCTATATTTCTTCCCATTGCAAACAAAGAGGTTACCTTAGGGATTTTTATTTTAAGTCAGGGACAGTTTCTCACATGCGGGTTCCTACACGAGCCACCACATGTGTTACTCCGTAAGCTCCCATGCACGATCATAGATATTTTTCTAGTTTTTGAGATCAAGTTGAGTTTTTGGTGAAAATTTCTCAAAGTTTGATGGAGTAATTTCAAAAGATGTCTAATACTTTTCAGAACACCTTCTGGACTAATAATTGAGGTTATTACTTGCATCTAGTATAGGGTGTTTATTATGTTCATATAATTTTTTTCTATTTCTAGATTGTATTTGTATATATGTCTTTGTTTAAATATGCTTTTGTTTTGAAAAATGTTGAGAAATCCAAAAGGATTTCGGTTTTTAAAAAGTGTGAAAAATTACAAAAAGATTTTATTTTTTATAAAGATTTTTGAAAAAAACAAAAAGGTTTTTGTATTTTGTAACACCATATATGGATGTGTATTTACTATATTTGAATGAAAAATTCATTCCATTTATTCATTCCATTTATGCGTGGGTGAGATTTCGTTGTTTATTGATAATCACTTTCTTCATACTATACTTTTTATCACCTTTATTGTACACATACATGAACTTTTTGAATATTGTACTTACTTGTCATATGTCGAATTTGGTGTTCTCATCTCAATAATGTTTAATAACGAACCAAATGTACCAGAGATAAGTGGTGCTTGTAAGAATCATTTCCCGAATTTCTTTTCCCAAAAAAGTCAATTTATTTTAAGCAATGGAAAGGGATTACGAAAGAGAAGATTCTATTTGCATTGAAAGTCACCATTTGTAAAAGAGCCTAAAAGATTAACGACACATAAAAACTGAAGTGATAATGACATTTTATTCATTTATGCTTCTCTACACATGAGCATCATTATATATTCAAAAATTTGAGAGTGAATTCTTAAGTATGTAAAATTTTGAGGGTGTTATAAAGTATAAGATCAATAGGTTTGTACAACGGACTCTCTTGAAAAACATTAACTAGTTTGGAGTTATTATTTTGAGAAGCATTTAAATTCATGGCTTGTTGCATAAGTCAAGTCAATTTCATTTATGTTCAATATTCTTACACCTAAGGTTGAAATTTAATTCTTTCTTTGGAAGTATTTCATTGACTCCGTAAGCCTTTGTTATGAATGCCTATGTCGATTTGCCTATGGAACTTGTTCACACAATTTTATTCCGCATATATGATTAAGATATTTTTGTGATATTCCACGGTGTTTTATATTTGTACATATATGTACGTTTTATACATATACTCTTTATACTTGCGAAAATTGAAACAAATTCAAAATAGTTGGTATGCTTCTTCAAAATTTCATTACATGTGCTTTATTAATTATATTTTTGATGTTTTTTTCATTAGGATTTATGGTGATGCTAGTATTTCATGCTTAGATTCTAACCCTTTGTCAATTATTAACAAAATGGGGGAGAAAAAAATGAAGTGGAGTTTTTATTTTCTTTAAACTATCGTATGCGTCATAGTCTTTCTTTTTCTTCATGTGTGTAGTTCTTTTTTCGCATGGATTATGATCTCTTGGACTACACAAGATGAAGAATATCAGTTGAAGACAAAGTCTGGAATGTCACTCCGTTTTGAGTTTGGGAGGGCATTAGTAGTATATTATTTTAGGGGTTTAATTTGGTTCAATTTTTCTTTTATATCGGAATAGCCAAAGGGGGAGATTTATAAGAGCACGATTTTTTAATTGTTTATAGTTTAAATATTTTGATGGATACTGAAGGAAGATCTGCTTTATGCGGGTGGTTATAGACTTCATCACTTCCTATTGAAGATTTGAAGACCTACATAGCATTATTCCTAGTGGATCTCAAGTAGTATGTAAGCAAATTTGTGTCTATTAAATTCTTATGCAATGCTAAATTAAAAGGCTTTGCCCATAAGGGATTTTTCCTCAAACTTCTTCTTCTATTTTGGTTTAATATTTGGTTTTGGCATATTTATATTTGGACTTTATCTTGCATTTAAACAATAATCTAATCAATATAAAACTTGGTTAAAAATTGGATCTTCCCGTGTGTGTGATCTATGATAGAAGTGAATCCATATAACAATCTCAGGTTATGCCTTTAAAAGTATGTCTCTAATATAGGACTTTTTAAAATTCTCAAGTCACAGTCTCTAGTATATTGTTACAATATTATTCCCAAGTAATAAGCTTTTGGTTATAATTCAATGGTATAATTCATAGTCTAGTAAAATAATATCAATGTAAAAATAATTAATTATCACATAATTCCTGAATAGTTGTGAATATGATTAACTCACATAAATTCATATCGGCTTTCAACAAACCTG
The DNA here is from genome assembly GCA_949130495.1 of Sambucus nigra. Classification (NCBI taxonomy): domain Eukaryota; kingdom Viridiplantae; phylum Streptophyta; class Magnoliopsida; order Dipsacales; family Adoxaceae; genus Sambucus; species Sambucus nigra. Next base: position 315,992,679 of record OX422219.1, on the reverse strand, counting down.
CAAATAAAAGTACGAAGGCTTATCCCTATTTCCTTTGGGGATCACTCAGGCATACGAGGTGTGGTTATATGTTTTCCCAACCGTATAACCTCAAAGGAACAATAAGGGATAATCACTCCACATTACCGTCCATTTCTTGGCATCTATACCCAAGGCTATACGATATAATACCCCCGTTTATCCTCACTCGGGACATGGGTACGTCTTCCATTGGATCGAGGTAAAATGACCAAGGTAAACCTATCACTATCACTAGCGAACCAGTCCGATCAAAGTCATACTTTCCCTATCAAAATCTCTCTTAGTACATCACCTATGAGCACCCCCACCCAAGGTATGCTTGCACGTATATCAAGTAAACAAGTATAAACCCAACTCAAAAGGGTTGCATTTAATATATCTTTAATTACAAGTTAATACACATGTTAACTATAATCATTAATATATAAAACTAGTCGTAGTCCTAGGGCTCCGAAATTTAGGTATCGTCTCACTTAACATTCATAAGAATAATTCTAAAATAACTAATACCCTACTCAACGAGTTATAAACATGTTTTAGACTATCATAGAGTCCATATATTCACTAAGAATTTCTCGGTATCATATAATGTCATAATTCTCAACACGAAACTCAGAGTCTTTAACCTAAATATTATTTCTAACATATTCATTTAAAATCAATCATTACCCTAATCAATGGGTCACCACTACATCCTCACCTCATATGTGATAAACGCTATCATTAAACGTTACCTGATTTAATAAACCTCGATTCAAATCTTTAGGTTCTTAAACTATATTTATGTAGTATGGGCTAATAGATATATCCCCTTAATTAGAGGTAAACCTTCCTATTAAGAAATTAAATAAGAAACTAGAGAAGGATTTATCAAAGACAAATGAGTGTGAGGATTCAAACAAGTTTATTTAAGAACAAGGCAGGGTGAAGCTTAATCAAATATTGAGGGAGACTTTCATAAGTATCTAGTTGAAGAACCATGGATTTTGTCTATTTTATTATGTAAATTATGAATTATGCTGTAATCTTTAATGAGGTCACTCAATATCAGCAATGAACCGGGTCTTGTAGGACCTGGAAGATCTTTCATGATTTATCTAACAACCTCACTTAGGAATATTTGAGGGAACTGGTTTGAAGGATTGAGATAAAGGAAACATTAAGACATGAATTAACTTTTTAGACGCACCAGGTAAAATACCTAGCTTGCCCTATCGAGCATACTCGAGTAACCATGAGCTTTCTCAGCGATAGGGTTTTGGCACCAAAAATAGTATTTTCACATAAAATATCCGAGTTATGTCGTAACATATATAACACATGTCAAATCAAACTTTGCTCAAAATAGTGGTGGTTTGGTGAGTAGCTGGTTGATTTGGTGCTAACAAACAGTGGTGCCGCTTGACACATCTTCTGTTCACTCGAGATTTCACTCAGCATTTAATGCATTTGACATGTTTGGTATGGTAGTTTGACCAACATTGAATGCAATTTAAGATTCCATGCGTGTGAGCCGAGCCTATATATACCCTTTTTATCCATTTGAGAAATCACATGATCTTTAAGTCAAAAGACCACTTTGAGAGAGTTATTATAAACCATAGATTTTTTTCCTTCACCATTAATGCTTTTATCCAAACTTTTAGCAAGAACATAAGTATTTATTGAGCTTTGGCCATTTTTCCTTTATACTTTGGTGTTGAGTTGCGTACCTGAGGTGTATCTAGAGAGATTGCTTCTCTCTCCCCTAAGCTAGCTTTTTTCGAGGTTCATGTTATGACACCCCTCTCAATTAAATACTGGGTAATCGGTCCTTTATCAAATTAAAATAGGAATCTCATTTGGTTCATTTCTAGAATCACTGTCGAGAAACGTTTTAGAAATTTACTAACCACCTAGTATTAAAAAGTTGGTGCCAAATTTTATCTTCTTATTAAACAATCACAACACGCGAAAATAAAACTATACCATTCACACAGTAACAAAGTCTAAAACATGACAAGAATTAATATGAATAAATGTAGAATAAACCATCAACTCCAAGTCTAATATAAAAACTCCAACATAATAATAAACCTGAATACAAAGTCGAACTATATATCCAATGAAATCAAACTGAATCCACAAGTACAAAGTCTGATAAAACTGAATAAAAGAAATAACTTAAGGGGCGACATGACCAAATGAAATAACTGAACTACATCCTACTCTTGGAATAAAGTAACCGAAGTGACTAAATCCAAATCCTGTAAGCATCCACAAGATATGTACTATCTAATCTACCTACTATCACAAAGCACTAATATATATATATATATATATATATACACTAGCGGATTGCCCGTGCCTGAGGCTGAAGGCACGATTTTTTTTCCAAAGTATTAAATCATGTATAATTTAAGCCCGACTTTTTTTACAACACAAATAAGTGTAAACACTTAAAAAAATTTGGGCAAAATCCCCTTTGTTTATAGGAATATCCACCATGTTTAAGAAATAAAAAAATACTGCAATAACAACAATACCAATACGCAAACTTAATTACGTAAATGAATTTTCTCTAAAATCCGAAAAAAATTAACAAACGTAATGAATTAGTATCTTATAATAACGTTGCAAAGTTACAAATTTATAAATGAGAAAAAAATGTATAGTGGTCGCTCTAACAAAGTCCATGGTTAAATCTTTGACTCTATCACCCCAGTGCTTACTTGCTTACCAGTTGAGAAATCTTTAGTGTTGCAGTAGTGTAGCACCTATCAAAGGTAATTGAAATATAAGTCAATATTAAAAATGAGAATAAATCCTATTCTTGAGGATCTTCACTCAAATTAGGCTTTGCTTGCAAATTAACACATCTCAAAACTGCCAGATTTTACTATTGCAATCAACAACACAACCTTCAAAATTCAGCACTCTTCTAAGATCTTCAATTTTATCTCTATCCATCATAGTATCAAGAACAACTATGAATGATAACTTATTAAATTTATACAATTTATTTAATCTACACAATTTATCCATTATAGGCTCAAGAATTTCCTCTCGCATTCAAAATAATTTCTTTAATCATGGATACCTAGAAGAAACACAGTTAATGTCCATCTTCAAAGAAATTCTTTTTAACCTCTTAAACATTGGGTCTTGAACTCTAACTCCAATAGGTTGCCCTCTTGTATTGCATCTTGCATATGTAGATGACCTGATTATATTATCGTCTGGAAGCATTAAAACATAAAGAGTATCAAGTTAGTGATGGATAGATATGAAAGTATCTCAGGGCAAGAAGTAAACAAATCAAAGATATCTATTTACTATGCCAAAAAAATGATAATTCTAAAGCTCAAATAATTTTAAGTTTGCTGTAGATTTCTATCAAAAAGCCTCCTTTTATTTATCTTGGATGTCCTATATATACTCGCAGAGTGAGATGAAATTTGTTTGAGTCTTTAATTGCTAGGATAAGAGAAAAATTTGAAAGGTGGAAAGAGAAATTATTATCTATGGGGGAAAGATAACTCTTATAAAGCATGTGCTACAATCAATTCCAATATACACTTTAGTATCCTTAAAACCCCCAAAGAAAATAATAGCAATCATTGAGAAAATTATGGATGATTTTTTATGGGGAACTCATGAAGGAAACATAAAACATCACTAGATAGCTTGGAAGGATTTGTGCAGACCTGTTGAAGAAGTTGGGATATGCTTGAGAGCCCTGATCTAGTAGATGCCTTTAGCTTAAAATTATGGTGCACTTTTAGGAATGATAATTCCTTATGGTTTAAATTTTTAAAGGCAAAATATTGTAGAATCAAACATCCAGTAGCAGTAACATCATCTAGAGGATCTCATTTTTGTAAGAGAATGCTTATGCAGAGGGAGAATGCAGAGAACAACAGTATATATTTAATAGGAAAGGGAGATATTAATGATGAATGGGATAATTGGTCTGGGGATTGGTCTCAATAGTCGGATATTTAAGAGAATACTCAGATTTCAGAACTGCTCGATGAATCAGGTAGATGGGATCCCTCAAAAATCAATATGTTGTTGCCTTTTAATTACATGTCGTTATGTTCTAAGGTGGAAGTGATGGTTTATGAACACAGAGATAAGCTCATATTGACTCCACATTCAGATGGTCTACTCAGTATCAATTCAACTTGGCAGGTAGTGAGACAGCACAAACCTTCATCTTGGACGAATTCTTTCATTCGGCACAAAGGTATTCCTCTGAAAAAATCCTTTTTTTTTTTTCTTTTAAGACTTCTAAATGGTTGTTTACCAGTCGATGAAGCTATAAAAAGAATGAGAATTAGAGGGACCTTCAATTGTGGATGTTAGACAATGTAAATAATAAAGCATTGGAATATTATGGTTTAGTTTTAATGCTAATAGAAAAATAAATACCAAAATGGAGTCTTTTTAAGATGTATGCACATAATAGAAACATATGGATAAACTGAAACAAAATCTAAGACCTGCTTGAATTATATAAGCTTGACCATTGTAATAACCCTCGCTTATGAGACCGTATTTTATAGTAATTACTTAGTATAGTAATTAAAGACAAGTGTTGGGTTATGATTTGAATGTTAATTCAATGTAGAAAAGTTGGTATCTGCCATGAGTTTGCATACCTATCATATTTATGGGTACATATTGCTATGTCATGCTTATTAATATCATCTGAATTCAAAATGATATTTGGCTTAATTATGAGACCGGAACCTAAATTGAATTTTAAATTGTCCAAATGATAATTTGGAGGTTGCAGTTGATTCCGGAACGTGCTAAATAGTCAAATAATGTACCATATTGTATTTTGTAGTTTTGGGCATTTTTGACTGGTTGTGCCTTAATTATACAGTTGCGTATTATTTTATCGCACTATTAGTTAATTTAGTGGGACATTTGCCTTAAGTTAAGACTTAAGCCTGTTAAGTCTTCTAATTACCCTAATTTCCTTCCAAAACCAAAGAGAGAAAGAGAAGAGTAGAGAGAAAGACTTGGAGATTGAGAAGGATTTTGCTACTACACCAAGAAATCTGCAAGTTGCTGAATCAAGGCAAGTTTTTACTTGCTATTTGTGTCTTGAGATAGATGATTTGTAATGATAATGATGTATTGATTTTGGTTTAGTAACTTAGGGTTTTTCCTTATGTATTTATGGGTTTTGATTCATTCAAAGATGATTAGGATGATTCATGAGGTGTAAGATGGTTAATAGCATCATTGATTTTATCTTGATGTTGGTATGTAAGATTGGTTTGAAGAAATTTGAGTTGGGGTAGAAAATGGAGTCCAATACTCCATAGCACATTCTTGGCAAAATCGCAGGCCCGAATCGATTCGGCCCCCTGGGCGAATCGATTCGGTTAGGTCCAGTGCCCAGGTCTTGTGAACTGAATTGATTCGGAATTGATTCGAATCGATTCGGCAGTTATGCAGAAACCCAAACTTTCTGTCCGAATCGATTCGATTTCCATCCGAATCGATTCGGCTACTTTTCAGAAACTCAAGTTTCTGGCCGAATCGATTCGGCCAAGGGGGCGAATCGATTCGGTAGCCCTGCACTTTTTCAAATTTTTCTTTTTCATCTTTAACCCCTTTTCTTTAGGATTAGTGATTAGGGACCTTCTTAAATGAAGTAAATATAGGGTTTAGAGTACTAGTTGAGTTGGGTCGACATCCTAGACTCGAAAGGGTTCATCTAGGGTTCATTCAAGGGGGAAGTTAAAGTGATGCTTGAGCATCACTTTCGTCTTGTAGCTTTATAAGGGTCTAGAATATATTAAGGTCAATTTGGAGACTTTAGAATTCGACTCGAGTTAGATTTGACTTGAGGGTTTATATTAAAGACTAAAAGAGGCTTTGTGAATAACTTTGGAGTCTAAATTTCTTATCGAGGATGTTATGACGGTACGTAACACGTATAGCACCGATTTAGCTTATACAATTATTAAAATGGGAAATTGATAAGGTAAATGATAATTTACTAAATCATGTAATGGAAATTAATAAATTGGATGTTACACACCTCTCTAAATACCATCTTAAGGGAAGTCCGTGCGATAGGTGAAGCCCCCTGGCTAATGAATGCAGGGTGGATATAGTCCTAGGCCATATGAGCGCTTGTTTTATATTTTTCTGCGATGGGTAGGAGATTCTGGGTGTGGTCTTGACTACCCCGCAGGCATATGGCCGCTTCCCGACGATTTCGATAAGATCCCAGGTTGTCTTATGTTAGGCCCTGGAAGATGATGGTTATTTGGGGACGCGCACAGTGGGGAAACCCGGACGGGCGGTCTTAGAATCGTTATATTTATATTTATGACTATTCTAATTTTTGAGTTGGACTCGATGGAACATGAATGCCATAAAGAGCAAATTTATGCCACAAAGAGCATACTATTGAGATTAGTGCCATATAGAGCACATGATGATAATTATATTCCTGATAAGGAATGGGAAAGAAGATTGAAATTGAAATATGATGAATGATGATAAAGGCTCACAAGTACTTTTAATTCTGTTTTAACATGAATCTCACTCTACATAGTCCTTTATCAGTTTTAGTTCCTTATATGATGTTACCATGCTAGATTATCACCCTTGATTATTTTGTGCATCATTGTCATACCTGTCATTTATCTACTGATCACATATACCCGGCCCTGACCGGTTTTCCTTTCTTATTGTATATGTATATATATAATCCGTTCAGGTGTTCCGCCGCACGGTCGCCCGTAATGACCTTTCCTTCCATATGTTTTTGAGGAGCCGTGACATTGTGCGGGTTTCACGGGATGTTTGCGTAGTCGCCTCCATTTATGTTTTCTAGTTATGATCAGTTTATTCGGGCATGCTGCCCAAACCGTTGTATTTGTATAATGAATTTATTATGTAACCCTTGGTACTATTTGCATGTTGTATGGTTACTTTTGACCGACGTTTCATTCGGTCCTTTTGTATCTTTTGGGTTTCTTATGTACGCTTGCGGGGGTTTCCACCCTCTATTTCTATTATGGGTTGTTGAAAATGTTTTCTTTTTATTTCAAAACCAAAGTTTTTGATAACCCGTTTTCTGGAATATAGTGTGGTTATTCCTTATGCTTTGTATATTGTAATGATGCTGAGAATGATATTTATCAATGATTTCCTATTTTATCGGGGTATAGGGCTGGCCACCCTTTATTCCGGATAGCGGGTTGTTACAGATGGTATCAGAGCATCGGGTTCTAGAGTCTTTAGGATCTATGCAGACTTGTCACGTTCTACCGTAGCGTTCTTTGATATAGAACTTAATGTTAGGATTGTTTTGCTGCGTATGTATGCGATCTTCTGCTAAATAGATTATCTTATATTATGTTTTAACTCTATTTCGTCTTTATCTCAGATGCCGCCGAAGAGAGGACGTCCCGCTAGACGTAATAGGGTTGTTGAGGATGAGTTTGGTCCTCCACCGCAGCAGGGGAGTATCAGTGCCGCTGAAGTGGAAACTATTGTGGCCCAAGCTGTCAATGCCGCGATGACTGTAGTGGCCCAACAAATGCCACAAGCTCAAGTGAGGGGACAAGAGGCACTAGTTCCTACGGGACCTTCTCAGTGGGAACGGGTGAGGGAGTCTTTCCTTAAGGGACATCCCCCGGAATTCGAGGGAGGTTCGGATGTTATCAAGGCGAACCAGTGGAAGAGAGATATACATCTCCATCTTAGGATGGTAGAATGTAGTGAGGAGAAAAAGCAATTTCTCGTTACTTTCAAGCTTGTCGGACCGGCCTTGCACTGCTGGGAGTCAATGACGACACCCGAACAAAGGGATACTATGTCCATCACAAATTTTTGGGCTTTATTTGATGGAAAGTATTTCCCTCCTGCAGTTCAGAGGGAAATGCAGAGGAAGCTTCAGGATTTGGTACAAGGGGAGAGATCGGTTGCCGAGTACGAGGAGGAGTTTACCCGGTTAGCAAGATTTATACCGAATGAAGTAACTCCAGAAGCGAAGAGGATCTCCAAGTTTGTGGGAGGTTTGCACTGGCGAATAAAACAACATTTGCTGGGAAATCCATCTCTGGTGACCTTTGGTGATGTGATGAATGCTGCTTTACTTCACTGTCAGGAGCATAGATTGTTTGTGCAAAACAAGAAGAAGGTTGTAACTGCGGGGCAAACAGTGAGACAGGGAGGAGTTGGGAGCGGAGGGGGAACATCTTCTTCGTCCCAATCCTCGGGGAACAAGCAGGTTGAGAGGGATCCTCAGCAGGGGGATTCGTCAAAGCGTCAACGTTTCGGTGGGTTTAATGCTGGTGGCAACAACAATAATTACAGGCAGGGTCAAGGTGGTCAACAACCACAGGGAGGCCGAGGTGGAAATGGAGGTAGGGGACAACAGGGCCGAGGTGCGGGGCAATTCCGAAATAACCAAGGTAGGAATCAGGATAATACGACAAATAAATGTTTCCAGTGTGGGGAGATGGGCCACTACAAAAGGGCGTGTCCTCAGTTGGTTGGAGGGCATCTTCCAAGGGCCCTACAGCAGCCGTATATACAGTTTCCGCCCCAAGCGCCTAATCCGGTTGCTCCTCTTCAACAGGGATAATTGCAGTACGGTCGGGTTTACCATATTCAGGAGGCTCTGCTTCCTCCAGCCCCTCCTGCACCACCAGCGATCGAGGGTAAGTTTCTCATTTATGGGCATATGGGTCGAATCCTATTTGATATGGGTGCTACACACTCCTTTATTTCTAGAAGTTTTGCCCAGACTACAGGTTTGATAAAATCTGCTGAAAGTACCTTCACTAGTGTTGAATCCTCTATGGGCGATGGCTCATTGATTTTCTTCGTATGTAAAAACGTAAGAATTAATCTTGGTGACTTGTGTTTTGAGGCCGATTTACTCGTCCTTGATATGGTCGGGTACGATGTAATTTTGGGTATGCATTGGCTAGTGAAGTACCGCGCTATAGTGAATTGTTACAGGAAGAGTATAGTTTTTGCGGTTCCGGGACAAGAGATGTTCCTGGTAGTTATGCCTTATATGGAAGGGAGCACGAGTGCTTATCTATATTGTATTGCGGAAGATGCATCTAGAGATGTCGTGGTTCCCCTAAATTCTCTTCCAATCGTTAGAGATTTTGAAGATATTTTTCGGGAAATACCGGGATTACCTCCAAGTCGGGAAATAGAGTTTGTGATTGACTTAATGCCGGGAACTCGACTGATCGCCAAAGCTCCTTATCGAATGGATCCTGTGGAGATGAGGGAGCTGAGAGATCAGATTCAGAAGCTACTGGAGCAGGGCTTTATTAGGCGTAGTACCTTACCGTGGGGCGCTCCGGTATTGTTTGTGAAGAAGAGAGACGGTTCCCTCCGGTTATGCGTGGACTATAGGGAGTTGAATAAAGTCACCATCCGAAATAAATACCCTTTACCTCGCATCGACGACTTGTTTGATCAACTTAGGGGAGCTTCCTACTTCTCCAAGATCGATTTGAGGACGGGGTATCACCAATTGAGGATACGAGAGCAAGATGTATCCAAGACGGCCTTTTTGACCCGTTATGGATCTTATGAATTCTTGGTTATGCCCTTTGGGCTAACCAATGCCCCTGCAGTGTTTATGGACCTTATGAACAGGGTGTTTCGGGATTTCCTTGACCATTTTGTCATTGTATTTATTGATGACATCCTAGTCTATTCTCAGACAAAGTCGGATCACGCTGCTCACTTGCGGTTGGTCCTGCAGAGATTGAGAGATCATCAATTGTATGCAAAGTTTGAGAAGTGTGGCTTCTGGTTGAAGGAAGTTCAGTTTCTGGGGCATGTGGTGTCATCCCAAGGCATGTCTGTGGATCCGGGTAAGGTGATCGCGGTAAAGGAATGGGGTCAGCCCACGATGCCCACTGAAGTTCGTAGTTTTCTGGGCTTGGCGGGTTATTACCGTCAATTCATTAAGGGCTTTTCCAAGGTTTCTAGACCATTGACGAATTTAACCCGGAAAGGACTAAGATTTGTATGGGACAGTTCATGTCAAGCGACTTTTGTTGAGCTCAAGGATAGACTAACTTCGGCTCCAGTCCTGGCATTGCCAAAGCCGGGATTGGAATATCTCGTCTTCACCGATGCATCTCTTCAGGGATTAGGAGGTGTTCTTCAACAAGAGAGACAACCCATTGCGTACGCTTCTCGTAAGTTGAAACCTCACGAGAGGAACTATCCGGTGCATGACTTGGAATTTTCCGCCGTTGTATTTGCCTTGAAGATATGGAGGCATTATCTCTTGGGGGAAAAGTTTAGTCTTTTCACCGACCACAAATCGCTGCAATATTTGTTCTCCCAAAAGGATTTGAATAGGCGCCAGCGTCGTTGGTTGGAGTTTGTGAAAGACTACCAATTTGATATTCATTATCACCCCGGAAAGGCGAATGTGGTAGCAGATGCCTTGAGTAGGAAGCCTGATGGAGACTTAGCTATGGTGTGGAAAGCTAAGTGGAGAGAACTCAGCCTAGAGGATGCAGGAGTGAGGGCATTCCTTTCTGTGATGACGGTTACTCCCACGATTATAGCAAAGATTGTGGAAGCTCAGAAAAGAGATAAAGTTTGTCAAGACCACACACGCCAGCTGTTGTCTGAGGGAGCGGATTCGCACTCAATTGGTTCTGAGGGTGGACTACGCTTCCATGGAAGACTTGTGGTTCCCGACGATTAGGGGTGGGCACGGTCCGGTCCGGTCCGGTTTTTGCCTATTTTTTGGACCGGACCGAATATTCGGTCCTCAATTTTTTTGGACCGAGACCGGACCGATTAATTCGGTTAACCTACTAATTCGGTCCAGACTTTTTTCGGTCCGGTCCGGGGTAAAATTCGGTCCTGACCCTATTTTATATATATGTACATTTTATGAATATTTTTATCTATTTTTCTGACAAATATATATACAAAAAAATAATACTCAAAACTCTAAGTGATATTTACATGGATTTTTTTTACCCAAATAAAAAAATGTCTATACATATATAAAATGTTCCAAATTAAATTCATAAGTTATATACATTAATTCAAAAATTATGCATAAGAAACACAATAACATTATTTTTATTATATATATATGGGAATCGGTCCGGTCCGGTCCAAATCGGTCTTTTAATTTAGTGGACCGCGAACCGGACCGGTTTAATCGGTTTTTAGATTTTGTGAATCGATTTTCGGACCGGTTTTAAAATAGCCTTAATTTTCGGTTCGGTTCGGTCCAATCGGTCCATTCGGGTCGGTCTTTTTTCTGTCCACCCCTACCGACGATGGAGATTTGAGACGTGCAGTAATGGCGGAATCCCACGGGTCCAAGTTCACGGTGCATCCAGGCGGGGACATGATGTACCAAGATATGCGTCGTTTGTATTGGTGGGCGGGGATGAAGAGGGATATCTCCGAGTTTGTGTCTCAATGTACTACTTGTCAGTTGGTTAAAATTGACCACCAGCGACCAACAGGTTTATTACAACCGCTCGAGATTCCCGTATGGAAATGGGAGAGCATTTCGATGGACTTTGTTACAGGCTTGCCTAGATCGCAAAAGGGTCACTACTCAATTTGGGTGATTGTCGACCGTTTGACCAAGTCGGCACACTTCTTGCCCGTGCGCACCGACTATGATACCGCTCGTTATGCCCAGTTATTCATTGAGGAGATCGTCAGACTCCACGGGGTACCTTTAAACATTGTCTCCGACCGAGATAAGATATTTGTGTCCCACTTTTGGCAGAGTTTCCAGGGAGCAATGGGGACCGAGTTGAAGTTAAGCTCTTCCTATCATCCTCAAACAGACGGTCAGACCGAAAGGGTAAACCAGATGTTGGAGGACATGCTTCGTATGTGCATACTCGACTTTAAGGGCAGTTGGGAACAATACCTTCCGTTGGTTGAGTTTTCTTACAACAACTCATACCAATTCACTATTGGAATGGCACCCTATGAAGCTCTGTATGGCAGGCCTTGTAGGTCGCCCGCTTGTTGGTTAGAAGTGGGTGATAACAAGTTCCTTGGACCTGTAATGATCCAAGATTCTTCTTCGAATATTGAGCTTATTCGAAATCGCATATGGATAGCCCAAGATCGTCAAAAGAGTTATGCCGATGCGGGTAGGAGACATATGGAATTGGAGGTGGGAGACCAAGTGTTAGTGCGAGTGTCCCCGATGAAGGGTATTAAACGTTTTGGGAAGAAAAGAAAGCTTGCACCCCGTTTTGTTGGACCTTTCCCGGTGATTGCAAAGGTTGGTCCCGTGGCATACCACCTTGCCTTGCCGGAACCTTTACAACAAATCCATGATGTATTTCATGTCTCCTCTTTGAAGAAGTACAGAAGGTGCCCTTTGGCACATTCCTTTCGAAGATATCGATTTGCAGCCCGATGTTTCTTATGAAGAACAACCAGTTGCAATCCTTGAGTTTGGGGAGCGAAAGTTGAGATCTCAAATGGTGCCCCTAGTGAGAGTTCATTGGAGTCATCATCATGCAAATGAATCAACTTGGGAACGTGAGGATGAGATGCGGGAGAAATATCCACATCTTTTCTTATGAGGTACGCCTGAATTTTGGGGACAAAATTCTCTCATAAGGGGGGGGGGAGTATGTAATAACCCTCGCTTATGAGACCGTATTTTATAGTAATTACTTAGTATAGTAATTAAAGACAAGTGTTGGGTTATGATTTGAATGTTAATTCAATGTAGAAAAGTTGGTATCTGCCATGAGTTTGCATACCTATCATATTTATGTGTACATATTGCTATGTCATGCTTATTAATATGATCTGAATTCAAAATGCTATTTGGCTTAATTATGAGACCGGAACCTAAATTGAATTTTAAATTTTCCAAATGATAATTTGGAGGTTGCAGTTGATTTCGGAACGTGCTAAATAGTCAAATAGTGTACCATATTGTATTTTGTAGTTTTGGGCATTTTTGACTGGTTGTGCCTTAATTATACAGTTGCGTATTATTTTATCGCACTATTAGTTAATTTAGTGGGACATTTGCCTTAAGCCACGACTTAAGCCTATTAAGTCTTCTAATTACCCTAATTTCCTTCCAAAACCAAAGAGAGAAAGAGAAGAGTAGAGAGAAAGACTTGGAGATTGAGAAGGATTTTGCTACTACACCAAGAAATTTGCAAGTTGCTGAATCAAGGCAAGTTTTTACTTGCTATTTGTGTCTTGAGATAGATGATTTGCTATGATAATGATGTATTGATTTTGGTTTAGCAACTTAGGATTTTTCCTTATGTATTTATGGGTTTTGATTCATTCAAAGATGATTAGGATGATTCATGAGGTGTAAGATGGTTAATAGCATCATTGATGTTATCTTGATGTTGGTATGTAAGATTGGTTTGAAGAAATTTTAGTTGGGGTAGAAAATGGAGTCCAAGACTCCATAGCCAATTCTTGGCAAAATCGCAGGCCCGAATCGATTCGGCCCCTTGGGCGAATCGATTCGGTTAGGTCCAGTGCCCAGGTCTTGTGAACCGAATCGATTCGGAATTGATCCGAATCGATTCGGCAGTTATGCAGAAACCCAAACTTTCTGTCCGAATCGATTCGGTTTCCATCCGAATCGATTCGGCTACTTTTCAGAAACTCAAGTTTCTGGCCGAATCGATTCGGCCAAGGGGGCGAATCGATTCGGTAGCCCTGCACTTTTTCAAAATTTTCTTTTTCATCTTTAACCCCTTTTCTTTAGGATTAGTGATTAGGGACCTTCTTAAATGAAGTAAATATAGGGTTTAGAGTACTAGTTGAGTTGGGTCGACATCCTAGACTCGAAAGGGTTCATCTAGGGTTCATTCAAGGGGGAAGTTAAAGTGATGCTTGAGCATCACTTTCGTCTTGTAGCTTTATAAGGGTCTAGAATATATTAAGGTCAATTTGGAGACTTTAGAATTCGACTCGAGTTAGATTTGACTTGAGGGTTTATATTAAAGCCTAAAAGAGGCTTTGTGAATAACTTTGGAGTCTAAATTTCTTATCGAGGATGTTATGACGGTACGTAACACGTATAGTACCGATTTATCTTATACAATCATTAAAATGGGAAGTTGATAAGGTAAATGATAATTTACTAAATCATGTAATGGAAATTAATAAAATGGATGTTACACACCTCTCTAAATACCATCTTAAGGGAAGTCCGTGCGATAGGTGAAGCCCCCTGGCTAATGAATGCAGGGTGGATATAGTCCTAGGCCATATGAGCGCTTGTTTTATATTTTTCTGCGATGGGTAGGAGATTCTGGGTGTGGTCTTGACTACCCCGCAGGCATATGGATGCTTCCCAACGATTTCGATAGGATCCTAGGTTGTCTTATGTTAGGCCCTGGAAGATGATGGTTATTTAGGGACGCGCACAGTGGGGAAACCCGGACGGGCGGTCTTTGAATCGTTATATTTATATTTATGACTATTCTAATTTTCGAGTTGGACTCGATGGAACATGAATGCCATAAAGAGCAAATTTATGACACAAAGAGCATACTATTGAGATTAGTGCCATATAGAGCACATGATGATAATTATATTCCTGATAAGGAATGGGAAAGAAGATTGAAATTGAAATATGATGAATGATGATAAAGGCTCACAAGTACTTTTAATTCTGTTTTAACATGAATCTCACTCTACATTGTCCTTTATCAGTTTTAGTTCCTTATATGATGTTACCATGCTAGATTATCACCCTTGATTATTTTGTGCATCATTGTCATACCTGTCATTTATCTACTGATCACATATACCCGGCCCTGACCGGTTTTCCTTTCTTATTGTATATGTATATATATAATCCGTTCAGGTGTTCCGCCGCACGGTCGCCCGTAATGACCTTTCCTTCCATATGTTTTTGAGGAGCCGTGACATTGTGCGGGTTTCACGGGATGTTTGCGTAGTCGCCTCCATTTATGTTTTCTAGTTATGATCAGTTTATTCGGGCATGTTGCCCAAACCGTTGTATTTGTATAATGAATTTATTATGTAACCCTTGGTACTATTTGCATGTTGTATGGTTACTCTTGACCGACGTTTCATTCGGTCCTTTTGTATCTTTTGGGTTTCTTATGTACGCTTGCGGGGGTTTCCACCCTCTATTTCTATTATGGGTTGTTGAAAATGTTTTCTTTTTATTTCAAAACCAAAGTTTTTGATAACCCGTTTTCTGGAATATAGTGTGGTTATTCCTTATGCTTTGTATATTGTAGTGATGCTGAGAATGATATTTATCAATGATTTCCTATTTTATCGGGGTATAGGGCTGGCCACCCTTTATTCCGGATAGCGGGTTGTCACAACCATGTTATTATAAATCTATGTAATTAAAAAATATGATTTAGATTCGATGAAATACTGTACCAACTACTGATAAGGAGGTTAATATAAGAAGCCAAAACAACTTAAATGTAATTTGAACTCTGTCCATTGAAATCAAAGTCGAAACAATCACCTAAAAACAATATACATATCTAACAGAATAAAACCATGTGGATGTTACATATCAATATACAATTGGGGTAATGAAATATTAGACAGATTAAAGGAACACAGTTGATATCCTTGTACTATTCATGCTAAAGAGCACTCCTCGCCGTAACTGTTTGGCTTGGATCCAAGCATAGAATTTTTCTAATGAGGTCGAGACCATTCGAATCAACATTTGGGATCACAATTGCCAGATCCTTCGAGGTCCACTTTGGATAGGTGGATTAAAGTCAGGTAGAGAAGTCACTCAATGCCATGTCTGCTCAATTGAAGTACACATAGATTCAGAACTTAACATTATCCCAACACAAACACAACACACTAAACATAAAACACTCGCATACATAAGATCAATAAGATATAACAAATGATATTGAGAATAACAATTTACACAACTTGGCACTATTTACGCAAATATAATCTCAAATGATGAACTTTCACATGACACTTTCATCAATGGCATAATATAAAAGCAAAAAATGGGCCTTGGGTACTGTCATAAACCATCCCACTTGATTATCATGGTAGAAAAATGAGAAAAAAATGAGCCTCGGTAGTTATCAATGTAGATAAAAATGAGCCTTGACAGCTATCATGAAATCAACTTTTTCCATCTACACTGAGAGATTAACATGAAAAAAAGATCCATTTGAAACTAATACAGAAGGAAAATTAATAAGGCTAAAAAATGGAGATATTCAAAGCTTTGAAAAATGTTGAATCTCTCTTTGTATCACAATAGCGAGAAAGTCACCTGCTTTGCAGAAACAGTGCTTTACATCTGTTCCCAAATCCATCTCTCAAGCATTTATGTCAGAAAAAAGAACCTTCTTCCCAGCCTTCACAACACCTGCCTCAGCACCAACAGAAAGAAGGTAACGTTCAAATTTAACTACTGATTTGGGCAACAAAACTCTACCAGCTGGTTTCTAAATCGAATTAGGAGTCTATTTGGTTATAGCACAACCTTTGTGGATTCATATTTCTTTACAACTAATAGACAAATAAAATAGGCAAAAGGAATTATAAATTCGTAAATCCATATAGGTTCCTTTATTATGATTTTATCATTCTTTAATTGGTTATTCAGAGAAAATACGTTCCTTTAAACAAAGGACTTGATAAGTCCTATATTAGTTTATTTGAAAAGAGGAATTGGCAGCATATGTGAAAATTAAAAATTTCATCAACCCCCCTAAATTGGCCTCTCGCAAGCCCAGTTGTTCAAGTACAGATTTTACCTTGCAACTACAATTATTGTTCAAATAAAGATCTTCAACCAAAACTGCATTTTCAACCTCAATGCCCATGCCTCCTTGCATTCCGCGACTATCATAAAAATCAGAGCCCTTTTACTCTGCATAAGATTGGGAAAAATATAATGTAAAACGTATAAATTGAGTCAAATAAAGCATATTAATCTCCTATGAACACAAAGAACAATTGTAGCTATAACGATAAGGATAAGTTGGCCTTGTTTTTACCTGTGGATGAATTATCACTCTTTTTGGATCAGGTCTAGTTTTCGAACAATATCTTCAAATAGATTGAAGGACCTTAATAAGTGCAATGTCTGCCATATGGATGACTAAAAATCAAAATATTTAAAATTTGTCCAGATCCAAAATAACTATAATATGAAAAATTCACTTCAACGACAGAAAAGAAAGAAACCATATTGAATACGAATATTAAAATTCACTTCAAGGACTAAAATATGATGCAACTATATTAACTCATTAATCTTAAACACAACTCTATCAAGCTGACATACCTGTTCAAGGCTGACCTTATTAGAATATAATATTGAATACGTGTCTCAAATAATAATTATGTCGACGTGGGCACCTGAGATATAAGTTAATAAAAATATTAAATCTATTGGGTCGTGATCCATAATATAGAAAAAACACAATTTCGTGACTAAATTTATAAAATATTGGACTACTTGGAGTGCGGTTATGACTAAAGGCATCATAATAACACAAAAATCAAAATATCGCAATGCAAAGTCTTGTAAAAAGACCCTATTAGATCGAATGAAAAAATGAGTCGTATTTTAAATAATGATGATTAGTGTCAACATATCACACACGTAGAAAATTGAATGTATGAAACTAAAGTGAAAAGTGATTAATTGATCAATTAAAATAATAGTCACACTTGTCAATCTAGTATGTAACGAGAGAACATTAAGATACGACTGCAAAACTTCCTCCAAAAGTAACAAATTTAAGCCAATAAGAATATTATACAGTCTCAAACTGTCCAAACGGGACAATTCGAGAGATCTCATTACAGGGGCAATGACTCTCGAACGGGTCTAAGGGCTATTGAATGCGTACGCATAAGAACTAGAAGGCTAGTATCTATGCGCACTATATTTAATTTCAAGTATGTTTCATTTAATTATCATACTATATATATATATATTGTTTGATATACAAAGTAATTTTCAAAAAAAGTTGAAAAATCCCAACCCCATGTGGACAATAATCCAGTGGTCATGCCACTTTTAAAACTAACCAACCAAACATTTACTAAACAAAATAATCCAACAACAATGTCAACAACAAATGTGTATCCCGTACTCCTTCTAATTCATCTTCTCAATTAATTCATTTCATCAATTAAAGTAACAATTAACGTATACAATTATTAATTTTCTAATTTACACTTAGGGACAATCCTACTTTCATATGAAATGGACACTAATTATTAATTTACTTTCATCTAAAACTGTTTCATTCATTAATTATATTTTAGTGGATGTAATTATAGAATCTATGGATGGATTCAATTTAATCTTACTATGTGAATGTTTTTATCTACAATGAGTTAACCTTGAAAAAATATATATCATCTCATAGAATCATCAAAACACGATATGATGAGAATTACAATGGTACCTTGCCTTACCCCCCCTCCCCCCCCCCCCCCACACACACACAAACAAATTGACAAATTCATGGGTTATTTCCATCATATAAACATCAAATACACCTAACAAACATACACAAACATATATTCACGAGTTAGTTTCAACAAAAGTGCACAAAATTCAAGAACCCATATATATACAAATACAAAAATAAATAACTCGTGACTTTGTCAATTTGTTTGACAAATTCATGGGTTAATTCAAATACAAAAATAAATCCATGGGTTAATTTTTGGGTTATATCAAATACAAAAATACAAATTCATGGGTTAATTCAAATACAAAAATAAATTGACAAATTTATGAGTTATTTCCAATATATAAACATCATATAAAGATAAAAAAACACCACACATACAAATAACTCGTGAATATACCCCCTACCCCCACCCTGCCCCCCCTTACCCACCCCACCCCCACCCCCACCCTTCCCCACCCCCCCACACGCACACGCACACACACACATGCACATACACACACACACACACACACACACACACATATATAGACATACAAACATATATATAAATGGAAGAGAGAGAGAGAAATAAACCTGAAAGTAGAGAGAGAGAGAGATGTGGAAAAAGGAGGGAGGGAACGACGGGGGGGAAAAGAAGGGGTAAGGGTTTTTGCTGCAGAAGTTGTCACGGTCGTGTCAAGGTCCTTGACCGTGACAATTCTTTATCACGGTCGTGTCAAGGTCAATGATCGTGACACAAAATGTGTATTTTTTGTCACGGTCAATGACCTTGACAAGGGTGGTCGACTAAAAGGTGATAATTTTGTCATTTTGGTGTAGTGTGAGTCGTGTTTTAATAGTAATCTCGTTAGCAAGTAAATTAAGCCAACAACTTTAGCATTGATCTCGTTAACAATATGTAAAAACTTACTACTTTTACACACAAACAACGTTTTGTAGGGATTTTACAACATTGACATTCCTAGTTGTGACAGGATTGATTGAGCGTTTTCTTTCCAGGTTGTAAAAATCCTCAAGGATCGACCATCATGGTTCGGTGATTATTGAGCCATGGAAGTCCTCAATGAGCTACCCACTGCCAATGGTGGAACTGTTGTACATGAATCTATATGCTCATGCTCGTGACTTTTGGTTTCTATGCTATATGTGTGTTATGGAAGATGAAAGTTTAGTGGTATATGAAAGATTACTTAAAAATACTCAAAAGGGGCCAACGGTGCAGAATTATGCCATACTTACTGGACAACAGACTGTTCTCAGAGGATCCAATACACCATTCAAACATGAACACGCGTTATTCCGGATGCTCGATCATATTTGTTGACATTGAAAGAGATCATTTCTTTTCTTTTTTCTCCACTCACTTAATGTTTGCCTAGCTTGTCCCAATAATCAACATTTTAAAGATTTCTCAATTAAGCACATAGAAGCACCTGCTTAAAAATTTCAACCCATTTTAATGAACATATAAACTTTATGCAAAAAAAAAAACATAGACAGTCCTTATGAAATTGCTAACAGTTATAGAGTATAGATAGACATACTTAGCACAAACTAAAATGGAAAATATACCGATTAATCACTAAAATAAGTCATAGCCCCGTTTTGAAAATATACCCATTAATTACAACAAAAAAATAATGCATCCCAAAATGGCCTATGTGTCTAATGATCAGCAAAAGTATCTTTATTTAACAAATACATCAAATAAATTTTGAGAATCTATAATCTTATGAAATTTATATAATGAGTTACTGACCTCCTTTGTTATTCCCATTACTATACCTTTCTCCAAACAACCTCTCAAGAGTTTTAACCACTAAGAAGTCCATCTACGACTTTTGAATTATTAACATGGGGTAGAGTCCCATAATGTGATCAGCCATGATGTCGTTCCGTGTCAGTATACCAACTATTGGAGGTCTCTGTAGAATATGAGAAATCAAAATATTGATTAAACAAAGAACATTTAGGGTTTGAACATACATTTGATGAACAAAACTTCCAAAATACAACAGTCAACCAAGCATGCAAATTTACAGAATGTATGCTTTTATAATCATCAGAGTTTCCATATTCAATGATGTGGTCCACCCATTATCGTGTTATAAATTTTTTTAATATTCAATTTTCATAACTATAAATATTTAAAATCATGAATCTTGAAATGTAAAATTGCAACTTCATCTAAGCAGTTTTAAGTAAACACTTGAGGCATCAAGAATACAAAAAACACAACAATTTATTACGGTTTTCGAAAATAAAAAACCTATGAAATCTGCAACACAATAGAGAGATCATAATAGACACATAAGAAGAATCTAAATCAAGTGTAAAAATGTATACATCTTCATCATTATGGAATTTCATCGAACAAATAGCGTCTCCACTGTAAAAAATTGTGTACTTGGGAGATTATTTCTCACTACTCAACGAACATTTTAACAAACATACAAAAAAAGAATACCCGGAATCCTATAATCCATGGAATTGATTCTAAAACCTAAAACCCATATATCCACAACCCTAAAATTTGAAGAAAAAATCCAAAACCCCATACCAGAAACCCTATATCTATAAAATCAATGATATAAGAAAAAATACCCAAAATCTTTAAATCTGAAATCTTATAAACACAAAACCACTAAAATCAGAGAGAGAAAGCAAAAGATAGAACCTTTGACTCAATGTTTAAGTTGAATCCATGGGGCGAGATGCCTGAAATCAAATAATAAGAAACAATTATTTCAGTTAAACAAAACCACAAAGATCTAATGCACATATTTGATGTAGAAACTCACCCCGATAATGCAAACAACATAAAAATCAATTCATGGTAATTGATCTAAAATCTGAGTCTTTTACCAATGAAGATGAGTCGTTGCTGGTCTGGAGGACTCCTCTTGGATGTTGTCTTCGCAAATGTTAATGGGTTTAAAGAGAGATGAAATAGGTTAAAGTACGAGAGAGACGACATTGTTATGGGAGGGTTGTTGAAAGTTAATAAATGAAACTATGTTCCCTTTTTCTTTTTTTGTTAGATTACAAAATTAACCCTTATATTTGAATTCAAGTAAAAAAAGTAGAAGTAAAATGGGAGTGAAATTAAATTTTAGTGGGATAAAATTGTAATTATAGTTATAGTATAAAATAAGGTGTAGGGAGGGACATAATATTATTGTGTAAATATTGATCTCACCCTCCATTTCTTGCTTTGGTGGCTCAATCCTCACCTCTAAATATGTTATGAACTTATGGAATAGTAAAAACCTTTTACTCCTTATTTTATATATATATATATATATATATGTCACACTATATATATAATCTAACATCTACCGGACTAGCCACCACCGTGATGCACACTTATGTACTCTGCTATCAAGTCCATGTACCTCTCTTACCAAATACATGACTATTGGTTCTGATTTCACCGTTGAGCCATAAATCAAATGAACACATATTAGAGGCCAACATAGTTCTAAGGATTTGGGCTACGCATATACCTAACATACCCAAATAACCTACCAGTCCAACTAATACACACACATAATGAGCCACCCTAAGTTTTATGTTCTGGGGCATTAATCCAGCCCTCACTGGAATCATCAAAGTGGGATCTCCCTTTGAGTGGAACCTCCGTGATAACAGGAAATGTAGGTATGTTCCCACAAGAAAGTATACATTAGGTATACACACGACGTATCCATATGTCTATTAAATGTAGGCATACACAAAATCGATAACGATAACCCACATAAGTATAGACTCACCCTATAAATATAATTCGCATAGGTATACACTCATATTGTAATAATAATCCGTACGTTGTATTTATCCCTCGAATACTTACCGTACCATTAATTCAAAATATTAACTAACTATCGTATATTCTCGAGTATTATTCTCTACCCGAAGTTCTCATAGATTCCCCTTAAGTTAATTCAGTAGTTATTACACTTATACCCTACTGGTTAAAGCCTTAGATCATGGTCCACTCTTATCGAAGCCCAAATTAAAAATTCCCAATTTATAATTCACTCAACTTACTCTCATCAATTTAAAGTTCCAATCTCTACCCACCTTAAGATCTAACCAAGCCTTAACCGTATACCTACTGATTTCTTCTATGTGTTTAATTAATTGTAAGATCAACCCCAAAGTCCCCCGTAATTCATCCCAAGAGGAAACACCATCAAAAAGGAAAAATTGGGCATTTTTGGGTAGCCGAATTGATTCGCTTAGGAGGCCAAATCGATTTGCCTACTGAATCGATTCACATCTAGGCCGAATCGATTCGAAAAGTAATAGGTCTCCTTCTTCTTCGCCATAGTTACATTTTTCAACATTAAAGCTTTAACCCAACATCATGAAACTCCATAAAACTCTCATCCAACATTACTAAACATTATTTAAGTATATATGGGTGATTTATAACATCCCTACATCAAAATTATATGAAATTCATCCAAGAACCAATCAATTCATTAATTCATCAAAAACCCTAGATTTATGTTCTTCATGTATTCTCATAGAAATACCCAAAATTCTTTCATGTTCTTCATCATATAACATTTGATTTTGTACTACTCATATGAAGGATTAATTCTACATGAAAATCCTACACCAAAGCATGTGTATAAATCACCAAAACCTCAAGATTCAATTTAAATCATCAAATATAAGACCCTACTCTACATGGTTATTATAACTCTTCAAAAACAATCAGATAAACATTTTCCTTTGAACCAGAAGATCTGATTTCATTGGTGATGATGGATTTGTTTGTTTTCCACTTCAATCTACAATCCAAAGTTAATGACGGTGCAAGAATAAGGTTGAAGACTTCAAAAATCCTCTCTTAAGCTCCAAGGAGCTCTTCCTCTCCTATCTACTGGCCTCTAATTATTTTATAATCTTTTTACCCTAGACTTACAGCACCAAAACTATATATAATCCTTGAAATTTCGAAATCCCCTTAATCCTAGGCTATAAAATGACTAAAATGCCCTTAAACGTTGTCGTTTTGATCTAAAATTGCCCCGGGACCCAAACTATATACCCTGGTATACTATTTCGACTATTTAACCCTTTTGAAACCAACCATGACTTTCAAATCACCATCCGAGTCACCTTATACAATTATATTTTTTCAACCTCAAAATACTACACACATGAAATTTAAAGACAAACCGAATTAATTTAAATTCTAAATACCCGAATTAAATAAAATCTCCGAATTAAATAAATTCTCCGAATTAAATAAACTCCAAATTGATTCTCCCAATTAAATAAACTCCAAATTACCAATTTAATTAAATCCTAAATCATCAATTTAATTAAATCCTATATCCTAAAAAATACGGGGTATTACATACTTCCCCCTTTATAAAGGAATTTCATCCTCAAAATTCGGATAAGACTCGCAATCCAAGCTTTCTACACTACGTTAATATTATACTCTTAAGATCACTATATATATTTCTACCTCACCTACTCACGAATAATATTAAAATAATTCAACTACCAATGCACCCATACACTCTATACCCATTCATAACTGCACTAAATGTTACTCGACTCCACTAGCCTTAATCGTAATATAACTAACAACTCGCAGTTATAACTACATATATGAATATTAACTAAGGTACTTGTAGACACCCCACTCTATTACCCCCTAAAACTCTCCTTAGGTCCTTAGCACCTCCTTTCATCACGACCAACCCGGGTCATACCCCGAGTACTGACCTAGAAGCCATCGGATACTCCCAGGCTCCGTTTGACCAAAAGTCAATGTCTTCAACTCCATCGAGGCTGAATGAATATCCAAAGGGCACTAAAACCCCTTTCCAAAGGTCCATCCCGTGCGTGATTTCGACTGCGGATGAATAACTTATTTCCCCCGAGACTCAATCAGGAGGCCATCCGGCGCTCCCGAGCTCTGTTTGACCTAGTTCAACTCTTCAGATCAATCGAGACTAAATGAATCTTCGAAGGTAAGTGAATCCCCTTTCCAACGGTCCGCTTTGTGTGCGATTCTGACTTACAGTATGGACGAACGATCCGTTTGACTTCGAAAGGTCACCGAATGCTTCCAGGGCCCGGATGACCAAAGTCAACTCCCCGAACCAGATCAAACTATTTGGAATGTCGAAGTACATCTCCTAAATTTTGCAACAGTTTGTCTCATGCGTGATTCGGACATAACATGCGGATGAACAATCCGTTTGCGTCCGAGAGTTCCCCGTCCAATGGACTGACCAATGCTTCCGAGCCATATTTGACCCAAAGTCATCTCCCTAACCTGGGAGCGGTCCAAAGGACTTTCGAAGGTCTCTGAATTACCTTTCCAATGGTCCTCCACGTACGTGATTATGATCAACGGTTTGCGTTCTGCGGCCGATTTACCAAAAAGGCCTGAAAAATACTGCCAAACAGCAGGTCTCAGACCCTGCCTATTGGCAGTGTGCCTAAACGCACCTGCCGTATGGCAGGAACAGGGCTATGCCAATCGGCAATGATCTGGGCCTATAAAAAGGGGGCCCTGACCTCACTTTCAAGGGGAGCCCAGATCAGATAGAAACCACTCTTAGCAAATCCTAAAAACCTCTCTCGAAGGCAGCGTGATTTCTACACCCAAATCCCTTTCAAACCTTCAATTTTCATCATCATTTTCATCAAACTTAATGAATTCACTACTCTCCATCATCATCCAAGTCTAAGGGCTGCTCTCCAACATTCAAGGTCAATCTCAAGATCTTCAAGAAGGTCCACTTTTCTCAACTCTCTCCTTAAATTCTCATAAAATTGCAATAACTTGTTTTATTACTTAGTCCCTTTATTATCTCATCTCACACATCTTAACATACTTTTTATTTAGTAGTATTGCACATCTCTTATTTTCATATAAATAAAAACCCAAAAAATAAGAAAAAGAGGGTTTGCTCATAAATTCCAAACGGGAATTCTCATACTTTTCTTACACTTCCCTCATAACTAAAACACTTTTTCTACGTACACACACACACACACACACACACACACACACAAATAAGAGAATCCGCGTTTGGATTTATGGGATAAACCCTACCCCTCATTTTGTATGCGAACTACGTGGACTTTGATGCCTCTATAGGCTATATAGGCGTTTCGGGGTAAAACTCGAGACTCGAGTCCTAGTCTTTACTTTTTCTCTCATTGTCTATTTTCTCTAAACTCCATTCTCTTACATTATATATATTTGTTCTTAGGGGTATATCATTCCGTATGCATTATCGTTCCCTCATAATGATTAACATAAGGATGATCACCTAAATACTATTTTCTAATACTTTTATACCTTCCTACGGATGACTCGCTTTACCTCCTCCATGTTACAAGTCGACGATTCTTATCTCCACTATATATACACATGCACGCACATCACAGGGAAAATAAAAGGAAAATAACAAAAATCCATGAGAGACCGAAAGGGCGGAATGGGTGCCTAACACCTCCCTATTTCGTAACTTAGCCTACGGACCCTTCTCAAATCATTATGGTTTCGCATGCACCAGTATGTGTTTGGATGCTGTCCTTCGGGATGGCTTCCCCTTTTCTTTTATCTGTTTTGAGTAAAATAGACTGGAGACTCTAATCACTCTACATTATTTCACTTCACCTCAAAATGATGCCGGTCGAAGTGCTCCTAAGATGGGACGCGCGGGACCTGAGGATCCTCCCTCGCGCGGCAAGGATCGGTGATTGCCACAGTGGCGAATCTGCTGGGGAATATTATATGTTTATTTTTTAGGGATAAACTCTATTTACATGGATGTTATTTTTTCTTATATTTTCCCCCTATTTTGCATGTTCCCCCTTTATTACTTATGTGTATCCCATATTTATGATTCTATTCACACACTTGTAGAAAATTCTCCATGTATACTTCGCACCACATGCACATAGGGTCACATATATCGACATGTTGCATGCCCCATCCATACTTGGTGTACCATTGGTACTTGCACTTTCTCCCTATTTAGCATAATCAAGAAAGGCATTTTCATAAGATACTAATAACAGGATCATGCATGATTCACACGACATCACCAAAGAGCATTGTTATTGACCAAATTTTACCCACTAACTGGAGGGTCACTTCGTGATGGGCGTTGGTCCGGCAGGTCGCAGTTAGCCTAGGTGATATGACTCTCACCTTCCATTGGCCAAGTACCTTCAATGTATATCGAACGGTTCCCCCGCCTCGTACCTCTTGACCGAAGTCATGACAGGAGGTATATCGCAGGGAATTCGTTCACATACGCAGAATATATCGAATTCGCTCTCACACGTACCATCCCCACGAGGTATATGGTGAGACAATTCACGTACACTCAGGTATATCAAATGGCTTGTCCGCACGTTCCAATTTCCCGCAAGAGCAAGACGCATATCGTGGAAGTCACTACAAAGGGGGTAACCCATTCCAATTCACCTAAAAAACTGCATACCCGCATATAGGTGTCAACCCTAGGACACACATGTTAGATTACCGATTTTAATCCGAAACTCTACCAAAATTTTGGGTCAGCCTGTTGCCCAAATTTTTCGCTCATTTTTAAAATGGGACCCTGTTCGTGAGCTTGGTCACAAGTCCAGCCATAGCTTTGCATATATTACAAACCCAATTTTTCCTGGCTCGGATCCTATCTGGCATTTCATTTTCCATTTAGGAGAATTAATACAAGTGAAAACATAATAGTTATAATAAACGTCCTGAGACCGTCCCCAAAGGAGGAAATTCCTTTCTTTTCTTTATCAAAAATCCAAAAACATTTCTTTCCTTATCAAAAATCCAAAAAAATTTCTCATCTCTCTATCAAAAATCCCAAAACATGTTGTCTTTCCATCTCGAAAAAAATGTCAAAAATATCTTCCCTTTTTTTTCTTTTTCTAAAAAATAAATCCCATTTTGCGCCTTCTCAGGTCGATTGTTCATTCCCCTATTACTCTGGAGTTCCGTCCGTTCCCCTATTACTCCTTCCAAGTCCGTAATCCATCCGCTTTCCATGGAGAACACATATCAAGTACCCATTGCGCAGCCGGATCTGATGGCAGTTCTATCTTAGCTTGTGTCCAAGATTGACAACCTCCAAACCGAGGTCCGAGAGATGCAACGAAATTAGGTTCCTGTTCCTCAAGAGCCTGAGGCCCTATTTGGTCACGCTATGGATCCACTCGATCCCATCTGGGTTCCCGAAGAGTATCAGCACACTCCATGTGCCCTTCCTGCTAATGGGCCGCCGCCTGCCTAGCTTTCGATGCCGAATCGTGCCCAACATGGGGCTAACTTGCCTGCGATCAGTGATCCGAAAGAGGAAATATTGAACAAAGTCAAAGAAGACTTCAAGCTGCTCACCAAGAAGTTTGACCAAGTCAAAATCTTAGGAAATTGCATAGACTACACCTATATGTCGCCTTATCCTAAAGTAAGGTTACCCGAGAAGTTCAAGATGCCAAATATCGAGAAATTCGGAGGAAGCGGACCCACGATTGTTCATCTCTGAAGTTATCACCGTTCCATGACTCTACTAGGGGATTCTGAAGAAGTGATGACCCAATTATTTTAACAAACTCTTAAGGATAGCGCCCTCCGATGGTTTTTGTCTCTCGAAGAATCCAGAATTCATAGCTGGGAGGATGTGACCCGTGAATTCATGTCACAGTATAAATACAATGAAGAGCTTGAGGTCACCCGCCCTGATTTGGAGCTGCTCAAACAGAACCCTGCAGAATCAATCAGTAACTTCATCGCCCGATAGAGGAAAAAAATAGTAGCCATGACCAATCGTCCTTCTGAAGAAGAACAAGTCATCATAGTGAAGAAGAACTTCTTACCCCATGTCCGAGCAATGATGGGAGGACAATACTATCCCCATTTTCTAGCTCTCAGAGAAGCAGGAGTAGAAATCGAGGAAGGTCTTGCCAAAACAGAAGTTGACCCAAAGAAGGTGTTCGGACAGTTTACCCCCAAAAAATATGACAGGCCTGCAAGTGCCGGAGTCTCAACCGTCAATAACATCTCTCAACCAACCACATCATGGGCACCAGAAAGTCGCCCTGTCCTGATCCGAAAGGAATACATCGAGCTCCATGCTCCCTTCTCCAAAATCTATCAAACCATCCTAAGCCGAAACCTTATCAAACCGTTGGATCCTCATCCATTGCCAAATCCACTCCCAAGAAACTTCAAGGCAGATGCCCATGGCGCCTATCACCAAATAGCTGGCCATACCACTTACCAATGCTTTCACCTCCGTAACATGATCCAATGTCTAATTGATCGGGGTACCATCGCCCCACCAGCCAATCCTAAGCCAAACACTACTCATAACCCACTTCCAAATCATACCAATGCCATCTTCTTAGAAGACAACCCATAGTTTGATACCTCAACCCAAATCACACCCATATACTATCCTAAACCTCTCCAAATTTGCCCATATTTTCTCCTACACCCAAATAGCCTCGCTGATCAGGCACTGTCACTCCTTACCAGAACATGCATCGTTGTCCGTACCCGTTCTGAAAATGGAAGTATGGAATTGTCAGAAGTGTTAAATCAACTCCTAGAGTTCGGGCTGAAATTGCACTAATAAATGGTCATTGATTACCAGAGGTTCAGTACTCTATTCTTAGAAGCACGAAAATGGGGCCGAGAGTCAGATAGATGGGTGGTACCAATCGATGACGTTAGCTTGGATGATGTCGTCCAGATTATGGCAGAATTATTCAGGTAAACCAACAACATTTGTAGTATCACCAAGTTGTTCGATGCTTTGAAGCTACAAGGGTTCCTGGTCCCTTCACCCTTACACATCCTCGCAGATTGGGAAGACCTATATGAAGAAGCTGTTGAAGTTGTGGAATGCATCGACTTTATACGGAAAGACAAAATTGTTTCCACTGGATAGGGGGAAGAATTCAGAGATTCTAATGAAGAGCAAGCTTAAGAGAGAACTGGCCCGGTAGCCGACATGTGTGGAATGATATCATTTGAAGAACTCCTTGGAGAAATAAACAAGGTAGCAGAACAACCCGAGATCGATGAGAAAACATGATTCATATTTTTCCCTTCTTCAGTAAATCACATAACCAGATCAGGGAGGCATTATCAGATCCCAAACTCACTACCAGACAATGACAGGGGTGTGTGTGGAAAACCTTCCTATGCCAGAGATGACCCTGGAGGAGAGAAAGATCCTAGATCAATTGAAGAAAACTCAAGCTAACATCACTCTTTGGGGACTTTTCATGTCTTCTCAGCTACACAAAAATGATTTGATCAAGTTGCTCACTGGACTCACAGTTCATCCTTCTACCACACCAGAAGAAGCGGTAAATTTGGTCGGATCCTTGACCTCTACCCGAATGCTATCCTTTTTTGAGGAGGAAATCCTCAATATTGGGCCAAACCACAATCATGCACTCAACATCTCCGTCGATGTTATGGGGAAGGTTGTCCCACTCTCCCTTGTCAATAATGGATCCGCCCTAAATGTCTGCCCACTGAGAACCGTCAAATGTTTAGGACTGAAAGAAAGAGACCTCAATCCAACCTCTGCCGCTGTGCATGACTACGATAACACCCGTCGGGAGGTGATGGGATCCATAAAGCTTATAATAGGGGCTGGCCCTATAAATCCTGTCATTGAATTTCAAGTTATTGACATCCCAACCTGTTTCAACCTATTATTAGGACGACCTTGGCTCCACAGTATCAAGGGAGTGTCTTCCTCACTCCCTAAAAAATTAAAATTCTTCACCGGTGGATGGATCATCACCATCTTGGGCGATGATGACAATGCCGATGGTGCAAGTACCAGCAGTCCAATCCTTGAGATACAACATGGGTAAAATGATATGCTCATATCGAGATTTCGAGTTGAACCACTTCTACTCCCGACAGGGTATAACTTCAAAGGAAGGGTTTGTCCAGAATACGACCCTCATGGCAACGTCAATGTGATTCAGATGTTCAGAAACATGCACTTCATGCCGAGACTGGGGCTAGGACAAAGACAGCAAGGGACACTTGAGCCGATTGAACTGACGAAGTTTTTTCCTCCCTATGGTTTAGGGTATCAACCATCAGAACAAGAGCTCAGAATGATCCTCCTGTCTCGACTAAAGAGAAGACTAGACTGCATCCAAACTATCCCAGGTGATTCCTTGAATGGACGATTCATCAAAGAGGGTGAGGACTTCCCTTTTTGCGGATTTCCTGAACCATGGTATGACCATATAGACAAGAAGATGAATCCTGGAATGGATATCTTCTTCTAAGACAGCTACCTATGGGCCGAGAGTTCCAACACCATGTACAACCACTCATCAAAGATACCGAAGAGACTGAGAAAAGTTACTCCGAAGATTCCTTCAACTTACAGACACTGGGGTTGGCACTCTAAATGGTTCAATCAGACACTACATCACTCGATCCATCCCACCTAATTAAAGCTGCTGATACACCTCTCTTCAACTGGCATGCTGCACCAGTTCTACCTACTGAAACCTCCCCTAATATCAATGTTTGGCCCCTTTCTTCTTCTGCTGTCTATCCTTATTCAAATGTAATCGAGTCCTCTTTTGATGAGGTTCTCAATGCTGTTTTTCCTATTAATGAAATAAATAAAGATTTTGAGTATCTTGCTGTGCCTTACATTAACTATCTGTATTCTAATCAAACTTTTGATGATGATGATTTTGAAAATGAACAATTCTTAACTGATCTAAATAAGGTTAATAATAAATAACATAACCGCGTTCAAGTCAATGAAGAAGAGACTATTGTTATAAACCTCGGTTCTAGTAGCCAACTGCACGAGATTAGGATATGGGCTACCCTTGACGAGTATAAGCATGCACAACTCGAAGAATTTCTAAGGGAATTTATGGATGTCTTCGCATTGTCCTACGACGATATGCTCGGCATTTATCCTGAAATAGCTCAACACGAGATTCCTACTCTCTCAGATTACAAGCCAGTCAAACAAAAGTTGAGAAAACTCTGCACCGAATGGTCGCTCAAAGTCAAAGAAGAGGTGGTCAAACAGTTGAACATCGAATATCCCACATGGCTACCTAATATAGTACCCATGCCTAAATCAGGAGGAAAAGTTCGGATGTGTGTATACTATCGGGATTTGAACAAAGCCTCTCCAAAGGATGATTATCCATTACCCAATATCGACATGATCATGGACAACACAACCAATCATGCTCTCAAGTCCTTCGTTGACGGGTTTGACGGATACAACCAGATCAAAATGCACCACTCAGACCACCAAGAAAAAACCGCATTCATCACCCCATGGGCAACCTTTTGCTACACCGTTATGCCATTTGGTCTCAAGAAGGCTGGGGTAACCTACCAGAGAGCCACCACAACCATCCTGCATGATCTGATTCACAAAGAAGTTGAGGTTTATGTAGATGATATGATTATCAAATCCAAATCTAGAGAGGGTTATGTTCCTGCTCTCCTAAAGTTCTTCGAGCGACTACGACAGTATCAGATGATACTCAATCCACAAAAATGCGTCTTTGGCGTTACAAAGAGAAAACTCTTAAGATTCATGGTCAGTGAGAAGGGGATATAAGCAGATCCCGCCAAGCTGAAGGCCATACTTGTGATGCCACCTCCCCGAATAGAGAAAGAAGTCCGAGGTTTCCTTGGGAAATTACAATACATCAGCCGGTTCATCAACCAGTTAACCTCCATCTGCGAACCTATCTTCAAACTCCTTCGAAAGGATTCAACTAAGGTTTGGAACGAGGCTTGCCAAGAAGATTTTGACCGAATCAAATAATATCTAACCCAACCCCCGGTACTTATGCCACCACAACCTGATCTCCCCTTGCTCCAACCATAACTGACACTTCAATTGATACTTTCCTGGCCCAGTACCTTGAAGATTCCTGCAAAGAAAGAGCCATTTGCTATGCCAGTCATAAATTGGTCGGGTATGAGGTTAACTACACCTCTTTGGAAAAGGCATGTGTCGCACTTGTGTGGGTCACCCAAAAGTTGTGGCACTACATGCTCACCTTCCCCATCAAACTTGTATCCCGAATGGACCCCATCAAATACCTCCTCGAGAAACTCGCTTTATCCAGCCGAATGGCCCAATGGTTGATGCTCCTAACCAAGTTCGACATTGTGTATGCACGCAGAAAGCCATGAAAGGAAGAGCCATCTATGACTACCTCGTTGATTACCCCGTAGAAGAAGCCGATGTATGGATCTATGAATTCTTGGATGAAAACATCTTTTGCACTACTCAAGATAACCTACGATGGTAAATGTTCTTTGACGGCGCTGCCAACAAAAAGGGACATGGCATTGGGATACTCCTGATCGCCCCAGATAACTCCCACATTACCATCGCCATTAAATTGGATTTCCCTTGGACCAATAACATGACTGAATACGAGGCATACACGATAGGCCTTAACATTGATCTCGAGAAAGGTATTCAATGACTAGATGCTTACGGGGATTTCGCCCTCATCATCGGTCAAGTGCTCAGAAAATGGAAAGTCAAGAACGAGAAACTCCAACCCTTCCATGCCCACTTAGAAGAACTAGCCTCCCAATTCCATGATATCACCTTCCAATACCTACCTCGAGAAAAGAATAACATATCCGATGCCCTTGTTACCCTGGCCTCCATGGTCGACATGCTCGAAGGAATAATAATGACCCCCTTCCTTTTTCAAAAGCAAGATAAACTAACCCACTGCTACCACATTGATCTAGTCACTACAGAAGATCTCGATCTAGCCAATTATTGGTACTATGATATTTGGCACCTCCTCAAGCATGGTAGGTATCCTGAGGGTTCCAACAAGAAAGATTGAGCAACCCTCTGAAGACTGGCTGCCCAGTACATCATCTATCACAAAGCACTACTCAAACAAAACTTCGATGGAACCCATCTACACTGCATCGCAGGGGCTGACATTGAAAAGATAATGCAAAAAATCCATAGCGGAGAATGTGGTCCCCACATGAACGATCACATGCTTGCTAAGAAAATCATTCGACAGGGCTACTACTGGACCACTATGACCCAGGATTGCACCGCCTATGTCCGGAGATGCCTCAAATGCTAATAATTCTCCAACCTTCAGCATTTGCCTC
Organism: Sambucus nigra; assembly: GCA_949130495.1. NCBI lineage: Eukaryota > Viridiplantae > Streptophyta > Magnoliopsida > Dipsacales > Adoxaceae > Sambucus > Sambucus nigra. The sequence goes on along the minus strand of OX422219.1, from coordinate 315,959,013 downwards.
CACATGAATTATAAAACATGACCTCTCCCCGGGGTTCTCCACCTGGGGCATCGACATCATATGGAAGGTTACACCAAAGGCTTCCAACGGACTTGAGTTCATCCTAGTTGGCATCGATTACTTTACCAAGTGGGTTGAAGCAGAGTCATACGCAGTACTGAACGCTAAAAAAGTGGCCAAATTCATCAAGAAAAACATCATCTACCGGTATGGGGTCCCACACGAGTTAGTATTAGATAACGGGTTACATTTAGAGGAAGAATTTACAGAAGTGGTCAATAAGTATGGGATTCAGAGACACAAATCTTCCCCTTACCGGCCTCAGACCAACGGTGCAGTTGAAGCCGCCAATAAGAACCTCAAAGCCATCATTAGCAAGATGATTGAAAGCTGTCGGGATTGGGCCGACCGAATCCCGTACGCCCTCTAGGGCTACCTAACCTCAATTTGAACCTCTATTGGGGCTACCCCTTACTCTTTGGTCTACGGTATGGAAGCAGTCCTACCCGTGGAGTTAGAAATTCCCTCGCTACGCGTCATACTTGAAAGTAAGGTCGGTGAGGAGGACTGGCATCAAAGCCGTCTTGGCAAGCTGACCCTCCTAGACGAAAGGAGACTGAAAGAACTATACCACATACAAGGGTACCATCATCGAATAGCGCATTCATTAAACAAGAGAGTCAAGGACCGCGGTGTCCGATAAGGGACCTAACCCTCAAAGAAATCATAGAACCCATCTGGGACCCCAGAGGGAAATTCAAGCCCAATTGGAGCGGCCCCTACATTGTCAAGAAGATCTTGTCCGACGGTGCCGCCCTGCTCACCGACTTGGACGGGGAAGAGATGGCCCGTCCAGTCAACCTAGACCGTCTCAAGAAGTTCTACCCCTAGTTAGAAATCTCGGCGCGTTTCAACTCTTCTCATCCTCCTTCTATTCTAAAAAAAGAGGATCTTCATTTCCCCTTACCCAGAACTACGTGGGCCTGATCCTCTGTAAAAATCGTTTTCAAACAAATTAAGACATTTCAAAAACCCCAAAGGTACGTAGGAAGCTTATACCCCTTACATGAGCACGGACCGTTCTTTTTCCCAAATTAATATTCTTTTCTTACCTCCGAGAATGACAGTCAATTCCAACATATATTTGAACAAAAGAATTATGTATACCTTAGCGATCGGTATAGATAATTAAAACAACACAAACTCATCAAAGGCACAGCTGGATGATCACAAACTTGTTTATTTCCTTAATAAGAAATTGCGGTACAGATTACATAAGAAAAGGAATGGATAACTCCCTTCCACCCACCTTCCTAGAAAGCCGTTACAAAATATCCATATTTATTCCCCATTACGAAATAAATAGTCCTACCCACAGCTACCAGAGGAGCCTGCTCCATCATCACCACCTGCATCTTGGGGTCCCTAAGTTTCCCCTGCCTAAACAGAGTGTCACAGACACTCTATGGACTGATAAGCTCGGACCAACTTTGAAAAGACGACAACACCTCCTTCCATGGTGTCAAAAGAAACAAACCACTTCTGTACAGTCTTCATTGCCAACATCTTGCTAACTACTTTCCTCTACAACCACTTTATATAATCCTCAGGGATATGCCAAACTATCCCAATAGACTGAGAGGGACGGGTCGACGAGTGCCGATTCTCCCACAGAGAGCCAAGCAACAGATGCAGGCGCTCGGTCAAATCTTCTACCGAAAAGAAATTTAGTGTCCGAGGTGGCACGACTTGTGCCCAAAAAAATTTGCACAGAAGTCACCAAGAGAAATAGAAAGCGGTATGTCTGAGACTAACCAGCCGCACATATGAGTATTCTCCTAGCTCTAGAACAGGCAACAACTGTCCCTACCAAGGAACTGACAAGTACAGATTCTGAGCCCCATGCTCCACAAGCTAATTATCCCATCTCGCAATATCCAGGACAACATAAAATAAGTGACGCAGAAAGAAGTTGGGTACAACTGACAAAGGATATTCTGGAGGAGTCATCAGGTGGAGTCTTTCAGACAACCACATGAATAGCATCACGGGGCTACCCCGTAGGAAATCAGAACGACCTTCTCGCCAGGCATCTAGACCATTCAGGGTCTCTCCTAATATCATCACCACAGGATTGCGATGGTATGACATCCATGTATTAACTATTGCAAGTTACGGATCCACCAGCAGTTCCCCAGTCACCAGCAGCAATTTTGAAACCAAACCCAGAGCAACGACTCCGGCGTATCCAGCATCGCTAGCTTCCTGTAAATGCATGGACTGAAACACCACCGGGAGGGAAATCATTCCTCCAGCAACTAGTGATCTAGCCTCCGAAGGCAAAATACGAAGAAGCCCATCCAGTAAATCCCTGGGAGAATGGGAAAAGTCAGGTAAAGCCGCAGCAACACTGGGATTTACCCCAGCATGACAGAAAATTCCTCGTAGGTAGGACAAACTTCATCCAACCCAAAGAGGAATATATGGTCTTTTGGGGTTGTACCGCCGCCATCAGCATGTTCCACTCAATGGGACGATTGTGCCATAAAGAAACTCGACGCATGTTGAAAGCATCATAGTCTACGTTATAAGAGTACATAGCTTCCAAGGCTTCGAGGTAATTTGCAAACTCAATGCTTCCAAGGAGAGACATCTTGCAAGGCTAAGAGATAGTAGGCAAGTAAGTAAGAATGTGAAGGTGTGAGGGAAACACACCACCCCTAGCCTTTTTATACATGAGAACCCTCAGCAGAGACATAATCCCTATAGAAATCGTAGGGAATCCTACCCCACAAAGTACTAAAGGTTGAAGAGGGCACTAATCAAAGCTTTGAATTGATGGGACTGGACTTGACTGCCGATAGGCAGGATAAGGTGCTTGCTGATCGGCAACCCCCTACTCTTGGAAATTTCCCTTTTTCCTTTTTTATCAAAAATTAGAAAAACCCAAAAAAATAAATTGATATTCTCAACAGAATTTCAAAAATCCTCTTCCATCCCTATATGATTTCCCATTTTTAACTTTCCTTCAAAATCCCAAAAAACATCTCTTTTTACGGTCTCAGCAGCAGTAAAAAGCGCATGTGCATACATTCACTCATTCATCATTAACAAAAGATAATAAAAACCCCATTGCATTGCATATATATTTGTTCTCCTGTGTTACATCAAATTTTGCAGGAAATAAAGGAAAAGTAAAAAAAAAAATGGGACTCAACTCGAACCAACATTCTCAATATCATTCTCTCACCTACCCTTCACCTCTCTCTAAGATCTTCCACCCCTGTGACACGCTCTCTTTCCCCTACGGTGAGATAACGCACCATCGTTAACTGAGCCCGAGTCCTCCCCAGACGAAACAGATGGCACCAAGCAAGAAGGAAGCGGGACTGCATCCCGAATATGGGCAGTCGTCGAAGATATCCAGTCTTTGAGTCCCTCAGCCGAGTGGTCGACACCCGGACTTGCTGCAAGTCAAAAGCAGAATCAGTATCAAAAGAGGGATCAAAACAGAAAAGGAACGAAAAAAGAGCAAGAAGGTATTCCACAGGACGAAGAACCTCCTTGGTCAAACCCAACTCCTTAGGATCCATCGCATGAGGATGGTGTAACATAGGCACCATACCTCCATCAACTCGTCGAATGTTGTACAAAGGAGTGTGTAATCGCATGAAAGGAACCTCTGAAGCTGTCGCCACCGTCGTCGCCGGACCACCGTCGCTGTGGGAGGACCCCACCGCCCGACTCTAACCCGCAAGAGGGAAGGGCAAGGCATCATATATGCTGGGCGCCATCAACCAACTCGTCACAAAGTCCATATAGTAATACGGCGTAGCCGTATCAGTGTACAATAAGTAGGGCTCTCCGACCATCGCCGCGATCCTTGCATCCTCCGACATCAACCGCTCCTGCCTTATGGACATAGGAGGCTACGCAGGTAGCACCACCACCTCCTCCTCTGTAATCTGTCGAACCACCCGCTCCCCGAGATACCAAGAATGGCCAAACTCATGCACCAGTAAGCACCGCATCTGCGCATTCACCCCAGTCACCCTCGTATCCTGAATGGCTGTCCCCTAAGGATAAAAGGTCAGCTGAAAATCCTCGAGCAAGCATAAGTCAATACAGAATCTAAACATGCCAAAACCAAGACTGAGAAGGAAAGAGTATTACCCTACCATTGGTCAGGCCATTCAAGACCCGGCGGACTGCCACCAGAGAGAGTGATCCCTTCGACTGCCGATTGGCCTTCCGCCATGGATTCAATCGGCAGAAGTCCCCAACAGGCTCGTCCTTCAGAGCGATCAGCTGGGTATTTCACCCAATCACCTCATGGAACCACGTCTGCCAAAGATTGAAATTCATAATAAAAAAAGAGACGCATAAGGAAATTGCGAATGCATGAAAGGAAAATGAGCAAAATTAAAGGATACCTCAAGGAGATATGTGGCTCCAGTAAAAGTTTGTCAGCAACACCGACTGAATGCATCCAAAGAAAAATAGAGGGCCGCCAAAGTCAGGCTCCCCCAATCATAAAGAGGGATGTTCAAAAACATGCTCAAGTACGGTAAGAACCACAAGTGGACGACGTCGTCGCTCGATGCCACCATAAAGCCTCCCAGCACCATCAAAATGAACAACCGGGCCATCTACCTCACCTATAGCTCATCCTCCACATCGATCACCCTACCAAGAAGAACATGCTTCAGCAAGGACAACCGAATGGAATCCCCAGAGACTATCCTCCCCATGTCACCAAGTGCCGCACGCACTGCCTCCGGCCTCACCTGCAAAGAGAGATCCACCTTTATCTTCTCTCCATCATAATCCAACCCCAACAAGTACTGTACGTCTATGGTAGTAACCGTCATCTCCCCTAAGCCAAAATGGAAGGTGTGGGTAGTACCCCACCATCTCTCCCCCAAAGCACACAAGACCGCTGTCGATCGAGGCGTCTCATCCAATGCAGACGCCAACATCCCAAAACCTTTTGATGATACCACCCAATGCACCACGGGTGGAAGATGCTCCCAGACATCCTTAAGCCCGTCATTCCACGGGCACGCGTGTTCTTCAAAGAGATATCATACTGTCAAAAGGAGAAACCTTGTCAGAATTTAAGAAAGGAAAAATCACCAAAAAGAGAGAGGAATGCCAAAAGTCAGGTTACTTACATAAATGCCAGGGCTCACCACCTTAGAAGACCAATGACGCGACGACTCCCGTAGCAAAGTTCGCTCATTCGCAACCGGCTCGAATGCATCAAAGGAGTTCTCACTCCCCGAAGTAAGAGGCGCCCTATCCATCCATTCAACGTTCGCCCAATCATCGACATTCAACCATTCCCTATGCGCTGCAGTGCTCACAAAGGCGTCCATTTCTTAGAGATCGGAATGCTAGAACGATTTGTAGAGGAAAATAGTAGAGAGAAAGAAAGCGAAGAGCTGTGAAAAATGAAGGGAATTTTCCCCCTTGATATAGGATGCTAAGCGTCATGCCGATCGACATTAACCCCCCACCCACCGATCGACACTGTCCCCTTACCTTCCCGAGGCAGTCCAAAAGTCAGCGCCACTACCGAATGACACCCCCTGCATGATGCCGACCGGTACCCTCTTGAAATTTTGTACAAAAATTCCCAGAAAATACCAGAAAGCCCTAAAAAATCCTCAGAAAATTCTTAAAAGTCCAAGGAAGGATTAGGACATTTTCACCAAGAAAATTTCTCACTCCCTCAGGCGAAACCCCCATTTCCCCAGCGAAACTCTCAAAAAACCAAGTAAAACTCCTCCTGGCAACGCCCCCGGAGTATCTCTAAAGGTCTTAAAGCTCCTCGAGAAATACGTCCAATACCTGGACCACCTGATCACTTCCCCAGTAAAGTTTACGACATAAAACTCGCCTATCCTTCGCAGATCACAAATACATCCTTGACAATCGACTCCCTAGTCAAAACAACGTCACGAGGTAATTTCCCTAGCGGAACTCCAGAAAGTCATTTTCAAAGTCTCCAAAGGACACACTACGTTTTCCCAGCTCATTCCCCAGCAGAACCCAAAATCCAATCTTCATCTTCTCTTAGGTCAGAATTGACCTCAGTCTTGGATCGTCACCTTAGTTAAGTCCGAATTGACCTCGGTCCTCGATCATCACCTCTCTTAGGTCAGAAATGACCTCGGTCTTGGATCGTCACCTTAGTTAGGTTAGAATTGACCTCAGTCCTTGGTCGTCACCACTCTTAGGTCAGAATTGACCTCAGTCTTGGATCGTCACCTTAGTTAGGTCAATATTGACATCGATCCTCGGTCGTCACCTCTCTTAGGTCAGAATTGGCATTGGTCTTGGATCGTCACCTTAGTTAGGTCATAATTGACCTCGGTCCTCGGTCGTCACCTCTCTTAGGTCAGAATTGACCTCGGTATTGGATCTTCACCTTAGTTAGGTCAAAATTGACTTCGGTCCTCGGTCGTCACCTGTCTTAGGTCAGAATTGACCTCTGTCTTGGATCGTCACCTTAGTTAGGTCAGAATTGACCTCGGTCCTCGGTCGTCACCTCCCTTAGGTCAAAATTGTCCTCGATCTTGGATCGTCACCTTAGTTAGGTTAGAATTGACCTCGATCCTCGGTCATCACCACTCTTAGGTCAGAATTGACCTCGATCTTAGATCGTCACCTTAGTTAGGTCAGAATTGACCTCGGTCCTCGATCGCCACCTCTCTTAGGTCGGAATTGACCTTAGTCTTGGATAGCCACCTTATTTAGGTCATAATTGACCTCAGTCCTCGGTCGTCACCTCTTTTAGGTTAAAATTAACCTCAGTCCTAGATCGTCATCTCAACTTAAGGCCACAGAATCAACATCGACCCTCTGAATTGGTCATCCTCCTTCAAAGCATTATGCGGTGTCTATTCGACGGCTATCATTTGTTCCAAACTCATCTGTCGAGGGGCTCTATAGACATCCACTCTGTTACCCCCTAAAACTCTCCTTAGGTCCTTAGCACCTCCCTTCATCACCACCAACCTGGGTCATACCCTGGGTATTGACCTAGAAGCCATCAGGCACTCCCAGGCTCCATTTGACCAAAATTCAAAGTCTTCAGCTTAACCGAGGCTGAATAAATGTCTGAAGGGCACTAAAACCCCTTTTTAACGTTCCATCCCGTGCGTGATTCTGACTTACCATGCGGACAAACGACCAATTTCCCTCAAGACTTAATTAAGAGGCCACCGGGCTCTCTCGAGATCTGTTTGATCTAGGTCAACTCTTCATCTCGACCAAGACTGAATGAATCTTCAAAGGGCATTGAATCCCCTTTCCAACGGTCCACTTTGTGCACAATTCTGACTTATGGTACGAACGAACGATCCGTTTGACTTCGAAAGGTCACCGAATGCTTCCAGGGCCCGGTTTACCAAAGTCAACTCCCCGAACCAGATCAAACTATTTGGAATGTTGAATTAAATCTCCTAACCTTTCCAACGGTTCACCCTGTGCATGATTCGGACTTACAATGGGGACGAACGATCCATTTGTGTCCGACAGTTCCCCGTCCAATGGACTGATGAATGCTTCCGAGCCATATTTCACCCAAAGTCAACTCCCGAACCTGGGAGTGGTCCAAAGGACTTCCTAAGGTCTCTGAATTACCTTTCCAACGGTCTACCCCATGCAAAATTCTGATAAAAAATTTGCGTTATGCAGCTAATTTACCAAAATGGCCTGAAAAATACTACCAAACGACAGGTCTCAGACCCTGCCTATCGGCATTGTGCCTAAACGCACCTGCGAAACGGAAGGAACAGGGCTATGCTGATCGTAAATGCCCCGGGCCTATAAAAAAGAGGCCCTAACCTCACTTGCAAGAGGAGCCCAGGTCAGATAGAAACCACTCTCAGCAAATCCTGAAAACCTCTATCGAAGGCAACATTATTTCTACACCCAAATCCCTTTCCAACCTTCAATTTTCATCATCCTTTTCATCAAACTTGATGAATTCACTACTCTCCATCATCATCCAAGTCTAAGGGCTGCTCTGCAACATTCAAGGTCAAGCTCAATATCTTCAAGAAGGTCCAATTTTCTCAACTCTCTCCTTAAATTCTCATAAAATTGCAATAACTTGTTTTATTACTTAGTGCCTTTATTATCTCATCTCACACATCTTAATATACTTTTCATTTAGTAGTATTTCACATCTCTTATTTTCATATAAATAAAGACCCAAAAAATAAGAAAAATAGGGTTTGCTCATAAATTCCAAACGGGAATTCTCATACTTTTCTTACACTTCCCTCATAACTAAAACACTTTTTCTACACACACACCCACACACCCACCCACACACACACAACTAAGAGAATCCCTGGTTGGATTTATGGGATAAACCCCACCCCTCATTTTGTATGCAAACTACGTGGACTTCGATGCCTCTATAGGCTACGTAGGCGTTTCGGGGTAAAACTCGAGACTCGAGTCCTAGTCTTTACTTTTTCTCTCATTTTTTATTTTCTCTAATCTCCATTATCTTACATTATATATATATATATATATATATATTTTTTTTTTCTTAGGGGCATATCATTCCGTGTGCGTTATCGTTCCCTCATAACGATTAACATATGTATGATCGCCTAAATCCTATTTTCTAATACTTTTATAGCTTCCTACGGATGACTCGCTTTACCTCCTCCATGGTACAAGTCGAAGATTCCTATCTCCACTATATATACACATGCACACACATCATGGTGAAAATAAAAGTAAAATAACAAAATTCCATGAGAGACCGAAAGGGCGGAAGGGGTGCCTAACACCTTCCTATTTCGTAACTTGAATCATTTTGGTTTCGCATGCACCGGTATGTCTTTGGATGCTATCCTTCGGGAGATCTTCCCCTTTTCTTTTATTTTTTTTGAGTAAAATAGACTGGAGACTCTAATCTCTCTACATTCTTTCACTTCACCTCAAAATGACGCCGACCGAAGCGCTCTTGAGATGGAACGCGCAGGACATGAGGATCCTCCGTCGCACGACGAGGATCGAGGATGGCTACAGTACTAAACAAATTTCCTAATGACCAAACATCTCCTTACTTCTAAATTTGTGCTATGTTTCATGCGTGGGATCTATCGCTAAGCGAAATGTAAACAAGGAACCCCCCGATACACTATTACCTAACATTATCGATCGTCGAGATCTGTTAGGCCCTCAATCCATATCACGTACCCCCAAATCCCCGTATCTTGACATAAAAGTATACTCGCCCACTCCCATGTTATAAAGGACAACATACATCATGACTCTCTTACTATAACTAGTTTCTTAGCACGAATAATTCATGAATTATACCTTCCCACTAGAAAATAAGCCAATCTACCCTGAATCGCATCAGTAAACGTCCTTACACACCAGGATCCAATATAACCATACAAAGATATTCTTATACATCTATAACGCAACACTCTATAAAATATATACATGTATATATAGGATATACCCTCTTCTAGGTGATACCTAGTAAAAATAAATCATACCCTCGAACAGAGAATACAAAGTCCTACCATGACAGTCTACCATTGCTTCATCTATCGCTAACCAGTTAAAACTGAAAAAGTAGTCTACTCTATTCTCATAATTATAGAAAGAGGTAAACTAACATGTAATGCAACCATCCTCTTAGTACACACACCCTCTATCGTGTAGGCGACACTAAAGAACTATGCTATCCCACGGTAATTAATTATATATGCATAATAAGGCTATTATGGCCAATGTACCCACTAAATTCAAATCATTCGCAAATTCTAGTGAGCATAACATTAGTTCGTTATTCCCCCCATGCCATTAAAAATCTACCCTATATTCCTAGATAATAAAGACTATTTACCTTCAAGTGTTAGCTGCATCGCCTGATCGATGGGCTCCTAAACGTAATCCTTGTGTCTGAACTAACCCATAACCTGCTGCAATGGTTGTACATTTAGAACATCATCATGTGGTTGCCCCTGACTCGCATAGGGAATTCTCTCTTCCTATGGCATGTCTCTCCACAAATGAAACATTTCCCAAAAAATCTTCTCGACCACTGATCCTGTCCTTTCTGGTCTCCCCCCATTCCCTTGTCCCTGGCGTCCCTAAGGAACGAAATGTTGCTACTGCTGAGGGCCATGTTAACCCTGCCTAAACCCAACACTCTCGGGTCGTGAAACCATAGACCTAAATCTTTTTATCGTATTCCCCTGAAAAAAATATCACTCTTGCTGCTATTATGCCCCACAGGCACTACTCATATCATACCTTCCAGTCTCGTTGGATCCACTCACTATTTTTCTATTATTCATGTGCAAGCATTGATCTTGGAAGTGAAGTAGTGTGGTATTCACAATCCCCGTCTATTTCTTTAATGCCAGATTACATAACTAGTGCCGTCGGATCTTCCAGGAAAGTCCAACCATGAATATACGCATCTTCTTCTCTTCAGTATTTATCTCATCTTTCAAAAAATTTGCTAACCGAGTGAACTCTTCCTCATATTTTTCCACTGTTCTATCTCCTTAAGACACATTGAAAAACTACCGTCGCATCTCTGTCTGAATAGAGGATGGAAAATACTTGCAATCAAACTGAAACCAAAACTCCCCAATTCTCATCACATCTCTCTCCTTTGCGGTGGTCACAAACTCCCACCACTACAAAGTTGTTCCTACTATCTTGAATGTCGCTAAGAACTATTTTTGAGTGTCACTGTACTCAATCATACACAGGTCACACTACATGTCCTTCTTCCATTAACTGGCCACCACTACATCTGAATTACCCTAAAATTTCGATGGGTGACCATTCTGAAATGCCTCCACTGCTTTTTTCCACTCGGATGACCCCAGATGGGCCTGAACGTCAGGTGCCAATTACGGCTGTGGCCGATTCTGTAGAAAGTATCGTGGAATTGGGGTCATCTCTGCGTTAACTACATGTTCTACGATATCAGCCACATGTGTGGTCATCACCATTCCCTGAAGTGGTGGTGGTTGTTGTACAACTGGATCTTAGTGAGCCTCTCTTACCTCACCTCTTGATACTACTTTTTCCCGACGTCCTCTCTTAGGCGGCATCTGAAATGAGATTTGAAATATGTATAATTTTTCCATCAAATACAAAGTAATCGTCAAAAGAATGTAAATACGTGTATGTAATAAGGAATACAACAATCCTACAATAGGGATCTATACCAAAGAACGCTTAGATAAAACATGAAAAGTCGAACAGATCCTAAGAACATGATGCTCTGATACCATCTATGACACCCCGCCCAATTAAATACCGGGTGATCAGTCATTTATCAAATTAAAATAGGAATCTCATTTGGTTCATTCTTAGAATAATTATCGAAAAACATTTTAGAAGTTTACTAACCACCTAATATTCAAAAAGCCGGTGCCAAATTTTATCTTTTTATTAAACAATCACAAAATGGGGAAATAAAACTATACCATATACACAGTAACAAAATCTAGAACATCATATGATTTAATATGAAAAAATATTGAATAAACCATCATCTCTAAGTCTAATATAAAAACTCCAACAGAATAATAAATCTGAATACAAAGTCCAACTAAACATCTAATGAAATCAAACTGAATCCACAAGTAAAAAGTCTGATAAAACTAAATAAAAGAAATAACTGAAGGGGCAACATGCCCATATGAAATAACTGAACTACATCCTACTCTATGACTCAATTAACCGAAGTCACTAAATCCAAATCCCGTAAGCATCCGTAAGTGCAACAGCTATGCATCCCTGGAACAGATCATCAAGCTTGGCGTCCCTGTGGCTGGACACCGAAAAGGTTTTTAAAATATTTTGAATACGGTTCAGAGCCTAAGTAAAACCATTTGAAAATATTTATCAAGTATTTATCACAAGTTTAAAATAGTTATTATTTACACATGTTAGTTCAATGTACACTACCTTGAGTTCCTCACCTCTTAACTAATGTGCACGCCTAATGTCTCCTACCTAGCTATGCTACCCAGCCTAATTAGATCACATCAATAACTGAATAACCACTAACATGTTTAGCTCCCCATACTACCCATACAGTACGCCACAATGTACCCTTCATTGTTACTAAGCCTTTAATTAAGTTTCTCTTTAACTTGTCCGTACTTCACATACAGTACTGTATAAATCTAATTAGTAATTAACATCTCCCTTATGTTATTAGATCATCCAAGTTAACAATTAACATATGTTATCGTTCAAACCTTTTCATTAAATTTTTCTATTTAAATTTTAATTTTAGAGATTCGTTATCTATATTTCCTACTACTTACACATTAGTAGATTTAGCTTTATTTAGATATACACAATCTAGTCTCCCTACCATCATGAATAAATAGATTAAACAATGCTTTAGATATACACTATCTAGTCTCCCTATGATCACACATCAATAAGATATTCACCCATATATATATATATATATATATATATATATCGAAGTGACCAATGGGATCAGATTGGCCAATGCGATCACTTGCGTACTCTGCTATCAAGTCCATGTACCTCTCGTACCAAATTAAGGACTATCGGTTTGTATGTCACCCTCGAACCATAAATCAAATGAACACATATTGGAGGTGAACATAGTTCCAAACCTATGGGTTGCACAAAAACCCTAATGACCTACACACATATAGTGAGCCGCCATAAGTTCTATGTTTTGGGACACTAATCTAAACCTCACTAGAATCGTCAAGGTGGGATCTGCCTTTGCTCGGAACGTTCGTGATAGAAGGCAATGTAGGTATGTTCACACAAGAAAGCATATATTAGGTATATACAAAACCTATCCATATATATATTCAATGTAGGCATACATACAATTGATAACAATAACCTGTGACACCCCGCCTAATTAAATACCGGGCGATCACTCCTTTATTAAATTAAATCAAGGTGAACAGTTGGTCCATTCTTAGCATCAGTGTCGAACAAATAAAATTTTCCAATTTAACACCCTAATTAATTAAGCTAAGTGTCAAAACCATGTTCATACATACTTTCCAAATTTTATTTAAAGAAAAAATCATTTATTTTATTAACAACATTCAATAAGTAAGAATCACACCACATTAAATTCTGCAACATAATCCAATTAATTTAATACATTCGTCAATCGAATGTCAACATACGAAATCTAAAGTCACACATCCAAACTGAATAAATTCCATAGTAACAATAATGGAAATAACTGAAATACAAATATCCAATAACAACGGAATAATGGAAAGAGCTACACATGCCCAACTAGATGAAAGTACTAAGAGTGGATCCGAATGAACGAAGTCGTCTAATCAAGAGTCCTACAACTTCCACCTAAGCTGCAGCGCGTTCCTTCCAAGAGATCCTAAGAAAGACGCCCCTGTGGCTGGGCACCTGTAATACATACATATATATACAAGAGAGAGAGAGAGAGAGAGAGAAACGGGTCAGAGCCCGATAGTGTATATGATTTAAAATTTGTTTAGCAAGTATTTAAATTGATACAGGCCAATGCAACAACATATTAGTGCGTCACTCTCTTGAGGAATTCTCACTTCTCTTCTAATGTGCACACCTATCGCACTAACCTTCCCAACGTTTTGTCTTATCATTTATCGCACTGTAATAAACCTCGCTTATGAGACCGTATTTTATAGTAATTACTCAGTATAGTAATTAGAGACCAGTGTTGGGTTATGATTTGAATGTTAATTCAATGTAGAAAAGTTGATATTTATTGTGAGTTTGCATACATATTATAATTATGGGAAAATATTACTATGTCATGCTTATTAATATCATCTGCATTTAAAATGATATTTGGCTTAATTATGAGACCGGAACCTAAATTGAATGTTAAAATGTCCAAATGATAATTTGGAGGTTGCAGTTGATTCCGAAATGTGCGATATAGTCAAATAATGTACCCCATTGTATTTTGTAGTTTTGGACATTTTTGACTGGTTGTGCCTTAATTATACAGTTGCGTATTATTTTATCGCACTATTAGTTAATTAAGTGGGACAATTGCCTTAAGCCACGACTTAAGCCTTTTGAGTCTTCTAATTACCCTAATTCCCTTCCAAAACCAAAGAGAGAAAGAGAAGAGTAGAGAGAAAGACTTGGAGATTGAGAGAGGATTTGCTACTACACCAATAAATCTATAAAGTTGCTGAATCAAGGCAAGTTTTTACTTGCTATTTGTGTCTTGAGATAGATGATTTGCTATGATAATGGTGTATTGATTTTAGTTTAGCAAACATAGGGTTTTTCTTATGTATTTATGGGTTTTGATTCATTCAAAGATGATTGGGATGATTTATGAGGTTTAAGATGGTCAATAGTATCATTGATGTTATCTTGATGTTAGTATATAAGTTTGGTTTGAAGAAATTTGAGTTGGGGTAGAAAATGGAGTCCAAGACTCCATAGCCAATTCTTGGCAAAATCGCAGGCCCGAATCGATTCGGCCCCCTGGGCGAATCGATTCAGTTAAGTCCAGTACCCAGGTCTTGTGAACCGAATAGATTCGAAATTTATCCGAATCGATTCGGCAGTTATGCAGAAACCCAAATTTTCTGGCCGAATCGATTCGGCCAAGGGGGCGAATCAATTCGGTAGCCCTGCACTTTTTCAAATTTTTCTTTTTCATTTTTAACCCCTTTTCTTTAGGATTAATGATCAGGGACCTTCTTAAATGAAGTAAACATAGGGTTTAGAGTATTAGTTGAGTTGGGACGACATCCTAGACTCGAAAGGGTTCATCTAGGGTTCATTCAAAGGGGAATTTAAAGTAATGCTTAGGCATTACTTTCGTCTCGTAGTTTTATAAGGGTCTAGAATATATTAAGGTCAATTTGGAGACAGTAGAATTCAACTCGAGTTAGATTTGACTTGATGGTTTATATTAAGGCCTAAAAGAGGCTTGGTGAATAACTTTGGAGTCCGAATTTCTTATCGAGGATGTTATGACGATACGTAATACGTATAGTCCCGGTTTAGCTTATACATTTATTAAAATGGGAAGTTGTTAAGGTAAATGATAATTTACTAAATCATGTAACGGAAATAAATAAAATGGATGTTACACACCTCTCTAAATACCATCTTAAAGCCCCCTGGCTAATGAATGCAGGGTGGATATAGTCCTAGGCCATATGAGCGCTTGTTTTATTTTTCTGCGATGGGTAGGAGATTCTGGGTGTGATCTTGACTACCCCGCAGGCATATGGCCGCTTCCCGACGATTTCGATAGGATCCCAGGTTGTCTTATGTTAGGCCCTGGAAGATGATGGTTATTTAGGGACGCGCGCAGTGGGGAAACCCGGACGGGCGGTCTTAGAATCGTTATATTTATATTCATGACTATTCTAATTATCGAGTTGGACTCGGTGGAATATGAATGCCGTAAAGAGCAACTTTATGCCACAAAGAGCATGCTATTGATATTAGTGCCATAAAGAGCACATGATGATAATTATATTCCTGATAAGGAATGGAAAAGATGATTGAAATTGAAATATGATGAAAGATGTTAAAGGCTCACAAGTACTTTTAATTCTGTTTTAACATGAATCTCACTCTATATAGTCCTTTATCAGTTTTAGTTCCTTATATGATGTTACCATGCTAGAATATCATCCTATGATTATTGTGCATCATTGTCATACCTGTCATTTATCTATTGATCACATAAACCCGACCCTGACCGGTTTTCATTTCTTGTTGGATCTATATATATATATAATCCGTTCAGGTGTTCCGCCGCACGGTCGCCAGTAATGACCCTTCCTTCCTTATGTTTTGAGGAGCCGTGACAGTGTGTGTGTTTCACGGGAGTTTTGTGTAGGCGCCTCCATTTATGTTTCTAGTTATGTTTAGTTTATTCGGGCTTGTTGCCCAAACCGTTGTAATTGTATAATGGACCTATTATGTAACACTTGGTACTAATTTTATGTTGTATGGTTGTAATTGACCGACGTTTCGTTCGGTCCTTTGTATCTTTTGGGTTTCTTGTTTACGCTTGTGGGGGTTTCCACCCTCTATTTCTATTATGGGTTGTTGAAAATGTTTTTCTTTTTATTTCAAATCAAAGTTTTTGATAACCCATTTTCTGCAATATAGAGTGGTTATTCCTTATACTTTGCATATTGTTGTGATGCTGAGAATGGTATTTATCAAAGATTTCCTATTTTATCGGGGTATAGGGCTGGCCACCCTTTATTCCGGATAGCGGGTTGTCACAGATGGTATCAGAGCATCAGGTTCTAGAGTCTTTAGGATCTATGCGGACTTGTCACGCTCTACCGTAGCGTTCTTTGATATAGGACTTAATATTAGGATTGTTTTGCTGCTTATGTATGCGATCTTCTGCTAAATAGATTGTCTTATATTATGTTTTAACTCTATCTCGTCTCTATCTCAGATGCCGCCAAAGAGAGGACGTCCCGCTAGACGTAATAGGGTTGTTGAGGATGAGTTTGGTCCTCCACCGCAGCAGGGGAATATCAGTGCCGCTGAAGTGGAAAATATTGTGGCCCAAGCTGTCAACGTCGCGATGACTGCAGTGGCCCAACAAATGCCACAAGCTCAAGTTAGGGGACAAGAAGCACTAGTTCCTACGGGACCTTCTCAGTGGGAACGGGTGAGGGAGTCTTTCCTTAAGGGACATCCCCCGGAATTCGAGGGAGGTTCGGATGTTATCAAGGCGAACCAGTGGAAGAGAGATATGCAGCGCCATCTTAGAATGGTGGAATGTAGTGAGGAGAAAAATCAAATTCTCGTTACTTTCAAGCTTGTCGGACTGGCCTTGCACTGGTGGGAGTCAATGACGACACCCGAACAAAGGGATACTATGTCCATCACAGATTTTTGGTCTTTGTTTGATGGAAAGTATTTCCCTCCTGCAGTTCAGAGGGAAATGCAGAGGAAGCTTCAGGATTTGGTACAAGGGGAGAGATCGGTTGCCGAGTACAAGGAGGAGTTTACCCGGTTAGCAAGCTTTATACCGGATGAAGTAACTCCAGAAGCGAAGAGGATCTCCAAGTTTGTGGGAGGTTTGCATTGGCGAATAAAACAACATTTGCTTGGAAATCCATCTCTGGTGACTTTTGGTGATGTGATGAATGCTGCTTTACTTCACTGTTAGGAGCATAGATTGTTTGTGCAAAACAAGAAGAAGGTTATAGTCGCGGGGCAAACAGTGAGACAGGGAGGAGTTGGGAGCGGAGGGGGAGCATCTTCTTCGTCCCAATCCTCGGGGAACAAGCAGGTTGAGAGGGATCCTCGGCAGGGGGATTCGTCAAAGCGTCAACGTTTCGGTGGGTTTAATGTTGGTGGCAATAATAACAGGCAGGGTCAAGGTGTTCAGCAACCACAGGGAGGCCGAGGAGGAAATGGAGGTAGGGGCCAACAGGGCCGAGGTGCGGGGCAATTCCGGAATAACCAAGGCAGGAATCAGGATAATACAACAAATAAATGTTTCCAGTGTGGGGAGATGGGTCACTATAAAAGGGCATGTCCTCAGTTGGTTGGAGGGAATCTTCCAAGGGCCCCACAGCAGCCGTATGTACAGTTTCCGCCCCAAGCGCCAAATTCGGTTGCTCCTCCTCAACAGGGGCAATTGCAGTACGGAAGGGTTTACCATATTCAGGAGGCTCTACTTCCTCCAGCTCCTCCTGCACCACCAGTGATCGAGGGTAAGTTTCTCATTCATGGGCATATGGGTCGAATCCTATTTGATACGGGTGCTACACACTCCTTTATTTCTAGAAGTTTTGCCCAGACTACAGGTTTGATAAAATCTGTTGAAAGTACCTTCACTAGTGTTGAATCCTCTATGGGCGATGGTTCATTGATTTTCTTCGTATGTAAAAAAGTAGAAATTAATCTTGGTGACTTGTGTTTTGAGGCCAATTTACTCGTCCTTGATATGGTCGGGTATGATGTAATTTTGGGTATGGATTGGCTAGTGAAGTACCGTGCTATAGTGAATTGTTTCGGGAAGAGTATAGTTTTTGCGGTTCCGGGACAGGAGATGTTCCTGGTAGTTATGCCTTGTATGGAAGGGAGCACGAGTGCTTATCTATATTTCATTGCGAAAGACGCATCTAGAGATGTCGTGGTTCCCCTAAATTCTCTTCCAATCGTTAGAGATTTTGAAGATATTTTTCGGGAGATACCGGGATTACCTCCAAGTCGGGAAATAGAGTTTGTGATTGACTTAATGCCGGGAACTCGACCGATCGCCAAAGCTCCTTATCGAATGGCTCCTGTGGAGATGAGGGAGCTGAGAGATCATATTCAGAAGCTACTGGAGCAGGGCTTTATTAGGCGTAGTACCTCACCGTGGGGCGCTCCGGTATTGTTTGTGAAGAAGAGAGACGGGTCTCTCCGGTTATGCGTGGACTATAGGGAGTTGAATAAAGTCACCATCCGGAATAAATACCCTTTACCTCGCATCGACGACTTGTTTGATCAACTTAGGGGAGCTTCCTACTTCTCCAAGATCGATCTGAGGACGGGGTATCACCAATTGAGGATACGAGAGCAAGATGTATCCAAGATGGCCTTTTTGACCCGTTATGGATCTTATGAATTCTTGGTTATGCCCTTTGGGCTAACCAATGCCCCTGCAGTGTTTATGGACCTTATGAACAGGGTGTTTCAGGATTTCCTTGACCAGTTTGTCATTGTATTTATCGATGACATCCTAGTCCATTCTCAGACAGAGTCGGATCACGCTGCTCACTTGTGGTTGGTCCTGCAGAGATTGAGAGATCATCAATTATATGCAAAGTTTGAGAAGTGTGGCTTCTGGTTGAAGGAAGTTCAGTTTCTGGGGCATGTGGTGTCATCACAGGGCGTGTCTGTGGATCCGGGTAAGGTGATCGCAGTAAAGGAGTGGGGTCAGCCCACGACGCCCACTGAAGTTCGTAGTTTTCTGGGCTTGGCAGGTTATTACCGTCGATTCATTAAGGGCATTTCCAAGGTTGCTAGCCCATTGACGAATTTAACCCGAAAAGGAGTAAGATTTGTATGGGACAGTTCATGTCAAGCGGCTTTTGATGAGCTCAAGGATAGATTAACTTCGGCTCCAGTCCTGGCATTGCCAAAGCCAGGATTGGAATATCTCGTCTTCACTGATGCATCTCTTCTGGGATTAGGAGGTGTTCTTCAACAAGAGAGACAACCTATTGCGTACGCTTCTTGTAAGTTGAAACCTCACGAGAGGAACTATCCGGTGAATGACTTGGAATTTGCCGCCGTTGTATTTGCCTTGAAGATATGGAGGCATTATCTCTTGGGGGAAAAGTTTAGTCTTTTCACCGACCACAAATCGCTGCAATACTTATTTTCCCAAAAGGATTTGAACATTCGCCAGCGTCGTTGGTTGGAGTTTGTGAAAGACTACCAATTTGATATTCATTATCACCCGGAAAGGCGAATGTGGTAGCAGATGCCTTGAGTAGAAAGCCTGATGGAGACTTAGCTGAGGTGTGGAAAGCTAAATGGAGAGAACTCAGCCTAGAGGATGCAGGAGTGAGAGCGTTCCTTTCTGTGATGACGGTTACTCCCACGATTATAGCAAAGATTGTGGAAGCTCAGAAAAGGGATAAAGTTTGTCAAGACCATACACGCCAGCTGTTGTCTGAGGGAGCAGAGTCGTACTCAATTTGTTCTGAGGGTGGACTACGCTTCCATGGAAGACTTGTGGTTCCCGACGATGGAGATTTGAGGCGTACAGTGATGGCAGAATCCCACGGGTCCAAGTTCACGGTGCATCCAGGCAGGGACAAGATGTACCAAGATATGCGTCGTTTGTATTGGTGGGCGGGTATGAAGAGGGATATCTCCGAGTTTGTGTCTCAGTGTACTACTTGTCAGTTGGTTAAAATTGACCACCACCGAATGACAGGTTTGTTACAACCGCTCGAGATTCCCGTATGGAAATGGGAGAGCATTTCGATGGACTTTCTTACAGGCTTGCCTAGATCGCAAAAGGGTCACAACTCAATTTGGGTGATTGTCGACCGTTTGACCAAGTCGGCACACTTCTTGCCCGTGCGCACCGACTATGATACCGCTCGTTATGCCCAGTTGTTCATTGAGGAGATCGTCAGACTCCACGGGGTACCTTTAAACATTGTCTCCGACCGATATAAAATATTTGTGTCCCACTTTTGGCAGAGTTTCCAGAGTGCTATGGGGACTGAATTGAAGTTAATCTCTTCCTATCATCCTCAAACAGACGGTCAGACCGAAAGGGTAAACCAGATGTTGAAGGATATGCTTCGTATGTGCATACTTGATTTTAAAGGCAGTTGGGAACAATACCTCGCGTTGGTTGAGTTTGCTTACAACAACTCATATCAATTCACTATTGGAATGGCACCCTATGAAGTTCTGTATGGAAGGCCTTGTAGATCGCCCGCTTGTTGGTTGGAAGTGGGTGATAATAAGTTTCTTGGACCTGAAATGATCCAAGATACTTCTTCGAAGATTGAGCTTATTCGAAATCGCATACGGATAGCCCAAGATCGTCAAAAGAGTTATGCCAATGCGGGTAGGAGACATATGGAATTGGAGGTTGGAGACCAAGTGTTGGTGCGAGTGTCCCCGATGAAGGGCATTAAGCGTTTTGGGAAGAAAGGAAAGCTTGCACCGCGTTTTGTTGGACCTTTCCCGGTAATTGCAAAGGTTGGTCCCGTGGCATACCAACTCGCCTTGCCGGAACCTTTACAAAAAATCCATGATGTATTTCATGTCTCCTCTTTGAAGAAGTACAGAAGGTGTGAGGGTGCCCTTTGGCACATTCCTTTCGAAGATATCGATTTGCAGCCCGATGTTTCTTATGAAGAACAACCGGTTGCAATCCTTGAGTTTGGGGAGCGAAAGTTGAGATCTCGTGTGGTGCCCCTAGTGAGAGTTCATTGGAGTCATCATCATGCAAGCGAATCAACTTGGGAATGTGAGGATGAGATGCGGGAGAAATATCCACATCTTTTCTTATGAGGTATGCCTAAATTTTGGGGGCAAAATTCCCTCATAAGGGGGGGAGTATGTAATAAACCTCGCTTATGAGACCATATTTTATAGTAATTACTCAGTATAGTAATTAGAGACCAGTGTTGGGTTATGATTTGAATGTTAATTCAATGTAGAAAAGTTGATATTTATTGTGAGTTTGCGTACATATCATAATTATGGGAAAATATTGCTATGTCATGCTTATTAATATCATCTGCATTTAAAATGATATTTGGCTTAATTATGAGACCGAAACCTAAATTGAATGTTAAAATGTCCAAATGATAATTTGGAGGTTGCAGTTGATTCCGGAATGTGCGATATAGTCAAATAATGTACCCCATTGTATTTTGTAGTTTTGGGCATTTTTGACTGGTTGTGCCTTAATTATACAGTTGCGTATTATTTTATCGCACTATTAGTTAATTAAGTGGGACAATTGCCTTAAGCCACGACTTAAGCCTTTTGAGTCTTCTAATTACCCTAATTCCCTTCCAAAACCAAAGAGAGAAAGAGAAGAGTAGAGAGAAAGACTTGGAGATTGAGAGAGGATTTGCTACTACACCAATAAATCTGTAAAGTTGCTGAATCAAGGCAAGTTTTTACTTGCTATTTGTGTCTTGAGATAGATGATTTGCTATGATAATGGTGTATTGATTTTAGTTTAGCAAACTTAGGGTTTTTCTTATGTATTTATGGTTTTTGATTCATTCAAAGATGATTGGGATGATTTATGAGGTTTAAGATGGTCAATAGTATCATTGATGTTATCTTAATGTTAGTATATAAGTTTGGTTTGAAGAAATTTGAGTTGGGGTAGAAAATGGAGTCCAAGACTCCATAGCCAATTCTTGGCAAAATCGCAGGCCCGAATCGATTCGGCCCCCTGGGCGAATCGATTCGGTTAAGTCCAGTGCCCAGGTCTTGTGAACCGAATCGATTCGAAATTTATCCGAATCGATTCGGCAGTTATGCAGAAACCCAAATTTTCTGGCCGAATCGATTCGGCCAAGGGGGCGAATCGATTCGGTAGCCCTGCACTTTTTCAAATTTTTCTTTTTCATTTTTAACCCCTTTTCTTTATGATTAATGATTAGGGACCTTCTTAAATGAAGTAAACATAGGGTTTAGAGTATTAGTTGAGTTGGGACAACATCCTAGACTTGAAAGGGTTCATCTAGGGTTCATTCGAAGGGAAATTTAAAGTAATGCTTAGGCATTACTTTTGTCTCGTAGTTTTATAAGGGTCTAGAATATATTAAGGTCAATTTGGAGACAGTAGAATTCAACTCGAGTTAGATTTGACTTGATGGTTTATATTAAGGCCTAAAAGAGGCTTGGTGAATAACTTTGGAGTCCGAATTTCTTATCGAGGATGTTATGACGGTACGTAATACGTATAGTCCCGGTTTAGCTTATACATTTATTAAAATGGGAAGTTGTTAAGGTAAATGATAATTTACTAAATCATGTAACGGAAATAAATAAAATGGATGTTACACACCTCTCTAAATACCATCTTAAGGGAAGTCCGTGCGAGAGGTGAAGCCCCCTGGCTAATGAATGCAGGGTGGATGTAGTCCTAGGCCATATGAGCGCTTGTTTTATTTTTCTGCGATGGGTAGGAGATTCTGGGTGTGGTCTTGACTACCCCTCAGGCATATGGCCGCTTCCCGACGATTTCGATAGGATCCCAGGCTGTCTTATGTTAGGCCCTGGAAGATGATGGTTATTTAGGGACGCGCACAGTGGGGAAACCCGGACGGGCGGTCTTAGAATCATTATATTTATATTCATGACTATTCTAATTATCGAGTTGGACTCGGTGGAATATGAATGCCGTAAAGAGCAACTTTATGCCACAAAGAGCATGCTATTGAGATTAGTGCCATAAAGAGCACATGATGATAATTATATTCCTAATAAGGAATGGAAAAGATGATTGAAATTGAAATATGATGAAAGATGTTAAAGGCTCACAAGTACTTTTAATTCTGTTTTAACATGAATCTCACTCTATATAGTCCTTTATCAGTTTTAGTTCCTTATATGATGTTACCATGCTAGACTATCATCCTATGATTATTGTGCATCATTGTCATACCTGTCATTTATCTATTGATCACATATACCCGGCCCTGACCGGTTTTCATTTCTTGTTGGATCTATATATATATATATAATCCGTTCAGGTGTTCCGCCGCACGGTCGCCAGTAATGACCCTTCCTTCCTTATGTTTTGAGGAGCCGTGACAGTGTGCGTGTTTCACGGGAGTTTTGTGTAGACGCCTCCATTTATGTTTCTAGTTATGTTTAGTTTATTCGGGCTTGTTGCCCAAACCGTTGTAATTGTATAATGGACCTATTATGTAACACTTGGTACTAATTGTATGTTGTATGGTTGTAATTGACCGACGTTTCGTTCGGTCCTTTGTATCTTTTGGGTTTCTTATTTACGCTTGTGGGGGTTTCCACCCTCTATTTCTATTATGGGTTGTTGAAAATGTTTTTCTTTTTATTTCAAATCAAAGTTTTTGATAACCCGTTTTCTGGAATATAGAGTGGTTATTCCTTATACTTTGCATATTGTTGTGATGCTGAGAATGGTATTTATCAAAGATTTCCTATTTTATCGGGGTATAGGGCTGGCCACCCTTTATTCCGGATAGCGGGTTGTCACACGCACTAATCTTCCCAATGATTTAACTTATCTTAGCTTACTCGTAAGATTCAAAATTTAACGATTCAATTGTTCGAAAAGGATATTTCAATTAGCAACCAAAGTTCTCATTTTTAACTTTATAAATCAATAAAGTTTTCCAATGTCATATTATACTTTCTCAAAACAAGTATTTACAATGTGAGTCATCAACCATGTCCTACATGTCTCATCACAGTAGGCAGTTCCAGATTTCAGAATTTCATATATATATAAACTACTCATAAAATATATATATATATATATATATATATATATATATATATATATATATATATATATATCACAACAGCACCCCAAATAACAACTATGGTGCGGGCATACTCTACTATCCAATCCCCGTATCACTCGTACTAAGGGAATACAGATTCAGAATCACTCTCGAACTGTATCAATACATGCTCAAACAATATTGAGACAAAGTATAGATTCCAAGTCTCTCAGGACCGTCTGAACTATCACTGCGATAGCCTGTACCAAGGATACCTATACACAAACAAAATGAGGCGAAGCATAGATTCCAAGTCTCTAAGAGGAAAGCACATACCCACATCTCTTAGGAACGTCTGAACTATCATTCCGATAGCCTGTACCAAGGATATCTATCTTCTAGGGTACAAGTCAATATCCCCCATAAAGGTCCCATCGAGATAAGACTGTCCCAGCGCGAAAACCTCAGGGATAGCAAGTAGCGTGGGCATGATTTTCACACATAGATAGTATATGCATACACAATCATATAACTATACTAACATTACCATTTCAATAATGGGTAAATTCTCAATTCCCATAATTACAACATTTGTATTTATTTCTCATTATTTAGTTATCACGTATAACCATTCACATCTTATTTTAATTTGAGGAACTTTTCCACTTACTACATCACGCTCACGGATTCTATCCACCCAAGTATAAAATTCAGTAGGTATACACATTTGTCCCAAAGTAACTCTCTTACGTGTCTCTCTCTCTTTAACATATACTTACATTGTCCCTCATGTAAGATATCCCAAAAATATAGATTTAGCCTTACATTAAAGGATTTTGAATTTTATTTTCAAAGATGAGAATTTCAAATGGTTTCGAAATCGGAATTAAAATGGAGTTTTAATTGAATATTTTTTTATTATTTAGAAGAGTCCTCAAAATATAAAACTCTCAAAGAGTCCTCAAAATATAAAACTCTCTAAGAGTCCTCAAAACATAAAACTCTCTAGTAAAAATAATATTTTTAGAAATCCGACCGTTCGATTAAGCTGAATTTTTGTCAGCAGTCCTGTCTCGCCGTTCCCTACAACATACTAAAATTTCAAGCGATTCCAATGGTCCAATCATCCGAAATAAAATTTTTAGTGTTTGTATCTAATTAGAACTCTTTTCTTAATCAAACTCTTAATCCTTTACATGACAAAGGGTTTCCAAAATATCATTTAAGTCATCACTACATGCAATTTCCTATCTCAAATTGGGTTTTTCTTCCATACAATTCATCTTAATCATTCCTAAACCAATATGAAAGATGCATCAACGAAATAAGAAAGATAAACACTTGCCTGGAATTTTTAGAAATCTGGTTTGGTGCCGAAATTGGTGTGGTTTCGTTCCCCGTCTCGCGATCTACGCGTTGGTGGTGACGGCGATGCAATCGGAGGTGTTCTTGGCCTAGAACTCCTTGGAGAGCTTCTCCTCTTCCTCTCCAATGGCCGTCATTTGTGTTTAGAGTTTATAACCCTAGAAGGTGACCTAGGTATCTGATATAACTCTTCTAAGTTTCGTGGGTTTAATTACCCAAAAAGGTGAAATGTCCAAAACGCCCTCCCGGGGTACCAATTAGGCCTAAAAATGCCCCTAGACCCAAACTAAACCCCCGGGTACACTTTTCTGACTATCTCGGCCCTTCCGGACACGTTGGCGCACTCAAAATGACCATACGAATGACTTATAAAATATTCACTTTTATTAATTCACATTTAGTCCCGACACGACACAGGCGCGTCCTGACTTAAATTTCCACAATTGTCATTTTATTCTCACGTGACAATATTATAAAAATAAATCTTATATATTACTATACTCATCCAGTAATATGCAACAAATAACAAATTTCCAATAATTACTAACTCTCGTCACGCTAGTAAATATTTAAAGCAACATTCCGGATTAAAATTAAATTAATTTAAAAGCTATAAAAATACGGGGTATTACATAACCCGTATAAGTATAAACTCCACCTATAAATATAATCAGTATATGTATATACTCACCCTATAATATTAACCTCTACGTAATATTTATCCCTCGAATACTTACCGTATCATCAATTCACAATATGAACTCGCTATCGTATATGTTCGAGTATTATTCTCTACCCAAAGTGCCCATAGATACCCCTTAAGTTAATTCAGTAGTTATTAAACTTATACCTTAGTGATTATAGCCTTAGATCATGGTCCACTCTTCCCGAATCCCAAATTCCAAATTCTTGATTTGTAATTCACTCGATTTACTCTCATCGGTTTAAAGTTCCAACATTTACCCACCTTAAGATTTAACCGAGTCTTAACCATATACCTAATGACTTTCTCTAAGTATTTGATTAATTATAAGATCAACCCCCAAGATCCCTGTAATTCATCCCAAGAGGAAACACCATCAAAAAGGTAAAATTGGGCATTTCTAGGCAGCCGAATTGATTCACCCAGGAGGCCGAATCGATTATCCTGCCGAATCGATTATCCTCTGGGCCAAATCGATTCAAAAAGTAGTAGGTCTCCATCTTCTTATACGTAGTTACATTTTTCACCATTAAAGCTTTAACCTAACTTCATGAAACTCCATAAAACTCTCATCCAACATTACTAAACATCATTTAAGTATATATGGGTGTTTTATAAAATCCATAGTGCATCAAAACTATATGAAATCAATCTAAGAACCAATCAATTCATCAAAACCCCTAGATTTTGTGCTCTTCATGTATTCACATCAAAATACACAGAGTTCCTTCATGTTCTTCATCATATAACATTTGATTTCGTACTACTCATATGTGTAACACCCCGCCCGCCCGGGGAGAGCGAGCGGAGCGCTACTCATCGATAAAACTAATCAAATCCACAAATAACAAGGTATAGAGCATCTAAATCCCACAATACAAAAGAGAAATCCACTAATCTCAATCTTTAAATTAATACAATAAATCTCTCGAATTAAAACAACTATCTATCTCGATACAAAACAATTCTCCAATGCTCTATACATCAAAATAATACAATCTTCTCATCTTTTATTAAAAATCTTTCCAAAATAATCCTCGCTAAAATCAACCTCCATAGCACCCCAAAATCCGCGCTAACCTGCCACTAAAAGAAAATATGGGGAAGTACACAATACGACAGGAAAGATTCTCAACAAATATTAGCGGCGAATAAAACGTCACAATACGAATACGAATATTCAAATCAAATGCGAATCTTAATAGCAATTATATCAATATAATTTCTCAACAACACATTAACCGGATCACCAGGCCTCACCACCGTACCGCGCCTATGCATTTTTCTAGCATATCCGAAAAAAGGAATATTGGCGGGTGCCCAAGTTAAGTGCCATATTAAAATCTCATGACAACATGCTCAACACCAAATATAATACCACATGAATCAAAATCAGATTCCAACAAATATTTTCAGATTTCCAAAACAATTTAACAATTCAAATATGAGTCAATAATCACATGAAAGCAAATAGAGAAATAATCGCGAGATTAAGGAACATATTGTGTAAAACCCCATACCTCAAAATCATCGCATAATTAAGCCTCAAAATATAATCACACCATCACGTTCCTCTTGCAAAAATAATCAAATCTCGTTCTAGCCCAAACTCGAGAAAACACCAAATAAGCCTTCTAATCTAAGGTTGAAGTCTTGAATAAGTTTGGGGCTATGGTTTGTAGATCAAAGGGAGTAATTTTGGTGAGGTCTTCTGGTTGAAAAGTTTGAGAAAAAGTGATTTGAAAAGTCCATCCACAAATTTGTTGATATATAAAGGATTAAGAGTTTGATTAAGAAAAGAGTTCTAATCAGATGCAAACACTAAAAAATTTATCCTGGACGATCGGACCGTTGGAATTGGATGAAATTTTACAGAGAATTAGCTAAAGACGAGAGGAAACTTTAAAAAAAATCCAGCTCGACCGAACCGTTAAATATTTTTAAATATTTTTTTAGGGAGTTTTATATTTCGAGGACTCTAATAGAGTTTTATATTTGAGGACTCTTCTATATAATAAAAATTCAATTAAAACTCTATTTTAATTCCGATTTCTAAACCGTTTGAAGTTCTCGCCTTTAAAAATAGTAACCAACATATTTGAGCAATAAAAATAATTTTACCAAAAACATTATTTTCCTTTATATTTTTAAAATGGCCCAAAATTACGCGGGTTGTTACACTTCCCCACTAACAATGGAATTTCGACCTCGAAATTCGCCGAATACCTCACTCTCAAAAATCAGGCCAACAATCTCCAAAAATAATCTCGTCACCAAAAAAAATAATTTTCTCACATCTAATATAAATGCTTAATGCAAAACGATTCTCTAAAAATTTCTATTTCCAAATTCGCGCCACAAAAAAGCAACAGACCCAAAACCCAAGACCCGAGGGTTGTCATATACCTAAGTTCTGATACCATTATGTAACACCCCGCCTGCCCAGGGAGAGCGAGCGGAGCGCTACTCATCGATAAAACTAATCAAATTCACAAATAACAAGGTATAGAGCATCTAAATCCCACAATACAAAAGAGAAATCCACTAATCTCAATCTTCAAATTAATACAATAAATCTCTCAAATTAAAACAACTATCTATCTCGATACAAAACAATTTTCCAATGCTCTATACATCAAAATAATAAAATCTTCTCATCTTGTATTAAAAATCTTTCCAAAATAATCCCCGCTAAAATCAATCTCCATAGCGCCCCAAAATCCGCGCTGACCTGCCACTAAAAGAAAATATGGGTAAGTACACAATACGAAAGGAAAAATGCTCAACAAATATTAGCGGTGAATAAAACGTCACAATACGAATACAAATATTCATATCAAATGCGAATCTCAATAGCAATTATATCAATATAATTTCTCAACAACACATTAACCGGATCACCAGGCCTCACCACCGTACCGCGCCTATGCATTTTTATAGCATATCCGAAAAAAGGAATATTGACGGGTTCCCAACTTCAGTGCCATATTAAAATCTCATGACAACATGCTCAACACCAAATATAATACCACATGAATCAAAATCAGATTCCAACAAATATTTTCAGATTTCCAAAAGAATTTAACAATTCAAATATGAGTCAATAATCACATGAAACCAAATAGAGAAATAATCGCGAGATTAAGGAGCATATTGTGTAAAATCCCATACCTCAAAATCATCACATAATTAAGCCTCAAACTATAATCACACCATCACGTTCCTCTCGCGAAAATAATCAAATCTCGTTCTAGCCCAAACTCGAGAAAACACCAAATAAGCCTTCTAATCTAAGGTTGAAATCTTGAATAAGTTTGGGGCTATGGTTTGTAGATCAAAGGGAGTAATTTTGGTGAGGTCTTCTGGTTGAAAAGTTTGAGAAAAAGTGATTTGAAAAGTCCATCCACGAATTTTTTGATATATAAAAGATTAAGAGTTTGCTTAAGAAAAGAGTTCTAATCAGATGCAAACACTAAAAAATTTATCCTGGACGATCGGACCATTGGAATTGGATGAAATTTTATAAAAAATTAGCTAAAGATGAGAGGAAGTTTTAAAAAAAATTCAGCTCGATCAGACCATTCAATATTTTTAAATATTTTTTTAGGGAGTTTTATATTTCGGGGACTCTAAGAGAGTTTTATATTTTGAGGACTCTTCAATATAATAAAAATTCAATTAAAACTCTATTTTAATTCTGATTTCTAAACCGTTTGAAGTTCTCGCCTTTAAAAATAATAACCAACATATTTGAGCAATAAAAATAATTTTACCAAAAACTTTATTTTCCTCTATATTTTTAAAATACCCCAAAATTACGCGGCTTGTTACACTTCCCCACTAACAATGGAATTTTGGCCTCGAAATTCGCCGAATACCTCACTCTCAAAAATCAGGCCAACAATCTCCAAAAATAATCTCGTCATAAAAAAAAATAATTTCCTCACATCTAATCTAGATGCCAAACGCAAAACGATTCTCTAAAAATTTCAATTTCCAAATTCGCGCCACAAAAAAGCAACAGACCCAAAACCCAAGACCCGAGGGTTGTCATATACCTAAGCTCTGATACCATTCTGGAACACCCCGCCCGCCCGGGGAGAGCGAGCGGAGCACTACGCATCGATAAAACTAATCAAATCCACAAATAACAAGGTATAGAGCATCTAAATCCCACAATACAAAAGAGAAATCCACTAATCTCAATCTTAAAATTAAAATAACAAATCTCTAGAATTAAAACAACTATCTATCTCGATACAAAACAATTCTCCAATGCTCTATATATCAAAATAATACAATCTTCTCATCTTGTATTAAAAATCTTGCCAAAATAATCCTCGCTAAAATAAATCTCCATTGCGCCCCAAAATCCGCGCTGACATGCCACTAAAAGAAAATATGGGGAAGTACACAATACGACAGGAAAGATGCTCAACGAATATTAGCGGTGAATAAAACGTCACAAAACGAATACGAATATTCATATCAAATTCGAATCTCAATATCAGTTATATCAATATAATTTCTCAACAACACAATAACCGGATCACCAGGCCTCACCACCGTACCGCGCCTATGCATTTTTCTAGCATATCCGAAGAAAGGAATATTGGCGGGTTCCCAACTTCAGTGCCATATTAAAATCTCATGACAACATGCTCAACACCAAATATAATACCACATGAATCAAAATCAGATTCCAACAAATATTTTCAGATTTCCAAAAGAATTTAACAATTCAAATATGAGTCAATAATCACATGAAACCAAATAGAGAAATAATCGCGAGACTAAGGAGCATATTGTGTAAAACCCCATACCTCAAAATCATCACATAATTAAGCCTCAAAATATAATCACACCATCATGTTCCTCTCGCGAAAATAATCAAATCTCGTTCTAGCCCAAACTCGAGAAAACACCAAATTAGCCTTCTAATCTAAGGTTGAAATCTTGAATAAGTTTGGGGCTATGGTTTGTAGATCAAAGGGAGTAATTTTGGTGAGGTCTTCTGGGTGAAAAGTTTGAGAAAAAGTGATTTGAAAAGTCCATCCACGAATTTGTTGATATATAAAGGATTAAGAGTTTGATTAAGAAAAGAGTTCTAATCAGATGTAAATACTAAAAAATTTATCTTGGACGATCGGACCGTTGGAATTGGATGAAATTTTATAGAGAATTAGCTAAAGACGAGAGGAAGCTTTAAAAAAAATTTCAGCTCGACCGGACCGTTCAATATTTTTAAATATTTTTTTATGGAGTTTTATATTTCGGGGACTCTAAGAGAGTTTTATATTTTGAGGACTCTTCTATATAATAAAAATTCAATTAAAACTCTATTTTAATTCCGATTTCTAAACCGTTTGAAGTTCTCGCCTTTAAAAATAATAACCAACATATTTGAGCAATAAAAATAATTTTACCAAAAACTTTATTTTCCTCTATATTTTTAAAATACCCCAAAATTACGCGGTTGTTACACTTCCCCACTAACAATGGAATTTTGACCTCGAAATTCGCCGAATACCTCACTCTCAAAAATCAGGCGAACAATCTCCAAAAATAATCTCGTCATAAAAAAAAAATAATTTCGTCACATCTAATCTAGATGCCAAACGCTAAACGATTCTCTAAAAATTACTATTTCCAAATTCGTGCCACAAAAAAGCAACAGACCCAAAACCCAAGACTCGAGGGTTGTCATATATCTAAGCTCTGATTCCATTATGTAACACCCCGCCCGCCCGGGGAGAGCGAGCGGAGCGCTACTCATCGATAAAACTAATCAAATCCACAAATAACAAGGTATAGAGCATCTAAATCCCACAATACAAAAGAGAAATCCACTAATCTCAATCTTCAAATTAATAAACAAATCTCTCGAATTAAAACAACTATCTATCTCGATACAAAACAATTCTCCAATGCTCTATATATCAAAATAATACAATCTTCTCATCTTGTATTAAAAATCTTTCCAAAATAATCCTCGCTAAAATCAATCTCCATAAAGCCCCAAAATCCGCGCTCACCTGCCACTAAAAGAAAATATGGGGAAGTACACAATACGACAGGAAAGATGCTCAACGAATATTAGCGGTGAGTAAAACGTCACAATACGAATACGAATATTCATATCAAATGCGAATATCAATATCAATTATATCAATATAATTTCTCAACAACACATTAACCGGATCACCAGGCCTCACCACCGTACCGCGCCTATGCATTTTTCTAGCATATCCGAAAAAAGGAATATTGGCGGGTGCCCAACTTCAGTGCCATATTAAAATCTCATGACAACATGCTCAACACCAAATATAATACCACATGAATCAAAATCAGATTCCAACAAATATTTTCAGATTTCCAAAAGAATTTAACAATTCAAATATGAGTCAATAACCACATGAAACCAAATAGAGAAATAATCGCGAGATTAAGGAGCATATTGTGTAAAACCCCATACCTCAAAATCATCACATAATTAAGCCTCAAAATATAATCACACCATCACGTTCCTCTCGCGAAAATAATAAAATCTCGTTCGAGCCCAAACTCGAGAAAACACCAAATAAGCCTTATAATCTAAGATTGAAATTTTGAATAAGTTTGGTGATATGGTTTGTAGATCAAAGGGAGTAATTTTGGTGAGGTCTTCTGGTTGAAAAGTTTGAGGTAAAGTGATTTGAAAAGTCCATCCACTTATGTTTTGTCATATAAAGGATTAAGAGTTTGATTAAGAAAAGAGTTCTAATCAGATGCAAACACTAAAAAATTTATCCTGGACGATCGGACCGTTGGAATTGGATGAAATTTTACAGAAAATTAGCTAAAGACGAGAGGAAGCTTTAAAAAAAATTCAGCTCGACCGGACCGTTCAATATTTTTAAATATTTTTTTAGGGAGTTTTATATTTTGAGGACTCTAAGAGAGTTTTATATTTTGAGGACTCTTCTATATAAAAAAAATTCAATTAAAACTCTATTTTAATTCCGATTTCTAAACCTTTTGAAGTTCTCGCCTTTAAAAATAATAACCAACATATTTGAGCAATAAAAATAATTTTACCAAAAACTTTATTTTCCTCTATATTTTTAAAATACCCCAAAATTACGCGGGTTGTTTCACTTCCCCACTAACAATGGAATTTTGACCTCGAAATTCGCCGAATACCTCACTCTAAAAAATCAGGCCAACAATCTCCAAGAATAATCTCGTCATAAAAAAAAATAATTTCCTCACATCTAATCTAGATGCCAAACGCAAAACGATTCTCTAAAAATTTCTATTTCCAAATTCGCGCCACAAAAAAGCAACAGACCCAAAACCCAAGACCCGAGGGTTGTCATATACCTAAGCTCTGATTCCATTATGTAACACCCCGCCCGCCCGGGGAGAGCGAGCGGAGCGCTACTCATCGATAAAACTAATCAAATCCATAAATAACAAGGTATAGAGCATCTAAATCCCACAATACAAAAGAGAAATCCATTAATCTCAATCTTCAAATTAATACAAGAAATCTCTCGAATTAAAACAACTATCTATCTCGATACAAAACAATTCTCCAATGCTATATATATCAAAATAATACAATCTTCTCATCTTGTATTAAAAATCGTTCCAAAATAATCCTCGCTAAAATCAATCTCCATAGCGCCCCAAAATCCGCGCTGACCTGCCACTAAAAGAAAATATGGGGAAGTACACAATACGACAGGAAAGATGCTCAACGAATATTAGCGGTGAGTAAAACGTCACAATACGAATACGAATATTCATATCAAATGCGAATCTCAATATCAATTATATCAATATAATTTCTCAACAACACATTAACCGGATCACCAGGCCTCACCACCGTACCGCGCCTATGCATTTTTCTAGCATATCCGAAAAAAGGAATATTGGCGGGTGCCCAACTTCAGTGCCATATTAAAATCTCATGACAACATGCTCAACACCAAATATAATACCACATGAATCAAAATCAGATTCCAACAAATATTTTCAGATTTCCAAAAGAATTTAACAATTCAAATATGAGTCAATAATCACATGAAACCAAATTGAGAAATAATCGCGAGATTAAGGAGCATATTGTGTAAAACCCCATACCTCAAAATCATCACATAATTAAGCCTCAAAATATAATCACACCATCACATTCCTCTCGCGAAAATAATCAAATCTCGTTCTAGCCCAAACTCGAGAAAGCACCAAATAAGCCTTTTAATTTAAGATTGAAATCTTGAATAAGTTTGGGGATATGGTTTGTAGATCAAAGGGAGTAATTTTGGTGAGGTCTTCTGGTTGAAAAGTTTGAGAAAAAGTGATTTGAAAAGTCCATCCTCGAATTTGTTGTCATATAAAGGATTAAGAGTTTGATTAAGAAAAGAGTTCTAATCAGATGCAAACACTAAAAAATTTATCCTGGACGATCGGACCGTTGGAATTGGATGAAATTTTACAGAGAATTAGCTAAAGACGAGAGTAAGCTTTAAAAAAATTTCAGCTCGACCGGACCGTTCAATATTTTTAAATATTTTTTTAGGGAGTTTTATATTTCGAGGACTCTAAGAGAGTTTTATATTTTGAGGACTCTTCTATATAATAAAAATTCAATTAAAACTCTATTTTAATTCCGATTTCTAAACCGTTTGAAGTTCTCGCCTTTAAAAATAATAACCAACATATTTCAGCAATAAAATTTTTTTTACCAAAAACTTTATTTTCCTCTATATTTTTAAAATACCAGAAAATTACGCGGGTTGTTACACTTCCCCACTAACAATGCAATTTCGACCTCAAAATTCGCCGAATACCTCACTCTCAAAAGTCAGGCCAATAATCTCCAAAAATAATCTCGTCACCAAAAAAAATAATTTCCTCACATCTAATCTAGATGCCTAATGCAAAACGATTCTCTAAAAATTTCTATCTCCAAATTCGCGCCATAAAAAAGCAATAGACCCAAAACACAAGACCTGAGGGTTGTCATATACCTAAGCTCTGACACGATTATGTAACACCCCGCCCGCCCGGGGAGAGCGAGCGGATCGCTACTCATCGATAAAACTAATCAAATTCACAAATAACAAGGTATAGAGAATCTAAATCCCACAATACAAAAGAGAAATCCACTAATGTCAATCTTCAAATTAATACAATAAATGTCTCGGATTAAAACAACTATCTATCTCAATACAAAACAATTTTCCATTGCTGTATACATCAAAATAATACAATCTTCTCATCTTGTTTTAAAAATATTTCCAAAATAATCCTCGCTAAAATCAATCTCCATAGTGCCCCAAAATCCGCGCTGACCTGTCACTAAAAGAAAATATGGGAAAGTACACAATACGACAGGAAAGATGCTCAACGAATATTAGCGGTGAATAAAACGTCACAATACGAATACGAATATTCAAATCAAATGCGAATCTTAATAGCAATTATATCAATATAATTTCTCAACAACACATTAACCGGATCACCAGGCCTCACCACCGTACCGCGCCTATGCATTTTTCTAGCATATCCGAAAAAAGGAATATTGGCGGGTGCCCAACTTCAGTGCCATATCAAAATCTCATGACAACATGCTCAACACCAAATATGATACCACATGAATCAAAATCAGATTCCAACAAATATTTTCAGATTTCCAAAAGAATTTAACAATTCAAATATGAGTCAATAATCACATGAAACCAAATAGAGAAATAATCGCGAGATTAAGGAGCATATTGTGTAAAACCCCATACCTCAAAATCATCACATAATTAAGCCTCAAAATATAATCACACCATCACATTCCTCTCGCGAAAATAATCAAATCTCGTTCTTGCCCAAACTCGAGAAAGCACCAAATAAGCCTTCTAATCTAAGATTGAAATCTTGAATAAGTTTGGTGATATGGTTTGTAGATCAAAGGGAGTAATTTTGGTGAGGTCTTCTGGTTGAAAAGTTTGAGGTAAAGTGATTTGAAAAGTCCATCCACTTATTTTTTGTCATATAAAGGATTAAGAGTTTGATTAAGAAAAGAGTTCTAATCAGATGCAAACACTAAAAAATTTATCCTGGACGATCGGACCGTTGGAATTGGATGAAATTTTACAGAAAATTAGCTAAAGACGAGAGGAAGCTTTAAAAAAAATTCAGCTCGACCGGACCGTTCAATATTTTTAAATATTTTTTTAGGGAGTTTTATATTTCGAGGACTCTAAGAGAGTTTTATATTTTGAGGACTCTTCTATATAACAAAAATTCAATTAAAACTCTATTTTAATTCCGATTTCTAAACCTTTTGAAGTTCTCGCCTTTAAAAATAATAACCAACATATTTGAGCAATAAAAATAATTTTACCAAAAACTTTATTTTCCTCTATATTTTTAAAATACCCCAAAATTACGCGGGTTGTTACACTTCCCCACTAACAATGGAATTTTGACCTCGAAATTCGCCGAATACCTCACTCTCAAAAATCAGGCCAACAATCTCCAAGAATAATCTCGTCATAAAAAAAAATAATTTCCTCACATCTAATCTAGATGCCAAACGCAAAACGATTCTCTAAAAATTTCTATTTCCAAATTCGCGCCACAAAAAAGCAACAGACCCAAAACCCAAGACCCGAGGGTTGTCATATACCTAAGCTCTGATTCCATTATGTAACACCCCGCCCGCCCGGGGAGAGCGAGCGGAGCGCTACTCATCGATAAAACTAATCAAATCCACAAATAACAAGGTATAGAGCATCTAAATCCCACAATACAAAAGAGAAATCCATTAATCTCAATCTTCAAATTAATACAAGAAATCTCTCGAATTAAAACAACTATCTATCTCGATACAAAACAATTCTCCAATGCTATATATATCAAAATAATACAATCTTCTCATCTTGTATTAAAAATCGTTCCAAAATAATCCTCGCTAAAATCAATCTCCATAGCGCCCCAAAATCCGCGCTGACATGCCACTAAAAGAAAATATGGTGAAGTACACAATACGACAGGAAAGATGCTCAACGAATATTAGCGGTGAGTAAAACGTCACAATACGAATACGAATATTCATATCAAATGCGAATCTCAATATCAATTATATCAATATAATTTCTCAACAACACATTAACCGGATCACCAGGCCTCACCACCGTACCGCGCCTATGCATTTTTCTAGCATATCCGAAAAAAGGAATATTGGCGGGTGCCCAACTTCAGTGCCATATTAAAATCTCATGACAACATGCTCAACACCAAATATAATACCACATGAATCAAAATCAGATTCCAACAAATATTTTCAGATTTCCAAAAGAATTTAACAATTCAAATATGAGTCAATAATCACATGAAACGAAATAGAGAAATAATCGCGAGATTAAGGAGCATATTGTGTAAAACCCCATACCTCAAAATCATCACATAATTAAGCCTCAAAATATAATCACACCATCACGTTCCTCTCGCGAAAATAATCAAATCTCGTTCTAGCCCAAACTCGAGAAAACACCAAATAAGCCTTCTAATCTAAGATTGAAATCTTGAATAAGTTTGGGGATATGGTTTGAAGATCAAAGGGAGTAATTTTGGTGAGGTCTTCTGGTTGAAAATTTTGAGAAAAAGTGATTTGAAAAGTCCATCCACGAATTTGTTGTCATATAAAGGATTAAGAGTTTGATTAAGAAAAGAGTTCTAATCAGATGCAAACACTAAAAAATTTATCCTGGACGATCGGACCGTTGGAATTGGATGAAATTTTACAGAGAATTAGCTAAAGACGAGAGTAAGCTTTAAAAAAAATTCAGCTCGACCGGACCGTTCAATATTTTTAAATATTTTTTTAGGGAGTTTTATATTTCGAGGACTCTAAGAGAGTTTTATATTTTGAGGACTCTTCTATATAATAAAAATTCAATTAAAACTCTATTTTAATTCCGATTTCTAAACCGTTTGAAGTTCTCGCCTTTAAAAATAATAACCAACATATTTCAGCAATAAAATTTTTTTTACCAAAAACTTTATTTTCCTCTATATTTTTAAAATACCAGAAAATTACGCGGGTTGTTACACTTCCCCACTAACAATGCAATTTCGACCTCAAAATTCGCCGAATACCTCACTCTCAAAAGTCAGGCCAATAATCTCCAAAAATAATCTCGTCACCAAAAAAAATAATTTCCTCACATCTAATCTAGATGCCTAATGCAAAACGATTCTCTAAAAATTTCTATCTCCAAATTCGCGCCATAAAAAAGCAATAGACCCAAAACACAAGACCTGAGGGTTGTCATATACCTAAGCTCTGACACGATTATGTAACACCCCGCCCGCCCGGGGAGAGCGAGCGGATCGCTACTCATCGATAAAACTAATCAAATTCAGAAATAACAAGGTATAGAGAATCTAAATCCCACAATACAAAAGAGAAATCCACTAATGTCAATCTTCAAATTAATACAATAAATGTCTCGGATTAAAACAACTATCTATCTCAATACAAAACAATTTTCCATTGCTGTATACATCAAAATAATACAATCTTCTCATCTTGTTTTAAAAATATTTCCAAAATAATCCTCGCTAAAATCAATCTCCATAGTGCCCCAAAATCCGCGCTGACCTGTCACTAAAAGAAAATATGGGAAAGTACACAATACGACAGGAAAGATGCTCAACGAATATTAGCGGTGAATAAAACGTCACAATACGAATACGAATATTCAAATCAAATGCGAATCTTAATAGCAATTATATCAATATAATTTCTCAACAACACATTAACCGGATCACCAGGCCTCACCACCGTACCGCGCCTATGCATTTTTCTAGCATATCCGAAAAAAGGAATATTGGCGGGTGCCCAACTTCAGTGCCATATCAAAATCTCATGACAACATGCTCAACACCAAATATGATACCACATGAATCAAAATCAGATTCCAACAAATATTTTCAGATTTCCAAAAGAATTTAACAATTCAAATATGAGTCAATAATCACATGAAACCAAATAGAGAAATAATCGCGAGATTAAGGAGCATATTGTGTAAAACCCCATACCTCAAAATCATCACATAATTAAGCCTCAAAATATAATCACACCATCACATTCCTCTCGCGAAAATAATCAAATCTCGTTCTTGCCCAAACTCGAGAAAGCACCAAATAAGCCTTCTAATCTAAGATTGAAATCTTGAATAAGTTTGGTGATATGGTTTGTAGATCAAAGGGAGTAATTTTGGTGAGGTCTTCTGGTTGAAAAGTTTGAGGTAAAGTGATTTGAAAAGTCCATCCACTTATTTTTTGTCATATAAAGGATTAAGAGTTTGATTAAGAAAAGAGTTCTAATCAGATGCAAACACTAAAAAATTTATCCTGGACGATCGGACCGTTGGAATTGGATGAAATTTTACAGAAAATTAGCTAAAGACGAGAGGAAGCTTTAAAAAAAATTCAGCTCGACCGGACCGTTCTATATTTTTAAATATTTTTTTAGGGAGTTTTATATTTCGAGGACTCTAAGAGAGTTTTATATTTTGAGGACTCTTCTATATAACAAAAATTCAATTAAAACTCTATTTTAATTCCGATTTCTAAACCTTTTGAAGTTCTCGCCTTTAAAAATAATAACCAACATATTTGAGCAATAAAAATAATTTTACCAAAAACTTTATTTTCCTCTATATTTTTAAAATACCCCAAAATTACGCGGGTTGTTACACTTCCCCACTAACAATGGAATTTTGACCTCGAAATTCGCCGAATACCTCACTCTCAAAAATCAGGCCAACAATCTCCAAGAATAATCTCGTCATAAAAAAAAATAATTTCCTCACATCTAATCTAGATGCCAAACGCAAAAAGATTCTCTAAAAATTTCTATTTCCAAATTCGCGCCACAAAAAAGCAACAGACCCAAAACCCAAGACCCGAGGGTTGTCATATACCTAAGCTCTGATTCCATTATGTAACACCCCGCCCGCCCGGGGAGAGCGAGCGGAGCGCTACTCATCGATAAAACTAATCAAATCCACAAATAACAAGGTATAGAGCATCTAAATCCCACAATACAAAAGAGAAATCCATTAATCTCAATCTTCAAATTAATACAAGAAAACTCTCGAATTAAAACAACTATCTATCTCGATACAAAACAATTCTCCAATGCTATATATATCAAAATAATACAATCTTCTCATCTTGTATTAAAAATCGTTCCAAAATAATCCTCGCTAAAATCAATCTCCATAGCGCCCCAAAATCCGCGCTGACATGCCACTAAAAGAAAATATGGTGAAGTACACAATACGACAGGAAAGATGCTCAACGAATATTAGCGGTGAGTAAAACGTCACAATACGAATACGAATATTCATATCAAATGCGAATCTCAATATCAATTATATCAATATAATTTCTCAACAACACATTAACCGGATCACCAGGCCTCACCACCGTACCGCGCCTATGCATTTTTCTAGCATATCCGAAAAAAGGAATATTGGCGGGTGCCCAACTTCAGTGCCATATTAAAATCTCATGACAACATGCTCAACACCAAATATAATACCACATGAATCAAAATCAGATTCCAACAAATATTTTCAGATTTCCAAAAGAATTTAACAATTCAAATATGAGTCAATAATCACATGAAACCAAATAGAGAAATAATCGCGAGATTAAGGAGCATATTGTGTAAAACCCCATACCTCAAAATCATCACATAATTAAGCCTCAAAATATAATCACACCATCACGTTCCTCTCGCGAAAATAATCAAATCTCGTTCTAGCCCAAACTCGAGAAAACACCAAATAAGCCTTCTAATCTAAGATTGAAATCTTGAATAAGTTTGGGGATATGGTTTGAAGATCAAAGGGAGTAATTTTGGTGAGGTCTTCTGGTTGAAAATTTTGAGAAAAAGTGATTTGAAAAGTCCATCCACGAATTTGTTGTCATATAAAGGATTAAGAGTTTGATTAAGAAAAGAGTTATAATCAGATGCAAACACTAAAAAATTTATCCTGGACGATCGGACCGTTGCAATTGGATGAAATTTTACAGAGAATTAGCTAAAGACGAGAGTAAGCTTTAAAAAAAATTCAGCTCGACCGGACCGTTCAATATTTTTAAATATTTTTTTAGGGAGTTTTATATTTCGAGGACTCTAAGAGAGTTTTATATTTTGAGGACTCTTCTATATAATAAAAATTCAATTATAACTCTATTTTAATTCCGATTTCTAAACCGTTTGAAGTTCTCGCCTTTAAAAATAATAACCAACATATTTCAGCAATAAAAATAATTTTACCAAAAACTTTATTTTCCTCTATATTTTTAAAATACCAGAAAATTACGCGGGTTGTTACAGTTCCCCACTAACAATGCAATTTCGACCTCGAAATTCGCCGAATACCTCACTCTCAAAAGTCAGGCCAATAATCTCCAAAAATAATCTCGTCACCAAAAAAAATAATTTCCTCACATCTAATCTAGATACCTAATGAAAAATGATTCTCTAAAAATTTCTATCTCCAAATTCGCGCCATAAAAAATCAATAGACCCAAAACCCAAGACCTGAGGGTTGTCATATACCTAAGCTCTGACACGATTATGTAACACCCCCCCGCCCGGGGAGAGCGAGCAAAGCGCTACTCATCGATAAAACTAATCAAATTCAAAAATAACAAGGTATAGAGAATCTAAATCCCACAATACAAAAGAGAAATCCACTAATCTCAATCTTCAAATTAATACAATAAATCTCTCGAATTAAAACAACTATCTATCTCGATACAAAACAATTTTCAATCGCTCTATACATCAAAATAATACAATCTTCACATCTTGTATTAAAAATCTTTCCAAAATAATCCTCGCTAAAATCAATCTCCATAGCTCCCCAAAATCCGCGCTGACCTGTCACTAAAAGAAAATATGGGGAAGTACACAATACGACAGGAAAGATTCTCAACAAATATTAGCGGTGAATAAAACGTCACAATACGAATACGAATATTCAAATCAAATGCGAATCTCAATAGCAATTATATCAATATAATTTCTCAACAACACATTAACCGGATCACCAGGCCTCACCACCGTACCGCGCCTATGCATTTTTCTAGCATATCCGAAAAAAGGAATATTGGCGGGTGCCCAACTTCAGTGCCATATTAAAATCTCATGACAACATGCTCAACACCAAATATAATACCACATGAATCAAAATCAGATTCCAACAAATATTTTCAGATTTCCAAAAGAATTTAACAATTCAAATATGAGTCAATAATCACATGAAACCAAATAGAGAAATAATCGCGAGATTAAGGAGCATATTGTGTAAAACCCCATACCTCAAAATCATCACATAATTAAGCCTCAAAATATAATCACACCATCACGTTCCTCTCGCGAAAATAATCAAATCTCGTTCTAGCCCAAACTCGAGAAAACACCAAATAAGCCTTCTAATCTAAGATTGAAATCTTGAATAAGTTTGGGGATATGGTTTGTAGATCAAAGGGAGTAATTTTGGTGAGGTCTTCTGGTTGAAAAGTTTGAGAAAAAGTGATTTGAAAAGTCCATCCACGAATTTGTTGTCATATAAAGGATTAAGAGTTTGATTAAGA
This sequence comes from Sambucus nigra, assembly GCA_949130495.1. Lineage (NCBI taxonomy): Eukaryota > Viridiplantae > Streptophyta > Magnoliopsida > Dipsacales > Adoxaceae > Sambucus > Sambucus nigra. The sequence continues at coordinate 315,916,272 of OX422219.1, read as the reverse complement.
AAAGAGTTCTAATCAGATGAAAACACTAAAAAATTTATCCTGGACGATCGGACCGTTGGAATTGGATGAAATTTTACAGAGAATTAGCTAAAGACGAGAGGAAGCTTTAAAAAAAATTCAGCTCGACCGGACCGTTCAATATTTTTAATTATTTTTTTAGGGAGTTTTATATTTCGAGGACTCTAAGAGAGTTTTATATTTTGAGGACTCTTCTATATAATAAAAATTCAATTAAAACTCTATTTTAATTCCGATTTCTAAACCGTTTGAAGTTCTCGCCTTTAAAAATAATAACCAACATATTTGAGCAATAAAAATAATTTTACCAAAAACTTTATTTTCCTCTATATTTTTAAAATACCCGAAAATTACACGGGTTGCTACACTTCCCCACTAACAATGGAATTTCGACCTCGAAATTCGCCGAATACCTCACTCTCAAAAGTCAGGCCAATAATCTCCAAAAATAATCTCGTCACCAAAAAAAATAATTTTCTCACATCTAATCTAGATGCCTAATGCAAAACGATTCTCTAAAAATTTCTATCTCCAAATTCGCGCCATAAAAAGCAATAGACCCAAAACCCAAGACGTGAGGGTTGCCATATACCTAAGCTCTGATACCATTATGTAACACCCCGCTCGCCCGGGGAGAGCGAGCGGAGCGCTACTCATCGATAAAACTAATCAAATTCACAAATAACAAGGTATAGAGAATCTAAATCCCACAATACAAAAGAGAAATCCACTAATGTCAATCTTCAAATTAATACAATAAATCTCTCGAATTAAAACAACTATCTATCTCGATACAAAACAATTTTCCATTGCAGTATACATCAAAATAATACAATCTTCTCATCTTGTATTAAAAATCTTTCCAAAATAATCCTCGCTAAAATCAATCTCCATAGCGCCCCAAAATCCGCGCTGACCTGTCACTAAAAGAAAATATGGGGAAGTACACAATACGACAGGAAAGATGCTCAACAAATATTAGCGGTGAATAAAACGTCACAATACGAATACGAATATTCAAATCAAATGCGAAACTCAATAGCAATTATATCAATATAATTTCTCAACAACACATTAACCGGATCACAAGGCCTCACCACCGTACTGCGCCTATGCATTTTTCTAGCATATTCGAAAAAATGAATATTAGCGGGTGCCCAACTTCAGTGCCATATTAAAATCTCATGACAACATGCTCAACACCAAATATAACACCACATGAATCAAAATCAGATTCCAACAAATATTTTCAGATTTCCAAAAGAATTTAACAATTCAAATATGAGTCAATAATCACATGAAACCAAATAGAGAAATAATCGCGAGATTAAGGAGCATATTGTGTAAAACCCCATACCTCAAAATCATCACATAATTAAGCCTCAAAATATAATCACACCATCACGTTCCTCTCGCGAAAATAATCAAATCTCGTTCTAGCCCAAACTCGAGAAAGCACCAAATAAGCCTTCTAATCTAAGATTGAAATCTTGAATAAGTTTGGGGATATGGTTTGTAGATCAAAGGGAGTAATTTTGGTGAGGTCTTCTGGTTGAAAAGTTTGAGAAAAAGTGATTTGAAAAGTCCATCCACGAATTTGTTGTCATATAAAGGATTAAGAGTATGATTAAGAAAAGAGTTCTAATCAGATGCAAACACTAAAAAATTTATCCTGGACGATCGGACCGTTGCAATTGGATGAAATTTTACAGAGAATTAACTAAAGACGAGAGTAAGCTTTAAAAAAAATTCAGCTCGACCGGACCGTTCAATATTTTTAAATATTTTTTTAGGGAGTTTTATATTTCGAGGACTCTAAGAGAGTTTTATATTTTGAGGACTCTTCTATATAATAAAAATTCAATTAAAACTCTATTTTAATTCCGATTTCTAAACCGTTTGAAGTTCTCGCCTTTAAAAATAATAACCAACATATTTGAGCAATAAAAATAATTTTACCAAAAACTTTATTTTCCTCTATATTTTTAAAATACCCGAAAATTACACGGGTTGCTACACTTCCCCACTAACAATGGAATTTCGACCTCGAAATTCGCCGAATACCTCACTCTCAAAAGTCAGGCCAATAATCTCCAAAAATAATCTCGTCACCAAAAAAAATAATTTCCTCACATCTAATCTAGATGCCTAATGAAAAAAGATTCTCTAAAAATTTCTATCTCCAAATTCGCGCCATAAAAAATCAATAGACCCAAAACCCAAGACCTGAGGGTTGTCATATACCTAAGCTCTGACACGATTATGTAACACCCCCCCGCCCGGGGAGAGAGAGCAAAGCGCTACTCATCGATAAAACTAATCAAATTCAAAAATAACAAGGTATAGAGAATCTAAATCCCACAATACAAAAGAGAAATCCACTAATCTCAATCTTCAAATTAATACAATAAATCTCTCGAATTAAAACAACTCTCTATCTCGATACAAAACAATTTTCAATCGCTCTATACATCAAAATAATACAATCTTCACATCTTGTATTAAAAATCTTTCCAAAATAATCCTCGCTAAAATCAATCTCCATAGTGCCCCAAAATCCGCGCTGACCTGTCACTAAAAGAAAATATGGGAAAGTACACAATACGACAGGAAAGATTCTCAACAAATATTAGCGGTGAATAAAACGTCACAATACGAATACGAATATTCAAATCAAATGCGAATCTCAATAGCAATTATATCAATATAATTTCTCAACAACACATTAACCGGATCACCAGGCCTCACCACCGTACCCCGCCTATGCATTTTTCTAGCATATCCGAAAAAAGGAATATTGGCTGGTGCCCAACTTCAGTGCCATATTAAAATCTCATGACAACATGCTCAACACCAAATATAATACCACATGAATCAAAATCAGATTCCAACAAATATTTTCAGATTTCCAAAAGAATTTAACAATTCAAATATGAGTCAATAATCACATGAAACCAAATAGAGAAATAATCGCGAGATTAAGGAGCATATTGTGTAAAACCCCATACCTCAAAATCATCACATAATTAAGCCTCAAAATATAATCACACCATCACGTTCCTCTCGCGAAAATAATCAAATCTCGTTCTAGCCCAAACTCGAGAAAACACCAAATAAGCCTTCTAATCTAAGATTGAAATCTTGAATAAGTTTGGGGATATGGTTTGTAGATCAAAGGGAGTAATTTTGGTGAGGTCTCCTGGTTGAAAAGTTTGAGAAAAAGTGATTTGAAAAGTCCATCCACGAATTTGTTGTCATATAAAGGATTAAGAGTTTGATTAAGAAAAGAGTTCTAATCAGATGCAAACACTAAAAAATTTATCCTGGAGGATCGGACCGTTGGAATTGGAAGAAATTTTACAGAGAATTAGCTAAAGACGAGAGGAAGCTTTAAAAAGAATTCAGCTCGACCGGACCGTTCAATATTTTTAAATATTTTTTTAGGGAGTTTTATATTTCGAGGACTCTAAGAGAGTTTTATATTTTGAGGACTCTTCTATATAATAAAAATTCAATTAAAACTCTATTTTAATTCCGATTTCTAAACCGTTTGAAGTTCTCGCCTTTAAAAATAATAACCAACATATTTGAGCAATAAAAATAATTTTACCAAAAACTTTATTTTCCTCTATATTTTTAAAATACCCGAAAATTACACGGATTGCTACACTTCCCCACTAACAATGGAATTTCGACCTCGAAATTCGCCGAATACCTCACTCTCAAAAGTCAGGCCAATAATCTCCAAAAATAATCTCGTCACCAAAAAAAATAATTTTCTCACATCTAATCTAGATGCCTAATGCAAAACGATTCTCTAAAAATTTCTATCTCCAAATTCGCGCCATAAAAAGCAATAGACCCAAAACCCAAGACGTGAGGGTTGCCATATACCTAAGCTCTGATACCATTATGTAACACCCCGCTCGCCCGGGGAGAGCGAGCGGAGCGCTACTCATCGATAAAACTAATCAAATTCACAAATAACAAGGTATAGAGAATCTAAATCCCACAATACAAAAGAGAAATCCAGTAATGTCAATCTTCAAATTAATACAATAAATCTCTCGAATTAAAACAACTATCTATCTCGATACAAAACAATTTTCCATTGCAGTATACATCAAAATAATACAATCTTCTCATCTTGTATTAAAAATCTTTCCAAAATAATCCACGCTAAAATCAATCTCCATAGCGCCCCAAAATCCGCGCTGACCTGTCACTAAAAGAAAATATGGGGAAGTACACAATACGACAGGAAAGATGCTCAACAAATATTAGCGGTGAATAAAACGTCACAATACGAATACGAATATTCAAATCAAATGCGAATCTCAATAGCAATTATATCAATATAATTTCTCAACAACACATTAACCGGATCACCAGGCCTCACCACCGTACCGCGCCTATGCATTTTTCTAGCATATCCGAAAAAAGGAATATTGGCGGGTGCCCAACTTCAGTGCCATATTAAAATCTCATGACAACATGCTCAACACCAAATATAATACCACATGAATCAAAATCAGATTCCAACAAATATTTTCAGATTTCCAAAAGAATTTAACAATTCAAATATGAGTCAATAATCACATGAAACCAAATAGAGAAATAATCGCGAGATTAAGGAGCATATTGTGTTAAAACCCCATACCTCAAAATCATCACATAATTAAGCCTCAAAATATAATCACACCATCACGTTCCTCTCGCGAAAATAATCAAATCTCGTTCTAGCCCAAACTCGAGAAAACACCAAATAAGCCTTCTAATCTAAGATTGAAATCTTGAATAAGTTTGGGGATATGGTTTGAAGATCAAAGGGAGTAATTTTGGTGAGGTCTTCTGGTTGAAAATTTTGAGAAAAAGTGATTTGAAAAGTCCATCCACGAATTTGTTGTCATATAAAGGATTAAGAGTTTGATTAAGAAAAGAGTTATAATCAGATGCAAACACTAAAAAATTTATCCTGGACGATCGGACCGTTGCAATTGGATGAAATTTTACAGAGAATTAGCTAAAGACGAGAGTAAGCTTTAAAAAAAATTCAGCTCGACCGGACCGTTCAATATTTTTAAATATTTTTTTAGGGAGTTTTATATTTCGAGGACTCTAAGAGAGTTTTATATTTTGAGGACTCTTCTATATAATAAAAATTCAATTATAACTCTATTTTAATTCCGATTTCTAAACCGTTTGAAGTTCTCGCCTTTAAAAATAATAACCAACATATTTCAGCAATAAAAATAATTTTACCAAAAACTTTATTTTCCTCTATATTTTTAAAATACCAGAAAATTACGCGGGTTGTTACAGTTCCCCACTAACAATGCAATTTCGACCTCGAAATTCGCCGAATACCTCACTCTCAAAAGTCAGGCCAATAATCTCCAAAAATAATCTCGTCACCAAAAAAAATAATTTCCTCACATCTAATCTAGATGCCTAATGAAAAAAGATTCTCTAAAAATTTCTATCTCCAAATTCGCGCCATAAAAAATCAATAGACCCAAAACCCAAGACCTGAGGGTTGTCATATACCTAAGCTCTGACACGATTATGTAACACCCCCCCGCCCGGGGAGAGAGAGCAAAGCGCTACTCATCGATAAAACTAATCAAATTCAAAAATAACAAGGTATAGAGAATCTAAATCCCACAATACAAAAGAGAAATCCACTAATCTCAATCTTCAAATTAATACAATAAATCTCTCGAATTAAAACAACTCTCTATCTCGATACAAAACAATTTTCAATCGCTCTATACATCAAAATAATACAATCTTCACATCTTGTATTAAAAATCTTTCCAAAATAATCCTCGCTAAAATCAATCTCCATAGCGCCCCAAAATCCGCGCTGACCTGTCACTAAAAGAAAATATGGGGAAGTACACAATACGACAGGAAAGATGCTCAACAAATATTAGCGGTGAATAAAACGTCACAATACGAATAAGAATATTCAAATCAAATGCGAATCTCAATAGCAATTATATCAATATAATTTCTCAACAACACATTAACCGGATCACAAGGCCTCACCACCGTACTGCGCCTATGCATTTTTCTAGCATATTCGAAAAAAGGAATATTAGCGGGTGCCCAACTTCAGTGCCATATTAAAATCTCATGACAACATGCTCAACACCAAATATAACACCACATGAATCAAAATCAGATTCCAACAAATATTTTTAGATTTCCAAAAGAATTTAACAATTCAAATATGAGTCAATAATCACATGAAACCAAATAGAGAAATAATCGCGAGATTAAGGAGCATATTGTGTAAAACCCCATACCTCAAAATCATCACATAATTAAGCCTCAAAATATAATCACACCATCACGTTCCTCTCGCGAAAATAATCAAATCTCGTTCTAGCCCAAACTCGAGAAAGCACCTAATAAGCCTTCTAATCTAAGATTGAAATCTTGAATAAGTTTGGGGATATGGTTTGTAGATCAAAGGGAGTAATTTTGGTGAGGTCTTCTGGTTGAAAAGTTTGAGAAAAAGTGATTTGAAAAGTCCATCCACGAATTTGTTATCATATAAAGGATTAAGAGTTTGATTAAGAAAAGAGTTCTAATCAGATGCAAACACTAAAAAATTTATCCTGGACGATCGGACCGTTGCAATTGGATGAAATTTTACAGAGAATTAACTAAAGACGAGAGTAAGCTTTAAAAAAAATTCAGCTCGACCGGACCGTTCAATATTTTTAAATATTTTTTTAGGGAGTTTTATATTTCGAGGACTCTAAGAGAGTTTTATATTTTGAGGACTCTTCTATATAATAAAAATTCAATTAAAACTCTATTTTAATTCTGATTTCTAAACCGTTTGAAGTTCTCGCCTTTAAAAATAATAACCAACATATTTGAGCAATAAAAATAATTTTACCAAAAACTTTATTTTCCTCTATATTTTTAAAAATACCAGAAAATTACGCGGGTTGTTACAGTTCCCCACTAACAATGGAATTTCGACCTCGAAATTCGCCGAATACCTCACTCTCAAAAGTCAGGCCAATAATCTCCAAAAATAATCTCGTCACCAAAAAAAATAATTTCCTCACATCTAATCTAGATGCCTAATGAAAAAAGATTCTCTAAAAATTTCTATCTCCAAATTCGCGCCATAAAAAATCAATAGACCCAAAACCCAAGACCTGAGGGTTGTCATATACCTAAGCTCTGACACGATTATGTAACACCCCCCCGCCCGGGGAGAGCGAGCAAAGCGCTACTCATCGATAAAACTAATCAAATTCAAAAATAACAAGGTATAGAGAATCTAAATCCCACAATACAAAAGAGAAATCCACTAATCTCAATCTTCAAATTAATACAATAAATCTCTCGAATTAAAACAACTATCTATCTCGATACAAAACAATTTTCAATCGCTCTATACATCAAAATAATACAATCTTCACATCTTGTATTAAAAATCTTTCCAAAATAATCCTCACTAAAATCAATCTCCATAGCGCCCCAAAATCCGCGCTGACCTGTCACTAAAAGAAAATATGGGGAAGTACACAATACGACAGGAAAGATTCTCAACAAATATTAGCGGTGAATAAAACGTCACAATACGAATACGAATATTCAAATCAAATGCGAATCTCAATAGCAATTATATCAATATAATTTCTCAACAACACATTAACCAGATCACCAGGCCTCACCACCGTACCGCGCCTATGCATTTTTCTAGCATATCCGAAAAAAGGAATATTGGCGGGTGCCCAACTTCAGTGCCATATTAAAATCTCATGACAACATGCTCAACACCAAATATAATACCACATGAATCAAAATCAGATTCCAACAAATATTTTCAGATTTCCAAAAGAATTTAACAATTCAAATATGAGTCAATAATCACATGAAACCAAATAGAGAAATAATCGCGAGATTAAGGAGCGTATTGTGTAAAACCCCATACCTCAAAATCATCACATAATTAAGCCTCAAAATATAATCACACCATCACGTTCCTCTCGCGAAAATAATCAAATCTCGTTCTAGCCCAAACTCGAGAAAGCACCAAATAAGCCTTCTAATCTAAGATTGAAATCTTGAATAAGTTTGGGGATATGGTTTGTAGATCAAAGGGAGTAATTTTGGTGCGGTCTTCTGGTTGAAAAGTTTGAGAAAAAGTGATTTGAAAAGTCCATCCACGAATTTGTTGTCATATAAAGGATTAAGAGTTTGATTAAGAAAAGAGTTCTAATCAGATGCAAACACTAAAAAATTTATCCTGGACGATCGGACCGTTGGAATTGGATGAAATTTTACAGAGAATTAGCTAAAGACGAGAGTAAGCTTTAAAAAAATTCTTCTCGACCGGACCGTTCAATATTTTTAAATATTTTTTAGGGAGTTTTATATTTCGAGGACTCTAAGAGAGTTTTATATTTTGAGGACTCTTCTATATAATAAAAATTCAATTAAAACTCTATTTTAATTCCGATTTCTAAACCGTTTGAAGTTCTCGCCTTTAAAAATAATAACCAACATATTTGAGCAATAAAAATAATTTTACCAAAAACTTTATTTTCCTCTATATTTTTAAAATACCCGAAAATTACGCGGGTTGTTACACTTCCCCACTAACAATGGAATTTCGACCTCGAAATTCGCCGAATACCTCACTCTCAAAAGTCAGGCCAATAATCTCCAAAAATAATCTCGTCACCCAAAAAAATAATTTCCTCACATCTAATCTAGATGCCTAATGCAAAACGATTCTCTAAAAATTTCTATCTCCAAATTCGCGCCATAAAAAAGCAATAGACCCAAAACCCAAGACCTGAGGGTTGTTATATACCTAAGCTCTGACACGATTATGTAACACCCTGCCCGCCCGGGGAGAGAGAGCGGAGCGCTACTCATCGATAAAACTAATCAAATTCACAAATAACAAGGAATAGAGAATCTAAATCCCACAATACAAAAGAGAAATCCACAAATCTCAATCTTCAAATTATTACAATAAATCTCTCGAATTAAAACAACTATCTATCTCGATACAAAACAATTTTCCATCGCTCTATACATCAAAATAATACAATCTTCTCATCTTGTATTAAAAATCTTTCCAAAATAATCCTCGCTAAATTCAATCTCCATAGCGCCCCAAAATCCGCGCTGAGCTATCACTAAAAGAAAATATGGGGAAGTACACAATACGACAGGAAAGATTCTCAACAAATATTAGCGGTGAATAAAACGTCACAATACGAATACAAATTTTCAAATCAAATGCAAATCTCAATAGCAATTATATCAATATAATTTCTCAACAACACATTAACCGGATCACCAGGCCTCACCATCGTACCGCGCCTATGCATATTTCTTGCATATCCGAAAAAAGGAATATTGGCGGGTGCTCAACTTCAGTGCCATATTAAAATCTCATGACAACATGCTCAACACCAAATATAATACCACATGAATCAAAATCAGATTCCAACAAATATTTTCAGATTTCCAAAAGAATTTAACAATTCAAATATGAGTCAATAATCACATGAAACCAAATAGAGAAATAATCGCGAGATTAAGGAGCATATTGTGTAAAACCCCATACCTCAAAATCATCACATAATTAAGCCTCAAAATATAATCACACCATCACGTTCCTCTCGCGAAAATAATCAAATCTCGTTCTAGCCCAAACTCGAGAAAGCACCAAATAAGCCTTCTAATCTAAGATTGAAATCTTGAATAAGTTTGGGGATATGGTTTGTAGATCAAAGGGAGTAATTTTGGTGAGGTCTTCTGGTTGAAAAGTTTGAGAAAAAGTGATTTGAAAAGTCCATCCACGAATTTGTTTTCATATAAAGGATTAAGAGTTTGATTAAGAAAAGAGTTCTAATTAGATGCAAACACTAAAAAAATTTTCCTGGACGATCGGACCGTTGCAATTGGATGAAATTTTACAGAGAATTAGCTAAAGACGAGAGTAAGCTTTAAAAAAAATTCAGCTCGACCGGACCGTTCAATATTTTTAAATATTTTTTTAGGGAGTTTTATATTTCGAGGACTCTAAGAGAGTTTTATATTTTGAGGACTCTTCTATATAATAAAAATTCAATTAAAACTCTATTTTAATTCCGATTTCTAAACCGTTTGAAGTTCTCGCCTTTAAAAATAATAACCAACATATTTGAGCAACAAAAATAATTTTACCAAAAACTTTATTTTCCTCTATATTTTTAAAATACCCGAAAATTACACGGGTTGCTACACTTCCCCACTAACAATGGAATTTCGACCTCGAAATTCGCCGAATACCTCACTCTCAAAAGTCAGGCCAATAATCTCCAAAAATAATATCGTCACCCAAAAAAATAATTTTCTCACATCTAATCTAGATGCCTAATGCAAAACGATTCTCTAAAAATTTCTATCTCCAAATTCGCGCCATAAAAAGCAATAGACCCAAAACCCAAGACGTGAGGGTTGCCATATACCTAAGCTCTGATACCATTATGTTACACCCCGCTCGCCCGGGGAGAGCGAGCGGAGCGCTACTCATCGATAAAACTAATCAAATTCACAAATAACAAGGTATAGAGAATCTAAATCCCACAATACAAAAGAGAAATCCACTAATGTCAATCTTCAAATTAATACAATAAATCTCTCAAATTAAAACAACTATCTATCTCGATACAAAACAATTTTCCATTGCAGTATACATCAAAATAATACAATCTTCTCATCTTGTATTAAAAATCTTTCCAAAATAATCCACGCTAAAATCAATCTCCATAGCGCCCCAAAATCCGCGCTGACCTGTCACTAAAAGAAAATATGGGGAAGTACACAATACGACAGGAAAGATGCTCAACAAATATTAGCGGTGAATAAAACGTCACAATACGAATACGAATATTCAAATCAAATGCGAATCTCAATAGCAATTATATCAATATAATTTCTCAACAACACATTAACCGGATCACCAGGCCTCACCACCGTACCGCGCCTATGCATTTTTCTAGCATATCCGAAAAAAGGAATATTGGCGGGTGCCCAACTTCAGTGCCATATTAAAATCTCATGACAACATGCTCAACACCAAATATAATACCACATGAATCAAAATCAGATTCCAACAAATATTTTCAGATTTCCAAAAGAATTTAACAATTCAAATATGAGTCAATAATCACATGAAACCAAATAGAGAAATAATCGCGAGATTAAGGAGCATATTGTGTAAAACCCCATACCTCAAAATCATCACATAATTAAGCCTCAAAATATAATCACACCATCATGTTCCTCTCGCGAAAATAATCAAATCTCGTTCTAGCCCAAACTCGAGAAAGCACCAAATAAGCCTTCTAATCTAAGATTGAAATCTTGAATAAGTTTGGGGATATGGTTTGTAGATCAAAGGGAGTAATTTTGGTGCGGTCTTCTGGTTGAAAAGTTTGAGAAAAAGTGATTTGAAAAGTCCATCCACGAATTTGTTGTCATATAAAGGATTAAGAGTTTGATTAAGAAAAGAGTTCTAATCAGATGCAAACACTAAAAAATTTATCCTGGACGATCGGACCGTTGGAATTGGATGAAATTTTACAGAGAATTAGCTAAAGACGAGAGTAAGCTTTAAAAAAATTCTGCTCGACCGGATCGTTCAATATTTTTAAATATTTTTTAGGGAGTTTTATATTTCGAGGACTCTAAGAGAGTTTTATATTTTGAGGACTCTTCTATATAATAAAAATTCAATTAAAACTCTATTTTAATTCCGATTTCTAAACCGTTTGAAGTTCTCGCCTTTAAAAATAATAACCCAAAAAAATAATTTCCTCACATCTAATCTAGATGCCTAATGCAAAACGATTCTGTAAAAATTTCTATCTCCAAATTCGCGCCATAAAAAAGCAATAGACCCAAAACCCAAGACCTGAGGGTTGTTATATACCTAAGCTCTGACACGATTATGTAACACCCTGCCCGCCCGGGGAGAGAGAGCGGAGCGCTACTCATCGATAAAACTAATCAAATTCACAAATAACAAGGAATAGAGAATCTAAATCCCACAATACAAAAGAGAAATCCACAAATCTCAATCTTCAAATTATTACAATAAATCTCTCGAATTAAAACAACTATCTATCTCGATACAAAACAATTTTCCATCGCTCTATACATCAAAATAATACAATCTTCTCATCTTGTATTAAAAATCTTTCCAAAATAATCCTCGCTAAATTCAATCTCCATAGCGCCCCAAAATCCGCGCTGAGCTGTCACTAAAAGAAAATATGGGGAAGTACACAATACGACAGGAAAGATTCTCAACAAATATTAGCGGTGAATAAAACGTCACAATACGAATACAAATTTTCAAATCAAATGCAAATCTCAATAGCAATTATATCAATATAATTTCTCAACAACACATTAACCGGATCACCAGGCCTCACCATCGTACCGCGCCTATGCATTTTTCTAGCATATCCGAAAAAAGGAATATTGGCGGGTGCTCAACTTCAGTGCCATATTAAAATCTCATGACAACATGCTCAACACCAAATATAATACCACATGAATCAAAATCAGATTCCAACAAATATTTTCAGATTTCCAAAAGAATTTAACAATTCAAATATGAGTCAATAATCACATGAAACCAAATAGAGAAATAATCGCGAGATTAAGGAGCATATTGTGTAAAACCCCATACCTCAAAATCATCACATAATTAAGCCTCAAAATATAATCACACCATCACGTTCCTCTCGCGAAAATAATCAAATCTCGTTCTATCCCAAACTCGAGAAAGCACCAAATAAGCCTTCTAATCTAAGATTGAAATCTTGAATAAGTTTGGGGATATGGTTTGTAGATCAAAGGGAGTAATTTTGGTGAGGTCTTCTGGTTGAAAAGTTTGAGAAAAAGTGATTTGAAAAGTCCATCCACGAATTTGTTTTCATATAAAGGATTAAGAGTTTGATTAAGAAAAGAGTTCTAATTAGATGCAAACACTAAAAAATTTATCCTGGACGATCGGACCGTTGCAATTGGATGAAATTTTACAGAGAATTAGCTAAAGACGAGAGTAAGCTTTAAAAAAAATTCAACTCGACCGGACCGTTCAATATTTTTAAATATTTTTTTAGGGAGTTTTATATTTCGAGGACTCTAAGAGAGTTTTATATTTTGAGGACTCTTCTATATAATAAAAATTCAATTAAAACTCTATTTTAATTCCGATTTCTAAACCGTTTGAAGTTCTCGCCTTTAAAAATAATAACCAACATATTTGAGCAATAAAAATAATTTTACCAAAAACTTTATTTTCCTCTATATTTTTAAAATACCCGAAAATTACACGGGTTGCTACACTTCCCCACTAACAATGGAATTTCGACCTCGAAATTCGCCGAATACCTCACTCTCAAAAGTCAGGCCAATATCTCCAAAAATAATATCGTCACCAAAAAAAATAATTTTCTCACATCTAATCTAGATGCCTAATGCAAAACGATTCTCTAAAAATTTCTATCTCCAAATTCGCGCCATAAAAAGCAATAGACCCAAAACCCAAGACGTGAGGGTTGCCATATACCTAAGCTCTGATACCATTATGTTACACCCCGCTCGCCCGGGGAGAGCGAGCGGAGCGCTACTCATCGATAAAACTAATCAAATTCACAAATAACAAGGTATAGAGAATCTAAATCCCACAATACAAAAGAGAAATCCACTAATGTCAATCTTCAAATTAATACAATAAATCTCTCAAATTAAAACAACTATCTATCTCGATACAAAACAATTTTCCATTGCAGTATACATCAAAATAATACAATCTTCTCATCTTGTATTAAAAATCTTTCCAAAATAATCCACGCTAAAATCAATCTCCATAGCGCCCCAAAATCCGCGCTGACCTGTCACTAAAAGAAAATATGGGGAAGTACACAATACGACAGGAAAGATGCTCAACAAATATTAGCGGTGAATAAAACGTCACAATACGAATACGAATATTCAAATCAAATGCGAATCTCAATATCAATTATATCAATATAATTTCTCAACAACACATTAACCGGATCACCAGGCCTCACCACCGTACCGCGCCTATGCATTTTTCTAGCATATCCGAAAAAAGGAATATTGGCGGGTGCCCAACTTCAGTGCCATATTAAAATCTCATGACAACATGCTCAACACCAAATATAATACCACATGAATCAAAATCAGATTCCAACAAATATTTTCAGATTTCCAAAAGAATTTAACAATTCAAATATGAGTCAATAATCACATGAAACCAAATAGAGAAATAAACGCGAGATTAAGGAGCATATTGTGTAAAACCCCATACCTCAAAATCATCACATAATTAAGCCTCAAAATATAATCACACCATCATGTTCCTCTCGCGAAAATAATCAAATCTCGTTCTAGCCCAAACTCGAGAAAGCACCAAATAAGCCTTCTAATCTAAGATTGAAATCTTGAATAAGTTTGGGGATATGGTTTGTAGATCAAAGGGAGTAATTTTGGTGCGGTCTTCTGGTTGAAAAGTTTGAGAAAAAGTGATTTGAAAAGTCCATCCACGAATTTGTTGTCATATAAAGGATTAAGAGTTTGATTAAGAAAAGAGTTCTAATCAGATGCAAACACTAAAAAATTTATCCTGGACGATCGGACCGTTGGAATTGGATGAAATTTTACAGAGAATTAGCTAAAGACGAGAGTAAGCTTTAAAAAAATTCTGCTCGACCGGACCGTTCAATATTTTTAAATATTTTTTAGGGAGTTTTATATTTCGAGGACTCTAAGAGAGTTTTATATTTTGAGGACTCTTCTATATAATAAAAATTCAATTAAAACTCTATTTTAATTCCGATTTCTAAACCGTTTGAAGTTCTCGCCTTTAAAAATAATAACCAACATATTTGAGCAATAAAAATAATTTTACCAAAAACTTTATTTTCCTCTATATTTTTAAAATACCCGAAAATTACGCGGGTTGTTACACTTCCCCACTAACAATGGAATTTCGACCTCGAAATTCGCCGAATACCTCACTCTCAAAAGTCAGGCCAATAATCTCCAAAAATAATCTCGTCACCCAAAAAAATAATTTCCTCACATCTAATCTAGATGCCTAATGCAAAACGATTCTCTAAAAATTTCTATCTCCAAATTCGCGCCATAAAAAAGCAATAGACCCAAAACCCAAGACCTGAGGGTTGTTATATACCTAAGCTCTGACACGATTATGTAACACCCTGCCCGCCCGGGGAGAGAGAGCGGAGCGCTACTCATCGATAAAACTAATCAAATTCACAAATAACAAGGAATAGAGAATCTAAATCCCACAATACAAAAGAGAAATCCACAAATCTCAATCTTCAAATTGTTACAATAAATCTCTCGAATTAAAACAACTATCTATCTCGATACAAAACAATTTTCCATCGCTCTATACATCAAAATAATACAATCTTCTCATCTTGTATTAAAAATCTTTCCAAAATAATCCTCGCTAAATTCAATCTCCATAGCGCCCCAAAATCCGCGCTGAGCTGTCACTAAAAGAAAATATGGGGAAGTACACAATACGACAGGAAAGATTCTCAACAAATATTAGCGGTGAATAAAACGTCACAATACGAATACAAATTTTCAAATCAAATGCAAATATCAATAGCAATTATATCAATATAATTTCTCAACAACACATTAACCGGATCACCAGGCCTCACCATCGTACCGCGCCTATGCATTTTTCTAGCATATCCGAAAAAAGGAATATTGGCGGGTGCTCAACTTCAGTGCCATATTAAAATCTCATGACAACATGCTCAACACCAAATATAATACCACATGAATCAAAATCAGATTCCAACAAATATTTTCAGATTTCCAAAAGAATTTAACAATTCAAATATGAGTCAATAATCACATGAAACCAAATAGAGAAATAATCGCGAGAATAAGGGGCATATTGTGTAAAACCCCATACCTCAAAATCATCACATAATTAAGCCTCAAAATATAATCACACCATCACGTTCCTCTCGCGAAAATAATCAAATCTCGTTCTAGCCCAAACTCGAGAAAGCACCAAATAAGCCTTCTAATCTAAGATTGAAATCTTGAATAAGTTTGGGGATATGGTTTGTTGATCAAAGGGAGTAATTTTGGTGAGGTCTTCTGGTTGAAAAGTTTGAGAAAAAGTGATTTGAAAAGTCCATCCACGAATTTGTTTTCATATAAAGGATTAAGAGTTTGATTAAGAAAAGAGTTCTAATTAGATGCAAACACTAAAAAATTTATCCTGGACGATCGGACCGTTGCAATTGGATGAAATTTTACAGAGAATTAGCTAAAGACGAGAGTAAGCTTTAAAAAAAATTCAGCTCGACCGGACCGTTCAATATTTTTAAATATTTTTTTAGGGAGTTTTATATTTCGAGGACTCTAAGAGAGTTTTATATTTTGAGGACTCTTCTATATAATAAAAATTCAATTAAAACTCTATTTTAATTCCGATTTCTAAACCGTTTGAAGTTCTCGCCTTTAAAAATAATAACCAACATATTTGAGCAATAAAAATAATTTTACCAAAAACTTTATTTTCCTCTATATTTTTAAAATACCCGAAAATTACACGGGTTGCTACACTTCCCCACTAACAATGGAATTTCGACCTCGAAATTCGCCGAATACCTCACTCTCAAAAGTCAGGCCAATAATCTCCAAAAATAATATCGTCACCAAAAAAATTAATTTTCTCACATCTAATCTAGATGCCTAATGCAAAACGATTCTCTAAAAATTTCTATCTCCAAATTCGCGCCATAAAAAGCAATAGACCCAAAACCCAAGACGTGAGGGTTGCCATATACCTAAGCTCTGATACCATTATGTTACACCCCGCTCGCCCGGGGAGAGCGAGCGGAGCGCTACTCATCGATAAAACTAATCAAATTCACAAATAACAAGGTATAGAGAATCTAAATCCCACAATACAAAAGAGAAATCCACTAATGTCAATCTTCAAATTAATACAATAAATCTCTAAAATTAAAACAACTATCTATCTCGATACAAAACAATTTTCCATTGCAGTATACATCAAAATAATACAATCTTCTCATCTTGTATTAAAAATCTTTCCAAAATAATCCACGCTAAAATCAATCTCCATAGCGCCCCAAAATCCGCGCTGACCTGTCACTAAAAGAAAATATGGGGAAGTACACAATACGACAGGAAAGATGCTCAACAAATATTAGCGGTGAATAAAACGTCACAATACGAATACGAATATTCAAATCAAATGCGAATCTCAATAGCAATTATATCAATATAATTTCTCAACAACACATTAACCGGATCACCAGGCCTCACCACCGTACCGCGCCTATGCATTTTTCTAGCATATCCGAAAAAAGGAATATTGGCGGGTGCCCAACTTCAGTGCCATATTAAAATCTCATGACAACATGCTCAACACCAAATATAATACCACATGAATCAAAATCAGATTCCAACAAATATTTTCAGATTTCCAAAAGAATTTAACAATTCAAATATGAGTCAATAATCACATGAAACCAAATAGAGAAATAATCGCGAGATTAAGGAGCATATTGTGTAAAACCCCATACCTCAAAATCATCACATAATTAAGCCTCAAAATATAATCACACCATCATGTTCCTCTCGCGAAAATAATCAAATCTCGTTCTAGCCCAAACTCGAGAAAGCACCAAATAAGCCTTCTAATCTAAGATTGAAATCTTGAATAAGTTTGGGGATATGGTTTGTAGATCAAAGGGAGTAATTTTGGTGAGGTCTTCTGGTTGAAAAGTTTGAGAAAAAGTGATTTGAAAAGTCCATCCACGAATTTGTTGTCATATAAAGGATTAAGAGTTTGATTAAGAAAAGAGTTCTAATCAGATGCAAACACTAAAAAATTTATCCTGGACGATCGGACCGTTGGAATTGGATGAAATTTTACAGAGAATTAGCTAAAGACGAGAGTAAGCTTTAAAAAAATTCTGCTCGACCGGACCGTTCAATATTTTTAAATATTTTTTAGGGAGTTTTATATTTCGAGGACTCTAAGAGAGTTTTATATTTTGAGGACTCTTCTATATAATAAAAATTCAATTAAAACTCTATTTTAATTCCGATTTCTAAACCGTTTGAAGTTCTCGCCTTTAAAAATAATAACCAACATATTTGAGCAATAAAAATAATTTTACCAAAAACTTTATTTTCCTCTATATTTTTAAAATACTCGAAAATTACGCGGGTTGTTACACTTCCCCACTAACAATGGAATTTCGACCTCGAAATTCGCCGAATACCTCACTCTCAAAAGTCAGGCCAATAATCTCCAAAAATAAGCTCGTCACCCAAAAAAATAATTTCCTCACATCTAATCTAGATGCCTAATGCAAAACGATTCTCTAAAAATTTCTATCTCCAAATTCGCGTCATAAAAAAGCAATAGACCCAAAACCCAAGACCTGAGGGTTGTTATATACCTAAGCTCTGACACGATTATGTAACACCCCGCCCGCCCGGGGAGAGAGATCGGAGCGCTACTCATCGATAAAACTAATCAAATTCACAAATAACAAGGAATAGAGAATCTAAATCCCCCAATACAAAAGAGAAATCCACAAATCTCAATATTCAAATTATTACAATAAATCTCTCGAATTAAAACAACTATCTATCTCGATACAAAACAATTTTTGATCGCTCTATACATCAAAATAATACAATCTTCTCATCTTGTATTAAAAATCTTTCCAAAATAATCCTCGCTAAATTCAATCTCCATAGCGCCCCAAAATCCGCGCTGAGCTGTCACTAAAAGAAAATATGGGGAAGTACACAATACGACAGGAAAGATGCTCAACAAATATTAGCGGTGAATAAAACGTCACAATACGAATACGAATATTCAAATCAAATGCGAATCTCAATAGCAATTATATCAATATAATTTCTCAACAACACATTAACCGGATCACCAGGCCTCACCATCGTACCGCGCCTATGCATTTTTCTAGCATATCCGAAAAAAGGAATATTGGCGGGTGGTCAACTTCAGTGCCATATTAAAATCTCATGACAACATGCTCAACACCAAATATAATACCACATGAATCAAAATCAGATTCCAACAAATATTTTCAGATTTCCAAAAGAATTTAACAATTCAAATATGAGTCCATAATCACATGAAACCAAATAGAGAAATAATCGCGAGATTAAGGAGCATATTGTGTAAAAACCCATACCTCAAAATCATCACATAATTAAGCCTCAAAATATAATCACACCTTCACGTTCCTCTCGCGAAAATAATCAAATCTCGTTCTAGCCCAAACTCGAGAAAGCACCAAATAAGCCTTCTAATCTAAGATTGAAATCTTGAATAAGTTTGGGGATATGGTTTGTAGATCAAAGGGAGTAATTTTGGTGAGGTCTTCTGGTTGAAAAGTTTGAGAAAAAGTGATTTGAAAAGTACATCCACGAATTTGTTGTCATATAAAGGATTAAGAGTTTGATTAAGAAAAGAGTTCTAATCAGATGCAAACACTAAAAAATTTATCCTGGACGATCGGACCGTTGGAATTGGATGAAATTTTACAGAGAATTAGCTAAAGACGAGAGTAAGCTTTAAAAAAATTCAGCTCGACCGGACCGTTCAATATTTTTAAATATTTTTTTAGGGAGTTTTATATTTCGAGGACTCTAAGAGAGTTTTATATTTTGAGGACTCTTCTATATAATAAAAATTAAATTAAAACTCTATTTTAATTCCGATTTCTAAACCGTTTGAAGTTCTCGCCTTTAAAAATAATAACCAACATATTTGAGCAATAAAAATAATTTTACCAAAAACATTATTTTCCTCTATATTTTTAAAATACCCCAAAATTACGCGGGTTGTTACACTTCCCTACTAACAATGGAATTTCGACCTCGAAATTCGCCGAATACCTCACTCTCAAAAGTCAGGCCAATAATCTCCAAAAATAATCTCGTCACCAAAAAAAATAATTTCCTCACATCTAATCTAGATGCCTAATGCAAAACGATTCTCTAAAAATTTCTATCTCCAAATTCGCGCCATAAAAAAGCAATAGACCCAAAACCCAAGACCTGAGGGTTGTCATATACCTAAGCTCTGACACGATTATGTAACACCCCGCCCGCCCGGGGAGAGCGAGCGGAGCGCTACTCATCGATAAAACTAATCAAATTCACAAATAACAAGGTATAAAGAATATAAATCCCACAATACAAAAGAGAAATCCACTAATCTCAATCTTCAAATTAATACAATAAATCTCTCGAATTAAAACAACTATCTATCTCGATACAAAACAATTTTCCATCGCTCTATACATCAAAATAATACAATCTTCTCATCTTGTATTAAAAATATTTCCAAAATAATCCTCGCTAAAATCAATCTCCATAGTGCCCCAAAATCCGCGCTGACCTATCACTAAAAGAAAATATGGGGAAGTACACAATACGACAGGAAAGATTCTCAACAAATATTAGCGGTGAATAAAACGTCACAATACGAATACGAATATTCAAATCAAATGCAAATCTCAATAGCAATTATATCAATATAATTTCTCAACAACACATTAACCGGATCACCAGGCCTCACCACCGTACCGCGCCTATGCATTTTTCTAGCATATCCGAAAAAAGGAATATTGGCGGGTGCCCAACTTCAGTGCCATATTAAAATCTCATGACAACATGCTCAACACCAAATATAATACCACATGAATCAAAATCAGATTCCAACAAATATTTTCAGATTTCCAAAAGAATTTAACAATTCAAATATGAGTCAATAATCACATGAAACCAAATAGAGAAATAATCGCGAGATTAAGGAGCATATTGTGTAAAACCCAATACCTCCAAATCATCACATAATTAAGCCACAAAATATAATCACACCATCACGTTCCTCTCGCGAAAATAATCAAATCTCGTTCTAGCCCAAACTCGAGAAAACACCAAATAAGCCTTCTAATCTAAGATTGAAATCTTGAATAAGTTTGGGGATATGGTTTGTAGATCAAAGGGAGTAATTTTGGTGAGGTCTTCTGGTTGAAAAGTTTGAGAAAAAGTGATTTGAAAAGTCCATCCACGAATTTGTTGTCATATAAAGGATTAAGAGTTTGATTAAGAAAAGAGTTCTAATCAGATGCAAACACTAAAAAATATATCCTGGACGATCGGACCGTTGGAATTGGATGAAATTTTACAGAGAATTAGCTAAAGACGAGAGGAAGCTTTAAAAAAAATTCATCTCGACCAGACCGTTCAATATTTTTAAATATTTTTTTAGGGAGTTTTATATTTCGAGGACTCTAAGAGAGTTTTATATTTTGAGGACTCTTCTATATAATAAAAATTCAATTAAAACTCTATTTTAGTTCCGATTTCTAAACCGTTTGAAGTTCTCGCCTTTAAAAATAATAACCAACATATTTGAGCAATAAAAATAATTTTACCAAAAACTTTATTTTCCTCTATATTTTTAAAATACCCCAAAATTACGCGGGTTGTTACACTTCCCCACTAACAATGGAATTTCGACCTCGAAATTCGTCGAATACCTCACTCTCAAATGTCAGGCCAATAATCTCCAAAAATAATCTCGTCACCAAAAAAAATAATTTTCTCACATCTAATCTAGATGCCTAATGCAAAACGATTCTCTAAAAATTTCTATCTCCAAATTCGCGCCATAAAAAGCAATAGACCCAAAACCCAAGACGTGAGGGTTGCCATATACCTAGGCTCTGATACCATTATGTAACACCCCATTCGCCCGGGGAGAGCGAACGGAGCGCTACTCATCGATAAAACTAATCAAATTCACAAATAACAAGGTATAGAGAATCTAAATCCCACAATACAAAAGAAAAATCCACTAATGTCAATCTTCAAATTAATACAATAAATCTCTCGAATTAAAACAACTATCTATCTCGATACAAAACAATTTTCCATTGCTGTATACATCAAAATAATACAATCTTCTCATCTTGTATTAAAAATCTTTCCAAAATAATCCTCGCTTAAATCAATCTCCATAGCGCCCCAAAATCCGCACTGACCTGTCACTAAAAGAAAATATGGGGAAGTACACAATACGACAGGAAAGATGCTCAACAAATATTAGCGGTGAATAAAACATCACAATACGAATACGAATATTCAAATCAAATGCGAATCTCAATAGCAATTATATCAATATAATTTCTCAACAACACATTAACCGGATCACCAGGCCTCACCACCGTACCGCGCCTATGCATTTTTCTAGCATATCCGAAAAAAGGAATATTGGCGGGTGCCCAACTTCAGTGCCATATTAAAATCTCATGACAACATGCTCAACACCAAATATAATACCACATGAATCAAAATCAGATTCCAACAAATATTTTCAGATTTCCAAAAGAATTTAAGAATTCAAATATGAGTCAATAATCACATGAAACCAAATATAAGAAATAATCGCGAGATTAAGGAGCATATTGTGTAAAACCCCATACCTCAAAATCATCACATAATTAAGCCTCAAAATATAATCACACCATCACGTTCCTCTCGCGAAAATAATCAAATCTCGTTCTAGCCCAAACTCGAGAAACACCAAATAAGCCTTCTAATCTAAGATTGAAATCTTGAATAAGTTTGGGGATATGGTTTGTAGATCAAAGGGAGTAATTTTGGTGAGGTCTTCTTGTTGAAAAGTTTGAGAAAAAGTGATTTGAAAAGTCCGTCCACGAATTTGTTGTCATATAAAGGATTAAGAGTTTGATTAAGAAAACGGTTCTAATCTGATGCAAACACTAAAAAATTTATCCTGGACGATCGGACCGTTGGAATTGGATGGAATTTTACAGAGAATTAGCTAAAGACGAGAGTAAGCTTTAAAAAATATTCAGCTCGACCGGACCGTTCAATATTTTTAAATATTTTTTTAGGGAGTTTTATATTTCGAGGACTCTAAGAGAGTTTTATATTTTGAGGACTCTTCTATATAATAAAAATTCAATTAAAACTCTATTTTAATTCCGATTTCTAAACCGTTTGAAGTTCTCGACTTTAAAAATAATAACCAACATATTTGAGCAATAAAAATAATTTTACCAAAAACTTTATTTTCCTCTATATTTTTAAAATACCAGAAAATTACGCGGGTTGTTACACTTCCCCACTAACAATGGAATTTCGACCTCGAAATTCGCCGAATACCTCACTCTCAAAAGTCAGGCCAATAATCTCCAAAAATAATCTCGTCACCAAAAAAAATAATTTCCTCACATCTAATCTAGATGCCTAATGCAAAACGATTCTCTACAAATTTCTATCTCCAAATTCGCGCCATAAAAAAGCAATAGATCCAAAACCCAAGACCTGAGGGTTGTCATATACCTAAGCTCTGACACGATTATGTAACACCCCGCTCGCACGGGGAGAGCTAGCGGAGAGCTACTCATCGATTAAACTAATCGAATTCACAAATAACAAGGAATAGAGAATCTAAATCCCACAATAAAAAAGAGAAATCTACTAATCTCAATCTTCAAATTAATACAATAAATCTCTCGAATTAAAACAACTATCTATCTCGATACAAAACAATTTTTCATCGCTCTATACATCAAAATAATACAATCTTCTCATCTTGTATTAAAAATATTTCCAAAATAATCCTCGCTAAAATCAATCTCCATAGCGCCCCAAAATCCGCGCTGACCTGTCACTAAAAGAAAATATGGGGAAGTACACAATACGACAGGAAAGATTCTCAACAAATATTAGCGGTGAATAAAACGTCACAATACGAATACGAATATTCAAATCAAATGCAAATATCAATAGCAATTATATCAATATAATTTCTCAACAACACATTAACCGGATCACCAGGCCTCACCACCGTACCGCGCCTATGCATGTTTCTATCATATCCGAAAAAAGGAATATTGGCGAGTGCCCAACTTCAGTGCCATATTAGAATCTCATGACAACATGCTCAACACCAAATATAATACCACATGAATCAAAATCAGATTCCAACAAATATTTTCAGATTTCCAAAAGAATTTAACAATTCAAATATGAG
Source organism: Sambucus nigra (assembly GCA_949130495.1). Lineage (NCBI taxonomy): Eukaryota > Viridiplantae > Streptophyta > Magnoliopsida > Dipsacales > Adoxaceae > Sambucus > Sambucus nigra. The sequence goes on along the minus strand of OX422219.1, from coordinate 315,892,040 downwards.
TCAATAATGACATGAAACCAAATAGAGAAATAATCGCGAGATTAAGGAGCATATTGTGTAAAACCCCATACCTCAAAATCATCACATAATTAAGCCTCAAAATATAATCACACCATCACGTTCCTCTCGCGAAAATAATCAAATCTCGTTCTAGCCCAAACTCGAGAAAACACCAAATAAGCCTTCTAATCTAATATTGAAATCTTGAATAAGTTTGGGGATATGGTTTGTAGATCAAAGGGAGTAATTTTGGTGAGGTCTTCTGGTTGAAAAGTTTGAGAAAAAGTGATTTGAAAAGTCCATCCACGAATTTGTTGTCATATAAAGGATTAAGAGTTTGATTAAGAAAAGAGTTCTAATCAGATGCAAACACTAAAAAATTTATCCTGGACGATCGGACCGTTGGAATTGGATGAAATTTTTCAGAGAATTAGCTAAAGACGAGAGGAAGCTTTAAAAAAAATTCAGCTTGACCGGACCGTTCAATATTTTTAAATATTTTTTTAGGGAGTTTTATATTTCGATGACTCTAAGAGAGTTTTATATTTTGAGGACTCTTCTATATAATAAAAATTCAATTAAAACTCTATTTTAATTCCGATTTCTAAACCGTTTGAAGTTCTCGACTTTAAAAATAATAACCAACATATTTGAGCAATAAAAATAATTTTACCAAAAACTTTATTTTCCTCTATATTTTTAAAATACCCCAAAATTACGCGGGTTGTTACACTTCCCCACTAACAATGGAATTTCGACCTCGAAATTCGTCGAATACCTCACTCTCAAATGTCAGGCCAATAATCTCCAAAAATAATCTCGTCACCAAAAAAAATAATTTTCTCACATCTAATCTAGATGCCTAATGCAAAACGATTCTCTAAAAATTTCTATCTCCAAATTCGCTCCATAAAAAGCAATAGACCCAAAACCCAAGACGTGAGGGTTGCCATATACCTAAGCTCTGATACCATTATGTAACACCCCGCTCGCCCGGGGAGAGCGAACGGAGCGCTACTCATCGATAAAACTAATCAAATTCACAAATAACAAGGTATAGAGAATCTAAATCCCACAATACAAAAGAGAAATCCACTAATGTCAATCTTCAAATTAATACAATAAATCTCTCGAATTAAAACAACTATCTATCTCGATAAAAAACAATTTTCCATTGCTGTATACATCAAAATAATACAATCTTCTCATCTTGTATTAAAAATCTTTCCAAAATAATCCTCGCTAAAATCAATCTCCATAGCGCCCCAAAATCCGCACTGACCTGTCACTAAAAGAAAATATGGGGAAGTACACAATACGACAGGAAAGATGCTCAACAAATATTAGCGGTGAATAAAACGTCACAATACGAATACGAATATTCAAATCAAATGCGAATCTCAATAGCAATTATATCAATATAATTTCTCAACAACACATTAACCGGATCACCAGGCCTCACCACTGTACCGCGCCTATGCATTTTTCTAGCATATCCGAAAAAAGGAATATTGGCGGGTGCCCAACTTCAGTGCCATATTAAAATCTCATGACAACATGCTCAACACCAAATATAATACCACATGAATCAAAATCAGATTCCAACAAATATTTTCAGATTTCCAAAAGAATTTAACAATTCAAATATGAGTCAATAATCACATGAAACCAAATATAAGAAATAATCGCGAGATTAAGGAGCATATTGTGTAAAACCCCATACCTCAAAATCATCACATAATTAAGCCTCAAAATAAAATCACACCATCACATTCCTCTCGCGAAATAATCAAATCTCGTTCTAGCCCAAACTCGAGAAACACCAAATAACCCTTCTAATCTAAGATTGAAATCTTGAATAAGTTTGGGGATATGGTTTGTAGATCAAAGGGAGTAATTTTGGTGAGGTCTTCTTGTTGAAAAGTTTGAGAAAAAGTGATTTGAAAAGTCCGTCCACGAATTTGTTGTCATATAAAGGATTAAGAGTTTGATTAAGAAAACGGTTCTAATCTGATGCAAACACTAAAAAATTTATCCTGGACGATCGGACCGTTGGAATTGGATGAAATTTTACAGAGAATTAGCTAAAGACGAGAGTAAGCTTTAAAAAATATTCAGCTCGACCGGACCGTTCTATATTTTTAAATATTTTTTTAGGGAGTTTTATATTTCGAGGACTCTAAGAGAGTTTTATATTTTGAGGACTCTTCTATATAATAAAAATTCAATTAAAACTCTATTTTAATTCCGATTTCTAAACCGTTTGAAGTTCTCGACTTTAAAAATAATAACCAACATATTTGAGCAATAAAAATAATTTTACCAAAAACTTTATTTTCCTCTATATTTTTAAAATACCAGAAAATTACGCGGGTTGTTACACTTCCCCACTAACAATGGAATTTCGACCTCGAAATTGGCCGAATACCTCACTCTCAAAAGTCAGGCCAATAATCTCCAAAAATAATCTCGTCACCAAAAAAAATAATTTCCTCACATCTAATCTAGATGCCTAATGCAAAACGATTCTCTAAAAATTTCTATCTCCAAATTCGCGCCATAAAAAAGCAATAGACCCAAAACCCAAGACCTGAGGGTTGTCATATACCTAAGCTCTGACACGATTATGTAACACCCCGCCCGCCCGGGGAGAGCTAGCGGAGCGCTACTCATCGATAAAACTAATCAAATTCACAAATAACAAGGAATAGAGAATCTAAATACCATAATAAAAAAGAGAAATCTACTAATCTCAATCTTCAAATTAATACAATAAATCTCTCGAATTAAAACAACTATCTATCTCGATACAAAACAATTTTCCATCGCTCTATACATCAAAATAATACAATCTTCTCATCTTGTATTAAAAATGTTTCCAAAATAATCCTCGCTAAAATCAATCTCCATAGCGCCCCAAAATCCGCGCTGACCTGTCACTAAAAGAAAATATGGGGAAGTACACAATACGACAGGAAAGATTCTCAACAAATATTAGCGGTGAATAAAACGTCACAATACGAATACGAATATTCAAATCAAATGCAAATCTCAATAGCAATTATATCAATATAATTTCTCAACAACACATTAACCGGATCACCAGGCCTCACCACCGTACCGCGCCTATTCATTTTTCTAGCATATCCGAAAAAAGGAATATTGGCGAGTGCCCAACTTCAGTGCCATATTAAAATCTCATGACAACATGCTCAACACCAAATATAATACCACATGAATCAAAATCAGATTCCAACAAATATTTTCAGATTTCCAAAAGAATTTAACAATTCAAATATGAGTCAATAATAACATGAAACCAAATAGAGAAATAATCGCGAGATTAAGGAGCATATTTTGTAAAACCCCACACCTCAAAATCATCACATAATTAAGCCTCAAAATATAATCACACCATCACGTTCCTCTCGCGAAAATAATCAATTCTCGTTCTAACCCAAACTCGAGAAAACACCAAATAAGCCTTCTAATCTAATATTGAAATCTTGAATAAGTTTGGGGATATGGTTTGTAGATCAAAGGGAGTAATTTTGGTGAGGCCTTCTGGTTGAAAAGTTTGAGAAAAAGTGATTTGAAAATCCATCCACGAATTTGTTGTCATATAAAGGATTAAGTGTTTGATTAAGAAAAGAGTTCTAATCAGATGCAAACACTAAAAAATTTATCCTGGACGATCGGACCGTTGGAATTGGATGAAATTTTACAGAGAATTAGCTAAAGACGAGAGGAAGCTTTAAAAAAAATTCAGCTCGACCGGACCGTTTTATATTTTTAAATATTTTTTTAGGGAGTTTTATATTTCGAGGACTCTAAGAGAGTTTTATATTTTGAGGACTCTTCTATATAATAAAAATTCAATTAAAACTCTATTTTAATTCCGATTTCTAAACCGTTTGAAGTTCTCGCCTTTAAAAATAATAACCAACATATTTGAGCAATAAAAATAATTTTACCAAAAACTTTATTTTCCTCTATATTTTTAAAATTCCCCAAAATTACGCGGGTTGTTACACTTCTCCACTAACAATGGATTTTCGACCTCGAAATTGGCCGAATACCTCACTCTCAAAAGTCAGGCCAATAATCTCCAAAAATAATCTCGTCACCAAAAAAAATAATTTCCTCACATCTAATCTAGATGCCTAATGCAAAACGATTCTCTAAAAATTTCTATCTCCAAATTCGCGCCATAAAAAAGCAATAGACCCAAAACCCAAGACCTGAGGGTTGTCATATACCTAAGCTCTGACACGATTATGTAACACCCCCCCGCCCGGGGAGAGCGAGCAAAGCGCTACTCATCGATAAAACTAATCAAATTCAAAAATAACAAGGTATAGAGAATCTAAATCCCACAATACAAAAGAGAAATCCACTAATGTCAATCTTCAAATTAATACAATAAATCTCTCGAATTAAAACAACTATCTATCTCGATACAAAACAATTTTCCATTGCTGTATACATCAAAATAATACAATCTTCTCATCTTGTTTTAAAAATCTTTATAAAATAATCCTCGCTAAAATCAATCTCCATAGCGCCCCAAAATCCGCGCTGACCTGTCACTAAAAGAAAATATGGGGAAGTACACAATACTACAGGAAAGATGCTCAACAAATATTAGCGGTGAATAAAACGTCACAATACGAATACGAATATTCAAATCAAATGCGAATCTCAATAGCAATTATATCAATATAATTTCGCAACAACACATTAACCGGATCACCAGGCCTCACCATCGTACTGCGCCTATGCATTTTTCTAGCATATCCGAAAAAAGGAATATTGGCGGGTGCCCAACTTCAGTGCCATATTAAAATCTCATGACAACATGCTCAACACCAAATATAATACCAAATGAATCAAAATCAGATTCCAACAAATATTTTCAGATTTCCAAAAGAATTTAACAATTCAAATATGAGTCAATAATCACATGAAACCCCTAGAGAAATAATCGCGAGATTAAGGAGCATATTGTGTAAAACCCCATACCTCAAAATCATCACATAATTAAGCCTCAAAATATAATCACACCATCACGTTCCTCTCGCGAAAATAATCAAATCTCGTTCTAGCCCAAACTCGAGAAAGCACCAAATAAGCCTTCTAATCTAAGATTGAAATCTTGAATAAGTTTGGGGATATGGTTTGTAGATCAAAGGGACTAATTTTGGTGAGATCTTCTGGTTGAAAAGTTTGAGAAAAAGTGATTTGAAAAGTCCATCCACGAATTTGTTGTCATATAAAGGATTAAGAGTTTGATTAAGAAAAGAGTTCTAATCAGATGCAAACACTAAAAAATTTATCCTGGACGATCGGACCGTTGGAATTGGATGAAATTTTACAGAGAATTAGCTAAAGACGAGAGTAAGCTTTAAAAAAAATTCAGCTCGACTGGACCGTTCAATATTTTTAAATATTTTTTTAGGGAGTTTTATATTTCGAGGACTCTAAGAGAGTTTTATATTTTGAGGACTCTTCTATATAATAAAAATTCAATTAAAACTCTATTTTAATTCCGATTTCTAAACCGTTTGAAGTTCTCGCCTTTAAAAATAATAACCAACATATTTGAGCGATAAAAATAATTTTACCAAAAACTTTATTTTCCTCTATATTTTTAAAATACCCCAAAATTACGCGGGTTGTTACACTTCCCCACTAACAATGGAATTTCGACCTCGAAATTCGCCGAATACCTCACTCTCAAAAGTCAGGCCAATATTCTCCAAAAATAATCTCGTCACCAAAAAAAATAATTTCCTCACATCTAATCTAGATGCCTAATGCAAAACGATTCTCTAAAAATTTCTATCTCCAAATTCGCGCCATAAAAAAGCAATAGACCCAAAACCCAAGACCTGAGGCTTGTCATATACCTAAGCTCTGACACGATTATGTAACACCCCGCCCGCCTGGGGAGAGCGAGCGGAGCGCTACTCATCGATAAAATTAATCAAATTCACAAATAACAAGGTATAGAGAATCTAAATCCCACAATACAAAAGAGAAATCCACTAATCTCAATATTCAAATTAATACAATAAATCTCTCGAATTAAAACAACTATCTATCTCGATACAAAAAATTTTCCATCGCTCTATACATCAAAATAATACAATCTTCTCATCTTGTATTAAAAATCTTTCCAAAATAATCCTCGCTAAAATCAATCTCCATAGCGCCCAAAAATCCGCGCTGACCTGTCACTAAAAGAAAATATGGGGAAGTACACAATACGACAGGAAAGATGCTCAACAAATATTAGCGGTGAATAAAACGTCATAATACGAATACGAATATTCAAATCAAATGCGAATCTCAATAGCAATTATATCAATATAATTTCTCAACAACACATTAACCGGATCACCAGGCCTCACCACCGTACCGCGCCTATGCATTTTTTTAGCATATTCGAAAAAAGGAATATTGGCGGGTGCCCAACTTCAGTGCCATATTAAAATCTCATGACAACATGCTCAACACCAAATATAATACAACATGAATCAAAATCAGATTCCAACAAATATTTTCAGATTTCCAAAAGAATTTAACAATTCAAATATGAGTCAATAATAACATTAACCAAATAGAGAAATAATCGCGAGATTAAGGAGCATATTGTGTAAAACCCCATACCTCAAAATCATCAAATAATCAAGCGTCAAAATATAATCACACCATCACGTTCCTCTCGCGAAAATAATCAAATCTCGTTCTAGCCCAAACTCGAGAAAACACCAAATAAGCCTTCTAATCTAAGATTGAAATCTTGAATAAGTTTGGGGATATGGTTTGTAGATCAAAGGGAGTAATTTTGGTGAGGTCTTCTGGTTGAAAAGTTTGAGAAAAAGTGATTTGAAAAGTCCATCCACGAATTTGTTGTCATATAAAGGATTAAGAGTTCGATTAAGAAAAGATTTCTAATCAGATGCAAACACTAAAAAATTTATCCTGGACGATCGGACCGTTGGAATTGGATGAAATTTTACAGAGAATTAGCTAAAGACGAGCGGAAGCTTTAAAAAAAATTCATCTCGACCGGACCGTTCAATATTTTTAAATATTTTTTTAGGGAGTTTTATATTTCGAGGACTCTAAGAGAGTTTTAAATTTTGAGGACTCTTCTATATAATAAAAATTCAATTAAAACTCTATTTTAATTCCGATTTCTAAACCGTTTGAAGTTCTCGCCTTTAAAAATAATAACCAACATATTTGCGCAATAAAAATAATTTTACCAAAAACTTTATTTTCCTCTATATTTTTAAAATACCCCAAAATTACGCGGGTTGTTACACTTCCCCACTAATAATGGAATTTCGACCTCGAAATTCGCCGAATACCTCACTCTCAAAAGTTAGGCCAATAATCTCCAAAAATAATCTCGTCACCAAAAAAAATAATTTCCTCACATCTAATCTAGATGCCTAATGCAAAACGATTCTCTAAAAATTTCTATCTCCAAATTCGCGCCATAAAAAAGCAAAAGACCCAAAACCCAAGACCCCAGGGTTGTCATATACCTAAGCTCTGATACCATTATGTAACACCCCGCCCGCCCGGGGAGAGCGAGCGGAGAGCTACTCATCGATAAAACTAATCAAATTCACAAATAACAAGGTATAGAGCATCTAAATCTCACAATACAAAAGAGAAATCCACTAATCTCAATCTTTAAATTAATACAATAAATCTCTCGAATTAAAAAACCTATCTATCTCGATACAAAACAATTTTCCATCGCTCTATACATCAAAATAATACAATCTTCTCATCTTGTATTAAAAATATTTCCAAAATAATCCTCGCTAAAATCAATCTCCATAGCGCCCCAAAATCCGCGCTGACCTGTCACTAAAAGAAAATATGGGGAAGTACACAATACGACAGGAAAGATTCTCAACAAATATTAGCGGTGAATAAAACGTCACAATACGAATACGAATATTCAAATCAAATGCAAATCTCAATAGCAATTATATCAATATAATTTCTCAACAACACATTAACCGGATCACCAGGCCTCACCACCGTACCGCGCCTATGCATTTTTCTAGCATATCCGAAAAAAGGAATATTGGCGGGTGCCCAACTTCAGTGCCATATTAAAATCTCATGACAACATTCTCAACACCAAATATAATACCACATGAATCAAAATCAGATTCCAACAAATATTTTCAGATTTCCAAAAGAATTTAACAATTCAAATATGAGTCAATAATGACATGAAACCAAATAGAGAAATAATCGCGAGATTAAGGAGCATATTGTGTAAAACCCCATACCTCAAAATCATCACATAATTAAGCCTCAAAATCTAATCACACCATCACATTCCTCTCGCGAAGATAATCAAATCTCGTTCTAGCCCAAACTCAAGAAAACACCAAATAAGCCTTCTAATCTAAGGTTGAAATCTTGAATAAGTTTGGGGCTATGGTTTGTAGATCAAAGGGAGTAATTTTGGTGAGGTCTTCTGGTTGAAAAGTTTGAGAAAAAGTGATTTGAAAAGTCCATCCACGAATTTGTTGATATATAAAGGATTAAGAGTTTGAATAAGAAAAGAGTTCTAATCAAATGCAAACACTAAAAAATATATCCTGGACGATCGGACCGTTGGAATTGGATGAAATTTTATAGAGAATTAGCTAAAGACGAGAGGAAGCTTTAAAAAAAATTCAACTCCATCGGTCCTTTTTAATATTTTTAAATATTTTTTTAGGGAGTTTTATATTTCGAGGACTCTAAGAGAGTTTTATATTTTGAGGACTCTTCTATATAATAAAAATTCAATTAAAACTCTATTTTAATTCCTATTTCTAAACCGTTTGAAGTTCTCGCCTTTAAAAATAATAATCAACATATTTGAACAATAAAAATAATTTTACCAAAAACTTTATTTTCCTCTATATTTTGAAAATACCCCAAAATTACGTGGGTCGTTACACTTCCCCGCTAACAATGGAATTTCGACCTCGAAATTCGCCGAATACCTCACTCTCAAAAGTCAGGCCAACAAACTCCAAAAATAATCTCGACACAAAAAAAAATAATTTTGTCACATCTAATCTAGATGCCTAATGCAAAACGATTCTCTAAAAATTTCTATCTCCAAATTCGCGCCATAAAAAAGCAATAGACCCAAAACCCAAGACCTGAGGGTTGTCATATACCTAAGCTCTGATACCATTATGTAACACCCCGCCCGCCCGGGGAGAGCGAGCGGAGCGCTATTCATCGATAAAACTAATCAAATTCACAAATAACAAGGTATAGAGAATCTAAATTCCACAATACAAAAGAGAAATCCACTAATCTCAATCTTCAAATTAATACAATAAATCTCTCGAATTAAAACAACTATCTATCTTGATACAAAACAATTTTCCATTATTGTATACATCAAAATAATACAATCTTCTCATCTTGTATTAAAAATCTTTCCAAAATAATCCTCGCTAAAATCAATCTCCATAGCGCCCCAAAATCCGCGCTGACCTGTCACTAAAAGAAAATATGGGGAAGTACACAATACGACAGGAAAGATGCTCAACAAATATTAGCGGTGAATAAAACGTCACAATACGAATACGAATATTCAAATCAAAGGCGAATCTCAATAGCAATTATATCAATATAATTTCTCAACAACACATTAACCGGATCACCAGGCCTCACCACCGTACCGCGCCTATGCATTTTTCTAGCATATCCGAAAAAAGGAATATTGGCGGGTGCCCAACTTCTGTGCCATATTAAAATCTCATGACAACATGCTCAACACCAAATATAACACCACATGAATCAAAATCAGATTCCAACAAATATTTTCAGATTTCCAAAAGAATTTAACAATTCAAATATGAGTCAATAACCACATGAAACCAAATAGAGAAATAATCGCGAGATTAAGGAGCATATTGTGTAAAACCCCATACCTCAAAATCATCACATAATTAAGCCTCAAAATCTAATCACACCATCACGTTCCTCTCGCGAAGATAATCAAATCTCGTTCTAGCCCAAACTCGAGAAAACACCAAATAAGCCTTCTAATCTAAGATTGAAATCTTGAATAAGTTTGGGGATATGGTTTGTAGATCAAAGGGAGTAATTTTGGTAAGGTCTTCTGGTTGAAAAGTTTGAGAAAAAGTGATTTGAAAAGTCCATCCACGAATTTGTTGTCATATAAAGGATTAAGAGTTTGATTAAGAAAAGAGTTCTAATCAGATGCAAACACTAAAAAATTTATCCTGGACGATCTGACCGTTGGAATTGGATGAAATTTTACAGAGAATTACTAAAGACGAGAGGAAGCTTTAAAAAAAAATTCTGCTCGACCGAACCGTTCAATATTTTTAAATATTTTTTAGGGAGTTTTATATTTCGAGGACTCTAAGAGAGTTTTATAATTGAGGACTCTTCTATATAATAAAAATTCAATTAAAACTCTATTTTAATTCCGATTTCTAAACCGTTTGAAGTTCTCGCCTTTAAAAATAATAACCAACATATTTGAGCAATAAAAATAATTTTACCAAAAACTTTATTTTCCTCTATATTTTTAAAATACCCCAAAATTTCGCGGGTTGTTACACTTCCCCACTAACAATGGAATTTCTACCTCGAAATTCGCCGAATACCTCACTCTCAAAAGTCAGGCCAATAATCTCCAAAAATAATCTCATCACCAAAAAAAATAATTTCCTCACATCTAATCTAGATGCCTAATGCAAAACGATTCTCTAAATATTTCTATCTCCAAATTCGCGCCATAAAAAAGCAAAAGACCCAAAACCCAAGACCTGAGGGTTGTCATATACCTAAGCTCTGATACCATTATGTAACACCCCGCCCGCCCGGCGAGAGCGAGCGGAGCGCTACTCATCGATAAAACTAATCAAATTCACAAATAACAAGGTATAGAGAATCTAAATCCCACAATACAAAAGAGGAATCCACTAATCTCAATCTTCAAATTAATACAATAAATCTCTCGAATTAAAACAACTATCTATCTCGATACAAAACAATTTTCCATTGCTCTATACATAAAAATAATACAATCTTCTCATCTTGTATTAAAAATCTTTCCAAAATAATCCTCGATCAAATCAATCTCCATAGCGCCCCAAAATCCGCGCTGACGTGTCACTAAAAGAAAATATGGGGAAGTACACAATACGACAGGAAAGATACTCAACAAATATTAGCGGTGAATAAAACGTCACAATACGAATACGAATATTCAAATCAAATACGAATCTCAATAGCAATTATATCAATATAATTTCTCAACAACACATTAACCGGATCACCAGGCCTCACCACCGTACCGCGCCTATGCATTTTTCTAGCATATCCGAAAAAAGGAATATTGGAGGGTGCCCAACTTCAGTGCCATATTAAAATCTCATGACAACATGCTCAACACCAAATATAATACCACATGAATCAAAATCAGATTCCAACAAATATTTTCAGATTTCCAAAAGAATTTAACAATTCAAATATGAGCCAATAATCACATGAAACCAAATAGAGAAATAATCGCGAGATTAAGGAGCATATTGTGTAAAACCCCATACCTCAAAATCATCACATAATTAAGCCTCAAAATCTAATCACACCATCACGTTCCTCTCGCGAAAATAATCAAATCTCGTTCTAGCCCAAACTCGAGAAAACACCAAATAAGCCTTCTAATCTAAGGTTGAAATCTTGAATAAGTTTGGGGCTATGGTTTGTAGATCAAAGGGAGTAATTTTGGTGAGGTCTTCTGGTTGAAAAGTTTGAGAAAAAGTGATTTGGAAAGTCCATCCACGAATTTGTTGATATATAAAGGATTAAGAGTTTGAATAAGAAAAGAGTTCTGATCAGATGCAAACACTAAAAAATTTATCCTGGATGATCGGACCGTTGGAATTGGATGAAAGTTTATAGATAATTAGCTAAAGACGAGAGGAAGCTTTAAAATTTTTTTTAGCTCGATCAGAACTTTCTATATTTTTAAATATTTTTTTAGGGAGTTTTATATTTCGAGGACTCTAAGAGAGTATATTTTGAGGACTCTTCTATATAATAAAAATTCAATTAAAACTCTATTTTAATTCCGATTTCTAAACCGTTTGAAGTTCTCGCCTTTAAAAATAATAACCAACATATTTGAACAATAAAAATAATTTTACCAAACACTTTATTTTCCTCTATATTTTGAAAATACCCCAAAATTACGTGGGTTGTTACACTTCCCCACTAACAATGGAATTTCGACTTCGAAATTCGCCGAATACCTCACTCTCAAAAGTCAGGCCAACAATCTCCAAAAATAATCTCGACACAAAAAAAATAATTTTCTCACATCTAATCTAGATGCCTAATGCAAAACGATTCTCTAAAAATTTCTATCTCCAAATTCGCGCCATAAAAAAGCAACAGACCCAAAACCCAAGACCCAAGGGTTGTCATATACCTAAGCTCTGATACCATTATGTAACACCCCGCCCACCCGGGGAGAGCGAGCGGAGCGCTACTCATCGATAAAACTAATCAAATTCACAAATAACAAGGTATAGAGCATCTAAATCTCACAATACAAAAGAGAAATCCACTAATCTCAATCTTCAAATTAATACAATAAATCTCTCGAATTAAAACAACTATCTATCTCGATACAAAACAATTTTTCAATGCTCTATACATAAAAATAATACAATCTTCTCATCTTGTATTAAAAATCTTTCCAAAATAATCCTCGCTAAAATCAATCTCCATAGCGCCCCAAAATCCGCGCTGACCTGCCACTAAAAGAAAATACGGTAAAGTACACAGTACGACAGGAAAGATGCTCAACAAATATTAGCAGTGAAAAAACGTCACAGTACGAATACGAATATTCAAATCAAATGCGAATCTCAATAGCAATTATATTAATATAATTTCTCAACAACACATTAACCGGATCACCAGACCTCACCACCGTACCGCGCCTATGCATTTTTTTAGCATATCCGAAAAAAGGAATATTGGCGGGTGCCCAACTTCAGTGCCATATTAAAATCTCATGACAACATGCTCAACACCAAATATAATACCACATGAATCAAAATCAGATTCCAACAAATATTTTCAGATTTCCAAAAGAATTTAACAATTCAAATATGAGTCAATAATCACATGAAACCAAATAGAGAAATTATCGCGAGATTAAGGAGCATATTGTGTAAAACCCCATACCTCAAAATCATCACATAATTACGCCTCAAAATATAATCACACCATCACGTTCCTCTCACGAAGATAATCAAATCTCGTTCTAGCCCAAACTCGAGAAAACACCAAATAAGCCTTCTAATCTAAGATTGAGATCTTGAATAAGTTTGGGGATATGGTTTGTAGATCAAAGGGAGTAATTTTGGTGAGGTCTTCTGGTTGAAAAGTTTGAGAAAAAGTGATTTGAAAAGTCCATCCACGAATTTGTTGTCATATAAAGGATTAAGAGTTTTATTAAGAAAAGAGTTCTAATCAGATGCAAACACTAAAAAATGTATCCTGGACGATCGGACCGTTGGAATTGGATGAAATTTTACAGAGAATTAGCTAAAGACGAGAGGAAGCTTTAAAAAAAAATTCAGCTCGACCGGACTGTTCAATATTTTCAAATATTTTTTTAGGAAGTTTTATATTTCGAGGACTCTAAGAGAGTTTTATATTTTGAGGACTCTTCTATATAATAAAAATTCAATTAAAACTCTATTTTAATTCCGATTTCTAAACCGTTTGAAGTTCTCGCCTTTAAAAATAATAACCAACATATTTGAGCAATAAAAATAATTTTACCAAAAACTTTATTTTCCTCTATATTTTTAAAATACCCCAAAATTACGCGGGTTGTTACACTTCCCCACTAACAATGGAATTTCGACCTCGAAATTCGCCGAATACCTCACTCTAAAAAGTCAGGACAATAATCTCCAAAAATAATCTCGTCACCAAAAAAAATAATTTCCTCACATCTAATCTAGATGCCTAATGCAAAACGATTCTCTAAAAATTTCTATCTCCATATTCGCGCCATAAAAAAGCAATAGACCCAAAACCCAAGACCTGAGGGTTGTCATATACCTAATCTCTGATACCATTATGTAACACCCCGCCCGCCCGGGGAGAGCGAGCGGAGCGCTACTCATCGATAAAACTAATCAAATTCACAAATAACAAGGTATAGAGCATCTAAATCTCACAATACAAAAGAGAAATCCACTAATCTCAATCTTCAAATTAATACAATAAATCTCTCGAATTAAAACAACTATCTATCTCGATACAAAACAATTTTTCAATGCTCTATACATAAAAATAATACAATCTTCTCATCTTGTATTAAAAATCTTTCCAAAATAATCCTCGCTAAAATCAATCTCCATAGCGCCCCAAAATCCGCGCTGACATGTCACTAAAAGAAAATATGGGGAAGTACACAATACGACAGGAAAGATGCTCAACAAATATTAGCGGTGAATAAAACATCACAATACGAATACGAATATTCAAATAAAATGCGAATCTCAATAGAAATTATATCAATATAATTTCTCAACAACACATTAACCGGATCACCAGGCCTCATCACCGTACCGCGCCTATGCATTTTTCTAGCATATCCGAAAAAAGGAATATTGGCGGGTGCCCAAGTTCAGTGCCATATTAAAATCTCATGACAACATGCTCAACACCAAATATAATACCACATGAATCAAAATCAGATTCCAACAAATATTTTCAGATTTCCAAAAGAATTTAACAATTCAAATATGAGTTAATAATCACATTAAACCAAATAGAGAAATAATCGCTAGATTAAGGAGCATATAGTGTAAAACCCCATACCTCAAAATCATCACATAATTAAGCCTCAAAATATAATCACACCATCACGTTCCTCTCGCGAAAATAATCAAATCTCGTTCTAGCCCAAACTCGAGAAAACACCAAATAAGCCTGGACGATCGGACCGTTGGAATTGGATGAAATTTTATAGAGAATTAGCTAAAGACGAGAGGAAGCTTTAAATATTTTTTTAGCTCGATCGGACCTTTCTATATTTTTAAATATTTTTTTAGGGAGTTTTATATTTCGAGGACTCTGAGAGAGTTTTATATTTTGAGGACTCTTCTATATAATAAAAATTCAATTAAAACTCTATTTTAATTCCGATTTCTAAACCGTTTGAACTTCTCGCCTTTAAAAATAATAACCAACATATTTGAACAATAAAAATAATTTTACCAAACACTTTATTTTCCTCTATATTTTGAAAATACCCCAAAATTACGTGGGTTGTTACACTTCCCCACTAACAATGGAATTTCAACCTCGAAATTCGCCGAATACCTCACTCTCAAAAATCAGGCCAACAATCTCCAAAAATAATCTCGACAAAAAAAAAATAATTTTCTCACATCTAATCTAGATGCCTAATGCAAAACGATTCTCTAAAAATTTCTTTCTCCAAATTCGCGCCATAAAAAAGCAACAGACCCAAAACCCAAGACCCAAGGGTTGTCATATACCTAAGCTCTGATACCATTATGTAACACCCCGCCCGCCCGGGGAGAGCGAGCGGAGAGCTACTCATCGATAAAACTAATCAAATTCACAAATAACAAGGTATAGAGCATCTAAATCTCACAATACAAAAGAGAAATCCACTAATCTCAATCTTTAAATTAATACAATAAATCTCTCGAATTAAAACAACTATCTATCTCGATACAAAACAATTTTTCAATGCTCTATACATCAAAATAATACAATCTTCTCATTTTGTATTAAAAATCTTTCCAAAATAATCCTCGCTAAAATCAATCTCCATAGCGCCACAAAATCCGCGCTGACCTGCCACTAAAAGAAAATATGGGAAAGTACACAGTACGACAGGAAAGATGCTCAACAAATATTAGCGGTGAATAAAACGTCACAATACGAATACGAATATTCAAATCAAATGCGAAACTCAATGCAATTATATTAATATAATTTCTCAACAACACATTAACCGGATCACCAGGCCTCACCACCGTACAGCGCCTATGCATTTTTTTAGCATATCCGAAAAAAGGAATCTTGGCGGGTGCCCAACTTCAGTGTCATATTAAAATCTCATGACAACATGCTCAACACCAAATATAATACCACATGAATCAAAATCAGATTCCAACAAATATTTTCAGATTTCCAAAAGAATTTAATGATTCAAATATGAGTCAATAATCACATGAAACCAAATAGAGAAATAATCGCGAGATTAAGGAGCATATTGTGTAAAACCCCATACCTCAAAATCATCACATAATTAAGCCTCAAAATCTAATCACACCATCACGTTCGTCTCGCGAAAATAATCAAATCTCGTTCTAGCCCAAACTCGAGAAAACACCAAATAAGCCTTTTCATCTAAGGTTGAAATCTTAAATAAGTTTGGGGTTGTGACAACCCGCTCAGCAAAATAAGGGGTGGCCAGCCCAATTCTCCAATATAACGGAATCATAGATGCAATCATTCTCAGCATCACAATAAAAATATAGAGTATCCAGGATAACCACCCAATTTTTTAGAAAACGGGTTGCCAAAAACTTTGATTTGAAAGTATATAAATGAAAACAAACAACCCAATTCCTGAAAGATAAGGGAAACCCCAAGACTTATATAAATAATACAACAAGAATACAATAAAAAGGATCGAATATGATATCGGTCACCAACTGAAACTCCACTAATACACAAGTTCAATAAGTTATTTACTACATTTCATTAGTCATTTACAAAAGCTTGGGCACCTCGCCCGAATAAAAGACTTGATCTTAACTAGAATACAAAAATGAAAATGTCTATACCAATTGTGACCCGTAATACCCGCAATGCATTACGGCTCTCCGAGGACATCGAAATAGGAATTCAAATCAGGCATCCCTGCAGAGGAGTACCTGAGCAGAGACAAGATGCATATGCAACAAGAAGTGTAAACAGGTCAGGGCCCGGTTCTATATGATTACCAGATGAATAAAGAGTGTGACTTTTATGAATAACATCATGCTAGGAAGAATAAAGTCCATCTAAACAATTCTAAAACATAGGTAGGACAGTAAAGAAAAGCATGAGTTTAATTTAACTAAGCAGGAAAAAGGAAAGATGAACATAAATAAGACTTCTATCATATACCCCGATTCATGTCATAGTTAATTCCTCAACAGGAAAATAAATCTATAACTATAAGCTCTTTAGGGCTTTTATCTCAATTTTAAGCTCTTCGTGGCTTTTATTAATTACATGCCCGTCATGGCATTACCATTCCTTAGCAGGAATATAATCAACATTTAATGCTCTTTATGGCAAGAATCATACATCAAGTCCCACTTGATTTAGAATGGTTATATTCATATGCATACAACGATTCTAAGACTGCCCCTCCGAGTTTCCCCACTGGGCGCGCCCCTAAATGACCATCATCTTCCAGGGCCTATCTATACAAGACAACCTGGGCTCATAACGCAACGTCGGGAAGCGGCCATATGCCTGCGGGAAAGTCAGGACCACACCCGGAATCCCCTAACCAGCGCAGAAAACATATAAAACCCCGCATATGGCCTAGGACTATATCCACCCTGCATTCACTAGCCAGGGGGCATCACCAAGCACGCGAACTTCCCTTATGATGTCATTTAGAGAGGTGTGTTTAACCAAATTACCATTTCATGTTAATGATTAAGTAAATTATCATTTACCATCATTTCCGTAACTAATTTCATTTGAGCAAATGCATGTTTTATACTCAATTCGATTCACATTTTAGCAAATGTATATTCCAACTATCCGAGACCATAATCATTTACATTATGTAAATATTTCCCCTTTTTAAATCCGGAGCCGTACACATTTACATTGACATTTGACCTCAAGGAATAAATAGACTTTCAATTATTCTCCCAAGATTCGTTGATAGATATAATAAACCATCAAGAATAACATAGCTCCAATGAGCTTCTAAGGTCTCCCAAACATAATAATGCATTCCCTAGTTAGAGGAATCAACTAAAAGAAAGAATGCCCTATCATCAAAAGGCCTAACCCCAGAAAACCCCGCCTAAACCATCTCTAGACTAGGGTAGTAACCCAACTCATTAAGAACTCTAGGACTCTAAGTTTACTTCATGCAAGAAGGTTCCTAGATCCTATTAAAGAAAATAAACCTAGAAAGCAAAATAAGGTTTAAAGGTGAAAAACAGGGGACCGCTCGACCGGTCCCAAGACCGCGGTCGACCGCGTCTCAAGTTTGGCCTAAGAAGAAATACAGAAGGCTCAGGTGGGAGAGTTCGGTCGACCGGTCCGGGAACCGCGGTCGACCGCTCTCAAAATTTATACCTTTGTAGGAAAGCAGTAAGCCTCCCGCAAGAGCCCGGTCGACCGGTCCTGGGACAGCGGTCGACCGGTCGTAGCAGACCTAGGGTTCTTCCAAAAGCTAAACCTAAAGCTCAAAATCCCTATCATTTTACGCACAACCAACCACTTAACTACCTCAAGATTATCCTACATGATTTGTAACCATTAAAACCCACCCTTTTTATCATCAAAACTAATATTAGGGTTTAAATCCCATAAATCTCCATTTTTTGATTCATGAATACAAATACACAACTATCATACAAATTATTCATCTTAGATCACATATTAGCAAGTAGAAAACTTGCCTTAGGGTTACAAATTCAGATTTCCTTGAGTAGCAGCAACAATCCATCTCCAATCTTCATTCTCTCTCTTCTTTCTCCACTTTTCTCCCAAGCTCTCTTTCTCTCCTTTTCTCTCTAAGTGTAAGACATAAAATAAGGAAATTAGGGGATTTTAGAAGACTTAAATCGTGGCTTAGGTTAAAATTCCAACTTAAATGATTAATACCACATTAAAATGACTCCCAAATACGCGTTTAAGCTAAAACCAGGTAAAAGTGCCCGAAACACAAAAATATAATATGGCACTTATTTTGACTATCTCGCGCCATCCGAGACTAACTACACCCTCTAAACTGGCATCCGGAAATTTTATAAATTATTTTGTGAGTTCCAATTTCATTTGAACTATCGTGTCATTTATATACATGACACTATAAACATGCAACCTGATGATATTTACTTTCACCTACAGTAAATATGCACCAAAATAGTAAATATTAACTTCAAATTCATTAAATTAATATCTACTCCAATCCCCACATTTTATATAATTACCTTATGCGGTAAAATTAGTATAAAATGAGCCTTCCAGAATCGAGGGTTGTTACATACTCCCCCCCTTAAGAGGGAATTTTGCCCCCAAAATTCGAGCATACCCAACATTCATAAAGGGTATACTACTCTAAACTAGGGTTCTACCATCCTAAACAAACCCCTCGTTATCGTAACGTCCCAAATGGGCCCGGACTAAGATCGACCCTATCGATCTCAGCCTACAGCAATTGTGCTCTAGTATAGCATAAAGCGTTCCTTACTAACTATCAATTCTAGCTTCCTACGGCGGAAGACTATGCCCACATGGCTCAGGACAAATCGCCCAACCTCCAGAATCATGTAACATCTCCCCTCGGGCACCCATACCGACTCTAGGTGGCTTAACCCCAAGCTACCCAACTTTCCCTCGCATTGACGTATCTCATCAAGGTGTATGGCTTAAAAGTCAAATCTTTAAAGGAATGTCCCGAGACCACTCCAAGTCCAAGGAACATATTACCCGTTGGTTCCTTCCAACGAGTATACGAATTACTCACCCGACCTCGCTAGGCCACTCACAATGCCAATGCCTTAGGAAATGATCCATAAGGCCATTCAAAAGCCTAAAGGTTGTACAGGGATTTCCATCCATACACACTAATGCTCCGTCAGTCATGTATTCTAAGGCGTACAGTCAAGATACGCCTTTCGACATTAAGCGGGCTCCACCATTCATTCATCCGTGTTAGGGGTAAGGTATACTCCATTTCCATACAGTTCCCATTACTTCATGGAAATATGTACCAAACTTCCGACACAAATATCTAGTCTCGGTCTACCCTATTTTAATAGGCACCTCCCACGGTTCGACCATTCCTCCATAAAGAGCGGGTCGTACTTATCCACATGAAGTTCGTCCATAATGGCCAGAAATGCAACAGTCTGGTCAAACGATTTACAATTTTCTCGAATAGGATCATGACCAGAACGCTGCCGACAATTCAATGCAAACGTCTATGAATATACCCTTCTTCATTCCACCAATACTCTTCTTCGCACGAGTAGGTGAAATGGTCGATCACAGACCGGAATGCCCTTGCTACAGTGTCTTCCGAGTCATGCTCGTTTCAATTGGCTTTTTAAGCCAATCACAAATATCTTTGACGGTTCCTTTACTCGACACATCTACTACCCCAACTCTCATTTCCTTAGAGAAAGAGAAAATATCCAATCACTAGTCCTTCTGAACTTCGAGCACCAACTCGATTTCTCCCACGACATATTGCAACAACTCGCTGCTAGCGAGAAAGACTAGATTTCCTGCCCAGGAAGTAGTGCCTTATCCATTTAAGGTGATCACTACCACGATGAAATTTTAATTCAAGCATGGACTAATACTTCCCACATTTTTAAGCTTGTGAGATGCATGAATAATGGGTCTATGCTCCAGTATCATTACTCCCCAACCTGGCAGAAGCTTCTCCATTACAACCAGTCTCGAGCTCACTATCATGGCCTCAGGAGTGAGGGTCCACCCGTCCTTCTAACTCCCCGGAAGAGAAGTTCCAACGTAACACTATTTCTAAGAAAGGCCTCATCTATTACGACCAATCCTACCAAACCTCTCGAGACCCCATAAATCTCGTTCCTAGGGATCTAATCCCAACCTACGTCTTACTCGTGGTCCACTCCTCACCACCTTCCTGAATTAACATCACCTACCCTAATAGCCCTAAAGTTCTAATGAATTCTAAGCTTTATCTAGAGATATCCTAACTAAGTCGTATATATATAAAATATTAAGTATATCCCTAGTGTCCAAGACCTATCTCAACTCCCAACGTTCGCTCGGTTTCATGCGTGGGACGTCTCGACGAGGCGAAATCCAAATAAGGAACCCTCCCGTTACACTACTACCTCGCATCGTCGATCATTAAGATGTGATGGTCTAAAACACATAATCGGGATCAATAAATTTTAACTTGTAATCATATCAACAAAATTCTACTTCTACGTCTTACCACAACATTATTAAAGATTTTAACTGATCAGACATTCACTTCCTGTGAAGCCTTTCAAATACATATCTCCTTATATAAACATGGCCTTCTTATCAAGGAACAATCCCGAAGTCTCAATTCGACTTCGTATCACAGTCTCCTTCACATTGATCAGAGGAGAGAACGATATACAGTGCTTCTATCTCGCACTTTAATAGCCCTTAATCACTCTTCTACGTGATTCTCGGCTAAACTTCCAATTACACTTGTAACAAAAAAATAAATAAAAGAAAGAAAAGAGTAGTGCCTCTCCACTCACAACATCGTTAAGTGTTCATGCGGCGGAGTGTCTCGCCGAAGAGAAATCCAAACAAGGAACCCCTCCGACACATGCCTACTTAACTAGTTGATCCTGGAGATAGGTGTAACATGCATAAACAAAACAAACAAACAATCAAACACTCACACAAGATAACTAAACGAATAACAAAATCTCCTACCTACCTCGATTCACCTCTAGAAAGTCTCAACCTGTATCCAGGGGAGAAATCATAGAACAACTAGTTCCATTTTGAACTAGAAGTAAGATAGCCTCACAATTTTGTTTGCTTGCTATCACCTCAAACCAACCAAGGTATCTCTACTCGAATACTATACATAAGATAAGAGAAAGGAAAAGTAACATCTCTCCACTCACAACATCGTTAAGGTTCACGCATGGAGCGTCCCACAAAAGCGGAATCCAAACAAGGAACCCCTCATATGCATTACTACTTAACTTTGTTGGTCGTGGAGATAAGTCATAACAACCACATACAATGCAACAAGCAATAGAACGCTTATACCACTCATTACATATAACACATATACCTTTAAAAATATCATCACTCGTTTCATAACGAGTGAAGAAATAATAAAACTTCCCTACTATGGAAATCATATAATTACTGTTCTATAATCGCATCCATACTACAACGAGCTCAAACTACACACCCGAATCTACAGTAGATATAATACTACTAAGTCTTATCCTAAGGAATACACCACCCACTAATAAGGCGGAATTCCCACCAACCATTTGTGCCAATCACTCTGGGTCAATACTAATGGTTCTCAGACTCCATATCCTAACCATTGATCCAACTGGCTAACAAAAATCGCCCACACAATCCCTCTTACTTCCTCAGTAAAAGAGGACACGCTCTCGGCCTCCTCTTCCTCAGTTCAATGAAATCTCCCCAGGCGGATGTCCACCAACGGGGTTTCATGAATCTTACTCCATTAGAAGTGTTAACGACACCTATTCTGGAGCCTATCATTTCCTAGTGCACGGTCTCCCTAACCGTACAACACCTTATTCCCCATCAGCCTTTAGCCGAACATTTGTGAACCTTCGAGAATCCACCTTCTCCTCAGTCCAGTTATCCCAGAGAAACTTGCCATTGCAAGTATCCACCGGGCTTCGCTATGGGCCAAACTTCCGGCACCCACGAATTTGGTGACCACATTTTCACCATCCCAACACTACTCCCACGGGTGAAGGATTATCCTCAATCCTACTTCAGGGCACTTCTCCACTTCGATTTAACATCGCTTGAAATCTCAAGCTCAGTACCGCCTTCTACTTCTCGCGGTACATGGGAAAAACTACATCAACTGAAATTAGTAGCCGTAGTAGCAAGACGAGAAAATGCTACAAAAAGGGAGCGACCTCCAAAGCGGTCCTCATCCCCGACTACAATTTACAGTTCTCAAAAGTCCTCCCCATGACTCCCTTCTCCCATCAACCTACTGTTCTCACACGAACACACAGACGATTCTATAGATTCTACCTCATGGCAGAAGAACGAAATCTCACAAGAGAAACCAACGATCTTAATCCTAAGGCTTTATGTAAAATCAAGAGCAACGCTGAAACTTAAGGCGTCCACACAGATTCCTAAGGACTCTAGAACCTGATGCTCTGATACCATCTGTGATAATCCGCTCACCAAAATAAGGGGTGGCCAGCCCAATACTCCAATATAACGGAATCATAGATGGAATCATTCTCAGCATCACAATAAAAATATAGAGTATCCAGGATAACCACCCAATTTTTCAGAAAACGGGTTGCCAAAAACTTTGATTTGAAAGTATATAAATGAAAACAAACAACCCAATTCCTGAAAGATAAGGGAAACCCCAAGACTTATATAAATAATAAAACAAGAATACAATAAAAAGGACCGAATATGATACCGGTCACCAACTGAAACTCCACTAATACACAAGTTCAATAAGTTACTTATTACATTTCATTAGTCATTTACAAAAGCTTGGGCACCTCGCCCGAATAAAAGACTTGATCTTAACTAGAATACAAAAATGAAAACGTCTATACCAATTGTGACCCGTAATACCCGTAATGCATTACGGCTCGCCGAGGACATCGAAATAGGAATTCAAATCAGGCATCCCTGCGGAGGAGTACCTGAGCAGAGACAAGATGCATATGCAACAAGAAGTGTAAACAGGTCAGGGCCCGATTCTATATGATTACCAGATGAATAAAGAGTATGACAGTTATGAATAACATCATGCTAGGAAGAATAAAGTCCATCTAAACAATTCTAAAACATAGGTAGGACAGTAAAGAAAAGCATGAGTTTAATTTAACTAAGCAGGAAAAAGGAAAGATGAACATAAATAAGACTTCTATCATATACCCCGATTCATGTCATAGTTAATTCCTCAACAGGAAAATAAATCTATAACTATAAGCTCTTTATGGCTTTTATCTCAATTTTAAGCTCTTTGTGGCTTTTATTAATTACATGCTTGTCCTGGCATTACCATTCCTTAGCAGGAATATAATCAACATTTAATGCTCTTTATGGCAAGAATCATACATCAAGTCCCACTTGATTTAGAATGGTTATATTCATATGCATACAACGATTCTAAGACCGCCCCTCCGAGTTTCCCCACTGGGCGCACCCCTAAATGACCATCATCTTCCAGGGACTATCTATACAAGACAACGTGGGCTCATAACGCAACGTCGGGAAGCGGCCATATGCCTGCGGGAAAGTCAGGACCACACCCGGAATCCCCTAACCAGAGCAGAAAACATATAAAACCCCGCATATGGCCTAGGACTATATCCACCCTGCATTCACTAGCCAGGGGGCATCACCAAGCGCGCGAACTTCCCTTATGATGTCATTTAGAGAGGTGTGTTTAACCAAATTACCATTTCATGTTAATGATTAAGTAAATTATCATTTACCATCATTTCCGTAACTAATTTCATTTGAGCAAATGCATGTTTTATACTCAATTCGATTCACATTTTAGCAAATGTATATTCCAACTATCCGAGACCATAATCATTTACATTATGTAAATATTTCCCCTTTTTAAATCCGGAGCCGTACACATTTACATTGACATTTGACCTCAAGGAATAAATAGACTTTCAATTATTCTCCCAAGATTCATTGATAGATATAATAAACCATCAAGAATAACATAGCTCCAATGAGCTTCTAAGGTCTCCCAAACATAATAATGCATTCCCTAGTTAGAGGAATCAACTAAAAGAAAGAATGCCCTATCATCAAAAGGCCTAACCCCAGAAATCCCCGCCTAAACCATCTCTAGACTAGGGTAGTAACCCAACTCATTAAGAACTCTAGGACTCTAAGTTTACTTCATGCAAGAAGGTTCCTAGATCCTATTAAAGAAAATAAACCTAGAAAGAAAAATAAGGTTTAAAGGTGAGAAACAGGGGACCGGTCGACCGGTCCCAAGACCGCGGTCGACCGCGTCTCAAGTTTGGCCTAAGAAGAAATACATAAGGCTCAGGTGGGAGAGTTCGGTCGACCGGCCCGGGAACCGCGGTCGACCACTCTCAAAATTTATACCTTTGTAGGAAAGCAGTAAGCCTCCCGCAAGAGCCTGGTCGACCGGTCCTGGGACAGCGGTCGACCGGTCGTAGCAGACCTAGGGTTCTTCCAAAAGCTAAACCCAAAGCTCAAAATCCCTATCATTTTACACACAACCAACCACTTAACTACCTCAAGATTATCCTACATGATTTGTAACCATTAAAACCCACCCTTTTTATCATCAAAACTAATATTAGGGTTTAAATCCCATAAATCTCCATTTTTTGATTCATGAATACAAATACACAACTATCACACAAATTATTCATCTTAGATCACATATTAGCAAGTAGAAAACTTGCCTTAGGGTTACAAATTCAGATTTCCTTGAGTAGCAGCAACAATCCATCTCCAATCTTCATTCTCTCTCTTCTTTCTCCACTTTTCTCCCAAGCTCTCTTTCTCTCCTTTTCTCTCTAAGTGTAAGACATAAAATAAGGAAATTAGGGGATTTTAGAAGACTTAAATCGTGGCTTAGGTTAAAATTCCAACTTAAATGATTAATACCACATTAAAATGACTCCCAAATACGCGTTTAAGCTAAA
Source organism: Sambucus nigra (assembly GCA_949130495.1). Classification (NCBI taxonomy): domain Eukaryota; kingdom Viridiplantae; phylum Streptophyta; class Magnoliopsida; order Dipsacales; family Adoxaceae; genus Sambucus; species Sambucus nigra. The sequence goes on along the minus strand of OX422219.1, from coordinate 315,866,265 downwards.
ACCAGGTAAAAGTGCCCGAAACACAAAAATACAATATGGCACTTATTTTGACTGTCTCGCACCATCCGAGACTAACTACACCCTCTAAACTGGCATCCGGAAATTTTATAAATTATTTTGTGAGTTCCAATTTCATTTGAACTATCGTGTCATTTATATACATGACACTATAAACATGCAACCTGATGATATTTACTTTCACCTACAGTAAATATGCACCAAAATAATAAATATTACCTTCAAATTCATTAAATTAATATCTACTCCTATCCCCACATTTTATATAATTACCTTATGCAGTAAAATTAGTATAAAATGAGCCTTCCAGAATCGAGGGTTGTTACAGGGACTATGGTTTGTAGATCAAAGGGAGTAATTTTGGTGAGGTCTTCTGGTTGAAAAGTTTGAGAAAAAGTGATTTGAAAAGTCCATCCATGAATTTGTTGATATATAAAGGATTAAGAGTTTGAATAAGAAAAGAGTTCTAATCAGATGCAAACACTAAAAAATTTATCCTGGACGATCGGACCGTTGGAATTTGACGAAATTTTATAGAGAATTAGATAAAGACGAGAGGAAGCTTTAAAAAAAATTTCAGCTCGACCGGACCGTTCAATATTTTTAAATATTTTTTTATGGAGTTTTATATTTCGGGGACTCTAAGAGAGTTTTATATTTTGAGGACTCTTCTATATAATAAAAATTCAATTAAAACTCTATTTTAATTCCGATTTCTAAACCGTTTGAATTTCTCGCCTTTAAAAATAATAACCAACATATTTGAGCAATAAAAATAATTTTACCAAAAACTCTATTTTCCTCTATATTTTGAAAATACCCCAAAATTACGTGGGTTGTTACACTTCCCCGCTAACAATGGAATTTCGACCTCGAAATTCGCCGAATACCTCACTCTTAAAAATCAGGCCAACAATCTCCAAAAATAATCTCGTCATCAAAAAAAATAATTTCCTCACATCTAATCTAGATGCCTAACGCAAACGATTCTCTAAAAATTTCTATTTCCAAATTCGCGCCACAAAAAAGCAACAGACCCAAAACCCAAGACCCGAGGGTTGTCATATACCTAAGCTCTGATACCATTTTGTAACACCCCGCCCGCCCGGGGAGATCGAGCGGAGCGCTACTCATCGATAAAACTAATCAAATCCACAAATAACAAGGTATAGAGCATCTAAATCCCACAATACAAAAGAGAAATCCACTAATCTCAATCTTCAAATTAATACAACAAATCCCTCGAATTAAAACAACTATCTATCTCGATACAAAACAATTCTCCAATGCTCTATATATCAAAATAATACAATCTTCTCATCTTGTATTAAAAATCTTTCCAAAATAATCCTCGCTAAAATCAATCTCCATAGCGCCCCAAAATCCGCGCTAACCTGCCACTAAAAGAAAATATGGGGAACTACACAGTACGACAGGAAAGATGCTCAACAAATACTAGCGGTTAATAAAACGTCACAATACGAATACGAATATTCATATCAAATGCGAATCTCAATAGCAATTATATCAATATAATTTCTCAACAACACATTAACCGGATCACCAGGCCTCACCATCGTACCGCGCCTATGCATTTTTCTAGCATATCCGAAAAAAGGAATATTGGAAGGTGCCCAACTTCAGTGCCATATTAAAATCTCATGACAACATGCTCAACACCAAATATAATACCATATGAATCAAAATCAGATTCCAACAAATATTTTCAGATTTCCAAAAGAATTTAACAATTCAAATATGAGTCAATAATCACATGAAACCAAATAGAGAAATAATCGCGAGATTAAGGAGCATATTGTGTAAAACCCCATACCTCAAAATCATCACCTAATTAAGCCTCAAAATCTAATTACACCATCACGTTCCTCTCGCGAAAATAATCAAATCTCGTTCTAGCCCAAACTCGAGAAAACACCAAATAAGCCTTCTAATCTAAGATTGAAATCTTGAATAAGTTTGGGGCTATGGTTTGTAGATCAAAGGGAGTAATTTTGGTGAGGTCTTCTGGTTGAAAAGTTTGAGGAAAAGTGATTTGAAAAGTCCATCCACGAATTTGTTGTTATATAAAGGATTAAGTGTTTGATTAAGAAAAGAGTTCTAATCAGATGCAAACACTGAAAAATTTATCCTGGACGATCGGACCATTGGAATTGGATAAAATTTTACAGAGAATTAGCTAAAGATGAGAGGAAGCTTTAAAAAAAAATTCAGCTCGATCGGACCGTTCAATGTATTTAAATATTTTTTTAGGGAGTTTTATATTTGGAGGACTTTAAGAGAGTTTTATATTTTGAGGACTCTTCTATATAATAAAAATTCAATTAAAACTCCATTTTAATTCCAATTTCTAAATCGTTTGAAGTTCTCGTCTTTAAAAATAATAACCAACATATTTGAGCAATAAAAATAATTTTACCAAAAACTTTATTTTCCTCTATATTTTGAAAAAACCCCAAAATTACGCGGGTTGTTACAATATGAAGGATTAATTATAAATGTAAATCCTACCCCAAAGCATGTGTATAAATCATCAAAACCTCAAGATTTAATTTAAATCATCAAATATAAGATCCTACTATAACTCTTCAAAAACAAGCAAGATAAACCTTTGTCGTCGGTCCAACAAATTTGATTTTATTTGATGATGATGGATTTGGTTGTTTTCCTCTTCAATCCACAATCCAAAGTTGATGAAGGTGCAACAATAAGGTTGAAGGTTTCAAAAATCCTATCTTAATCTCCAAGACTCTCATCCTCTCCTCTCTACTAGCCTCCAATAGTTTCATACTCTTTTTACCCTAGCCTTACATCACCACAACAATATATAATGCTTGAAGTTTCGAAATACACTTAACCTTAGGATATAAAATGACTAAAATGCCCTCAAACGGTGCCAGTTTAGTCTAAAATCGCCTAAGACCTAAACTATACACCTGGGTCGAACCAACTGTGACTTCTAAATCATCATTCGAGTCACTTTATACAATTATCTTATTTCCACCTTAAAATATGACACACGTGAAATTTAAAGATAAACCGAATTAATTTAAATTCTAAATACCCAAATTAATTAAAATCTCCGAATTAAATAAACTCCAAAACACCAATATAATTAAATCCTTTATCCTCAGAAATACGAGGTATTACACATATATTATCTTACACTTGCATTTATTATGTATCATTGAGTTATACACGTGAGTTTTTCATTATACCCAAGTCTTCATTATCATCAAGAGTAAATTTACTATTGTGTTATCTCCATTAATACGTATTACACCTCTATTTATGTCAAAACACCCTACTAAATAGAGATACTCTCTTACATTTAGCGACTACGATGAGGAGGTATTCTCTTAGAAATGGCCAATGATAGAACCAATTGTGCTACTAACATTGACGATGTTCAATAAGAGGAGGAGCAGAGCAATATTCCTACTATTGAGATTACTCCAGTTGTTGTTGTCCAGGAAATGTTCCAACGGGACAAGGTTCTATGATTTCTATAATGGGGTCTGTCAAAATAACCAACCTTATGTCCAAGTTTATGTAGTTTTTACATAATTCATCCGGGATGGTTATGTTGGGTTCAACGATGGACCTAATCTCTTTCATCACCCGTGGCGCCACCTATTATTCTTTTAAGGGGAGCGTACGTTCCACCTGCAAGAGTTGTTGGTCCCTCTTTGATCAATATTGCTCCCACAATTACACCAATTATTGAAGCACCTGATGTTATCAACGTCTTGCCTCTGTTTCTTTTGACAACTTCCAAGTCAGTAGAGGCACTGCCTCTCCATCCTTGACCATTAAAGAGGTCAAGAAAGAGATGAAGAAAATGCTAGCGTCATCCTTACAAATCCCTAGTGAGAGAACATCCATCTATAATAATTTTTGTACTCTGATGTGACCACAAATGTATATCTAGTGTGCGTTCTAATATAGGCTCAAGTGCAAGACTGTCGCATTAGTAATAAACCCAGTTAGTAGGTATCCTCTCCACAAGGAACTAGGATGATGAATCACAACGATGCGGAATAGGTGACTAACCGGAAAATTAACTCTCGAAAAGAAATATAAAAGGTGATTAAGGAGAATGGAGTATCTATTAAATATAAACAAACGAAAATTAACTACTAACTAAACTAAGTGGAAAGAAATAAGAGTGTTGAATGAATTAATTATGAATAAGGAAAGATAAGTCGGGTAACAATCCCCCAAACCATAGTATATTTACATTATAAAATGATATATTTTGAATTAGAACTTTTATCGAACCCAAACTTTATTAATACTAAGCATTATATATATGAGGATATAAGTCTTCACCATACATAATCAAAGGTAAGAACAAAGAGGAGCTAAATAGCTACAGGCACATCACACTCTTAAACGCCTCGTTTACCTAGGGCAAATGAGGTTAAAAGATCTACAATGATTGTGCGTACTACACAACACGATCCTCTTAAAATTCAATTCAAACCCTATTTTCTGTGTGGGAAAATTACATCGGGTTGGGTTCATGCACCTCAACCCTTAAAAACATAGCCAGACATGCTCTAATTAAACGAAAACACTATTTTTAAAGTGCAGGAACTCATGACTAATGTGGAAAATTTGAGAAGAAATTTTTTGAAAGAAGAATTGAAGACTAGAATTACTGATTACTCTAACTAACTACTAAGGATATTGAAAGCAAAAATTAAATGTTACTTGTGTAGAGGGGGCTTGAAGGTAATTTCGAGAATTAGAAGAATTTCCACATTAGTAACAGTGTTTTGGGGATTAAGGCACCGTGGCAGCTCAAGTGAGGCACCTCAGCGTGACAACTTGTTGTGTTAGTCATATTGTATCTTTGTTTATATTTACTGTAAGCTAGAACGATTGTAATGATGTAACGAGAATAATAATGAATTTTAATGTGAGGTCAAACGGTACTCGCGAGAGACCAGGCTTGGCAGGGCCTAGGAGAGCTTTCATGCTCTACCGAATGACCTCACCGTGGGAACTTTAGAGGGACTTGGTTTGGAGGATTGAGAAGTGAGGCACCATTGGGGCTTGTACTAACCATCTTAGATACACCTGGTAAAACACCGAAGGACCCTTACAGTGGAACCTCGGGCGGAGCAGCTTGGAGTTCCATCGAGAGTTGAGTTATGAACCAAACAACCCTATACTCAATGTCACATCTAGTGTAGGTGATGTCACTAGCCAGCTAAACAATGTCATACCTACACTTGAGTAAACCACCGTGGTATTTGGGGCTGTCAAGAAGTTAGTGATCCACCTCTGCGACAACAACCCCCCTGACACACAATGGTTAGGTAAAAGGCATGTCTTGGCATTTAATATTTATGACGTGGAGACAACTAGTGTATCAGACATTTAATGCTGTGACATAAAGTATGAGGGATGTCTTTCATAGTCTTTAATGATTGAGTTTCCTCGGGGATGGTGTTGGGGGCTATTTAAGGACCCCAACCACCCTTGAGGAGAGGATGATCTTTTGAGAGTTTAAGAATTTATTACTAGAGAGAATACACATCAGAGAGAGTTATTACAAAACAGAGTATCTGCTCACTCACCATTGTCATTTATTACGAAGCTTTTAATACTTGATAGAGATTCTTGAGGTTGGTTGATATTTTTGGCTGCCTGCCAAGGTGTATCTAGGGTGCTTACTTCTGTCTCCCTGTAGCTAAGTTACTTCTAAGTTCATTACTACCTTCTGAGTTATACACGAGGGATTTGTGAGTTTAAACTGAGTCTTATCATCATTAGGGTTTTGTGTTTGCATGTTATATCACTAATCCAAGGTTTTAGCTAATTAACTTATCATTACTATACTTCAAAGGGGTTAACCCTCCATTTTCTCTAAAGTACCCTTTTACATTTGGCGACTTTGCTGGGGAGGCATTCTTCTAAGTAAGGAGTATGGCGCAAGATAATGCTAATCGAAGGCTTAACTTTTATGACATCCAACACAGTGAAGAGCAAGTTGCGAGAGAACTGGAGGCTCTAAGGGATGGGGTTCCTTGAATAGAGGTACCTTCGGTTCAGGTGATGACAAGCATCCCAGGGGTGACACAAGCTTCCACGAGTGAGGGGTTGGGACCCACTTAGGTGGCGCTCCTCATGAGTAAGTTTATGAGTTTTTACAAACTCTGGTAGCTTCAACTATGCGGGGAGGATTGTAAGCCAATGCCTTCGTAACACCAGGGGTGGCCCCAACGGCTCCACCCGGTGCAGGTGTAGTGGGAGAGATCCCAACAAGCATACCCTCTGTTGTGAATCCGGTAGTGGGAAACTCAGGAGTATCAGCGGCCCCTGCTATGACATTTGTGCCACTTGCAACGGGCACCCAGCCCATGATGCCATTGGTTGTTTCCCTAGTAGCATCACCCATGGAGGAAATGAGAAAGGAAATTCATAAGGAGATGCTGAAGTTTATGAAAGCTTCCTCGTAATTTTCTGGCGAGGTATCTTCGGTTTATGATGACTTTCGAACGCCTTATCCTCAGGAATACAACGATGAGCCCTATCCAAAGGACTATATTCCTCTTATTTTTGAAAAATACACAGGGAAGGGTGGGAACTCAAAGGAGCATATTAAGCGTTCTGTTGAACACTTGGGAGCGCATTGCATTAATAAGAAACTTAGGTTGAGGGAGTTTTCCAAATCCTTAACCGATAAAGCATATACCTGGTATTCCCATTTGGTTCCTAATAGCCTTTCTACATGGGAGGAGATGCACGTGTTGTTTGTCCATAAGTTCTTTCTGGCAGAAGATGAGTTTACTTTGACCCAACTGGGTAGGGAGAAGAAACGACCTGGGGAAGAAGTGGTGGACTATGTTCGAAGGTTCAGGGAAAGATCCCTCGACGTGAGGGAGGAGGCCAAAGAATCCAAGTTATTGCAGATCTACGCTGAGGGGCTGCTTCCTGAGTACATCTTCCATCTTATCAATAAGACACGCGAGGTGAGTTTTGCGGCCTTCTTAAAAGCGGCGAGAAATATCTCCTTGGTGGTGCGTCCAAATCCGGTGGTGGTGCCCATGATGTTTAGACAGCCGATGCAACCCGGGGGGGGGGGGGGGGGAGATCTCATCCCCCACGGGTAGGGTACACCGAGGGGGGAGATAGGGGCAAGGCACCAAAGAAGGGCAATAAGAGGAAGTTCGAAAGAGACAGCGATGACCCACAACCATTGCCTTGTACAGTGGAAGAAGCTGTCAAATGTTACAATGCGATGATACAAGGGGGAACGATCTATGAGCCAAAGGAAATTCCCTTTGGGGAGCCCGATGCGGCAACGAAGGCAGATCCAAAGTACTGCCAGGTCCATCGGAGGGTCCAGCATCCAATCGAGAGTTGTTTCACACTGAGAAGAATCATCGGCAAGTACGTGAAGGTAGGGACATTGCAAATCCCTCCACAGAACGTTAACAACAACCCACTGCCAGCACATGGGGACAATCTCATGGTGTCCTCTGATGAAGAGGATGAGAGAGGAGAAAGAGAGTCAACGATGAAGCAAGAAGAGTACGAAGAGGCTCTGGAAGATTGTACGAGGGGAATGGAGAATGTAGTGTTGGGTTATGACAAAACAAGTGCCAAGGATGTGAAGGAGGTATACGACATTGAAGGTGAGAAAGTAGACCCAATTCTAGAATACTGTACAATTTTAAAATCCCCAAAGTTTACCTGGTTCTTCGACTAGGTGGGGGTACCGAAGGAGAGTAGGTTGGAGATAGCACAAGAAATACTCGATATTACAAAGAAGAATGCAGTCCCTTCGCTGAGATGGAAGGGACCCATGGCCAGGTTGGTGAGAAGGTTTCTATCATAGGTAGCCTTTAGCGATGTAGATAGGGCTGTAAGGTTCCCTCATAACAGGCCATTGTATGTGACTGCCAGTTTCAACGGGGTTAGCTTCGCAAGGACTCTTCTGGATGGGGGATCTTCCATCAATATCATGCCAATAAACTCTTTCCACGCAGCCAATATTCCATAAGAAAGGTTGGTCCCCATGCCTTTGGTAATTTCGGGGTATGATAATCAATCTTCCAAATCCATTGGGTACGTTAATGTTGGGATTGTAATGGGAAATCTGAGTTCCCATATCATGTTCCATGTAATAGAGAATGAAAATTACTATCATCTGCTAAAAGGAAGGGCGTGGATGCACAACCAATGGCTAGTTCTTTCTACGTACCACCAATGTGCCAAAGCGAATGTCAAGGGAACATAAGTGACCACTAGGCCTACAAAGAGGCCCTTCGCTATTGAGGAGGCTCACTTGGTGGACGCAAAATTTTATATAGAGTTAGAGGAAGATGTCCGGGTCCTAACGAGAATACTGGGGGGAGAATGGGTTCCCTCGATCAGAGAAAGGATGGGGCCCTTAAATGAGCAGAAGAAGGAGGTTGGGAGCAGCACAAGGGAAATAGCCGAAGAATCTCACCACGTGGTCCCTCGGCCCCAAGGCATCTCGAAGCAGCTCAAAGACAGAATGAGGTCGAGAATGGATCCGATTGAACATGAGGTCCAATGACAAAGCGTGTTGAGCCGGTTCTTAGGAGAAAGAGTGGCCGAGGCTTCCAAAGAGAAGAAGAGGAAGGCAATCACCACTACCAGCAGACAATACAAGAAGGTCATTATCGAGGAAGGAAAGGTGGTGTATCAATTATAACGGTATGGGAGGGCGATCGAGGAAAATGATGATGAGGTTGACCCGATATATGAATGCTTTCTGGTGGATCAATGGGGACAATGCATGGTGGCAAACAACTCCAACATACAGGAGTTCATAGAGGATGTCACCGAAGAACCAGACTACATGGAAGATCAGCCAAAGCCATAGGCACAAGAGATGGAGAAGTTGAACCTGGCCAAAGAAGGAGAGATCCAAGGCCCATCTTCATCTCGAAGGATATTAGTAAGGAGAAACGAGATGCCTTGGTTGAGTTGATTCGGGAGTTTATCGATGTCTTCGCGTGGAAATACACAGAGATGGAAGGGCTGGACGAGGAAGTAAGCTGCCACAAGTTGAACATAATGCCTTCATCTATTTCGGTGAAATAAGCGATGATAACATACAAGCTTGAGTTATATTTGAAGATCAAGGAAGAGGTTCATCGCTTACTAGTAGGGTCAATACACCCCTCTTCGAGGGGGAGGATATGGATTCTAGTAGCAACGGAGTGCTTCACAAAGTGGGATGAGGCGATACCTATAAGAAGAGCAACAGAGGGGGTAGTGAGCAACTTCATCAGAGAATACATCATTTATCGTTTTGGGATCCCAAAGGTTATCCGTTCAGAAAATGGAAGCCCTTTCGTCAATTCAGAAGTAACGATGCTCACAGACAAATACTCCATTATCCATCACACTTCGACAGTGTCATACCCAAAGGGAAATGGTCAAGACAAAGCGACTAATAAATATTTGGTCAATATCTTAGCTAAAATGATGGAGGATTTCCCAGGGTCATGGGACAATAAGATACCATCCGTTTTATGGGCCTATCGAATGACTAAGAGGAAGCCCACATGGTATACACCGTTCTCTCTTGTTTATGGGGCCGAGATGATTCTTCCAATGGAGTTAGAAGTCCCCTCTGCTCGATATGCCTTGCGAAGTAGCATGCTCCCCCAGTATAGACATGTTCATTTGGAAGCGTTGGACGAACACAGAGATAATGCGATGTAAAACTTTCAAATGTATACCAAATAGCTGTCTAGGGCATACGATAACTTGGTGAGACCAAGAAAGTTCGTGGTGGGAGACCTCGTATTAAAAGCAGCAGTGAAACACATCAAGGGGCTTCCTCTACCCAAGTTTGAAGCAAATTGGGAAGTACCTTTCATTGCGAAGGAAGCTCATGACTCAAGTTATTGCTTAATTTCTAAGATGGAAGAAGACAAACCATTCAAAATCAATAATAAATGGTTAAAGGTTTATCATGTGTAAGCAATTATGTTTCGACCACCGATGTATCTAGATTATTATGAATATACAAGTTCTTTTTATAATGAGTATACAAGTTCTTTTTATTATAACGCAAGCAGAGATGAATGAATTACATAACTTCACACTTCACAATATATGAAAACAGTTGTAACACAAAGAAATGGCATGAGAAAATTGATATCTTTCTTCATTCATAAACTTTGGGGCATTACAAAATTGTGAGCTATTGCCCAAGAATTACATGAGAAGAAGAACAAGAGAAAAATATATACAAAAACTCATGGGCCTAGTAGAAACCATAGGTCTGGGGAAGAGAAAAAGTCTCCAGGGAGGACCGAAGAAGCTGCTTGACAAGACCGTTGGGCATTCATAGAAACCTCCAGTCTCGTTTGTGCTTGTGTGCGCTCGATGAGGGGTTTTTCTTGTTTTAACTTTGCGTAAATCTTCCTCGAGGTCCCCCACCTCTTTATCAATGGTTTCCAGAAGAGGTGCTAGCTCGGCCAACTTAGCTTCCTCGGCCCGTTGGTCCTCCTGATGTTTTTGCAGGAGTTCACTCTAGCTGTCCAATCGTTGGTTCTTCAATGTCTTCAAATGCATGATGAGAAAATCAAAACGGAAGCCGTCGCGACCCAACTCTCTCAAAAAACCTAGAAATTAGTTAAAGAGGGGTCTGGTAACGCTTGCAGTCAGAGTATTGGTAATTTTAGCAACAACGGTGGCCATACCCTGAAGCCCGTAGCTCACAACTGAAATGTTCGAACGAAGGCAATCCACTGTGAATGTTTCAGGATGATGGTTCGTAAGTTTCTCAACTACCAAATGATGGTTGGCAGGCATTTGAGGAGAATGTTGGAGCACCATAAGGCAAAAGGCGTGAGGAGCTAGGTCGGGCAGAGGAAGCTTGCAACCAGATTCGCTATCGGCAGCGGAACCGATCATAGAACCTTGGTCATTATAGCTGGAATCTTTCGAGACGACATGTTCCCGATGGGGCGAGCCAACAAGTGAAGGAACTGGCGGAGAATCCTCTCCTGTAACCTGAGAACAGTCAGAGGAAATATGGAATTATGAAAAAATCTTAACAAGTGTTTTCGTTGTTAAGACACCGATATAGGGGGAGGTTTTGGAAAAATCTTAACAAGTGTTTTCGTTGTTAAGTCACCGATATAGGTAGAGTTTTTGGAAAAATCTTAACAAGTGTTTTAGTTGTTAAGTCACCGACATAGGTGGAGTTTTTGGAAAAATCTTAATAAGTGTTTTTGTTGTGAAGTCACCGATATCGGTGGAGTTTTTGGAAAAATCTTAACAAGTGTTTTCGTTGTTAAGTCAACGATATAGGTGGAGTTTTTGGAAAAATATTAACAAGTGCTTTAGTTTTTAAGTCACCGATATAGGTGGAGTTTTTTTAAAAATCTTAACAAGCATTTTCATTGTTAAGTCACCGATATAGGTGGAGTTTTTGGAAAAATATTAACAAGTGCTTTAGTTGTTAAGTCACCGATATAGGTGGAGTTTTTGGAAAAATCTTAACAAGCGTTTTCGTTGTTAAGTCACCGATATAGGTGCAGTTTTTGGAAAAATCTTAAGAAGTACTTTCGTTGTTAAGTCATCGATATACGTGGAGTTTTTGGAAAAATCTTAACAAGTGTTTTCGTTGTTAAGTCACCGATATAGATGGAGTTTTTGAAAAAACCTTAACAAGTGTTTTCATTGTTAAGCCACCGATATAGGTGGAGTTTTGGAAAAACCTTAACAAGTGTTTTCATTGTTAAGCCACTGATATAGGTAGAGTTTTTGGAAAAACCTTAACACGTGTTTTCATTGTTAAGTCACGTACATAGGTGAAGTTCGAGAAACTAAGAAATACGAAGAAATTAGTAAAGTACCTCAGCAGTAGTAGGACAGAGAACTGGAGTTACCACGGGGGCCCTCATGGTAAAAGCCATTGGAGGTGGGCTCATTGCCTCAGCAGCTTCAACGGGGCCCTTGGTTGGGAAGCTTCAATGGTAGGAAAATTTCCTTGCCAACATAAGGTACTAAAGACAACACAGGCGCATCATCGTAAGAATACATTGGATCTTCAAGAGATGCCTCAATGAAAGTAACACCATCAACCAGGGCCTTGGAGGGCAAAAAGTCCACTAAGGGCGAAGGGCGGAGAGAGACTTGGGGAAAGCTGCAGCAAAAAAGCCAAGTGTTAGGAAAGATAAATTGATACTCAAAAAGAGAGATACATCTAAGCGTTACTTAACCTCGTTATGGCACCAAAAAGAGGGACTGCAGTAAGGGGCCTTGACAATGCAGGAGAAAGGAGAATGTTAGCTATCAGTGATGCCACTTCCACCTAAAACGTCCCAACATATTAGAAGTGATAAACAAAATAATGGGATAGATAAAAGATGTAAGACTTGGCAAGAAATTTACCTGTGGGGCACTCTCCTAGACCACAATGAGGGGAAAAGGGACCTCTTGCTCCGATGGTAACTCAGAGGAGGTTGTAGTAGTTCCCGCTGGTATACTAGGAAGTTCAATAGAATCAACGGCGACAACCCTCGTAGAAATTTCTTTGGCCCCTTAGGAGGACAATATTCATGAGTATGTAAGGCCTATCATGGGGGAACGAGGAGGAGTGGTATCAGATTGAGAGATACCGCAATGCACCCCCACGAAGTGGCTTACAGGGGGACTGGGAGGATTGGGCCTTTCTTCTCCAACTCCCTGAACCAAAGAATTTTCTTATTAAGAAATGAGCAGATGCAACACACTTTAAGAAAAAGGGAATAAGAAATCAAGAATGCACAACATACCTCAGATACAGAGGGAGAACGAGAAGGTATAACCACTGGTGAAGGTGGCGAGGAGGGAGCATCAGAAAGAGTTGGGGATGGAGGTTTCTCAAGCATCTGTTTCTTCTGGGGCTTGGTTCCCAGCATTTTCCTCCTTAAGCTCGTTGCACCACCACTTTCAGGTAATCTAGACCTTCTTCTCCTTTTTTCCAGTGGATCACTGGGATCAATCACGATCGTGGGAAAAGCAGTCGAAGGTGGAACGACGATAATGCGCTGTTGAAACTCAGCATGTTTGCTGTAGACTTCAGCTTACAGCTGCTTCCTCAGCTCTTCAGCCATCCTTGGAGACATGGGAGGGGGAACAGAAGAAATAGGAAATGCCTCCAAAGGAGTTTGTGCTTGAGCCTGAGGCTTAGACTTTGAGGACTGGGACTTATTTACTTTCTTGGCAGGTGGATGAGAAGGTCCTTCGCCTGTTGCGACTTCGGTTGAAGGGGCAACCTGTTTAGGGCCGGCAACGACCTTAGACTTCGGGGTGGTAGTGGGAATCATTGGGTAATGATGGGTTAGCTCTTGGGGATATTCTTTAATCGTTGTACTCAAAGGAAATTCAACCCCAAGCATAAATTTCCCCTTAAGACCAAGTTCAGTAGAAGAAAAAGAAAGGACCGGGGGATATTGAGGAGGGGACTGAATGTACTCACAGATCATTTCCAGTTGCCCCAAATGGAACTTGGTGGCGAAAGAGGTGTATACGTATCCTTTCCTAGTGGCACTAGAAAGGGTGACTCACCCATCGATGGTAGACATCACACCAAGCACCGTTGCTGCAGTATAGAAAGTGTAGGCTTCAACGAAAGTGGCCATCGCATGGCTGTGTTAAAACACGGGGGGAGGGACTCCCTGATCAAACCCGAACTTCCTACTACATCTATCAGGGTTGTAGGACTCTGAGGTGTATCCCCATTCAGTATAGGAGGGAAGAAATCTCGGGGTAAATAGAAGCACCACGACTTGCGAGGGATCTTATATAGCTGGGATGAATTTGACCGTTATGGATACAGAAGGAAAGAAATCCCAACTATGGGAAAACAAAAACTCACTGTAGGGCCTCATCACATACGAGTCTAGAAGATCAAAAACTTCCATTATCTCCTTTCGACTTTTTTTCTTATGGAAACACAGGAGGCGTGGGGGCTTGATACCTTGGCTTACGGGCAGAGAAATTGACTTGGCAGTAATGGAAGGAAAGCGGGTGTAAAGAAAGCCCATCAGAATAATGGTGTTAGAAAAATTGGCCAAGTCATAACGGCCCATTGATTGTGCCTTGTCTATATGGGTTCGATCCAACCAGTTGTAGAGGGACCCTAAGGCGATGGTGGCCAGAGGAAGGTTTAACCCCCTGGCCAAGCGAATGGAAATATTTATCAAATCCTTCCTGGCTGATCATTGGGTTTCCCTGTTAGGAAGAAGCATAAAAGAAATATGAGTATGTAGGCTGGTAGTTCTAGGGATGTACCTCTACCTCGGCCCGTTACAGCACTGACATCCTTCGATGTCGGAGCTTCAAAAAAATAGTTGATAAGGGGGTAAATGTGGCTTTAATCGAGGAACCGGTGCAATTGAGGTAGATCCTATCTAGATCAACTCGATCAACAGCCTCTTTAGCATCCAGAGCCTCATCGTGGTAGGTGAACTCACTAATGGGCTCAAACCCAAGGAGTTCACAGACGTCTTCCAGTGTAACGGTGAACTCCCCCCATGTAGAAAAAAAGGTGTGAGTTGTGATGTTCCATCTCGAAACTAGTATCTATAACACCGCATTGTGCTTAGAGAGGGTGAACTCCCCAAATCAGTATGCTCGATGAAGCCCAATCATGGCAAGAGCATCAGCGTAAGAACTCTAAATATGTGTATGCCAGACACTAAAATGGCCTGGTGACCCCCCGAGTGCTTTGAAGTTAATTTGGGAGTAGGGGAAGTCACCACGATCCAAACAAAAATGTAGAGTCCCCTCTAGGGGAAGATAGCCCCACTTTGATGAATCCATTTCCTCATCACCCAACAGTAAGGGGTGGAATTTGGATGAAAAATGGCAAGTCTTGTTTGCATCAGAAAATTTATTATCCTTGTCAAAGATAGGCGCCCGATGACAGAAGCATAATTGCTCCTGACGAGCAGCATTCAGGGCAACGCCGCTAGGGGCAGCAGCAATGCCAACAGCGGAAAAGGGGGAGCCTGACTGAGTGGGGGTGGAAACTTTAGAAGTTCTCGAAGAAGTCATAGTAGAGTAGCGATGAATGGTATAGCTGAGTAGGAAGGGTTAAGAACAAATAGGGAGAAACACAACCATAGGTGGTGGCGCAACAAATGAGAGAGAGGGAGGAGAGTTAGTAAAGAACTGGACAACAATGGAGGTTTTTGCACAACTTTCTCTCTCTAAGAAATATGGGAGTTTGAAGAAGATGAAGGAAAGAGAAGGGTTTTGAAATAAAAGAGATGTTTGAATCTTTTAAAGCCTGTCTTTTGGGTTTCCCACTATCGCACGTGCATAGTCGCCTATAATCATTTCAAATGAACACGTGGCACTTCGGGAAGTGTTCTAACAGTTGAAAAGATAGCACCACCTCACTTATGAAGCGAAGCCTAGGGAACAAAAGGGGTTGCCTTCTTCAGCAAGTTTGAGTTTTGGTGCTAGAATTTTTGTCAGACATATCCAATAACTCCCAACGGAACAGATGTCCCAACGATTAAAAAAATCTACGATGTCCCCTCGCCATAAGTCCAAGAGTTGTTCAAATGGTGACTCAGCTACATCGGGGAGAATTTTTGATTTTTCGAACATAGTGAGGCATTACAAGGGAGAATCTCACTTGCTAAGAATCGAAACGAGTATTTGAGAAGGTTAGTAGGCCTTTCGGGAGAATTTCAAATAATAAAAAGCTAGAACAGTTGAGGCCCAGTATAAGGAAAAAGTGGCGATGTCCCTTCGTCCAAGCCCCAATAAGTCGTGGAACTTTGACTCAGGTATATCGAGGAGAATTTTACTATTTCCTGGAGATTGTAACGCTGCGGTTCTAACGAAGGAAATGAGGCCAGAATTTTTTCACGCAAAGAAGGTTCATCGGATTGAGAAGTTTCGTGCATACATTTCTTATTCCAACAAATCTCCCCATGAAGGGGAAAATGTAGAGGGGGATTGAAGGTAATTTCGAGAATTAGAAGAATTTCCACATTAGAAATAGTGCTTTGAGGATTAAAGCATCGTGGAAGCTCAATGTGGCAGCTCAGCGTGATAACTTTTACTCTAGCTTGTTGTGTTAGTCATATTATATCTTTGTTTATATTGACTGTAAGCTATAACGGTTGTAATGATGTAACGAGAATAATAATGAGTTTTAATGTGAGGTCAAACAGTACTCGCGAGAGACCAGGATTGGCAGGGCCTGGGATAGCTTTCATGCTCTACCGAATGACCTCACCGTGGGAACTTTAGAGGGGCTTGGTTTGGAGGTTTGAGAAGTGGGGCTTGTACTAACCATCTTAGATACACCTGGTCAAACACCGAAGGACCCTTACCGTGGAACCTCGGGCGGAGAAGCTTGGAGTTCCATCGAGCGTTGAGTTATGAACCAAACAACCCTCTACTTAATATCACATCTAGTGTAGGTGATGTCACTAGCCAGCTAAATAATGTCAGACCTACACTTGAGTAAACCACTGTGGTATTTGGGGCTGTCAGGCAGTTGGTGAGCCACCTCTGCGACAACAGCCCCCCTGACACACAGTGGTTAGGCAAATGGCATGTCTTGGCATTTAATGTTTATGACATGGAGACAACTAGTGCATCAAGCATTTAATGCTGTGACATAAAGTATGAGGGATGTCTTTCATAGTCTTTAATGACTGAGTTGCCTCGGGGATGGTGTGGGGGGCTATTTAAGGACCCTAACCACCCATGAGGAGATGATGATCTTTTGAGAGGTTAAGAAGTTATTACTAGAGATAATACATATCAGAGAGAGTTATTACAAACTAGAGGGTCTGCTAACTCACCATTGTCATTTATTACGAAGCTTTTAATACTTGATAGATATTCTTGAGGGTGGTTGGTGTTTTTGGCTGCCTTCCAAGGTGTATCTAGGGTTCTTACTTCTCTCTCTCTGTAGTTAAGTTACTTATAAGTTCATTAATACCTTATGAGTTATACACGAGGTATTTGTGAGTTTAAACTGAGTCTTATCTTCATTGGGGGTTTGTGTTTTCATGTTCTATCACTAATCCAAAGTTTTGGCTAATAACCTTATCATTACTATACTTCAAAGGGGTTATCCCTCCATTTTATCTAAAGTACCCTCTTACAACTTGCACTGAAAAAATCTGGAAAATAAATGTTGAATCTTTAATTAAATGCAAACATCAAAACTTGGGTTCTTTCATACCAGATCCCTCTACAACTATTGAAATTCGAACCCCCTTAATGTTTAACAATAAACAAAATTAAATACCCTTCTAATTTTGTAAGAGTTTGAACCAAATAAAATTTTGAATAAGAAAAGGAAAATATAGAAAAATCCCAACCCGACCGGTCTGAGGGGCTTCATTGGTTCAGTTTGGTTGTACCCGGATCGGTTCGTTATTTTCTCTAAACGGATCGGTTCAGGTGTGAAAAGTGACCAGTGTGTTGTCTGCTTTTCCGGACCCATTTGTTTTTGCTGAATACCGGATCGGTCCGGTCCCTTAACTGAGATATAATGTTTTTGCTCTTTTGGACCAGTTCGTTTTTGGTGAATACCGGTTCGGTTCGGTCCTGAATTTGTTCCAGTGTTCTCTCTCTTGATTATCTCATCTTCGTGACTTCATATCTTCTGATTCGATGCTCGAATTGGGATTTGTTTCCTCCTACGCACTTGTCAATGCGTATGCTTCATTTTTCATGTTGATCCCTCATCCGAACTCTCAATGTAAATTGACCGTTATGCCCTATGAGTTTCCTTCCTTTATTGACTTCTCGGTTTAGGGTTTCTCTTTTCTTCACTTAGCATTTAATACTTGCATGAAAAACACACAAAAATCGAGGCACTATATGGGAATGGTCAGTAGCATATGAATGAGATAAATCAATATGTTTTACATTATTTGAGGTGTTAAAAGCTACTAAATTAAGGGGATAAATTCAGAAGAATTTATGCCTAATCAAATCCCTCTAACTTTGAACTTTGCGCGTCTCGAGCAATTTAAAAGAATCCAACTAAGGTTCAACTCTCAAAATTTATTTTAGTAAGATATAATACCACTTTCACGAACAATGCGATTGCATTTAGCGTTTGCAACAACCCTTTAAACCCTTAGGTTACTCTGGTAGGACGAGTCGTGTGTCGTGAGGGTTTGCAATGAATCTACCCACAAAATTCAGTTTTCTACTAAATGAAAATTTCAAATACCTAAAAATTGTATAATTTAAATTTTTTGAAAAATAATAACCATATATTCATTTGCTCAAATCTCATTTTTTCGTGTGTGTGTGAAGCCAAATATCAAACCGCAAATTTCCACCAATTGATCATCATGTTACTTTTTCAAAAATTTGTTTTGATTCAAGTGCTCACTGGATATTCTCGTAAATGAATCACTCGGAATGTGTCTATTTCGCTCGGTATGCGTGATATAAGGAGTAAATGCATTGGAAGACGAATTCACACATAGAAAATGAAATACATAATTTTATGGGTGAAAAGATCTATTCATCGGGTTACGGTCGTAGGGAGACGGAGACATTGCCTCTTATTCACACCATATTATCTCTCTTCTTATCTCTTAATGTTTTATCTCTCCACGCGGTAATCATTATCGCAATCGGGACTCGGTTAGGACTTCTTGGGTCATAATGTGTTTTGGGTACCATTGGGATTGGTTGGATAATTCGGAATTGAAAAATTGTCCTTATTATGTCCTTGAGTGCTTTTCAGGCTTTTGCTCATTTTTCTCGCCTTATTTTTATATTTTTTTTCTATTTTTCACAGTTTTCTTTTCTTGCTAGTTTGTTTGAGCATACTTCTATTTTTCTTGCCCCTTTTTATGCACAAATTGAACTTAAATTCTGACTTTTCACTTTTCACAATTCTGGCCCAATTGGGTTTTTTCGGGTTGTCAAACGAACTGAAAAACATTTATGAGGCTCAATTGGGGTTGCAAAAGGGATGAATTTTTCAATACTTTTTTTGTCAATATTTTTGGGTGTCAAATGAGGGCCTACTTCATTGTCCAAATTGCTAATTAATTTACCTTACATGTCTCGAGGTGAGTTAAGTTTACAGATATTTCAGTACGTTTTTTGAGGCAACATCACACACTATTCCTTGACCGATCAAAACAATAAATTAGAGACCATCAACGACTTATTTTAATGCTGAAATGAACTTTGAGTTAATAATTAACTCAGATTGATTTTAAAAACTCAAAAAACGTGAAAGGTCAAAAATCTCACTGGGTTTGAGTAATCTCCACACTTATCCGTTAAGTCGTCAATTTTCGCTCAATTTTCATCTTTGGTCAATTTTGGCTTAGTGCATTTAGATTTTACAAATTTGAGACTTCAAACAATTTTTTGGTGATATTTTTGAAAAATTTAAATTCCAAATTCTATTTATTTTGACGAAAAATATTTTTTGGTTTTTAAAAAAAAAATCAATTTTTTTTGGAAATTTTGGCCATTTTGGACTTTGTGAAATGTAAAATCTCACGCGTATCCCCTAACTTTGGTTTTTTCATAGTCCCGATGTAAAAAGGACTAAAAACCAAATTAAATAGAGAACAAAAATAATGGAACAAAGTGCAAAAGGCTAGATAAAAACAAAAACATAGAACGCACAAGGTAGGCAATCCACTTTCCATTACATATACGTCATACAGAAATTATGGAAAGAATGGACTAAAAAATAGTACGAAAAAGCAGCCTAAAGCAACAACATATTTCGGGAGTAGGTGACCAGGTCCGGGGGAATTTGGATGATACGGGTCATAGAAGTATGGTGGGGGAGGCACACCGAATGACATTTGATACATTTGGGCTTGAAAGAGGTGAATCATGCTTGTGTCGCGTTGGTATGCGCGACGGTCCTCCGTCCGATCAATATCATAGTGGGTTATGAACCCATTGAGTTGTGCTTCAATCACGTTGAGTCTCATGTCAAAGTTTCCACCCGGAGGCTCAAAGTTTGAATCATCATCCTCATTGTATTCCCCTTCTTCACCTTCGACCATGTTAGCATCGTCAGCCCCAGCGGTTTCCCCCTTGTTATCATCATCCTTTGATTCCTCCAACTTGAAATCATCCTCATCCAAAATTTCCTCTGCCTCCTCTTGGGCCTGTCGGGCTCATATAATCTCTCGTTGTATCTCGATCTTATTATGAGAGCCATTCCCAAGAATGTTTGGAAGGTGAGGGAACCTGGTTGGACGTTCAATGCCGGCATTGGTGAGGATGGATGTGTTTAGTCGAGAGTAGGGGAGCAGGGCGGTGCCCTTTATGTCATAGAACATAGATAATATATCTTTATAAATGATGAGGTCCAAATGGATAACGACGTTGGTATAAAAAAGGTGGTACACTAGGGTTGCTTGGCGTGGGCGCATGGCGGAATTGTGGGATGTTTGGAGGAGGTTGGTGCACACTATTTAGAATGTAATTCTGGATTTATCATTCAGCCAGCCCATCAAAAAAGTTTCGCAAGCCCACACCTTGTCGGGTGCCATTTAGGACATGCAAATGGCCTTTGAGAGCGGGGCGAGGGGGTTGAGGTAGGTGAAATTATTGGGACTGGGCACATCTTTTTCCGCCAACTTGCGTATGAGGTATTCCAAGGAGAAAGGCACATAGGTGCCATTATTGTACGCTTCGAAGGTGAATTCCTCGATGCAGACTAGAGAGCTATAGAAGGATCGAACTTTTGCTGCCCACACCTCTTCGTGTGGCTCGTTAAGGAACTGATACCAAAAAGTCATTAGTTCAGCCTAGGGCACTTGGCGCTCCATGTGCATCATACTATATGGGCCAAAGAAAGTTTGACACCACGCCCGTTTTTGAATGGAATGGTACGGGAAGCACAAATTCCTAAAATCGACAACTTGGGTGGGGTTTTATTTTTGGGGTGGTTCTTGGTTGGCCATGGGGAAGGGATAAAGGGAAATAAGAGAATTTTGGGAGAGAGAAAGATATTTTGGAGAAGAGTGGTGAGAGTAGTGAGGTATAAGGATGTATTTATAGGTGGGTAAGGGGGAGGGAAGGGGTGGATTGGAGGGAAATGTGTTGGAGGGAAGGGGAAGGATTTGGTAAGGAAAAGGGTGGAGGGAAATGATTTGGGAGGGATAAAGGTTGATTGGGGAATAAGGGGATGCACCCAGGGCTTCTCGAAAATAACCAGAGGTCGGACCGATCCAGGGGCCCAGGACCAAACCGGTCCAGGACTTTTTTATTTTAAATTTCCCGAAAATGAACTGGTCCGGTTGTCGAGGGGCTGACCGGTCCGATAGTCAATTGGCACCAAAAACCTCTCTACATCAATTTGCTACTTTTTCTCGAACTTGGGATATACTTACCCCACTACCAGCATGGAATTAGCCTATTTCACTGAAATATTGCTCTGAAGCCCTAGGCTTGCTCTCAATGCGTGTTTGATCATTCCTAACATGTGTGTCCTAGATCAACGAACTCGAACTAACTAACTAACTCTACCTAACCCTAATCGACGCTCACCTAAAGTATACAAGAGTCTCCCTACACACGCTGGGGGTGCGATGACCTTCTCTTACAACGCAATCAATCCCCATAGATGGGGTCCAACAACCAAATGGTGTCGGATTCTTCGATACACGCTCGTAGTACGGCTTGAGGCATTATCCATTCACTTTGAAAGTTGTTACCCCTTTCGATTCTTCGAACTCCACTGCACCATGAGGGAACACTTCTCGAGCAACAAATGGGCATGTCCACCTTCAATGCAACTTACCAGGAAACAAGTGTAGTGGAGAGTTATAGAGAAGTACTTTTTGTCCCGGTTGAAACTATTTTCATCGGATTATCTTGTCATGTTCGAGTTTCATCCATTGCTTTGAAATTTTGGCATTCTCATACGCATTATTACGTAACTCTTCCAACTCATTCAATTGAAGCTTACGAGCTTCACCGACTTAATCAAGATTATAATTCAACCTCTTGATGGCCCAATATGCTTTGTGCTCTAGCTCCATAGGGAGATGTCAAGGCTTTCCATAAACAAAGAAAAACAGGGACATCCCAAGGGGGTTATTGTAGGCATATAGCACATCATTTAATCTAAGAGATCAATCTTTCCAGGTAGGATCGGCGATCTTTTTGAGGATGGTTTTGATATCACGATTTGCTAACTTAGCCTTCCCACTTGTTTGAGGGTGATAGGTCGTCCCAACCTTGTGAACGACCCCATAATTTCTCATTAACCTTTCAAATGTCTTATTACAAAAATGTGTGCCATTATCACTTATAATCTCCTTCGAATCACCTAAGCGAGAAAGTATGTCTTCCTACAGGAACTTAATCACCACCTTGTTGTCATTCTTTCTGGTAGCTATTGCCTCCACCCATTTGGAGATGTAGTCCACTGCGACGAGGATGTATAGGAAGCCGAAAGAGGGAAGGAATGGTCCCAGGAAATTAATACCCCAACAATCGAATAGCTCAATGACTAGTATAGGGGTTAGAGGCATCATGTCATGGCGCGTAATAGCTCCCATTCTTTGGAACCTATAGCAAGATTTGCAATAGGCATTTACATCCCCGAATATAGTGGGCCAATATAGGCCGCTTTGCACAATTTTAGTCGCCGTCTTATTCTTGGAGAAGTGGCCTCCACATGCTTCCGTATGAAAAAATTGGATCACTTCTTGTATTTCTTCATCTGGTACGCATCGTCGGATGAGATGGTTCGCACAATATTTAAATAAGAGTGTGTCCTCATAGAAGAACATACGGGACCAAGTGAGAAATTTCTTCTTATCGTGCGGTGTCCATCCGGGAGGGATAACTCTCGTGACAAGGTAATTCACGATGTCTGCAAACCAACTTAAATAAGAAGTGGTGAAAAGATGCTCATCTGAGAAATAATTATTTATGGGAATCGAATCACTAGGCACGTCGGACGAGAGTCGCGATAAATGATTGGCAATGACTTTTTCTACCCCTTTCTTGTCTTTTATAGAGAGGTTAAACTCTTGTAGGAGTAGGATCCACCTTATGAGGTGCGACATGGAATCCTTCTTAGTAAGGTGATATTTCAGGGCCACGTGGTCGGTAAAGCAAGTAATGGGAGACCCAACAAGATATGAGTAGAATTTTTGCAAAGCAAAAACAACTTCTAGCAATTCTATCTTCATGGTGGAGTAGTTAAGTTGTGGTCTAGTTAATGTCCTGCCAGCGTAATTGATGACACGAGCTTTCTTTTCTTTTCTTTTTTCCAAAACATCCCTGATCGCATAATCACTAGAATCACACATAAGCTCGAATGGAAGAGACTAATCCGAAGCTTGTATGATGGGAGCGAAAATCAACATGCTTTTTAATTTATCAAAAGCTTCTTGTCATGCGTCATTCCACTCAAAGGGGGCATCCTTCGTAAGGAGGTTACTCATGGGTCTAGAGATGGCACTAAAATCCTTGATAAACCATCTATAAAAACCTACATGGCCCAAAAGGAGCGTACATCCTTTAGTGATTTAGGCCGGGGAAGCCGAGTTATGACATCTATCTTTGCTCGGTCAACCTATATTCCCTTATATGAGACTATATGGCCTAGAACTATGCCCTTGGTAACCATGAAGTGTCATTTTTCCCAATTGAGGACTAAGTTCTTCTCCACACATAGGGATAAAACTTTTTCAAGATTTTCTAAATATTTGTCAAAAGAGGGGCCAAAAACGCTAAAATCATCTATGAAAACCCCGAGTCCCCTTTCTACCATGTCGCTAAAGAGACTTAACATGCACCTTTGAAATGTCATGGGCACATTACACAATCCAAAAGGCATACATTTGTAAGTAAACGTACCAAATGGACATGTGAATCGTCTTCTCTTAATCAAGTATATCTACCTTAATTTGGTTATAATCGGAATAACCATCAAGAAAATAATAGTATGGGTGGCCAACTACACGTTCAAGCAATTAGTTGATGAAATGAAAGGGGAAGTGATCTTTCCTTGTCCTGGCATTGAGTTTCCAGTAATCAATGCAAACGCTCCACCCGATGGTGGTGCGTTGAGGAATTAATTCACACTTATCATTTTCAACCACTTTTATTCCAAACTTCTTCGGGACGAATTGAATTGGGATCACCATAATTTCTAATAGTTTTATAATTTTCACTTTAACCACTTATTTCATGGTTGGGTTCAATCGCCTTTGCATTTCCTTCGAGGGCTTCACCCTCGAGGGCTTCACGTCCTCATCGAGGTTGATTTTATAGGTACAAATCAGGGGACTTATACCCTTCAAATCCGCTATTGACCAACCAAAAGCACCTCTGTGCTTCCTAAAAATATCCAGTAACTTACCCTCTTGCTCTTTATCTAGACTAGAGGGGACAACAATAGGAAATGTCTCATCCTCTCCTAGAAATGCATATTTCACGTTTGAGGGTAGTTTCTTCAATTCGAGGGTAGGAGATTTCTCTTCAGAAGGTGTCAAGCATGACTCCCTCGGGGGTAATTCCTCAAATCTAGAAATCCAATGGACATCTCTCAACTCCTCTAATGATGTCCCCTCATCTAATATTTCTTTCAAATCCTCTACCTCTCGCTCATACTCGGTATATGGGATCTCGCTTTCCTCACCTCTCACTAAGCATGCTTCTAATGCGTCCCCATCCATGGTTCTCTTAATATGGTCTTCTACTACATCCTCTATGAGGTTGACCGTATGGATTTCATATTCATCACCCATTTGGTTAGAAACATTGAAGATGTTCGTCTCGAGGGTCATGTTCCTAAAAGTGAGCTGCATTTGCCCATTTCGTGTATTGATTAAGGCATTAGCCGTAGCTAAGAATGGGCGACCTAAAATGATGGGAACATGGGTGCTATAATATATGGAGGGATCCGTGTCCCAAATAACAAAATCTACTGGGAAGTAGAAAGTGTCCACTTGGACTATCACGTCCTCAATAATCCCTCGAGGCACCTTCACTGTGCGATCTGCTAATTGGAGAGCGATTCATATGGGCTTAAGGTTACCCAACTCAAGTTGCCTATAAATGGAGTAGGTAAGTATATTAAGACTAGAACCTAAGTCCAATAAGTATCTCTCAATTCGATGTTCTCTAATGACACACAAGATCGTGGGTACACCCGAATTTCTAAAGTTGGGTGGAAGGTCGTTAAGTAGAACAGAGCTCACGTTTTGTGCTAGGAAGAAATTATTTTTCACCTATAGCCGTCTTTTCAGAGTCAAAAGATCTTTAAGGACCTTGGCATAGGAAGAAATTTACTGGATAATGTAAAGGAATCATAAATTTAGCTTCACTTGCTTAAGAACATCGAGCACATCCGCACGGGAGGCTCCCTTTTGAGGTGAGGCCAACCGTTGAGGGAACGGAGCAGCGGAGGGAGGTTTCACTCTCTTTCAAGGGGTCACTCTCTTTGAAGGGGACATCTTCGGCCTCTTTTGTGCCAGGCGAAACCTCCTTGTCTTTTGGCTTCTTGTGTGGGGGAGGTGATAAATCAATAACCCTCCCACTATGTAAAGTGGTGACAACTTTCATTGCTCTTGTTGATCGAAAGATGTAGAGCTGACATTAGCTTGACCTTGAGGAGGTATTTGCCCTTGAGCTGAAAATTTACCCTTCTCTTAGACATTTAATGAAGTTTTCAACCAAGATATGCTTGTATGTATTTCTGTGAACATACGATCATATTTAGCGTTGGTTGCATTTTGAGACTGGACAAACTGATTCAAATTATCCTGAAGAGACCGTCGTGGTGGGGTACTATATTGTCCTGGTGGTGGCACTAGCACGTGGGGCTACATCAATGGAGCTTGTTGGAATTGAGGAGGGAGTGGATGTAGGGCAGTATGTGAAGTCGGATTCATCACAACCTATTTTTTCCCGTAGTTGAACCCAAGATGGTTCCTCCACGAAGGGTCGTATGAATTCCTGTGAGGGGCGTTAAAATTTCCCTTAAACCTTCTTATTGACTCCACTTGCTCTATATACATGGCTTTGTAGGCGGGTATCTTAGGACATGACTTAGTTCAATGTCCCGCCTCACAAATAGCGCACACCTTTTCTTTCATAACACGAGAGGATCCGGTAACTTCTTTCAATCGTACCTCCAGTGAGTCTCTTATACCCTTCTTAAATTGGTCAAGTCGATGGTCTATCCATGTATCTTGATTCAATTTGTATAAATCGGACACAATAGGAGTATTGAACAATTTTTGAGGTCGGTTTTGGGCATTAGGATTATAGGTGTCCCATACTTGAGTAGTCTCAGTAACATACTTAAGATGAGCCTCGGCATCACTCGAATCTAATTCCTAAAATAGTCTTTCACACATTGTTTGGACTAGTTGTTTAGACGCTATTGTAAGCCCGAGATGGAAGAAGGAGATAAGGAGATGCTTATCAAATTTATGATGGGGGCAAGCGTTAATCAACTCTTGGAATCGTTCTCGACATTTGTCAAATGGCCCATTATCTCGTTGTAGAAAGGGTTGAATTTGAGCCTCGATAGAGTTGGTTTTATGTGGTGGGTAGAACTTTGAAAGAAATTTGGATTGCATATCCTTCCATAATATAACCAATTCCGGGGTAAAGACCAAAGCCAGTCCTTAGACTTATCCTATAAGAAAAATGGAAAAAGCTTTAGGCGAACGACATCTTGCATGCAATTTTAGTCACTAAAGGTTTCACACGCCTCTTCGAACTCTTGGATATGGAGATATGGTTTCTCCGAATCCATGCCAGGAAAAGTTGGAAGAATTTGTATCATCCCATTAGAGAAGTGGAACTGACCGGCATTATATGGGAGTTAAATGCAACCAGGGGTGACAGTTCGCTGAGGAAATATGACATCCTTCATGGGATGATATGGTAGATTTCCCTCACCCGTACCAAAACTAGCTATATCTGACATGTCTCTCTCTCCAATGGACTCAGAATCCTCAATCAGTGTTCTATACGTGTGACTAAGCGTGTTACTAGTGATGGAGTTTGGAGGGGTAAGAGGGGGAGCCCAGAATTTTGGAACGCGAGGGGTATAAGGGCTTTTGGAATTATATTCGACGACGGGATTTTCGTAAATTCTTATTGGATTATTCTGAGGAGTTTTTTTTTTCATTTTACATGAAAGGGATTTGAGAGATAATTTCTTTTTGGATTTTTTAAAATTATTTTTTTGGAATCAAATTTGGGATTAAATCAACTAAGCTAAAGTCTACCTAAGTTCCTCGGCAACGACGACAAAAACTTGACGTGACCACAAATGTGTATCTAGTGTGTGTGCTGATATAGGCTCAAGTAAAAGCCTGTCACATTAGTAATAAACCCAGTAAGTAGGGATCGTCTCCGCAGGGAACTAGGACGATGAGTCGTAATGTCGCAGTATAGGTGACTAACCCAAAAATTGACTCTCGAAAAGAAACATAAAAGGTGATTAAGGAGAATGGAGTATCTATTAACTAGAAACGAATACAGATTAACTACTAACTAAAATAAATGCAAAGAAATAAGAGTTTTGAATGAATTAACTATGAATAAGGAAAGATAGGTCGGGTTACAATCCCCCAAACCCTAGTATATTTACCGTATAGAATGATAGATTTTGAATTAGAACATTAATCGAACCCATAATTTATTAATCCTAAGCATTATATATATGAGGATACAAGTCCACACAGAACAAAGCGGTGCTGAATATCTACACTCACATCACACTCTTAAACACCCCGGTTACCTAGGGAAAACGAGGTTAAAAGATCTACGATGATTGTACGTACTACACAACATAATCCTCTTAAAATTCAATTCAAACCCTATTTTATATGTGGGAAAATTACATCGGGTTGGGTTCATGCACCCCAACCCTTAAAAACTTAGCCATACATGCTCGAATTAAACGAAAACACTATTTTTAAAGTGCAGGAACTCATGAATAATGTGGAAAATTTGAGAAGAAATTTTTTGAATGAAGAATTGAAGACTAGAATTACTGATTACTCTAACTAACTACTAACGATATTGAAAGAAAAAATTAAATGTTACTGCCACTGAAGAAATCTAGAAAATACATGTTGAATCTTTAATTAAAAATGAAAAACTTCAAAACTAGGGTTCTTTTGTACAAGAGCCCTCTACAACTACTGAAATTCGAACCCCCTTAATGCTTAACAATAAACCAAATTAAATACACTTATAATTTTATAAGAGTTTGAACCAAATAAAACTCTGAATAAGAAAAGGAAAATCAGGAAAAATCCCAATCGGACCGGTCTGACGGGCTTCATCGGTTCGGTCTGGTTGTTCCCGGATTAGTTCGTTATTTTCTCTAAACGGATCGGTTCGTATGTGAAAAGTGACTAATGTGGTGTTGGATTTCCCGGAATGGTTTGTTTTTTCTGAATATAAATGAGCCAGAATATTTTTGTTCTTCCGAACCGGTTCATTTTTGATGAATACCGGTCCGGTCCTAAATTTGTTTCAGTGTTATTTATCTTGATTATCTCATCTTCGTGGCTTCATATATCCTGACTCGATTCTCGGATTGGGATGCCATTTCCTCTTACACGCTTGTGAACGCGTATTCTTCATTTTTCATGTTGATCCCTTGTCCAAACTCTCAATGTAAATTGACAGTTTTGCCCTTTGAGTTTCCTTCCTTTATTGACTTCTCGATTTAGGGTTTCTGTTTTCTTCACTTAGCATTTAATACCTGTTAAAGGCATGAAAAACACACAAAACTCGAGTTACTCTGTGGGAATGGTCAATAGCATATAAATGAGATAAATTAATATGTTTTACATTATTCGCGGTGCTAAGAGCTATTAAATTAAGGGGATAAATTCAGAAGAATTTATGCCTAGTTATACTCCTTACCCAAAGGAGTACAAAGATGAACCTTACCTAGAGAGGTATATTCTACTGATCTTGAAGAAGTTAAATGGAAAGGGGACAACTCAAAGGGGCACATAAAGAGATTTGTTAAGAATCTTGGTGCCAACTAAAATAATTAAAAGATGCATCTAATGGATTTTTAAAAATCTCTCACTAAGAAAGCTTCCATATGGTACTCTCACTTAGCCAAAACAAGTGTGGCTACGTGGGAGGATATACATGTCCAATTCTTCTTAATTTTTTCTAGAAAAAGACTAGTTTACACTAACCCAGCTTGTTCGAGAGAGGAAAAGGCCAAGGGAAGGTGTGATAAGTTACATAAAGAGATTTCGGGAAATAACTCTCGATGTAAGAGAAGATGCCATGGAGGGCAACCTTATCCAAATTTTTTCTAAGGCGTGATTACCAGAGTACATTTGTCACTTGATAAATGAACCCCGAGAAGGAATATTCAAAGCCTTCATAACAGATGTTAGAAACATCTCATTGGTTGTTCGTCCCGACCCTATTATGACCAGTATCATATATAAGTTATACGCAGGTTAAGAAGGTATAGGAGGTCAAGCGTCATGAGTAAACTACACTAAGGGTGTCTAGGAATCTCATGGTAGTGGAGATTTAAAGACGAAGAATAACAAGAGAAAGTTTGATAAAGAGGATCCACCAGTATCGCCTTGCACCATTGAAGAGGCAACTACAAAATTATAGTGATGGATGGTTTAATGTTTCCATCCAAAAACTTTCCATCTTATCCTCCAGACTCACATGTGCAAGTCGACCCTAAATACTGCCATATTCAGTGGCATATTTATCAACCCATGGTCTCCTGTTTTACCTTGATAAGGATAATCAATAAACATATATTGGCAGGAATGTTGCAAATTCCCCAAGGCAACCTCAAGAACAATCATTTGACAACACATTGGTCACACATAGTGGTGGATTTTGACGAGGAAGAAAAAGATATAACGATAAATGAGAGAACAGAAGAAGATGAGTATCAGAGGTTGTACAAAAGTTGTTTAGTAGGAATGTCCAACATAGTCATTACCTATGATGAACCTAGCATTATAGATAGTGAACATATTTATAAAAAATGATTATGAGGTTGAGCCATGTCTGTTTTATCAAACTATGTTGAAGTCATTCAAATTCTAATGGTTCTTTGACCAGGTGGGCATGCCTTTGGAGAGTAAGTTGGAGATAACTCATGCAATTTTTGAAATAGTAAAGAAAAATATTGTCCCCATGCTTAGATGTCAAGCGCCTATAACAAGTTTGATTCAAAATATTATGTCTCATATAACTTTCTTAGACGTTGATAGATCGATCGAATTTCCATGCAATATACCTTTATACATAACAATGGTAAGAGGGTAGTCCCTTTGTAGCATGGGAGTATGGTAGTACTAGTTGTGGTGTAACCCCTATAGGTATGGTGATAAATGAAAACCCAGAAACTCTTTAATGAACATAAGTAAACACACAATATTATACTTGATCAACACTCAGATTGGGCTCACAATGCACTCGTGTATAACTCAAACAATAACAGAGAGAACTCAGAAGTAACTCAATCAAAGGGAGAGAGGAGTAAGCACCCTAGATACACCTTGGCAGGCATCTAAACATACTCACAACCTCTAAAAAGTCTCTAGTTAGCTATTAAAAGCTTCATAATAAGTGATAATGGTGGGTGAGTTAGAGCCCTGGTTTGCAATAACTTTTTTCTCTCTGATGATAATATCTATAAAAAAGGATTTTGAAAGAACATACTCCCCTCAAAAGTGGTTGAGGCCTATAAATAGCCCCCCACACTACTCCCGAGGTTCCTCAGTCTTTCAAAGTTGTGAAAGACATCCCTCATACTTTATGTCATAAACATTAAATGCCTGATGGACTAGTCAGCTCCACGTTATAAACATTAAATACCAAGACATTCCTTTTGCCTAACCACTGTGCGTCATGGGGCTGTCATCATAGAGGTAGCTCACAAATTGTCTGACAACCCTAAATGCCATGGTGTTTTACTCAAGTGAAGATTTGACATTTCTTGGTTGGCTAGTGACATCACCTAAAATAGATGTGACATTAAGTAGAGGGATGCTTGGTTCACAACTCAACGCACGATGGAACTCAATGCTGCTCGGCCAAGATTCCATAATCGAAGCTCTTTTGGTATTTTACCAGGTGTATCTAAGATGGCCAGGACAAGCCTCAACGCTTCCTCACTTCTCAATCCTCCAAACCAAGTCCCTCTGAAGTTCCCACGGCGAGGTCTCCCAATAGAGCATGAAATCTCTTTTGAGCCTTGCCAGCCCTGGTCTCTCGCGAGTACTGTTTGAACTCACGCTGAATAACACTATAATCATTACACAATTACGATCATTATAGTTGTAGCCATTATAAAAAGATACAACATGACTAAGTAAGGAAACAAAGATAAATAGTGGGCCCTCTCGACTAGTAGCTTCGCTGGAAGATCTCCCTAGGCTGCCACGCTGAGCTACCTCACTGCCATATTCCCTTGAGTCTGTTGTATTATCTGGAGGGATTATCAATAATCTCGAGATTATCTCCAAGACCCCCTACATTTGCCCCTTCGTGTAGAGATTTGTTGTGGTACAAATAAATTTCTACACAAAAAACTTCTCAATCCGATGAACCCCCCACTTGTGAAAAAAAATCTTGCATCTCTATCTACATTACAACTTCTGCCATTATTACTACCACGAAAAAGTAAAATTCTCCCCGATATACCTTGGACAAAGCACTGTAAATCGTCGGTGAATGGCGAAGGGACATCGCAACTTTTTCCTATCATTGCGCCTCAACTGTTCTGTCTTCTCCAAGTTGAATTCTCCCTAGTAAATTCTCCCGATATGAAGATACCACCTCATTGGGAGTACCCCTAGTGGTATAAATTCTTCCCGTTATCTCTGTGGCCCGAGTCGAAGCTATCTGCATTTAGACTACTAGCGAGGTGACATCGTGATCATTTAAACTATGCTTGCAAGTAACTTCTCTTTAAGATACCTAAAGTTTGGCGAATATATCTTCATCTTGTTCAAAAAGAAAAATTCTCCCTGATGTACCTGAGTCACCGCTAAATAGCGTTTGGACTTGTGGCGAGGGGACATCATAGCTTTTTGAATCGTTGTAAGAGCTTCTGCATTGTAGGACATCCGATGTGTCTGGAAAAAGCTTCTAGCACTGAAGTCATAACTTGGTTTGAAAGAAACCCTTTCTAATCGCCATGCGTCACTTAATTAATGAAGTGGTGCCGTCTTTTCAACTGTCAGGACACTCCCCGAAGTGCCATGAGTCCAGTTGAAATTATTATGGGCGGCTTTGTATGTGTGGTAGTGAGAAACTCAAAACCCAACTTACGAATTTCAAACGACTATTATTCAAACACCTAGCCATTTTATTCATTCATATTTCCTTCATTTTCTTCAACTCTTAGAAAACCCCTCAAACCTCCATTGTTACCAATCTTTTCTCTGATTTCTTGCTTTCTTCGCTTTGTTCACCGCCTCTTGTGACTGTATCCCACCTTAATCAGCCCTTATTTCTTCTTTCCCAGGAGATTTTACGCTCATCACCATCTGTAAATGTCATCTTTAGGTAGTAACAAGGTTGCTAGCACCAGCACTCAGCCATCTTTCGTCGCTACCACTACTCCTACTACTGCCACTGTGGGCACAACCGCCTTGGATGTTGCTCTCCAAGAGCAATTATATTTTTACCATCGGTCTTCGATTTTTGGCAAAGATGACGACTTCTCTAATGAGTTCAAGACTTGAAGTTTTTCAGCCAAATATGACCCTTTGCTGTTAGGTGATGAAGATAAAGAGTCAACCAAATGGGGTTTTCTTCCTCCAGAAGGGACTCTGCACTTTAGATTGGATCATGGTGACTTTTCCTTCTCCCAGATTGATTTAAAGGACCTGGGGGATCTCCCGCTCATTTCTCCGCCTGGCATGCACATATGCAGAGCTCCCATACTGTAACTCTTGCCAAAGTTGTTCTTCACTGAGCCAACTAGTTTGGGGAGTTCACTCTCTCCGAACACAACGATGCACTCCAAGTGTTGGTATCTAGATAGAACATCACAACTCACACATTTTTTACTTCCTAGGGGGAGTTCACCATTTCCTTAGAAGATGTCTATGAGCTGCTTGGGTTTGAACCCATGGGTGAGTTTACTTATCTTAATGAGGCCTTGGATACCGAAGAAGCTGCTGATTGGGCTGAGTTGGATTGAATTTGCCATAACTACACTGGGTCTTCCAACAAAAGCTACATTTACTCCTCTAATTAGTTATTTCTTCGAAGCTCCTACTGTAAAGGATGCCACTTAAATCATGGGCAAGGGTAAAGGTACATCCCTAGAATTACCATCCTACATCCTTATTTTGCTCTCCTTTTTCCTCTTAATTGTAAATCCCAACGACCAGCCTAGGAGGGACCTCATAAACATCTCCATTCATTCGGCCAGAGGTTTTAATCTTCCTCTGGTCGCTATTACTCTGGGTCCCTCTACACTTAGTTGAATCAGACCCATCTTAACATCGAATGGTCCCTTGGCCGTTATAACCTAGCCAATTTTTCCAACACCATTATTTTAACATCTTTCCTTTACACTCATTTTCTTGCTATTGCCACCAAATCTATTCCTTATCCCCTTAGCCAAGGCATCATGCCCCCTCGCCTCCTAAACTTTAAAAAAAATAAAGATGAAAGGCAATAATGGGCATTTTTTATCGTTTGGAATCCTTTATCATGAGGCCATATGGGGAATCAACCTTTGCCCATACTTGGAATTTTTTCTCTTTTACAACTATAACGGTCACTTTCGTTCCGGTTGTAGAAGATCCTTCGTAAGCCGTGGTGCTTCTGTTCACCCCTGGATTCCTTCCTTCATTCACTGAGTGGGGGTATACTTCTGAACCTTACAACTGTGATTGATGCAGCTGGCAGTTTGGTTTTGATCAAGGGGCTCCTCGATCTGTATTTAAGTTAACAAATAAGAGGGATACTTTTGTTGAGTCCTACACTTTCTACCTTTCTGCTGTTGTACTTAGCATAACTTCTACTATGAATGGTCAGGTTACCATCCCCAATTCCACTAGGAAAGGGGATGTGTCCACTTCATTTGCCACCAAATTCTGGCTGATGCAACTTACCACAATTCATGAATTTATACAAAGTCCCCCTCGGTATCCCCCAGTTCTCTCTTTCCCTGTCTTGGAATTAGTCCTTAAGGGTAACTTTATTCTTGGGGTTGAGTTCCCTCTGAGTAAGACTCCTAAATATCCTCCTAATAAGCTACCTCCTTATTTCCCCATGATCCCAACTGCCATTACCAAGGCCAAGTATATTATAACCCCAAAATAGCCTGCTCCTTCTGAAGGTGTTTCTAGTGAGGGTGTTCCAACTGATGCAGCTCCTAGCGAAAGGCCTTCCAAGCCACCCTCCAGAAGGACTAAGAGATCCAACAGTGGGACTTCTTCAAAGTCCAAGTCCTAACCTCAACCTCAACCTCCATTGGAAGCATTACCCATTGCCTCCATTCCTCCTCCTATGTCTGCCGAAGTGAGTGAGTAATTAAGGAAAGAAAGTTCAAGTTGAGGTGGAACGAATAAATACTGAATTTCACCGGCACACTCCTTTCGTTCCTCCTGCTGCTTCTTTCCCTACCATTTTGGTAGATCCATTTGAAGGGGATCAAAGCGAAGGAAAAGTATGAGAGTTCCCTCAGTCCTTGGTGCTTCTGGTCCTAGAAAGAAGACTCTAAGCACCAAAGCTCAGAAGAAATGAGCAATTGAAGCTATAAATGTGGATAACAGTCCTAACACCAACCAAGGCCATACCGATAGGGATTCTTCTATTCCTTCTCCACCTTTTTCGCCAATGGTCGTATCATTCCATTATCCCCTCCTAAAAATAGGTGGTTCTTCTAACATTTAGCCATTTACAGCTTAGTGAGTTAATTTTCTTTCATTTTCGACACTTGTTCCTTCTTTCTTATTTCCGTTAGGAGGCTGATAAAGAAAGGCCTTCTCTTTTAGTGAGTCCTTTCGTGGGAGTACACTTCAGTGTTTCTATGATCGATTCATCTCCTCCCCATTCTCCCTTGATAGGACTCACTTATTCACATCATTTAACCTCTAGTCATGCATAGGAGGGTACTAAGAGGCCTGCTACTCGCATTGAATCTTTCGGGGTTTCCTCTCATCCATAGGAGACTCCCTTAGCTTCTTTTGGTTCACCCTATCTGTCGGTGGTTCCTTTGGACATCATTCAAGTTTTGCCACCTTCTTCAGGGGTAATAAGTTGTTTAAGTGATCTGTAAATATTTCTTCAATATCTGCGTACCTTCTAATTGCTTTGTTGTGTTTCAGGTTAATGTTGCTTCGTCCCTAGCTTCTTCGATGGTTAATGTCCTTCTTGAGATGCCCTTATTGAGGCCGATCTTTGATTTTGTCCCTTTTGCCAACATCACCGAGGTAGGTTGAATGTTCACTTTTCCCCTTCTTTTTGTGATATGCCTTTCTTCTAACACTTAGTTTTACATTCCCAGCTTGCTCCAGGCTTAACTCCCCCATTTCAGCCTGTGGTTCAACTTGTGCATCTATATCCATTATTCCTGTTACCTTGACAGAACCTGTTCTTTTCCAGGGTCCCACACCTATTGTTGAAACTTACCCCGAGGGAACGACTCTAGCCTTTGACATTATGCCATTTGAAGGTGGTGGTGTTTCGTCTTCAGGTAACGCTCCTCCGTCTGAAAGGACCTTCTGAGTATCAGAGGGAGGATGTTACTGTAAACCCTACTGTTATTCCTCTAGCTAGCATCCTTGAGGTAAGTTCTTTCTTTTCTTGTCATTTTGCCCAAGATTTTTATCGTTAGGCCTGTTAAAATGAAGAATTGGGAATAATATAACAGTTTTAACAATGAAAACCACTTGCTAATTTTTTGTCAAAATCCATCAGTAATGGTGACTTAGCAATGAAAACCACTTGTTAAGATTTTTTGCCAAACTCCACCAATAGCGGTGACTTAGCAATAAAAACCACTTGTTAAGATTTTTCGTCAAACTCCACCGATAATAGTGGCTTAACAATGAAAACCACTTATTAAGATTTTTTTATTGTGCATTTCAGGTTGCCAGGGAGTACCTTCGTGTTTAAAAACAAACCCAACAAGCTCCTTCTCCTGTCGTCTCACCTCATCGGAAGCCAGCTGGATCTGAGGAGTCAAGTCCTAACGATCAAGCTTCCACAATTCGCATCTCGGTTGACCGTGAATCTGTCTATGAGCTTCCTTTGCCTATGATAGACCCTCACGAGTTTTGCCTCATGGTTCTTCGCCACTCACCTCAAATATCTGCGTGCCATAGTTTGGTGATTGAGCAAATTTCTACCCGTCACCCTGATACTTTTATAGTCGATTGCTTCATTCAAACAATTAAATGATGAGATATAGGTTTCAGGTCATGTCAATCGCTATTGTTGAGATTGTCAATACCCCCACTACAAATATTAGTAGGCCCCTCCTTAATCAATCCTTGCTAACTTGAAGAAACTGGGAAGAAATGGCTTTCAATTCAACTGGTTGATTGGACATTTGAATAAATTAAAGAGTCACGAGTTAGAAAGTTAGAGGGAGCTATTGCAGAAGAACTTAGAGGCTCAACGGACTGAAGAGGCAAGGCCGGATGAATTGGTACTTCTGTTGGAGGCTATAAATCAAGAAGTGGAGGTTATCGAGGAAGATCTACGCGTAGCCAAGTTAAAGCGAGAGAAGATGCTTATCGAGCATGACCAAGTCTAAATGAGGTTGGAGGGTTCCATCAGCGCCCAGCTGGCGTGCTTGGCAGCTTCTTCAGGATTGCCTAGGAATTTCTTCTCTGCCCCAGACTTGTGGTTCCTCTTGAGCTGATGACTCTCGACACTTGTATAAATTTTTATTTTTCCTTGATATGTAATTCTTTGGAGGTAATTCCAACTTTTGTAATGTAAGTTCAAATATATATAAATGAAAAAGAGAGTTCGTTCTGTCATATCATTATTTTTGTGGTGACAATTATATTCAACACAAATAAATGAGAAAAGCACAATCACCAAGGAAAATAAATAACATGAAATGCCAATCACACAACACAGTATGTACGTGGTTTAGCAAGAATGCCTACGTCCACGGTCGTGCAGTCAGTATTATTTCTATATACTCCGGGGAGCATTTACAGAGAATACAGTGCGTGTCCCTTGCCCCAGGCTTAGGGTTTATTATATACATGTCTACTTTATGGGAGTGGGGGTGTTGGACTCCCCCACATCCATCCTCTTTTCCTGGAATCTCTCTTGACGAGATTCTATGATAAGACTAATTCGTAAATGTATTTAATTAAGGTGAGGGGCCCAGACTTTGGGCCATTTTTATTAGGCTACTCGTCCGGGCCCATAATGGTAAATCTGGGTACCCACAATTGCCCCTAAAGTTGTTGGGCCACAATTTGGGCTCAATAAATTTAAATGATTTGCCATAATGGCTATTTTTGTAGATCGTGGAACTCTTCCCAAAGTTGAGAACTGATTTAGGCGGCAGTTGCTTCGTGTCCTGTGCGCGATGATTGGGAGCATTTAAAAGTTATTTGGAGCAACATTTCATAGTTGTCGTTTTAAACTTCTTAGTGTTCCCTCATCTTCTACGAACCTTAGATGTTGTGCCCTCTTCTCAAAGTCTTCATTTTCTTCCCTTTCAATCTCCCTCATCACCCGGGCTTGTGATCTTGCATCGTCCAAGTCAAACTTTCATCTCGTAAGTCCCTTTTGCTCTTTCTCTGTGCTTTATCTGTTGAGTTTTCTTTGAATATGCAATTTTTAGGTTTACAAATGACAAAGATATGTAATAGATCAGTGTCAGAGTTTAGGAAGTTCTATAATATCTCAGAGTGGGTAGAGATTAAGTGCGCCTCTCTCCCTAAGAATGTTAGAGACATAGAGGGCGCTCATTGGACTCATTTTCTGTTGCTTTCCAAAGGGGGCTTACTTTTCCTCCGAACAATTTATTTATGCATTTCTTTGGTTATTTCGACATTGTCCCTGCACAGTGTTCGCCCAACGTATGGAAGATAATCAATGGTGTTCATAGAATAAATCAACTTTTTGGAACTAAATTAGGGCTCGCTGAAGTTTGTTTTTGTTATTCCTTCTCTCGAACTAGCTCTGGTCTTGTTTACCTCATGGCCAAGAGTCCTGACAGGGTATTGGTAGTAAATTTACCTGATTCCAACAAGGACTATTGGCAAGATGGATTTCTTGCTAGAAATTGGCAGTTCTCGCCCCAGACTGAGGAGGCGAGGTCTGATAGATTCACTGTTCCCTTTTATGGGGAAGAGTACATAGGTAGTCTTTTCTCCAGACTTTCTATCTCCTTGTTAATGTGTGATTCTTTTGAAACTTTCCTGTTTTCTTTTCAGCGAGGACAAAGAATTTGAAACATTCCCTTAGCGAGGTTCGAGCATCCGAGCTGATTAAAGCTTGGAATATCAGGGAACCTTTGGCTGACGGTGAACATCCTTGGTCTGCTCCTTTCCTGATAGAGTACAAGAACATTGGATCCAGTTTTATTGCGAGGCCTGTGGATAGCATTCCTTACTTGGATACTTCTGAAGAAGGTGTTGCTGATCGCATTCAGTTGGACGAGGAAGAGAGCAGTTCTGAGGTTGATATCAGAGGAGGTGCTGAAGGTGGTTCTGGTGAGGAGAGCTCCAACAGTGACAGTTCTTCCAGCTCAGAAGAGGTTTCTGAAGCTCGAAAGTCTTCAAGTACATCTATCAGTTCTAGAGAGGAAATGGTTCCCCCAAGGAGAAACTTGATCTATGATGATGATGATAATAATGATGTGCTTCTCGCTCAGAGGTCAAAGAAGTAGAAATCAAGCAGTGGGGCTGTTTCTACTGGCTCTGAGTCTGCTTCTCAGGAGCAGGAGAAGAAGAGAAAAGAAGAAGAGCAGTTAAGAGATAGGAAGAGGGAGGAGGAGAGAAAGAAGACTGAAGAGAAGAAGAAGGTTGAGGAGAGGAAGAGGGTAGAGAAGGAGAAGGAGAGGGAGGAGAATGGAAGTGAGGACGAAGGCTGATCAGGCCTTAGTACCTGTGTCTGTGTTACCAAAGGGGGCCTCGATTGCCATTTCTCCTCAACTGGACCCTGCGCTGCTCGAGAGAGCAGTCCTCCCTGCTGATCGCTAAAGGGCGATGGGGACTGACCAGTTAGCCTTGCAAGCGACTCAGAGGCTAGCCTTGGTAAGTCTGTTTCTCTTTTCTAATGCTTGTCAAATTCTATTGTTTCTCCCTTCTAATGCCTTCCTTTACTTGTAGTTTGTGACTGACTTTACCGTGCTCTATTGCTCTTGCGACGAGCTGGTTAATAATAATGGTGAGTTGGAGAAGCAGAACGCTGCTCTGAAAGTGAAGAGTGCCGAGCTCGAGGCTAGCTTGAAGGCCGCTGATACTGCTCGAGCGTCTTCTGACCTAGCCCTTGTTAAAGCCAATTGAGAGAGGGAGGAAGTCGTCAAAGAACTGAACGAACTGCGGCAGGCCTATGATTTGGTCTGCTCGAGCAAGCTAGCGGTAGTGGAAGAGAATAAGGTGCTGACGGAGAAGCTGAACGAGAAGGAGTCTGTGGCAGCCACCATTAAAGAAGATTCATATAACTCCAAGTAGGCTACCGCATATGAAGATGCTAAGGTTCAGATAGGCTACATCAGCCATCTGAACTTCAAGAAGGGCTGAAAGTAGGTCCTTTTAGCTTTCGGGGTGGATGTTGCCTCTCCCTTGTTCGATGAGCACGATCCGGGACCAAATCCTATCATAGATGAAGCTCCTGCCCCAGCCATCCATTCCCTTCCTTCTCGGGCGATAGAAGCTGCCGCTACTGAGGGAGATGCTCCTATTGCTGCTGACAAGGGTAAGCAGCCAGCTTCTTCTGAATAACTCGAGGTTGCCAGCTAATCTATTCTTAGGATTTGTTTTTGTATTTTTGTTTGTAATGTTCCTTTCTATTTCTCAATGTAATTTGATCCTTTATGTATTAATGAAATGAAAAGACTTTTCCCTCTGTGCACTGATTCATTTTATCCTTTATTGCTCTTTTATGACCTGTAGTCGATTGATGTAGATGACTATATACCATCCACTTCTCAATTGGGAAGAATGCTTGGTCCTGTTGTGAGTACTCAAGTTTGTCATACCTTCGTAAGAATTTGAAAATTGCTGCGATTGAGGAATAAGAGTTTCATAGAGCAGATGAAGCTCGTTGTTAAGTTGAAAGACATGATTCAGGAGATAGAAGAAGTTGGAGCTTCTGTTCAAGAGGAAGTTAATACTTTGAGAGAAAGACTCCTTAATTCCACTAAGATTAACCACATTGGATAAGTTCTACAACAGGAAAATGAGTCCTTGAGGAGGGAAGTGCTGCGCCTCAGGGATCATACGCCGAGCACTGTGCCTCGTGTTTTAAGGGGTTCTTTCTCATCATGAGTTGGCACAGGACCAAGCGATGTTCCTCCGGTGCTGCGAGGTTCTACCCCATTAACTGTTCCGCGAGCTGGTACAAACGTGAGAAGTACAGCTAGGGAAATGGATGAGCTTCATGAAGATGTTTATCGAGCATACGTGATTACTTTTGGGCTTCAGAGGGATGTCACGCGGCTGAGGAATCTATTTAAGAAAGGACCTCGGCGAGTATGGGCTGATGGTTACGACCAAGGTTGGGTAGATGCTCCGACGAGGCTGAAAGAGTTTGAAGAGCTTACCTTCATCAAGGGATGGTTGAGTGCCCTAAGGGAGATGCAAGTTCCAAGGAACTCAATACTCTGGTATCATCACGAGATCTCTCCTTCCACTTTAAGGCCTAACCCCTTCAGGAGGGATGATCGGTGGATCCCTATCGATGCTATCCCTCGGCAGCTATTGGAGTCAGATGCAAATGAGGTCGAGGAGGAATTTGCCCCTCATCCGGATGATGGTCAAAGAGCACAAGTGGCTTATTATCTTGTTCAGAGGCCTCAGCCTTATTAAGATTTTATCAGTTGTAACTGTGTATACATATTTAATGAAGCAATGTAATTTTAATGTTTTAGGAGATCTCGCCGATTAAACATGGGTTGTACGTTTCTGTTGTAAATGTGATGAAGTAATATAAAATTTATATTTTGGGCGAACTCGCCGACTAAATAAGTGTTATATATTTTTTACATCATTTATTCTTTGCTTAATAATCTTGGGCCTTTCTTGGCCGACTAAATTGGTAAGTATGCATCGTCAAGTAAGTGTCCCTCCAGTCCAGTATGCTTATGAGATACCATTCTGCCTTACTTTACCTTTTAAGTCGTGTCATCACACTCCCTTAGGCCTAAGTGTGGCAATTGGCAAGGACACACTTGGTCTTGGATGTTCTATCTGATCAGGGTTTTATTAACCAAACATTGTTTGGCGACCAATTTGACTTGGCCGGATTTCCTAAGGATATCCTGTAGGGCTTCATATATTTCCAGGGGCAATGCTAAGAGGTTGTTCGTGAAAACCTGAGGAGGGTGTTTTCCCTGCTATCGCGTACTGAGTAGTGTGCCTGGAACTTGGAAAGGGTGTGCAGGTTATAAATTCATATATTAGTTAACTGACACCTCATAGAATACAACAGCCAAGCAACTTTTATTAATCACAAGTAAATGAGCTGCCATTTTCATAAATCTGGTAAAAAGAAAAAAAATAGAAATAGAACTTCTTGAGATTTACTGCATTCCATGCTCGGGGTATCTCTCTGCCCTCCAGCATTTCCAAGTGATAGGATCCTTGCAGATCATCTCTTGTTATCTTGAATGGTCCTTCCTAATTTGTCCCCAACTTGCCATCTGACGATTTTATTGTGCTGCCAAGGACTTTCCTTAGGATATAGTCACCAACTTGGAATGCCCTTGTATTGACCTTCTTATTATAGTGTTTTGCGAGCTGTTGTTGATATCTCACTAATTTCAGTAAGGCAAGTTCTCTGCATTCATCGGTTAGGTCGAGTTCAGCAAGTAATGCTGCATCATTCTAGCCCTGGTCAACAAGGTTAGACCTAATAGTTAGCAGGCCGCTTCTAATGGGATGACCGCTTCCATTCCATATGTTAGTGAAAATAGGGTTTCCCCCATTGCCCAATGTGGGGTAGTGAGGTAAGACCACAAAATATGCGATAGTTCGATCACCCATACGCCTTTGGATCGCTCTAATCATTTCTTTAACCCATCGATCACTATTTTGTTGGAAGCCTCGGCTTGACCGTTTCTTTGAGGGTACGCCACCGAGCTGAAAGAGTGCCTGATCCCTTGTTCATTGCAGAAGTTCTGGAAAGGGACACTCTCGAACTGTGTTTCGTTTTCAGTGATGATGGTTCTAGGGATTCAAAAACGGTTAATTATGCTTTTCCATATGAATCTTATCATATCTGCATTTCGAATGTTTGCCAGTGGCTCTGCTTCGATCCATTTAGTGAAGTAATCCGTGCGACCAATGGATACTTGCGGTTTCTGGAAGCGGTAGGAAGTGGTCCTACGATGTCCATTCCCCATTGGGTGAAAGGCCACGGGATGGTAAGTGATCTTAGATCGCTGGCAGGTTGGTGAACTATAGGGGCGTGTAGTTGACATTTCTTGCACTTTCGAGCGTACACTATCGAATCTTTCTGCATGTATGGCCACCAGTAGCCTCCCTTCACAGCTCGAAAAGCTAATGACCTTCCTCCAATATTGCCTCCATAGATTCCTTCGTGGATCTCGTGTAGAATTTTCTCAACATCCTTCGGGTGAACACATTATAGGTAAGGGCCGGAGAACGATCTCTTATACAACTTGCCTTTAGGAGATAAGTGAAAGCGAGCAGTTTGACTCTTATCT
This sequence comes from Sambucus nigra, assembly GCA_949130495.1. Taxonomy (NCBI): domain Eukaryota; kingdom Viridiplantae; phylum Streptophyta; class Magnoliopsida; order Dipsacales; family Adoxaceae; genus Sambucus; species Sambucus nigra. The sequence goes on along the minus strand of OX422219.1, from coordinate 315,823,379 downwards.
GGTGAGCGGTCTTCCTATCGCTTGGAAGTGCGCCATCCTTCAAATAGTCCCTTAAAGGGTCCATCCAACTGGGTTCTGACTCAATCTGGAGCACATGTTCCATGCCTGGTGGCTCATCGCTCTGGTTAATGCTCGGGTGAGCAAGGAAGTCGACGGGGATTGTTCTTTTCAAGTCAGAATTGATTACCAAACTCAGGGCTGCCAGGGCATCAATATGGTTGTTCTATCCTCTGGGAAATTACTGGACACTGACTTCCTCAAAGATGGCCATTAGCCTCTTCGCCAAGGCGAGATAGGCTGCCATTCTTTCATCTTTTGCATTGTAGTCCCCACTTATCTGATTGGAGATTAATTATGAGTCACCAAACACCTGTAATTGCTTCACCCCTAAAGCATGTGCCTTCTGGAGGCCGGCTATCAAAGCTTCATATTCTGCCTCATTGTTGGAGGCTTCAAATCCAAGAATGATTCCCGGTTCGAGGATTGTATCTTTTAGAGTAACAAGGACAATGCCCACTCCTTCCCCCTTTGAGTTGGAGGATCTATCAATAAATAATTGCCAAACTCCCTCTGTTGCGTGGTTCTCTCCTTGCTTCATGGGTTGAAGTTGGTCTAGAGGATACTCGCTCATGAATTCATCTATGAAATTAGTAAGGACTTGTCCCTTGATTTCATTCATGGTTGAAATTGGATGATAAAGCGTCCGAGCTCGACTGACCATTTAGTCAGTCTTCCCGACAAATCCGCTTTCCTCAGGATTTCTTTAAGGGGGTGCGATGTAAGGACAATGATGGTATGATCTTCAAAGTAGTGATTCAACTTCCTTGAAACTACTACAAGTGCAAAGGCGAGATTCTCTAGTTGTAGGTACCGCTACTCAACCTTTAATAAGGTCTTACTCGCGTAATAGACTGGGTGTTGGATTCCGGCTTTCTCGCACACCAGCGCAGAACTCATGGCATGGTTGGAAACAACGAGGTATAAGTAGAAGTAATCTCTCTCTTGAGGTATGACGGGCAGGGGTGGTGAGCTAAGGTAATCCTTAAGCTCGTTTAATGCTTGCGAGCAATCTTGACTCCACTTTATTGTCTTGTTCCCTTCAAGATCCGAAAGAATGGCTTGCATTTCTCGGAGGACTTTAAGATGAAACGGTTCAAGGAAGCAAGCATGCCGGTGAGCTTTTGTACGTCTCGTATTGTGTAAGGGGGCTGTACCCTGTTGATTATGCCGATCTGGTCTGGGTTAGTCTCGATGCATCTCTTACTGACCAAGTACCCAAGAAATTTTCCTGACTGGACACCGAAAGAACACTTGCTCGTGTTGAGCTTCATTCGGTATTTCCTAAGGATTTTGAAGGTTCTTGATATGTCTGAGATGTGGTCTTCTTTGTTCCTGCTCTTGATGAGCATGTCGTCGATGTAGACCTCCATGGTGTCTCCCATTTGGTTTTTAAACATCTTGGTGACCAGATGCTAGTAGGTTGCCCCTGTGTTTGAGCCCAAAGGGCATGACACTGTAACAGTATAATCCGACGGTAGTGATGAATGTTGTCTTGTCCTGGTCTGGCGCATACAGAGGGATCTGATGATACCCCGAAAATGCATCCAGAAAACTCATTCTTTCATGAGCTGCTATGGCATCCACCAATTGGTCGATTTTTGGGAGAGGGAAATTGTCTTAGGGCAAGCCCTGTTAAGGTCAATGAAGTCGATGTAGACTCTCCATTTCTCGTTATTCTTTGGAACTACTACTGGGTTAGATAACCATTTAGGGAATTGAACCTCCCATATGGATCCTACGTCCAGCAATTTTTTAACTTCTTTTTCTACGACTTTTGCCTTCTCGAGCGCAGTTCACCGTGCCTTCTGTGTGATAGGTTTAAAAGTGGGGTGGACATGCAACGGGTGGAACTCCCGTCACACTAGGGGCACCCCAACGGGTGGAACTCCCGTCACACTAGGGGCACCCACCGTTGGAATAGGAATGCGTACTGTGTTCGAGGGGGAAGTGCCCGTTGGAGCTACGCTTGTTAGGGCTATCGAAGCCACCATTGGCATTACAAAAGAACTGACATCAAATCCCCCCCAACACCATTGTAGCAACGGGCGTCTATAAAAACTTGTAAAACTTACTATTGAGGAGGGACACTTGAGTTTGACCCATTCTAGCGCTCGTGGAAGCTTGCGTTATCCCTGTGATGCCCGTTGCCATTTGAACTCGAGGTACATCCACACGAGGGACCCCATATCTTCCTGCCTAAAGCTCTCTTGCATCTTGCGCTTCTTGGTGTTGAATGGCGTCAAAATCTATAGCACGGTTAAAATTATCTTGAGGCATACCTCTACAAGAATACCTCCCCAGCGGAGTTGCCAAATGTAAGAGTGTAGTCCCCTTATATCCTGAGAGTATGGTAGTACTAGTTGAGGTGTAACCCCTATAGGTATGGTGATCAATGCTAACCTCAAAACTCTTTAATGAACATAAGTAAATACGTAATATTATACTTGATCAATACTCAAATTGAGCTCACAATGCACTCGTGTAAAACTCAAACAATAACATAGGGAACTCAGATTTCTCTCAGTCAAAGGGAAAGAGGAGTAATCACCCTAGATACACCTTGGTAGGCAGCCAAACACACCAAAAACCTGTAAAAAGTCTCTAGTTAGATATCAAAAGCTTCACAATGACAATGATGGGTGAGTAAGAGCCCTAGTTTGCAATAACTTCTTTCTTTATGATCATAATCTCTCTAGAGGACTTTGAAAGAACATCATCCCCTTAGAAGTGATTGAGGCCCATAAATAGCCCCCTACACCACTCCCGAGGTGCCTTAGTCTTTCACAACTATGAAAGACACTCCTCATACTTTATGTCACAAATATTAAATGCCTGATGGAGTAGTCATCCCCACATCATAAACATTAAAAGCCAAGACATGCCTTTTGATTAACACTGTGCGTAAGGGGGCTGTCATCATAGAGGTGTCTCACCAACTGTCTGACTGCCCCAAATGCCATGTTGGTTTACTTAAGTGCATATTTGACATTGCTTAGATGGATAGTGACATCGCCTAAAGTAGATGTGACATTAAATAGAGGTTTGTTTGGTTCACAACTTAACGCACGATGGAACTCAAGGCTACTCCACCCAAGATTCCACGATCAAAGGTCTTTCTGTGTTTTACCAGGTGTATCTAAGATGGTCAAGACAAGCGCCAATGATGCCTCACTTCTTAATCCTCCAATCCAAGTCCCTCTGAAGTTCCCACGGTGAGGTCTCTCAATAGAGTATGAAAGCTCTCCCAGGCCCTGCCAGGCTAGGTCTCTCGCGAGTACTGTTTTACCTCACACTAAATAACACTATAATCGTTACATCATTACGATCGTTATAGCTATAGGAAATATAAAAAGATGAAACATGACTAAGTAAGACAACAAATCTAAATAGTGAGCCCTCTCGACCAGTTACTTCGATGGAAGATCTCCTTGGGCTGCCACGCTGAGCTACCTCACTTCCTTATTCCCTTGAGTCTATTGTATTAGTTTGGGGGGGGGGGGATTATCTCTAATGTTGAGATTATCTTCAGGCCCCCCAACAACAACAAGTATAAACGGATCACATTTTTCCATGTAATTAATTGATAGAGGTTGTTCACTCAACATCACACCAATGAGCTCTTTTGATACATCTAATGTTTCTTAGACTAAGTTGAATGCCATAATCTTGCCATTTCAGGGTATGATAGTCAAACATCCAAATATATTAGTTACGTAAATGTTGGAATAGTAATGGGATACCTTACTTCACACATTAAGTTCTATTTGATTGAATCTTCCATTTCCTACCATCGGTTGATTGGAAGAGTTTGAATGTACATGCATAGTTTGATCCCTTTAGCCTACCTTCAATTTGATAAGGCTAACGTGAAGCAAACTTGGTATATGTTTCTATTTATACATAGATGAAGGATGATACACACATTAACGAGGCACATCGAACGCGTGAAATTTCCCATGATCAAGAAGGGATTGGGACCTGTGGTGGATGGTGATGAAGAGATGGAGGAAGTTGGAAAAATTGAGGAGGTGAACAAGGTTACTCCTAAATCTCATACTATCTATAAAGAACTGAGAGGAAGAATGAGATCAAGGATTGACAAGATGGATCATGAAGTGAGATGCCATAGTGCATTAAGTAGGATTTTTAGACCTAGAATAGAGGAAGCTGAGAATACTTGGAAGAGGAACGCCCCTATACCTCCCAGGATAAAAATGCAAAAGAGTGTTTCTTGATGATGAATGGGTGGTTTATTTCCTTTGAAGTTGTGATCGGGAAGGTAATGAAACCGAGGAAGCTGATCCAAAATATGAGTATTTTCTAGTGGATAATCAAAGACATTATCTTGTCATTGATAATTACAACATTCAGGAGTTTGTGTAAGATATTAAAGCTGAGGCTTAGTTCATGAAAAATCACCCAAATCCCCAAGTACAAGAGTTGGAGTAGATTGCTCTGGCTTAAGGCCTAGAGGAACCAAGAACAATCTTCACATCAAAAGAGTTAAAAGCTGAGAAGAAGCTGCAGCTGATCATGATCATTCAAGAGTATAAATGTGTATTCGTATATAAGTACACTAAGATGCCTGGGGTGGATCAATATGTGAGCTTCCACAATCTCAATGTTATGCCCTCAATAATTCCGATCAAGAAGGTCACCGGAGCGTACAAAGTTGAACTCGAACTCCGAATAAAGGATGAGGTGTAACGGTTATTGGAAGATGGATTTATTGAGACAATTCAACATCCATTTTGATTCTCTAGCATTTTTCCAATGTGAAAGACCGATACAAGTTAATTTCTCATTTGTGTTGACTTTAGAGATCTTAATAGAGCTTTCCCCAAAGATGAGTTCCCTCTACATTCAATCGATAGTTTGATTAATTCAACATCTTATGAGATGTGAAACTTTATGGATGGTTATGTGTCTTATAACCATATCCAGCTGACGTGGGGAATACGGATGTTAGAACACCATTAGGAAACTTCATGTATAATGTTATGCCTTTTGATCCGAAAAAAGGAGTTAATCTCTAAAAGAGCACTAATGACCAATTTTGATGACCTCTTTCATGACATTTTGGAGTTTTATCTGGTTGATTTGGTAATCAAATCGAAGAAAGAGGACTCACACTTGGTTAATCAAAGAAGAGGGGTAGTAAATAAAAATTTAGGACAAACCTACTTAAGTGTGCTTTTAGTGTGATGAGTGGGAAATTCTTGGGTTTGTGGTGGATCGATAAGGGGTTCAGATGGACCATGACAAAAAGAAATATATCCTTAACATGTCGTATCCAAAGTCACAAAGAGTTTCCTCAAAAATATTTTCTACCTAAGAAGATTTGTCCTATGGCACGGTGGATCTTACTGAGTTATCACATTATTTCCTTTTTCGAGGAAGTTTATAATAAAAAAATCTTGGGGGAATGTTATCCAGATTCACTAGTTCAGAGTAAGCACAAAGAAGGCTAAAGAAAACTAAGAATGAAAATTATGAAGCCACTAAGATACCCCTTTATTAAGTAATTCAAAGATAGGGGTACTTTTAGCCAATGATAAAGCAAGTCGCCATAACAATACAAAGATAATGTGCTAAGTGTCAATCTTTCTTTCACCCAGTTGAGTGTAATGTATTGGAAGCTCAAATGGACTAGAGGTAGCCTTACATATAATTTATGAAAGATGGAATTATTCCAATGAAAAAAGTAAATGCCATAGGAATCATGAGAATAGCTCCAAGGTTCTATGTTTTGGAAAAAAACTTTAAAAAGGAGGATATTTTAACACGCCATTATGATGCATTATAAAAGAGGAGGTAGAGGAAATCCTCAAGCAAGACCATGATTAGGTTTACATTAGTGGAGCCAAACTATATGATCAACTCATGATACTTTGTTAGTAATGGGTAATAATGGATAAAGATTCATATGAGTTTGTTCAAAAGTGAAAATCTTGCCAACTTAATGGTAACATCATTCATGCTCCATCAGTGGAATTTATTTACCTATAAACTACCTATCATTTCTATACTTGGGAGTTTGACCTAATAAATTCAATCAAACCACATTCTAGAGGCAAGATATGGATTCTCGTGCCAGCTGAGTGCTTTACCAAGTAGGAAGATGGAATACCTTTGAAAATAGAAAGAGCAAGTGCGGTGGCACAATTCATGAAGGAGTACATCATTTGTTAGTTTACCTTTTCCAAGGTTATTTTGTCTAACTAACCAATATTCAATCATCCACCACACCTCAACACTGGCTTACCCCAAAGGAAATGGTTAAGACGAGGCCACAAATAATACCTTAGTTAACATTTTAGCCAAGATGATGGAAGATTTCCCTGGTGAATGGGATGACAAGTTACCTATGGTTCTTTGGTCTCATCTAACTACCAAGAGCAAATCGATAGGCTATACACATTTTTTCTTTGTTTATGGAGATGAAGCAATTTTTCTTGTAGAGTTAAAAGTATCTTCTGCCAGATATGCCCTGCGAAGCAACATAATTTCTCAAAGCAGACACACTCAACTAGAAGCACTAGATAAACATAGGGACACCTCGAGAAGGCACTTCCATATTTACACAAAGAAACTCTCCAAAGACTATGATAACTTGGTAAAACCAAGAAAATTCATAGAAGGTGACTTAGTTTTGAAAGCTTCTATTAGCCACATTAGAGGACTCTATGTGCCAAAGTTTTTTGGAAATTGGGAGGGACCATAAGTTGTTAAGAAGGCACATGATTTAAGTTATTGTCTAATGTTAGAGATTGAGGACTATAGACCTTTCAAAATCAACAACAAATGGTTAAAGGTTTTTCATGTATAAAGACCATTTTTTCTTTTCTTTTTTTAGCTTGTTCTTACTTTTGTACTTAGATATAATGATGAAGCACATGTAAAGTTTGGTTATAGTTTGTTTTATAAATAAACAAATATTTAAGCAAGGAAAATTAGTAATGTACACATGTATTTAGTAACAAACGTTCAATTGAATTTTACTTGGAAAAAAATTATAACTCAAAATTAGGACTATTTCCCAAAAATACAATAAAAATATCCCTAAAGAAATTGTAAGCGGGGAGAAATAAAGAAACCCACCCCAATCAAAGAGGCTACATCTCTAGAAACATCACGTTAATAAAGAAACCCACCCCAATCAAAGAGGCTACATCTCTAGAAACATCACGTTAATATCCCTAAACATCACGTTAAAATTAGGACTATTTCCCAAAAATACAATAAAAAATATCCCTAAAGAAATTGTAAGCGGGGAGAAATAAAGAAACCCACCCCAATCAAAGAGGCTACATCTCTAGAAACATCACGTTAATACTCAGACAGTAAAAATACGCTATTTAGCTTCAACCTTCAGCTTCAGCTTGGATTTAGGCTATATTTTGGCTTTATCCAGAGCTTCTTTGATTGCTACTATTTCTTGGTCACACTCATTAAGTTGGGGGAAAGTTAACTCAAGTTTCCTTCTTCAACCTTAAGATCCTCCACATTTTTAAGGTAATGGGACTGGTAGGTTGCCATTTGAGGATCCTTAAGGTATTTTATAGTTGTTTTTGTCTTGTTTCCTTTGAGTGCTCGGCTAAGCTAAATACTCTACCTATATCACCATTTTCTGGTCAGATTTAATAATTTAAGTCAAAGTTTCTAACTCATCCATATAGCTATTATTTCCTCTAGAAAGTTTCTTAACATGGACATGCTTGAGCTTGGCAACCAAGTCCTGGGCGATCTGGAGGTCGGTTGACATGTGATCGTCCTGACCTTATAGTCTCTCGATATATGATTGGATAATAGACTTAAGTCACAAAACACATCAAGGTGACTAGCGCCGAGAGATTTATCTTTCCTCAATCCTTTAATGAGAGCCTCATATTGCTCTTTGTTATTTAATGCCTCAATGCCATGTCGCATCCCCTACTCAAGGATGGTATGATGTGGGGTCACCATTACTATCCCTACTTTGACCCTTTTGGTATTAGATTCACTATCCATGTAGAGAGTATATTTGCCATGTTGGTTGGTGTCTTTTGTGGTTACTTGATCTACAAGTTCCACTTATTTATCAAATTGATTCTCTTAGGTGAATTCAACAACTAAGTCTACTAAAACATGTCCTTTTAGTGCAGTTATAGGTTGATGGTGGATAGAAAATCTCCCCAGTTCCACTGACCACTTGGGAATCCGTTGAGAGATATCTACATTTCTGAGGACTACCTTTAATGGAAAGGCAATCATGACTATAAGGGAGTGTGCGTTAAAGTAGTGATTTAAGTTGGGCGAGGCAATAACCAATGTGTAAGTTGGATTTTTTAGAAGGAGATAAAGCTTCTTAGGATCCAACATTATCTTACTGACGTAGTAAATTGGGCTTTGATGACCCTTCTTCTTGCACACCAAAATCAAACTGATTGCATGGTCACACACTAAAAGATAGAAATAAAATAAATCTTGGGCTTAGGTAGAGTTTTATTTCTTTAAGTGGCTTTGAACATTCATCATTACAAACTCTGTTCTTCTCTTTTCTTAACAATTGAAAGAAATGCCATCACCCGTTAAAAAATTTAGAGATGAAATGATTAAGTGTCGCAAGCATGCTAGATAATTTTTTGGTGCCTCTAACAGTCTTGGGTGGTGGTATGGTTCTTATTTCTTCAATTTGTTTAGGATTTTCTTCGATTCCCCTATGGTTAATCGGGTAACATAAGAATTTCCCAGACTAGACTCCAAAGGAGAATTTGGTCACATTGAGTTTCATTCTGTAGTACATGAGGACTTTAGACATCTTTTCCAGATCTAAAAGGTGATCATCTTTCTGATTACATTTAACGATCATGTTGCCTATATATAACTCCATGGTATCACCCAATTGATGCTTAAACATCTTAGTAACGAGCCACTGGGAGGTCATCCTGGCATTTTTTAATTGAAGCCACACGATCGTGTAATAATAAAGGACAAGGGTAATGATGAAATATGCCTTCTCCTGATCGGGACCAAAGATAGGGGCTTGGTGATAGCCAGAATAAGAATATAAAAATCTCATTCATTTTTGGCTAGCTGGGGAATTGATCAATTAGTTAATATTTTAGAGGGTAAGTTGTTGGGTCCATGTGAAGACGGTGGCATATTTCTTCGAGGTTGATTCCATACATATCTTATAGTTACCAAACTAACACATTCTTGTTCTTCTCGAGGAAAGAGAAAACCTCTTATTTTTTGTGATCAATGAGCAAGCTGCCAATCAAAAACTTCTTTATGGGTGAGAGTCATCAAACATAACCTATTGTAGTGGTTCCATGACTCTACCTATGAGGGACAACCTTGTGTCCTCTACCCATTATCTCTCACACTTTAGCTGCTATTTAGAGGGGGTAGCTCCCTTCATATTGTCACCTTCTTCTTCTTGTATTCATGATTAGCTTTGATGGCAACAATGGAGAATTTCTAAGGAGAATCTAGATTCTTATGTACCTCCATTAACCCCATTCAGTAATGCATTTGATCTTCTAATAATAGGTGGATGGAACTTATTTTATCGCATGGATCCATCCTTGTCTCGAGAATCATGTTATATGGTGATTAATTGTCTACTGCTAGAAATTGAAATAATTTTGATATTCTTACAATTCATATGTCTAGCAATCTTAGTGGCATCATTATTCTTCTAGCAAAATAACCAAAGGGATGATATCTTCTTTCAAACGTTCCACTTTTAAGTTAAGTTGGTTGAATGACTTGAGTTACACCACGTTTAAAGAACTCTTCTAGTCCACTAGTAACTTATCCACATACCAATTAGAAATTTTGAGCGTGATTACTAGCATGTCATGATGTGGGGTTTTGACTCTGACAATGTCTTTATCGATGAAAAAATATTCTTAGAATAGTCAATCTCCTTTAGTCGGTGATGTTTGTTGACAATAAGTTTAGTAGGGTCGATCTAGAAATCTTCCACCACCATAGTGATTTTATTAAACCTAATTATTAAGTTATTGTCTTGGATTTGGTAAAGGCTTGATGCCTCGTGAATGACCATGAAATTGTGTCCCATCTCCTCGTCATCTAATACGTTGTCTCGATTTTGATCGCATTTAGCAGGACCTTTTTCATTCTTTTTTCTTCAAGTAGTCATCTAGGTAACTTCCTTGGTACAACTCTTCTAGGTTAACTTGAGTACTTTAAAATTCTCCACCTTGTGCCTATGCTCCTTGTGATAGAAGCATCTCAGGGCCATGTTTTTCTTTAACGGGTCTCGTGCTAATTTCCTCAGCTATTTAAAATACTACAAAACCTTAATCTTGTTCAGGGTCTTCTATATTATCTCTTTGAGAAAATGTTGATGAATTGATGGGCCTTACTGGGTTCGATTTTTCATCTCCCTTAGGTCCATCCTTCTTCTTCGTGATCCCCTTTTTGGGAGTGTCTCATTTTTTTTCTTTTTTTCACCTTTGATCGATTGCTATCTTGATTTAGGCATGTTATTACATCTTCTAATTTGGCATACTTCTCCATTTGAGACATTAAGTCATCTATAATGGTGGCTTCCTTCTTAGTTAGATATTTGTAAAACTTAAAGCTGTTCAGAATTCCTACTGTGAATGAGCCTATTGCCACATGTTCTAAGCATTCCTCTACTTCGTTATAGATTTATTAATATCGTCAGATATACTCACTCAAGATTTCTTAGTTCTTCTTCTTCATCATCATAAGGAGGGAATTCATCCTCTTTATATGGTTGTTGACGGTGATAAACCTTGCAGTGAAGGCCTCTGCAAGATGTTTAAATGTGGTGATCGACTAGCATGGTACTTTCTCAAACCACTTTTGTGCAGCATTCCATAATCTGGAAGAAAATATAGGACACATAAGCGTCTCTTTGTTGTTTAAGAGTGTCATAACCTAACGGTACTAAAAAATGATCGATGGGATCAATTTTCCCTTCATAAATCTTGAATCTAGGACTGATGAACTTTTTGGGAGGCTCAAAGTCCTAGATTTATTAGTTCAACAAATACTTTATCTGGTAGATAAGTGACCTCTCAACTAATTACATATTTCTCATATCTTCCTGATTGGAAGGATAGCCATCCATCTCCCCTCATACAAGGTTACGGAGATACTTCTTGTTGCACTGGCTGGTAAGTATATATTGTTCACGTCGTGAGATCCTTTATTTCTTGTGATTCTTACTCGTATGAGGGCTATAGGTATAGGATAACTCATTGAACTTATGTTTGTCTCTATGGAGATCTTACCCCATACTCTATAAGAAATGTTAGACCCAGGCATTCTACTCCTATTAGTGGTGCATGGTTGCCTCCTATTGACCAAGGTGTTTCTTATAAACATCCACATTCCATGATATCTGGTTGGATCATGGTGGATCATTACTCTCCACTATTTTATCTTCACGTGGATGGTAACGAGAATTAGGAGTATTAAGTCTCTTGTTTGGTTGGATCACATACCTAATCCTATAAGCTTTCTGGTTGTTCTTATCATTTTTGTAAATATTGTGAGACGGTTTGCACTCACTACGTAAATGAGATTTGACTGCTTGTTGGCTTGTTTGGTTGAGAAAGGAAAGTGGTTTCCCATAGACTACGCCAATTATAGGTCGTAAAATCCTATTAGTTATATTCAACACAATATTAAGGCGAGTAAAAAAAATATCATGTATAATCACATAAGAACAAAATTTACATGGTTTGTAAATGTGCCGATGCCTATGGGAGGTTTTCTCTTTTCCATTAGTCTCATTCCAATCACAAAGATCTAATATCCTCCCCCTGGGGTAAGAGTTATATTTATAGAAAAATAAATACGGTTCATTCATGAAGGCTCAACAACTGAGAAAATAATCCCACCTTGATCTTTTATATCCCACCCATTGATTCTCACAGGTTGGTCAAGTCCAAGATGAGATCTTGGTCGAATCAGTGGGCACGTGTGCTCTCTTTTGTGTTCTCAAATTATTCTACTCACACACACACTTTATAATACCCTAAATGGTTAAGTCCAAGTACAATATCCATTGACCATTGTTGTACACTTTTTGATAAGCGAGGCTAGAAATTGGATTTTTAGGTAATTTTTATTTCTCTTTTTTTATTAGTCATAGTCGAAGGTCGTGTGCATAGATGGTTATGGTATTTAAGTATCGATTCCATACCAACATGCAATCATCTAGCCTGTCATCCAGCATAAATATTTCTTCCTTAGTCTTCGGCACTCTATGATCGAAAAACTATATAGAGCTAAAGATTTCCCTCATTATTAAAGCAAGATATACTAGGTTTAATTAAAACAATGCAAAGCAAATTACATCAAAATATATTATGAGCATTAATGACTAACATTATCTACTACTTTTAATGAATTATTTACCGATGTACTTTAATTTTGTAAATACATGTATACTGAATTGTTCTTTTTCATAAAGTTTGGTTGCCTAAAATGTCTCCAGTGATGAGTTCTTAACTAATAAAAATAAAGACATATTTAATAAAATAAACATAATAAGAAGAATTCTGTTGGAATTCATATAAACTTAATCTTGGTTTTTTATGACGATTAAATTAATTAAAGAATAATTATCCAAGTATTTATTATTTTTGTCATGCCTCATGGTTTTCTTAAAGAAAGAGTAAAGGTTATGAAAATATTAGGGAAATCATTCAAATAGTCCAAGATGGAGACAACTGGGAAACCAACTTCAAGTCTCCTTCCATGGAAAATTCAAATAACAATGCAAATAAATACTATGGAATACCTTTGGTTTTCCCCTACACATGTTTAAACCAACGAGTGTTGGGAATAGGAAAACCTATGTACATGTAACCGCCATGTATACCAACGGTTGGAAAATAAAGGATATACATGCAATCGTAATAACTCAACTTGATAATAACATTCACATGAAATGATATATACAAGTGGCAACCTATTCAACTTATTTCCCTAAGTTTTACTATTATGAAGGGTATGTTCCAACTAATTAGCGAACGTCATATCAAATATTGATTGCATATTTTATGAGGATTTACAACCAGACCAAGAGATGACAATTATCAAAACATCTGGAGAAAAGGAAAAACTTATTCAACTGCCTAATTTCACAAGATTCAGTTTATTTGAAGATATTTAAATATGGATAGGAGTTTAAATTTTAAAAGATATATAACCGATACTATAATTTTATATTCAAATAAGGATCTCTTATTAATGGTTTTCTTTTAATAAAAACTTTTGGAATCTTTACACAGTTAGAAGATATTCCCAATCCTAAAACCATGATTATATATATATGAGAAACCTCTGATATCCCTACAAGTACCAATAAGGTTCATGGTTCATTAGTTGGGCCTTAAAGAACTAAAGAATCTATTTTCGAATTGTACTGCTAGTACAGACACCATTGCCAGCACAGACACCCTTGGGTAAAATAGTAATATATCAGTCCTCTGAAGTCCAAATGACTTGATTCAATACTTAATGGATAGAAGACTTCTAGACATATAATTTGGTATATGGATAATATTCCGATTCAATGTAAACAGAGAATGACATGTATTTGAAATGACGTCAAATTTCAAGGTAGATCACCTTTAGGTCCAAATGTCTAGTCCTTTAGTTTGCCAATTTCTAGTTTATTTAGTGTTCTCTTTAATATTTATTAATTAACTATTGCTAAACGGTTATTCCAAGCTCCTATATAAGGGTTGAGAATGTATGAAACGAAGGAGGGATGATTTGATAATATAAACAGACTTTTGTCTAAGAAGTGTATTCTTCTTGTTTTGTTCTTAATCTTTTAGTGGATTCCAATTGGTGACGAGCATTTCTGCCTCCCTTTGGTGGATTCCTTATATTGCGAGTGCGTAACTTGAGTTTACACTTGTATTATATCCTTCTCTTTCATTATCCGGTGTCATATATACATATCATTTTCTTTTTGATTTAAGAGTAGTTATAATTATCCCTTAATAGTTCTCCCTTCAATAATCTTCAAAATTTGAAGGTAAGATTTTAATGTACTAATGACTTATTTCCTTTTATTTTTAAATTCAATAAGTTTCATGCATATAAAAATATTTTTTATCTTTGAAGTTGTTACTTAATGACCCTTATATTTAAAGGTCACTTCATTGAGGCATTGGAATAGACACACAACTATATTATTATCATAAAATTAATTCGATAATCTTTATTATCATGTCTTTACTTATTTGATAAAACCACATCGTTTAGATTAGCTTATTTCTATAAAGACATTAGGGTCATTTTCATATCATTAACTTAATAAGTCCACAAAAAATTGGCACTTAGTTAATCCATGGAGTGTAGATCCTTTTCTGAAGGGCTAATGTCAACACGGTATTTTCATAACTTTTTTTTATAAAATGGTCCATGTATAAAAGACGCATTAAATCGATTCATAATATTTGATTGATTTAGAAAATCTAACACATTCTCACCAATTTCCCATAGGACCATTTGTACATGAATCTATTTTTTTTTACAATCGATGTTATATTGTTGATTGATATGATAAATCTTTAAAAATTATATATTAGATTGAGATATGTCTAAAAAATAATTGGATCATTTTTAACATATTTATTAATTTAAGGGAGATAATTCATTTTTCCATACACCAGGGTGTTTACATGATCAACCTCTTGTTTTTAAGATAAACCCATCAATATGGGAAGAGACTAGCCTAAGCCCAATTTGCTGATAATATTGTTGTGCAAAAAATGCAGCACACCGAACCAACCCCAAAGAAATATATATGAAAGATTGATGAAAATATAAACGAGAAGAAAAACAACAAAATGAACACAAGAGATTTAGTGTGGTTCAATAATAACACCTTTCTTACATCCATAGAGAGAGAGAGAGAGAGAGAGAGAGAGAGAGAGAGAGAGAGAATAATTTCACTATTTGAGAAAATAGGTTACAATTCAACGATTATCCAAGATCCATACTTACTCTCGACCTAAACTCCAAATACACCCAAATATCACTTTAGGAATCAAGTTTAAAGCCCTAAGCCTCTCTTTTAAATGAATAGCTCTCTCAATATCAATAATAACCCCGATAAGAAACCCACATATTGTTCTATTTATACCTCAACGATTACATGTGAAAGTCCCAATATACATTACACTAAAAAAACATATTTTTGCAAATTTGGTACACTTATCCGCATCAAGGGTTGTTTACAGTGGCACCCCATCATTGATTGCGCCACCCAAAGCATCCAACACATAGAACTATGGAAATAAGCAAGGCCTGTAAAAACCCCATCATTGTAGCGATGCTACTGATGCTGCAACAAAATTGTTATTTTGAGCTAACTTTCACAAATCTCCACGTTGGAAAAGAATACCACTACTCCACCAAATTGAGACTACCCATTTACTAAAACACAAGTAATCACCCATTGACCTTCATTATAAAAGTTAAACACACCTGAATCAAACACGGTCTTAACTATCTTTGATTTATCAACGATCAATAAATATGTGCAACTACCCTAGGTAAAACATCATTCGTTGAACTTGGAGCAGTACCTCGAGCAATCCCCTCCCTTAGTAGTAATTTTCCTCCCACAATTATCTGATGTCGAGAAACTTATAACCATTTCTTCTGTTGTAACCATAAATGAGACATACCTCTAGTGCTTGATCACTTGTTCACACCACTTCCCCATTACGCTCAAAGTATGTGTCAGACGATACAACCCTCCACTCTCTTCTTCTTTTGCTAGGACCATATAACTACGTGTAACTGTAAAGATTCCGCCAGCTACCGACACTCGACAACCCTTGGAATCCAATTGGCTAATGGATATAAAGTTTGCTTACAACTTTGGGGCATAGGCCACCCTATTCAAAATGTGCTCCACCCTATCAAATATTTTGATTTTGACCATTCCCATTCCTTCCACGACACATTTCTTCCTTTAGTGAAAGACAAGAAACCATTATTCTTATCTTGGAATATCTCAGAATATTATATCTAGGAGCAAATATGATTCGAAGAACCTGAATCTAGTATATATTCATTTTGATGAAGAGAGATACCTTTAGAATGTGTGAGAGACTTTCCAAAATATTCATCATCCTCATATTGTTCCTATCCAGGATTCCTTCGGCACGAGATCGCCCCAAAAGGAGGAAAAACTCGGCGCGTTCGGGATCGAGGAGGGAAATCCTCCTTTCTCCACTTGTGTGATCTTTACGAACTCCCATGGATGTAAATCGACCGTCGTTAAAAGGGGATTAAAAGATAGAAAATGGAGTCACCATCATATTTTTCTCAAAACATGCAAAAGATGTAGTCGTTCCCGAAAAAATGAAATGAAATACAAACTGATGCATATGGAACCAATAGATTGAGTGTCCTAGGACTAAGTTACAGAATGGGAATGTGTTAGGAAAACATTTTTTCCTTTCGTTATCTTATGATATATGATAATATTCTCCTTTTTATCTAAAAAGTAATTCATGTGTATAATGTGAAAATATGTGAGAAAAAAATTTCCATACGCATGTCATGGGATAGACGGAGATGAGTCATTCTGAGGAGTATAAAAAGAAATAAAAAATATGATAAGGTAACCGAAACATGAGTAGCGCACCAGATCATAGTCCATCACCAAGAATGGAATATGCATGTTTGACGGGGCCTCTAAAAAATATATTAAAGAAAAAGGGCTATGCTATGTGTCTTACACCGAACATAATCCACTATGAGGAAGTGGATATGCATGTCTAACAGCATTGCGAAAAAGGGAAATATAATAAAAGAATATGAAAATATGATGTGGGTAACCACCAGATCACGCGTCACTATAAGTATGTGAATATGCATATCTGACGGGGTCATTAGTATATATATGTATATATACACATAATACTACTAAATGTGAGAACAAGTAAAGTAACAAAATAAACAAATAGGACTCGAACCCCGAGGATGACTCGAGAACCTAACGTCGTCAAAAAAGCATCAAAGTCCAGGTAGTTTTATAATACGCTAGGGTGGGGTTTAACCCATGAACCCAAAATTAAAATTTCCCTTATTTTGTTAAAGAAAAGCGCGCAAGTGTGTAAATTCTACTTTAGGGTTTAAAGCTGAACCCTTTTTTTTTTTGGAGTTTTTGATTTTACAATTTTTTTTTATCATATGTATAATGAAAAATATATTAGTTGGGGGGGTGAGAAAGTAAAATAAAAAAATATACCAAGAGTGAAGAAAAAAGTAATAAATGATACTAAAAAAATGAGATGTAAAAAGATAAGAGTAAACCTCCTATAGAACTTTGCTATTGATTTTGACGCACTGTAAGCTGATTTTTATGGTGGTTGAATGGTGTTGGAGTAATGGTAAAATACTTGGCAAAAGTGTGGTGAATGTGATGTTAGAAAAGTGGGAAGAAAGTTTAGAAAATTAAATTTTAGGATGACAGTGCACTAATTTAGAGGCAGAGAATGTTCTGATTTAATAAAAATGGGTCCCTTGGGAACGAGGTCATGACCTCCTTAATTAGAAAAAATTAAGGTCAAGGTGTTTGCCGATAGACATAGGCTTTGTCATACCTATCGGTATACCATTGGCTTACTGGAAAAGTAAAATACATCTTTGCCTATAGGCCAAGGATCTACGGTGCAAATGGGTATTCCAAAAAGATTTTTTTGGGGAAAACGGGCATAAAATACAAACTGTTAGTCCAAATCGCCCACGAGTGGTTATGTTGAAAAGTATATTCAGAGGCGTATGAAAATTTATGAGTCCACTCTCGGGTTCGATAGTTGAGCAAAGTCAAACAACGCTCGATAGTGCTGGTGGCCTCTAAACGACTCGGAGTAAAAAAATAAGTATGCATGAACCATATGGCCAATTCATGCTTGGTAAGGACCGTTGGAAAGCGTATTCAGATCCCTATAAAAGTACATTGAGCTACTCTTGTGTTGGAGGGTTGACAAAAGTCAAACGGAGCTCGAACACATCCTACAATCATTGAGTCAATGTTTGGAGTAAATAGGCAAGTACGCTAGAACCGTAAGACCCATTCGCACACAGTATGGACCATTGGAAAGGGTATTTAGAGACCTATAAAATTGTAATGATCTACCCTTGGGTTAGAGAGTTGATAAAATTCAAACAGAGCTCGAAAGTATTTGTCACCTCTGGGTTAAGGTTTAGAGTAGGATCTAGGGTCTTACGGTTAAAGGAAAAGTGTTAGGGACCTAAGGATATATTTGGATGGTACTATGATGGGGTGTATACATATTTATCACCAATTCCTTCTCGAATGTACCTCCATCCTTCTTCAAAGGACAATTCCTCTTTATATGACCCTAGTGATTGCATTTGTAACATTATCGTCCTTTTCCACCACTAGGGTTGTAGAGGAACCGTGTCGAGCTTAACAAAGATCATTTATTAAACGAGCTTGAAATTATGTTCTATCTCGATTCATTTACTAAATGAACGAGATGAACACGATCTTTAAAAAGTCAAACACGAGCTGAGCTCGAGTAAATGGATTTTAAGAGGCCTAATCAAGCTCATTGATTCCTTAAAACCAAAACACGTGACGAGCTCGAGCCGATCCTAATGATCGCATTTTTTAAATAAGCTCAAAATCATGTTCAAGATTGGTTCATTTTCTTAACAAACGAGCCACTCTTAAGCTTTAATCGAGTAAAGCTCGAGTTATTCATAAACATCTCGATTTGTTTGCAGCCCTACCCACCACCCCTTGATCTAGACCTACTACTACATTTAGTAGATTCCCGATTGGTATTCCTTCCCCGATTACCACTATGAACACACAATCCCGTGCCTGAAATCTCACCCCCCGAAGACTTTCTCTTATAATTAGACAATAAAATCAACTTTACCTCATCCATTTAACTGTATCTTTACCATACAAAATGTTAGTGACAATATTCTGATACGAATCCCGAAGAGAGGTAAGAAAGAACAAGGCACGATCTTCTCCCTCTACTTTCACGTAAACCTTGCATAGTTGATCTATAATTTCACGAAATACATTAATGTGATACATGATGATCCAACCCTCCTCCATCTGAAAAAACTATTATTAGGCCGTTTAATAAAAGATTAAACTATTGAAGTAACTCCGTACTATTTTTTGAGGAAACTCTTTTCTTTAAATCAAATCAGTTTAATCACAAGATGTGTTTAATAAAATATGTACGAGATCAGTTCAAGATTTTTTAACAGGTTTAGTAAAATAGTTTAAGATAATTAAATTCAGCACAACCATAAGAATGAGATGAGTAGATGTAGAAAGATTAAGTACAAGAGATTTTTAACGTGGTAAAACCTCACCCAACTGAGGAAACATCCACGGTGACTTCTAAGTCACAAACCAAAAATCCACTAAAACAAAATATTCAAGTTACAAACTATATAATAAAAATGCACACAAATCAGTCCTATACAAGTTTAGAAATGTACCCACTGATTTTACTTCTAACTTCTCTGTAGTTGTGATTGTTGATGTGGCTTTCCGAGTTTGATAACTTCTCCACTTTGTTCCAGTCTTTACGTCGACTCTTTTTTATTCAAGATCTTATAACCAACACTTCTGTGTTGTAGTGTGTCAAGTGTTTGTGATGGTGATGTAACACATGCAATCACACACACACGCTTATTTTATACAAACAGTCCTATCAAATTACAAATCATATCTATATGCTCTCCTACAAGTTCTTTCAATTTAAGTGATTTCAAATTTCTCAAAGAGTTCAAAACAGTGACTTTAGGTATAAAGCATTTCGGAAGAGATCTCAAAATCTTTTTAACGACACGCGTGCTATCAATCACCTCACCCAAATTAAAACATGTCATAACAATGCCCGACAAACGAGCATAAAAATAGTCAAAGCATTCTGACTCAAACATGGTAATAGTCTCAAATTGAGTGGCCAAATTTTGTAATTTTGAGTCTTTAACTGCATTCGTACCCTCATGTGCTAATTTCAAAACATCTCAGGCCTCTTTAGACGTGGTGTACATCATAATTCGGCGGAACTCGTCGGGAGTGACGACTCCAGAAATAACGCTCAAACCACGAGAATTAAAATTAGACATTTTATAATCATCTTCAATCCAGGCTGACATGGGTTTTAAAGAGGTGATATTATCAACGGTGACTGTGGGAGGAGTCCACTTATTCTCATAAAGCAACCAAATACGCTCGTCGATAGATTTTAAAATAGATTTCATACGAGCTTTACAGTAGGCATAATTAGACCCGTAAAAAATAGGCATCTGATTATATAAGTGCTCCATAGGAAAAATTGTGAATTTTCACAAACTTGATTAAAAAAAAATCAATATCACACAAGTTATGCCGAAAGTAAAGATCACGCGATAAATTAGCGTAACCCTCTCTGATACCAATTTGTAAAACGTATGACGTTGTATGATAATTGATTAAATTAAATTCGCAAGTTTCCAAGTAAACCTTATTTAATTAGAGTCTACTTTTAAACCAAAAAAAATCAGCCCCTAATCATGCATCTAAAGAGCGTGTGTCAACCCATAAATAAATAAAACATGCGACACAAATTTAAGGAAAAATCCCCGTAGGGCAAAACCTTTATTTCTAGAACTTTGAAAAGTTTACAAGACCATTGACTTACATACAACCTGATAATCTCCCACAAGTGTAACACACAATGTCTTTGTCAAACCATCAAAGCAACGGCTAGAAATATCGTCGGCTGGAATCTCCCGCAGGAACTCCAGGTGGTCAGCAATGAAGCAGAAAATGCCTTCTCCACAAAGGTTGAACGAACATAAAGTTGTGTTCTTGGGTTTCAAAAGGATTCACAAAGGTTTGGCAATTATGTGTGAATCAAAACATGAGTCTTGGGACTCAAAAATGTGAAGACTTAAGCTAATATAACTATAAAAAATGTCTCTCCAAGTCTTATGAAATAACTCCCCTGAAGTTGGCTTTTATAAGGAAACCAAAAAGAGTTTAACGATTTTAAAACACTTGCCAGCATTAGGTACCTCGAACCGGTTTGGGTTTACCATGAACTGGTTCGCCTCCCGAACCGGTTTGGCCTTCGGTTCGCAAAAATCCACTGGAACTTGGGGCTTAAACACATAACATTTTTCCAAGTCTTTTCTCAGAATTTTCTTCACTTTCAAAGGGACATAACGTCTTCACCGTAGCTCAAATTGAGGTGTCATTTCTTCTAGTATCTTCGTTGCGGCAAGCTATTCAACTTTCCAGTTGATCGAAACTTTAGACGGTGGCTATAAAATTATGAAAATGCCCTTGAACTTTCCTATCTTGCGTTCTTTCATTATTTTGACTTTGCTTGCGAACCACTTGCATAAAGTCCCTAAAATCATGGAACGTGAAGTCGTTGAGGCAGATGTGGGACAAATGATGGAGATGTTGAATGTTGGATTCCCAGAATTCGGAATGGGGCCGTTATGTGAGCAAGTGAGGTGACTTGCCAAATGCAGCGGCGTACGACATACACATATGTAACATGTTGGACATGAGAAAAATATTTTTACACTGGTCCGTCAAAAACCTTACAATCGCAATAAAAGAAAGTATAACTAAAAGGACAGTAAGTGGAAAAGTCCGTAAAAGTTGAAACCAAAAACAGTTACAATTTCAATAAAGGAGAGAGTAACTCAACGGGTAGTAAGTGGAAAATGCCGTAAGAATAAAACACATTACACAATTGACGTGTATTGCCACGTGACTATGCCCTTTGCAAGGCGGATATAAATGCTTTATATATCATTTTATAGTATACTAGGTGGAAACCCGCATGATTTGCGCGCTAAACGATTAAGACTACTACCGTAAATATTTATTATTGCTAAGAATTTCTCAAGATTGTTTTCCTTACACCCGACTTCAATTTTTTAATGCAACCAATAAAAGTGAACATGGTCTAGGAAACATGTTTTTAGACCTAACTAGTATGATCACTTCTTAGTAGTGAGTACGAGTGGGTACGTAATGGATAAACCAATTAAATTTGGTAAATGATGTTAAAATGGACCCCATACAATGAGAAATGCATATGTATAAAACTGTTTTAATTCAGGTAAACCACTTTAGACTTTTAACAAACAGGTTGTGAACCGAGTATATTTGCCCTTAAGTAAGTTATATAAAAAATCAATCACCGATGCATAACAATGATCTATGAAGGTAATAAACCAAATAAGCAATAAAATAATAAAACATAAATAACAAATAACAAGCACAACAGATATACACTTGTTTTCATCAAAATTTAACCCACTGTCTGCTTCCAATTCAACGTTGTCCCATGGATCACCAACAGAGTAGTCCATATCAATAAACAAACCTAACATATAAATTGCCAAAAAAATTAGATATTGTAATTTTTAAAAAGGTGTTATTATTTGGGATTATATTTGAAATTATTAAGGGAAACATGCATATTGAGGTATGTTATTAAGTGGAAAAAAATAGCTATGGCAATTTCAACAAATGTATGTTATTTTTGGGCTATATATGATATCATTAAGTGAAAAATGACAATGCAAAAATGTTATGTGGGTTGACAAAAAAAAGAGCTACTCTAATTTTTAACACATGTATATTATTATTTGGGACTATTTATGACTTTATTAAGTGAAGAATCCCAACAAAAGAATTTTATTAAGTGGAGAAAAATAGCAACTGTAATTTCTATACAAACATGTTATTATTTATGATTCTAAGAAAGAAAAAAATACCTTTACCACAAAAAAAATCATGACTTTATAGTTCCTTGCCTTCAGCAGTTGAGAGTATGAGGGGGTTTAGTGGGATATTACCATCCCCGCCATCTAATCTGTAACAAAAAGAAACAACATATAGCAACGTGGTCTAATTTTTGTTCATTATGAATTTTAGCCACGAATTTCGATACTATTCGTATGGTAAAATAGTGACAATAACATAACATGTATGGATGAGAGTAAAGTGAAACCTTTGGTCCATATATTGAGTGAGCTGTTGTTGCAAATTACAGGGAAATGCCTCAAGATCCACCGAAATAGGGGGGCCGGTATCGACACACCTTTTCCTCAAATTTTTGACAATCTCAAGCTGAACTTCCTTATCATCATGAATCGGCACTTGCTCAGCCTCACCTAAACACAATCCAAGCATTCATCAAACTCTCCCCTTACCTTTCGTCCCCAACCACGCCATCGTCTCTCCAATAACCGTCGCATCATAAATTCTTGAATTTATCACGTCCTCCTTTTTCTCCTCAACTTGAACAACCGAAGCTTTAGTCGGCGATGATGCACTCTCCAGTGGATTCTCATCACCTCGTGTTGTGGTTGATCGGAGAATAGAAGCTTCGACGGTGATTAATGGCGGGATTAATAAATCTCCGTAGCGACTTTTGAGAGTTTTGGTTGAATTGTTATAATTAATGGCGGAGAGGTAGATGTGGCGACGCTAAGTGGGGAATAATTGGATGAGTGGTTTAAAAGTGTGAGTTTTTCAATCTCAAATTATAAGAGAATAAATGAGGGTTTGAAGAAATAGGGACTCATGGTAATAGGAACAGTTATGCTTCGTTGGAAATGAAGAGTCGAGTTATTAAATGGATGTCAAGTGATGAAAGGATGGATTACAGAGGGCAAGGAGAGTCTCGAAAATGAGTTAGTCATGTGGACACGCTAGATTTGAAGTAAAATTGAAGGCTTATAGATAATTTTATAGTATATAATAGATAATAGATCATAGATATCAGGTAGTGTTACCCCTGATACTAAACAATATTATTTATGCTGCAGTGGGTAACTGACTAATCTGTGAATGATTGACAAGTGGTTGCTGATGATTTACATGCAAGTTTGTGGTGAAAGGTAAACAAACATGAATTAGAGCATCCACAATGGTGGTGAGTAAGTCCAATAAATTTTGTAAAGTTAGCAATCAAAAGCCATGCAATGGTGGGATGCAGAAACCAAATATTGTAGGATAAAGAGTAAGGGTTTGTCAAAGTTATCATACGATGTTCAGAATGAACAAAAGAAGTTCATATCAAGTAGCTACGAACAATACAAGGTCGTTGGAAAATTTTTACTGCATGTAACTTTAACAGCCATTTCATTATAAATAGTGACCCCAAGACCTTCTCAATTTTTCATGCTCTCCCTTCATTTCTTCTCCTAAAATGTTTTCCTTATTATTTTCTTATTCCCATTCAACATAATTTATATTTTTAAAGAAATTATGTCGTCTTCTCATCAAATTTCTTTGAGTAATATTCGACAACAAAATATGACTCCATTTAAGGACGAAGTCCTATGTACCGTTTATGAAAAATATACCGCCCGAAGTATTGAAGGGATAGTGTCTTATTTTTGTATGAAAAATTTGAAAAATTCAAAAAATAGTTTGTGAATTTTTTTTTAGCATCCCTTTGCAAGAGCACGTTTGCCATTTGATTGATGCTTTGTTTCGAATACGGTGACACCCCGACTTTGCTTGTTTGATTTATTCTTCTCATTTGTCTATTTGAGGACATAATAAAAATGGGGAGAATGAATTGTCATATTATGGGGGGAGTTTAAATTTTGGGGGAGTTTTATGCTTTTCTCATAAATTGGTATGTGTGTTTATCTCATTTCAAACTCGATACGTCACTTGGTATTTGCTTTATCTCATGTGTGTAGGTACTAATTGATGATCACTGAATTGCACAACCTTATGAGAAAAGTTTTGAAGATTTGAAGAACAAACGATGAAGTCTTATTCATTTGTATCTTCCCAGTTTTAGGTTCATGGGAGGGTAGATTTGTATAGACAATTTGTTATTTAATAATTCATATTGTTTATATATGTACTGGCATAGACATAGGGTGAGATTTGTAAGGACATTTTTCTCATGTCCAACTTGTTACATTTGTGTATGTTGTACGCCGTTACATTTGGCACGCCACCTCACTTGCTCACATAACGGCCTCAATTCGAATTCTGAGAATCAAGCATTCAACATCTCCATCATGTGTCCCACATCTGCCTAAACGACTTCACGTTCCATGATTTTAGGTACTTTATGCAAGTGGTTCGCAAGCGAAGTCAAAATAATGAAAGAAGGCAAGATAGGAAAGTTCAAGGGAATTTTTGCAATTTTACAGCCACCTTTCAGAGGTCCGGTCAACTGGAAAGTTGAAGAACTCGTCGCAGTGAAGATACTAGAAGAAACTTCCCCTCAATTCGAGCTACGATGAAGAAGTTATGGCCCTTTAAAAATGGAGAAAATTTCGAGAAAAGACTTGGAAAAATGCTATGTGTTTAAGCCCCAAGTTCTAGCAAATTTTTGAGAACCGAAGGCCAAACCGGTTCGGGGGGTGAATCGGTTCGTGGTACACCCAAACCGGTTTGAGGTACCTAACACTGGCAAGTGTTTTAAAATCATGAAACTCTTGTTGATTTCCTTATAAAAGCCAACTTCAGGGGAGTTATTTCATAAGACTTAGAGAGACGTTTTTAGAGTTCAATTAGCTCAAGTCTTCACCTTTTTTACTTCCAAGACTCATGTTTTGATTCACACATAATTGCCAAACCTTTGTGAATCCTTTTGAAACCCAAGAACAAAACTTTATGTTTGTTCAACCGTTGCAGAGAAGTCATTTTCTTCTTCATTGCTGACCACTTGGAGTTCCTGCGGGAGATTCCAGCCGATGATATTTCTAGCCATTGCTTTGATGGTTTGACGAAGACACCGTGCGTTAAACTTGTAGGAAATTATCAGGTTGTATGTAAGTCAATGGTCTTGTAAACTTTTCAAAGTTCTAGAAATAAAAGGTTTTTCCATGCGGGGATTTTTTCTTAAATTTATGTCCATGTTTTATTTATTTATGGGTTGACATACGCTCATTAGATGAATGATTAGAGGTTGGTTTTTTTTTGGTTTAAAAGTAGACTCTAATTAAAAAAGGTTTACTTGGAAACTTGCGAATTTAATTTTATCAATTATCGCACAACGTCATACGTTTGACAACTAGAAACCAGTGGAAACGATTGTTGATGAGGGATTTGTCGAAGAGAGTGGTGATTAAAAGGTTAAAGTTTGAGGATCAGACCTATGGTACTGTATAACTCTGATTTAGGTTATCATGGGGTTGTATTTCAATTTTGTGTACCGTTATGAGCACCCCAATTAACATGGATTTAATTTGTTATTTTGGAAAGCGGGTTTATAAATTGGCATATGTATATAATGATTTGGACCAACGTATCCAAGCTTGACTCTGACCAATCTTCATGAGCTTCGATTTCGGCAAATAGAGATGAATATCCAAATAAAGATTGGAGGTGTGATCTTAGATCATATATAGGGTATTATGAATTTCCTAAAAATTTCTTTCATATAGAGAAGGATGGAGGAATACCATATATTGTGGTGACCCATGATGGTCCTATTCTAATGAAGTTTGAAAACATTTGCTTACTCCGAGAAGGGTTTATTTTTTGTTATATAAGAGCCAATAAAGAATTTCTAGGGTTGATTTTTCCTTTCCACATCATCTATATCCATAATCACCCCTTCTGTTGTATGTATTGTCACATATGCGTGTTTGGATATCTTCTTCAGAGGATTGTTTAAGTTTCTAAAGATTCAAGTTTCATGGTTAATTTGAAGTTGGTTTTCTATCTTGCAGGGTTTCCTTATTGTGACAGCTGATTGTTTTGGTAAATGGTTTTGAGTGTGGTTTTGCTATTTCCAAGTTCGTGCATGTATTGTTTGCTTGGTTTGTGGTTATGTGTAGGACATGGGTGTTTTCTTTAGTTGTTTCAAGTTTACTGTTATGTGTTGATGATAGTTGTTCCAAGTTTAATTTTTTTTTCTTTTGTTTGGGTTGGGTTATTGGATTTTCTGTTGTTATTATGTGGTTTGTTCCGGTTGTGGGCTGGGGACTTTGGGTATGTTTCATATGTCATATTTGGTCAATTCCAAAAAGATGAAAATATTTTTGAATTTTTTTATTATTGATATGATCAAACATGTTATAATTACTCTATAAACTGAATAAGTTACTGCCTTTTTTATGTACTTATACAACTTTTAACTTATGTAATGTGGATACACTATAACACTTGTCATAATTTTGACACAAACATGACATGCCACAATTTTATGGCAAGATATTCCCACACGAACTTGGCAAGATCAAGACAATATTTTTTAATTTCAAATATACTCCGCACATTACATCTCACTTGCGCATCGCGCGAGTTTACACCTAGTATCTTACTAAATTACAGATAAGATGTATGCAGTTTTAGCCTCTTGATTATTAGTCCGTACATGTATATATTTATTATAAGGTTCTGTTTGGACGGTGAATATTTAATTAAGCTATGAAGAATGTAAACACACACACACACACACACACACACACACACACACACATCTAAATATATATAATAAAGTAGGAAACTTATGTATGTCATAAGATGGAAAGATGACGTCATCAATATGATTTTATCCTCCAATGCCTATTTTGCCCTTGAATTTTTTGGTTTCCCCTTTTTTATTTGCTTACTAATTTAAATTTCAATTCAAAACTGTGGGTACTTTTGTAAAACCCATTTTATCAACTTCTCACGCTCTCTCACTTCTCACACAAACTTTTCATTCTCCCCTCTCACTGATTTCGATTTTTCTCCCAAACCCTCCCGCTGCCAGTCAGCTCCAACAATGTCGCCATCCGCCTCCAAGGTTGACACCATCAGGTAATCTCTCTCTCTCTCTTACTCTCTTACACATGAACGCACCCACATACATGTACATAGACATGCACACAGATAACAAATATAAGACTTTTTTGGTTCAATTTGGGGTAAGTTGTTTTAACCGATTTGCATAATATATCACGATGAAGTTAGTGTTGGGTTTGATATGGGTTTCTTATTTGTTAGTTTGATATGGATTTGATTGGTTTACTTTGGAAGAAACATGTGATGCTAGGGGGTTTGGTTCATTTCTTATATAGATCTCGAAATATTTGTTAGTTTGATGAATTTTTTATTTACATATTTTTTCATATCTAATTACTTTTTTTGCAGATTAAATAGGTATTTTATGTTATGACAAAAATATTTTTTTGTAGATCTAATTAGGTATGCATTCTCTCTCTCTCTCCCTCTCTCTCTCTCTCTCTCTCTCTCACACACACACACACACACACACACATTGGAACTTTGTATTTTTTTAGTTCAAAATAAGATTTAGTAGATCTATTTTTTTATTTGTGCTGTGGTGTTTATGTTTTTTTTCTAGATTGAAAACTAATCAGGTATACATTCTCTCTTTGATTGGAACTTTGTGTATTTCATTAATATATTATTTGTGTATGACAACTGTTGACTTACAATTTCTGTATTTTTATATTTTTCTATCTTTATATTGTGAATACCTATGGTTCCATGTATAAATGCATACCTATTGACAAATTTGATTTAGACAGCCATTAGTGTGTTTTGGTCTGTTAGTCAGCCTTGATTACTTCAGTAAATATTCTTGATTTTTTTGTTCAAGTTTCCAAACTGAGGCTTTTTTGTTGAGTTTTTTGTGTGGATATTGATTAAGAATTTGAGTATCGAGTACTGTAGAAGTTAAAAAATGGTTGCATATATAATATAGAAGCATATATTTCACAGATATGCTGAACCCGTATGAGACCACCAGAAAAAGGGTGACTACGCATCAACTGCGCCGCTCACCGGTCCTTCCCTGTTTTGACAGTTACACTCAATTTCATCAGATCTATCTATACTACTCAGTGAGTATATTATTTGGATTTTGTTTTGTTTTTCTTACATATAATATTTATGAGGTTTTTTTTCAGAGTTTGAAACAAATCTGAAATTCTTTGCCCGAACTAATTCATTATAGTTGTGAGATTTTGTTTTCACCTTTGCTCATTCAAGGTAATTATATTTTATGATATCAATCATGTTGTGTCTATCAATTATATTAGCCAATTATTTCATAACCTGCTAATACATATCATTAGAGTCTTTTTTTACGGATGATAGTTTGTTTTTACCTTTACATTATAATTTTATATCTTAAAATATCTTTGGATATGAGAAGGAACAGTGTCGAATCACTCCCTTCTTGAGCAAACTCCTGTTGCAGTTCTTATCGACAATGAAATTTTTTTTGATATTAAAAATAGGTCACTGGACATGAAGTGCCCAACCGATACCAATCTCAATAGTGGATTGTTTATAATAATCCATTGCATATGTACAGACCACTATGGTTTAATAATACCTCAAGTTGAAGTATCGTGAACCCTTGAATTTCTCAATAGTGGGTGTTGACTTCTCTCACATTATGTGAGTCATGTTAAGGAAAATATAGAGGGTTGTTCCAACTCCAAATTACCTGCAATATAGCATGTTATTCGACAATGGTTGATCTAATGATATGTATTAGTAGGTTGTGAGACAATTCTCTTATACAATGATATGTATTACTCTCCTTCGCTGACTATTTATTATCGAGTAAATTATCTAAAAAAATATCTTTATCATTCCACAAACTTGAATCATGTCCGCTAAATTTATATTTGTACCTTTTATAAGCCATGAGTTTTTACATAGATATGCTTAATCAAGCTATTTGGAGTACATATGTTTAATTCATATATCTCTCGATGTGGTGTGGTGTTATGGTTCTATTTTTATATTTCAATATTCTATATTTTTTAGTTTATATAATTTTTTTTATCTATTTTCCTACTTTTCATAAACTTTGGTTGAAATTTAATACCATCAATTATATTTTCAGATTATGATAGGATGAGCAGATTATCATGGAGTGTTGCAGTACCATAATGAAGATGAAAGTTCACATCCCGAAAGTTTACTTCCCATACGAATTACATGACAAGATCAAGATAGATGGTGCGTGTCGAGATGAAACTATATAGAACTGTGTTCTCTATATCATGCTAAGAATTATAAATCAGAATATGGTTGATAACATCGTTTGGTGTTTTTGGCTGGGTTTATATTTTCATGAGAATATTGCTACTTGATTTGTTTGTCTATTATGTTTTGAAATTTGAAGGCCCATTGTTTGACAAATTGTCCAAGTAATATTTGAATTGTCCAAGTGTCCTATTGTTGTTTAAAATATTTTTTAGCATTATCTTAGTTCCCCACAAATCAAACTCTAGGTTAGTTACTTGATTTGTTTTACAATTTTGAATCTCGCCATTTTCTTTAATAAGTAAGTTATTGCCAATTTTGTTCAGGATTCTTTGGGGGAAGAATAAGTCATTCAAGACGAGGTCAAAATTATAGGTGGTGATCTTGATGGAGTTCGAATGGATTAACAATCCGTCAAGGTGAAGCTAAAAAGGGGGAATTCCCATCTTGATTGGTAGGTATTTGTTGATTCATGGCATTCCCATATTTTTTGTGTTCAAGGTAGCTTCATTTAAGACACACACACACACACTCTTTTATTAATGGCATATATTAGGCATTTTCAATTAAGTCATTTTATTGATTCAAATTCATATATTGATCATTGTTATGTCAATTTCAGTGTTATAATCTGTTATTTCTTGATTCAAATTATAGGTGGTGATCTTGATAGAGTTCGAAGGGATTAACAATCCGTCAAGTCGAAGCTAAAGTAACTTGATGATTGAAAGGGATACATAAAAAAATAGATCAAGTGTTGAGAAAAAAAGGGGAATTCCCATCTTGATTTTTAGGTATTTGTTGATTCATGGCATTCTCATCTTTTTTATGTTCAAGGTAGCTTCATTTAAGACACATACACACAATCACACACACACTTTTATTAGTGGCACATATTATTTATTTTGATGCAGTGAGTAGATGTGGATGTAGAATATATGATTTGTTTTAATACACATATACACTGCATATGTTACACAGTCCACTGAATAGGAAATCGAAGGCTTACAACTTTTTTCAATGGAGAAGCATTTTACAGAGACTCATAAATTTTTTTATTTCTCAAGAACTATTGTACATGGAGAAGCATTTCTCATGAACAAGAACCAAATTAAGAAGATCAAGATCACTGAATAGGAAACCATTGTACATATATTTTTAGAGACTTGCAACTTTATATGTCGATCTT
The DNA here is from genome assembly GCA_949130495.1 of Sambucus nigra. Lineage (NCBI taxonomy): Eukaryota > Viridiplantae > Streptophyta > Magnoliopsida > Dipsacales > Adoxaceae > Sambucus > Sambucus nigra. The sequence continues at coordinate 315,792,105 of OX422219.1, read as the reverse complement.
AGGCTCATTCTAAGTTTACATTTGCACACTGATTTTTCAAACAATTTTTGTTTGCACACTGATATTTATCAATAATAAATAAGATTCTCCTCATTCATTTATAAACATAATTTTTTGGTATTTCAAAACAATTAGACCTGGTGGTACTTCGGTTGTAGATTCTTTGGTATTTTAGAAAATTTTACTTTCTTTGATTTGTTACATAGATATTTGATCTCCATATCAAACTTTGATTGTTTCAAGCACAAAGATATATGATTTGTGTTGCCTATGTTACAGAGGACTTGTGTACAACAATAGAAGTAGATTACAAAGCTGTCATTCAAGAACAAAGATATAGTGCTTATGTTTTCCATATAAATGCAATAGCAGTAGATTACCTATGTTACAGAGGCTTTGAATATGTTGTTCATGTACTAATTTAGATTTTATATTTTGTCCTTCGGGTTTAAGATATCTTGGGTACTAATTTGCGATTTTTAATATCTGCCAGTTTGACAGTACGATTTTAGCCTCCAATATGCAAATTACTAATATGATTGTTGCATTTTGAGTGCATTTCAGTATAATATATTTGATATTACCTCGCTCCCTAATCGTAAGATTAAATATAATACATGAACCTTTGTATAAGACTGACCTGTTAATTTTTCAATTATCATTAAAGGAACTCTTCATTATAAGACTGACCTGATTAGGTTGGTAGCTTTAGGTTTTATCCTTCGCCGTTTAAGAAACCCTGCTACCAAAAACAACCACCCCTCCATTGGGTCCGAAGAAATGTGGAATGCTTCCAGTGGTAGCTAAGAATCAAATGGAGAAGGTGGTGAATCCATTGTTCAAAAAACGTCCAAAGCAATTTGGGATAGGAGAGGAATTTACTCCTAAGAAGGATATCCACATATTCGTGAAATAGACACAAGTTGTTCGCATTCAGAGGAAGAGAAGGATCCTCAAGCAGAGGTTGAAGGTCCCACCAGCTCTCAACCAGTTCACGAAAACTCTTGACAAAAACCTCACAACAAGTCTGATTCATAGTTTGATCTCACCAAAACTCTTTATGTTTAGTGTGATCTTTTAATATATAGTTTGATTCTTAATTTTTTGAATCTATAGAAGAAGCATACTACAAGGACAAGTGGAAGACGATCCATTTGAGTCTCTCTTGAGCCATTGAAGCTGTCATTCGAGAAGAATGGTCATAACCACTCACATTCAAACCAGATGAAATAGGAGTGAGGCGTCAGGTAATTTCAGGTTCGTAGATTTTTTTTGCCCTGAACTCTCATCAAGTAATTAACTGAATTTAAGGTATGGAAATGAAAGGTGCGATAAACTTCAACACTATTCTTTTTCTACTCAAAACTATATAAATATCTAGATAGCAGTCTAGCACGTCATCTGATTTAAGACATCACTTGATCTTCCAAATACTAATGGTTTACTTACCTAACATGTAGTTATAATTATAGTCCAATTAGGCAAAAGTACATTTGTTTTATAATAAGAAGGCTGCTGTTACCCTGTACCTTTTAGTCAAACTGCATAAACCGACTATCCTGTACCTTTTACCGAACATGTGGTTATAATTATTTTGTTGTATTTGTTCTATTTTTGGTGTTCTTCTCACAATCAACTTTTCAAGTGGCTATACATGTTAAGTAATTGTTATGGTATGTTTACTTTTTAAGGCGTGAGTTTAGAGAAGTTTATGAGATCTGTTGGTGTCACAACCACACTCTTAATTATGGTAAGGCTCTTGCTCATATATTATATGATTATAAGGCCATTATCAAATAAAAGAAATAAGATTGAGTCATTTTGGGATACAAAATGCAGACTTTATTATGTTTATCCTCACCTTCTCTCAGCTCAAGTTAGAAGAATCAATTTATATTACCGTCTAGATTGAGAGAGAAGCTAACATTGCTATGATTATGTTACTTATTTTAATTTGGACATCTTTTATATATTTTTTCCCTAGACCGAGCAGGTCTGATAGTGTTATGATTATGGTACTATTGGCCTCTGATTTTGCTACTAATTAGGTTGGGATTTCTAAAATATTACATGGCAAGGTTCTAGCTGGATTTAAATTTGCACCAAAAACATAAATCGAATGTCATAATAGAGCAGAAAATGTTCACAAGTATTACAAACTATTCCTTCCTTTATTGATCCATAAACTTCATTACTTGGTCCACTTTTCTCTTATTGTTCTTTCATCAGATTAACACTTTCATAGTCCTACCATGCTACTATTTCAACTACACAAGTTCCTTTACTATGTCTTTGTCATTATTCAATTTATTAGGACTTAAAAATGTGTTCTTAATGAATTTATAATTTTTCTTTTTGGTCTTTGTTTTATTTTCTCAAAGTAATATATAGTCCTCTTTTTATACAACAATGGTGGGTTATAAGGAGATATGGTACTGTTGATTATTTTCTTAAGATTAGTATTCTATTTTTAAAGTTTATTTCTTATGGAACATATTCAATAGTTTTTTAGGTTGTTTTGATTTTGGCTTATGCATTGCAGGTCCTTAGATATTTTACATGTCCAATCTAACTGAGTGTGGGGTAGTTTCCCCAATACAATGTGCATATAGAAGGGCCCTTCACTCCACAGGGAGCTTCGACAAAGTAATGAAACGTGAAGGCCACTTCAGAGCTTCAACAATACAATGTTGGACTAGGAAACGTGAAGAGCCACTTCAGAGCACTAAATGAGAGCCCTAACCAATTTTTATATACGTAGAACAAATTCTTATATGCATGACAAATTTTTTTATAGGACTATTAGTATTTTTGTTGTTCGGGTGTTTTTTATTTCTTACACAAGACAGATAGTCGTATAAACAAAAGTTCTGCCCGAATTTAATTTATTTATTGATATATTAGTTGCATTTCCACAAGTTGAGTTAAATTGATATTGTTTATATGAGGTACAAGAAGGACTATTACTATTGTTGTGGTATTTTTTTATTTCTTAAATAGGGGTGATAGTCCAATAAAGAAAGTAAAGTTTGCCTAAATTTTCTAAATTATATACGCATTTGTGTTGTACAAAAAAGTTTTACTTAAATTTATACGATTCAATACTTTTAACAATTATCAGCATTCCTTCAAGAATGGGCATACCCTAGTGTGTGTGTATATATATATATATATATATATATACACTAGCGGAATGCCCGTGCCTGAAGGCACGACGAAACATTCCAAAGTACGTAATCGTAAAACGGGTAAAATTTTCAAATTGCATAATTAAAAAACGGCAAAAACATCGTTACCCGACTAAACAAAGTGTAATTTAAAAGAAATGCTCGTAATCTGCTTTGTTTAAAAGACTGTCGAAATGTGTAAACAATTCAAGTCAAGTTTTATTACAACACAAATGTGAACAATTTATATATCGGACTATCCACCCTCTAACATCACTTAAAATACAAAAATATTATTTACGACACGAAAGTGTAAATAGTTTTAAAAAAATTGGGCAGAATCTCCTTTGTATATCGGACTATCCACCCTGTCCAACAAAAATATACTATCACAATTATACAATTATGAACAAAAATATCAAATGACCAAACGCAAGACTAATTCAACTCCAATTCTTTGATTTGTAATGAAAAAAATTGGACACGACAAAAACGCCTGCCAAGAATTGCATGTCATTGTAGTCCTGATAAGAGTGTGATCTCTACAATAACATGTTTGTTGTGAATTAATTGAAGAATTGCATGGTGCCATTCCCTGAAATAAAAAATCGAATTCAGGCCACAATTACGTGAAATATATGTACAAATCATGATTAATGAAACTACAAAATTGACAATGTCATTTTCGTACATGTATGGGAAAATGCCCTAACTTGTGTTATTTGCGTAAAGGTAAATCAACAGAAGAGTAAAAATACTGAAAAGTGAACAACGTTAAAATGCACAAATTTTGCAAGAAAAATGAACAAAACATTTCTACTTAAAATTAAACTGTGCAAAAACAACTAAGCATTGTATCTCATATCCAAAAGAAATAGCTAGTCAAGTCAAAATTTCTTTTACAACACAAATGAATGTACACAATTTTATTTTTTGGGGTTCCTTTATTTATAGGACCATCTATCAAGTTCAAGAAAAAAAAATCTAACAACAATATTAATTTCCTCGTAATAACGATAAACTATTATTAAAAACAAATAATTGTAAATAAATTAAAAAAATTGGGCAAAAAATCATTTGTTTATAAGACAATCCACCCTGTTTAAGAAATATAAAATAATCCACGATAACAATATTAATTGCGTCATGGACCTCACATGAATAACATCATACCATCAAAAAAATTTAATTCGGAATTTTTTTTTAAACCACCAATGTATACACATTTTTGAATTTTTAGGCATAATTTACTTAGTTTATAGGACTATCCATCAAAAATATATTACGACAACAATAGATATAGTCCGCAACAACACTAATAAACATTCAAATAATGGGTCCAATAAAAAGAAATATCCCAAATTCCATTAATGGAAAAAATCATCTCAATACATACGAAATTCATCTCCATACATGAGGCAATTTTGGAAATATAAGAATTGTTCATCTCAATACATGAGGCAGTATGGGAAGTTTAAGAATTATCACCACGGAAATGAGTTAAAATCAAGTACACTGGTGGGTTGTAGTTTACTAAAATGAGATGGAAAGTCCACAAAGCAGAGTCTTTTACCTGAAAAAGAAGAAAAAATCAGACTTTGAACTGAAGATGGAGAATTCATATTAAACTTAAGGAAATAAAAAATTAAGTATATGAGAAAAGTTGAACCAGTGTAAAGTACAAATTACTAAAAAGATTCAACTTTATAACTACAACTAATATACAATAAAAACAATGAACCATACATATTTAATTGGGGTATTACCTTAACTTTGAGTATTACAATAAAGCTCAACTCTAGTGGTATTTCTGATGCTAAGGGCAACATGGGGTAAGGTGCAATTCGCATAAATACTCAAGGTAAATTTCATTGGGATTTTTCCAATTTTGGATTTAAAAAAAAAGAATAAGTCTTATTGTAGAGGCTTTAGCTGTTAAAAGAGGTTAAGAAATTGCCTAGATAGAGGTAAGGATTTTATTGATGTGGAATCAAATCCATCTATTATTTTAGATTGTTTATCAAACCACCAGAAGTTGATTCCATGGAAAATTACATCAGTTATAAAGGAGATTCAAGATATGAGATAAAATCTTCAAATTAGATGCATCCATTGCCCAAAGAAAGCTAATGCAGTAGCAGATTTACTTTATAAAAGAGAATATCAAGAGAGGAATGAAGTTATTTTCAATCAAATGGAAGATTTGATAATCTCATGTAATCAAGTTTCCATGTTGCGAGTCTCCAAGAAGTTGATACCAAGGATTATTAAAGGATTTATTTTAATTGGACTCTTATAATTTTCTCTATATCTCTGTTCCTAATTCCTTAGGTAGATTTGATAATCTCATGTAATCAAGTCTCCTTGTTGGGAGTCTCTAAGAGAGGGATATTCTCTCTTTTATTTCTAATAAATTCTCCTCTTTCTTTAAAAAATGATTAAGATGAAAATGAATATTTAATAAATGATTAAGATTATTATGAGAATGAATCTTCACTTTACTCCCAAATGTGCATATATGTTAAAAGGCAGAGCCTTCTACTGTGCATAAGATTAGGAATAAAATGAATAAAAAGAATAAATTGCATTAACTAAATAACATGAATCTATGGTGAACACAAATAACTATTGTGCGTTGAGATACCTGGCAGCAACTTTCTACCGTGCTTACGACACAACATGTGCCTTGCCCACAACACATTTTTTTATAAACACTAAGTTATATCAAGCATTGAACAGAAGACAAATGGAAAACTTTCACTGGGTGAGTGGAACATAATTTATATAATGAGAACATAGCCAAAATTGATAGAAATAACTGACATTGCTTTAGATGAAACAAAGCCAAAATTACAGAGAGACTGAAGTTTCAAACTTAAGTCATCTAGATGACATCCAGTTATGCCTGCAAAATGGAAAAACATAGGTATTATAATGGGGTCTAACTAAGCTGGATATAGCCAACTTATTATAGCAAATAGTCCTAAAACAAAGGGTACACAAAAAAAGGTAAAAATTAGAAACACATACTAACCTCAACAGCTCATGCTCAATTTGCATACCAAATGACTTGTGTATACCTACATGTAGTATTCACATTGTTCTCCAATTGTGACCAAGAAAATCAAGCTGAAATACTAAAGAATCACAAATTGATTAAGAGAATAAAAGTATAAAAAGAACCAAAAAATGAACACGCTTCGAAAATGATCCGATCATATATTAGGCATAAACTAAACACCAAAATAAAGGAAGTTAATTTTCAATTGAAATCTAAAACTCAACCTCAAATATGGGAGATTGGGATATTAAAGTGCAAGAGACCAAAAATATGTTCTCCTTACATCTATGACATAATTTTTGCAACAAAATTTTCACATGTCCATAAGCATTTGAAGTTCAATGTCAAAATTATAACTTTCGTTGATGATAAAAGAATAATCATGCTACTATTCCTTCCTTTATTGATCCATAAAATTCATTACTTGGTCCACTTTTCTCTTATTGTTCTTTCATCAGATTAACACTTTTATAGTCCTACCATGCTACTATTTCAACTACACAAGTTCCTTTACTATGTCTGTGTCATTATTCAATTTATTAGGACTTAAAAATGTGTTCTTAATGAATTTATAATTTTTCTTTTTGGTCTTTGTTTTATTTTCTCAAAGTAATATATAGTCCTCTTTTTATACAACAATGGTGGGTTATAAGGAGATATGGTACTGTTGATTATTTTCTTAAGATTAGTATTCTATTTTTAAAGTTTATTTCTTATGGAACATATTCAATAGTTTTTTAGGTTGTTTTGATTTTGGCTTATGCATTGCAGGTCCTTAGATATTTTACATGTTCAATCTAACTGAGTGTGGGGTAGTTTCCCCAATACAATGTGCATATAGAAGGGCCCTTCACTCCACAGGGAGCTTCGACAAAGTAATGAAACGTGAAGGCCACTTCAGAGCTTCAACAATACAATGTCGGACTAGGAAACGTGAAGAGCCACTTCAGAGCACTAAATCAGAGCCCTAACCTATTTTTATATACGTAGAACAAATTCGTATATGTATGTCCAATTTTTTTATAGAACTAATAGTATTGTTGCTGTTCGGGTGTTTTTTATTTCTTACACAAGACAGATAGTCGTATAAACAAAAGTTCTGTCCGAATTTAATTTATTTATTGATATATTAGTTGTATTTCGACAAGTTGAGTTAAATTGATATTGTTTATGTGAGGTCCAAGAAGGACTATTACTATTGTTGTGGTATTTTTTTATTTCTTAAATAGGGGTGATAGTCCAATTAAGAAAGTAAAGTTTGCCTAAATTTTTTAAATTATATACGCATTTGTGTTGTACAAAAAAGTTTTACTTAAATTTACACGATTCAATACTTTTAACAATTATCAGCGTTCCTTCAAGAATGGGCATACCCTAGTGTGTGTGTGTGTCTGTATATATATATATATATATATATATATATATATATATATATATATACACTAGCAGAATGCCCGTGCCTGAAGGCACGACGAAACATTCCAATGTACGTAATCGTAAAACGGGTAAAATTTTCAAATTGCATAATTAAAAAACGGCAAAAACTTCGTTTCCCGACTAAACAAAGTGTAATTTAGAAGAAATGCTCGTAATCTGCTTTGTTTAAAAGACTGTCGAAATGTGTAAACAATTCAAGTCAAGTTTTATTACAACACAAATGTGAACAATTTATATATCGGACTATCCACCCTCTAACATCACTTAAAATACAAAAATATTATTTACGACACGAAAGTGTAAATAGTTTTAAAAAAATTGGGCAGAATCTCCTTTGTATATCGGACTATCCACCCTGTCCAACAAAAATATACTATCACAATTATACAATTATGAACAAAAATATCAAATGAACAAACGCAAGACTAATTCAACTCCAATTCTTTGATTTGTAGTGAAAAAAATTGGACACGACAAAAACGCCTGCCAAGAATTGCATGTCATTGTAGTCCTGGTAAGAGTGTGATCTCTACAATAACATGTTTGTTGTGAATTAATTGAAGAATTGCGTGGTGCCATTCCCTGAAATAAAAAATCGAATTCAGGCCACAATTACATGAAATATATGTACAAATCATGATTAATGAAACTACAAAATTGACAATGTCATTTTCGTACATGTATGGGCAAATGCCCTAGCTTGTGTTATATGCGTAAAGGTAAATCAACAGAAGAGTAAAAATAATGAAAAGTGAACAACGTTAAAATGCAAAAATTTTGCAAGAAAAGTGAACAAAACATTTCTACTTAAAATTAAACTGTGCAAAAACAACTAAGCATTGTATCTCATATCCAAAAGAAATAGCTAGTCAAGTCAAAATTTCTTTTACAACACAAATGAATGTACACAATTTAATTTTTTCGGGTTCCTTTATTTATAGGACCATCTATCAAGTTAAAGAAAAAAAAAAATCTAACAACAATATGAATTTCCTCGTAATAACGATAAACTATTATTAAAAACAAATAATTGTAAATAAATTTAAAAAAATTGGGCAAAAAATCATTTGTTTAAAAGACAATCCACCCTGTTTAAGAAATATAAAATAATCCACGATAACAATATTAATTGCGTCATGGACCTCACATGAATAACATCATACCATCAAAAAAAATTAATTCGGAATTTTTTTTCAAACCACCAATGTATACACATTTTTGAATTTTTAGGCATAATTTACTTAGTTTATAGGACTATCCATCAAAAATATATTACGACAACAATAGATATAGTCCGCAACAACACTAATAAACATTCAAATAATGGGTCCAATAAAAGGAAATGGCCCAAATTCCATTAATGGAAAAAATCATCTCAATACATACGAAATTCATCTCCATACATGAGGCAATTTTGGAAATATAAGAATTGTTCATCTCATTACATGAGGCAGTATGGGAAATTTAAGAATTATCACCACGGAAATGAGTTAAAATCAAGTACACTGGTGGGTTGTAGTTTACTAAAATGAGATGGAAAGTCCACAAAGCAGAGTCTTTTACCTGAAAAAGAAGAAAAAATCAGACTTTGAACTGAAGATGGAGAATTCATATTAAACTTAAGGAAATAAAAAATTAAGTATATGAGAAAAGTTGAACCAGTGTAAAGTACAAATTACTAAAAAGATTCAACTTTATAACTACAACTAATATACAATAAAAATAATGAACCATACACATTTAATTGGGGTATTACCTTAACTTTGAGTATTACAATAAAGCACAACTCTAGTGGTATTTCTGATGCTAAGGGCAACATGGGGTAAGGTGCAATTCGCATAAATAGTCAAGGTAAATTTCATTGGGATTTTTCCAATTTTGGATTTAAAAAAAAAGAATAAGTCTTATTGTAGAGGCTTTAGCTGTTAAAAGAGGTTAAGAAACTGCCTAGATAGAGGTAAGGATTTTATTGATGTGGAATCAAATCCATCTATTATTTTAGATTGTTTATCAAACCACCAGAAGTTGATTCCATGGAAAATTACATCAGTTATAAAGGAGATTCAAGATATGAGATAAAATCTTCAAATTAGATGCATCCATTGCCCAAAGGAAGCTAATGCAGTAGCACATTTACTTTATAAAAGAGGATATCAAGAGAGGAATGAAGTTATTTTCAATCAAATGGAAGATTTGATAATCTCATGTAATCAAGTTTCCATGTTGCGAGTCTCCAAGAAGTTGATACCAAGGATTATTAAAGGATTTATTTTAATTGGACTCTTATAATTTTCTCTATATCTCTATTCCTAATTCCTTAGGTAGATTTGATAATCTCATGTAATCAAGTCTCCTTGTTGCGAGTCTCCAAGAGAGGGATTTTCTCTCTTTTATTTCTAATAAATTCTCCTCTTTCTTTAAAAAATGATTAAGATGAAAATGAATATTTAATAAATGATTAAGATTATTATGAGAATGAATCTTCACTTTACTCCCAAATGTGCATATATGTTAAAAGGCAGAGCCTTCTACTGTGCATAAGATTAGGAATAAAATGAATAAAAATAATAAATTGCATTAACTAAATAACATGAATCTATGGTGAACACAAATAACTATTGTGCGTTGAGATACCTGGCAGCAACTTTCTACCGTGCTTACGACACAAAATGTGCCTTGCCCACAACACATTTTTTTATAAACACTAAGTTATATCAAGCATTCAACAGACGACAAATGGAAAACTTTCACTGGGTGAGTGGAACATAATTTATATAATGAGAACATAGCCAAAATTGATAGAAATAACTGACATTGCTTTAGATGAAACAAAGCCAAAATTACAGAGAGACTGAAATTTCAAACTTAAATCATCTAGATGACATCCAGTTATGCCTGCAAAATGGAAAAACATAGGTATTATAATGGGGTCTAACTAAGCTGGATATAGCCAACTTATTATAGCAAATAGTCCTCAAACAAAGGGTCTACATAAAAAGGTAAAAATTAGAAACACATACTAACCTCAACAGCTCATGCTCAATTTGCATACCAAATGACTTGTGTATACCTACATGTAGTATTCACATTGTTCTCCAATTATGACCAAGAAAATCAAGCTGAAATACTAAAGAATCACAAATTGATTAAGAGAATAAAAGTATAAAAAGAGCCAAAAAATGAACACGCTTCGAAAACGATCCGATCATATATTAGGAATAAACTAAACACCGAAATAAAGGAAGTTAATCTTCAATTGAAATCTAAAAATCAACCTCAAATATGGGAGATTGGGATATTAAAGTGCAAGAGACCAAAAATATGTTCTCATTACATCTATGACATAATTTTTGCAACAAAAGTTTCACATGTCCATAAGCATTTGAAGTTCAATGTCAAAATTATAACTTGAGTTGATGATAAAAGAATAATCATGCTACTATTCCTTCCTTTATTGATCCATAAACTTCATTACTGGGTCCACTTTTCTCTTATTGTTCTTTCATCAGATTAACACTTTTATAGTCCTACCATGCTACTATTTCAACTACACAAGTTCCTTTACTATGTCTTTGTCATTATTCAATTTATTAGGACTTAAAAATGTGTTCTTAATGAATTTATAATTTTTCTTTTTGGTCTTTGTTTTATTTTCTCAAAGTAATATATAGTCCTCTTTTTATACAACAATGGTGGGTTATAAGGAGATATGGTACTGTTGATCATTTTCTTAAGATTAGTATTCTATTTTTAAAGTTTATTTCTTATGGAACATATTCATAGTTTTTTAGGTTGTTTTGATTTTGGCTTATGCATTGCAGGTCCTTAGATATTTTACATGTGCAATCTAACTGAGTGTGGGGTAGTTTCCCCAATACAATGTGCATATAGAAGGGCCCTTCACTCCACAGGGAGCTTCGACAAAGTAATGAAACGTGAAGGCCACTTCAGAGCTTCAACAATACAATGTCGGACTAGGAAACGTGAAGAGCCACTTCAGAGCACTAAATCAGAGCCCTAACCAATTTTTATATACGTAGAACAAATTCGTATATGTATGACCAATTTTTTTATAGGACTATTAGTATTGTTGTTGTTCGGGTGTTTTTTATTTCTTACACAAGACAGATAGTCGTATAAACAAAAGTTCTGCCCGAATTTAATTTATTTATTGATATATTAGTTGTATTTCGACAAGTTGAGTTAAATTGATATTGTTTATGTGAGGTCCAAGAAGGACTATTACTATTGTTGTGGTATTTTTTTATTTCTTAAATAGGGGTGATAGTCCAATTAAGAAAGTAAAGTTTGCCTAAATTTTTTAAATTATATACGCATTTGTGTTGTAAAAAAAAGTTTTACTTAAATTTACACGATTCAATACTTTTAACAATTATCAGCGTTCCTTCAAGAATGGGCATACCCTAGTGTGTGTGTGTATATATATATATATATATATATATGGAGAAAACTAAAACTAAAACTAAAAAATACAAAAACTCATAGTTGCAACACGTTTTTAGGAGTTAAGTATGAAATGAGTTTACTAAAATTACAAGTTTCCACCTGTTTGAAGTAGGGAATTGGTTATGTGATTCTCTTTACACTCTCTGAATGTAAGGATTTGTATAAGTACATACCCAGTTTAGTGATACTAAGTGTCTTAGTTTCCTTTCTTCTCAAGAATTTCGGACCACTAATTTTCGTTTCGTAGATGACTATACCTGGAGCACACTCGTTATTGAAGATGGTGGTTAAGAAGAGCTGCAAATGGTACGCAATGCTTGAAAAAACAATCACAAAAAACCGTGCCTAGTGGATACTTTCCTATCTATGTGGGTGAAGAGCTTAAGAGGTATGTGATACTCATCAAATGCTTATCTTCTATAAGGATGCAGAAATTGTTGAATGACTTCGAGGAAGAGATCCAAGCAATGGAGCCAATAGTGCTTCCTTGTTCCAAAGATATGTTCGAGACAATAATCAGTCTTGTCATGGATGAGAAGAGCAGCTTACAAAGATAATGAGGCAGTGTTTATGTTTACGGAATTTCTACAGTATTTCGGTTATCGTTTAACCTCTCTCAAACTAATATTTTTTTTCCTTGTTGGAGGAGTATGTCTTTGACCTATAGGAAGCAACAAGTTGTGATATTAAAAAAGAAAAAAAGACTTAGATCCAAATGAAGAGCTTTATCATGCCAAAAGAACTACATGTCAGAAAGGAGAATCACATCATTACTATACAGGAAGAGCTGGTTTCACCATACAAGTATCTGTAATTGTTTAAAGTAGCATTGATGTTTGTTTAGCTCAAGTTTAGTGTTTAGAAAGTAGCTAACTCTATTTAATTTGTATATGGCTAAGCATATGTCATGTTCTTTGTACTCATACATGGTTTTGTTACGTGCAGAATGCTTATGTAACAACAATGTATCCCCATCGTGCTCATTTTACTTTAACAATCCCTTATATGGATACACATTATATGTATCACTTGCATTTGATAATATGGATTCACATTATATGTATCTCTTGCATTTGATAACTAATATAGTTTAAATTGTTATAAATATAGGATTGCTGGGATGAATTTTTTTGGAGAATTTAAGAATTTGAGGCGTAATATATTATTCTACTTAAGGTGTTATTTGATCCCATTCAAATCGAGTTTGCCAATGGAAATGTAGAAATATTACCTCAAAGATACAACAAATCCTCATAATTCTTCACGTAGAAACCCTCCAAGATTCTCACAAAATACTCAATAAAATTGGTAACAAGAAATGTGAAGAAAGAAAATTTTGTCCATCTTTATAGACAGAATAGTGTTTGTTGATGAACAGACTCCAACCCAACATTTATTTAATCGTAGCCCTTAAAACCATTTGTTTCAATTTAATGCTCCAGAGTGATTCAAAAAGGCTCGAATTCCTCCTAAACAATCTTAAAAACACTCTTGTCTATCATGCATTTGGCTTCCCCAAAATAATTTAATGTTCTCAGTAACAATTATGAACCATTTCAAGCCTTGGCCAGGGAGGTTTTTTAATGGAATAGGCAAAAGAGTTTTTTAAATCAGTAATAGTGCAAGGAGGAGAGTTATGTCAAAATTCTGGCACATGTTATCATTTGTGTGTTTATACCGGTGTTTCGTGCATTGTCCTGTTTAATTGGTGTAAAAATAATTTATCGAAAAGTTTGATTTTGTCTCCATTAAGTTCTCCTATGAAATCATGGTGTCATTTATGGTTGGAGGGGAGGAGTGGTGCCTGGCTAAAGAAGCTTGGGGCTAGAGTTACCGGGTTAGATTGAATGCTCAATATGGTGGTAACAAACATGAAGCTGAGTTACATTGGCAATTTTTATGGAAGTTACATTAAAGTGGATGAGGCCACTCTGAAGGGGAAAGAGCTACAATGGACTAGAATTCTAATTAAAAATTTTACTTGTGCACCTGAGAGGATTAAAGTTGAAGTATTTGGTTGGGTGCACGAGCTTGTTATTTGGTCTGAAAAGGTCCATGCCCAGTTTGTGGAACGGGGAGAGGACTATGGTGAGGCCAACGCTACTTCTAAGGTCACAGGTATTATTGGATGTCATAAGAAGAATGAGGAGTGGAAGCAGTTATCCTCCCCGATGTTTGGCAGGTCAGTAAAAAGTCTAACGACTCATGCACGGAGGTCTGAGTCTGGTAGTGTTACAAATGACGGTCGGACAACCTCTAAGGTGGGTGTTATTGAACGTAAAATATTTGTTGCACTAGTAGTTACGAGGCTGGGGCAGAAGGACCATGACAGAGTAGGTGTGGCAGCAGCTGCGGAGTCGAAATGGGTGTGTCTCGCTGGTGCCATAGTCTTAACAGACGTGGTTGCAAACTCATGGATGATTGTGGCGATCCCTGTCACCGGCGAGGACGGTATAGGATGTACTCCTCCGGAATATTCCAACGAGAATAATTATTGCTTCGAGGAGTATTCTGGGAAGCCATTTGTAACTGGTGGCTATGACGTTTTGGGGTTAAGCTTCAACAGGTGTATCATTAATTGTGGGAAGGATAATGAGGAGAATACTAAGGAGAATTTTGTTTCTATCAATAGTCTTGTTCCATCAAGTTGTCCTAATTTCAGTACTTATGAGACATCTATTTAAAAGACATTACAAGTGCCAGTCAGAGGCAGTATTGTGGATAGGTTTGGTGGGACTTCTACTGTGACTAAATGTCTCAGGTACAAGTATGTCAACGATTTTCATATTGTCAAGAGGGGCTGTATCAGGCAGGTTAATACGCATCTCCTTTCATTAAATGAAAAGAGTTCTCAGAATGAAGATGGTAGTGTTTTCGTACAAGGCACGGAGAGGACTGTATTGAATGATGAGTGTGGTTTTAATGTAAGTGGAGGGTATTCTTGGGAGTGCGGGGCTTTGTCTAACGTTGTGGAGAATGGGGAGCTTGTTCTTCGTCCGAGTAGGACCCATTTCTCAGATTCGAACTGTTTGTTAAACTCCACTGAACGTGAGTCTGGGGGTATGATGGTGCCCTTTCCTAATGTAGGAACCTTGGCAGTTGTGTTAAACGATTTGGCCATCCACAAATGCGGTCCTATAAGTCGGGTGGATCCTCATTATGGGAATGTTAAACAAAATAAAAAAAGACGTATATCTCGGGAGTGACATGTTAGGACTTAAAAATATGAAAGCATTCAGAAATTTGAATAAAAATTACAACAAAGGAAAGATTACGGAGAAGAGTTATGGGGGGAAGAGTGGGTCATTTTTGCCAAAGTCGAGCCGTAAGGCGGAGGGCTATGTAGGGAGGGGAAAGGCTAAGGCGTTGGAAGAAAAATGCAAGGTTGTGGTGGTTCCGAGTGAAACTACTTCCACAAGTAGTGAGGGGTGTTGCTCGTTTTGTGATGCCGACGTACCTATTATTGGGCCCGCAGGGGGAGGTGGCTCGAATTTTGAGGCATTGAATAACTCCAGGCTTTGGGTGGATATTTTTATTCCGAATCAAGAAGGGAGTGTGAGGGGGTGCAAGGAAGAGAGGTGGTTTGAGGACCCGGTGGGTTGGAGGGAGGATATATTAGAAGCTATAAGCAAATACTCGGGGGTCGGTTATGAAGGGCTCGAGAGAGAGGCTTGGGGCTTGATCGAGAGGATAGATAGGTGCCGGTTGATGGGGGATGGGGTTAAGGAGTGTGAGGGATTTAAGTTTCCTAGTCTCATGAAATTACATATTATTTCGTGGAACGTTAGGGGGTTGAACGATTTTACCAAAAGAGGGGTAGTTGGGGGGCAATTGCGAGATGGAAGCCCGATATTTTATGCCTACAGGAGACTAAGATGGGTAACTTTGATGAATGTTGTATTAGATCCATATGGGGTGGTCGGTGGATTAAACGGGTGAGTATGGACGCTGAGGGTGCTTCGGGAGGGGTGGTGATTTTGTGGAACTCCGTTGTGGTTGATTTGATTGAGAGTTTGAAGGGTGTATAGTCCCTCTCCTGCCTGTTCAGTAATAGGGAGGATGGGTTTACTTGGGGGTTTTCAGGGATTTACGAGCCTGTAGAGGATCATAGTAGATGGGAGTTGTGGGAGAAGCTGGCTGGTGTGAGTAGGGTATGGGATGTTTCGGTCTGTTTTTGGGGGTGGGGGATTTCAATGTGGTGCACTTCGCTGGGGAGAGAAGTTGCAGAGGTAGGGTCAATAGGCTTATGAGAGAGTTTTCGGATTTCATTGACGAGATGGAGTTGTTGGATCCGCCGTTGGAGGGGGGACTGTTCACCTGGTCCAGTTTTAGAGATAGGTGGTCTATGTCTCGTCTGGATCGATTTCTGGTTTCCAAAGGGTGTGTTGAGCACTTCCCAAGGATGGTTCAATATTGTTTGCCTAGGGTTAACTCGAATCATTTCCCTATACTTTTAGAGTGTGGGGGGTGGAGGGATGGTGTTTCCCTTTTTAAATTTGAGAATATGTGGCTTAAGGAGCAAGACTTTGTGGATAGAGTGGGTGGTTGGTGGTCTGGCTATGTGGTGGAGGGAAATGCCAGTTTTAGGTTGGCCGCTAAGTTGGGTCTTATTAAGGAAGATATCAAAAAGTGGAATATAGAGGTGTTCAGGAATGTTCGCTTGGTCACAACTAGTCTCATGGAGGAGGTCAGGATGCTCGATGAAAAGGAAGGGATAATAGGTCTTTCGGAGGGGGAAAAGATTGTTAGGGAGTGTAAGAAAGGGGAGATTGGGGTTAGGTTCATTCAGGAAGAGATTAGTTCGCGGTATAAATCTAGGGCGTTGTGGTTGAGAGAGGGTGATCCGAATACCAAGTTTTTCCACTCGGTTTACAGTTCTCATATGCGTGGTAACCATATTGGGAAAATAGAGGTGGGGGTGTGGGTTTCGAAGAAGATAGAGAGGTGAGGGGGGCTATTACTCAGTTTTATGAGGAGCTTTTTAGGGAAGAGGAAGTGTGGCAGCCTTCTCTTGATGGGGAAGATTTTGGCAGCATCTCAGCTTCTGAGGCCGAGGGTATCGAAGGCTTCTTTAACGAGGAAAAGGTGGTGCTAGTTCTGAAGTCGATTAGTGGTGATAAGGCACTGGGGCCTGATGGCTTCTCGTTGGCCTTTTTCCAGCACAATTGGTCCATTGTCAGGAGCGATGTGATGGATTTCTTCCATGGTAGGGGTTATTTTGTTCCTAGGTTGAATTCAACTTTCATTACCTTGATTTCTAAGAAGGGTGGTTCGTGTGATATTAGAGATTTCAGACCAATCAGTCTGATTGGGTGTATGTACAAGTTGCTCGCAAAGGTTTTATCGGTTAGGCTCAGGAAGTTTATTGACCCCCTAATCTCTTACTCTCAGAATGCTTTCGTTGGGGGTAGACAGATTCTTGATTCAGTCTTAGTGGCCAATGAATGCGTGGATTCTAGGTTTAGGTGTGGGATTCTAGGGTTGGCATGTAAACTTGACATTGAGAAGGCGTATGATCATGTGAATTGGAACTTTGTTCTGTACCTTTTGAGTAGGATGGGCTTCGACGAGCGGTGGTGTAGGTGGATAAGGAGGTGTGTTTCCACGGCTCGATTCTCAATTCTAATTAATAGGGTGCCTGATGGATTTTTACCTAGTTCTCATGGTCTATGTAAAGGAGACCCTTTATCTCCCGTTCTGTTAATTTTGGTCATGGAGATGCTAAGCCGAATGATAGGGAGGGTGGTCGACACTGGGTGTCTCAGGGGGTTCACCTTTGGGACTTTGGGTCCTAATAGGGTTTCGGTTTCTCACCTTCTTTTTGCGGATGATGCGATAGTTTTCTGTGATGCTGATCTGAGGAAAGTTCGGGCTCTGAGTTTTCTCCTTGTGTGGTTTGAGGCGGTGTCTAATCTATGGATCAATGCTAGGAAGTGCGAGTTGATCTCCATTGGAGGTGAGGGCGGTGTGGATAATTTAGCCTGCATTTTGGGTGGGTGCATATTTAGCCTGCATTTTGGGTGGGTGCATATTTAGCCTGCATTTTGGGTGGGTGCATGGTGCATCGGGTTTCTTACTAATACTTATCTTGGCCTACCTCTTGGGGCAAAGTATAAGTCTACCTCTTGTTGGGAACCAGTTTTGGAGCGTATGCGTAGGCGACTGGCGGTTTGGAAGCATGGGTTTCTATCGAAAGGGGGGAGACTGACTCTCATCAAGAGTACTTTGTCTAGCCTGCCAACTTAATTCACGTCCATTCTTCCTTTGCCATGTGCAATCCGTAAGAAGATGGAGAAACTTATGAGAGATTTCCTGTGGAGAGGTGGTGAGGAAAGCTTTAAGTATTGTCTGGTAGGATGGGAGGAGGTGTGCAAGACTATTAAGGAAGGGGGGGGGGGGGGAGTGAAGAATCTGGCTCTCTTTAACAGAGATTTATTAGGGAAGTGGTTGTGGAGGTTTTCTCGAGAGGATCATAGGTTATGGAGGAGAGTTGTAGGGGCTAGGGGGAATCTCTCAGTGGGGTTGGGGACCGATGGTAGGTAATTTTGCTCATGGCATGGGTTTGTGGAAGCATATTGTGAGGGGGTGGGTGGTATTTTCCAGACACACGGACTTTAAGTTAGGGAAGGGTGACAGGATCAGGTTCTGGAAGGATAGGTGGGGCGTTCAGGGGTCTTTATAGGAGCTTTTCCCAGGAATGTATAACCTTGGAAGGAACAGGATGGGTTGGTGGCTGGTCATATGACTATTAGCGCGGAGGGGGTGGCTTTGTGTCCTCAGTTCAGAAGAAGGTTATGGGATTGGGAGCTTGAGGAGGAAGATATGTTCTATGAGTGGTTGGATTTGGCCCCCCGGCCGACAGCTAGTGAGGATTTCTTGCGGTGGACGGGGGTTGGGACTGGGGTGTTCTTGGTTAGAGTCTACTATTCGATATTGAGTGGTAGTGGGATGTCCAGTTCTTGTTTCCCTTGGAAGTTTAAAGCACCGTCGAAAGTCAGATGCTTTGTGTGGACAGCGGCTAGACAGGCCATTCTGACTCTCGAGGGGCTACAGAAGAGAGGTTTTCGTCTAGCTAGTCGTTGTTGGTTATGTAAGGAGAATGAGGAGAAGACTAACCACCTTCTTCTTTATTTCAAGGTGGCAAGAGGCATGCAGGCTTTTTTTTTTGCTCTCACTTGGACCGTTTGGGTTATGCCTGAGTCTGTAAGGGCCCCTATGGGAGTGGATGGGTAACAGGAGGGTGTGGCGTTTAGTGCCTAATTGCATTTTTTGGACAGTATGGAATGCGAGATGCTTTCAGGGCATCGAGACGGCGCCATCGAGGCTCCGGTATCTATTTTTAAGCACCCTGCTTTGTTGGTATAAGGAGAGCCTCGCTGTCACGACTCAGAAGTTTCTTGAGTTCGTTGAGGAGATTCACTCGATTTGGTAGTATGGGTTTCTGGTTATCGGGATGTTTTGATTTGTTTTCTTGTTCCTGTCTTTCTGTTTTTGTATACTTCCTATATATGGGTTCGCTCCCTTAGCGATAGTTCTATAATATCATTTACTTATAAAAAAAAAGCTCGACAGTACAACGATCACTTACCAAAGTGTCATGCAAAAATCAGACCGTTCAGATAAATTTGTGTGTGTATTATCTCTGATCGTGTATATTTAATTCTAGGTCACCTGACTCATTACTTTATTAAAAATCAAAGGTTCCTATTGCTAATCGAGAAGTGCAAAATGCGTCTTTAAAGCTTCCATTACGCCCTACGCTCCCTATTGTACTTTCGCAGATGCACATGTTTTTGTGTGTGCGCCGATGGTGCTAGGGTGCACACACACTTGGATCATACTTCTTTATACAAACAAATAAATTCTTATGACATACATACCTTTTATTAACACATTCATAATTTTATCCTTTCTCTTATATGGGACTTTGGTAGAGAAAGGACCATACACTGGTATTCGAAGTACCTTCATCCCTTCATTCATGAGACCTCCATATAAGTAAAGCTCGTAAAAAGCCAGACAAAAAATATTTATCCAATATGATAAGTAGGTAAGAAGTCCATCCTTGTTCCACCAACTTCCCTTCACCGTTTACTAACCTACCCAGATACATTCGCATTCATGACCTGCAATCCTTCTCCCACCCCTACATCCCCGTTATCGTATCAAACTAACCTCAAATAATGGTTTCCCATTCTGCACGTCACTTTTCACCAGCTTAAGGGCTTGCCTAAATAAATATGGACTTCTCCAATCTATCTCACATCAAATAGAGTTTAGAGTAAGTACTTTGATTATTTGTAAATGAAATAACGACTTCCTCCCCTCATGTTGTGTTCTAGGCGTAACATTGGTATGCCTTATATATAATTTAGTCTAAGTCTTGATTGTGTAACATCAACCATAGGAGTCAATCTAAGTCTTGATTGTGTAACATCAACTATAGGAGTCAATCTGTTAATCATTAAAAGTTTTGTGTCCATTATAACGACCTTAGACAAAATCAGACCACCTTAGCCAAAGTCTACGGCTAATTATGTTTATATTAGTATTCATCATCATAAGGAATAGACATAAAAACACCAAATAATGTACATAGACCCCTCAACAGAGATGTTAAAAGACTCCACATCCTCTGTTATTGTTATTATTAAAATCCTGCCTCCTTTTATGAAAGTTATATAGTGAGGGGGACGTCTTATCTAAATCGCACTCCATCATAAAATAATTTAGTTTTGTAAGTAATTTACCATCTTATCTGTAAGATTTACATAGAGCATTAGATATTGTATATGATAGGTATCTCGTATTTAGATTTTTTAAGTAGTGAATACTTGCATTTGGGGTGTCACGTATGTCACCATTCTAAGCAACCTGAGAGACGCCGATTTTGTGATTGAATAAAATTTGCTTTGTAATTTTAAGACCTGCTGTAATATGTATTTTGAAAATAGGATAATAAATATTTTATTTATAGTTTTAGTCCCTATTTTTTTATAAAGCCGTTGACGCGGACTCATATTCATAAAATATAAACCAATCACAGCATGTCACGTGTCCCTTTAATTTGAAAATACGGATTAAAAATGGAAACGAAATGTTTGTTGCCCTATATCCAAAATAAATATTATTTTAAGTCCTAAAAGTAAATAATCTATAAAATTTATTAGGGTTGTGGTGACCTTTCCTTAAAAAAATTAGAGCATTATATATAATACTATGTGTAAGTCCGAGCGATGCTCCAACAAGACAAAATGTGCGACAATTGTATGATTTGTAAAAATTTTTGTGTGCGGGGGTGGGAGGGGAGGGAGATGGGTATATTGAGAGCAATATCTATTCAATATGATCATCAACCAATATCATTTTGCTTGAATAGGAATATGCCTTTCGATTGAAAAATTGAGCATTAACAAAATGAAAACACGGCCACGATACATAGGTTTGAGTCATAACACATAAGAATTATGTCTATTGTGAATTATACAACACCTCCTTGAAAAGTCAACTCACCATTTACATATCCCTTAGGAAAAATATTTAGAAGCCAAGTTCATATGTCAAAATCATCTTATGGCATCTCAAATATTAGCAAATAACACAAATATAAAAAGTTTGAAAATGTTCCAGTTTCTTTTAAATGCTTGATCATATAACGAAACCCTTTATTTTTGAAAACCAAACATGTGGTGTGTATTTTGAAAAATCCATGATTAGTTATGACCTATTTTTCTTCCTTATGTTTGATTATTTTCAAAAACTATATTCGTTGAAGAAATATAAAATAAATAACACATATAACACAAAAAAAAACAATTCAAATAACACAAATAATCAAGAGAAATTGGGCCATTGATGTTGCAACTGATCAGATGAATCATATCCAATCATCCATAAACCTGTAAACCAAAATACAAAAAGCAAAGGATCGAAAGTCAATCTAAAATGAATCTCAAGATTCACCTATCATGTTTAACACGATATATGGTGGGACCCATATGTTATCCCAAAATGAATAAAACCTTCAAGCTTCATAGACATGTGATCAAACCTTGTTGACTTAATATGATCACCACTGACTGAATCACCCAAACAAATCATACTTTTCTTGTATTTTGATACAACACGATTCAAAGAAATGTTTATTTATTGGAATATATGAATGACATATGCCATTCCCATGGAAATCCATCTCGACTTATTAAGCCCAAAACATATCTGAAAAGATAACAATATGAATCATTTAAAACAAAAACCTTAGGACCACTTATCCCAAAATTGTCTAAATCAAATATCACATCATGAGGTATGCTAAAGACCATGCACCACCGAGGCTAGCAATTTCATCAGACAAAACATAGTTGCGGTCGCGTCAATGAACATAAAATCCTACTAAAAGTTGAGTAATAAATTTATATTTGGAGAATCAATATTTTCTTTTAAAGATAAACTACAATCCCCCCAGATAAACCAATACCTTGTAGTCAAATGTATTAACTTCAGGATGACTAATGCTTAGCTATAATGTAAACCTCACCACAATGCAATTTCATAAATATTTATTGAATATGTAAAAAAAACACATTAAACCTTCGATTGAAAAACTGTCAGCCAAAGGAGTTCACAAAGTCAATAACAAAAATCAGTGAGAAATTAAGTCATTACAAAAATCTATATGAAAATGTATTGTTTATAAAAATCCCTCATAATTCGGTAGTTATTAAAGTGTTGTGTAGAACTTGTCTTGTTACCTTATAAAAGAGAGAATCTTTTTATACATAAATAAAAGAATGGGATGAGAACAAAAATGCAAAGAAAGAGATTAAAAAAACTGTATATACAAGTTAGAAAAAAAGCAGTTGTTACTCACCTTTAAACCCGTAATCCTTCGTCAATACCCCAACACCCAAACCCCATCCCACATCGCTCCACCCCGCTGTTCTCTCTCTCCACAACCCTCAATACCCATAACCCGCTACACCTTCCTCTACCCACTGCCCTGTGGGACCAAACTAATCCATTCTCTATACATCTTGCTGCCAACTATCATGCACCCATCCCCATTCACTTTCTTCTACCCTTTCTTCGACCCAAACCCTTTGTCCCGCTACTATACCAGCTTATGTACCCACCCGAACGAAAACCCAACCCCATTTCTGCCATAACCGAGCTCTCATTTACCCACTGCCTGACACGAAAACCCCTTAATCGAACCAATTCCCATAACCTATGCTCAAAGTACCCACATCGCACCTGCCCTGAGATACCCACCATATATGTTAATATGGGTGGTGTATCTAAGCCTGTAGTGAAACATCTATTATATACTAGTTTGGTTTGTGATTGGCCAAATCTGATGGGACCATTGGTATTGTAGTAGAAAATGTAAGGCTGGAAGGTAGAGGGTTATTTTTGAAAGATTTGGTCGGTTGCATATGAATAGGTTTTTTGAGTTGAAGTTATGCTGATGTCCACGTGGATATCCTTACAAAGGAGGATAATTAAAAGTCTTTAAATTTTTTTAGGAAATTTTAGAGTATATAAAGAATGTGTGTCGTATATACTTCAACATGTAGCCATAATTATCAATAAGTAACACAAGAGGGAAAATATAAAGTATGATAGTCTTAGAATCCGCTTAGGTAGCATTTTTTACTTGGAAAGGAAAGTAAAAGTGTAGGGAAATAACTTTCATGCATGTTTTGGTATCTTTGGGTATCAGAAAAGATGTAGGAAACTTGTCCTCAAACTCTTCTTCAGGAAAAACTTTCCAACAAAACATATCCTACCAAAGACCGAGAATTTTGGAGGAAAGTTCGACAAAACTTGGAATATTACCCAACTATTCATAATAATACTCTGTAGGGAAATAACTTTTATGCATGTTTTGGTATGTTTGGGTATCAGAAAAGATGTAGGAAACTCGTCCTCCAATTCCTCTTCCGGAAAAACTTTCCTACAAAACATATCCTACCAAAGATTGGGAATTATGGAGGAAAGTTCGAGAATTATGGAGGAAAGTTCGAGAAAACTTGGTATATTACCCAACTCTTATTATTATTATTATTATTATTATTATTATTATTATTATTATTATTATTATTATTATTATTATTATTATTATTATTATTATTATTATTATTATTATTCTTATTATTATTATTATTATTATTATTATTATTGTTGTTGTTGTTGTTGTTGTTGTTGTTGTGGTTACTACTATTAGTAAAATAGTTCCCCACAACTATTCATAATAATAATCTGTAGGGGATATCAATTCACAATAATTGCAATATTACTGTTCTATATGAATGTAATATGAAAAAGGCCACATAAGATTATCTGGTTTGACAGATCATCCAACTTATTTCCATAGGGAAGGGAGGGAGCTATTTATTAACTAAGAATAAAGGAGGACGACTAGAGTGCTAGGGTTTCTATCTAGGAGTCCAATCCGTGGTCACAAGAGTAAAATTAACACAACTCAAAAATTGGAAATGATTATTATTGAGTGGTCATGATTTTGGACCGTGACCAGTCATTTTAAATTATGACCCAGTATGTGACCCCATCGAAGGTTGATCTACTCCATCAGTTGGTCATAGTCCAAAATCGTGACCCTAAAATCTGAAAAAATAGCATCAAGATGGTAAATTGAACGGTCCCGCACTACATTTTGACCATTATCTTATGAACTAAAGAAGAACATAGCACTTTCGAGTAAAGCTGTATGGAATTTTGAAAATGTATGTGAATTGAAAAAGGGTGTCATTTTAGACTCTGTATTTGTGAGATTTGTATCTTCATGATTGGAGCTGAAAATGATATATGTCAAAATCATGAGAGATGATGTGGTAAGAGATATTACTTTAATTGGATGACACTACCTTTGAAAATTAGGAAGTTTATCCCATCATATTAATGAAAGCTTGAAAGTCACCACATGAAAAAAATATTTTTGAAGGGATGTTTAAAATATTTTTATAGATTCAAAAAATTGAGTAATATCAAGGATGTGAAGCAATGTTTTGACCAAAGAATCATTTAACGAGGAAGAGAAAAGTGTCAATTGAAGATTTTACTTTTTCAAGAAAAATGAAACTTTTTCGCTAATAATCATTTGAAGTTTCAAATTTCCATGTAAAATATCTGTTTTGATATTTTTTTTTATTTCATCGGACAAATGCTTATGATTCTACACTTATTTATCCCACACGAGTTATCTCTTATGTGATATTTTAGATTAACTTTAAACATGTTATGAATCATTCACTAGATATTTTATTGTCCATACACAATACTTAGAGTAACCATTTATTCCTTGACTATGGCAATTCATAACGCAAATATATCGAACCTTATTTGTGTAAGTAATCTTGAGAAGTGGATCATGTGAGATAGATCACTCTGTATCATTTGTGAGTTGTTCCTTGTGTTGAATACGCATTTAGGAATTTGGATATCTCTTGCCATTTGTGCGGCCAATGAATAATTTTCGTTAAACAATAATTATAGTCGCTCCAGTGAACGTCCTAACAAGTTGGAAGTCTGGCTGCAGCGACATGATGTCTTTGGCGCGTCCTGACCACTTTTTTAGTCATTTTTTCATAGTCCATGAATCACGTTCTTTTTTTTTTCTTAGACATTGTTGGGTTATTTTGTTGGTTTAGATATTTAGTTATAGTGACACTGTTATGTCATTGTTGGATATTATGATTATGTACTTAGCAAGTGGGACCACAAATTTTGTTGAATCTATCCTAAGATATTTTAGATACCTTTTAGGACATTTTATGTCATCTTATATAGTGTCTATGTTTAATCACATCTCTATCCTGGTTATCTATGTTGTGATTTCACATCTCACCTTTTTATGCGCTTTTATTTTGCACAGCATGGATTATTTATCCTTATTATTCACTCTCTATTATTTTATTAAGTACTAACCCATGTTATATACTTGCTGACTTTCACATAAGCTTTATTCTATTTGTAAGAGAGTAGCTCTCTTAGTGCTAGGGTGCTTAAATATAAATTGGGGCATAACATTTATTAATGGCAATAACTCAACAATCAACGTGCTATTAGTAATGAAGTAATAAACTGAGTTGGAATAAAACAAAATGTTTGGCATAAACTCTTAAACTCTCGTATATAACTCTATGACTACCAATAAATACAATATGTTTGTAACAATAAATTAACCTTTGAGATAGATAATTAGAGGGAGAGAAAATCAAGCACTTTAGATACACCACCTCAGGCAGGCAATTCAAACACCAAGGTCCGAAGGAATGAGTGTCAAAGCTCAATAATTCTTATCTTCTTGGCAAAAATCTTGGAAAAGTTATAAATGGTGAAGGATAAAAGCTCTGGTTCTTGAAATAACTCTATCATAAATTTCTCTCACTTTCTCTTTAATGTTTTATGTGTGATCCCTTTTCTCAAAGGATATTTGGGGGATATATATAGTCTGTCAAGTACACTCGAGTAGTCTTAGGGTCATAAATTACTAAGTCAAACAACTGTGCCTCCACGTCACTAGCATTAAATGCAAATTTATGTCACCAAGCTTTCACATCATTGGCATTAAACACAAAGTTTTGCCACCATGCTTCCTCATCACTCCTAATTAATTCTTAGGAAAGACTTAAGTGACTAGCTATGTGTCAGGCGGCTACCTATAGGGAATAGCTTACTAAACCATCTGTCAGACGCAAACCACCATGGTTTACTCAATTTTGGATTGGACATGGGATAGGTCACTCATGAAGTCACTAGGATACCTGTACAAATAAATTTGTTACATTGGACAAAGGCCATTTGTACCAAATATAGTAGACAAAGGAACTCATGGTCGTTTGGATGATTCTATCTCGAATGGGCTGGTGTATCTAAAGACCTTAAGTCATGACCTAATGTTTCTTTTCTTCTCAATCCTCCAAACTAGTTCCCTCCTAGGTTTCATAAGTGAGGTTGTTCGATTGAAAATGAAAGCTCTCCCAAGTCCTGCCAAACTTGTTCCATGGAATACCGAGTAACCTTGCCAAATATTACATCATGTCTCACAAATACACATATCATAAGTTAAAACAAAATACTAAGGTTCTTTAATTTTTTTTTCCCTATAAAAATCTTCCTTTATGCCTCCTTATAACATTCCGATGGGTTTTCTTGATTCCTATGTGCTTTATATAACTTCCTCTGTACTTTCTCCAACATCCTCTGCACTTCCTATAGATTTTTATTTCTTGTTCGACCTAGCTTAAGATCCATCTTTCTTGACTCCTCTCATACTTTTCTAATGTCACTGATATTTATTTGAATCTTTCTCTACTTAATCATCCAACTTCTTTATTGGGGGGGGGGGGGGGGGGATTATCTCTAATCACAGGTTTAGCATTTAGCCCCCTGCATTTTTCCTTCGTAGAGAAATTTGTTATGCGGACAAGAAATATATGTATGAAATACCTTGATCCGAAAAACATCCACTCCAATAAACCTCACCTTGTGTGATCTCAAAGGAAACAAATTGTGACTGGCAATCATCATAGTATAAAATTCTCGATCTTGGAAAACTAGTTATGAACGGGCTTATGTTATGAGAAATTATTATGGACAAACATGATTCATGTGAACTCATTGCAAACAAAAATGTGTCTTAGGAACTCATTGTGAACAAATTTGATCCATGGGAACTCATCGCGAATAGCCTTGGCTTTTTCAAACATAAGTTGCAAAAGAACCGCAAAATCCTTCCTTTGTAAACAAGTTATTCTTTTTTAGTGCATGCCCATAATTAATACTATAGTCCAATTGTCTTACTTCTCTGCTTCCATTTTTCACGTGGCATGTTCGGGAAACTATACATAACTCATTTACCCAAAAGCGATCATTTGTTTTCTAATACCCATGCATGGGAAATCAAACATCAGCATCCCAAACGTCTAGCTCTCAATCATTTAAAAGTCCGACACTTAACATTTTCCAAAACCTTATAATTGTCTACAATTAAAATTTAGATCAAGCTTTTCTTAGAGAAAGAAAGTGACCCCTTCCCATTAAAATACCAAAAAACACCACCAAATTCAATCTGTACCACTAATTCCTCATCGCCTTTATTTATGTGTTATTTGCAAAGCATTTCATCCACTCTAATTTTTCTTAGCAGCAATGGGCTCTTTAATCCACCAACCTAAGGTTTTCGATCAAGACCCAGAGGCCCAAAAGACGAAACGCCAATCCCAACTTGAGTTATACCATTGTTCACCCTACTTTGGGAAAAAGAGAAGTTTATGGAAGAATGTAAGTGATTTTCTGGACAGTTGCAACCCAAAGGTGACACTTTGACGCTGGTGGAAGAACTAGAGGAAAGAGATGAATGGGGATACCTATCCTAGTTAGATTTCTTTATTTTGGGTTGGACCGTGGGGACTTCCCTTACTCCCACATTAATTTTGAAGCACTTGTAGGCTCCTCGGAAGGCCTTGATTCCTGGTCAACCTATATTCACCAAACCTATTCTGGAATCCTTAAAACGGTGGGTCTTTTCCACACTTGGTGGTTTGGGGACTTTATTTTCTCTAGGAAAAATGTCAGCCTCCAATTATTGGTCTCTTAATGAAACCATGTGTCCCACACTTTCATTACTGCTTGGGTGAATTCACGATCACCCTTGAATATGTTTGCGAGATTATAGGCCTTGAGCCTTATGGTGCGCTACCTTATAACGATGAAGCTCTTGATGTCGATGAAGCTATAGTGTGAGCAAACTTAGATAAAATCTATCATGAATGCATTGGGGATTCTAGAAAAGATACTTCACCCAACTCATCAAAGTTTATTAAAAGTTTCCCCCAAAACTCACCAAGATGACGAGGCTAAAGGTATCTTACTTGATGCATCTTTTGATGAAGGAAGTGGCTCCTTTATGGATCTAGTTACTTACATATTGCTCTGAATCTCTCACTTATTTTTACTATACATGGCTAATAATCAACCTCAAAGAGTCTTAATCAATATATTTGTGAGGTTAGCTCATGGGGTGAATCTTCCACTTGTTTCCATTACTCTTGGGTATTTCTACACTTGGCTGGATATGACCCATCTTGACATGGAAAGGTTTTTGAGTAGGTATGATGTCTTCAACTTTTCTAACATCATTCTCTCAACGGGGTGCCTTTATTTCAGGTCTCCAGATGTTCCCCTTTTGAGCTTCCAATTGACCAATTTTTTTATGAAATGTTCAAGGCTGTTTCATTGGAATAATAAAAAAAGAAGAAAGGACTTCCTTTCGTTGGTCGAGAAATATTCTTCTTTTGATGCTAGGCCTTATTCTGGGAAAACTCAAGCCCAAACGTGGTCGTTCTTTGATGAGACTAATCTTTTAGTTAAAGTAGTAACAAAAAGAAATGAGTATAGATTAACCTTGTTTATCCATTGCACTCGTGCTAACTAATGATCGTCTTCCCTCGTTCACTGTGTGGGGCATTAAAAGTGAATCCTATCACCCACACCGTTCTTCCAAATAATTTTTCTATAACCAAGGTGTGCCCCATGACTTGCTGAAGTAGTAGAGACGTTGAATCTTTCCACTCATCCTTTTCAGACTTTATATTATTTGTCATTGTAGCCCTTTACTCAAGGTTTACAGAACAACTCATTATCACAAGACACAAAAGGAAGGGTGAAATTTTAATGACTTTGCTCATACTTTTTTCGCCATCTCAACTAAATAAATTCAAGGAGTAGTGATGAGAGGGAAATCGAGTGTTCGTGTAGGGACAATTTCTTTGATTTCGGCACCCGCTCTACATGCAAAAACCTAAGCTACTACTACACTTTCGAGGCAAGCACAACGGTAAGTCAAGTATCGTAAGAAATCCACAGGGAGAGATTGAATTTTGATTCTAATTGTTTAATTACTTTAGGAATAAAGGTGCAGAATAAATAAAAGAAAATGTGATGTTTAGGAATGGTGACAAAGGAAAAGAGAAGTTAAGTCTAAACAATAAAGTAAAGTGAGGATCGAAATCACATCGTACCACAAAGATCGAAACGATTACTAATCATGATTTTGGATCGAAAGTTATTTAAACGAGCATTTTGATTAAGCATAAACATCACGCATAAAGGGATTTTAACCTAAATATACTTGATAAAACATTAAATCGAAAACGGTCACACGCGGATTAAATTTTGGATTGTCGCTTGAAACTCTAACTTTGCATGACAAAGGAAGATAAACCCATAACAATTTGGTTTTAATACACGAGGTTTCAATTAAACACAATTTTACGCGAAACCCTAACTTTCGAGGTCCAAACTCGTAAATGGCGAAACGTAATCCCGACCCTATTTATCTAAGGGAATGGCATGGAAGTAAACTAAATTACATTAATTAAACTAATTAAAGAAATAAATAAATAACTACAACTAATTAACAGAGCATGAAATTAAACTACAAAGAAAAAAATGAAGGAAAAACAACTATATTAATAGAGAGGATGATGAATAATACAACTTACAAACCCAAATGGATGTCACCCTAAAGAGAAATGAAGATGATCTCCCTAAAATATCTATTAAAACTCAGTCTCACTTTTATTACAACAAAAATCTCTTATATAGTAAGTTGGGGGAAAAGAAAAGAAGAAAGAAAATAAAAAGAAGACACCACATAAAAATAGGCAAGATCGATTGATCGACCCCAACAATCGATCGATCGACTGAGAAGGTCACAGCCTACTGTCTTCAATGATTTCCAAAAATAAGAGGAGTCGGTCGATCGACTCTTTTGGTCGATTGATCTATCCTACATGTCAATTTCCCCCCTGCTTTGTATTCTTTGGAATCCTCTTTCTCAAAAAGTCTCGTAACTTATTCGTTAAGGATCGAAGTCACGCACTGTTAATGGTCACGCAAAGCTTGTGAGGAAGGATACAACTTTCGTGAAGATGTTGGACCAGATACCTAAACTGTGAAATGACTAAAATGCCGTTGCACTTGCGAAATTGTACGAAACTTGTTCGAAATGGGTTCAAACTTCATACTAGGCATTGAAACTCCTACAAAAGCTCAATTAAGCCCTGCAAAACATATATCTATACAAATCTGAGGTTGTCTGGTTAACGAGCATAAATATAGGGAATAAGATACCTGAGGGGGCTAATAACGCATAGGTTAACAGGTGAAATACGCAATATTTGCGTCGTATTACACCCCCTAACTTACACATTGCTAGTCCCTAGCAATGAAATAGGAAACAATAAGAACTACACGTAAATCAAAGATAAGAGATATTACAAAATGAGATAAATAGATAAAGGCCTCTTTTGCGGGCGAATGATTGCATTTAGCGTATGAAATAAGACGTTAAACCCCTAGGTTACCCTAGTAGACGAGTGCCATCTCGTGAGGGTTTTTAGGGATGAAACACACAAACATCAAATTATTTCTTCAAAATACGTCCAACCCAACATGCGACAAACTCCTGAAAAGCTCAATTAATCAAAGTGTCTGAACTTCATACTAAACATCCAAATACCTACAAAAGCTCAATTAACCCCTGAAAAGCATGTATATATAGAAATCTCAGGTTGTCTAGTGAATGAGCATAAGTATAGGGATTAAGATACCCGATGGGGATAATAACACGTAGGTTAACTGGTGAAATACACAATATTTGTGTCGTATCAATTAGCTCAAGACTCCACCTACTAATGCTTTGGTGAAGAAATATTTCCCAAATGAGCCTGGGCTTAAAAATAACTCAGTAATATGAGTTAAATTTGGGCTAAGAACCACGAAGAAGAGTCCACCTCGGGAGTTACCTTCTTTGGCACCGTTAAGTGATGACTACTGTCTCTAGTACTCCTGCTACAAAAAGTAAAACCTCCTTTACATATCGTTTATTAATAGAGGAGGATTCCATCATAGCTCCCAAGAAATCTAAAACAAACAAAAGTTCCACAAAAGTGGATGGGATACCTCTAGAAGCCGTTTGACCACCCAACCCAGACTTGATGGAAAATGTGAAAATAGTAGTTGTTGAAGTGCTACATGGATTTAATCCCTTCCCAATTATCCTCCTTGGTTATTTAGCCATGGTACCTAGGGAACCTAGGCAACCCCCTATTTATAATTTTGTTTCTTCTTAGGTTCATCATAAGAAAATTTCTACCTTTGGTAAGTCCAATGAGGAACCTTCCACTAGTGCTCCTTCGCAGCGCAAAAAACATTTAGGCACCAATACCTTGTGGAAAAGGGAAACCCAAGAGCGAGTTGTCATCCCACCAAGTCAACCTACCACGATGATATGTTCCTGTGAACTAATAATATTAGAAGATAGTCCTATAGATGAGGATGTGATGGATTCTTCAACACAGTAAAAAATAATCCCCTCGTAAATGGATGAGTCAACATGATCTCCTCAAACAGTGATGAGTTAAAATAAATCCCTTGATCTAAAATGAGTTAGAATAATCTCCTCATATGGTTATAAGTAAAAATAATCTCTTAATACAGTGCTGATTCAAATAATCTCCTAATCTAAAATGGGTCAAAATAATCTCATTATACAGTGATTAGTCAAAATAATCTCCTCATGTAAAATGAGTCAAAATAATCATCTCATCTAAAATGAGTCAAAATAATATCCTCATCTAAAATGAGTCAAAATAATTTCCTCATATAGTGATGAGTGAAAATTATTTTACTCCAAAAGAAACTAATATTTGAACAATGACTCATACCCAAATCAAAATAATGGAGGATATTATTCCCTCATCAAGTCCTCGCATTCCTCCTCATTGTGATGATTCCACTACACACGTACTAGTGGTATATTCTTGGGATGTAACTTTCGAATTCACTGATCTAAAATACTCATCGGCTGCTCATAATACGATGAATAGGAGTCTAACTTAATCTCCCCCAAATCCACATGCTTATATGCAGCCTTAGGCTGTAAGATCAGACGATATAGAGACACGCGAAACACATTCAGCACCCGATTGAGGTGACTAGGAAGTGTTAGCCGATACACAACCTTCCTTAGTTTCTTTAAAATCATGGAAAATTCAATTTAATGAGGGATAACTTCCCTCCCTTTTAGACCCTCATTACTTCTTTTATTGGGAAACATGTAGTAAAACTTACTCTCCCACCTAAAATTCCTTCACCTTTCAATTCTTGTCGGCGTAGCTCTTCTATCTATCCTAAGAATTTTTTATTTGCTCCCTGAGCAGCCATATATTTATAGTCATCTTTTGGATAAGTTCATGTCACAATTGTCCACCCTCCCCTGGACTAACAAATGTACCATTGATAGATATAGTCTTCTATAAAGTGTCTTATAAGGGGACATATAAGTGGACTCCTGGTAATTCTTGTCATATGCCAGCGCAATTAATAGTAAATGATCTAGGCTCAATAATTTTCTTGTATCAACTTCATACTACTCGAGAAAATTACTCAACTCATACGTACTAAATCCTAACTCCTACCCTATTTAGATTCTATGTGTGGGACGTCTCATAAATAAAATACAAATAAGGAACCCCTCGATACACTTCTGTTTAGATTAGGTAGTTGCTGGGACAAAAACTCAAATAATCTTAATATACATATTTTATTATACAAGTTCATATCCCATCACTGCTCACTCCAAATGTAACATTACAAAATTTCAACCATAGCGACTCCTATGAGTAAAAATTATAAGTCCATGTTTGTAATACCCAGGCTCGAGACTATATTTATTTTCCCGTGTCATTTGTAGTCATATAGAACTCTTGGGCCTCGGACCAATAATTAATTGATTGTTATCTATAATTTAATATTCTTGTGGACTTTGTGAAATTTATTGGTATTTGAAGGGATAAGTTTGGAATAGGAAAATATTTTTATCTTTCAAATAAATCTGAGCGTCGTTTTAAGGAGGTCCTCATCTCGTTCAAACAAAGTCCCTCTAGTTCGAATGAGAATCCTCCCTCGTCTGAAGGGGAACTTTTAACATAGTTCTAACGACCCACCTTTATATGGATTTTCCTACCTCGTTAGTAATTTTTTCGAACGTCATTTGAATAAGATTGCATTCTCATTTGAATGAGAAGTGATCTTGTTCTAATACTTTCTCTAGTTTAACATTTTGGGATTGTCCATGTGTGATGTCAATGTTTGGACACTTTGATCTATAAGGTGTCAACTTCTGGTGCATTAGATCAGTAAAAATATTTTTTGCACATTTGGCCTTAGATTAAAATAATTTTTAAAGGGTTTTTTGGGTTATTAATGAGAGAGAGGTGGTGGGTTATTTCCCACCATTTTCATAGCATCCATAATCTCTCTCTCTCTCTCTCTCTCTCTCTCTAGTATCAAGACCATTTCATCCTCCCCAAATTATTCACACCAATATTGCACCATACCTACACCATTATGCACCATTTCCGGGTTTTATTCTTCCTCTACATGCCTTGATAAGGTATAAGTTGGGTTGAGTGGAGCTAGTAGGAGAATTTAAGATAGCTTTGGAGTATTTTGGAGTCTAGAGCTTCCATCACAATTTTCTTCTTTGTTCTCCTCTTCAAACCTTAAGGTAGAGTTTTTCTCTCTCTAAGTTTTCAATGTTTTAAGCTATGAAAAATACGTAGGATGCATGCTAGATATGATTTAATGATGATATTTTCTAGTATCTTAATGTCTTGTAAAAATGGAGTTTAAGAGAAGAAAAAGCCTAAATGGATTTTTGATGAATGAATGACATTTTAACCTTAAAATATGGAGAGAATGCATGAAAATTGTATACCCGTGTTAATATCTTGTTTAGTGTCATATTTGAGGAATTCTATGATTGAAATCCTCCGTAACATGTGTATAAACATCTAGTATGTTAGTAGAAAACATTTTACACTTGATAAATTACGTTATAATCGATTTTATGAGAAAATAATAAAGTGTAGAAAAATAACCCTAAAATTGTGTTGTAAATATTGTTAATAATGAAGAAAAGTAATATTTGAGGATATGTGTGATATAAGGGCAAGGTAGTAGACATTTTGCCAAATTGTATTCAAAAGATTTAATGTATTTTATATAGTGAAATATAAAACAATGAGGTATGATGTTTGAACATAAAATCATAAAAGGATGGTTTTGAAAGGAAATGTTTATTTTTAATGCCATAGAGATTTAAATATATTTTTCACAAAGTTATGATGAAGAAAGGGTAAAACTATAATTTTGGTAAAATTGAGGGTCCTAGTGGTCGGACTTCCTCATTAGACATTGTCGATCAATTTTTTGTAAAAAATGGATAAAGTAGGAAAAATGGCATGTTGACAAGATGAAATGGTGATGTAAGTTGTGAAAATGACGGAATAATGTGGACATTAGCAAAAATGTAAAAACAACTTAATATGGACTCGGATGACACCGAAAATAATTAAAATGCACCTAGAGCCCCGGGTCAAAGATTCAAAATCACTGGAGAGAGCATATGATAGCATAATCGACATCGTGGACCCGTTAAAGTATGCGAATATTAGAACATTTTGAGAAAAGATATTGAAAAAGGAAATGATTATGGTTGTGCTCCAAAATGTAAACAAGACAACCTAATGAAATGGGACAAAAAGGAGGCTAAGAAATAAAATATTGTTAATTAGTCCCCAGACCCAATAAAGGGTGGTATGAATCGGTTAAGTGTGAGTATGAGCTTATCACTCGGGTGCATGGCATAATAGTTGCATGAGTACTAGCTAAATTGTTAAACATTTTTGAAAATTGTTAAAATAGTTTTTATATGTATTTGTTAGAAAATGTATAGCTTAGTATTACCCACCCTGTTGAGCATTCGCTCACCCCTACTTTTTATGTAAAAAATCCCACGCCCACCCCAGGTACATTACGTAAGGACGTCGCGAAGGACGTAAGTGAGGCCCTTGAGAGAAGTCAATATTGTTAATGTCTCTGTAATTTAATTTAAATTATCTTTTTAAACATTGGAAATTTCGAACACCTAGAAATCTTATACGGGTATTTGGCCATGTACTGCAATAATACATGGATGGTTATAGTTTATTCCTTATTTAATTAGTATTGTGGATTAAATATGATTTTCATAGATAACCTTGTAAATTAACTAAATTACTTAAAGTGGTCACTTCTTTTCTCAAATTAAAATCAGTAATTCAGTTTCTAATAAGTGCTGCAATTTAAGGGGTTTTCTTAAATAATAAAATTGTACTCCCCCTATCCTTTTAACTCCTTAATCCGGTGCGAGTTGACCCAATGGTGACCCAAACTCGGATCGGGGCACTACAAATGGTATTAGAGCAATAGAATCCTCTGGTGTGATTGAGTGTTTATCCTTATTAGTACGCTTTTGTTATAAATTTTTGTTTAGTTAACGCTTTGGTTACCATTTAAGTAAATATCTTCCACTATCATTTTCATTCGTATCATTGTGTATTGAACTCTCCTTTTTGTGCAGATTCCTCCACGTCATGATGCGGCTAGTGGGTCGAGTAATAGCGAACTTAGACACATGGAGCAAGCTGTGCGGCAGCTTGAAAACTCCTTCTCACAACAATAGAGGGCCAACAGTAGTGGGACGGTTGAGAGTAATATCTTCACCTCCATCTTGAAGGAGTTTAGGAGGATACTTCCATCCACCATTAACGAGGCAACTGTCCTTGATATTGCAGAGGAGTGGCTCGATAAAGTCACTCAAGTTATGAAGATTCTTAGCGTGCCAAGTTGGCACAAAATAGATATACCTACATTCCATCTTTTAGAGTAGGCACAACATTGGTGGAGTGCCTACTTTGCCAGTAATACAGAGACCATAGACTTGGGTAGCTTCAGAGTTTCCTTCCTTGGCAAGTTCTTTTCCTAGGCATTTAAGGATGACAATAAGGATGTGTACCTTAATCTGATACAAGGTAATACTTCCATCAATGAGTACCTGGTCAAATTTGAAAGATTTTGTAAGTATGTGGACTCTGTACAGAGACAAGAGACTGGGAAGATGAGGTTGTTTGTTAAAAGCCTAAATCTGGGCATACAGGGATCCTAGCAGCTATGGATCTCCAAAACTTAAGGTGAGCAATGAAAAAGTCTATCAGATGGAGTTATATGATGATGGCAAGTCATCAGGGAGAAGAAGAGGGAGCTTAGTTGGTCCCATAGTGACGATTATAAGTAGTATAAGAGGGGGCTGTAGGATTCTTTATGAAGTGTTGGTTCTTCATTCACCTAGTATACCAACAATCAAGATCCTATAGCTCACATTGAGAGGACTTATTTTACTTGTGGTTCCCCTGATCATTTCAAGTGGGATGTTTCGTAGAGAACTTTGATAAATCAAGAGTGCAGTCATTTGACTGTCAATTATGTGTCGAGTTGGAGTTCTAGTTACACGAGTCCCACCCAATTGTAGCAGCAACAGTTATCCCGGGGTATCAGGTCGTAAGGCATAGTGTGGATATTTCACATCTGAGTCAGGGAAAGAGTAGCAACGAGCCATGTCAGGTGCCCAGCGGCCAAAACATTAAGTTTAACCTCAAATAAGATTACGCCAAGTCACGGTTTGCTACACCTTTTAGTGATCCATTGGTGATGAAAAGTATGATTATTTTGTTCAGGACATGGGTTAAGGAAATATTTTATTTAAGCGCATCGCATTAATTTCTTTCGAGCTCATTAGCATTCAGTTTGGTATTAGAGGTAGATCGGTTCCATTTCCCTATCTTCATAGGACTTCCAATTGGTGGTGGTATAGTTCTCGATAGGGTCTGTCGTGGTTGAGTGGTTATGGTTGGAGACTATGTTCTGGAGTATGACTTGATTCTCATGTATGGGTTCGAGGTGATACTCGGTATGGATTACCTATTATGATTTGATGCTACCATGGAATTCCATTGACATAGTGTATAGTATGACTTGATTCTCATGTATCTCAATATCCCTTCTAGATAGGTCTCGCCATCATTTTAGTAGGGAGGTGGACGTTAATTATCCTTGCAATTTATCTACCGTGAATGATAAAAAATGGTACTTTGGTTGGTTAAGAAGTATGATGCATTAGGAAGAGTTGAATGGTATGTTGTTAGACTACCCAGTGGTGAGGGAGTTTCTCAATGTGTTCCCGGATGATTTTCCTCGGTTACCTCTACATCGCGAGGTAGTTTTTCTCATAGAGGTGAAACAGGTCTTCTTTTCTATCTCTGTACCACATCATAGAATGGCTTCATCAGAATTTTAGGAACTGAGGATTTAGTTGGAAGAGTTGACTAACAAAGGCATCTTCGCCTTAGTGTGTCCTTGTGGGGGGGCCCAGTAATCTTTAGTAAGAAAAAAGGACAACTCCTTTTGGTGTCATCGCTGAAGAGGTACTAGAGGAGTGAGAGGGATTTTTGTCACATTCCGTTGGAGGAGATAGACTTGCATACAGATATCTCTTATGAGGAAAGATCGTTGGAGATACTTGATCGTAGTCAGTGTAAGCAGCAATCTAAGGTGGTACCTTTGGTTCGAGTCCATTGGAGATACTTGATCGTTGGAGATACTTGATTGTAGATAAATATCACATTGAGAGGACTTATCACAGATAAATAACTCTAGATAAATAACACCCCGTGACTATGGGATTGAGAAATTAAATTTTTGGGAGAAATAAAATTTATTGAAATTGGAGAATTTTAAAATTTGGAAATGGAACTCCAAAAATAAAGGACATTAAAAAGTATTTTGAATGACGATTTTGAGTATACCATTGATTTCAAGTGGGTCGAGATAGTCAAAATGACTGTCATTGGGTTTTATTTCGGCTCCGAAATATTTTTAAGTTAGTTTGACTCGAATTGGAGTAAACGAGTCATTTAAAGTGTGTATCAAAATTTAAAAACTGGGACTTATGTTTTAAGGGAATTAAGGGCTTACGATTTCATCCCTTCTCATTTGGGAGAAGAGAGAAATAGAAAGAAGAGAGAAAGAAGAAGAAAGGAAGAGAGAGAGAAGGGAAAGCTTGGAGATTCCGGCCCAAATGTGATCTCGAGGATGATTCAACCTCTACAATTTCGAGGCAAGTGTTTAATCTTGCTAAATAATTCATTCGTGTATTTGATTTCATAATTTGTGGATAGAAGAATTGGATTTTGGGTATTAATATTAAAAACCTAGATTTGTAGACTAAATCTTGAAATTAATGGTTATATATGGGTTTGATGGTGTACAAATGGTTGGGAAAGGATTTGGGTTGATTTATTGGCTTAGGATCATGATATGAAGAAGGTTTATGGGTTAGAAGTGAAAATATTAGGGTTTAGAATTCGTGGGTTTTGTGAAGAAGAAGAAGAGACCTTCGAGGTTCTGCAGACCCGAATCGATTCACCCCCTAAGCAAATCGATTCGATTTTGGCAAAAGTGTCAGGTCTGCATTACCGAATCGATTCGGACCCAAGGAAAATAGATTCGGCTTGAGGCAGAGTCCCAGGTCCTTTGGAGAGAATCGATTCACAGTTAGGGCGAATAAATTCACAGTTGGAGCAAATCGATTCGCCCTTGAGACCGAATCGATTCGGACCAGGCTGAATCGATTCGGAAATAGGGTTGTTTTGTGAATTTTCTCTAGAGTGATTTCTAACCATTTTTGGTCAGGTTTATTGATTTGAGACATGATTATATGATGTGAGAAATATGTTTTGGAGATTTATTGGATGTTTCTCGCATGATGAGATCACGGGTCGTATCAAGTTATTTTGGGGACTTATATACATATGTATTGGAGAGGGTCATATCGATATAGTGGGGAATCTCTTTGAGAACGGGAGTTCTATTTAGAGGTCACAACTGAGCCTAGTTATGACGTAATGTTAAGGATCCTTTGAAAGAGTGGTGAGAGTACGACATGGAAGGGTAGGCCGATATTTGTGTTGAATCCTTATAGTGATAAGATTCTATTTAATATATGGTTTGGGACCAAGGAGAGGTAGAGGTTGTGCATCCTTAGTAAGGTTTAACTTAAGGAATAAATTGTAATGTAATAAGATTAAGGGTTCATAGGAGCAACTGAACCGTAGGCTAAATTGAAAATGAGTTGCTTTTACTATCGACTAGAATATGATTGGGTTAAATTGTAGTAGGAGCAGTCACTACCTATCCATGTGTGATTAACGATGAGTATTTAACTATATGATGAAATCATAAAATGAATTTAAAATTAAGCTGGAGGCTTGCAGACTATTAGTTAAGTGTGTACCTATAGTCGAGAGTATTATTGGATATATCGATGTGCATTCGGATATTAACGGGATAAGCAGTGATTGTTATACACATTAAACTTTGGGGTGATAACCTTAATGTTGAATGTATTGGTAGACTATTCATATCATAGGGGTAATGAATGAATATACTTCAAGTGAGGGATCATATTTATATAAGGAATTAAATTAAATACGTTCGAGACGACGGCTAGTATAAAGAGGATTATTTACACGTATAGCCGAGTTTATAAATTTCATACATACGCATGAGAGATGGTATGTATATATGTACGTATGTATATATATAGGGATGAATATGTATATATGTATGTACTCATGGCGTGAATATCTAAACCGTATGTGATGGTTTAATTATATGATGTAATCATATGGATGTATATATATTGTGTATGTGAATGATATATATATTTGTATTGTGAAGCATACCCCGCACATGCTATCATTGGGAAGTTGCGCGATGAGGGTGAGCACCCTGGCTCGAGGAGCAGAGTGTGGATATTCCCCAGGTCATAGCATCCATTGTGTTATTATGTGATATACATTTTTTTTGCGATGAGACGTGGTGGATATGTTTCGTCTCATTGTCGGTTAGGAACTATGATCGCTTCCCATGCGTTGTGATTTAGTTTCGACCATGAAGTGGGTGATATTTAGTCCCATCGGTGGTCCCCAGGATGGTATGTGAGCGATGCCCTAGAAGATGATAGCATGGTGCAGTATAATGGCATTCTATAGCCTGTTGTATTATGTGTATGGCCATTGTACATTATACGTGTTATGTACACATGACTATGAGAATGAATGATTGTGTATATATATGTTTAAAGTATATATATATATATATATATATATATATATATTATCCTATAGGTGAAAAGGATATGACATTTCTATGGTGTACATCTTGGGTGATTATGGTGTACCAGATTGTTGGGGGTTGATGTATCGCACTTAAGGAAAATTTCGGTTATATCAACCCAAGGATTTAGTGGAGATTTTGGGGTTACTCTTAGATAGTAATCCAAATTTTAGTAGTTGATGTAATACAATTTTTATAGATGACATAACAGATACCTACGATCAACATTGTCAAGGAGTAGTGTATCGGGGGGGTTCCTTGTTTGGATTTCTCTTTGCGAGATGCTCCACGCACGAAACGCAGTGCCATGTTGAGAGTAGAAATATGTTTTGTCCTTTCTAATTGTAGGTTTCAGTAGTATGATTGGTGTGGATGACATAATGGATCCCTATGATCGACATTGTCAAAGAGTAGTGTATCGGGGGAGTTCCTTATTTGGATTTCGCTTTGCGAGACGCCCCAAGCAAGAAACGCAGTGCAATGTTGAGAGTGGAGAGAATTTTTGTCGTTATTAAATTATGCATGTTATTTAGAGAATAAACCCTAAATTTGATATTTAATGTTAATGCGTAAAGTAATAAAATGGATAGTTGATTAGGTTATAAATCAAAATCAACTAAGCCTAGTATGGGATATATGTGTATATATATTTAAGTGTGATTAGAATGGGAAGGATTATTGGGTTATGTTAGAATGGCAGGTCTTGCGGGTATAGGTTGTGCCCATTGTATGGTAGGTTGTCCGTATGGGTGGGGTAACTAAATTAAGATTCCTAGACGCGAATACGTGCGCGCTGTTAGATGAGAGGTGAGTTCGGGGTTTCATGAGAGTGAGAATCCACTTTAATTATGAAATAAGTGCATTGATATTTATTATGCACAGTTAACACACTTGCTAAAACATTTTTTCACCTCGGGCTCTGAGCGGTTTATATTTCTCTCCTGCTATATATATATTTTACTACAGGTGTCCTACCGCATGGATGCCAGATGCTTTTCTATCTAGAGTCTTGGGACCCGTAACAGGTGCGGACTATTGTGGGATTTAGATTGTAGCCGCTTCCTATTTCTTTATGAATCTAGATAGGATTCATTTTGTACATCGGGTTCTCACCCAAGAGTTATATATAGTTGTTTATATTTCTTCCTTATGGTTGTTGTACTGTCTGTGACCCGACAGCTTATTCGGGTATATTTCCTTGTATGTACTCATTTCATTTTATTCTAGCACTTTATTTATCATGGTACTTGTGTGCATTTTACCTTTGCTAGATATTTTTATGGTTGGGTTGTTGTTCGTGGCAAGTTTTATTTACTTTTGGCATCTCTCTTGTATGATTTCGGGTAGTTAGCCTTTTCTATTTATAGTATAGTCAGTTGATGTTGAGACTGAGCCATCTGAGATTCCTGATTTAATGTAGTGTAGGGATGGCCACCCGTTATTATTTTAAGCGGGTTGTTACAGATGGTATCAGAGCATCAGGTCTTAAAGTCTTTAGGATCTGTGCGGGTTTTTTGCGTTCTTCCGTTGACGTTCTTAATATAGATCCCTACTATCAGGATTGTTGTGTTCACTACCTTTATCTTCTTTCGCGAGATGCACTCGCTCGAATGACGTTGTGACACAGTTTCTTTCGTCTCAGACGTCGCCAAGAATAATTCGGTTAGGAAGGGGTAAGTTGAGAGATGTAATACCCATAACAAGTCTTGGGTACGCTTTGATTGGAGGTATTTCTTTCCATGATTCAGGCTGAGATAAGAAGGAAAATTTTGTGATCGATAAGGTAAGTGTTGATAATAAACGAATAGTGAAGCCCTTGGGAGGTATGGGTCATTGTTTTAAATGTTAGGAGTATCTCCTTTTGGAAGGAGTAAGTAATGTGGAGATTTGGGTCCATTATGTAGGACTGGAGGAGTTATCGGGGGTCGCAATAGCGCCTTATCCTTCAGGACCAGTAGGAAGGATTGATGGGGAGGATATTTCTTCAAGGAGAATTAGTACTTAGGAAGGAGTGAGCAAGTGTGTCCTTTATATGGCATCTTTTGGGAAAATAAACGGTCTCGTGATGAGCTAGTAAAGAGTTGTGCCTTTGATTTTCAGAAGTGCGGATCCTTAAGATTATTGATTAGTAACGATAGGGCTATTGTCTTATGAATAGTGTAGATGGGTAATTATGGTATTCCAGTGAGTAAAAGGCTTACCTTGCGGTAATGCTTTAATGCGATGTAAAGGATTTGTATAACTGAGAGGTTCAGAGTTTAGTAGATTCATTGTCGAGCAGAGAATTTAGCTCATGGTTGTGTTAGTTTTGAGAACTAGGTATAGTTTTGAGTATAGTATTTGTTTTGGTCTTGTGTCTTAGACATAAGTTATTTTATTGGCGTGTCGAAAGGCATGAACTTATTTTATATTTTATTATTATATAGGCCTTCGAGAAATATCTAAAATGCCAAAATCTTTTATAAAACCTTAACCCTAGTTCAATTGATCTCAATCCCCGACATAGCTACACAGTAGTGTATTGGGAGGGTTCCTTATTTGGATTTCGTTTGCGAGACCTCCCCCGCATGAAGGTATCTAGTGTTAGTAATTGAGAAGAGTTCAACCATTGGGAATTTCAAACTTTTATATACTTAATATATTACTATAGATTATGTTTGTAGAGAGTTATATTACGATTTTGAGGCTAGTGGTGCCGGGTTATTGTTTGGCGAGTTGAACTCGGGTACAGGGTGTATGGGCGCCCTGAGTAGCTACTTTTATCTTTAAAGTTTAAATGATTCCATGTGAGAATTAGAAAAAGGTAAGTATAGTGATGTTGAGGGTAGATGTAAGGAGTAGATGA
This sequence comes from Sambucus nigra, assembly GCA_949130495.1. Classification (NCBI taxonomy): domain Eukaryota; kingdom Viridiplantae; phylum Streptophyta; class Magnoliopsida; order Dipsacales; family Adoxaceae; genus Sambucus; species Sambucus nigra. The sequence continues at coordinate 315,747,983 of OX422219.1, read as the reverse complement.
GATTCGAAGTCCTAGGCATATTTTAAATTTCGCGGGTAAATGTTTTGTAAGGGGAATTATGAAACATCCCGTGGCTTTGGAATTGAGAAATTAAATTTTTAGGAGAAATAAAATTTATTGAAATTGGAGAATTCTAAAATTTGGAAATGGAAGTCCAAAAATAGAGGACGTTACAAAGTATTTCGAATGACGATTTTGAGTGTACCATAGATTCTGGATGGGTCGAGATAGTCAAAATGACTGTCATTGGGTTTTATTTTGGCTCCGGAATATTTTTAAGTTAGTTTGACTCGAATTGGAGTAAACGGGTCATTTAAAGTATGTATCAACATTTAAAAACTGGGACTTATGTTTTAAGGGATTTAAGGGCTTACAATTTCAGCCCTTCTCATTTGGGAGAAGAGAGAAATTGAAAGAAGAGAGAAAGTAGAAGAATGGAAGAGAGAGAGAAGGCAATGCTTGGAAATTCCGGCCCAAATGCGATCTCAAGAATGATTCAACCTCTACAATTTTGATGCAAGTGTTTAATCTTGCTAAATAATTCATTTTTGTATTTGATTTCATAATTTGTGGATAGAAGGATTGAATTTTGGGTATTAATATCAAAAACCTAGATTTATAGACTAAATATTGAAATTAAGGGTTATATATGGGTTTGATGGTGTAGAAATGGTTTATTGGCTTAGGATCATGATATGACGAAGGTTTATGGGTTAGATGTGAAAATCTTAGGGTTTAGAATTCCTGGATTTTGTGAAGAAGAAGAGACCTTCGAGGTTCTGCAGACCCAAATCGATTCGCCCCCTAAGAGAATCAATTCGGTTTTGGCAAAAGTGTCAGGTCTGCATGACCGAATTGATTCGGACCCAAGGCAAATCGATTCAGCTTAAGACAGAGTCCTAGGTCCTTTGGACCGAATCGATTCGTAGTTGGATCGAATCGACTCGCCCTTGAGACAGAATCGATTTGGACCAGGCCGAATCAATTCGGAAATAGGATCGTTCTGTGAATTTTTTATAAAATGATTTCTAACCCTTTTGGTTGGTTTTATTGATTTCAGACATGATTATATGATGTAAGAAATATGTTTTGGAGATTTATTTGAAGTTTCTTGCATGATGAGATCGCGGGTATGTATCGAGTTATTTGGGAGACTTATATACATATGTATTGGAGAGGGTCATGTCGATATAGTGGGGAATATCTTTGAGAACGGGAGTTCAATTTAGAGGTCATAAGTGAGCCTATTTATGATGTAAGGTTAAGGACCCTTTGAAAGAGTGGTGAGAGTACGGCATGGAAGCGTAGGACGATATTTGTGTCGAATTCTTATAGTGATAGGATTCTATTTAATATATGGTTTGGGACCAAGGAGAGGTGGAGGTCGTGCATCCTTAGTAAGGTTTAACTTAAGGAATAAATTGTTATGTAATAAGATTAAGGGTTCATCGGATCAACCGAACCGTAGGCTGAATTGAGAATGAGTGGCTTTTTCTATCGACTAGAATAGGATTGTATTAAATTGTAGTAGGACCAGTCACTACCTATCCATGTGTGATTAACGATGAGTATTTCACTATATGATGAAATCATAAAATGAATTTAAGATTAAGCTGGAGGCTTGCAGACTATTAGTTAAGTGTGTACCTATAGTCGAGAGTATTATTGGATATATAGATGTGCATTTGGATATTGATGGGATAAGTAGTGATTGTTATACACATTAAACTTTGGGGTGATAACCTTCATGTTGAATATATTGGTAGACTATTCATATCATAGGGGCAATGAATGAATATACTTCAAGTGAGGGATCGTATTTATATAAGGAATTAAATTAAATACGTTCGGGACGACGGCTAGTATAAAGAGGATTATATACACGTATAGCCGAGTTTATAAATTTCATACATACGCATGAGAAATGGTATATATATATATATACACTAGCGTATGCCCGTGCCTGAACCCACGATGAAATTTTCCAAAGTACATAATCGCGAAACGGTGACAATTTTTCAAAGTACGTAGTAGCGAAACGCAAAAATTTTGAAGTGTAATTATAAAACAAAGTCAAATAGTCCAATAACATTCAAATAGTCTAGATTCATCAAATAAATTCACATATAATACGAAATATACAACATTCATCCATTGAATTCACATGGTCTCAAAAAAAGAAGTGTCAAATTTTTTAAAAAATTGGGCATAATCTCCTTTGTTTATTGGACTATCCACCCTATTTAAGGGGTAACAATAAATCCAACAAAAAAAAATCCCAAATTCGGAGATGGGAGCTAGAATGCAGGGAAAGGAGTATTTGGGACTTCCTCAAAATGTTTGTGCCATGGTGCTTCTGGATTAGGTGCTACTACTGTTGGCTTCCCATCCTTCTTCCGACCTCTGGACATTATCACTCTCCCTCTCGTTTTTTTTGTACGTTTTGACAAACAATAAACACAATTAATCAGTTTCTCGAACAAAGATACAGTCACATAAGTAAATATACAATCAGTAAATTGAAATATACAATCACATCCAAATTGTCTAAATTCGATATTGATTCAGCCGGATCCAATTGGATTACATCTTTTATACAAAAATTCAGTTTCGGGTTTGATCCCATCATATTTCGTCTACAAAAAAAATAAATAACAATATTAGAAAAAAGGAACTATTTGAACAAATGTATTACACCCAAGAAGTGTTATTGTGTCTATTATAAACCACAAATCTCTATAAAATAGAACTCAAAATAAAGATATACATAAAAGAAAATCTAAAACACTGAATAAGAGCTGTGAAAATAGTGTGAACGTGTGTGCGCGTGTGTGAGTGGGCACGGGGGGAGGGGACGGGCAGGGGGCGCATGTGTGCGTGTGTGTGTTTGTGTGCGCGTGTGTGAGAGGGGAAGGGGGAGGGTGTGTGCGTGTTCGTGTGTTTGCGTGTATGCATATATGCCAGTGCATATATGCAGTGCGCGTGTGTGCATGTTTGTGTGTGTGTTTGTGTGCGCGTGTGTTTATGTGTGAGTGGAGAAGGGGGAGGGGACGGGCAGGGGGAGCGTGTGTGCATGTGTACGTGGGGAAGAGGGGAGGGGACGAGTAGGGTGCGCATGTGTGTGTGTGTGTTTGTTTGTGTGCACGTGTGTGAGTGGGGAAGGGGAGAGGGGACGGGGCAGGGGCGCGTGTATGCATATATGAAATCTGAATATATGCATATGCATATATGCCAGTGCATATATGCAGTGCGAGTGTGTTTGTGTGTGCGTGTGTGTTTGTGTGCGCATGTGTGAGTGGGAAAAGGGGCGGGGACGGGTATGGGGTGCGTGTGTGCATGTTTGTGTGTGTCTGTGTGCGCGTGTGAGTGGGAAAGGGGGGAGGGGACGACGAAGGGGCGCGTGTGTGTGTGCGTGTGCGTGTGCGCATGTTTGTGTGTGTGCACATGTGTGTGTGTGTGTGTGTGTGTGTGCGTGTGAGTGGGGGAGGGGACGAGGCAGGGGGCGCGTGTGTGCGTGTATGCATATATGTAGTGCATATATGTAGTGAGAGTGTACGAGTGTGCGTATGTTTGTGTGTGCGTTTGTGTGCGCGTGTGTGAGTGGGATAGGGGGGAGGGGGTGGGCAGGGGGTGTGTGTGCGTGTGTGCATTTTTGTGTGTGTTTGTGTGCGCGTGTAAGTGAGGAAGGGGGGAGGGGACGGGGCAAAGGGCCCGTGTGTTTGTGTGCGCATGTTTGTGTGTGTGTTTGTGTGCGCATGTGTGCGTGTGTGACTGGGGAAGGGGGAGGGGACGGGGCAGGGGGCGCGTGTGTTCATGTGTGTGGGGCATGAAAGCCGTCGGTGCTGAAAATGGTAGCAATCAGAGAGGAACGCATCCGCACTTACGCTCGAAAAGCCCCTGTTGACAAAACCCACAAAAGCCCATGTTACCAACTGAAACACGCACACAGTAGAAGCAGGTAGATTGCTCTAGCCTCCATGTGTATCAACAGGTAGATTGCTCTAACCTCCATCTTTAACCCACAACTTTTTGTTTGTTCGCCCCACCTCAGTGACTGTTGGATTGTGTTGTATCCCGTTTATTGGGAATTTTACAGGGCTTTCATGCCCCACAATTTTTCTTTTTGTTTCTTTAAGAGAACGCTTAGTTTGAAGTCGGGAGGCACCTGAAAAGTGGAACTAATTAGACACACAGCTAACAACTTAAAATGAAAATTGAAGATCATAATACAATGGTGTCCATTCTATAAAGAAGTAATCAAACAAACACGAATGCTTATATATACTAGGATTATCAGAAAAATGAACTCAACTCAGCTTGACTTGAGACAAGAATGCTTTTCTAATTAATTGATAAATCTCTTATGAACTAATAACACAAAAATTAAAAGATGATGGTCCATCTAAAGGAGGTGAAACAACGAAGAATGCTAGTAAAAAATCAACACATATCATACATGTTAAGATAATAAACACATGATAAAGTGTAAGAATAACATCAATTACAACAAATATGAGAATATACCATCATTTGTTGCCATATCGAAAGAAGTTGAAGGAGATTTCTCACTCATGCTTCCATCAACATTTGAGAATGCTTCAATTGAGTCACTGTTATCTGCATTATACTTGGGCAGTTGCTTCTTCCTGATCTGCCACTGCATATAAATGGCGATAATACATGGCAGACAACAACAAATAGCAATACCACTGACACATGTAAATGCACATCACGGCAAAGAATACATCGAATGCCAAGAATGTAATACAAAGCATGTAAATCAAGAATGTAATGCAGTTGCTTCTTCTCTTAATCTAATAAAATAATATATGTAATTTCCTAACAAATTGCAATATTGAAGTCCAAAAACTCAATGCTACATAAGAATTTGAAACTACCTGTTTGAACTACCTGCTTATTTGGAAAAAATGCCCCTTGTACACATTCAATGTTAAGAATTCCTTCACGCATCTGATTGTTCAATCACTTTGAAACCAAAACTTGAAAACAATATCTTATAGCACCATTATTAATTTATAACTAAGAGTATTCAAAGATATTGCATAAAAGGTATTGCATAACAAAAATAACAGCTTATTAATATTAATAATGGGTAAAAAATAGGCAATATAAAATTAAGTACAATAAAAACATGATTATGCATAAACCAACTAAAAATAAGAGCACTCCCTGTGCTCTTTAAGTTATAAAGAATAATTATAGCACATCCAAATTCAGGTACCTCTTTCACTATGGCATTCCCTACATAAATAAATTGAAAATATTAACACATAAGTTTAATGCAACCTACACATAAGGTGTCACCCCAAAAACCATGAAACTGATAGTAGACCTGGGAAGAATGGACATTTTATTCAAAATAAACACGGGATTTAGAACACCCAAAGATATTTAAACACTCGAAAAATTGATTTATCAGTGTGGAGAGTTGAACACCCAAATGAAATTATGTCCATTTCCCCAAGAGTTATTGATATCCCTCCTAAGGATCAGAACCATAATGTCGAACATTTGTATGCCCCTGATCGGTATGTGCTCCCTACAATATAGGTCATGTCACATTCTTTTTTTATGAGAAATACGTGAATTGGTTTCGGTGCATCCCAACACAACCACACGAACCGTATGAGATATTTCCAAAATTTTGGAACAATGAAACATAATATTAAATTGAATATATTCAAATAAAATACATAAATCTCATTTTATATCGAAGTCCTTAAAAAGTGTCTTTGAATACGTAATTTAGCTTCTATTTGCCTCAATCGATTGTGGGTGGGAGAGTCGGTCGACCGCGAGATGCGAAATTACCTTGAGCTGGGGAGAGCTCTATGTATCAACAAACTTGTCTAGCGTGGAATGGGTTCGGTCGATCGCGACCACAAAAAAAAATCAGACCTGCTTATTTTTGCAAGCCAGGACCTGTTCATCCCCTCTTTTGTATAGCCAATACCTGCTTAGAATTAAATGACAAAGAATATAAAAGTTGAAATGCTTATAGCATTATAACATTCAGCCTCAGAATGTAATCTCACTTGATATTAGAATGAGTATGTTTAATATCCTTAATCGTAATGCCTTGTCACGAAAACTGCCAAACCTAGACAAAGAACAAAAATAAATCAGAACATAAATAGGGAAATGAACGTTTTTAGAGGTAGAAATTGTTAAGTTCATTATAAATTCAAATCAAAATATATCAGGAGGCAAATGCTCCAACCAAGTGTTGATTAGTTAATTATTCCGCTTAGCTAGGACTTGAAGTTACACAACTCTACGGGTGGATGTCTACATAGCCTCAAGCACTTCCACTGCCCTGATTTCCATACCCTGCATTATTCATGGAAGGTTTCATCCCCTGACATGCTCCAAGAAGATTGGAGCAGTCATCGCATGCCCAAGAAGATTGAAGTAGTCAATGCATGCCCAAGAGCAGTCAGTAGACACGCACGCCCTGTGACTCTTCAGTCTAATAATAACCGATGAGTAGAGGACCGAAGAATCAGAGCCTTCCTAAAATAAGTATCATCAACAATTTGAATAAACATAAGAATAATTCACAAAGCATCAAATAATGAAAAGTTATCAAAAACTCCATGTTCGTTAGGGAAATTGTCGTGTTTAGATCTTTCACAACCATTCCAAAAGTAGTCTCGCATTGATGAAGATGGATGACTTAAAGACAGACATAAGTGAGGGAAGGAAAATACGATCGTAAACAAAAGACAAATAAAAAATAGTATCGATTCCATATTTTCCCCTGTATAAACCAAACAACTTATAAATTAGAAAACGGTGTAAATCAATCACATGGAGTTTCGTATGTAAACAAAAGAAAACGATTCACTTACGTAATCGAAAAATAAGGTCGAACTTGGAATTCGGAAGATGAAACGGGATCTCTAACCACAAATCGCCCATCCTCAACTCAAAGCACAAAAAAGAAAACCCTCTCAACTCTGAAAGAAAGAAATAGTGTATGCATAGCTTAAATGGCATACAAGCTGCTATTGTAAATGCACACAACTAAAAAGATTTGATTGTCCATACATGCTGCTATAAATGCATACTGCATATGCATAATGTATGTTGCATACCTTAAATGGTATACAATAAGTTCATTGCAGTATATATGTATGTATGTAAGTTCGCTACAGTATATAAGTTAGCTGCAGTATATATGTATGTATGTATATATAAAAGAGAAAAACGGTGCAGTGAAATCATATATTTAACAAATATTACCACAACAATTCAAAAAATATGAAACAGATGCATATAAGCATTGCAACATCTATTTGTGCGTACTCTAACAGTGCGTAATGCAATACACATACTATTTGTTACGTACTATATATAAATATTGATATAGATACGTCATACAGGAAATCTAAAGCATTTTGTATAGTTTAGGGGAAGCTAGAATGAAAACATTTAATACTTACGGATCCAAATAACATTGGGAACAACTGATGCAGCAAGCAATACACAGCCAAAGAAATCTGGTAAGGCCTATTGTCGAATTCCAGTGCGATTCAAGTTGGGGACACCCGATGGAGCCGATCCAGCACTAATCAACATGTATACACACCCATGATCAGCTGCAAAGATAAGACATGCCTTCATGACCAAAGAATACCACAACTTAAAACTACCTTGCATTTATTATATTTGGAAAGAAAAACTATGTTGCATTTTTTAGATTTGAAATGAATTGGGATGCATCTATCAAAATGTATATTCTAACAACAAATTGAAAAAGGAAAAAAATAAATACTAGTCTATTAACAAATTGAATGTGTAGAACAAAATTGAATGTGGAACATAGTTGAATATAAGAATATAAAAACTTTAGTATACCTTCTTGTTGAAGACGCAGAGTATGCGTATTTTTTTATACATAATGATGAATACGCATACATTATTGAATACACAAATTTGTTTATTTAATGTATGTGTATTCTATATCAATAACTAATATATATAAAGCATCCTATGACTTGTCATTTTTTTCGTGTAACATGCAACCAAGTTAATAGCACCTTAGAATGGATTGAGTATGAAATTTACATAAATTAGTCATAGACAAATTGACAACATATCTTTAATAGGAGTGTAAATATTATTGATAAGGATATGAATATAGAAGGAAGTAAAAATCATCGGAGCATTTACATTAGGCCAGTGACCCTAAAACATAAGGCTAATATGTTTTCAAAAGAAAAATCAATGTAAAAATGATTTTTCATATAAATAGAATTGTATGATTTTTTATTAATATGATTAATAACCAAAAATATGAATGGGAAAGTTTGGATTCAAAGACTGATTAACAAGTAATAAATTCTTTCATGTGGGAAATATTAAGTTCAAAATCCAAACCCTCATTTCAATCATCATCCGAAATCATACCTGACAGGAATAATAGAATAATTTGAGGCCAGATATATACAAATCATGTAACTTAAGATATTGAGAACCCAACATCAAACCGTCTTTAAACCTTTGAGTCCTTTACACACACGTATGTAGTTTATTACAACACCATTAGCGAGTCGATTACTCAAGAACAATGCAAATGATGACGTATGTAGATTTGGATTCCTAACAAATATAACCAAATTTGGATTCCCAACAAATATAAACAAACATAACCAAACCTTTAGGCTAGATTTGGATTCCCAACAAATATAAAAAAAGAAAATTATACATGAGTACCAAAAAATTAGGAACACAAACGAATGTATCTTATTGGAAGATTCATATAGAAACATACATCAAATCTTTGAACCCAGAAACATAAACTATAACAGATCCAAAAACCTAAAATTTTTAATAAAAATCAACGCAACTCAAAACACCATACATTCCGTGTAACAACTCTAAACAGTAAATCAGCCCTTAAGCATTAATAAATCGTTGCTGATGCAAAATCGAAAACACCATACCTTCCGTGTAACAACTCTAAATAGCAAATCAGCCCTTAAAGCATTAATAAATCGCTGTAGATGCAAAATCGAGGTTGAAAGATAAATATTATACCAAAAATCCATGTGAAAAGAGAGTACCTTCTTTGATGATACAAAGATGAAAGAGATGTAGTTCTATTGTGGACGACGGGCGAGTGAGGGAGAGAATGAAGGCAACGGGGGTGAGCGGGGGAGATATCGAGAATGAGAGAGAGGGTTGTTTGGGTGATGTGAGAGTGTGTTACCAAAAAGCCCATTTTTAAATTAAGGTGTAAGTTTGAGAGGTAGAAAAAGAGGGGGAAGCCAAATATTTGAGGGGTAGAGTTGTAAAAAGAAATGGAATGTGATCTAAACCATTAAAATGTGTAAAAATATGTGAGTAGGTGGCATCAATCTAGACCGTTAAAAATGTGTACATTTTCAAAAACTAAGCTAACTTATATATATATATATATGTATGAATATGTATATATGTGTGTACTCATGGCGTGAATATCTAAACCGTATGTGATGGTTTAATTATATGATGTAATCATATGGATGTATATATATTGTGTATGTGAATGATATATATATATATATATATATATATATATATATATATATATATTGTATTATGAAGCATACCCCGCACATGCTATCATTGGGAAGTTGCGCGATGAGGGTGAGGGTGAGCACCCTGGCTCAAGGAGCAGAGTGCGGATATTCCCTAGGTCATAGCATCCATTGTGTTATTATGTGATATACATTTTTTCGAGGATGATACGTGGTGGGTATGTTTCATCTCATTGCCGGTTAGGAACTATGACCGCCTCCCATGCGTTGTGATTTAGTTTTGACCATGAAAAGGGTGATATTTAGTCCCACCGGTGGTCCCCAGGATGGTATGTAGCGATGCCCTAGAAGTTGATAGCATGGTGAAGTATATTGGCATTCTATAGCCGGTTGTATTATGTGTATGGCCATTGTACATTATATGTGTTATGTACACGTGGCTATGAGATTGAATGATTGTATATGTCTATATATATATATATATATATTTATTATATCCTATAGGTCAAAAGGATATGACATTTCTATGGTGTACATCTTGGGTGATTATCGTGTACCAGATTGTTGGGGGTTGATGTATCGCACTTAAGGAAAATTTCGCTTATATCAACCCAAGGATTTAGTGGAGATTTTGGGGTTAGTCTTAGATAGTAATCCAAATTTTATTAGTTGAAGTAATAGAATTTGTACAGATGACATAACGGATACCTACGATTAGCATTGTCAAGGAGTAGTGTATCGGGAGGGTGCTTGTTTGGATTTGGCTTTGCGAGACGCCCCACTCACGAAACGCAGTGCCATGTTGAGAGTAGAGAGAAGTTTTGTCCTTTATAATTGTAGGTTTTAGTAGTATGGTTTGTGTGGATGACATAATGGATCCCTACGATCGACATTGTCAAGGAGTAGTGTATCGAGGGGGTTCCTTGTTTGGATTTCGCTTTGCGAGACGCCCCATGCACGAAACACAATGCAATGTTGAGAGTTGAGAGAAGTTTTTTCCTTATTAAATTGTGCATGTTATTTAGAGAATAAACTCTAAATTTGAAGTTTAATGTTAATACGTGAAGTAATAAAATGGATAGCTGATTAGGTTATAAATTGAAATCAACTAAGCCTGGTATGGCATATATGTGTATATATATTTAAGTGTGATTAGAATGGGAAGAATTATTGGGTTGTGTTAAAACAGAAGGTTTTGCGGGTATAGGCTGTGGCCATTGTACGGTAGGTTGTCCTTATGGGTGGGGTAACTAAATTAAGATTCCAGGACGCGAATAGGTGCATGCTGTTAGATGAGAGGTGAGTTCGGGGTTTCACGAGAGTGCGACTCCACTTCAATTATGAAATACGTGCATTGATCTTTATTATGCATGGTTAACACACTTGACAAAACATTTTTTCACCTCTGGCTCTGACCCGTTTATATTTCTCTCTTGTTATATGTATATATTACTATAGGTGTCCTACCGTATGGATGTAGAATGCTTTTCTATCCAGAGTCTTGGGAGCCGTAACAGGTGCGGACTGTTGAGGGATTTAGATTGTATCCGCTTCCTATTTATTTATGAATCTAGATAGGATTCATTTTGTACATCGGGTTCTCACCCAAGAGTTATTTATAGATGTTTATATTTCTTCCTTATGGTTGTTGTACTTCTGTGACCCGACACCTTATTTGGGTATATTTCCTTGTATGTACTCATTTCATTTTATTCTAGCACTTCATTTATCATGGTACTTGTGTGCATTTTACCTTTGCTAGATGTTTTTATAGTTGGGTTGTTGTTTGTGGCATGTTTTATTTACTTTTGGCATCTCGCTTGTATGATTTCGGGTAGTTAGCCTTATCTATTTATAGTATTGTCAGTTGATGTTGAGACTGAGCCATCTGAGATTTCTAATTTAATGTAGTATAGGTCTGGCCACCCATTATCATTTTAAGCGGGTTGTTACAAAAATTCCTTTCATGGAGGGAGTATGAAACACCTCGTATTTTTGAGTATTTAGAATTTAATTAATTCGGTTATTTAAAATTACAAGTGTGTCATAATTTAATATAATCAAATGTTATGTGTTTATGAAGATATTAATCGGGTGATATAATTATTATTATTATTTACAGAGTAAATCTATTAAGCTAGTAATAAATAATTTATGATAATTATTATACATCGTAGCGAGTGATATTGACTTGACTGTGTTATATCTCAACTGGGAGTCACGTGTAGACTATATTGAGGTCAAAATAGGAAATTTATGTAGGCTGACTCGGACGACCATTTAGAGGTCACAATTAATTCTGAATGGGTCGAAATAGTCGGAATAGTGTACCCGAGTGTACTAATTAAGTCCCAGAGCGATTTTGACCACCTTTGGCACCACATAAGGGCGTTTCAGTCATTTAGGAGCCTAGAGTAGAAGAAAATTTGAAACGTATAGTGTTATATCAGCCCCTTTGAGTTATGGTCTGGGGTTACAACACTTGGGATAGAGAGGAGGTCATAAGAGAGGAAGAGTACACATCGATTATAGACAGTCGAATAGGGTTACAGTGATGAATTAACTATTTATTCGATTTATTTGACCAGTTGGATAGGGCAAGAAGGTTTTCGAAGATTGACCTTCGATATCAATACTAGTTGTTGCATGTAAGGGATGAAGATATTTATAAAGTATCATTGCAGGCGTAGTATGGGCATTATGAGTTTTTAGTGATACCCTTCAGTTTGACCAATGCCCAAGTGACATTCATGGATTTGGTGAATTGCATTTATCTCCCCTACTTATAATGATTTGTAGTGGTCCTTATGGATGACACATGAGTCTATTCAGGATCGGATGTAGACCATTACGAACACATTTGAATGATGTTACAAGTGCTTAGTGAGAATTAGTTGTATGCTAAATTCAACAATTTCAAATTCTGGATGGAGGAGGTCAAGTTCTTTAGCCATTTGGTTTTCAACGATGGCATTTCTGTCGACCCTTCCAAGGTGGAGGCTATTTTGGGATTGGATAGGCCAAGGATTGTTGTGGAAGTTCATAGTTTCTTGAGTTTGGTTGGTTATTATAACACGTTTGTGAAAGACTTATCAAGGGTTGCATGGCCCTTCACCATATTAACTCGAAAGGATGTTGATTTTTAGTGTGTCGAGGATTACGAGTTATCCTTTTCAGAGTTGAAGGTTTGGTTAACCATTGTGCCCGTTCTTATCCTTCCAGATCAAAACAGGGGTTACACTGTGAATTGTTACGCGTCGGGGTTCGGGCTCGGCACATTACTGATGCAGAATGGTAAGGTAGTCACTTATGAATCCCGTCAACTGAAGGTGCATGAGAGGAATTACCCCACCAATGATTTTGAGTTAGGTTCAATGGTATTTGCATTTAAGAGTTGTAGGTATTATCTGTATAAGGAATGGTTCAATGTGTTTTCTAATCATAAGAGTCTCAAGTACATTTTCACGCATCATGATCTTAATCTCTGTTAGAGGCGATGGATGGAGTTGATGGAGGATTATGACTTCTCATTGGAGTATCATCCCGGCCAGGATAGTGTGGTAATCGATGATCTTAGCCAAAAGTCTAGCCTCACCCTGGAAGGAATGAAGTGTTACCGAGTAAAGATGTTCGATGAGTTAAAGAAGTTTGATCTGCATGCCCAACGGGGTTATGATAGGGCGTGCCTTTTGGGTGTGGTCCCTAGGCCACTTATTTAGTAGAAAGTTTTAGACACACCATCATGTGATCCTGAGATTGATAAAATACCATGATTGTATTTAGAATAGTGAAGTGTTCGACACTCTTACCGTGGATAAGGACTACGAAGTGCAACACAAAGGTCGGTTGATTGTTTCGTTAATTGATGAGCTTCAGGATGAGGTAGTAGTACAGGCCCATCATTGGCTCTTCAACTACACTCTGGTTTAATATGTACAAGGAACTAAGTAGAGACTTCTATAAAGAAGGATGTGACGACGTATGTGGCCAAGTGCTACACTTGTCAACAGGTGAAGGCCGAGTATAAGAATCCTGCAGAGCTATCGCAACCACTACCCATGGCGAAATAAAAGTGAGGAAATATCACAATGGATTTTTTCATAACTTACCCCTATTAGAGTGTGTGCATGATATAGTGTGGGTTATAGTGGACCGACTAAAAAAATTCATACACTTTTTGTCGATTAAGGTCACGGACAACGTGGCTAAGATGGTGAGATTGTATGCTCGAGAGATAGTTAAACTTCATGATGTTTCGCTCTCTACCTACTCAAATAGGGATCCCCGGTTTGTATCATGGTTCTTGGATATTTGGGTGCGAAGTTGAATATGAGTGTGACATATCACCTTGAGATCCATGAATAGTCAGATCGAACCATCCAAATTTTGGAGGATATGCTAAGAGCATGTACACTCGATTATTAGGGTAGGTGGTCGGAGAGTCTGCGTATGGAAAAGTTTTCCTTTAACAACATTTAACATACAAGTATAGAAATGGATCCCTATGAGGCCCATTATGGGAGGCCATGCCACTCTTCGATTTTTTGGGTTGAGGTGGGTGAAAAGCATCTTACCAACTCGAATTTGATTAGAGAAACGACTGATAAGGATCGGGCAATTCGACAGAGGATAATGAGTACTAAGCCGACAAAAGAATTACGTTGATAATTATTTAACACTTTGAAGTTTAGGTTGGGTGACAATGTAATGTTTAAAGTTAGAGCGAGAACCAACAATCAATGATTCGAGCAGAAGGGGAAACTGTCCGCACAGTATATCAGTCCCTTTAAGATACTGGAGTGGATTAGGGATGTATTGTGCTATTTGGAGATAAGTAGACAGTTTTACCAAGTTTATAATATGTTCCACGTCATTATATTGAAGAAGTATCGCCATAATCCTCGGCATGTCATTAATTGGAATCACATTGAGTTAGAGAAATATGTTACATTTCCAACATGACTTGTACCCATTTTTGACGGTGAGGACATAGTCTTGTACAATAAGGTCAGTCCTTTAGGAAGATTCTTTGGGAGTTTAAAGGTATCGAAGGTGCGACTTGGGAATGCGAGTGAGAGATCTGGGATAAGCACCCGGAGCTCTTTCCCTACTTAGTTGTTTGAATTTTGGGGATGAAATCTCCCGAGGACGGGATAATGTAATACTCGTGCTCGAGATTTTACCCCTTTTTCTTGTAATTTGTAATCATATAGAACTCTTGGGACTCAGACCAATAATTAAAGGATTTTTATCTATAATTGAATATTCTTATGGACTTTGTGGAATTTATTGGGAATTGAATCGCCTTGTTTGGGAAGGGAAATTAATTATGTCGTCCAAACGAATCTTAGAGTCGTTCAAACGATATCCTCTTCTCATTGAAATCAAGGCCTTTGGTTAGAAGGAGAATCCTCCCTCGTTTGAACGAGTTTCTAATGTAGTATTAATGACCCACCTCTGTGTGGATTTTCCCACCTCGTTAGTAAGTCATTCACATATCGTTTAAATGAGATTGAGTTCTCTTTCGAACAAGAATTGATCTCGTTCGAACGATCACTTCAGAAATATAATATTTTTGGATTGTCCCTGTGTGCTGTTAATGTTTGGACCCTAGGATCTATGAGATGTCAACCTCTGGTGCATCAGATCAGCAAAAACGTGTTGGCCAGGTCTGACCTTAGTTTAAAATCATTAATAGAGGATTTTTGGGGTTATTAAAGAGAGAGGGGTGGTGGGTCCTTCCCAACCATTATCATATCGGACATAAACTCTCTTTCTCTTTCTCTATCTCTACTTTCAAGAGCATTTCATCCTCCCCAATCATTCCATCCATTGTTACACCATACCTCCACCATTATACACCATTTTCAAGCTTTATTCTTCCTCTCCAAGCCTTGCTAAGGTAGCATATAGATTGATGGAGCTAGTAGGAGCATTCAAGATAGATTTGGAGTATTTTGTATTCTAGAGCTTCCATCATCACCTTCTTCTTTATTCTCCTCTTCACGCCTTAAGGTAGGGTTTTTCTCTCTCTAATTTTTCAAGGTTTTAATCTATGGAAAATATGGAGGATGTATCCTAGATATGATTTAATGAAGATATTTTTGAGTAGTTCAAGTCTTTAAAAAATGGAGTTTTGAAGAAGACAAAACCTAAATGGATATTTGATGAATAAATGACTTTTTAACATTGAAATATGGAGAGAAGGCATGAAAAATGTAAACTCGTGTTAATATCTTGTTTAGTTTCATATTTGAGGATTTCTAGGCTTGAAATCCTCCCTAACATATGTAGAAGCATGTAGTATGTTAATAAACGTCATTTTAGACTTGATGAATGATGTTGAAATGGGTTTTAGGAGAAAATAATAAAGTGTGGAAAAACAACCCTAAATTTGTGTCACAAATATTATTAAAAATGAAGAAAAATAATATTTGATGTTATATGCGATATTAGGGAAATGTAGTAGACATTTTGCTAAATCTTTAAATGATTAAATGTATTTTATGTAGTGAAATATAAAAGATGAAGCATGATTTTTGAACCTAAAATCATAAACGGATGGTTTTGAAAAGAAATGTTGATTTATAATGCCATAATGATTTAAATATACTTTTCACAAAGTTATTATGAAGAATGGGTAAAATGATAATTTTGATAAAATTGAGGTTCCTAGTGGTCGAACTTCCTCGTTAGACCTTGTCGGTTGGTTTTTGTGAAAAATGGATAAAGTAGACAAAATGGCATGTTAAGAAGATGAATAGTGATATAAACCGCATAAATGAAATAAATGGTAAAATGACGAAATAATGTGGACATTAGTAAAAATGTTAAAACACATTAACATAAACTTGGATGAAACCGAGAATAATTAAGAAGGGATCAGATCCCTAGGGTGAAAGGCCCAAAATCACTAGCCATAGCATATGGTAGCATAGTCGGCAGTATGGAGTCCGTTAAAGTATGCAGATGTTGAAGATTTCGAAAAAGGAAATGATTATGGTTGTGCTCGAAAATATAAATAAGGCAACCTAATGTAATGGGATTAAAAGGAGGCTAAGAAAGAAAATATGGTTAATTAGTCTCTATATTTTATAAGGGTGGTATGAAACAGTTCAGTGTGAGTAGGATCTCATTGCTCGGGTGCATGGCATAATAGTTGCGTTAATAGTACCTAAATTGTTAAATGTTTTAAAAAATTATTAAAATACTTGTTATATGTATATTATTTTTGTACAAAACATGTATCTTAGTATTATCCACAGTGGTGAGCGTTCACTCACCCATGCTTTTTATGTAAAAAATTCCCACTCCCACCCAGGTACATCGAGTAGGGACGTTGGGCTAGACGAGGATAAGGCCCTAGAGGGAAGTTTACGTCGTTAGTTGAATTGTAATTTATTTAAATTATCTTTTGAAACATGGGTAATTTGAGAGACTTAAACGTTTTATTCGGGCCTTTGTCCATGTGCTGTAATAATACATTGATAGTTATGGTTTAGTCATTGTTTAATTATTATTGTGGATTAAATTAGATTTTCATAAATAAACCTTGTAAATTAACTTAATTACTTACAGTGGCCACTTGTTTTCTCAAATTAAAATCGGTAATTTAGTCTCTAATAAATGTTACAATTAATGTATTTTTCTTAAATAATAAAATTGGGCTTCCCCTTCCCCCTTTAGCTCCTTGATCCGGTGCGGGTTGACCCAACGGTGACCCAAACCCGGGTCGAGGTGTCACAGTGTTTGGCATTAATTTATTTTTATATCATAAACTCTAAATACCCTTATTATTATATAGTGAATGAAATTATCATAATTTTTCCAAAATCCCAACAACCTTCGTCTACACATCCAAAGTCCAAATTCTAGTATTATCATTTCACAAATTCAGTCCGATCAATACCAATCACCAAACATAACTCCAATCAAATGTGTAATCATTCATCCAATCATAATGTACATGCTTATCACAATCAATAATCATTTGTTATTTATCGACACTAAATATCCAACAATCTTTCTATCTATGATCAATACCAGTTTCCACTCTAACAACGTAGACTAAAATTTAAAATTTTCCGTAAAATCTTCCCAATACTATCAACTAATTAATTTCCAACTTTCAAATTCTACCAATCTAAGTTTAGCACCATAATATATTATTTCATTCATTAAATTGATGATTTCTAATCATATGCATATAATACAATTTCCAAAGATCCATGTAAGGTTTCACAATACATTATTAGATCCGTATTTAAGTGGGATTCATGTGAATTGCCCAATATCCTAACCTATATAAAGAGACACTAAACAATTTATCAACGCGAACTACATTTCACTAATACACCAAAAGGTTTCAACCTTTTAAACAAAAAAATATATGTTTTGGACTTAACACCCATCCGTTCACTATGGGTATTTTCATTATCTGATTAATACTATGAACATGTCCCCAAAATACCATTTTTCATATAATGACTACTTAATTTAGTCAATAAGTATCAAAATCACTATCAAATGATGCTATAACTAATGAGTGCTCAATTCATTCATGTATCAAAACAAGGTTCGAGAAACGTAGGTAGAAAATGGGATTCATATGAGTTTTCCACAATTAACCGTATCCTATCATCATTACGAATAATTTGTATTAAAATTTCGAGGGACTAATCATAATCATTTTTCTCATTTCAATTCTTAATATAATGACAAGGAAACTTTAACATCATTATCCCATTATCATAGTAATTATCTTATCGTTACCTGAGAAAGCTAATGTGCCTTAGGGTTTTTAGAGAAAGCTAATATGTCACGGTTTTAATAAACTTTGCACCAAAAAAAAGTACAAGTGTTTTGTAAAAATATTTGCTTATTTTAGTCTTTCCAGCATGAATCTAGGTGAGTATAATGAAGAATAAAAATAAAGGCAAATCAAAACACAACGATGTACAAGGCAAACCCACAACGGTAAAAACCTCAGACGGACGAGAGACATAATACCACCACGATATAGGATGTTTACAGTAACAACTTAGACCTATTTACAAAATTGACACCTTCAATACTTGATGCGCTTCCTTGTTCCTTGTAACTTATTTCACAACCACTATTGGACGCCTTCTAACATCCACACAATGCAGGCGCATTTTCACGTATCGGTATCCCACCGATCTTACTTGTCTCGTGAGCAGTCCAGCTGTCGCTCAACACAAACACGATTTCTCCTGCTCGAAATGCTCACAATATGAAGAGAAAACTAATATGGTGCACCATATAAGAGATCTCAGACAAACATATAGATGGAGGATTATTAGATCTCAAACTTGGGTGTGAACTATGGTGTAGGAGGCACATGATATAACTTCGAAAAATATTTTTACAAAAAAAACCCTCTCTAAAAACAGATGCCAGACTTGAGTATTTATAGAAAACACATTTTTTGAGGTGGTAAGTTTTTCAACAAAGTTCGTTCGAATGAGAATCCGGGTCCGTTCAAACGACACTAGCATTCTCGGTTGAATCAAAATGCAGTTTGTTTAAATGAAATGTTGTTCTCGTTTGAACGATGATCGGATGAGCTTTGAACGATATGTTTCTATAAACAGTCAAATGTCTATTGAAATTCATTTGAACCTCGCTTCAAAGACATGCCTAATGTCACTTGAACGAAGAAAGAACCTCGTTCGAACGAAATGGGAATCTTGTTCGAACGAAAAAGGAAAATCCTTCGAACAAAATAAACTCACAAAAATATTTTTTCTTTTAAAATACATTTTACAAAAATGTCTCAAAAAAATATAGGAAACAAAATACAAACTAAATTGAGGGATAAAAAGAAAATATACATTCATACCTTTATTGATATCTCTCAGATGTTAAAGAGTAAACTCAACACATAACCCAATGTATCCTCGATGAGCTTTAGCTTTACCATATGGCCTTCAATTACACATCATAGACTTCAAGGACACACAACTGAAGTCCTAACCTATGGCTCGAACAAGTTTTGTCCAAACACATAATTCATCTCATACATACAAATTGACTCGATTCTAAAATTTGTCCTTACGTTACCACTTCAAAAAAATTACCGTGCATACCCATTTTATAGTTATCATCACTTCTTAGAGATGTCAAATTTCAATACTATCTTGGGAATAATTAGGTTCATTTTTCCCTAGTTAGATCTCTAGTTTCTTTTAAATCAATTCATATATAGATTTAAATAATATCTAAACCATTTGTGGACTATCGTAATGTATTCTTACCTTAAATTTACTATTTTACTGAATTTACATTGCTAATATTTTTCTTGTTTTATTTGTCAAAAACATTCCACCCAAATCCTTTACTTTACTTTTTTTTTTCCTTTAACAACCATCGTAAATGCTCTAATAGTTGAGCAATCACAATCATAATGACTTATATCGACTAATTCATAGAATATTTTGAAAGACAATATAATTTATCTATAATAATAGGCAACAACCGGAGTGCTAATACACTCGAAACATAATTTAACAGTCCTCATAAGTGTAATCATAAGTAAAAGCATACCTAAATAAAATATAATGTTAACCTCATGAGCATCGTACCCAAATGTACATTTGGCATATAAGAGAAACTGTCCCATTTTGTTATGCAATTGGTACAACATCCTACACTGTCTCCTCAAATGTAAATGTCTTCTAATAACGAGCCTCAATTCTAGGACATTTCAGAATATGCTGTATTTTTTCTACGCATGTGTAATAAGAACAACCACTTCCTAACTGACACTCGCTCATCCCATTGGGATCTTTGACCTTAAACTTGAGTAAACTATAAGTCTCTATTGCCCTAATTTATAATCATACTCCACTCAGGCAGGTTCTCCTACCATAATATTTCTCATGAGGGTCCTTTAGATGCTCAAATTTAATCTCATAATCATCTTTCTACATCTTAGTCATGTCTAGACCATTCATATCTCCACTTTTCGCTAATCTGTTATAAGAGTTTACCTTATATTTCTAAACCATTAAGATGACATTCACTATCGATTTTCCTAAAATAACCTACTTAATCGACCTTTTGAGACCTCGAATGATATAATCCTTATTCTTTTCTTTAGTGTCCATGTCTTTAGGGATAAGCGTAACAAAATTTGTGAAATGTTATTGGTATTCAGTCACGTTATGTGAACCTTGATCTAGGTTGAGTAACTTCCTATTCTAAAATTCCAGTAGCATAGGGAAATATTTATCATAAAATCTCATCATAACCTCTGCATAATTTAACAAATCCTTTTCCTAAAGCTCGACAATACCTTCCCACCATTGTAAATCATTCTCGATTAGAGTAAAGGTAACAACTATTTATTTCTTCACCTTCGTGCATTCCACCATCGTAATGTATATCTCCAAGTCTTTCCTCCATCGATAGGATAAAATTAGGTCAAATCCCTAATAACATGAATGGATTACCCTTACGAAAACTTGCCTTCATCTTTTCTCAAGATGATATGTGAATTCCTTCTTATTGCACTAACTAAGGTCAAGTGCTCTAGATTTTAAGGTCAACCCCAGTTATTGTGGCCTCATGAATGATTACTTCTAAATGATCAGCTCTCACCATAAACTAACATTGTCCAATTTGTTCTACCAA
This sequence comes from Sambucus nigra, assembly GCA_949130495.1. NCBI lineage: Eukaryota > Viridiplantae > Streptophyta > Magnoliopsida > Dipsacales > Adoxaceae > Sambucus > Sambucus nigra. The sequence continues at coordinate 315,726,783 of OX422219.1, read as the reverse complement.
AACACTCGTTGTATTATCCATCAGGGCTTCTAGATTCTCTCATTCTATTGTTCACAACCTGAATAGATAGGAACAAAATGTATATTAAACTCAAAGTCTAAAGAGAGTAAAAACCCACAAAATGTATCAAAGAATGGTATGTGGAATATACATATAACCCTCGAGACCTAGGACTATGCTCTGAAACCAACTGTGATACCCCATAATTTTTTGCAATTAGGTTGATCAAGTCTATTTACTAAACAATATAGTTTGTTAAAAATATTATAAATATGATTCTTGGCATGAATGAAGGATCAAATGATAAGAGATACAAGATTATAGGTATAATAGAAAACCTCAATTAAATTATACGAACAGAATACGTAATCACCACCATGAGAGTAAATAAATTATTACAAGCCAAACTCCCCCCAAATTTAAAACATCTCTAATAACGAAGAGCACAATGCTAAAATAAACCTCGCATCTCTCAACATAAAATAAAATGATAAAAATAGCTCTGATACCGACGTCTTAAAGAAAGGTAATGATAAGAAAGGACAATTGAGTGATCTAAGAGAAAGATAAGTCCGGTTCAGAGGAGCACCTGTAATAACGAGACGGGTGATGCCCACCACAACAAGATAACATTCTATGCACTCGGGAAGTAAAACTATCATTCATGAATATTAATTATAATCTCTACAATATATAAAATTTTAATTACGATCTACATATAACAAGTCTAATTCATCTAATCATGTGATTCCCATTTCATACGCCTACCGAATCTTCCATCATGACCCACATGGAGTTTGTGGGAGGTCGTGAACGCTTTATTGATGAATTAGAAGAGTTTGCAGATGAGGAGTCCCTGGGGCAAGGTAAGGTAGTGAAGCTAACAAGTACACAAGATAACTAGGTGGCTCGATATGTATTCGAGATGCATGAAGACATAGGTAAATGGAAAATGTGAGTTTATTTAAATTGTTTTGTAAAATAATGTAATACGTTTGATGTTATATTCATTAGAAATTAATATTTTTAGTGTTTTGACCTAGGCAATATAATGAGTGGGGCATGCCAAGAGGAGGAAGGGAGGCACGAGCGCAGACAATGACTTTAGGCATTGGGTAGCTTCTGAGGTGACTATAATAATACCCCACTTTTATTTACTGTCTTTGCAACATATTCACAATGCAAGTACTTTCTTGGTTTCAGTTATTGAAAGATGGTGAAGTATCGACGAGGCTTGCATGTCTAGAAAATGGGCCCAATTTTGTAGCCAAGGAGTTTGGAGAATATCATGTAATTGGTTTTGTGTTCTCTTCAAGCACACACGAGCTAAAACTCATTGGGAAACAAATTAGCGACATTTCATATAAAGCATTAAATCATTTCAGGGCAAGCGCGAAAGATAAAAACTTGATAGAAGCTGAGATGACGTATTATGGGATTATAAAACAAATTGTCCTATTGGATTATATATCTTTCAGCATACCTGTATTTTACTGTGATTGGGTGAGAGTGGAGGCCAAGAATGCATGTATAGTCGACCCTGACACCCACATGGTGAAGGTGATTTGGCTAAGTTTAAGAGTAAAGATAATGTGAATGATGAGCCATTCGTTTGTGCATTCCAAAATTTAAAGCAAGTGTTCTATGCATAGAGCCCCAATAATGATCAATGGTCTGTTGTTTTACATTCTCCTTAGCGCTTGACTACATCGATAGATGACATAGAGGCACCTGTCGAGATTCAGTCTATTTTGGATGACAACCCAAAATTAAAGAAATTATTAAACACATTAGAGGAGTAGATGTTTAATTGTAACATGTTATGTTGTTTTAAATGTTGACTTGAAAATTATGTATAATAACATGTTTCAATTATTTTGTGGCATGTATTCATAATGACTTTTGTTTACAACTTCATTATTACTCTTTCTAGGATGTCATATATTGTATATACATGCAACGATTTCAAAATAGGTCTTTTATAGAGAACACGTCAATTTATCGACATGGCTATCGAAAAATTAAACAATGCAATTACTTGCGAGATCATGGGTGGAACATACCTGAAGCATATTTATTTCAATCAATACTATGCACACTACCTCAAAGTTGGGATAAAGCAGTTTAAAGGGTTTTTATAAAACACAATCCAAGTAATGAGATGCATTTAGTAGAGTTTTTAAAACTCGAAGAGAGAAAAATCCATCATTTGTGGATAGAACTGAAGAGGATAAGGATGCGTTCAGACTCTACTGTGAGAAAACATATGCATAACAAAGTTAACATCTATTATTAGCTTAGGAGAGAAGGAATACATCCTAATATGTTTAGTGTCAGAAATGCAATTATCAACACACTTCCGCAGACATGGCCAATAAAAACTTTACGTGAAATGATGAAGTATGAAACTTATGACATGGCCGAGTTATCAAAACTTTAGAATATGTTGAAAAGGTATAACTTATATTATTTTTTTTATATTATTTCCTTACTCTTGTATTAACATATGGACTAATGAATAAATATATAAATGCAGAAAATGGCATTCGGGAATACAATTCCATCATCCAGGCCAGAAATTTCATGTCACGATGAACATTCTACCATTGATTCTCGTTCTGACATTTCCCTTAACCTATTTGGTTTGCCAATAGGTGGCAAGAATCCTTTTAAAGCTTGAGCCGCGTCTTTGTTAAAATCTTGTATTGGCTTAAAATATGAGAGTTGGGATACGATTGAGTAAGTAAAAAAGGACGACTTATGGGATATGCTCATGAAAGAGTTTAATCTTTCGGTTGACTAGAAGGAGGGGTCCATAAAATCCATTGGTATTCAATTGAAGACTTTTAGAAGTAAGCTACACTCGACTTATTTTAAGGGATTAGACAATAATGGGATAAAGACCATGAAGGATCAAGTACCAGAGAAAGAGCATATCCCTGTCCGTGAGTGGAATGAATTCATCTTATACGAGCATCTGAGGCAAAAATGAAACAACGACACCAAGGCCGGGTGAACATGGCTAAAAAGACTGACGTCTATTGTCTTGGTCGAATGTCGTATGCTAAGAAAACCGAGGAGATGGTACACACCCTTTCTTATTTTAATGTGTATATATATTATATGTCTTTCTCAAATAGTTAATGGAAAATAAATTTATAGGTGCTTAAAAATAAACGACATGTTGGTCGTTCGGAAGTGTATCTTGAAAGTCGTAGGCGAAAAATTGAGGAGTTTAACCCAAAGGTAGATGATGATATGGTGAGTTTCATAATCTCAGTTGTAATAATTAAATTCCTTTAAGTTTCGTCATTCAATGGTTTTAATCGATTCATAAATAATTTTCCAGCAAAAATTAATTGAGCTGAGAAGTAGTCAAGGTTCTTCAAGCGAAAATAGTATTGATAAAAATGCATTGACCGCCTTTGGAGGAAAAGACCCTAGGGGGCGACTCGTGGTGTTGGACCCGTTTCCAAAAGTAAACTTAAGGCAATTGCTCTGATAGTATCAAAGTTGACTAGAGCAAAGACATGAGAAGAAAAACATGATGATGATATGGCATTTCTCAAATCATCTGTTACCATGCTTTTAAGTGCTTTTGAATCGATTGGATTGAAAATACTAAATCCAAGTCCTCACAATTACACTCCTGTCCCGCATACAAGTCCTCGTAATTATACTCCTGTCCCACATCCAAGTCCTCATAATTACACTACAGTTCTGCATTCAAGTCCCCACGCTTACACTCCTACCCCCCGGTCAACTGAGACAAACTTTATGGATTCAACTGAGCTAGACTTTGGAGATTTAAGTGATCCTCCACATGATCCCTATGTCGATTTATTTGATTTTTCAAATTCGAGGAAGATTGCAAGTGGAAAATTTATTGCTTCAATTACTACTGGAATGATGGTGCATGGACATCAATTGCTGATATTTGAACGTAAGGTTTACGTTAGTAGTGTTGAGCCAGGAGAAGAGAATCATCCGTTGTATCGTCGAAGTCATGGGGCAGAAAATTTCTAGGATGTTGAGAAATCTTTGGTGGTTTGGTCGTTGCTTTGTCTTATCATTAAGTGATCCAGAGTAATTTGTCTTGAGAAATTTGAACAAATTGTCAAAGTGAATAATTAGTAGTGTTTGAAGTCTATTTTGAATATTAGTAATCTGTTTTGAATCAGTTACTAGTCTGTTTTGAATGTATCCAGTGTCTATTTGCTTTGAATATTAGTAGCGTTTGAACTTTATTTTGAATATTAATATCTACTTTAATGTTGGATGGTCTTTATGTGGGGTTGCTCCTCTTAGCCTTACGATTCACTGCTTGAGCACTACTTGATATATCAGTTGGATTCAACTGATACCTAATACTTGATATGCTTGATATATTCAGTTCGATTCGATTGATATATATTCAGTTGGATTCTGAACTTCTATATTTTTGCAACTTCTTCTCAAGATTTTTGAAAAATATGTGCAATTCTTCAATCAATAGGGTGTTGATATCTTCATCATATTCAACATAAATGAATATGTGATGATCAACAATAGGAGGTTTAAGTAGGAGGATATTACATGCCTCAATGCATGCTGAGTTAGAGCTAGTCTTAAGGTTGACAAAAGATGCATCTCTTGCAACCTCCTATTGATGTTTTTTATGATGATATTACTTATCATTTTTTCCCATCGAATAGAGATTTATTCCTTCTTCTCCAAATCTCCCACAAAGAGCTACAAAATATGGCCTTAAGAAGCCATTTGGATCTTTGATCATGCCCTGATTGGATCCACTAATACATAATAAGAGAGTTAGGAGATGAGAAATGATTTTGATGAAGCCCCAGAATATTCCTATAATAGAGCCAAACATGTTAACCAATAGGACTAGTGATAAACAGATGATTAAGAAATTAATCGGAGGAGGATCAGGAGTGGCATTTAGAGGCAATACTAATGTCCATTGACCTTATGTTTATTTCGAGAGGAATAGCTTTGTTTAGGAGTTTCCAAGGAAAGGTAGAGACATTAATAGGAATTTTGGGGTCCCAAATGAAATTTTGAGTGGAGATTGATCTTTTCTTTTAAGACAAGATTCATAGAAAAATAGAAAGAAATTTCTCCTGATTGGGTAGGAATCCACACATGCTCACCCATAGACATAGAATAATACGTTTCCAACAATTCCCAGACTAAACTAATTCTTTTGGCATATTTAGAGAAGGCTTTCAAAGGCATGGCTTGGTATTTTTATCTCATGAAAATTGACCACATACTATTACTTATTTTTAATCTCCAAACCATCTTGAAGTTATCAGGTTTGACAATTGATTCCATAGTTCTAAAGCTAATCCCTCCTTTAAAAGTTGGGAATCAAAGATCACTCCATTTCATCCAATTGTGTTTTTTGCCAAATTCTTTACTTGAACCCCATAAGAAGGAGATACAATTTTTTTCAATCAGGCTCAAAGTTAACTTAGGGGGATTGAGGGCTAGGAGAGTATAAAGAGGCATGGAACTAAGTACATACTTGATTAAGGTGATTTTGCCTCCAATGGATAGGATCGTGAGATCTAGAATGAATCCACTCCTATTTAATCTAGTGTTTCTATAAGTCTTGTGTTTCTATAAGTAGATGATAGCAATGCAGTTTTTGCAGTTCTGTAGAAGAATCTTGGTAGGAAATTTTTAGTTTACTGCTTAGTCAGGTGCTTTAGATTAGGAAATAATTAGTATTTAAACTAAGAATTTTTCAAGCCGTTTAAGAAACCCAAAGGTCAATTTAGAACAATGAGGAAATGCAAAAAATTCACAAGCAAAGTAAATCAGAACTTGTAAATGCATTTTGTTTTTTGTTTCTCCTTTTCTCTCACCGCCTTTAATCCGAACAGAGACTTAATGTTTGTACATTTTCTGCATCCAAATTTGACAATTATCTCTTGATTGACTTGATTGTTGTTCATGTTCTCGAGTCCAGATACTCGAAGTTTGACAGATCTCATAACTGTAATAGTTTAGTGAGTCAGAAATGACATTGACCATGACAACCTGCCTCAGATACTGGTATATTTTGACACATCATGAACATATAAAGTCTGGATTGATTATTCCATTTGCAAAGTTTCATGCTTAAGATTCACTACATTATGTAGTGGTTGTTGTGGATCATGCAAGGTCAGCAGGTTGGAAGGTAGGGGTTTTATTAGTGATCATATAAAAGTAGATGGCTTTGGTTTTGACTTTGAAAATAGGGACCATCAAGTATTTTATAGGATCTTTACAATACCAGAAACCACTGATAATATAAATAGAAGTAATTAATTAGGGAATAGCTTTAGATCTTTTGTAGAAGTAACTCTTACCCTTGTTGATCAACTGCCAAATTAAAGTCCTAGTCTTAGAGTCCTATACCTGAATCGCCTACAACCTAATGATCGATTACTCTAAAAAAAAGATAAGGTAAGTTTATAAATTTCGTATTGTTACTGAAAGTTTGCTATTGATAAGAGCATCTTGAGTAGAATGGGCAAAATTCTCCGAAAATCAAAATTCTCCGAAAATCAAGAAATGATTTAGATCAAAAGGTTAATAGTACATGAAACCTTTAGCAAATTTCTCCCCATCTTGGTCTATATGGAGAGAACAACAAGATGGGGTGAAATAATAGAAGATGTAGGTAATCTTCTTGTTCATTAAGATAACGGCTTCTTGTTCATGAAACCTTATGCATTATTAATAGCTTCTTTATTCTCCTATTAACTGATTGGGGATTATGACTAGACACACCATGTAGATTCTGAAGTAAATAGAATTCTCAATATAATATTCACTCATAAATAAGCATCGAAGAGCTACAGAATTTATAGAATACACAATACAACTGATTTGAGAGTTTAGAGGAAATTCAAAGATGGAGATATCTAAGAATCATAACCACTCTACTGTTCCACAATATTAGTAAACGTTGGTTGCTCCTGGATCTTATGAGTCTGCTGAGATATGGAAACCACGTGCTGTTATTTGGACTGAGTTAGTACCTTATCATTCTTATTTTCTAACTATAGCAGGGTCGGTATTCCACAATTTTCATGTTAGTGCAATTTTTCATTTCGAATTGTAAGCTAAAAGTTCCTGAACAATCTCGACTGTTGTCAGCTTTTAATGTTTGATTTGTAAGCTACTTCTGAATGCATCCCTTCTAACATGCATATGTTGATACTCATATTGAATTCATTACCCATATATTTCTTTAATGCTCTTATGCTATTTCTTTTGATGATATTAGTGACCTTGTTACCCGAGATATGTGTGGTGTGCCACATTACATGTTTAAAAATGGTTCAATCTAACAGGTTCTTTACTCTTATAAGGTATATGACTTTTAGAACTTTATGTGCTAAAATGATGCCTCTGCATAAGATTTGTCTCATGAAGACAATTGAGTTTCTTGGGATTAACATGAGTATTTGTGATTTTCTCGAGAGTTATTTTTTTAAGTTGTCCATTTCTAGTTGTATGAAACACATTTATACTATATAGTTTTTTGGTATGATTATTAATGGAAAATTCAATATTTTCTGTTATCGAGAGAGGACCACATTCCATTTTTCAATGGATTCTTTAATCCTTGCTATTATTTGTACATGATTGCTAATTTCATCTTATGGATGATTAGATACACTACTTAGTAGCATCAACTAAACTGGAATTTTTTGCTGCCTCAGAAAATATAGGTCCAAATTTTGACGTTGGTCAACTAGATGATCCTGAAGTGCTTACACTTTCTTTATATTGATATTCTGTTTTGATATTGTGCCCCACATTCTTTATTGTAACTAACATAGTTACATTTTATTATTTTTAGGCATACACATGGCATACCCGTCATACGTAGTATTCAAAGGCCTAAATCCAGATGTTTACACTTCGTGGCAAGCAACATAAGCACAATTCAATGGATACAGAGGCGCCGTATTCACAAAATTTGAGTCCATTGAACTTGCTCAACAGGCATACTCCGAGTACACGAGGGAGGATGTCACCGCATCAATACCCCCTACGACTGATATACCTAGACTTCACGAAGCGTATCCACTTCGTGGTGACTCCTGGTCTAGATTTAGAATGATTTGTTACATGTTCATGACATTTCATGTCATCGAAGTGTTGTGTCGTTATTTTTTTTAGTTTATTTTTTATTCTATGTTCATTTTGTACTTGGAACCCACAAAGGGGTAGTTTGATGTTAAATTAAGTTTAAACAAGTTTTATGTGTACTTGATATTTGAATATGAGAAATATAAATGAAATGTTGTCAAAATTTTTAGACTTGTTATCATGATATTTATTTTACTTTCATTATTTCATCATTTTGTGAAAATATAAAGATATTTGTAATTTCTTTTACCACATTTAACAAATTCAATTTTGTAACTGTTAATAACAGTCACAAATTTATCACTATTATCAATTTTGTAACTGCTAATAGCAGTCACAAATATAACATTCGTAACTGCTGTGAGCACTTACGAATCTAATATTCGTGACTGCTGTTAGGAGTTACGAATATTATATTTTTGACTGCTGAGAGCAGTTACAAATAGCAGTTATAAATTGGGGTCACCAGTCATAACCCCGTAGGGGTTATAATATTTTTGTGACTGCTGTTAGGAGTTACTATTCTTCTTTTATCACCCCCTAAATTATGATGGTAAATAGAAGTTATAAAGGTCAATTGTGACTGCTAATAGCACTCACAAATATCCCATTTTGGTGTAGTGGGAGAGTTTAACTCATTGTTGTGTAAGTGCTGAGAACTTAGTTATAGTGAGAGCATAGTATCGTGTGACGCCTTGAGAGATATGGTCATAGATGATTTGATTTATGTGTTGGGAGATAAAATTTATGATATCTGGTTATGTGCTTAGAATGCACGGATTTCAATAACTGACAATTCTAGGGGATAGTGCATAGGGGAAAGTTCTTTTGAACTTCGTTAAGGGTGGTTACACGCATGGATTGTAATAAATGTTGGAATAGCCAGACGTTGCTAGATGTTAGTGCATCGGTTTTAAATGTTAAATTATTTAACGAGCAGAGGAAATACTTTAAGCAGAGAGTTAATACGATTTATAACTAGTGGACCTAGGTAGTGCTATGAAGGATGCACTGAGAAATTTTTTGCACCACAAGTTAATGGGTGGGGAAGGGTAGAGAAGGACATAATTCCCAAATTGGGGTAATCGAGAATACCCGTATGATATAGCCATGCCGAGAGTGCAGAGCTGAGCTCGAGATAAATATATTATGTACGAGATGTTACTAATAATTATACTGAAATGTTTGGGCTATAGTATATAGTATGGTGAGACTTTGTGTTCGCTGTACTGAGATATGATTTACATGTGCTAGTTATCACCTGAAAGAGGGTTTAGTATATATATTTGTGTATATATGTTATCGTGTGTTTCATAATAGACTTATGAGGAAGTGTTTGTATTATTATATTTGATCCAGATAAGTAGGGATGTTTACTGATGAGATTTACAGTGGATATGTTTAGTAACGAGCGAGGATATATAGCTTGTGATTGACTCGCGCTAAGATACAAGTGATAGTAAGGGGCGCTAAATTGTATGAGTTCTTTGGTAACATGAAATGGTCGAGTATACTTTTATGTCCATAGATGGGATTTGTGGGTTCGTGCTATGGACTGAGGGCCAAACGGATCTCATCCACCGACAATGCTAGGTATTAGTGTATTGGGGGGTTCCTTGTTTGGATTTCGCTTTGCGAGACATCCCACGCATGAAACTTAGCTCAACATTGGATGTGGGGAGATGTTTGGTCACTAGCACATAGTTTTGGTACCTTTGCTATTATGCATTCAGGTAGTTATAACTCTAAATTGAAAATTGTATTGCAATTTAAGACTAGTGGAGCCGGGTAACCTTTGTGCAATTATGCACCGGTATAGGGTGTATGGGTGCCCTATCCAATTAATGTAATTTTAATCAAATTCCCGATTATATGGAGTAGAAATATGTGTAGCGATCTTAGAGACATGTGAGTAAGGAAGTATTCGTAGCTTGAAGTACTAGACTCATCTTAATTTTGAGGACGAAATTCCTTTGTAAGGGGGGAAGTATGTAACACCCCGTATTTCTTAGGATAAATAATTTATCTAATTTGGAGAATTAGAATTTAAACTAAATTGATGATTTGGAGAAACTATTTAAATTGGAGAATTTATTTAAATCGGAAGATTCAATTTATTTAGAGAATTGAGATTTAAATCAATTCGGGTTATTTCTTTTAAGAATACATGTGTCATAATTTGAGATTTTAGTTAAGTAACTTGAATGATGATTCTGAGTGTATGGTTGAGTCCGTAAGGGTCGAGATAGTCAAAATAGAGTACACGGGGGTAGTAATTGGGTCCCGGGGAATTTTTAAGCAAATCGGACCCACACGGGAGTGATTGGGCCATTTGAATAAAGCCCACAAGCCTAAAAACGGGATTGGCATAATAAAATAAAAATTTGAGAGGGTATAACACCCATAATTTATTTAAGAAAAAACACTAGTTGCAGAGGAGAAAAGAGGGATCAAGTGGGAGAGCTTTTGGGAGTTAAGCCAAGAGGATATTGATGTTTTCTTAGTCGAAATCTCCATCTACATAAAAGGATCAGACTCTACGAAATTTCCAGGCAGGTATTTAAACTTTCTTTCATTCAAATTGTGGTATTGCGATTCATATCATGGTGGGTTTAAACCATATTAATTTTGGGATGAGTTATTATAACATAATTCATTTTTGGAGGGTATCACATGTTAAATCTGGGTTTTAAGGATTTAAGAATTAAGGGTGAAATTCATGTTTAATTGATGTGAGAATAATATCATATAAGTATAGAATATGATTTAGAATCGAAGACCTGCAGAAATTATTGTTGAATTCAGATTATTGAATCGAATTGAGAATTGTTATTTAAGGGGTATTGAGAAAAACCCAATTTATGAACCCTAGAATTTTAATGAAAATCACTAAGGATTAATTTCATATATTAGTTTTTGAACATGTTTATAGATGAAATAAATATGGGAGATAAATTAATCGAGGTCTGGATTAAAGTTGGAAAGTTTCGGAGTTTAAAAATGGTGGAAAAAGCACTCGGGGAAGTCGACTGGTATCTAGTAATCGATCGATCGCCCCAATTCGTCAATCAATCGACCCCTTCAGTTATTGTAAAACGTGATATGTAGATATATTTTTCACGGTCGCGTGGGCGCCGACTGCGTATTTTTCTGATTTTTTTGGAATTGATATGATTTTTCTACGATAGGGTCCGCAACACGACATCTTTAGGAAGAAATAAATTTAGGTTATTTGGAGATATCCGTAGATGAGTGAAGGACTTTGGAAAAATATAAAGGAACATTATTTTATCCTTGGATTAGATAGAGATGAATCCGAAGTATGGATTTAGGAGTATTTATAATGAACGACACTCGATAATATATGTGAAAAATATACGAACATATTCGAATGGAAATTTTGGACGAATTTAGCATACGGGCTGGTATCTTAAGGTGTAATTTAATTGATAGAAATTAAATGGAACCTAATACTTAGAGTCTTATGGGATGATTATTAAGGACTATTAAATTTAATAAGGGTAACTTATTAACCGAATTTGGTGAAATGAATTCTAAAAGGTTAAAATACGTGACAATAAAGGGAGTCCGAACATTTTGGTTGAGTGATACCACTTGGAAAACTTAATTGATATGATAGTAATTAAATTAAGGGTCGGGGTTTTGACTCTGATACTTTTCATACTAGTGCTATGGGAGTTAGGCATAGATTAGCCAGTTTAATTTATTATAGAGATATATAATAAATTATCGAATAGTGAATTTAACGAGAGGTGTTAACCTTAATAGTGGATTTTTATGTAACAAATTCTAAAGGGTGAAGATACAGACCATATGAGTGAGTCAAAGTAGTTTAGTTGGGTGAGACTACTTTAATGAATTAATTAATGTGAAATTTATTAGATTAATCCATCTAATTTGAAATGTAATGAATTTTGGGGATGAGCGAACATATGACTTAAATCATTACGATATAAGTGAATTACCTACTGTAATATTTTAAAGGAAAATTGACACACTTCGAGTAGCGAGGGATCCTCGGGAATATACGATGAGACTTATAATTAAAATTAAATAATATGTAGGATCTTCGGGAGATATATATGTTATGTATGGAATATCTGATATAGGTTGCATGTATACATATACTGATTTATATGATTTGTTATTTGTATGACATACCTACCATACTTGCTATCACGGGAGGTTGATTTTCGAAAAAGGACAATCTTATCTTTCTGTGCCTTCAGGGGCATTTAGATTGGTACCTTAAGGACATAGGATTGCGAATGACTTATTTGTGAGTTGATAAGTCAGCTGACCATAGGAGCGTAGGTATGTACGTGACCCATGGGTATGTGAACTATGTTCGCCTCCAATACGTGTGATTTGTATTAATACGGTTCCAGAGTGATTCGAAAGTCGACGTCCTTTATACAGTACATGATGTACCGGGACTTGATAGCAGAGTATGCATGCACCGCATGTCCCAGGCTAGGGTTGTTGTATTGTATATATATAATTAGTGTGATATATATATATATATATATATATACTTGTGATTTATTCAACTACGTGTGTTTAGTAGATGATGTACCAGGACATTACAACATAATATACTCGCACCGCAACTCAGCTTAGGGGTACAGTGTTGGTATAGATATAACAAAGTGATATATGTATACGTGTGATTTTATTCTACTGTGTGAGTTTAGTAGAAGAGAGAGATAGTGACATTAAAAATAACTATATTATGGAGAGAAATAAACATATATTGAGAACTTTATAATGGGATAAAAGACATGAAAATTCGGTAACATATTGTATGGGTAATATGGGCGGGTACAGTAAGTTAATATGTAAAAGGAGACTTGTTATCGCTAGTTAGGTGGGGTAGCTTAACTAGGAAAAGAAGAAGGCAGACGTTAAGTGTGCACATTAGATGAGGGGTGAGATATTTTTCAAGAGAGTGCGACACTAGTTTAAATATGAAAAGTGTGCATGCATATTTAATTATTGCAATTTAACTGCTTGCTGAATATTTTCAAAATGTTTTACTTGGGCTCTGACCAGTGTCAAAATCTTTTCCAAAACATTTTAGGTGCTTAGCCATAGGGACGCCCAGTTTGAGGATTCTATTCAGGAATACACAGTTGCATCTCATATGGAAGTTGCAGGACTTTGTTACAGATGCTTCGTTCATTTACTCCTAGTGTAGGAACTTTTCAGTACTCATTTGGGCATGTGGCCCTCAGATTTTGTATTTAGTTTAGTTATCGGACTTTGTGTATATTATTGAACCGATAGTTGATTCTGTTAGCTTAATTTATGTTATTCATCTGTGTAGGATTCAGTTATTAGTTGTGTTGATGGTTTTATTATTATTTATTTTTCGTCTGTTGTTAAGTAATGAAAGATAAAATTTGGCACCAGTCTAATTAAATTGCTAGGTGGTTAGTAACTTTAAAACCTTTTCGAATGTGATGCTAAGAATGATCCATATGAGACCAACGTTTTATTTTGATCACGGGCTGGCCACCCGGTATTTTAGTAGGCGGGGTGTCACAATACCGAGGGTCATGCATTAGTACATTTAGGATATAACATGTCAATCAGTACCATGCGAGAACTCATATTTTATTTCGGGGATAAAATATTTTTTCCACGAAATGAATTTTGTTGTCAAAAAATTATAAATTTAGAACTCATTATTTTTTCATTTCCCATATGGATATTCAGTCAAATAAATAATAATTACAGAATTGATTAAATTTCATCGATATTATATTAGTATTCAACTCGCATAATATACATACACAAAATTAAGGTTCAAAAGATTGTATAATTGATACAAAAGCATTTGTACAAATATCTCAAAACCATTGATCAATTACAAAGTACCCTACATCGTTTGTTACAACACATCAACTAAGGCATTAGTTTCTAACTTTATATTTCCTAAGGCATTTGTTTCTAATCAATTACAAAGTAGCCATCAAAAAACAATTCCTAACAAGTTTGTTAAGTTCTCCTTCCATCTTCATTATCATCGCAAAAATAATATCCAAAAAAGTGTCCTCACAATGTTCCAATATGCAATTAAAATAGTACCAAGACATTAGTTTTTAACTTTATAAGTTTATTAACAAAAGTACCAAGGCATAATTTTCTAACTTTAACAATTCAAAAAGTACCCAGATGGTACTCTGTATATAAAAAGGAAAAAGAACTTCATACATGAGCAAGGTAGTGGGGGGGGGGGGGGGTGGAAGAAACTGTGCATATCATGTTCTTAGATGCCCATTTGCATGTTATATACTGAATGAAAAGACTATCATTCAGCATAAAGAGGTATTGGATTATGAAATGACTCGTGGCTTTATTTTTCTGGGTCCGTGCTATCTTGACTTTAATTTCTTTAATTCTTTCTATAACATGTCACATCATAAACCACCCACCATAAAAGCCATAACTGTAAGATTGCCTCTTTTTACTCAAAAAAAATTATGAGGGACAATACATCCAAAAAAGGAACTTCTTATAATAATGACATGTGCCTCATGATAGTAGCTGTTAGTGATTGTCATAAAACATTGTTATCTAGTAGTAACCACTTTATGTGCCAAACAGGGGGGGGGGAGTATATGGGTTGATTAAGCTCTGTAATTAGTATCATGCGATTCATGAAATGAATCGTTCGGTACGATTCTATATGATAGTTAAATGAGACGAATCGGATAACCGTATCACAATGATCAAAGTTTCGTATGACTATATCCATGGTAGAAGAAATGAACTAATAAATGATTTTATCTATTAAAAGAATAGTACCAACCTTGCATAATTGATAAATAAATCACGTGTCAATGGTCTGGCTTGTATTGTTCCAAAAAACTCCATAGGTGATCTCTAAATTAAGAAAAGACACATAAAATAGATGAATAATTTTCTTGATCTACAGTAATTTATTTGGATATATACAAATCACTTTAGAGTTTCCTAAAAGTAATACCTTCTGTAATATATGAAACATGACAAGATAAATAAGATGGGTATCACCACTTTCAGTTGCCTTTGTCAAAGATGTATCTTCCTCTCCTATGCTCAGCAAGAGAGGAACTTGAATAGAAATCAAAATTATAAACCAAGAAAATGACTTCTTCCTGATGATAATTCACTTTCAAAATGAATGCCAAAATGAGAACCATGTAAAGATCATGAAACTGAGAATTCTAATATCTATGATGAAAATGAGAGGAAAAAAGGTAACCAAAAGGACACATACCTGCTTAGAGGAACTTGGCTCACGTTCAATGAGCGTAGCAACCATATTTTGATGACACGTCTTATGTGCATGAGCAACAACTGCAGCATAAGATATGCCTTTGCACAATTTTAGCTGAAACTCCAAAGACATCAATTTTGGGGTTTAAATTTGCATCAAATAGTGACCAGATGCATAGTATTGTAGGTTTATACAGGGAAAATTCAAACCATGGTTCACAGACTGAACTAAAAAATGTAGAGATAACTATGTTTCAACACCCAACATTCTGAAACCAAATCAACTAGACTCAGCAACCTTTTAATGGTTAAAATATTAGGGTTTCTGAAACAAAATCTACTAGACTCAACACCTTACCTGTTGTATCATCATGTCCTTTTAGCACCTTCTGTTAGGGAAAAATTTAATATATGGGCTTATATATAAAATAAATATGAATTATAGGCTATAAAATAAAAGTGGGCCAATTAAAGTGATTAATTTAAGTTTTGGGGCCTTACTAATGTATTATTAAAGTGTGGGTTTTATTGTGTAGAGATAAGCGTAATTTCTATTTTTATGATGGGTTAAAATAGAAATATACGAAATATGAAAAGACACAATTGTGTTATAAATAGGGGTCATGGTCCCCAGATCACACAACATCAATCTTCTGATTCCCATTGCAGAGAGAAATCAAGAGGAAACTGTAATACCCCGTATTTTTATGCTATATTAATTTGGGGATTTATTAAATTTAATGTGAGTTATTAATTTAATATAAATCCGAAAATTAAAAACTTTATAATTATTAACGTGATGTGAGTTAGTAATTATGGGAAACTTATTGAATATTACTAATGAGTAGAGTAATATATGATATTGGTTCTATGAAATGTCGAGAGTGAATAAAATGATAATTTTGGAAATTTGAGCCGGGAAGCGCCCGTGTCGCGTCGGGACTAAATATTGATAGTCAATAAATTATAAGTTGCTCATGTGGTCGTTTTGAGTGCGCCAAAGTGTCCGAAAGGATCGAGATAGTCAGAAAAGTATACCCAGGGGTTTTGTTTGGGTCTCGGGGCATTTTTAGTCCTATTTAGCACCCCGGGAGGGCATTTTGGGCATTTTGTATTTTTGGGTAATTAAACCCACGAAAATTATTAGGCTATATCAGCCATTTGGAATAGTCCTTTAGGGTTAACAGACATGAGAAGTGAGAACTGTGTGATAATTGATTAACCTAGATTCGCAAGTTTCCAAGAACCCCTTATTTAATTAGAGACCCTAAACATGGATCTAAAGTGCAAGTGTCAACTCATAAACAAATAAAGCAAGCGACACAAAGTTAAGGAAAAATTCCCATAGGGCAAAACCTTTTATTTCTAGAACTTTGAAGAATTTACAAGACCATTGACTTACATACAACCTGATAATCGCCCACAAGTGTAACGCACGGTATCTTCGTCAAACCTTCAAAGCAACGGCTAGAAATAGTGACGGCTGGAATCTCCCGTAGCAACTCCAGGTGGTCAGCAATGAAGAAGAGAGACGACTTCTCCACAAGGGTTGAACAATAACAAAATTGTGTTCTAGGGTTCCAAAAGATTCACAAAAGTAATTGGGATTTTTGTGTGTGAATCAAAAATATGTTTGGCACATCAAAAAACGAAGTCTTGTTGTGTTTTATCTCTCAGAAACGTTTTCTCAAAGACTTAAAGAAATACACCAACGAAGTAGGAATATATATAGAAAATAAGAGTTGGTGGATCAAAATCTCACGGAACTGTTCGAACTTATCCCAGGCGGACCGGTCCGGCTAGGAGGCGGATCGGTCCGACCTCGGATCGGTTCTTTGAAAAATTGGCTTTATCGGTTCCCATTCGATCTGTGGTATACAAGACCTTGAGCAAGGCGGATCGGTCCGGGTAGAGGGCGGACCGGTCCAGAGGCGGATCGGTACGGTAGGGAGGGGGACCGGTCCGGCTTCCCAGAAAAAAAAAAAACTTTTTAAATCCTCATTTTGCTTGAAAAAAACTTACTTCTTATTTTTATAAAAAACATTTTATAAAAATTTCCCAATACTAAATATGGACTTTAAGGAACGTAAAAACAAAATTTTACCAAGTTCATTCTCGCAGAGACTATGATGTTGAAGACACTTTGATATTCGGATTCGTTGATGTAGATGCGATCTTGAGTTTCTTCAACGGTGTAACGGCGTACGACATACAAATTGACAATGGATAAAAATGTCCTTACAAATCTCCCCCCATGTCTATGCGGGTACATGCATAAAAAATATCCGAATTATCAACTAATGACCTATATAAATCTACCCTCCCATGAACCCTAAAGATGGAAAGATACAAATGTATAAATCTTCATCGTTTGTTCTTCAATCTTCAACAATCATCAAATCTCAAAGATTTTCACATCAGGGTGTGAAACATGTTGATCTTCAATCTTCGTTCCTACACACATGAGAAAAAGCAAATACCACGTGACATATCGAGTTTGAAATGAGATAAACGTAGATAACAATTTATGATAAAAGCTTAAGCTAAATCTCAAAAGCTCCCCCAAAATTCAAACTCCCCCATAATATGATAATTCTTTCTCCCCCTTTTTATGATGTCCCCAAATAGACAGATGAGAAGAATTAATCAAATAAGCACAATTGGGGTGTCACGGTACCAAACAGGGCATCAACCAATATGGTAAACGTGCTCTTGCAAGGAGGTGCTCAGAAAAAAAAATTCGCAAACTATTTTTGAATTTTTCAAATTTTTCGTACAAAAATAAGATACCAAATTGAACAAATATGATTCAAAAATCACACCATGGATTTAGACTCAAACAACCAAGTCGTGGAAATGGAATGAATGGGTGTGAACACATTCGATAGGTAAATCAACTCAATCAATCATATGTGCACGATGCATATATGTACCCCTAACGAATGAACATCAAAAGTATCCTTAGGTGTAAAAATTTGTTGAATTTAGATGACATCGTCTTATGCAAATCAACAAATCAAAGACAAAATGATTTCCACACCAATAACGTCCAAAACTGTGTAGCGCATTTTCAAGCATTTCAAGGACGTGCAAACCTGTTTTAAATTCTCCAACCAAACTCCCTCATATATATTTTCTTTTTGAGGTAATCTAAATTCTCAAACTTTGGAGAATTAGTGCAAAAACCTAAATGGCCCCTTTTTGGCATGAATATCTTTTTATTGCCTTTCAATTTTTTCGGGATCTTTTAACCTCTTTGGACCTCGGATAATAAAATTCCTCAATTTTTTAGGCCCTTTTTAATGGTGGCTTTTGCGCAAAGGATAGATGATTAACTTTCGCAGCCCCTCCCCGTTATCAAACAAAACACACAAACTCAAAAAATGGTTTTTATATGCACAATTTCCTTATCAAAATTTATCGCGCTTGGTTCGTTTTAAGGACATGATTGAAGTGAAAACACCCAACCAACATGTGATAAATCAAGAATAATAATCAAACAAATTCGTGCATGTGTGCAATAAAGGAAACTATGAGTCCAACATGTAGGAAGCAACACTTAATTACATCTTAATGACTCCAAATATTATAAAGCACAACGATGAATTAACCTATTTTCTCAAAACACTATCAAATAGTCACATGAAAAAAAAATGGAATGATGTTGTGACTCGGTCATCCTAAGTGCTCATCCATAAACAGTGCAAATAAAATAGAAAAATCTTTTTTGATTTTTCAAATGTTTTCAAAAATAAAAATTTATACAAAAATTACATGTCACAACGCTAGCAAACATATAACAAAAAGCATAACTAAAGTATGACAAACATGCAAACACAATCATCCATATGATATGGGAAGAGAAGAATCATGTGCAGGCAAACGGGAATCAACTTGTCTAAAATCTAGTGCCTCTAAAAGTGATTTCCTAACCCAAATAGATGTGAAACATCGTGTAGGGGATTTGGGAACCACGGGAACACTAGTCATAAACTTCCTAGGACTTTTTCTAAGATCAAAATAAAAGCGCTTAAGGTGACCTTTCCTACCACAATATGAACATGTGTAAACGGCTGGAATGACACGTAAAGTGTGATCATTTATAACATCCTTTGGAACGGTTGACCCTCTAAAACAGATAATGGTTTTGACTTTAGAACTAGAAGCATGAGAACAAGATGATCCATTACCATCACTATCAAACCTACTTGAGGCAGTCAAATCATTTTTTAACTTCAAAATTTTTGACTCAAGCAAAGAATTAGACTCTTCTAAAGATAGGGATTTCTTTTTCAAATTTTCAATTAAACTTAACAGTATATCACGCTCCGCCTCATTTAAAACAAACTTATCCCTAAGAGTCTTTTCACGTGTCGTAAACTCATCGATTAATTTTTTATCCTCGATGGCACAAACGGGAACCCTAGAATTTTTTAAGTCCTTTAATTACTTCTCTAAAAAAAGGACTCTCCCATCACTCTTCTTTTTGGAAATTTTCAAAGAATCAAAATCAATACACAAATTGCCAAAGCGCTCGCGAAAAATATCATTTTGAGTTTGAAACGCTTGCAAATATTCAATCTTACTTTTAAAGAGATAATTTTCTTTTTTTCCAGAACTTTAATTCTTTTGCAAAGTTTCAAATTCAAACTTTTTAAATTTTTAGCACGGTCGTGAACTTTTTCAAAAATAGGCTCCTCATTAAATGGGCGTTCCATTGAAAAATTGCGATTTTTCACAAAACTGATTTAAAAAAAATCAATATCACAAAATTTTGCGGAAAAAGGAATACGCAATAAATTAGCGCAACCTTCTCTGATACCAATTTGAGAAGTGCGAACTGTGTGATAATTGATTAAACCAGATTCGCAAGTTTCCAAGAACCCCTTATTTAATTAGAGACCCTAAACATGCATCTAAAGTACAAGTGTCAACCCATAAACAAATAAAGCAAGCGACACAAAGTTAAGGAAAAATCCCCGAAGGGCAAAACCTTTTATTTCTAGAACTTTGAAGAATTTACAAGACCATTGACTTACATACAAACTGATAATCTCCCACAAGTGTAACGCACGGTGTCTTCGTCAAACCTTCAAAGCAACGGTTAGAAACAGTGTCGGCTGGAATCTCCCGCAGGAACTCCAGGTGGTCAGCAATGAAGAAGAGATACGCCTTCTGCACAAGGGTTGAACAATAACAAAATTGTGTTCTAGGGTTCCAAAAGATTCAAAAAAGTAATTGGGATTTTTGTGTGTGAATCAAAAAGATGTTTGGCACATCAAAAAATGAAGTCTTGTTGTGTTTTATCTCTTAGAAACCTTTTCTCAAAGACTTAAAGAAATACACCAACGAAGTAGGAATATATATAGAAAATAAAAGTTGGTGGATTAAAATCTCACGGAACTTTTCAAACTTATCCATGGCGGACCGGTCCGGCTAGGAGGCGAATCGGTCCGACCTCGGATCGATTCTTTTAAAAATTGGCTTTATCGGTTCGCATTCGATCCGTGGTATACAAGACCTTGAGCAAGGCGGATCGGTCCGGGTAGAGGGCGGACCGGTCTAGAAGCGGATCGATACGGTAGGGAGGGGGACCGGTCCGGCTTCCCAGAAAAACAAAAAACTTTTTAAAGCCTCATTTTGCTTGAAAAAAACTTACTTCTTATTTTTATAAAAAACATTTTATAAAAATTTCCCAATACTAAATATGGACTTTAAGGAACGTAAAAACAAAATTTTACCAAGTTCATTCTCGCAGAGGCTATGATGTTGAAGACACTTTGATATTCGGATTCGTTGATGTAGATGCGATCTTGAGTTTCTTCAACGGCGTACGACATACAAATTGACAATGGATAAAAATGTCCTTACAAATCTCCCCCCATGTCTATGCGGGTACATACATAAAAAATATCCGAATTATCAACTAATGACCTATATAAATCTACCCTCCCATGAACCCTAAAGATGGAAAGATACAAATGTATAAATCTTCATCGTTTGTTCTTCAATCTTCAACAATCATCAAATCTCAAAGATTTTCTCATCAGGGTGTGCAACATGTTGATCTTCAATCTTCGTTCCTACACACATGAGAAAAAGAAAATACCACGTGACATATCGAGTTTGAAATGAGATAAACGTAAATACCAATTTATGATAAAAGCATAAGCTAAATCTAAAAAGCTCCCCCAAAATTCAAACTCCCCCATAATATGATAATTCTTTCTCCCCCTTTTTATGATGTCCCAAAATAGACAGATGAGAAGAATGAATCAAATAAGCACAATCGGGGTGTCACGGTACCAAACAGGGCACCAACCAATATGGTAAACGTGCTCTTGCAAGGAGGTGCTCAGAAAAAAATAATTCACAAACTATTTTTGAATTTTTCAAATTTTTCGTACAAAAATAAGATACCAAATTGAACAAATATGATTCAAAAATCACACCATGGATTTAGACTCAAACAACCAAGTCGTGGAAATGGAATGAATGGGTGTGAACACATTCGATAGGTAAATCAACTCAATCAATCATATGTGCACGATGCATATGTGTACCCCTAACGAATGAACATCAAAAGTATCCTTAGGTGTAAAAATTTGTTGAATTTAGATGACATCGTCTTATGCAAATCAACAAATCAAAGTCAAAATGATTTCCACACCAATAACGTCCAAAACTGTGTAGCGCATTTTCAAGCATTTCAAGGACGTGCAACCCTGTTTTAAATTCTCCAACCAAACTCCCTCATATATATTTTCTTTTTGAGGTAATCTAAATTCTCCAACTTTGGAGAATTAGTGCAAAAACCTAAATGGCCCCTTTTTGGCATGAATATCTTTTTATTGCCTTTCAATTTTTTCGGGATCTTTAACCTCTTTGGACCTCGGATAATAAAATTCCTCAATTTTTTAGGCCCTTTTTAACGGTGGCTTTTGCGCAAAGGATAGATGATTAACTTTCGCAGCCCCTCCCCGTTATCAAACAAAACACACAAACTCACAAAATGGTTTTTATATGCACAATTTCCTTATCAAAATTTATCGCGCTTGGTTCGTTTTAAGGACATGATTGAAGTGAAAACACCCAACCAACATGTGATAAATCAAGAATAATAATCAAACAAATTCGTGCATGTGTGCAATAAAGGAAACTATGAGTCCAACATGTAGGAAGCAACACTTAATTACATCTTAATGACTCCAAATATTATAAAGCACAACGATGAATTAACCTATTTTCTCAAAACACTATCAAATAGTCACATGAAAAAAAAATGGAATGATGTTGTGACTCGGTCATCCTAAGTGCTCATCCATAAACAGTGCAAACAAAATAGAAAAATCTTTTTTGATTTTTCAAATGTTTTCAAAAATAAAAATTTATACAAAAATTACATGTCACAACGCTAGCAAACATATAACAAAAAGCATAACTAAAGTATGACAAACATGCAAACACAATCATCCATATGATATGGGAAGAGAAGAATCATGTGCAGGCAAACGGGAATCAACTTGTCTAAAATCTAGTGCCTCTAAAAGTGATTTCCTAACCCAAATAGATGTGAAACATCGTGTAGGGGATTTGGGAACCACGGGAACACTAGTCATAAACTTCCTAGGACTTTTTCCAAGATCAAAACAAAAGCGCTTAAGGTGACCTTTCCTACCACAATATGAACATGTGTAAACGGGTGGAATGACACGTAAAGTGTGATCATTTATAACATCCTTTGGAACGGTTGACCCTCTAAAACAGATAATGGTTTTGGCTTTAGAACTAGAAGCATGAGAACAAGATGAGCCATTACCATCACTATCAAACCTACTTGAGGCAGTCAAATCATTTTTTAACTTCAAAATTTTTGACTCAAGCAAAGAATTAGACTCTTCTAAAGATAGGGATTTCTTTTTCAAATTTTCAATTAAACTTAACAGTATATCACGCTCCGCCTCATTTAAAACAAACTTATCCCTAAGAGTCTTTTCACGTGTCGTAAACTCATCGATTAATTTTTTATCCCCGATGGCACAAACGGGAACCCTAGAATTTTTTAAGTCCTTTAATTACTTCTCTAAAACAAGGACTCTCCCATCACTCTTCTTTTTGGAAATTTTCAAAGAATCAAAATCAATACACAAATTGCCAAAGCGCTCGCGAAAAATATCATTTTGAGTTTGAAACGCTTGCAAATATTCAATCCTACTTTTAAAGAGATAATTTTCTTTTTTTCCAGAACTTTAATTCTTTTGCAAAGTTTCAAATTCAAACTTTTTAAATTTTTAGCACGGTCGTGAACTTTTTCAAAAATAGGCTCCTCATTAAATGGGCGTTCCATTGAAAAATTGCGATTTTTCACAAAACTGATTTAAAAAAAATCAATATCACAAAATTTTGCGGAAAAAGGAATACGCAATAAATTAGCGCAACCTTCTCTGATACCAATTTGAGAAGTGCGAACTGTGTGATAATTGATTAAACCAGATTCGCAAGTTTCCAAGAACCCCTTATTTAATTAGAGACCCTAAACATGCATCTAAAGTACAAGTGTCAACCCATAAACAAATAAAGCAAGCGACACAAAGTTAAGGAAAAATCCCCGAAGGGCAAAACCTTTTATTTCTAGAACTTTGAAGAATTTACAAGACCATTGACTTACATACAAACTGATAATCTCCCACAAGTGTAACGCACGGTGTCTTCGTCAAACCTTCAAAGCAACGGTTAGAAACAGTGTCGGCTGGAATCTCCCGCAGGAACTCCAGGTGGTCAGCAATGAAGAAGAGAGACGCCTTCTCCACAAGGGTTGAACAATAACAAAATTGTGTTCTAGGGTTCCAAAAGATTCACAAAAGTAATTGGGATTTTTGTGTGTGAATCAAAAAGATGTTTGGCACATCAAAAAACGAAGTCTTGTTGTGTTTTATCTCTTAGAAACCTTTTCTCAAAGACTTAAAGAAATACACCAACGAAGTAGGAATATATATAGAAAATAAAAGTTGGTGGATTAAAATCTCACGGAACTTTTCAAACTTATCCATGGTGGACCGGTCCGGCTAGGAGGCGAATCGGTCCGACCTCGGATCGGTTCTTTTAAAAATTGGCTTTATCGGTTCGCATTCGATCCGTGGTATACAAGACCTTGAGCAAGGCGGATCGGTCCGGGTAGAGGGCGGATCGGTCCAGAAGCGGATCGATACGGTAGGGAGGGGGACCGGTCCGGCTTCCCAGAAAAACAAAAAACTTTTTAAAGCCTCATTTTGCTTGAAAAAAACTTACTTCTTATTTTTATAAAAAACATTTTATAAAAATTTCCCAATACTAAATATGGACTTTAAGGAACGTAAAAACAAAATTTTACCAAGTTCATTCTCGCAGAGGCTATGATGTTGAAGACACTTTGATATTCGGATTCGTTGATGTAGATGCGATCTTGAGTTTCTTCAACGGTGTAACGGCGTACGACATACAAATTGACAATGGATAAAAATGTCCTTACAAATCTCCCCCCATGTCTATGCGGGTACATACATAAAAAATATCCGAATTATCAACTAATGACCTATATAAATCTACCCTCCCATGAACCCTAAAGATGGAAAGATACAAATGTATAAATCTTCATCGTTTGTTCTTCAATCTTCAATAATCATCAAATCTCAAAGATTTTCTCATCAGGGTGTGAAACATGTTGATCCTCAATCTTCGTTCCTACACACATGAGAAAAAGCAAATACCATGTGACATCGAATTTGAAATGAGATAAACGTAGATACCAATTTATGATAAAAGCATAAGCTAAATCTCAAAAGCTCCCCCAAAATTCAAACTCCCCCATAATATGATAATTCTTTCTCCCCCTTTTTATGATGTCCCCAAATAGACAGATGAGAAGAATGAATCAAATAAGCACAATCGGGGTGTCACGGTACCAAACAGGGCATCAACCAATATGGTAAACGTGCTCTTGCAAGGAAATGCTCAGAAAAAAAATCTTCACAAACTATTTTTGAATTTTTCAAATTTTTCGTACAAAAATAAGATACCAAATTGAACAAATATGATTCAAAAATCACACCATGGATTTAGACTCAAACAACCAAGTCGTGGAAATGGAATGAATGGGTTTGAACACATTCGATAGGTAAATCAACTCAATCAATCATATGTGCACGATGCATATGTGTACCCCTAACGAATGAACATCAAGAGTATCCTTAGGTGTAAAAATTTGTTGAATTTAGATGACATCGTCTTATGCAAATCAACAAATCAAAGTCAAAATGATTTCCACACCAATAACGTCCAAAAATGTGTAGCGCATTTTTCAAGCACTTCAAGGACGTGCAAACCTGTTTTAAATTCTCCAACCAAACTCCCTCATATATATTTTCTTTTAGAGGTAATCTAAATTCTCAAACCTTGGAGTGCAAAAACCTAAATGGCCCCTTTTTGGCATGAATATCTTTTTATTGCCTTTCAATTTTTTCGGGATCTTTTAACCTCTTTGGACCTCGGATAATAAAATTCCTCAATTGTTTAGGCCCTTTTTAACGGTGGCTATTGCGCAAAGGATAGATGATTAACTTTCGCAGCCCCTCCCCGTTATCAAACAAAACACACAAACTCACAAAACGGTTTTTATATGCACAATTTCGTTATCAAAATTTATCGCGCTTGGTTCGTTTTAAGGACATGATTGAAGTGAAAACACCCAACCAACATGTGATAAGTCAAGAATAATAATCAAACAAATTCGTGCATGTGTGCAATAAAGGAAATTATCAGTCCAACATGTAGGAAGAAACACTTAATTACATCTTAATGACTCCAAACATTATAAAGCACAACGATGAATTAACCTATTTTCTCAAAACACTATCAAATAGTCACATGAAAAAAAAATGGAATGATGTTGTGACTCGGTCATCCTAAGTGCTCATCCATAAACGGTGCAAACAAAATACAAAAATCTTTTTGCATTTTTCAAATGTTTCAAAAATAAAAATTTATACAAAAAGTACATGTCACAACGCTAGCAAACATATAACAAAAAGCATAACTAGAGTATGACAAACATGCAAACACAATCATCCATATTATATGGGAAGAGAAGAATCATGTGCAAGCAAACGGGAATCAACTTGTCTAAAATCTAGTGCCTCTAAAAGTGATTTCCTAATCCAAATAGATGTGAAACATCGTGTAGGGGATTTGGGAACCACGGGAACACCAGTCATAAACTTCCTAGGACTTTTTCCAATATCAAAACAAAAGCGCCTAAGGTGACCTTTCCTACCACAATATGAACATGTGTAAATGGGTTGAATGACACGTAAAGTGTGATCTTTTCTAACATCCTTTGGAACGGTGGACCCTCTAAAACAGATAATGGTTTTGGCTTTAGAACGAGAAGCATGAGAACAAGATGAGCCATTACCATCACTATCAAACCTACTTGAGGCAGTCAAATCATTTTTTAACTTCAAAATTTTTTACTCAAGCAAAGAATTAGACTCTTCCAAAGATAAGGATTTCTTTTTCAAATTTTCAATTAAACTTAACAGTATATCACGCTCCGCCTCAATTAAAACAAACTTATCCCTAAGAGTCTTTTCACGTGTCGTAAAATCATCGATTAATTTTTTATCCTCGATGGCACAAACGGGAACCCTAGAATTTTTTAAGTCCTTTAATTACTTCTCTAAAACAAGGACTCTCCCATCACTCTTATTTTTGGAAATTTTCAAAGAATCAAAATCAATACATAAATTGCCAAAGCGCTCACGAAAAATATCATTTTGAGTTTGAAACGCTTGCAAATATTCAATCTTACTTTTAAAGAGAGAATTTTCTTTTTTCCAGAACTTTAATTCTTTTGCAAAGTTACAAATTCAAACTTTTTAATTTTTTAGCACGGTCGTGAACTTTTTCAAAAATAGGCTCCTCATTAAATGGACGTTCCATTGAAAAATTGCGATTTTTCACAAAACTGATTTAAAAAAAATCAATATCACAAAATTTTGCGGAAAAAGGAATATGCAATAAATTAGCGCAACCTGCTCTGATACCAATTTGAGAAGTGCGAACTGTGTGATAATTTATTAAACTAGATTCGCAAGTTTCCAAGAACCCCTTATTTAATTAGAGACCCTAAACATGCATCTAAAGTACAATGTCAACCCATAAACAAATAAAGCAAGCGACAGAATGTTAAGGAAAAATTCCCGGAGGGCAAAACCTTTTATTTCTAGAACTTTGAAGAATTTAAAAGACCATTGACTTACATACAACCTGATAATCGCCCACAAGTGTAATGCACGGTGTCTTCGTCAAACCTTCAAAGCAACGGCTAGAAACAGTGTCGGCTGGAATCTCCCGCAGGAACTCCAGGTGGTCAGCAATGAAGAAGAGAGACGGCTTCTCCACAAGGGTTGAACAATAACAAAATTGTGTTCTAGGTTTCCAAAATATTCACAAAAGTAATTGGCATTTTTGTGTGTGAATCAAAAAGATGTTTGGCACATCAAAAAACGAAGTCTTGTTGTGTTTTATCTCTTAGAAACGTTTTCTCAAAGACTTAAAGAAATACACCAACGAAGTAGGAATATATATAGAAAATAAGAGTTGGTGGATTAAAATCTCACGGAACTGTTCGAACTTATCCCAGGCGGACCGGTCCGGCTAGGAGGCGGATCGGTCCAATCTCGGATCGGTTCTTTTAAAAATTGGCTTTATCGGTTCGCATTCGATCCTTGGAATACAAGACCTTGAGCAAGGCGGATCGGTCTGGGTAGAGGGCGGACCGGTCCAGAAGCGGATCGGTCCGGTAGGGAGGCGGACCGGTCCGGCTTTCCAGAAAAACAAAAAACTTTTAAAAGCCTCATTTTGCTTGAAAAAAGCTTACTTCTTATTTTTATAAAAAACATTTTATAAAAATTTCCCAATACTAAATATGAACTTTAAGGAACGTAAAAACAAAATTTTACCATGTTCATTCTCGCAGAGGCTATGATGTTGATGACACTTCGATATTCGGATCCGTTGATGTAGATGCGAACTTGAGTTTCTTCAATGGTGTAACGGCGTATGACATACAAATTGACACTGGATAAAAATGTCCTTACATGACTCAAAACATTAGAATGTCCATAGGAGAGGGAAGGAGAAATCTTTCCAAGCAATCCAAGGCCCAAAATCCATCCGGTTGCACCCCATCACCACCAACGCGTAGATCGCGTGACGGGGAACGCGATAACACCAAATTCGTCAACAAATTAGAACTTTGAAATTTCCAGGCAAATATTTATCTTGCTTATTTTCGTTAATGCATCGTTCACGTTAGTCTAGGGGTGATTAGGATGAGTTTGGATAGAATAAAATCCATGTTGGAGATAGGAAAATCGCATGTAGTAATGGTTTGAATGATAATATGGAAACCCCTTTACATGTAGAGGCTTTACCACGAATTTATGATGAATTAGGAGTAGAAATTTCTGGAAAAAGACTGATTAGAACCATGTTAAAGAAATTCTAGGGTTCTGAGATTTATATGAGTTTTGGCCTATTAATCTATGGTTATGGATGAAAAATTACATGCTTTACGTTGAAGATGTATAATATGGGTTTATACTATTTGCAGTACAAATTTTAGGGATTTTGGGTGTGAAAAATCTGGATTTGATTGAGGTTAGATTATGAAACTCGTAACTGTTAATCAGCTGGAATCGCCATACCTGTTTGATCGATCGATCGAACCAGGAGTGTCGATCGATCGATGCATCGATCGATCGAGCCCCTGCCCTCGATCGATCGACCCCTTCTGGCAGTCTCACATTTCCCCTTTTGAAAATAGTTAAATTCAAATTAAATGAGTATAAATATTTGGGCATCCTTATTAAAATAATTTGGAAGGTAAAGGAGACCAATAGGACTTATTCATAATTATAAGACCTTTAATGTAAGACGAGATGTACATTTTTGGGATATTTACATATAAGGGACGATGAAATTATGCATTAAAGGGAGAGACGCGTAAAATAGTTACTTTGGAAAAATAGATGAGTACCTACTGAATTATACACTTGGGAGGATAGAGTCCATGAGTGTTACGTAATAAGTTGGATTAATCCCTCAATTAAACTAAGAGACGAACCGTTATACGTGATAACTAAAGAATTAGAAATAAGGATAAATATTATATTATGGGTGATGAAAGGTACCTAAAGAGCTATGCTAATAGTAGTATATTTATATGACTGTGATTATGCATATACTATATATACGTGTGAAAATCATGCCCGCGCTACTTGCTATCCCTGAGGTTACCGCGCTGGGACAGTCTTATCTCGATGTGCCTTTATGGGGGATATTGACTCGTACCCTAGAAGATAGATATCCTTGGTACATGCTATCTGATTGATAGTCAGACGGTACTAAGAGACGTGAGGGTATGTGCTGACCTCTTAGAGACTTGGAATCTATGCTTCGCCTCAATATTGTTTATGTATGTGTTAGTACTGTTCGAGAGTGATTCAGAACTTGTATTTCCCTTAGTACAAGTGAGACAGGGATTGGATAGCAGAGTATGACCGCACCATAATTTTTATGTGGGGGTGCTGTTAGAATATATATATTATACGAGTATTTAATATATAGATTAAATTTTGAAATTTAGAATTTCGTAGTGTGTTTATGGCGAGTAAGAGATGAATAATGATTTCAATTGAGATATACCTGTTTCGAAAGTATAGTATATTTCTGGGAAACTTTATTAATAAATAAAGTTAAAATAAGAGCTTTGTCACTGAATGAAATTTACTTCTTAAACAGTTGAATTGTTTACTTCAAACCTTACGAGTAACCTTGGATAAGATGAGTTAAACTGTTGGGAAGGTTAGTGCGATAAGTGTTCACATTATAAGAGAGATGAGAATTTCTCAAGAGAGGGTCACACTAATATGTTGTTGCATTGGCCTGTAAACATTTTAAATACTTGCTAAACAAATTTTAAATCATTTACACTATCGGGCTCTGACCCCTATCTATTTTCCTTTCTCTCTTGTATACATATGTATATATTAGAGGTGTCCAGCCACAGGGGCGTCTTTCATAGGATCCTTTGGAAGGAACGCGCTGCAGCATAGGTGGGATTTGCAGGCCTCTTGCTTAGATGACTTCATTGATTTGATTCCACTCCTAGCATATTTATTCAGTTGGGCATGTGTCGCCCTTTCCATTTTTCAGTTGTTTTATTGGATATTGTAATCCATTTATTTCCAGTACTTGCACTTTGGGATTTATTATTGCCGGGATGTTTTCATTTAAAGTATTAAATGTTGGATTTAACTAGTTGAATGTTTGATTATTTGGATTGTATGTTCTAGAATATTTGTGGTGTGACTATTAAATTGTGAATGATGCAAAGTTTTAAATGTTGGTTTATATAAAATAAAATTTGGAAAGTAATGTCTAAAAATGGTTTTGACACTTAGCTTAATTAATTAGGGTGTTTAAATTGGAAAAGTATTTTCGACAGTGATGCTAAGAATGGACCAACTGTTCACCTTGATTTTAATTTAATAAATGAGTGATCGCCTAGTATTTAATTAGGCGGGGTGTCACAGGTGGTATCAGAGAATCAGGTTCTAGTGTCCTTCGGATCTGTACGACTTATTTCTCTTTCAACTTAACATTTTTGCTATAGAGCCCTATTTTAGGATTGTTGTATTCTTGCTTTTACGTTTACGTCTTCAGCTATTTGAGATTTAGTAATAACTTTAGACTAATAAATTTCTTCATGTTTCAGATGCCTCCGAGACGTGCACCAAAGGATAGGCACGCCCAAGCCGAGCAGCTAGCAGCTCCGGCTCAGGGTACGATGAATGCTAATGAGGTAGCCACTATTGTTTCTCAGGCGGTGAATGCACGCTAGCGGTGGTACAGAAGGCTCCACCCCAAATTCAGGAAGTGGCACCAGTACCTGCACAACTTCCATCAGCATGGGAGCGGGTTAGGGATGCCTTTCAGAAGGCGCATCCCCCTGAGTTCTCGGGTAGTTCTGATGTTGTCAGAGTCAGCCAATGGAAGAAAGATATCCAGCGGCATCTTCGTATGTATGAGCGCACAGACGTACAAAAACAGTTATTGGCTTCCTTCAAGTTAGTTGGGGCCGCTCTGCAGTGGTGGGAATCCACCACCACCTTGGAGGAGAGGGATACGATCCCGATTCAGTCATTCTGGGAGCGGTTTGACCACAAGTATTTTCCACCCGTGGTGCAAACTGAGATGAGGCAGAAATTACTGAACTTGAAGCAGGAGAATTCTACCGTTGCTGAGTATGAGGATGAGTTCACGAGACTTCTCACCATAGTGCCAGATGAGGCACCTACTGATGGTAAGAAGATAATGTTGTTTGTGGATGGGTTAGCTTGGAGGATCCATCAGCATCTTAGGGAATTTGTCTCTGAGTACCTTCACAGATGTACTCAATGCTCCCTTACTACATTGCCAGGATCACCCCTTCCATCTACAAGGAAGCAAGCGAGCAGGAGAGTCTGTCTAGTAGGGCAGGATAGGGGTAGTGGCGCTGGTGGAGCACCGACATCCCAGGGATAGACTCGTCAGCATGAGCATAGTTCCCATAAGGGGGAACCTGCCAAGAACTTCAGGTCAGGTGATTCTAGGCAGTGATTTTGGGGTTATAGGTAGGTTCAGCAGGGCCAGCCTAATCAGCAGGGCCAATAAGGCCAACACCGACAGCAGCATGGCCAACAACGTTTTCATCAGGGCCAACAGGGCCAGTGGCGGGGTGGTAACGCCAGCAAGGCCGTGGTCAGCAAGGTCAGAGGGGAGGTAACTTCATAGCCCAATGTTTTGGTGCGGTAATCATGGCCATAAGCGTCAGGATTTCCCAGAGGGTGATAGGGCCCCACAGCAGGAGGGTGCCCATAATGAGCCACAGAGGACACTTTTTCTAGCCGCCCTCCCAGCACCAGCCCAGGTACCAGCCCTATGAGCCATTCCAGCAGCTCCAGTGCAGTAGGGGCAGTTACAGTATGGACGTGTCTATAACGTCCACCAGGTAGCAGCTCCGTAGGCACCACCCGTGATTGAGGATATGTTTCCTATCCATGGTACTATGGGTCGAGTTTTATTTGATACTGGGGCAATGCACTATTTTACAGCTACCCATTTTGCGAAGGCCTTAGGATTATTAGCCACAGCAGAGAGCACTGTGACGTGTGTAGACTCACCACTGGGAAATGGTTCGCTTATTTTCTTTATATGCCGGGGTGTGGCGGTAGAGATTGGTAGCTTGGTATTACCTGCAGACATGTTAGTCTTAGATATGCATGAGCATGACGTTATTATCGGTATAGATTGGCTCTCTTCTTACAGGGCCATGATAGATTATTTTGGTGGGAGTATTATTTTTGCCATTCCGAGGCAAGAGATGTTTGTAGTGGCGATACTCGCCCAGAGGGAGGCTTGACCGCTCATTTGTATTACATAGAGGAGGATACCTCTAAGGAGGTTGTGATTCCCTTAGACTTGATCCCAGTTGTTCATGAGTATTCCGATGTATTTCAGGAGATACCAGGCCTACTCCCCAGTCGAGAGATAGACTTTGTCATAGATTTTTTATCGGATACTAGACCTATAGCACACACCCCATACCGTAGGGCTCCAACGGAAATGCGAGAGTTACAAGATCAGATAGAGTAGCTATTAGGTCAGGGCTTCATTCGAAGGAGTACCTCACCTTGGGGAGCTCCAGTCTTGTTTGTGAAGAAGAGTGATGGTTCACTGAGGCTATGTGTGGACTACCGGGATTTGAACAAGGTGACGATACGAAATAAGTATCCGTTGCCTTGAATCGATGATCTATTCGACCAGTTGAGGGGAGAAACTTTCTTTTCGAAGATAGATTTGAGGTCGGGGTACCATCAGCTACGAATTAGGGAGCAGGATGTTTCAAAGACTGCTTTCTTGACGAGATACGGGTCCTATGAGTTAAGAGTGATGCCATTTGGACTCAAAAATGCTCCAGCCGTATTCATGGACTTGATGAATTGAGTGTTCAGAGAGTTCTTGGATCAATTTATCATCGTCTTCATAGATGACATTTTGATATATTCACACTCCGAGGAGGAGCATGCCGAGAACTTAAGGTAGGTTCTTCAGACTCTACGAGAGCATCAGTTGTATGCTAAGTACGAGAAGTGAAGATTCTAGTTGCAATAAGTACAGTTCTTGGGGCATGTTATTTCTGAGAAGGGGATAGCAGTTGACCCGACTAAAGTGTCAGCAGTGAGGTAGTGGGGACAACCCACGACACCGACGGGGGTGCGTAGTTTCTTGGGGTTAGCTGGATACTACATGAGATTCATTCGGGGATTCTCCAAAATAGCGGGTCCATTGACGAATCTGACTCGCAAAGGGGTACCATATGTTTGGAATGATGCTTGTCAATTGGATTTCGATGAGCTAAAAGACAAGCTTACTTCAGCACCAGTCCTTGCTTTATCGAAGCCGGGTGTGGAGTACCTGGTTTACACCGATGCCTCTTTACAGGGACTTGGGGGAGTACTTCAGCAGGAGGAGAAGGCTATAGCTTTTGCCTCCCGCAAGCTTAAACCGCATGAGAAGAATTACCCCACCCATGACCTGGATTTAGCAGTGGTCATTTTTGTATTGAGGATATGGAGGCACTATTTATTGGGGGAGAAATTCCGCTTGTTCACAGACCACAAGTCACTGAAGTACCGGTTCACTCAGCAAGAGCTGAGTATGCGACAGCGCAGATGGTTAGAGTTTGTGAAGAACTCTCAGTTCGACATACAGTACCATCCGGGGAAGGCCAACGTAGTTGCTGATGCATTGAGCCATAGACCGGTAGACGATGTAGAGGACGTCTGGAAAGTAAAGTGGAAAGAGTTGCGTCACCAGGACGCAGTAGCCCGTTCCTTTATATCTGTTATGATAGTGACACCCAAGATTGTTACGAGGGTGATACAGGCACAGACCGCAGACCCATTTTTCCAGGAGCAAATTGTACGACTTTTAGCCGTGGGTGCTGAGTCTTATTCTGTTAGTTCTGATGGGGGTTTGAGGTTTAATGGGAGATTGGTGGTTCCAAAAGGAGTAGAATTACGTCATGCAGTGATGACGCAGTCTCATAGGTCTCGATTTGCGGTACACCCTGGGGGAGATAAGATGTACCAGGATATGAGGCGACAATACTAGTGGAGTGGGATGAAAAAGGACATTGCTGAGTTCGTGTCCAAGTGTTCTACCTGCCAGCTGGTAAATGTAGACCTTCAGAAACCGTCAGGGTTGCTTCAGCCATTGGAAATACTCGCGTGGAAGTGGGAGAGTATTTCCATGGATTTTATTACAGGGTTGCCTACATCACAGCAGGGCCACGACTCTATCTGGGTGATTGTAGACCGTTTGACCAAGGTGGCTCATTTTCTACCAGTGCGAACAGATTATACCACGGGTCAGTATGCTCAGTTGTTCATTGCTGAGATTATCAGATTACATGGGGTGCCCCTGAATATTGTGTCAGATAGAGACAAGCTTTTCGTGTCACATTTTTGGGAGAGCTTTCAGGAATCTATGGGTACTGAGTTGAGACTGAGTTCAGCGTATCACCCACAGACAGATGGACAGGTAGAGCGTACTAATCAGATGTTGGAGGATATGTTGCGCATGTGTGTTCTTAATTTTGGAGGAGGTTGGGAGCGACATCTTCCACTAGTAGAGTTCGCTTATAATAACTCTTATCAGTTCACGATTGGCATGGATCCATTCGAGGCTTTGTATGGCAGGCCTTGTTGTTCCCCAACTTGTTGGCTAGAGGTGGGGGATAATAAGTTGCTCAGACCAGAGGTGATTCAGGAAACCTCCATGAGGATTGAGATGATCAGGAGTCGCATTCGAGTAGCCCAGGACAGACAGAAAAGCTACGCCGATGCGAAACGGTTCTTCCGAGAGTTTAATGTGGGGGACCAAGTATTACTACGTGTATCTCCTATGAAAGGAGTGACGAGTTTTGGAAAGAAAGGGAAATTGGCCCCGAGGTATGTGGGACCATTTCCCATTATCGAGAGGATTGGGCCGGTAGCATACAGATTGGGACTGCCAGAGCATTTACATCGCATTCATGATGTATTCCAAATATCGTCGTTGAGACGATATCTTCAGGATGATATGGCCCATACTCACATCGCGATAGATGAGATAGACTTACAGCTTGACATCTCTTATGAGGAGAGACCGGTGGCAATTCTAGACCATAGCGAGAGGAGATTGAGGTCGAAGGTAGTTCCACTTGTACGGGTCCAGTGGGACAATCATAATGTGGAGGAATCCACTTGGGAGCGTAAGGCAGATATGCGTGAGAGATACCCAGATTTATTCTTACCAGGTATGCCTTATTTTTTGAATTTCGGGACGAAATTCCATTATTAGGGGGAAGTATGTAATACCCCGTATTTTTATGATATATTAATTTGGGAATTTATTAAATTTAATGTGAGTTATTAATTTAATATATATCCTGAAATTAATCACTTTATAATTATTAACGTGATGTAAGTTAGTAATTATGGGAAACTTATTGAATATTACTAATGAGTAGAGTAATATATGATATTGGTTCTATGAAATGTCAAGAGTGAATAAAATGATAATTTTGGAAATTTGAGTCGGGAAGCGCCCGTGTCACGTCGGGACTAAATATTGATTAATAAAAGTGAATAAATTATAAGTTACTCGTATGGTTGTTTTGAGTGCGCCAAAGTGTCCGGAAGGGTCGAGATAGTCAGAAAAGTATACTCGGGGGTTTAGTTTGGGTCTCGGGGCATTTTTAGTCCTATTTAGCACCCCGGGAGCGCATTTTGGACATTCTGCAGTTTTGGGTAATTAAACCCACGAAAATTATTAGGCTATATCAGCCATTTGGAATAGGCCTTTAGGGTTAGCAGACTCAAAACATTAGAATGGCCATAGGAGAGGGAAGGAGAAAGCTTTCCAAGCAATCCAAGGCCCAAAATCCATCCGGTTGCACCGCCACCACCACCAACGCGTAGATCGCGCGACGGGGAACGCGACAACATGAAATTCTTCTACAAATCAGAACTTTGAAATTTTCAGGCAAGTATTTATCTTGCTTATTTTCGTTAATGCATCGTTCATGTTAGTCTAGGGTCATTAGGATGAGTTTGATAGAAGAAAATCCATGTTGGAGATAGGAAAATCGCATGTAGTAATGGTTTGAATGATAATCTGGAAACCCCTTTACATGTAGAGGATTAACCACGAATTTATGATGAATTAGGAGTAGCAATTTCTGGAAAAAGACTGATTAGAACCATGTTAAAGAAATTCTAGGGTTCTTGAGATTTATATGAGTTTTGGTCTATTAATCTATGGTTATGGATGAAAAATTACATGCTTTACGTTGAAGATGTATAATATGGGTTTATACTATTTGTAGTACAAATTTTAGGGAGTTTGGGTGTGAAAAATATGGATTTTATTGAGGATAGATTATGAAACCCGTAACTGTTAATATGCAGGAATCGCCATACCTGTTTGATCGATCGATCGAACCAGGAGCGTCGATCGATCGATGCATTGATAGATCGAGCCCCTGCCCTCGATCGATCGACCCCTTCTGGCAGACTCACATTTCCCCTTTTGAAAATAGTTAAATTCAAATTAAATGAGATCCTTATTAAAATAATTTGGAAGGTAAAAGAGACCAATAGGACTTATTAATAAATATAAGACCTTTAATGTGAGACGAGATGTACATTTTTGGGATATTTACATATAAGGGACAATGAAATTATGCATTAAAGGGAGAGACGCGTAAAATAGTTACGTTGGAAAAATATATGAGTACCTACTGAATTCTACACTTGGGAGGATAGAGTCCATGAGTGTTACGTAGTAAGTTGTATTAATCCCTCAATTAAACTAAGAGACGAACCGTTATACATGATAACTAAAGAATTAGAAATAAGGATAAATATTATATTATGGGTGATGAAAGGTACCTAAAGAGATATGGTAATAGTAGTATATTTATATGATTGTGTTTATGCATATACTATATATACGTGTGAAAATCATGCCCGCGCTACTTGCTATCCCTGAGGTTACCGCGCTGGGACAGTCTTATCTCGATGTGCCTTTATGGGGGATATTGACTAGTACCCTAGAAGATAGATATCCTTAGTACATGCTATCTGATTGATAGTCTGATGGTCCTAAGAGACGTGAGGGTATGTGCTGACCTCTTAAAGACTTGGAATCTATTCTTCCCCTCAATATTGGTTTTGTACGTGTTAATACTGTTCGAGAGTGATTCAGAACTTGTATTTCCCTTAGTACGAGCGAGACGGGGATTGGATAGCAGAGTATGCCCACACCATAATTTTTATGTGGGGGTGCTGTTAGAATATATATATATTATACGAGTATTTAATATATATATATTAAATTCTGAAATTTAGAATTTCCTACTGTGTTTATGGCAAGTAAGAGATGAATAATGATTTCAATTGAGATATACCTATTTGAAAGTATAGTATATTTCTGGGAAACTTTATTAATAAATAAAGTTAAAATGAGAGCTTTGTCACTGAATGAAATTTACTTCTTAAACAGTTGAATTTTTTACTTTAAACCTCACGAGTAACCTAGGATAAGATGAGTTAAACCGTTGGGAAGGTTAGTGCGATAAGTGTTCACATTAGAAGAGAGGTGAGAATTTCTCAAGAGAGGGTCGCACTAATATGTTGTTGCATTGGCCTGTAAATATTTTAAATACTTGCTAAACAAATTTTAAATCATTTACACTATCGGGCTCTGACCCGTTTCTATTTTCCTTTCTCTCTTAAATATATATGTATATATTAGAGGTGCCCAGCCACAGGGGCGTCTTTCATAGGATCCTTTGGAAGGAACGCGCTTCAGCTTAGGTGGGAGTTGCATGCCTCTTGCTTAGACGACTTCATTAATTTGATTCCACTCCTAGCATATTTATTCAGTTGGGCATGTGTCGCCCTTTCCATTTTTCAGTTGTTTTATTGGATATTGTAATCCATTCATTTCCAGTACTTGCACTTTGGGATTTATTATTGCCAGGATTTTTTCATTTAAAGTATTAAATGTTGGATTCAACTAGTTGAATGTTTGATTATTTGGATTGTATGTTCCAGAATAGTTGTGGTGTGACTATTAAATAGTGAATTATGCAAAGTTTTAAATGTTGGTTTATATAAAATAAAATTTGGAAAGTAATGTCTAAAAATGGTTTTGACACTTAGCTTAATTAATTAGGGTGTTTAAATTGGAAAAGTATTTTCGACAGTGATGATAAGAATGAACCAACTGTTCACCTTGATTTTAATTTAATAAAGGAGTGATTGGCCGGTATCTTATTAGGCGGGGTGTCACAGATACAAAAAAGTGTTGATCTGGAAGAGCACAAGACCTCAGACTCAAATATTGTAACTTTCTGTCATGGATTCAGGTACGCTTCCGCCAAAATCAATATTTCTATTTCTTGACAATTCATTATGAATGTTCCTGTTTGTGTGATAGTTTTCACAAAATAGAAATTAATCCATCATGTGGTATCAGAGCTATTTCATGTTGAATTTTTTAGAATGTTTTAGGAAGGTATTAATATTAATTTTCGGCTTTTCGGCTGCAAATATGTTTTCAAAAAAAAGGTTTAATATTTCAGAAAATTTTTGGATTCAGAAATATTCTCGTTTCATTACGATTCCAATGATATAAAATTCATGAAACTTGGACTAGCGGTTAATTTTATATGATTAGGTATAAAGGTTGATTTGATGGTAGATGGAAGGTTAAAGGTTCGACTCTTGGTGTTTCATATTTAAGCCTCTTAAATGGTGAAAATTATGAAGGATCTCAAGAGGTTTTGAACCCATGACCTTTCAAGTCTGGAGCCAAAGGGGTTTTGAACCCATGACCTTTCAAGTTTGGAGCCAACGGGGTTTTGAACCCATATAAAAATTTTAATTCAAAATTTGGTATATTTTTATATATATTTCGAGATAAATTAATTTAAACAATATGTCACTAAAGTGACCTCTTTTGTTCAAAATTAATTTTATTTCGAAATATAAAAAGAATTACGTGCATGTAATTTATGTGAATATTATTCGGCCCAAAGGAAGATTATTTTTTAACAAAATTACATGTGTCACTTTAATAATAAGCACGTTATAATTATTTAGTTTTACATATGAATAATAGATCGGCCCAAAGGAAGAATTATTATTCAACATGTTCTTATTATCAATGTTTGATTATTACGGCAAGATATCACTTACAAATTAATATTTTTTCCAAAGATCAAATATTAATAGAGTGTCCGATATCTTAAAATGGGATTTGTCCTTTATTTGAATTTATGTTTGATTTAAGACTTATATGAGCAACTTTTATTTGTTTATTGTTCTCTGATTTAAGTCATGGCGAGAGAACCTTCATATAGTTCTCGGTGTCATGGATCTGGACCTTACATTAAGGGTTCCCTCTCCTACACCTCTTACGGATAAAAGTTCCTCTGATGACAAAAAGTACTTTGAAAGGTGGGAGAAGTCAAATCGCATGTGTTTGATGATCATAAAGAAGGCCATTCCAAAAGCATTTAGGGGCACAATATTGGAAACGATAAAGACAACCAAAGAGTTCCTAGAAGAAATTAAGAACAGATTTGCCAAAAATAATAGGACTAAAACAAGTACACTTTTGGCAAGTCTCATCTCAATGAAATATAAAGGTAATGGGAACATTAGGGAGTACATTATGGAAATGTCTCATCTCGCTTCAAAGTTAAGAGCTCTTAAGCTTGATCTCTCTGAGGATTTGCTTGTGCATTTGGTTCTGATATCTCTTCCCACACAATTCAGTCAATTTAAGGTGAGCTCCAACTGCTAAAAGGAGACTTGGTCTCTTAATGAGCTCATCTCACATTGTGTGCAAGAAGAGGAAAGACTGAAGCAAGATAAGACAGAAAGTGCTCATTTGGCTAGTACTTCCAAGGACAAGGGGAAGAAAAGAAAGAAGGATAAAGAAGCTGCAGTGGTTCCATATCCAAAGAAACAACATAAAGAAAAAACTGTTGATGGTTGTTTCTTCTGTGGAGCTACGGGACATAGGAAGAAGCAATGCACCAACTATCACGCTTGGCGTGCCAAGAAATTCACACTTCTTAACCTAGTTTTTTCTGAGGTTAATTTCACTTCGGTACCTAAACATACTTGGTGGATAGATTCTGGTGCAACCACTCACATCAGTGTGTCTAGGCAGGGTTACCTGAGTTGCCGAAAGCCAAATGATGGTGAAAGATACATTTTTGTGGGCGATGGCAAGAAGTTTGAAGTTGAAGTTGAAGCAATTGGGATATTTAGGTTATTATTGAAGTCTAATACTTATTTGGATTTGAATGAGACATTTATCGTACCGTCATTTAGACGGAATTTGGTTTCTATTTCTGTATTGGACAAATTTGGTTATATTTGTTCCTTTGGAAATAATAAATTTAGTCTTTTTCATAATTCAAATTTGGTTGGTACTGGTTCTTTATCTTATGTAGATAACCTTTATATGCTTGATACTATTGCTTCATATCATGAAACCTTGCAATTAAGTACTCGAGGTATGAAAAGAAAATTAACCAATGAGAATTCTGCATCATTATGGCATAAGAGATTAGGTCACATCTCCCAAAGGAGAATTTAAAGACTTGTGTCAGATGGAATTCTAGATTCCCGTGATTTTTAGATTTTAAAATTTGTGAAAATTGCATAAAGGGAAAACATACAAACATAATGACATCTGGTGCTAATAGGACTACAAACGTCTCAGAACTGATACATATAGATATTTGTGGGTCATTCCCT
Organism: Sambucus nigra; assembly: GCA_949130495.1. NCBI lineage: Eukaryota > Viridiplantae > Streptophyta > Magnoliopsida > Dipsacales > Adoxaceae > Sambucus > Sambucus nigra. The sequence continues at coordinate 315,685,378 of OX422219.1, read as the reverse complement.
ACGGTTTCATGGAACGGTCAACAATATTTTATCACATTCATAGACGATTTTTCACATTATGGCTACCTTTATCTCATCCATGAAAAGTCCCAAATCTTTGGACGTGTTCAAGTCATGATCGTGGTGGTGAATACTACGGTAGGTATGACGATTGAGGTGAACAATGCCCAGTACCATTTGCTAAATTCTCAAAGGAGTGTAGTATCGTCCCGCATTACACCATGCCAGGTTCTCCAAGCATGAACGGTGTTGCTGAAAGGCGAAACAGAACGCTTAAAGACATGGTAACGAGTATGATCAGTTACTCTAACTTACCATATTTACTCTAGGGTGAAGCATTAAAGACTGCAGTGTATATCCTTAACAGAGTACTAACTAACGCAACTGCTAAAACTCCTTTTGAACTTTGGGCAGGCAAGAAACCTAGTCTGAAGCACCTTCATATTTGGGGATGTCCAGCTGAAGCGAGGCCTTATAGGCCACATGAAAAGAAAGTGGATTCTAGAACAATTAGTTGCTATTTTATTGGATACTCTAAATGATCTAGGGGTTATAAATTTTATGATCCTACTATCAAAATAATTTTTGAGACTGGAAATGCCCGGTTCTTTGAGGATGTTGAGTTTGTCTAGGGGGATAAGTTTAAGAATTTTGGTTTTGAAGAGGAATATGTTGATATTCCTAGAGCTGTTATTATCATTGATCAGGATCCAATTCCTGACATTGTTCAAGAAGAAGATCCTAATCAAAACAATATCCAAGAATCTCCCATTCTAGAAAACAAACTCTACCACTTCCAAAACCTATGCCATTAAGGAAATTCACTAGAGAAAGAAGAAGTGCTGTGCGAGATGATTACATTGTATTTATCCAAGAACATGAGTTTGACATTGGTGCGGTGGAAGATGATCCGATCACCTTCCGTCAAGCTATGGAAAGTTCTAAATCTCAAGAGTGGATTGATGCCATGAATGAGGAGATAAAGTCCATGAAGGACAATGACGTTTGGGATCTTGTCCCATTACCATAAGGTAAGAAACCCATTGGTTACAAATGGATATTTAAAACCAAGAGGGATTCGAAAGGTGATGTGGAGAGATACAAAGCCCGTCTTGTCGTTAAAGGCTTTACACAGAAAAAAGGCATCGATTATAAAGAGACTCTCTCCGGTTTCATTGAAAGACTCTTTTAGGATAATAACGGCACTTGTGGCGCACTTTGACCTTGAGCTTCATCAGATGGATGCTAAGACTACGTTTCTCAATGGTGACATTGATGAAATAATATATATGGGGCAACCATAAAACTTTGTGTAGGGAGATGCAAAGAAAACAGTTTGCAAATTAAATAAATCCATTTATGGTCTTAAGCAAGCTTCTCGTCAATGGTATTACAAGTTTCATTAAGTTGTCATCTCGTTTAGTTTTGAGATGAATCTGGTTGATGATTGTATATACCAAAAGTTCAGTGGAAGTAAGCATATTTACTTGGTTTTATATGTTGATGACATTTTGCTTGCCACCAACGATATAGGTATGTTGCACGAAACCAAGAGATTTCTTTGAAAGAAATTTGAGTTGAAATATCTTGGTATCGCTTCTTTTGTGTTGGGTATACAAGTACACCGGGATCGCTCTCGGAGTACACTTAGTTTGTCACAAAAGAGCTATATCGAAAAAGTTCTTAAAAGATTTGGCATGCATGATTGTAAACCAGGTGACACCCCTGTAGCTAAAGGAGATAAATTTAGTCTCAGTCAATGTCCTAAGAATGATTTTGAGATTCGAGAGATGCAAAATATTCCTTATGCGTCAGCAGTAGGAAGTCTTATGTATGCTCAAGTATGTACGCGTCCGGATATTGCGTACATTGTTGGCATATTGGGAAGATACTTAAGTAATCCTGGAAAGGATCATTGAATAGCAGCCAAGCGAGTCATGAGGTACTTACAGAGAACAAAAGACTACATGCTCACCTATCGGAAGTCAGAACAGTTAGAGATCATCTAATATTCTGACTTCGATTTTGCTGGATGCTAAGATAGTATGAAATCTACTTCAGGATATATCTACTTATTTGCTGGAGGTGCTGTATCGTGGAAGAGTGTTAAGCAGTCAATTATAGCTTCTTCCACTATGGAAGCTAAGTTTGTATCTTGTTATGAGGCATCCAATCAAGGAATATGGTTGCGAAATTTTATCATGAGGCTGTGTATTGTGGATGCCATTGAAAGACCACTTAAGTTATTTTGTGACAATAAATCAGCAGTACTGTATTCCAACAACAACAGGAGTTCTACGAAGTCAAAGTTTATTGACATTAATTTCCTAGTTCTAAAAGAAAGAGTTCAGAGTGGACTTATATCTATAGAGCACATTGGAACAAACTCCATGATTGTGGATCCGCTGACTAAGGGATTACCACCCAAGGTCTTTCATGAGCACACTGCTCATATGGGTGTAATTTCTTTTCAGGATATGTCAGTTTAGTGGGAGTTTGTATTTTATATGCTTTCATAGACATATTTGATTTAATGGATATTGTATGGTTATTTAATGCAGTAAAGTATTAAGTTTATATTCACTCTAACTTTATTTGGTTTGATCTCACTAAGGTTTAAGGAGGACCAGTTGGAAATAGGCATGTTAAGATCACATTGCATGAAATTTCCATGATACACATCCACACTTGATCTTTGTCATTAGTTGCATTGATATATGTGATCATTAATGTGTCTACTTACGAAATGTGTAATGACGATCGCTTTGATTCTATATTGGTGCAATTAATGGACAAGATTATTAAGATACATAAAGTTTTGATAGCTAAAACTCATGAGCTCATAAAGTATAATTCAAATTTATAACGTTACATATATATATAGCCCAAGTGGGAGATTGTTAGAGTAAAATTTATATATGGGCTTATATATAAAATAAATATGAATTATAGGCTATCAAATAAAAGTAGGACAATTAAAGTGATTAATTTAATTTTTGGGGCTTTACTAATGTATTATTAAAGTGTGGGTTTTATTGTGTAGAGACAAGCGTAATTTCTATTTTTATGATGGGTTAGAATAGAAATATATGAAATATGAAAAGACACGATTGTGTTATAAATAGGGGTCATGGTCCCCAGATCACACAACACCAATCTTCTGATTCCCATTGTCAGAGAGAAATCAAGAGGAAACAAAAAAGTGTTGATCTGGAAGAGCACAAGACCTCAGACTCAAATATTTTAACTTTCTGTCATGGATTCCGGTACGCTTCCGCAAAAATCAATATTTATATTTCTTGATAATTCAATATGAATGTTCGTGTTTGTGTGATAGTTTTCACAAAATAGAAATTAATCCATCGCCTTCAGCTAGAGCCGCATAGTTTCGTTTTTAACTCTAGAACATTACTATTTGTTGTTATAATACACTAATGATATTTCATCACAGTAGAGCCGTATACTTTATTTTTCACTCTACTCGTGGGCAATTTAGACTCTACATTGTTAGTTGAGAAAAGTGTTTGTGCTAAATTGGGAATTTCGGAGCTGTGGGGGGTTGGGCTCATGCCTTAAAAAGTCCTTATTATAATGGGTGTACTCCTCTATTTTCAGTGAGTGTGACAATGTTTGTAAAAAAGATAAATCTTATTAAATCATATATTTTATAATATATTATTCATGATCTCTAACTACAATACTGAAGTATGACATTAGATTAAAAAAATAATTCAGAATGCTTGAGTTCGTTTCTATTTTCAATTTCTTTTCTTCTTTCGTCAAATGTTTCGTTTACCTCTTTATATGGTGAAAGAAACAACACGAGCTTAGCTTTGTGTCAAGATACGAGCTTTTGATAAACCCACTTGTATTGTTCATGATAGGGGTTATTTATATTTTCAGACATTGTGCTTCTACTTTTCAATGGCTTCCTTAAAAAGCTAAAAATACTTCATGTTTTATTTTCAGTGAAGATTTTGAAAATTACAGGGGGTGCCATTCACATGGATACAACAAAGGAGTGGTATGATACAAGGGGGAATCATTAACAAAAACATACATAGTTATATTTCATTAATCAACAAATATACCAAGTGATAACATGATGGGACAAATGCCCTCGACTCTTGATTATGTTTGATAGTCTGCTTCGCTCGATTATTCTTGTTAATGTCACATCGATGCTACATTAAGTGTTAATGCATAATTAATATATTATGCGTCATGTAATAGAGCATGATTGATATATTTTCCCCTAACTGTTTTTTTATAACTGTTTTTATATAAACATTTATAAAAAGTTATATAAACTATTATATAAAGTTTATACAACTTTATATAAACTATTATATAAACTTTGTCTGTTATATAATAGTGTATATAAAAGTTTTATAAAGTGCTATATAAAATTTATATTATAAAATTACTGTTATATAATATATTATTATATGTTATATATTATATAATAACTAATATAAATTAATATATTAAATAACAGTAATATTAAAAACTAATATAAACTAATATATTAAATAACAGTATTATTTAATATAAAACTTTTATATAATATTATATAACTAATATATTATATAACAGTTATATAATATATTAGATATAGGTTATATAATATATTATAATATTATATAAATATTATAGCTACTATATTATATAATTGTGATATAATATATTAGTAATATAACTATTATATTAGTTTTTCTTTCTTCAAAATGCAACAGAAGATTATATTTATCCAAGAATTAATAAAATTGTCCATTTAAACGAACTCAAGCTTATAAATGAGCTGAATAAATGTAATCGAAAATGAACTCAAACACTAAATGAACACGAACTTTGATCGTTTAAGTAATAGAGCCGAATCGAGTCGATCTCAAACACTCCCAAAATCTATCAAGACGAACACGAACACAATAACTCAAGATCAATTCGAGCTCGAGCCGAGTTCGAATAGGGACTATAACATATGAATCGAATATGATCAGGGTGAAGTTCGTCTTGACTCGGTTCGATTGCATCCCTAACCAAGAGCCCATGAGACTCAGTTTGATTGCATCCCTAACTAGTAGGAAAGTAAAGAAAATGAAGGTATCATTACTTTCGTACGAGGGTATAAGTGATGTTCAGAATGAATTAACCAAGAGAGATGTTCAACAGTTCAACTAAAATTCATTCAAGGGTTGGAGAATGTTAACCTTTTCTCCTAGGCCACCTCGATATTAAAACAACAATTAGACTAAAATAGTTACCAAGAAGAAAAACAGAAAGAAGTCAATTAACAAGTTTTCTATCCTAACCGTGACATTATTTCAGGATCCAAACTCTCCCAACCAATTTCAATGACCAACAAATTCATTTCAATTCTGAAGAGGAAGCAAACATGTAATTACAAACAAATACATATCGATTTTGAACTGGAAGCAAAAATCAAGTCATGATACTGTTCTGAGTTTTTTTAGTCTTAATTTTTTGAAGAGAAGATAAAATGTTTGGGAGTCACAATATCAAATAAAATCCCAAAATCATAGTGGTCAACATGTAGAAGTTAGGATATCAAATTTCAAAATTAGAGAGACAACTGACATTGGATTCTTGGGTTCAAAATACACTTAGTGGAACAAAAGAGCTGGCTCAGTTCACCATATCAACAACCATGATTCTTATCACTATCCTCCTCTACTTACTATCTCTAATCAGTTAAAAACATTCAAAAAATATATTTTTCTTCCAAATCGATTACACTAAGAATCCTTCTTTAAGTAAACTCATTTGAGACCACTAAACTTCTAGTAGTGATGGTAATCCAATCTATTACACTAATGCCTCATTGATTTCATATGAGGATATAAGTGAAGCTCTGAATGAACTAAATTAAACTCGATAACAAAATTGACTAAGCCATGGATGACCTATAACAGTAGCTCAGGCTTCTCTGCAATAAATATAAAAATGAGAGAAGTATATTCGTCACTATTTTTTTCCCTCCCCGAATCAACAGTGACCCGGGATTATAAATATTCTATTTTTCACCCCTAGCTCTACTATTCTTATCTCCTTGCGTGCATATAATTGATCTAAAAAATTTCTTCACACACCTACAAACTTTTGAAAAAATGAAAATGGATTATGGTTGTCTCAACTTCGTGGACATTTAGACAAGTTAGCATACAAATTCGGACATTTTGATTAAAATAGTTTTACAATGTTATCTCAAAATTAGGTTTAAGGTTCACTAGAAATGATAATTCGTGTCGCAATTATTGCATTTGAACAGTTCATATTCACCAAAATTTAGAAATTTTCATTGGACAATGGAGAGATAGAAAGAGGGACGGATGGAGAGGAAATGATAATTATTTGTGAACCTTAGTAAAAACAAAAATCACAACACTAAAAAACAAATAACCATAGCATTAAATGTATATCCAATCCCAAGAAACAAAGAAACTGAAGTTACTCAACCATTATTTGTTATCTAAAAGGGATAATCTCAAAAAAAAATTAATCATTAGTCAAAATTAGAAGTTTTTCAACCATTTTTAATTTGATACATCATTGTTCAAATCTTGAATTTTAATTTTTTAAAACAATTTACTAATTTAACTAGAATCATAATTTATCCTAACAAAATTGGTTAATGCCTCCTAAAATATGGCATACCGGTGATTTTAGTAGGGTTTCTGTGAGAAAATTCAAAAGAAAATATGGCAGGGGGTTTGAAACCATTGATAAATTGAGATTTGAAGCCATTGATTGGTGCAAGATTTGAAGCCTTTGGTGGGGTAGAATTTGAAGTCGTTGGTTGGGTGGGTTTTGCTTCGATTGGTATATTTTTTTGTTTAATAGGTATCCTATCAACCATTGTCTGCTTACATCCAGGTGCCACACTTCCAAGAAATATGTATTCCACGTTAATATAAATTACAAGATGATATAATGGAAAAATACGACATCATAAAAGAAAAGGTATTACAGGACAGAAAAAAATAGAAATGAACAAGACAAACATAAATCATGTTCACCATATCACATAAATAAAATTTAAAAGGTAAAACAATCATATTTTCCATCCCAATAGCTTAATTTGCTGGGTAAAAGAAATGTTTCAAATCTCATGATAACAAATTCAAAGAAGTTTCATGAAAGTTCAAAGCAATAACTACATTCAATAATTTATTCCTAAATACCAATATTAAAACCACGTCACTCAATACTTTATTCTCAAAAAACAACACGATGTTACATTCAACAATCTATTCGTTCGAAAATAGGGACTAAGCAATAGAAAGAAATGTAAAATGGGTGTATGTGAATGTCGTGGAAACAAAAATGCTATTAAAGTTGGGTGGGGAAATTTTCCAAACACTTATTTGTAAAAGATGAAAAATGGTTATGTTTGTGCAATTTGATTTCAAAGAAAGTTCAAAATTCATTTACATCATAGCTATCCCAATATCCTAAAATTGAAATAAAACACTAATCTAAAAGTATTAAACACCTTGGTCTTTTGATTTAACAGTGATTTAAAATATATTTCCAAAAGTATTAAACTACCATTTCCTAAGGACACCCTTAAATCTCTTCAGATTTTTGTAGAGGGCATACATGGGTTTCTCAGTATTGAAAACCTCCCATTTATCCTTCATAGTTTGAGGGAAGAAAGAGTGTTTCAACCAGAAATTATGGAAGACAAAAGGTTTATGAGTACACCATATGTTAGTATTGACCAAGAGTAAAAAAGGCGCATGATGTGATGACACTTTGCAAAGATGTTCCACCTTTAAACCGTTAAAAAGATTTGTCCAACTTGAGTTTGCCAAGGGTGTCAACTATCTCCCATATAGTAGCTCTACCACCTATTTTATTCCACCAAGTGAATTTTATGCCAGTATAACCCAATTCTATCAAACCAACACTGGTAATGTAATCCATGTTTTCATTTGCAATATTCATATCAAAGTCATTCCCACCATTTATCTATTGAGAGCAAGTCATATTGTACCAACCAACTAGGGATCAGTGGTATATTCAATTAACAAGTAGTACCCCAACCTCCTTCTTTCTGATTTGATACATTTAGCGTAAACTAGAGATATTTTGATTTCAATATGATTATATTGATGATTTATATCGAGGGTCATACATTGGTACATTTGGTATATAACATGGCAATCAGTACCATGAGAGGGGAAAATACCAAATAATGTTGACAGAGTTAGCCTTAACTTTATCAAATCCAAATATTATTCTAAATTCTTCCAATCTATTGCAATCCACCTTTGTTTCTAAATAAACAAGCATCAATATATTATGCATATTGGATAATTTATTTATTATTCTACATGCACTATTTTTAGAAATTCTCCTCTAGTTGAACAACTAATTGTTTAGAAGGTTGAGTCACATGATCATCCGTTGATGTGTCTTCAGACTCACTATGGGATTACTATAAATCGTCCCACCTGCATGGTCTTCTATTTCCCCTTCTTCTTTAATGTAATTGAATTCAGGTTTTGGCATCTACTTCTCACAGTTTCTTTTCTCATGAGTTGTAGTTTTTTTTCTCTCGAGTATTGATTTTTACCCCAACTATTAGGGACTTTATTTGACATTGATTTTCCTGCAAAATTTCACATATTGCATGGTCTTATTTATCTCCTTCTTCTATAGATTTATTTTCTTATGTATTGGTCCTCTTAATAAGATTGCCATTAGGCATCACCTTATCACAATTTCCTTTCTTTTGAATTGTAAGATCTTCCTCACGTGGACTATTTTGTGTTGGGTCATATCTTGTAATCAACTAATAGTCACTTATTATTTTGACTTATTCCACAAGTTGGTTTTACCAAAATTGTTTTGAACTGATTCTTTTGTCTGCACAATAGTATTCCCAACTTCATCATGTGTCTTTTTGGCATTTCTTCTTTAACAAGAAACTTGGGAATACAACCAACATTCTTCATACTATTAGTCATAATTATCATTTGAATATTGTCAACCGGGGGAGTGGTTTTAATATTAAGTTGTAAATTTATATCCATGGAAGTGGTCACTTTAATAAAAGCATCAATTCATCCAATATTCTATTTAACAGTCTCACATTAAACCTCTAAATTATTATCTTTCTTTAACCGTGTTGCAATAGGTTTCGTAAGTTAGTCTCAGAATGTTATCTCAAGTATAAATCGAAGAATAAATCTAGCCATTGGACCATGCCATTTGAGATAATTAACAACATTTTTCCTTGCTATTTCTAAGATTGCCTATGTATTGTCCAAAAGGTTATCTTGAGGCATACCAACCTAGTCGAAGAACAAAAATACTTTGGTGACTTCAACACAACTTGTTTATCTAGGTTGTATAAACATGTATTAGAAACAAATAGCAAGTTTAAGATATAAATAGTAGTATACCTTATAATCTTTCATTTGATAAGCTTGTTATTTATATCTAATACTTGGTTCATCATAGTAAATGACCACATTGGCCATTACTACCAAATATCTATCACAGATCAACTGGAAAATATTATTCCTCTCTTTTTTTGTTCCTAGTTTGGGCCTCTGGAACCTCATCATAAGCATCCATAATATCTTCCCCATGAAATGAAAAAAAAGGTTTTTGTTGACATTGTCTTGAAGAATCTACAAGTTCCCAACCAAAACCTGCATGTTGATGATCCTACTCAAAGTAAATCTTGAGATCGTTGGATGACACACAAATTCTAATGTATATAAAGCTTTCACATATACCATAAGAGCATAAGGAGAAGAGTTATTTGGTGGAAAAAATAGGTTAATTGCTACCATGGTATTTTAACAACTTATTGACTCTTCAACATAATAAGGCAATGGGGGTGGATGCTCATGATCAAACTTTATCTTGTTGTTCTTCTTACTTCCTTCTCCATCAATCTTTACTTCCTCGCCCACTCTGTGTAGTTCAAGATTGGTTCTTGTAATCCTATATATGCTCTACCTTCCCATTGTTTTCACACTACATTAGGCATAATAGGGCTAGGGAAAATAACCATAGGGATGTTGTGAGAATCCCTAGTGAAAAGCATTGAATGTGCCTTCTCTAGTCTCAATTATCATATGACAAATACACTCGGAGTTTTCTCTTCATGGGATATTCTCTAACATCTAGAGATCTATCCATAAACCTTAGAATATGGGTCATACATTCCTTAGCTGTCCTTTTCTTTTCATAAAGAAAGTTGGGTTAGGTAAACTCATCCTTTGTCGAAAAATTCTATAAGAATTGAATATGCATTTCTTCCCACGCAACCACACTCTTTAGGGATAGATGAGAATACAAGTGTAAGATGTTTCAGTTACAGACTTAGAGAACTCCTTCAAACGGAGATTTTATTATTGTCGTGATCCCTTAATTTTTCAATAAAATTCTTGATATTCTCCTTTGAGTTTCCCCTTTTCCCATTAAAATTTTCATAAATTAGGGGGGCATACCCCTAGGGTATGTTTCATCATTGTAATCCTCTGGATAAAGATTATGGATATCAGCATCATTAGGAGATAATGAGGAAAGTTCTATCATCTTCATCATTTATTTTTTGACCTATTTAGGGTTCCAAGATGGAGAGGTATCTATCTCCATTGCCTTAGTTGTGGAGGGAGTAACCTTGGGTGAGGCATTGGAAATTACAGTTGTTTTAATAGTTTGTGCTATAGTAGTGTCAAGGTTGATTGCTAATGGACCAGCGGGTCTTGCAGGTTAAACTTCCATCCCCGTCAAAGGAGCTGCTGGTGATTCTAACAATGTGGTAAAAGAACTTGCGTCCATCATTGAACCAAGCATCGTCATCCCATGCTGCGTTTCTAAAAACTCCCTAAACTTATCCATGATATTGGTCATCTGATCGGGCCTCATCACAGTAGTCGTGGAATCTTATCCCACATGAACATTTCCTGTGATAATAATGTTTTAAGGAAGCTTAGTTGGGGGAATATCATTCTCTCTCTCAGGATGATTACCATTAAAAAGAGTATAGTTAATGTTGTGGTTCACCATTTCAAAGACAATACCTCCCCAATAAAGTTAAAAAATATATATAGAGTAGTTTGTGTAGATAAAATAAGGATTAACCCATTTTAATGGTGATGAAATAGTTGTTAATGTACTTTTATTTTAGGGAATAAACTCTAGTATATATGAGAATGATAGGTAAAAAATACAAACTAGTTTAGATAATAAATGAACCTCTTATGGAAGTTAGTTGTAATGAGAGAGGACTAAGCACTCTAAATACACTAAAGGTAGGAAGGAAAACACCAAAATATATATGGAATAGCGTTTAAAGCTCAATACGTGATTGAGTTCTTGGTAACAAATAGACAATCATATTACTAGGGGAGAGTAAAAGCTTTGGATTGCAACAAATACCTCAAAGTGATCTTACGGCTTAGAGATCTGATGGCTTATTAAAGGATAAATGAGGTGTAGATAGACTCAGACTGCGTGCAAGGAACCTTAGGATGCTTAAATTTTTTATCAGACTATCGTACCTAACATGTAATTACCATTAAATGATGACTGAAATTATCGAGTGACCATTTGTTGTGTCAAGTGACGCAACATGTGCATCAACACTTTTATGGCCAAATTCTCACCTAATTGTCACTATACTAAGGTAAGTTTGTTTTAACATGTTTTAGGTATGGTATGACATCATACATATATTTTATGTCAAGATAATATTTTATCGCCAAAACTCTATGGTTGAGAAGTGATTTTAGCCATGGCTGCTCTAGTAGTTCTCATTCGAGGTAAGCTGGGTAGTTTATCTGATGTATCTAAAGTGGTTAATCCAATCCTTAATGATGTCTTTCTATCTATGCTCCATACTAATTCGCTCAAATATTTTCAAGTGAGTTTCCTTGATTGAGCATTAAAGCTCACCCAGATCCCGCCAGACCCGGTCCATCATTGGTACCGAGTAACCTTACCAATATTACATTACAGGGCATAATTATAATAAAATAGACAAAATACATTATGTATCTTCTGACTTGTTCTGGAAATCTTTGTTAATCTTCTTTGAATATTCACTTTATCTTAATCTATCATTTATCAATTAATGAGGAGTTTTATCTCTAATGATGAGGATTATTTTTAAGCCTATTCTACAATTAGAAAGAAAAATCAAATTTATTCTAATACAAGGGAAATACAAACAATTTACCAATAATAACTTATCGCCTCCACCAAAATTTAAAACTAAATTTTCTACTGCTACTATTGTTTCCTTGTGATAATCGTCCATGAACATACATATTTATCCACTACTGAGCTCCCTTATTACCTTGATCCCTTGTAAAAAACTTGCAAACATGATTAATGGTTCTCGATTCTACAAACCCTATACAAGTAGATTGCACTATAAAACATCTCTCAATGATTGAGAAGAAATTATCATTTTAATTTTTCTATGCTAAGAATATCAGGAACAACTTATTCTAATGTTCTTTTTCTTTGCAGATATAGCACTTGCATTTCGCCTTCATACCTGCCCCTTAACCTTAAAGTTCATCTTGACCACCTTAGGTTGTGCCTCAGACTTTGATTTATTCTTCTTCTTGCCTTTTGGGACAAAAGAAGATATGTCACTTTCTCAGCAAACCCGAATCAGACCGTTATGCCTATTCCGCAACTAAGAGTTCCTTAAGATGTTGTGCCAAAGAGTTATTAAATGTATTCATAAAATAAATCAGGAAAAATTATCTATAGGAATCTGGTAATGATTATAGCACAAAATTTACTTGAGCTTCCCCACTGATTTCATATCTAAGCACCTCCATTTCTCCCAAGATGGACATCATCTTAAAAACATGCTCGCATATGGGAGTTCCCTTCGGCATCTTGGTGTTAACAGACCTTGTGGAAAGATTATGATCTTTGAAAAAAATTTCAAGGGTAAAAAATATGTCGTAAGTAGTCGACATGTGATGAATTTGATGTTACAAAACATTAGTTATAAAGGCTAATATGTAGCATCTCCACCTTTAGCAGGATTAAACATCCCTTTTAGGTACCCCTTCCTTAGGATTAGTAGGACAAGTGTTAGTAAAAACAAACTTAAAATACTCAGTATCAATGATAATGTCGAGCTTCCTTTTCAAGTTAATATAGTTCATTCCCGTTAACTTGTTCTCTAACATTAAAGCAAGTTGGTTGAATGATGATACCATTTTGAAACTTAAGAATCATAAATTTTGAAAAGGGAATTAATTTCAAAATAAACATGTGAGAATTAAACTTCGTTTTAAATTTTAAAGTGAAAACCCTCACCGCCATTTAAAAGTAAAAACATGTCGAACATTCTACTTCCTTTAAGGAGTGAGATTTCTCATTAAGACTACAAATTACCCCACCTTGTACTTGGAAAAAATTCGTCTTTCAATTACGTACTCTAGATAGTTAAGGATCGTCTGTCCAATATAATTGGTTATTTAGCGTCGTTTGGTTCCATAATTAATGACATTGAGTCGATTGTGGATAATATCATTAATTATGTCTACGTGTCTACTACCAGTTCACTCCTTGAAATATAACCCACTCATGATGGACTTTTCCATTAGGGGGATTGAATTCACTCATATCATAACTCTCGATATTATCACTTAAGAGTTTTAATGAGTCCTAGACATCATGATTAATTCCATTTAAGGGGAGGGATGCATACTAGCTGACTTGATGATTAATCACATCACATTCATAAAACACTGATGGAGACTGTGGGGTATATGTTGAGACCCCTCTCCAAAAGCCCGAATTAAATCTTTGGTAATTTTTCAATTTACTAGCATAAATTAAAAATTTGAAGCTCACATTTTCATTTTCCCAAAATGAAAATGAGAATTTTAAATTTGAAATAAAATAAAACTCGGAGATCATAGTCTAATTCACACCTTAAAATTAATTGAACCGACTGAATTCAACTTAGAAAAGAATAAATGATTATTAATTCTACAAGAAAACTAGTGAAGTGGGATGATCTAAAGAAATAAACCACGTTGTCCACAAAATTCGGTGCCCTTACTTATTCAATTAATTAATACACGTAATAATGAAACGAAATATAAGAATGAAATATTGCAAATATATAAATAAATGCATAAATAAGGAAAAGGGAAAATTACCCCTTTACATCTTAGCCTAAACTTCTTCTTGAAGTAAAACACTTCAAGCCTAAAAATCCTTGTTGTTAAAGACTTCTTCATGATGTAGAGTCCAACTTTAAGTAGACTTTAATGAAAACGAGAGTTCTTGGTGATCTTTCCAGCCGGAAACAATCTAAACTTGTATGGGAATAATGGTGAGGAAGATCCACCACATAAAGTAACTGGTTAACGTCATAAAAAGAAATTAACACCGCTGACTACTATCGCCGAATCGATCTGACCTACACTGGATTTATTTGACTCTCCTTAAGATCGATTTGATGGGCGGCTGGATCAATTCGGCCTTATGTGTTGACAACTTCGTCTTCCTCACAAGATTGTCATGAAAAAATGATTATAAATCATTTGAAACTTTACCCATCACCTAAACCATTACAAATGCATGATTTTAGGTTAAATAAACATTATGTACCCTCACAATCTCCTCCAAATACATAGATAATGAAATAATTACAAAAACCTAATTACAATAATATCGAATCTATGAGTAAAAATTAACTACGGATAAACCAACATATGATTTATTCACAAAGAAAAAACATATTTGACCACGATGGAAGGGATTCAAACAAGGAATCTCTATAAAACCATAATAGTATGATACCATACGCAAAGATGTACTATACTATAATATGCAAGATTAGGATTTTCAAGGTCACACAAAATGCATCTTTCCAAAGCATGACTAATTTAAACAGAAGTCCCTGATACTAATTTTTGTAGATCGATATATGAGGAATCAAAAATTTCAACCCTTGAATATTCGATTAATCAATCAATATAAAGAAGAAAATCCAAAAGTAAGTTTGAATAAAAAACCTCGGGTTACGAATATAATACCTTTGCAGACCCATTTGCAATCTAATGAGGACAAAGGTTTTTGCTGCTAATGTGGGGTTGCCTTCTTTTGGATCTGAAAAATCTTATCAGTGTCACACTTGTAAAATTTTAAAATAAAAGTACTTAAAATGTGTGCCAAATTAAATATTTTAAAAAAGAAATACCATTTATAATAAATTATTTAAATCGTGAAAGCATAAAGTAACATTAGTAAATAAACAACCAATTTTAATTATGATATAATACAAAGATTATTTTTCCTTAATAATTAAATCCTTTTTTTTACAAACTTGGAGAAAAAAAAAGTACACAACTATCTCTTTCTATAGTAAATTAAATAAATACAATTTTTTCTTGAAAAAATAAACTACACATAGCATGTACAATGTCCCATGTGTCTAAGATATCTTTAATGATTCCAACATGTGTATAAACCTGAAATACAAATATAAAACTATGGGGGTGAATGGGAAACTCAGTAGATCTTATAATTACTCCAAGTGCACTAAATATAACTGGGTGTGCACATAAATCAATTTTATGCAATGTGAGACTCATTCTAGGACCCCCAATATTATAATATCAATCGTATTTACTCACAATGTCTCAACACGAATTTCGAGTCCATGTAAGAAATCCTCGCCTCACTCCTTACGAGACGATGTTGACTCTCGTTATAATTTCTTGTCAATTATCATCTGATCATTTCATGGCCCAAAAGTAAGAAACATACATACAGATGCATGATAGGAAACTCATCCTTATCTCCATAACATAAAAATCATGGCATAACTGCCAAATCTGGCATAAATGCCAAACTGGACCCATGGCCTAGTTTATCTGATAAGAAACAAAACTGTAGCCCAAAAGCACAACCCGTATCGTGGGTTATTAAAAATAACCATTCTTCTAATAATCAACGTATAAATCAATTCCCACAATTTGAGTATAAACTGTCTACCCAATTTCTAATCCTAAACATGCTCATAAATCAATTTTATTTACATTAACCTCACTACATGATATGAAAACAAGTAAAACAATATGAGTCTAACAAAAAAAATAATATATACAAACTATACATATAAAATTCATAAGGACCATTTATAACATATACATTTGTTAGGGAATATGAGTAGCACACAATTAAAATCACAGGAGAACGAAACTACCTTAAACAGTAAAAGTTAAAAATGCCGAATCAAAGCACCAAAAGGCTTTAAAATATTTACATGGAAATAATTATCATCATCTTCTTCCTCTTATTTAGAAAATAAGTCATTTTATATCTCAACTAAAAATAGCTCCCAAATTCTTCTTATTTTTTCTTCTTTTTTCTCTTTCGTTTTTTATCTTTTACTTCTCTACAATTCTGTCACTAAAAGGTGTCTATATACCACCAATAACAACACACTTTTATATATCTATAGATAGGTTTAAAATAATTCTAATACCTTTAAAAACACGTTAAGACTTGTCCTTTAACCATCGCAAATACCTCATTCAGTGGGCTAACATCTCTTCAACCAAATAATATTCCTCACAACTTACTTTTTATGATTTTAAATCGAAATAAAATTTTCAAATATATGTAAAATTCGTCCCAATATAATTCCCATCATCTTCCTCACTCTATTTCTCTTAGTTTCACAATATAGGTCCTTAAACTAGTACACTAACAGCTACTAATGACAAAACAACAAATTTCCCTTTAATTATTTTTTTCTCATTTTATTGGTAAAAGAAACTTATAATATATCCAAATTATATTTTGTATCATTACCAATACCAAAAACTAAAAACAAATAATGATGCCCACCTGTTTTAACGTGTTACCTGTCAACTAGTTTAAAAAAAGAGAAAAATGTTTTTTTTTAATAAATTCCATGTAAATGTTCTTTAATTAAAATAAGTTCATATAAATATATTTCACCCTTGATTTATTTAATCCATGTATTACTTTAATCTTATGGACTAAAGCTTGTCCTTGGGTAGGACTCCATCGTTGAGGTTGGATTTTACGGGAGTGGTCCACTTTGAGCTCTAATCGACCTCGGGAATGTTGACTTGGATTTGGGTTATGCTTGGTTGGTGCAAGATGAAAATGAGGACATCAGGATCAACCTTGTCTGAAAAGTCCACCCTTGCATAGTGGGTGGCCTCGAGAATGAAATTCGTTTTGTAGGGGGGGATTGTAATACCGTATATTTTTTGGAATTAATTCAAAATATTATTAGATGAATTTTCATAATTATTTGCAAATTTTATTTTTGAATTAGAAAATTATTATATGGGATTTAATTAAGTTTTAATATAATTTTTAAATTCTTTAGTTTCCATATACTACATTGTGAATGAGGTATTGTTCAAGAATGGGTATTGTTAGCGCCTTAATGATGCCTCAGTCCATCAGAAGCCGAATATTACCTCAAAGACCTCTTTTAAGGTATATACGGTCCTCACACATGCCCCCAAAGTTTAGGCTACATGGTCTTGAGGCAAGGGTTTTTCTGGCCTACCTTGGTAAAGGAAGCTAAATACATGGTCCTATGATATGACAACTGTTAGACGTTTGTCTTTACTCCAAAGCAACCAACAAATAATATAAGTCCAGTATTAAGTCCATGTCCGTTCGCTAAATGGGGAGTGGATATGTTAAGGACCATGCCCCTTAATAAAGGCCCAAATAATATTTTCACCGTGTCCATTAATTATTTCACCAAGCGGGCTAAGGTTGATATCTTTTTCACCATCATGGAGAAAAATACCACCAATTTTATCTCAAAAAACATCATCTGTAGGTTTGGCTTACCTACAAACATCATATATGACAACGAAAAATAGTTTGACAACCCTGCCTTTATATAATTCTACTTTGTAAGCAACCACTACTCCTTTCCAGGACGCCCTTGTGATAATGGCTCAGTAGAAGTGACCAACAAAACCATGTTCCACATTTTGAAGAAAAGATTATAAAAGGCCAATGGTTAATGGGCTGAAGAAATACTGAGCACCCTTTGGGCTTACAGAACTATAGTCAGAGGTCCAATAGTGGAAAATCAATTCTCCTCGACATTTGTCACTGTGGCAGTGTTCCCAATGGATGTTGAGATACCTATGTAGAGGGTGGCTCAGTTTGAATCAGGATATAATGATGAAGGTCTCAAGTGGTCCCTAGATGAATTGGAAGAAAAAAAGGTTTCCTTGATTCGAATGGACGCTTAAAAGAAGAGGGCAACCTACTATTTTAACAAAAAGTTATGCCATAGAGAATTCAAAGTGGTGGACATGGTCTTAAAGGATGCCACCATTTTAACTAGAAATACGAATGAGGTCAAGCTAGGCCCAAGTATAAAGGTCCCTATATGATGTTTAGAATAGAAAGACCAGGGTGTTACTACCTCAAAAATATAGATGGACATGAACTTCCACACCGTTAGAACATAAATCATCCTAAGAAATATTACTCTATATTCTACAAAGTGAAATGAAAAGACCTCATTTTTCTATCTATGATGTATTAATTCGAAGTTCAATATGAGTTACAAAGCTTTTATCCTTGTCTGTGGGTTTAACTTAAGGACTTAGGACCCATTTTGAGTTACAAGACTTTTATCCTTAATTGTAAACACTTGGTTGACGTCCATGATACCTCAGACCAATGACTCGTGTAGTTTCAAAACTTTCATCCTTAGCTCCCAAGGTCTTAAGGTCTTAAACGACCCAAAAAGACATCCAAGGCATTCATCATTGACTAAAATTAATAGTAAAAGGTCTAAAGAACCAAAAAGACTAAAGGAATTACCAATGCTTCACATTATTTTCCACTTAAATTGACGTCGTCTGATGACCCATAACTGTCAACTTAAAACACCTTCTTCCCACCACATGATGTTTACAAAAGCATAAAGTTATACAAAAATGAAAAAACCTTAGCAAAGCAACCCTTTGTTAAACCCCAGTGTTTGAATAAATATCATAGGTGTCTTTTAAAAACCAGAAGTAAAAAGTATGAGACTTTGAAAAATCTTCCATTTTCAAAACAATTTTGCGGGCTAAGTGTTTAAATTAAAAAAAAATTATTCAAAATTTTAAATTTTATAAAGGTGAAATGTCCCAACTTTGTCAGCAAATGTTTAAAGGTCTTTGTGGAACCTCAGACATATACCACAAGGATTACATCGAAGTCGATAAGGGTTACAGGTCTTATGATCGTTCGTGGAAACTCAAAAAGTCTTAAATCCTAGTATTCTAACGTCGAGAGGTCTCAGGACCCATTATGGACATAAAATTTAGAAAACTTATAAGTTCATAAGTCTTATGACAGAGTGTGGGACTTCATATTTAAAAAATTCTATGTTGAGACTTCTTATGACCTAGTGTGGGACTTTCGATGCAATAAAACCTAGTCCAGATGTCCTAGAAGTCATTGGGGGACTTCTGGATGTAAAATATCCCCTAGTTCTAAAGTCTTAGGACCCTCGCCTAAACTGTATTTTTATCCTAAGGCTTACATCCTTAGTAAAACATGTTTCAGAGGTCTTAAGACCTATTATGGAATAATTTCAACATACAAAGACACTCACTTTCAAGTTCAATCATGAATCTAAGGTCTTAGGACCCTTAACAAATTTATTTTTCGAGTTCCACTCTAAAAACCTTTAGGGTTCTAAGTGTTTATGAACAAAACATTGTGGATTTTGATCTTAAGTGAATGCAAGATCAAAAGCTTTTATACTTCTAAGGTTTCATGACCCATTTCAGAGCCTTAGTCTTGGTCGCTGTCCAATTTATTTTTCATTACCAAAAAATCTTGGGGGGTAAGGAGGGATACTACTTACTTGGCATACATAAGAAAGATAAATACAAATTCAAAAGTCATTGGGAAAGAAAACAAAAATAAAGAAATGAGAAGTAAGCAATATATAAGTCAAAAGTTCAAACAAAATCTACTAGAGTTTCCATTCATTCTATAGGAAAAATTAGGGGTTACATTAAAAGGGTTGTGGCCTTAAGGAGTTCAGAACTAAATTACACAAAAATCATTCTTAAGGTTTAGGATTGATGGAGTTTTCCTTCACAAGGGCCTTAATTTCTTTTTTAGTGGGCTTGAGTCAGGCTGAAGAGTGGGGACTTCCTTCTGGACCTTGTTTTTCTTCCATGGCAGTATAGGCAGAGTCTTCAGCATCATCACCATCACTACTGCTCTCACTATCAGAGATCTCATTAGCATATTAGAGGCTTTAATGAATAAACTAGAAATATCCATCTCTAGAAAGATATCCTAAACTTTGGCTTTGTAAGAGTCAAGCCCTGAGTCATATTTTTAGAAGAAAAACTTATTATAAGCCTAAGATTCAAGGTATGCTTCCAGGTTATTCTTCATAATGGCATGGATTTTCCATTCGAACTCAGTGTGCTTGACCAAAAGTTCGGAGTACTTATTTTAGGACTCTTTGACTTTAGATGTAAGTAATTACTTTATGGCATTAATATCTATGACTTTGTTATTCAGAAGAGCCTTGTCCTTATCATTTAGAAGAATATTATATGGGAACTATAAAGCTTGAAATTCTAACCCTCAAGTGACTCCACGATCACTTTATGGCCGATATGAGCCAAAATATGGGCTTATACAAAATTATACAAGGAATCCAAGGTAGTAGAAAGGAGAGAAACATTGTCCCTAAAGGTCTTCTAATTGAGTAGTCGATGCTGCTCCAGTAGAGTGATTAGAGACCTTAGACCAACAATCTGCTTCTCCAAGGTTTCCACGTCTATACGTTGGTTATTGATTATTTAGTTATGTTCTAGCCAGATTAGATCCAATTTATCAACCATCTCTAGTGCCTTTTTCCAACCTCTTTGACCCTCAAATGCATCATATATAAAGGGCCTCAATCAAGTGCTAAATCTTATAAAAATGGAAGAAAATATGAGAACAAAGCATAAAACAAATATTTTACTAAGGAAAGATTTGAACAGATGTAAGGTACTTTGCCTAGAACGTGAATCGATTCATAATAATTAGTTAAGGTTCCCTGACCACTGAACGTGTCCATTATATAAGAGAAGTTGGTCTTACCCATTGAACATAATGCCACCATAGATGAGGCATGGGATTTATGCTCCTCGAAATATTGGGGTCATGAGTATCCTTACTTTCCAAAGGTTAACATCTCCTCCTTCCCTCAAGTAGATAACCCTCTAGGTTGGCGAGAAGACTTAGTAACGTCCATCGTGCCCCCTCCATCTGACGGGACACCATCACCTCTTTCCCCTGGTATGGGAATCACAAAGTGCTTCCTTAGTCTTTGAAATCATGGGATATAAGTCCCCTAGAATTAAAAAAACTACTCTAGATTTCCCCAGAGCTTCCACCTACCCCCTAATATACTTGCAATAAGGGAAACATTTCGGTAATAGACCCAAGTTAATGGCCTTTACTAGAGCCAGGCCTCAACGATCCTTATCCACAAGTTTAAAGGCAAGAATTTTAATGTCCACCATTGTATTGAACTTCATGGTCATGTAAAGTTTATACCTCTTCCTTTGTAAATAATAGTATCAATAAAAGTTTTCTTGGAGAACAAACTGTCCATCCTCATCTCCTCTCTTTGATCCAATTCAATTATTAAGAACTAGAAATTAGGGTAATAACATTAAGAGATAAAGGGCAAGTTACTTACTAGGGTAGCAACCAGAGTTTATTAGGATTGTACCTCCAACTGTGGGGAGGACCTCTTCCATATTTGAGGCAAGATCAGACTTACCCCTATACTGGTCATCCTCACCTTCAAAGGCCTCGAGGACTTCATAAGAGACAACAACTACAACTTTACTCTTCCTGGGAAGAAGGGAAAATCGTCAGCCCTTAAAAAGTCCCCGACCAAGATCTTTGGAGCCTCAAGAGAACCTTTGAACTTTAAGGGTCTGACCTCAGCCCCTATACCACTCCTGACAAGATGCCTTATGGTGCAGAAGACCTCAAAAGGGGTGGAGGACAAATTTTAGGCTTCAGCTATCCTATCCTTCTCATATGGGGAAGGTTCAATAAGTACTACAAAAATAAGTAAAATCTTTAAGGCCCAAGTTTGAGGTCGGTCAATAAGCTTGATTATAAAAATATAAGTAAAGATTAACTTACCCATAGTCCATGGGGCACACGAGATGTCAAGAAAATTGATTGGCTCCATAGGGACTGAGGTGGACGAAACTCCCCCAAAGTTTATAATGGATAAGTATTTCCCCTTATAATCTTTGAAAAGAGTAACAAGGGTATACTAATGATATCATATCTTACCCATAGTATTCCAATAGTTCATACCCCCCCCCCCCCCCGACTTCCCTCATACAAGGACTGTGGTCATAAGGTCAACCCTTGACCTCTTCTAGATTGACCTTTGATGCCTTGAAGAAAGGACCACGGAAGTACTACAAGCTTCATTTACCTCCTCACTCTCGTAGAATGCTCAATCATTCCAATATATGTCTGTAAGGACAAATTTATGATGTAGTCAATTGTATGAACTGGATTAATTTCAAAAAAAACATTTTGATCTGTAAGTTAGGATTTATGTACACATGTTTGGATGAATATGTAATGGCTAAGATTTAGAGATTTCCTCATTGTGCCGGGTTTTTTGATCATTTTTGTCTTCATATTTTGAGGATCTCTCACATATGGATGCATGAATATTTTGATCCTTGGATATTTTAAGATTGGGCGTTAGGATTTTGTAAAATTATTTTCAATGGTTTTAATATTATTTTATCCTTTTTATAGTTTTTGGAAGAAAAATAAGATTTTATCACTTCGCTAGAATGAACTTGGGAAGTCATTTGACAAGTATAGGTACCTTATTAGATCATGTTCAAACAAAACTTGGAACGAAATGCCTTTACCCTTTACTTAAATCTCATTAAAAATTTCTTTTGAATTGTGTTCGAATGAGATGTTGTACTTGATTCAAATGAGATGTTGTACTTAAATCTCATTAAAAATTTCTTTATTCTTACGAGTTTCAAAGTCGTTCGAACAAGTATTCAAAATTTAAGAATTTGAGATTTTGTGTATTGCTTTTAATCCTTATCTCGTTTTCAACAGGCGTCCTAAAAATAGGAGTGAGGAGAACCATTTTATTTTGGTAGAAATTATTATGTTTTGAGTTTCCAAAACTCAACCAAAAGATATCTTGTTTTACCGAAACTAAAGTTTACACCTAAACTAGTTTAAGATCCAAGTTACATATTTATATGATTTGAGATCTTGTTTATGGAAACCAAACTTTATTCTTTTCATCTTTTTGTGAACTAGTTATGTGCAATGAACTCTGTACTTGGTCTTTTTATATAGAGTGGATTCCATATTGTGTGATGGTTGTTGAGCCTAGATCGGTGGATACCGAGGAGTGTGTGGAATCACACGTGGTGTCACTTGTGTTTGTGGATACGTGTGTTTCATTATGGACGAGAGGTTTAAGATTGAAGGTGCGTCAAGGATGGAAAGGGATTAGATTCATTGAGTAAGTCATGTGTCAACTTTTGTAAATCCGTATCATAGGGAACTGCATTAGATAGGCCATCCAAAGTTTTTCCCATTTGGATTTTCCTTGTCCATCGGGTGTTGTCTGATTTATTTATTTTATCTTAATATACTCACCTAGATGCATGTTTAGGATTTGATAATATTGGTTAATCGTTTAATCATAACAATCTATTTAAGATTGGTACTAAGTTTTACTTTGGGGTTAAATTGGTTAAGTTAAATATTTAATTTGAAATAATATTAAAAATTGGCTTTTTTCTAGACCATTCCTTTAGATCAATGCATTATCAAATTGGTATAATAGCGGTTATATTAAGTTATCATGTAGATGAATCATTTCGTGTTGTTTCATGGTTCTTTGGGTGTTTATGTATCTCTTTAGTTTTGTTTGTTTCTCTCGATGGGTCATCATAGTGATAAGTTGTTCCATGCAATAAGAAATAACAATGACTTTGATATTCGAGATGAGTTTAATGAGATTTATAACCATTCTTAAAAATTAGCCCTTTTAAATTTTAAGTTCGTAAAAACAATTAAATTTCCTCAAAAAGAAATTTCCTCAAAAACAAATTTTTCGTTTTAAAGCTGAATTGATTTTTTTATGAACTGTTCATACTCAAAGAGATATCTTTCATGATAATCTCATGGACATGAATCATGATTTAAAACTTTAAAAGTGTCCAACAAAGAGATTGAATATAGAGTTTGGTTTTTGGAGAATGAATTAGATGACTATAAAATCTCTAGGGTTAATGAACGTGCCATTGAGGATAATAATAAATCGATAAATGTTTTATGGGCACATGATAAAACTCTGTAAGGACATAATTTTATAAATATCTCGGGTAGAATTAAGGAATTTTCTGTTTTCCCTAGATCATAGTTTGTATGTCTGATATCGCTACATTTGACACGTCATCATGATCATCCACGACGGCCTTTATCCGAATCCATGCATGCATCTTCTTCACACGTGCATCATGATACATGCGACGTGCTGCTCAACTATTTCCCACTATTCCATGAGCATTATTGGTAAAATGATTTAATGGAGTTGTTTATATTTGCATAAATATTTGGGAATTTTTCAGAAAATATTTTTTCGAAGTCTTATTTGTTTTTATCAAAAGTATAACTTTTTCTAAGTTTAGATGTGGAGTTCTTCGGTTGACGAGCTCGTTCAAACGACTTCACACTGTCGTTCGAGCGAGATAAGCATCTCGTACGATGTCATTCGAATGACATGTGTCCTTCATTCGAGTGAGAAGCTTATCTCGTTCGAGCGACGCTGCAACCTCAATTTTCGTATAAATACCAGTATACTTTCTACACATTTTCTAAGTCTTTTCCAAACACGATTTCTATGAAAAACTGCCCAGAAAATAGACTTCACCTTTTAAGGTTTTATGCCTTCTTTATTCACATAAACACTCCCATCTATGTATGTGAATTGTTAAACCTTCAAGAGGATCGTTTTACACATCTGGAATAATTTGTGGAGAAGTCGTTCTCTTCTTCATTGTTGCCTACCTGGAGTTCTTGCGGGAGATTCTAGCCGAGACATCTAAAACGACACCTGTGGGTATTTCATATGTTGCTCTTATTTTCATTGTAATCCGTGTAACCATTTTTTCAAATTATAGTGAAAATAAAAAGGTTTTGCCCCCTTGGGGGATTTTTCCTCATTTGTGTGTTTTTTTTGTCATTGACGGTTCTTGCATGATCATATTGATTTCAATCACACCTAGATGCATGTTTTAGGATTTAATTGAAAATCGAGTTTAATTAAATAATTTCTTAATATGAACAAAACCACACTCTTCACATTGGTATCAGAGCCAATTACATAATTATATCGTGTAATTTTCAGCAAAGTTTTTCTAAGATATCAATTTTCTGGAAAAAAATTGATTTTTGAAAAAAGGGCGTGTTCAATGGAGAAATTATATAATAAAATGCCAGTTTTTGACGGAACAAACTATGCTTACTATAAAGCCTGCATGAAATCTGCTTTAAAATCCATTGATTAAAGAGTTTGGATTTTGGTTGAAAGAAGGTGGATACCTCCCTCCGTCACTGTTGATAACGTGACTAATTAAAAATCTATCACTACCTGGACTTAAGAAGAGTTTAAATGTTTTTCTTTTAATTCTAAGGGTTTAAGTTCTATTTCTAGATCTGTCACACCTGACGAGTTTCGATGGATAATGACGTGCACCACGTCAAAAGAGGCATTGGATGTTTTGCAACTTACCCATGAAGGAACTAATGCTGTGAAAGAGTCTAAACCACAAAATTTAACAACTCAATTTGAAACAATCACCATGCTTGAGACTGAACATTTTGATGAATTTTATGCTAGGTTATCTGATATTGTAAACACTAGCTTTAATCTTGGTGAACACATTCCTAATGCTAGAATTATTAAAAAGATTCAAAGATCACTGCCTAAGCGTTTTATCCCTAAAGTCACTATGCTAAATTCTATGGGTAATTTAAACAGGCTTAAATTGGAGGAACTTGTAGGAGACTTACAAACGTATGAAATTCATATGTTTCCTAAATCTATCAAGCCTAAAGATAAGGGAATTGCACTTAATTCCCAGGATAGAAAGAGTGAGGGCTCGACAAGAAAGAGAGTTGAGTCATCTAGAAAAAGGGAGATAGAAACGTCAGATTCTGAGTGTGACATTGATTTAGATGATTTGGCCCTATTTACTAAAAAAATCAAGAAAATTCTCAAATTCAAAAAAAATGGTAATTTGAAAGATAAAAAGAATTTTGAGAAAAATAAGAAAAATGAAAAAGATTTTAAAGACCCGCCTAAGAAAGATAGTGAGAAATGCTATGAGTGCGATGATAAGGCTCATAGAGTTTTTGAATGTGCTACCAGTCTGAACAGACTTGCCAAAGAAAAAGGCAAAGTTTTCCTTAATGCTACCCTTAGTGACGATAGTGAGGTCGAGTTGGTGGACTCTGCAGACGAGTCACCGCATGAATGTAACTTCATCGCATTCATGACTAGTCATGTGAGTACTTCTAGTGCACCTCACGACAATGAGGATGCTGCTTCACAGAGACACCTCGACGGTGAGAACGATGTGAGTGAGGGGGAGGATGATGCAAGTGAGGGCAAGAGTAACCTTCAACGCGCCTACGCTGAGTTATATAATGAGTCATTTAAAACCAAAACGCATAACAAAGAGTTAGTTCTTAGGATCACCTCTTTAGAGGAAGAGTTAGAAGACAAGAGAGAGAGAGAGAGAGTCCTACATATTCACTATCTTGAGAGAGAGAGAGTCTGCCTGTGTTGAGAGAGAAAGTTTGTTTAGAGAGAAAGAGACTATTTGAAGAGATAGAGAGATAGTAGTTTTGAGAAAGAGAAAGGGGACTTGACTAAACAAGTGGCTAGTCTTACGAGTAAGCTCCATTCCTCCCTGGAGACTCGGAAGAAACTTGAAACCGTTGTTGCCCAGATTACTCATGATCTTGGGAGAGCACGGGAAGTCAAGGTTCAAATCGAGGACATATCTGGAAAGATGCTCCTCGGCCCCACATTAGGTTTTGGTGATAGGTAGGGAATAGGTTTTGATGGTACCTCCACATCCCAAATTGCACCTGGACCAGTTCCTGAGTTTACTACAACTCCATATGGCCATCGTAAAAAAACACGAAGAAGAGCTCGACCAAAAAAAGCAAACCCAAGTCCGCTTAAGACTGTGTTCTTTTGTACATACTGCAAAAGAAAAGGCCACCTCAGGGAGTTTTTCTATAGTTTGGGTTGGACATGACGTACTACTGCTCCACCACATCGTACTGAAGATTTTACTAGTCTGAGAGAGCGTGTTGAGTTTTTAGCTACCACATCACAGAGTTTGATGGAGGAATTCCGACGGATGTCTTTGCCGTCAATGAATGCTTCCCGCATCCCGGCTAAAACCAATAACAACAAGGGTAAACAAAAGGTTACCATTTCTTAGGTACCTAAGAAAGATGAAAAGGCCCTTGTTGTTCATGTCGCTCTCAAAGAACATAATACCTCACAGATTTTGATAGTGGGTGCTCCAGACATATGATAGGTGATGTCTCATTTTTTACCTACCTAGAGGAGTATAAGGAAAGTAGAGTCACCTTTGGAGATGGGTGCAAGTCTAGCATCTAGGATGAGGTATAGTAGAGTTACCGGTATTTCCTAAGCTAGAGAATGTTTTGTATGTCTAACGTTTAAAAGAAAATCTTCTCAGCATTAGCCAGCTATGCAACACTGACTTTATCGTAAAGTTTGATCGGGACGGGTGTAATGTCTATAATCAAGCCGGTAATCTTTTAGTGCAAAGGGTGAGGACAGAGGACAATTTCTATGGGACTGTGCCCACATCCTCACTTGTCTGCAACAGCATCACGATCACTCATATGGATATGTGGCACCAACGTCTAGGTCATGTGAACGTTAGAGATTTGACATGCTTAGCAAAAAAGGACCTAGTACGTGGCTTACCATCACTTGGAAATCCAACTTCCACGATTTGTGGACCCTATCAGTTGGAAAATCAAATCCGTAGACCCTATAAGAAGTTGCATTCCATTACCACCTACCGTGTACTTGAGTTGATTCACATGGATCTTATGGGTCCTACTCATACTGAGAGTCTAGGTGGTAAGAGGTATATCCTCGTGATGGTGGATGATTTCTCCCGATATTCGATTATAGGTTTTCTGATAGAGAAATGCGATGTTGTAGAGTATTTAACGACCAAGTGCCGAGTCCTAGAAAATCAACACGGAGCCACTATAAACAGGATACGTAGTGACAACGGCATGGAATTTAAGTAAGCAAAGGTAGATCTTTAGTGTGACAATCTTGGAATCAAACATGAGTTTTTTGCTATGAAGAATCCTCGGCAAAATGGGATTGTTGAGAGAAAGAACATGATTATTCAGGAAATGGCTAGATCTATGCTTCCAGGTTGTAAGGTTGCTAGGAGATTTTGGGCAGAGGTAGTGTCTACTGCATGCCACACGGTGAATATGGTTTACCTGCATCCACACGCACTTAAGACGCCTTATGAATTATGGACTGGCAAGAAACCCAACCTTTCATAATTCCGTGTCTTGGAGAGTAAATGCTACATCCTACGAAATAGAGAGCAATTCGTAAAGTTTTACTCCCGGAGCGACGAGGGAATATTTCTAGGATATTCATTAAATATTAGAGCGGGCCGGGTTTTTAACCTAAAGAGCTCTAAGGTTATGGAGTCAATAAACGTCACCGTGCAAGATGATGAACCTTCGACGTTTATTGATCATAGCCTTCAGTGTGAGGATGAGGACTTTTCTGGCAACGATTTCCTTGTCCCTCACCCCAACTTGTGGACCCTACTCCTGTGTTAGGGTACACACCTGCTTGGGTTCGAAAGAGTCACGATCCCTCTGCCATTGTTGGCGATCCCACTTTAGGGGTCAATACTTGTGCTCAACTAGAGAACGTTGTGAGTCATTTTTTCTACACGTCCACAGTTGAGCCTAAGAATCATAAAGAAGCACTCAATGATGAACACTAGTGTGACACTCCGCTTAAAATAATAACGGGTTGCTAGCCATATACTACATTAAATCAGGAATCTCAGATGACTCATTCTCTGCATCAACAAATCATACTAAAATAGATAAGGCTAACAACCCAAAAATATAAAAGCGGATGCCAAAATTTAAATAAAAACATACAATGGAAATTAAACCAACAATGAGAATGACTATTTACATGAATTAAGAATATAAATTCTCGACATGAAAAAAAAAACATACTCTCCATACATCATAAGTAAATATAAAAATATACCCGAATAAGCTATCGGGTCACAGACAGTACAACATCCATAAGGGAGAAATATAAACATCTACATTTAATTCTTGGGTATAAACCTGATATACAAACCTAAATCTCAATCCTAAATTCATTCCATGAACCCATTAGTTATTGGAATCCCCATTGTTAATCACACACAGATATATAACAACTATCCCGACTAGATTTACAATAGACCCTATTCTAGTTGATAATATGACCCAATTGCTCTCAATTCCGACTACGGTTCAGTTGTCCCTATGAACCCTTAACATTAACACATTTACGATATATTCCTTGAATTTATCATCAGTAAGGATACACGATTTCTCTCTCTATCCTCGGTCCCCAATCATACCTTAAATAGAATCCTATCACTATAAGGATCCGACACAAATCTTGACCTACAATTTCACTCCATGCCCTTACCCCTCTCCCAAAGAGCCCTAAACCTTAAATCATATCTAAACTCACTTAGTACCTCTAAATAGAACTTACATCCTCAATGAGATTCCCCACTATACTGTGGAATATCTGTTATTAATACACACATAAAAAAAGGGGTTATCTCAACGTTTTATAACTATTTCATGATAGACCAACACCATCATTTTAAGATAATCCGCCTATCATTCAGTCCCATAATCATTTCCTTACTAAAAGAGGCATCCTACCCACATAATCCATTTCTAACATAAGTTCGACATCCCCTATTCATCTTAAGGCACAAATCCCTTAATATTATATCATAACCCTCCATAAAACATTCACTATGAAGGTCACTAAGTTTTAAACCCAAAAGAAAAGGTGGGAAAGAAACTCCCATTCTTAGGCTAAAAACAGAGGACCAGTCGACCGGTCCTAGACCCCCGATCGACCGCGGTTCCAAATTTTGCCCTACGAAGAATGAAGTAAGCTTTTCCCTTGAGGCGCGATCGACCGGTCCCCTGACCGCGATCGACCGGCCATACCAGATATCTTGGCCACTTTCCATTTTTGATCAAAACCAAACTCTCCAAACACCCAAAATATTATCATCTTACCCGCAATTTTTAACTCAATCATATTCCTCACATCAAAACCCAACCTACATCTGATCTTATCAACTTAAATGCCATCATTCCCATATATAAACACCAAATCCAAGTTTTAGTCCCAAAATCTAGGTTTTAACATATAACCCAAAAATCCAATTCTTTTATCCACAAATTATGGAATAAAATACACAAATGAAATATTTAGCAAGATTAAACACTTGCCTCGAAATCGTAGTGGTTGAATCGTCCTCGAGATCGCGTGTTGGCCAGAGCCTCCAAGCTTTCTCCTCTCTCTTTCTTCCTTTGGGCTTTTCTCTCTCTCTCTCTCGAAATCTCAAGAATGAGATTTTAATCTCCCAAAGGATTTATAAGCCTAATTTCCCAAGACACCCAACTTAAGTTATAATACACACTTGAAATAACTTGTTTACTCCAATTCGAGTCAAACGAACTTAAAAATATTCTGGGACCCAAATAAAACCCAAGGACAGTCATTTCGACTATCTCGACCTATCTGGAATCAATGGCGCATTCAGAATCATCATCCGACATACTTTATAATGTCCTCAATTTTTGGACATCTATTTCCAAATTTTAAAATTCTCCAATTTAAATAAATTTTATTTCTCCCAAAAATTTAATTTCTCAGTCCTAACGTCAGGAGGGTATTACATACTTCCCCCCTTACAAAAATTTCGTTCGCGAAATTTAAGTTATGACTAGGACTTAGAATATCATCTAGTCCTTACATCTACCTTCGCGAACACAATTCATATCTCTCCCACTTCTCACATCCAGGCATATAGACTTAAAAAAAATCAAACTAGCTACCCAGGGCGCCCATACACCTTGTACCCGAGCTCAACTCGTAAAATAATAACCCGACTTCACTAGCCACAAAATTGAAATATAACTCCTTAAAATATTATTCTATAATAGCGTACTAAGTAAATAAGAATTTTGAAATTCCCAATGGTTGAACTCTTCCCAATTCCTAACATTCGCTACCTTCATGCGGGGGAGGTCTCACAAGCAAAATCCAAACAAGGAACCCTCCCAATACACTACTGTATAGCTATGTATGGGATTGAGATCAATTGAACCAGGGTTAAGGTTTTATAAAAGGTTTTCGAATCTTTGATATTGCCCGAAGGCCTACATAACAATATAAAATAAAATAATTCCATGTCTTTCGACACGCCAAACAAACACCCTATGTTCTCGACACAAGGCCCCAATAATTACAATACTCTCACCAATACTTAGTTCTCATAACTAGCACAACCATGAGGTAAATTCCCCGATCAACAATGAATCTGCTAAAATCTGAACCTCCTCACTATACAAATCCTTTACATCACATCGAAACATTGCCACAAGATAAATCCTTCCGTCGTTGGAATACCACAATTACCTTTCCTAGCCTATTTATATACAATAACATTATAACCACTCTACACAAACCTTAACAGTCCAAACTTCCAGAAATCAATGGCATAACTCTTTCCTATCTCATCGCGATTTGACCTATTATCCCAAAGGATGCCATATAAGGACCACACTTAATCACTCCTTCCTCGAAGGAAATTTTTTACACCCTATGGTTATAGCAGCTAACCACTCGTAATACCTTACATGCGACGCTACCATTATCACGCAAAGCATGAGCTAAACCCAAATAAAGGTACTCTACCTTATACTTCCATAATCCAACTGTTTCACTTCATTCCTGAGTCCCTCTACTCTTTCCAGGACAAGTCCTTCTTCCTAAGGTCTAATTTTTCTTAAAGAAACATCATCTCAAAATCCTTTCTAACCATCCTGAAGGACAAGGCGCTATTGCGACCCCCAACAACCCTGCCTAATACCCTAATGCGGCGATGATCTTGCTCCGATGGTATCAACCCCTTCAATACTACTCAATGAGCTTGATTCCCCAAGTTTCTTACTCCTTTGTTAAATGAAGACGATACTCCTGAAAATGGGACAACGCCACATATCTTTCACCGGTAAAAGCAAGTAACACTAGATTTCCTAACAATTATTGACTAATTACTCAATCTAAACCTCCCAAGGGCTTCACTCTTCGCTTATTCTCAGTACTTACCTTATCGGCAACATAATTCACTATTCAAATCAAATCTCCTTTTCACTCGATCGCCGTCAGATCACCTTGAATCACCACTAGAAATATCCTCCTTATCTCCGCCCGTGTCATGAAAAGAAAATACCTCCACTCAAAGCGTACCCAAAATATGTTATGGGTGTTGCATCTCTCATCTTGCCCCTTTTGGGATAACTTATTATTGGCGACGTCTAAGACGAGAGCAAGTGCATCAGAACGTCGTTCAAGTGAGTACACCTCGCAGAAGGAAATAGATATAGTGAACACAACAATCCTAATAGTAGGTCTCTACATCAAGAACGCTTGCGGAGGAACGCAGGAAACCCTCACAGATCCTAATGACACATGAACCTGATGCTCTGATACCATCTGTAACACCCCGCTTAAAATAATAACGGGTGGCCAGCCCTATACTACATTAAATCAGCAATCTCAAATGGTTCATTCTCAGCATCATTAAACCATACTAAAATAAATAAGGCTAACTACCCGAAAATATAAAAGCAGATGCCAAAATTTAAATAAAAACATACAATGTAATTTAAACCAACAATGAGAATGACTATTTACATGAATTAAGAATATACATGCTCGACATGAAGAAAGAACATACTCTCCATACATCATAAGTACATACAAAAATATACCCAAATAAGCTGTTGGGTCACAGACAGTACAACATCCATAAGGGAGAAATATAAATAGCTACATATAACTCTTGGGTATAAACCCGATGTACAAATGAATCCTATCTAGAATTACAAAGAAGTAGGAAGCGACTATAATCTAAATCCCGCCATAGTCCGCCACTGTTACGGCTCTCAAGACTCTGGATAGAAAAGCATTCGGTATCCATGCGGTAGGACACTTGTACTAATATATACATACATATATATAGCACTGAAGAAATACAAACGAGTTAGAGCTCAAGGTGTAAATTTTTTTAGCAAGTTTGTTAACCCGTGCATAATAAATATAAATTCGCTATTTCATAATTAAAGTGGAGTCTCACTCTCGTGAAACCCCTAAACTCACCTCTCATCTACAGCGCGCACCTAGGCATGTCCTGAAACCTTAATTAAGTTACCCCACCCATATAAGGACCACCTACCTTATAATAGGCACGACCCATACCCGCATGTCCTGTTAACCTAACATAACCCAAGAATCCTTTCCATTCAAAATCCAACCCAAATATATATTCACATAAATTCCTTATAAGGATCTTGTGGTTCCAATTAACTTAAACCAGTTATAAGTCTTGATACGTCCCACATTAACATTAAGATTCAATATAAGAGTTTATTCTTTAAGCAACATCCATTCAAGTACTAAGGATAAAACATCTCTACGCTCTCAACATGGCCCTACGCTTCGTGCGTGGGTTGTCTCGCAAAGCGAAATCCAAACAAGGAATCCACCCGATACACTACTCTTTGACAATGTTGATCATAGGTATCCATTATGTCCACACAAATCCTACTACTGCAACTACCTAGTTATAGAGTACTATCTAAAAACATAATTAGAATCTCTATTAAATCCTTAGGTCGATGTAACTGCAATTGTCTCTAAGTACGATCTTTCGACCCTAATAAACTAGTACACCAAATCACCCAAGATGTACCTCACAGAAACTCCATATCCTTTTCACCCATAGGATATATAAATATATCTTTACTCTAAATATATATAAGAAATCATTCATTCCTATAACCACGTATACATAACATACATAATGTACACTTTGCAATACACAAAGCATAAACGGTTATAGTATACCAAAATATTGTACCATGCTATCATCTTCCAGTAATTACTCACTTTCTCCCGGGGTCACCACCTATCGAACTATTATCACACCGCCATGGAGACAAAATCAATCGTAACGTATTGGAAGCGATCATAGTTCCTAACCGACAAGTGAGAACGGCTCATTCCCAAGACTTCTCACCCCCAAAAATATAAAATCACACAAATAATAATGGATGACTATGACCTGGGGAATATGCGCACCCTGCTCCTCAAGCCAGGGGCTCATCCTCATCACATAACTTCCCATGATAGCATGTGTCGAGTATGATTCACGCCATAAGTATATATATCATTCACATTGCATATATATACCAGCAATTGATCACATCATATAAGAAAACCATCGCACACGGTATAAATATTCACGCCATAAGTACACACATATATACATATTTATATATATCGATCTATAATTATACATACTATCACTCGTCCGTATGTATGGGATTTATAAACTCGGCTATAAGTGTACATAATCCTCAATGTACTAGCCATCGTTCTGAGCGTATTAACTTAATTCATTACATAAATGCGATCCCTTAATTGACGCATATTCATCCATTACCCCTATGATATGAATAGTTTTCCAATATATCCAACATTAAGGTTATCAACCCAAAGTTTAATGTATATAAAAATCACAACACATTCCATCTATATCCGAATACACTTCGATATGTCTAATAATAACCCCGACTATAGGTGCGCACATAACTAATAGTCTACAAGCCTCAATCTCAATCCTAAATTCATTCCATGATCCCATCAATTTTTGGAATCCCCATTGTTAATCACACACAGATATATAACAACTATCCCGACTAGATTTACAACACACCCTATTCTAGTTGATAGTATGACCCAATCTCTCTCAATTCCGACTACGGTTCTGTTGTCCCTATGAACCCTTAACATTAACACATTTACGATATATTCCTTGAATTTATCAT
The DNA here is from genome assembly GCA_949130495.1 of Sambucus nigra. Lineage (NCBI taxonomy): Eukaryota > Viridiplantae > Streptophyta > Magnoliopsida > Dipsacales > Adoxaceae > Sambucus > Sambucus nigra. Next base: position 315,649,996 of record OX422219.1, on the reverse strand, counting down.
CACTAAGGATACGCGACTTCTCTCTCCATCCTCGGTCCCCAATCATACCTTAAACATTAAGCTATCACTATAAGGATTCAGCATAAATATCGGCCTACAATTTCAAACCATACCCTTACCCCTCTCCCAAAGAGCCCTAAACCTTAAATCATATCTAAACTCACTTATAACCTCTAAATAGAACTTACATCCTTAATGATATTCCCCACTAGACTTCAGAATACCTGTTATTAATACGCACATAAACAAAAAGGGGGTTATCTCTACCTTTTATAACTATTTCATGATATCCCAACACCATCATTTTAAGATCATTCGCCTATCATTCAGTCCCAAAATTATTTCCTTACTAAAAGAGGCGTCATACCCTCATAATCCATATCTAACATAAGTTCGAAAGCCCCTATTCATCATAAGGCACAAATCCCTTAATATTATATCATAATCCTCCATAAAACATTCACTAAGAAGGTCACTAAGTTTTAAACCCAAAAGAAAAGGTGGTTAAAGAAACTCCCATTCTTGGGATAAAAACAGAGGATCGGTCGACCGGTCCCAGACCCCCGGTCGACCGCGGTTCCAAATTTTTCCCTACGAAGATTGTAATTGGTTTTTCCCTTGAGGCGCGGTCGACCGGTCCCCTTGCTGCGGTCGACCGACCATACCAGATATCTTGGCCACTTTCCCTTTTTTTACAAAACCAAACTCTCAAAACACCCAAAATATTATCATCTAACCCTCAATCTTTAACTCAATCATATTCCTCACATCAAAACCCAACATTCATCTCATCTCATCAACTTAAATGCCATTAATCCCATATATAAACACCAAATCCATGTTTTAGTCCCAAAATCTAGGTTTTAACATATAACCCAAAAATCCAATTCTTTTATCCACAACTTATGAAATGAAATACACAATGAAATATTTACCAAGATTAAACACTTGCCTCGAAATCGTAGTGGTTGAATCGTCCTCGAGATCACGTGTTGGCTGGAGCCTCCAAGCTTTCTCCTATCTCTTTCTTCCTTTCTTCTTCTTTCTCTCTTCCTTTCTCTTTTTTTCTACGACTTCTCTCTCTCTCTCTCTCTCTCTCTCTCTCTCAAAATCTCAAGAATGACATTTTAATCTCCCAAAGGCTTTATAAGCCTAATTTCCCAAAACACCCAACTTAAGTTATAATACACACTTTAAATGACTCGTTTACTCCAATTTGAGTCAAACTAACTTAACAATATTCCGGGACCAAAATAAAATCCAAGGATAGTCATTTTGACTATCTCGACCTATTCAGAATTAATGGCGCAGTCTAAATCATCATCCGGCATACTTTATAACGTCCTAAATTTTTGGACCTCTATTTCCAAATTTTAAAACTCTCCAATTTAAATAAATTTTATTTCTCCCAAAAATTTAATTTCTCAGTCCCAAAGTCACGGGGTATTACATACTTACCCGCTTACAAAAATTTCTTCGCGAAATTTAAGTTATGCTTAGGACTTAGAATCTCATCTAGTCCTTACATCTACCTTCGAGATCACCATACCTATATCTCCCGCATCTCACATCGAGGCATATAGACTTTAAAAAAATAAAAATAGCTACCTAGGGCGACCATACACCCTGTACTCGAGATCAACTCGTAAAATAATAACCCGACTTCACTAGCCTCAAAATCAAAATATAAATCCTTAACAGATTATTCTATAATAGTGTACTAAGTATATAAGAAGTTTGAAATTCCCAATGGTTGAACTCTTCTCAATTCCTGACATTCACAACCAACATGCGAGGGAGGTCTCGCAAGAGAAATCCAAACAAGGAACCCTCCCAATAACTACTATATAGCTATGTAGGGGATTGAGATGAGTTGAACCAGGGTTAAGGTTTTATAAATGGTTTTCGAATCATTGATATTACCCGAAGGCCTATATAACAATATAATATAAAATAATTCCATGTCTTTCGACACGCCAAACAAAGACCCTATGTTCTCGACCCAAGCCTCCCAACAATTACAATACTCTCACCAATACTTAGTTCTCATAACTAACACAACCATGAGAAAAATTCCCCGCTCAATAATGAATCTGATAAACTCTGAACCTCCTCACTATACAAATCCTTTACCTCACATTAAAATATTGCCGCAAGATAAATCCTTCCCTCGTTGGAATACCTGAGTCCCTTTACTCTTTCCAGGACAAGTCATTCTTCCTAAGGCCTAATTTTCCTTAAAGAAACATCCTCTCAAAATCCTTCCTAACCATCAGGACAAGGCGCTATTGGGACCCCCGACAACCCTGCCTAATACCCTGATGCGGCAATAATCTTGCTCCACTGGTATAAACCCCTTCAATACTACTCAATGAACCTGAGTCCCCAAGTTTCTTACTCCCTTCTTAAATAAAGACGATACACCTGTAAATGGGATAACACCACATATCTTTCACCGGTAAAAGTCAGCAACACCAGATTTCCTAATAATTATTGACTAATTCCTCAATCTAAACCTCCCAAGGGCTTCACTCTTTGCTTATCCTCAGTACTTACCTTATCGATCACATAATTCACCATTCAAATAAAATATCCTTTTCACTCAGGTTCTATCAGATCACCTTGAAGCACCACTATAAATCTCCTCCTTATATTCGCCCGAGTCACGAAAAGAAAATATCTCCAGTCAAAGCGTACCCAAAATCTGTTATGGGTGTGGCATCTCTCATCTTAACCCTTCCGGGACGACTTATTATTGGTGACATTTGAGATGAGAGCAACTGCGTCAAAACGTCGTTCAAGTGAGTACACCTCGCAGAAGGAAATAGACGTAGTGAACACAATAATCCTAATAGTAGGGCTCTACACAATAAACCTCAAGCTCAATCCTAAATTCATTCCATGATCCTATCAAATATTGGAATTCCCATTGTTAATAACACACAGATATAAAACTATCCCAAATATATTTACAACACACCCTATTCTAGTTGATAGTATGATCCAATCGCTCTAAATTCCGACTATGGTTCAGTTGTCACTATGAACCCTTAACATTAACACATTTACGATATATTCCTTGAATTTATTGTGACACCCCGCCTAATTAAATACCGGTCGATCACTCATTTATTAAATTAAAATCAAGGTGAACAATTGGTCATTCTTAGCATCACTGTCCTAAACATAATATTTTCCAATTTAACAATATTAATAATTAAGCTAAGTGTCAAAACCATTTTAGACATTACTTTCCAAATTTTATTTTATAAACCAACATTTAAAACTTTACATAATTCACAATTTAAAGAATCAGACAACAATTGACCTGTAACTTATAATCCAAAGAATTTAAACATTGAACTAAATAATCCCAAAATTTAAAACTTAAAGGAAAACATCCTGACAGTAATAACATCAAAAGTGTGAATAGTGGAAATAAACAAGTCACAATATCCCATAGACAACTGAATAATGGAAAAAGGGCGACACATGCCCAACTGAAGAAATAGAGCTAGGAGTGGAATCAACAAATGAGGTCGTCTAAGCAAGAGGCCTGCAACTACCACCTAAGCTACAATATGTTCCTTCCAAAGGATCCTATGCAAGCGCCCCAATGGCTGGGCACCTGTAATATATACATATATATACAAGAGAGAAAGGAAAAAAGGAAACGGGTCAGATCCCGATTGTAAAAACGATTTAAAATTTGTTTAGCAAGTATTTAAAATGTTTTTGACCAATGCAACAACATATTAGTGCGACACTCCCTTGAGAATTTCTCACCTCTCTTCTAATGTGCACACCTATGGCACTAACCTTCGCAATGGTTTAACTTACCTTATCTTAGGTCACTCGTAATATTTAATACTAATAAATTCAATTATTTAAGAGTTTAATTTCATTTAATAACAAAGTTCTCATTTAAACCTTATTTACTCATAAAGTTTCTCAATAACGTAATATACTATTCAAACACTTATTTCCCCAATTGAAATAATTATTCATTTTCTTACTTGCCATAAACACAGGTGGTAGTTCCCAAATTCCAGAATTTAATATATATATTAAATACTCATATAATATATATATTCTAACAGTACCCCACATAATAATTATGGTGCAGGCATACTCTACTATTCAGTCCCCGTATCACTCGTACTAAAGGAAATAAAAGTTTGGAATCACTCTCGAACTGTACTAACACAAACACAAACAACATTGAGGCGAAGCATAGATTTCAAGTCTCTAAGAGGTTAGTACATGCCCCCACGTCTCTTAGGACCGTCTGAACTATCGATTCGATAGCCTGTACCAAAGGATCTCTATCTTCTAGGGTATGAGTCAATATCCCCCCAAAAGGCTCATCTAGATAAGACTGTCCCAGCGCGGTAACCTCAGGGATAGTAAGTAGCGCGGGCATGATTTTTCACACATGTATAGTATATGCATAAACACAGTCATATAAATATACTACTATTGCCATATCAATTTAGGTACATCTCATAACCCATAATTATGACATTTTTCTTTATTACTCGTTATTTAGTTATCACGTATAACGTATTGCCTCTCATCTTAATTGGTGAGATTATTCCAACTCATCAAGTGACACTAGTAAATCTCTACACCCCCAAGTGTAATTTCAGTAGGTTCTCATTTATTCTCCAACGTAACTACCTTACACGTCCCCATCTTTAAAACATAGTTCCATCGTCCCTTATGTGTAAAACATCCTCGTATAATGTAAATCCCGTCCTACATTAAAGGTTTCATATTTTTAATAAGTCTTACTGGTCTTCCTTATCTCCCAAAATATTTTAATAAGGGTGTCCAAAGATTATTACTCATTTATTTTTAATTTAACTATTTAGAAGGGAAATATTAGTCTGCCAGGAGGGGTCTATCGATCGATGGCATGAGCTCGATCGATGGCATGAGCTCGATCGATCGATGCGTCGATCGATCGACACTCCTGGTTCGATCGATCGATCAAACAGGTATGGATGCAGATTAACAGTTACGGGTTCTATCATTCAACATCACCCAAATTCAGATTTTTAACACCCAAACTCCTAGAAATTCGTACTACCAACATTATAAATCCAAATTAAACATCTCCTACGTAAAGCATGCGGATTTTCATCAGTATCCATGGATTAATGGGCCAAAACTTATATAAATCTCATAAACCCTAGAAATTTCTTTAACTTTGTTCTAATCAGTCTTTTTTCCAGAATTTCTACTTCTAATTCATCATAAACCCATGGTTAAAACTCTACATATGAAGGGGATTTCCAGATTCTCATTCATATCATTACTACATGCAATTTACTATCTCCAACATGGGTTTTCTTCAATGAAACTCATCCTAATAAACCCTAGACTAACATGAATGATACATTAACGAAATTAAGCAAGATAAATACTTACTTGGAAATTTAGTCTCTGATTTTTGGAAGAAAAAGGTATGGTTGTGATCCCCTTCGCGCGATCTACGATTTTGCGGTGACGGCGGTGCAACCGGAGGAGTTCTTGGCCTAGAACTCCTTTGAAAGCTCATCCTCTTCCTCTCCAATGGTCGTCATTAGTTTTTATTGTGTTAACCCTAGAAGATAACACTTAACATCTGACATAACCCTTGCAAATTCGTGGGTTTAATTACTCATAATTACGAAATGTCCAAAACGCCCTCCTGGGGTACTAATTAAGCCTAAAAATGCCCCGAGACCCAAACTAAATCCCCGGGTACACTTTTCTGACTATCTCGACCCTTTCAGACACTTTGATGAACTCAAAATGACCATACGAGAAACTTATAATTTATTCACTTTATATAATAATAATTTAGTCCCGACACGATACAGGCGCGTCCCGACCTAAATTTCCATAATCGCCATTTTATTCACACGTGACAATTTTTATAAAATAAATCTCATATATTACTATACTCTTCCAGTAACATTCAACAAATTTCAATAATTACTAACTCTCGTCGCGCTAGCAAATATTTAAAACAACATTCCGGATTAAAATTAAATTAATTTATCTCAATTAATTTTAATAAATCCCTAAATTTAAAAGCCATAAAAATATGGGGTATTACATACTTCCCCCCTAATAACGGAATTTCGTCCCAAAATTCGGAAAATAAGGCTTACCTGGTAGAACAATCATGGATATCCTTTCAGTACACAAATTATCTACATAGTAAAGCGTTTAAGCACTATAACCCCTGCCTCACCGCAAGCTTGATTAACATTCTCATTGGAGACACCTCACATGGTGCTCTCAACTGACAACATTCGCATAGGTCACACCTATACATTATAAATTTCCATTATCTCACTATCATTGGGAGGCCGCAGCTCACTGCATGACAACTTCTCGGATTTATTTATATACAAGACTCCCATTCTGAGAAAAATCATACGAACATTTGGCCACTCTTGTTTGCCTAAAACAGTCGTGGAATTCCATCATAGTCATCGAATTATTCTCGACCGATCCAAAATTTTAATTATCCACTCACCTCTAAACATACGGAAGGAGAATAGTCGAGGTTATTTCATACCAAAACCTTAATAAGCACCTCGTACGCGACAAACAGGTGCGAGTGCTTCTACAAAGCATTCCTCAAATCATCGTACCAAGATTCCAAAACTTCCTTCACATGTCTCCACTAATCTTTAATCACCGTGCGCCTATTCCCTGGCTAAGGGTGATACATCCTACTCGAAACGAAACCTTTTCTTCGCTGGTTCTTGAAATCCCATATCGAAGGTGAGATTCACAAATCTCATCCCGATTCAGAAATTAATATTGTGTCGTACCATGTACTGGCGCGATCCTTCCTTTCAAAGGAAGTCTGGGGCATACTAGTTAATATTGTAAACTACCCCAAAGAAATATCAATTACTTCCTTCTCGGGCAACTTAAATCACATGTTCGAATGAACCCTTGATTGTGTTTTGAGGATGGCAACCTATCCAAGAACTTTACCGACCTCTTCCAATTTCAGGAATTGTCGATAAACATAAAATTCTCTGATTGATTCTCCTCTTCCAACCGAACTTTACGTATGGGCGGTGCATGTAGAGACTACTCACTACGTCCCTCTAAACATCGATTTTTCCTTGAAATGTCCCACATTAAGTGACACGTAATACTCCCCTTCCGTCCTTGGTGTATGTCGAAAGTTCCGACCAGTGCTCTTTCCTCCACGATGCGCACTTCTAGGTCTTTTATACCATACTATCATCATCACTCTTTGCATGCGCATGTTCGCTCTCAAACTTGATTAATAACAACTCCTATCCGAGTGTTCTTCATAATAATTAAATTTTACTTTATTCAAGGAATACCCCTTCTTAAATGGCTTCCCACAGCCTTCTAATCAAATTAGGGTGTGCTATTCTAATTGCACACTTAGGTATGGATTATCTCCCCTCATGTGACGTTTAATCCACTCTATCACTTCCACTTCGTTATGCTAGTCCCATAAACATATATTCCACACTTCCATTCCCACATCCCCTCAACTCGGACGATTCGATTATCAGATAAACAAGATGCCCACATTTTTGCAACACCGCGACCGCCCTGGGAGAGCGAACGACGTCCTACTCATCTATAGAACTAACTAAATCCAACAAGATATAAGTAATAGGGCATTCAAATTCTATGGTAAAAAAAAGGGAACAACAAATTTCTAACTTCTTCAGATAAGTACGATAATTTTCCCCAAATAGGTACAACTATCAAAACGAATCATTAACGCTCTATTCATCAAAATAATTACAAGTCATCTCTTTTGTATAATAAAGTTTTTTCCAGATAATCCACGCTAAAAATCATTCCAACTCTTTATTTACCTTGTGTTCTGAACGCGGTTACAACACTTGGGTACTCTCAATCACCTTAGAAATCAAAATTTTTAAATCCTCTTTATCATCGTCCCACCCCTCTACTCGTGGGGATAAAACAAAACTTTCAATGGTTTCTTACCACACATCTGGCTCCACTAGCCTTAAATTAAAATTTGACTTCCAACTTACAGATATAATTACTTGATCCCATTTCGACCGGGGTACCGAACTCATGGACTAATGACCAAACGTCTCCCTATTTCCAACCTTACGCTAAGTTTCATGCATGGGATGTCTTGCAAAGCGCCGATACACTACTACCTAGCATTGTCGGTTATCAAAATCCGTTAGGTCATCCATCCATAGCAAGTACCCCTTTATTCTGTCTCTTGACGAAAAAGTTACAATTCCTCTCGAAATTACGCTTAACAAAGAACGTTTTACCAATTTCACTATCGTTCAGTATTGGTTGGTGGTGATTGCATTCTATAAACCTCGAATACATACTATCGGAATTCTCAAAATTCCTTTCCCTAATAATAGGGGCATAACTCTTAACTCCCAACTCTCTAGAGGATAGACATAACAATGCACTCTTCCTATTACCAAGTCCTGAGTGCTCAACATAATATTGAATTAAATCTTTCTGCTCAATGGTAAACCCGATACATATTAAATCATAATGATAAAGTCTATACATAAATTGGCATCGAATATCTTGAGCCCACTATCCCCTCTTAAGTCTCTAGGATAGATAATATAAGTGTGAGTCCGACCTTCTTTCAGGTGAAACCTCGCCAGAACAAAAATAAAACATGTTGCACTAATGCAACCACTCCGATAGCTTTGTAATAAATTCCCACTATCTTACTAACCATTTCTATAACGTTTTATCAAAGATAATATCATACTCGCATATCGTATCACTACAACGAGTAACCTCAATAAAGTACAAAACACTGTTAATATACTCATTCATCCTCCATGGATATCACTAAAGAAAAATCTCGATACACTAGGGAAAATATTCACATAATAATAACGTTTATAATTATATGCATTAAACTCGTCTCACATGCTAATCTAGCAATGAACAAAATATAGTGACTCGCTCGTGTCACATAAACATGCCTCATCCTCTGAGGATACAACTTATACTTCCACCTTGACAATCGTCTTGACTGCACAAATGGTTTTCGGATTTGACACATCTACTCAAACCAAACAAAAGTACGTTAATCGTTGTCTTTTACTAGGCACCGCATCCCTGTCCTTTTACTCACTTCGAAATATATTATCGCGAGCGATCTCACTCCGGATAAAATACCTCAAAACATAATTCACTTATTAAATGTCCTACTAACCAGGTTAGGATTGTCCTTATCTCGGACTTTAGTAGACACGATTCCTGTTGGCCACCCTGGCTATTCCCTTAGCCTTTTAGGCCCTAAAGAACATGTCACTCTCTATAATAGTCCTTACTGAATTTACTATCACTTGGTAAGAATTCAACTATCCGAATCATTTAAATGGGTCCCCTGATGTGTATCCACACCCCTTTGTGGTGCTACACCACCACCGTTGTATTCAGTCTTATTCTCGACTAAATTCTTTGATTCTTTTAGCTTCCCCCCCAAAGAAGCGTTATCATCTATATTGACAAAATACGACATTGTCAACCTCTGAATCGGCCTTCCATTAGAACTTCCTCTTTGAGTGTTATCAACTATTACTACAAGTCGGTCTCCCACTTGGAGTCGATTCCTCCACTTGTATCTACATCTTCCGATACAAAATTCGCTAACGGTTAGGATTCATATTTACAAATGGACCCCTGTCACGCCCTCCCGCGATGAGTTCAGGACAACGTTCGCTGCTAATCCTGAACAGCTGAGGAAGGAACATACGGTCAACACTGCACGTAAGGTTCTCCTATAGACATAGCATTCCACTTCTAAATTGGTGGTTGACTCCCATCATTATAACTTCTTTCCAATAAGCAAGAAAAAAATTTCTCTAAATTTTCACTTTCAGTTAGCCACACTCCGTCCTATATCTAAACCTTTGGATACTTTACCTCTTTTGGTAAACACACACAATTCCCGCATTTTCTAGAATTTCCCACTGACAGTTCTCTACACGTTTTGTAATATGTTGGGTGAGTTTACTCTCTCACCTCATTTTACTATAGCAGCATTTGGAAATCATGGCTGCGCCTTAGTCACCTTTCTAGTCTTGGCTTCCCGTGCCCTAATGGAGGTGACCTTGACTACGGTCATCATCCTCGAATATATTTTACCACCTCAACTGAGCCCTGCCTCCTGATGTTCGCTTAACGGTCCTCTTCGGACATTCGTCATCGCTCGGCACACTCACATATCCGAACGAAATTAAAATTCACTAAGATACATCTGTTATAGCAGGAGAACGGAATCTCATCAAAGAAATCGACAATCCTAAACATAGGGCTCTATATCAAACAAAGCAACGCTCAAAGAATAATAAGCCGCACAGACACTAAAGGAAACTAGAACCTAATGCTCTGATACCACCTGTGACACCCCGCCTAATTAAATACCGGGCGATCACTTCTTTATTAAATTAAAATCAAGATGAATAGTTGGATCATTCTTAGCATCACTGTCGTAAAAATAATCTTTTCCAATTTAACACCATAAATAATTAAGCTAAGTGTAAAAACCATTTTAGACATTACTTTCCAAATTTTATTTTATAAACCAACATTTAAAACTTTACATAATTCATAATTTAAAGAATCACACAACAATTGACCTGTAACTTATAATCCAAAGAATTTAAACATTCAACTAAATAATCCCAACATTTAAAACATAAAGGAAAACATCCTGACAGTAATAACATCCAAAGTGTGAATAGTGGAAATAAACAAGTCACAATATCCCATAGACAACTGAATAATGGAAAAAGGGCGACCCATGCCCAACTGAAGAAATAGAGTTTGGAGTGGAATCAACAAATGAGGTCGTCTAAGCAAGAGGCCTGCAACTCCCACCTAAGCTGCAGTGCGTTCCTTCCAAAGGATCCTATGCAAGACGCCCCTGTGGTTGGGCACCTGTAATATATACATATATATACAAGAGAGAGAGGAAAAATGGAAATGGGTCAGAGCCCGATTGTAAAAACGATTTAAAATTTGTTTATCAAGTATTTAAAATGTTTACTGGCCAATGCAACAACATATTAGTGCGACACTCCCTTGAGAATTTCTCACCTCTCTTCTAATGTGCACACCTATCACACTAACCTTCCCAATGGTTTAACTTACCTTATCTTAGGTCACTCGTAAGATTTAATACTAACAAATTCAATTGTTTAAGAGGTTAATTTCATTTAATAACAAAGATCTCATTTAAACCTTATTTACTCATAAAGTTTCTCAGTAACGTAATATACTATTCAAACACTTATTTCCCAAATTGAAATAATTATTCATTTTCTTACTTACCATAAACACAGGTGGTAGTTCCCAAATTCCAGAATTTAATATATATATTAAATACTAATATAATATATATATTCTAACGGCACCCCACATAATAATTATGGTGAAGGCATAATCTACTATCCAGTCCCCGTATCACTCGTACTAAGGGAAATACAAGTTCGGAATCACTCTCGAACTGTACTAACACAAACACAAACAACATTGAAGCGAAACATAGATTCCAAGTCTCTAAGAGGTTAGTACATGCCCCCACTTCTCTTAGGACCGTCTGAACTATCGATTCGATAGCCTGTACCAAAGGATTTCTATCTTCTAGGGTATGGGTCAATATCCCCCCAAAAGGCTCATCGAGATAAGACTGTCCCAACGCGGTAACCTCAAGGATAGTAAGTAGCACGGGCACGATTTTTAACACATGTATAGTATATGCATAAACACAGTCATATAAATATACTACTATTGCCATATCAATTTAGGTACATCTCGTAACCCATAATTATGACATTTGTCTTTATTACTCGTTACTTAGTTATCATGTATAATGTATTGCCTCTCATCTTAATTGGTGAAATTATTCCAACTCATCAAGTGACACTAGTAAATCTCTACACACCCAAGTGTAATTTTCGTAGGTACTCATTTATTCTCCAACATAACTACCTTACGCGTCCCCATCTTTAAAACATAGTTCTGTGACACCCCGTGATCCAAAATAAGGGGTGGCCAGCCCAATACTCCAATATAACGGAATCATAGATGGAATCATTCTCAGCATCTCAAGAAAAATATAGAGTATCCAGGATAACCACCCAAAATTTCAGAAAACGGGTTGCCAAAAATTTAAATTTAAAGTAAATAAAGGAAAACAAGCAACCCAATTCCTGAAAAGATAGGGAAAACCTCAGGGATGTATATATAAATAATACAGCAAGAATAAAATAAAAGGACCGGATGTGCAGCCGGTCAACAAACTAAATAATAGCATTTAAATAATTAGATTAATTTATACAATACATTTCATTAGAGATTTATAAAAGTTTGGGACTCTTACCCGAGTAAAGAGACCCGATCCTGTCTAAAACTCAAAAATGAAAACGTCTATACCAAAAGTATCCTGTAATATGCGCAATGCATCACGTCTTGCCGAGGACATCGGAATAGGAATTCAAATCAGGCATCCTTGCGGCGGAGTACCTGGGCGGAGACAAGATGCATATGCAACAAGAAATGTAAACGGGTCAGGGCCCGGTTCTATATGATTACCAGATGAATAAAGAGTATGACAGTTATGAATAATAAATAATGAAGAAATAGAAATAAGATGCTGCCTACACAATGTAAAAGATAAGCTAAGCAGGAGCAATAAAAGAAGTAACATTAAACTACAATCTTCATTGTATTTACCAATTATCTCATATATATTTTCCTTAACAAGAAGTATATATGTAATCACAATCTTTTGCTCTTTATGGCATTTTTTTTATCTCATTTCATTTTTTTTTTAAATCCTTTCCTTATCAGGAAAATAATCATTTTCAAATGCTCTTTGTGGCATTTATATGTGCTCTTTGTGGCACTACATCATGCTCTTTATGGCATATCAATTACATCAAGTCCCACTTGATTATGAATAGTTATATTTATATATATATAACGATTCTAAGACCGCCCGTCCTGGTTTCCCCACTGTGCGCGCCCCTAAATTACCATCATCTTCGAGGGCCTATCATATGACAACCTGGGCACCTATATCGCAAGACATAGGGAAGCGGCCATGTGCCTGCGGGATAGTCAAGACCACACCCGGAATCTCCTACCCATCATAGAAAAATATACAAAAATAAACACTCACATGGCCTATGGACTATATCCACCCTGCGTTAATTCGCCAGGGGGCATCACCTCACGTGCGAACTTCCCTTATGATGTCATTTAGAGAGGTGTGTTTAAACCATTTTATTTATCATTTTCAAAATCAAGTAAATTATCATTTACTAGTTTCATGATTAAGTAAATTATCATTTACCATCACCATTACCAATTCCATGTATATGTTTCATTTTATCCGAAAACATTACCTTTTACTTTTTATAAATAATATGACTTATCATTCGGAGCCATGCTATAGCTTATATCAACACTACAACCTCAAAGGAGTAAATAGCCTCTTGATTATCTCCAAGCATTTTAAGGTATTATTTTAAAACCCCAAGATTATCATCTTCCAAAGGAATGCATGAACTTTCAATTTATTCTCCAAACTCACCTTTATGGTGTTATTACGAACCACCAAGGTTAACATAATGCAATTGAGCTTCCAAAATCTCCCAACATTCTTTTGGGGTGATAATATAAACCATCAAAACTAATATAGCTCAATTGAGCTTCTAAAGTCTCCCAAACATAATACTACATCTCCTAGTTTTATGAAAATTGACTAGAAGAAAAATGCCCTAACTTCAATTGGCATATCCCCGGAAAACCCCACCAAAACCATTTCTAATCTAGAGTAGTATCTCAACTCATCTAGAACTCTAGGACTCTCAGTTTACTTCATTCAAGAAGGTTCCTAGTCCCTATCGATAAGAAGAATCTAGGAAACAATAAAATAGGTTTTAAAGTGGAAAACAGGGGACCGGTCGACCGGTCCCGAGACCGCGGTCGACCCCATCTCAAGGTTTTACCTACGAAAGAAAGCAGAAAGATAAAAATTGTATAGCCGGTCGCCCGGTCAAAGGACCGCGGTCGATCGCGCAAGAATTTTATGCCTTTGTGGCAAAGTAGTAAGCTTGCCCCCGAAGGCCCGATCGACCGGTCTGAGGACCGCGGTCGACTGGTCGTAGCAGACCTAGGGTTCTTCCACCTTCAAAAACTACACCCAAATGATGATTTACATTTTCCCAAATCTCAAACCTTGTCCATCTTAAACTTGACCAATAATCTTTATCAACCCAAAGATTTTTCTATATGATTTATAACTATCAAGACCCACAATTTCTTTAACATAAATCAAGATTAGGGTTTAAATCTCACAAATTCCACATTTAAACCATAAATGAAAATACACAACTATCATACAATTTATACATCTTAAATCACATATTTGTAAGTAGAATACTTGCCTTAGGGTTGATATTTCTGATTTATTTGTAGAAGAAGCATCAATCCATATTCAATCTTCATTTTCTCTCTTCTTCCTCCACTTTTCTCTTCCTCTCTCTTTCTCTCTCTTTCTCTCTAGGGCTTAAGACCTAAAATAGAGAAATTAGGGGATTTAAAAGACTTAAATCGTGGTTTAACATAAGTCTCCCCACTTAAGGGGTTAATACCACATGAAAATGACTCGCAATTACGCGTTTGAGTTAAAACCAGGTAAAAGTGCCTGAAACTCAAAAAAATACAATATGGCACTTATTTTGACTGTCTCGCATATCCCAGGACTAACTACGCCCTCTAAAATGGCATCCGACAATTTTCTAAACCACTTTAAATTCCAGTTTCAATTAAACCATAATGTCATTTAAAACACATAACACTATAAAACATACAATAGAATGATATTTACTTTCTCATGCAGTAAATATGTAATAACCCAGAAAATATTAACTTTCATTTCATAAAATTAATATTTACTCCAGTTCCAACATTTTATGTAATTACCTTACACGGTAAAATTAATATAAAATGAGCCTTCCATAATCGAGAATTGTTACATACTCCCCCTCTTAAGAGGGAATTTTGCCCCCAAAATTCGGGCATACCCAAATCTCATAAAGGGTATACTACTCTAAACTAGGATTCTACTATCCTAAACAAACCCCTCGTCATCACAGTCATCCTAAATGGACCCGGACTAAGGTCGACTTTATCGATCTCAGCCTACATCATTTGTGCTCTAGCGTAGCACAAAGCGTTCTTCCTTAACTATCGATTCTACCGTCTTATAGCGGAAGAAGATACCCTCACATTTCCTCATATACCTCTTTACTCCCCCCCTCGGGGAGTTTATACCAACTCTAATTGGTTTAACCCCAACACTACTCAACTTTTCTTCGCATTGATGTATCCCATCATGGCGTATGGCTCAAAAGCCAAATCTTTAAAGAAATGTTCCGAGACCACTCCAATTCCAAGGAACATATTACCCGTTGGTTCCATCCAACGAGTATGCGGATTACTAAACTGGACACACTAGGCCACTCACGGTGCCAAGCCATAGGAAATGATCTATAAGGCCATTCAAAGCCTAATGTTTGTACGGGAATTTCCCTCCATGCCATTATGCTCTCAATAGCTATGTGTCCTAAGGCGCCCATTCCAGGTATGCCTCTCGGCATTAAGTCAACTTCCTCCATTCATCAATCCTCTTTAGGGTGGTAAGGTATACTCCATTCCCATATGGTTCCCATTACTTCACAGAAACTTTTACCAAATCCCCGACACAAATATCTAGTCTCGGTCCACCCTATTTTAATAGGAACTTCCTACGGTTCTTGCATTCCTCCATCAAGAATGGGGCGTACTCTTCTACATCTAGTCCGCCCATAATGGCCGGAAAAGTAATGATTTGGTCGAACGGTCAACAATTTTCTCAAAGAGGATCGTGACCATAACGATTTCGGCACTTTAATACAACCGTCTATGAATATACCCTTCTTCATTCCATCGATACTCTTCTTCGCACTAGTAGGTGAAATGATCGATCACAGACCGGAATTGATCTCTCTACAAAGTCTTCCGAGTCATGCTTGTTTCATTTGGCTTTCTATGCCAACACAAATATCTCCGATGAGTTTCTTACTCGACGCATCTACTACCCCCAATCGCATTTCCTTAGCGAATGAGAAAATATCCAATCACTAGTCCTTCTGAACTCCGAGCACCAACTTGATTTCTCCCACAACCTATAGCAACAACTTGTTTCTTCGCGAGAAAGACTAAATTTCCCTACCCAGGAAATAGTGCTTCCATTGCTTTAAGGCAATTTCCACAGCAATGAATTTGAAATTCAAGCGTGGGATAATACTTCCCACAAGGTTAGGCTTGTGATATTCATAGATGACGAGTCCATGCCCCAGTATTAATACTTCCCGCTCCTGGAAGAGACTAAATCATTTAACCCGCTCTCAAGATCACTATCATGAGCTCAGGAGTGAAGGTCAACCCCTTTCTTTAACTCCCCGTAAGTGAAGTCACAACGTAGCAACATCTCTAAGAAAGGCCTTATCTTCCTCGGCCAAAACCACCCAAACCTCTCGAGACCCCATAAATATCGTTCCTAGGGATCTAATCCCACATAGAGTTAACCCACAACTCATTCGTGGTCAACTCCTACCGCCTTCCTAAAATCAACATCACCTTCCCTAAGGGCCTTATGTTCTAATAAACCTAAGGTCGATCTACAAGTATAAATCCTACCTAAGTCATAGACAGATAATACTAAATATATCCCTAGTGTCCAAGACCTATCTCAACTTTTGATAATTCGCTCGGTTTCGTGCGTGGGACGTCTCGCCGAAGCGAAATCCAAATAAGGAACCCTCCCGTTACACTACTACCTCGCATCGTTGGTCATTAAGATGTGATGGTCCAAGACACATGATCGGGATCGATACAAATATAATTTATAATCCTACTTACCATAGAATCTTTTAAAGATCTTAACTGGTCAGACATTCACTTCCTGTGGAGTCTTTCAGATACATATTCCCTCTATAAAACATGGTCTTCTTATCAAGTCACAATCCCGAAGTCTCAATCCGACTTCGTATCACAGTCTCCCTCACATCGATCAGAGGAGAGAACTATATACAGTGCTTCTATCTCGCACTTTAATAGCCCTTAATCACTTTTCTACGTGATTCTCAGCTAATATTTCAATCCCACTTCTAACAGCAAAATAAATAAAGTAAAAGAGAAAGAAAAGGATATAGTCTCTCCAATCACAACATCGTTAAGTGTTCATGCGGCGGAGTGTCTCGCCGAAGAGAAATCCAAACAAGGAACCCCTCCAACACATGCCTACTTAACTAGTTCATCATGGAGATAAGCGTAACATGCATAAACAAGACAAACAAACAATCACACACTCACACAAGATAACTAAACGAATAACTAAATCTCCTACCTACCTCGATTCACCTCTATAAAGTCTGAACCTGTATCTAGGGGAGAAATCATAGAACAACTAGTTCCATTTTGAACTAGAAGTAAGATAACCTGACAATTTTATTTTCTTGCTATCATCCCAAACCGACCAAAATATATATATACTCGCATAATGTACATAAAATAAGAGAAAGGAAAATTAACATCTCTCCACTCCCAACGTCGTTAAGGTTCACGCGTGGAGCGTCCCGCAAAAGAGGAATCCAAATAAGGAACCCCTCCTATGCATTACTACTTAACTTTGTTGGTCATGGAGATAAGTCATAACATCCACATACAATGCAAACAAGCAGCAAAAACATTCATACTAGTTATCACATATATCACACATGCCTTTAAATTATCATCACTCGTTTTATAATGAGTGAAGAGATCATAAAACTTCCCTACCACGGAAGTCATATAGTTATCTTTCTATAATAATGTCGATACTATTAAAAACTCGATATGCACACCCGAAACTAGAGTAAACATAATACTACTCTATCTTATTCCAAGGAATACACCACCCACTAATAAGGTGGAATTCCCACCAACAATTTGAGCCAAGCACTCTGGGTCAATACTAATGAATCTCAGACTCCATATTCGAGCCTTATACAAACCAATATTACTTCCCTCAACTCCCCAACTAGGCACTTTATTTTTGCCCTCGTTCTTCCAATCAACGTAGTGAAAACGCGTGGTTCTTCCACGTCACTATAGCCCACGTAGTTCCTTTTACTTTCTCAATAAAAGAGAACACGCTCTCGGCCTCCTCTTCCTCAGTTCAATGAAACCATCCCAGGCGGATGTCCACCAATGCGGTTTCATGATCACTACCCCATCAGAAGTGTTAGCGATACTTATTCTGGAGCCTATCATTCCATTAGGGGATCTCACTTAAACCTACCTTTCTTGAGTGCACGATCTCCCTAATCGCACAACTCTTCTTCACATGTTAGCCTCTAACTGAGACACACGGGAACACTTGAGGATCTTACCTTCTCCTCCTTCCAGTTACCCTAGAGAAACTTATGATAGGAAGTATCTACTAGGTTCCTCCATGAGAAAAACTTCTAGCACCCACGAATAAGGTAACTACGTTCCCATCGTTCGCATACTACTCCTACGAGTGAAGGATTCTCCTCCATCATACTTCTTGGCACTTCTCTACTTTAATTTAACGTCGCTTGAATTCTCAAGCTTAGTACCACTTTCCACTTCTAGCGGTACATGGGAAACTACATCAACTGTAATTAGTAGTCGTAGTAGCAAGATAGAAATGCAACAAGAAAAGGAAGAGACCTCCAAAGCGGTCCTCATCCCGGACCACAATTTACAGTCCTTAGTAGTTCCTTCTCTTGACGCACTTCTCCAATCAACCTACTGTTCTCACACGAATGCGCAAAAGATTTTATAAGTTCTACCTCATGGCAGAAGAACGAAATCTCACAAGAGAAACTAACGATCTTAATCCTAAGGCTTTATGTAAAATCAAAAGCAACTCTGAAAACGTAAGGGGTCCACACAGATTCCTAAGGACTCTAGAACCTGATGCTCTGATACCATCTGTGACACCCCGTGATTCGAAATAAGGGGTGGCTAGCCCAATACTCCAATATAACGGAATCATAGATGGAATCATTCTCAGCATCTCAATAAAAATATAGAGTATCCAAGATAACCACCCAATATTTTAGAAAACGGTTTGCCAAAAATTTAAGTTTAAAGTAAATAAAGGAAAACAAACAACCCAATTCCTGAAAAGATAGGGGAAACCTCAGGGATGTATATATAAATAATACAACAAGAATACAATAAAGGGACTGGATGTGCAGCCGGTCAACAAACTAAATAACAACATTTAAATAATTACATTAATTTATGCAATACATTTCATTAGACATTTATAAAAGTTTGGGACTCTCGCCCGAGTAAAGAGACCCGATCCTGTCTAGAACTCAAAAATGAAAACGTCTATACCAAAAGTATCCCGTAATACCCGCAATGCATCATGGCTTGCCGAGGCCATCGGAATAGGAATTCAAATCAGGCATCATTGCGGCGGAGTACCTGGGCGGAGACAAGATGCATATGCAACAAGAAATGTAAACGGGTCATGGCCCGGTTCTATATGATTACCAGATGAATAAAGAGTATGGAAGTTATGAATAATAAATCATGAAGAAAGAGAAATAAGAAGCTGCCTACACAATGTAAAAGATAAGCTAAGCAGGAGCAATAAAAGAAGTAACATTAAACTACAATCTTCAACGTATTTACCAATTATCTCATATATATTTTCCTTAACAAGAAGTATATATGTAATCACAATATTTTGCTCTTTATGGCATTTTTTTATCTCATTTCATTTTTACTTTTATTTTTATTTTTAAATCCTTTCCTTATCAGGAAAATAATCATTTTCAAATGCTCTTTGTGGCATTTATATGTGCTCCTTGTGGCACTACATCATGCTCTTTATGGCATATCAATTACATCAAGTCCCACTTGATTATGAATAGTTATATTTATATACATATAACGATTCTAAGACCGCCCGTCCAGGTTTCCCCACTGTGCGCGCCCCTAAATGACCATCATTTTCCAGGGCCTATCATATGACAACCTGGGCACCTATATCGCAAGACGTCGGGAAGCGGCCATGTGCCTGCGGGATAGTCAAGACCACACCCGGAATCTCCTACCCATCGCAGAAAAATATACAACAATAAACGCTCACATGGCCTATGGACTATATCCACCCTGCGTTAATTTGCCAGGGGGCATCACCTCACGCGCGAACTTCCCTAATGATGTCATTTAGAGAGGTGTGTTTAAAACATTTTATTTATCATTTTAAAAATCAAGTAAATTATCATTTACTAGTTTCATGATTAAGTAAATTATCATTTACCATCACCATTACCAATTCCATGTATATGTTTCATTTTATCTGAAACCATTACCTTTTACTTTTTATAAATAATATAACTTATCATCCGGAGCCATGCTATAGCTTATATCAACACTACAACCTCAAAGGAGTAAATAGCCTCTTGATTATCTCCAAGCATTTTAGGGTATTATTTTAAAACCCCAAGATTATCATCTTCCAAAGGAATGTATGAACTTTCAATTTATTCTCCAAACTCACCTTTATGGTGTTATTACGAACCACCAAGGTTAACATAACGCAATTGAGCTTCCAAAATCTCCCAACATTCTTTTGGGGTGATAATATAAACCATCAAAACTAATATAGCTCAATTGATCTTCTAAAGTCTCCCAAACATAATACTACATCTCCTAGTTTTATGAAAATCAACTAGAAGAAAAATGCCCTAACTTCAATCGGCATATCCCCGAAAAACCCCACCAAAACCATTTCTAATCTAGAGTAGTATCTCAACTCATCTAGAACTCTAGGAATCTCACTTTACTTCATTCAAGAACGTTCCTAGTCCCTATAGAGAAGAAGAATCTAGGAAACAAAAAAATAGGTTTTAAAGTGGAAAACAGGGGACCGGTCGACCGGTCCCGAGACCGCGGTCGACCGCGTCTCAAGGTTTTATCTACGAAAGAAAGCAGAAAACTAAAAATGGTAGAGTCGGTCGATCGGTCAAAGGACCGCGGTCGACCACACAAGAATTTTATGCCTTTGTGGGAAAGCAGTAAGCCTGCCCCCGAAGGCCCGGTCGACCGGTCTGAGGACCGCGGTCGATCGGTCGTAGCAGACCTAGGATTCTTCCACCTTCAAAAACTACACCCAAATGATAATTTACATTTTCCCAAATCTCAAACCTTGTCCATCTTAAACTCGACCAACAATCTTTATCTACCCAAAGATTTTCCTATATGATTTATAACTATCGAGACCCACAATTTCATTAACATAAATCAAGATTAGGGTTTAAATCCCACAAATTCCACATTTAAACCATAAATGAAAATACACAACTATCATACAATTTATACATCTTCAATCACATATTTGCAAGTAGAATACTTGCCTTAGGGTTGATATTTCTGATTTATTTGTAGAAGAAGCATCAATACATCTTCAATCTTCATTTTCTCTCTTCTTCCTCCACTTTTCTCTTCCTCTATCTTTCTCTCTCTTTCTCTCTAGGGCTTAAGACATAAAATAGAGAAATTAGGGGATTTAAAAGACTTAAATCGTGGCTTAACATAAGTCTCTCCACTTAAGGGGTTAATACCACATGAAAATGACTCGCAATTACGTGTTTGAGTTAAAACCAGGTAAAAGTGCCCGAAACTCAAAAAAATACAATATGGCACTTATTTTGACAGTCTCGCATATCCTGGGACTAACTACGCCCTCTAAAATGGCATCCGACAATTTTCTAAACCACTTTAAATTCCAGTTTCAATTAAACCATAATGTCATTTAAAACACATTAAACTATAAAACATACAATAGAATGATATTTACTTTCTCATGCAGTAAATATGCAATAACCCAGCAAATATTAACTTTCATTTCATAAAATTAATATTTACTCAAGTTCCAACATTTTATGTAATTACCTTATACGGTAAAATTAATATAAAATAAGCCTTCCATAATAGAGGGTTGTTACAAGTTCCATCGTCCCTTATGTGTAAAACATCCCCGTATAATGTAAATCCCGTCCTGCATTAAAGGTTTCATATTTTTAATAAGTCCTACTGGTCTTCCTTATCTCCCAAAATATTTTAATAAGGGTGTCCAAGGATTATTACTCATTTATTTTTAATTCAACTATTTAGAAGGGAAATATGAGTCTGCCAGTAGGGGTCTATTGATCGATGGCATTTGCTCTATCGATCGATGTGTCGATCGATCGACACTCCTGGTTCGATCGATCGATAAAACAGGTATGGGTGCAGATTAACAGTTACGGGTTCTATCATTCAACATCACCCAAATTCAGATTTTTAACACCCAAACTCGCAGAAATTCGTACTACCAACATTATAAATCCAAATTAAACATCTCCTACGTAAAGCATGCGGATTTTCATCAGTATCCATGGATTAATGGGCCAAAACTTATATAAATCTCATGAACCCTAGAAATTTCTTTAACTTTGTTCTAATCAGTCTTTTTTCCAAAATTTCTACTTCTAATTCATCATAAATCCGTGGTTAAACCTCTACATATGAAGGGGATTTCCATATTCTCATTCATATCATTACTACATGGAATTTCCTATCTCCAACATGGGTTTTCTTCTATGAAACTTATCCTAATCAACCCTAGACTAACATGAATGATGAATCAACGAAATTAAGAAAGATAAATACTTACCTGGAAATTTAGTCTCTGATTTGTGGAAGAAAAAGGTGTGGTTGTGATCCCCTTCGCACAATCTACGATTTGGCTGTGACGGCGGTGCAACCGAAGGAGTTCTTGGCCTAGAACTCCTTTGAAAGCTCCTCCCCTTCCTCTCCAATGGCCGTCATTATTTTTTTATTGTGTTAAACCTAGAAGATAACACTTAACATCAGACATAACCCTTGCAAATTCGTGGGTTTAATTACTCACAATTATGAAATGTCCAAAATGCTCTCCCGGGATACTAATTAAGCCTAAAAACACCCCGAGACCCAAACTAAATCCCTGGGTACACTTTTCGGACTATCTCGACCCTTCCGGACACTTTGACGCACTCAAAATGACCATACGAGCAACTTATAATTATTCACTTTATATAATAATAATTTAGTCCCGACATGACACAGGCGCATCCCGACCAAAATTTCCATAATTGCAATTTTATTCACACGTGACAATTTTTATGAAATAAATTTCATATATTACTATACTCTTCCAGTAACATTTAACAAATTTCAATAATTACTAACTCTCATCACGCTAGCAAATATTTAAAACAACATTCCGGATTAAAATTAAATTAATTTATCTCAATTAAATTTAATAAATCCATAAATTTAAAAGCCATAAAAATACGGGGTATTACATTTATCATCACTAAGGATATGCAACTTCGCTCTCTATCCTCGGTCCCCAATCATAACTTAAATAGAATCCTATCACTATAAGTATTCGGCACAAATCTCGGTCTACAATTTCACTCCGTACCCTTACCCCTCTCCCAAAGAGCTCTAAACCTTAAATAATATCTAAACTCACTTATGACCTCTAAATTGAACTTTCATCCTCAATGAGATTCCCCACTATACTTTGAAATATCTGTTATTAATACACACATAAACAAAAAGGGGGTTAGCTCTACCTTTTATAACTATTTCATGATTGCCCAACACCATCATTTTTAGATAATCCGCCTATCATTCAGTCCCATAATCATTTCATTACTAAAAGAGGCGTCCTACCCTCATAATCCATTTCTAACATAAGTTCGAAAGCCCATATTCATCCTAAGGCACAAATCCCTTAATGTTATATCATAACCCTCCATAGAACATTCACTAAGAAGGTCTTTAAGTTTTAAACCCAAAAGAAAAGGTGGTTGAAGAAACTACCATTGTTGGGCTAAAAATGGAGGACCGGTCAATCGGTCCCAGACCTCCGATTGACCGTGGTTCCAAATGTTTCCCTATGAACAATGCAGTAGGCTTTTTCCTTGAGGTGCGGTCGAACGGTCCCCTGGCCGCGGTCGATCGACCATACCAGATATCTTGGCCATTTTCTATTTTTGGACAAAACCAAACTCTCCAAACACCCAAAATATTATCATCTAACCCTCAATCTTTAACTTAATCATATTCCTCACATCAAAACCCAACCTACATCTCATCTCATCAACTTAAATGCCATAAATCCCATATATAAACACCTAATCCAAGTTTTAGTCCCAAAATCTAGGTTTTAACATATAACCAAAAAATCCAATTCTTTTATCAAAAAATTATGAAAAGAAATACACAAATGAAATATTTAGCAAGAATAAACACTTGCCTCGAAATCGTAGTAGTTGAATCATCCTCGAGATCGCGTGTTGGCCGGAGCCTCCAAGCTTTCTCCTCTCTCTTTCTTCCTTTCTTATTATTTCTCTCTTCCTTTCTCTTTTTTTTCTAGGGCTTTTATCTCTCTCTCTCTCTCTCTCTCTCAATCTCAAGAAAGAGATTCTAGTCTCCTAAAGTCTTTATAAGCCTAATTTCCCAAAACACCCAACTTAAGTTATAATACACACTTTAAATGACTCGTTTACTCCAATTCGAGTCAAACTAACTTAAAAATATTTCGGGACCAAAAAAAGCCCAATGACAGTCATTTTGACTATCTCGACCTATCCGGAATCAATGGCGCACTCAGAATCGTCAACCGACATACTTTATAACTTCCTTAATTTTTGAACCTCTATTTCCAAATTTTAAAATTCTCCAATTTAAATAAATTTTATTTCTCCCAAAAATTTAATTTCTCAGTTCTAAAGTCACGGGTTATTACAACTAGATATCTTCCATGCAGGATGAGTTTCTTCAGTTTAAAAAGCTATGTCTGGATGAAGCAAATGTTGGAGGATTATGGGATTTCATAGGACACCGTGACTATCTCCTGTGATAATATGAGCGCAATACACATATCCCGTAATCCAGTCCAGCATTCGCGTAGAAAGCACATTAGGATACGCGAACACTTTATACGACGGTTAGTTGAGGAGAAAGTCGTATCCTTGAGTTTCGTACCCACCGACCGTCAGTTCGCCGATATTTTCACGAAGCCTTTAGATGCCCTTAGATTTGAGAGTCTTAGAAAGTCTTTGGGGATTTGCACTGTTGACTGAGGGGCTGGTTCATGTCTATTATAGGATGCATTGTCATGTTCATATCATATGATTCCTATTGCTAGATTGTATCATGTGTATTATTATTTTTGCTTTTTTATATTTTTTGAAAATCCAAAAATATTTTTGTTTTATAAAATTTTAGAAAAGCACAAAAAGATTTTTTTATTTTATTTGCACCTTTTACGGATGAGAATTTATGATAGTCGAGTCAAAAATTTCATTCCATTTATCCATGTGACTGTTTGATAGTGATTTGAGACGCTACATCATTTCATCCATGTGCTTTACATGGTTTGGAGTCTTTGGGTTGTGATTAGTGACATCTTTCGAGATGTTTTCCTACTTATCTCCATTATTTCACACATGCAAGGCTTTATTTGATTATTCCACTTGTCTATCACATGTTGGCTTGAGTGTTTCCATCTCAATTATGTCTATACAACGAATCATATGCGATAAAACTTGACAAGATTGGAATGCATGTAAAAAACCGTTTGGTAAGCTTGTGTTTTTTTTAAATGGTGAAGGGCTACGAAAGGTAATTATCAATCCTTTGCGATTAATCCACCGTTAAATTGAACAAAAAAAATTTGAGAAATTTTATTATCTGGGATCCAAGAGGTTAAAAGAGCCCTAAAAAATTTAAAGGCAATAAAAAGAAATTCATGCCAAATATAGGCCATTTAGCTTTCATCATAAATTCTCCAAAGTTTAAGAATTTAGATCACCTCTATTCAAAATATATATCTGAGGGAGTTTGGTTGGAGAATTTAAACGGGTTTGCACTTCCTTGAAAGTCCTGAAAAAGCATTAGATTGTTTTGGACATTATTGGTGTGAAAATCATTTTGAGTTTTGATTTGTTGATTTGATTGAGTCAGTGTCTCATATTTCCATCTTTTTACACCTAAGGAAGATGTTGAGTTCATTCGTTAGGAGTATTCATTAGGAGTATTCGATATTCATCGTGCACATATGTTATGTTTGTATACATTGATTTTCTTGTCAAATTTGATCACACCCCTACATTTAAGCTATCATCGACTTGGTTGTTTTTGTGTTCGTTCATGGTGTGATTCGTTGTTGTATATTTTGTGTGAAAAAATTGTAAAAAAATTCAAAAATAGCAAGTTTATTACCTTGTGACATTTTCCATAATTATGCTTCTCATATTTGTCTATTTGAGACAACATAAAAAGGGGGAGAATGAATTATGGGAATTTTGGTGTTTGGTTGATTTATCAATGATTTGATTAAGCTTAATTGATATTTGATTTTTGAATATCATTATATTTCAAACTATTGCTTATCACGAGTATCTACTTTATCTCATGTGTGTAAGTACAAAATTGATTTATTGGATTGCATACCCTGATGAGAAAAGCTTTGGGTGTTTTTTTGAAGAACTGGAAATTTAAAGATGTTGAAGTTTGATTGAAGACATGTCATT
Organism: Sambucus nigra; assembly: GCA_949130495.1. Taxonomy (NCBI): domain Eukaryota; kingdom Viridiplantae; phylum Streptophyta; class Magnoliopsida; order Dipsacales; family Adoxaceae; genus Sambucus; species Sambucus nigra. Next base: position 315,623,261 of record OX422219.1, on the reverse strand, counting down.
TAGTATTCTCAGTTTGAGGGTTTAATGGGGATATTATATGTATGTCATTTGTTTCATAGAGATTGCATAAATTTGATTTCTTATGTATTTACCAGCATAGACATAGGGGGAGATTTGTAAGGACATAATTTTATAAATGTACGAGGTAGAATCTAGGAATTTTCTATTTTCCCTAGATCACAGTATGTATGTCTGATACCGCTACATTCATCACGTCATCACGATCTCCATGACGTCCTTTATCCGAATCCATGCATCCATCATCTTCACACGTGCATCATGCTACATGCGACGTGCTGCTCAACTGTTTCCTACTATTCCACGACGCATTATTGGTAAAATGATTTAATGGAGTTGTTTATATTTGCATAAATATTTTGGGAATTTTTGAGAAAATATTTTTTTGAAGTCTAATTTATTTTTATCAAAAGCATATTTTTTTCTAAGTGTAGAAGCGGAGTACCTCGGTCGACGAGCTCGTTCAAACGAGTTCACACTGTCGTTTGAGTGAGATAAGCATCTCTCGCGATGCCATTCGAATGACATGTGCCCTTCATTCGAGCGATGTTGCCGCCTCGATTTTCATATAAATACCAGTATACTTTCTACATGCTTTCCAAGTCTTTTCAAAACACGATTTCTGCGAAAAACTGCCCAGAAAACAGACTTCACCATTTAAGGTTTTATGCCTTCTTTATTCACATAAACACTCCCATATATATATATATATATATATATGTGTGTGTGTGTGTGTGTGTGTGTGTGTGTGTGTGTGTGTGTGTGTGTGTGTGTGAATTGTTAAACCTTCAAGATGATCGTTTTATTCATTTGGAGTAATTTGTGCAGAAGTCATTCTCTTCTTCATTGCTGCCCACCTAGAGTTCTTACGGGAGATTCTAGCCGAGACATCGAAATCAACACCTGAGGGTATTTCGTATGTTGCTATTATTTTCATTATAATCCGTGTAACCATTTTTACAAATTATAATAAAAAGATTTTTGCCCCTTAGGGGGATTTTTCCTCATTTGTGTGTTTTATATGTGATTGACGGTTCTTGCATGATCATATTGATTTCAATCACACGTAGATGCATGTTTTAGGATTTAATTGAAAATGCACACTCTTCAAACTCTTATGGGTAAGGTCGCTTACCTTGAGGGGGAGTGAGATAACCTTTTAGGAATGATTGAAAATTTAAATAATTAGTCCCTTACATTTTAGGAGTCTAAGTTTTTGCTGAGTCTAGAACTTTAATGATAAAAGATGACATACGAGCCTTAAGTAGTGATGGTCCTGGTTTTGATAATTTGAATTCTTCTGTTGCTAAAACCAATACCATTATTTGTTTTAGAAGGTCAACCATAGCCCATGGTGTTAGAAAAGGTCAAACTAAAGGTCTCATTCCTCGTTATGTCTGCATGTACACACATTGTGTTAAGAAAGGTAACCTTAGGCATTTTTGCTATAAGCTTAGAAAAAATTATAGGAAGTTGAAGTCTAGTGTCCCTGTGGTTCCCAAAACTAGATTGGATTAAGTATTCATCTGTTGGGTTAGAAAATCAGTGTTGGAGGCACTAAGTGTTAAACATCTTGATTCTTCCATCCTTGCACATGACTCTTCACATGTCATATCCTATGGATGATTACTTGCATGTTTTTAATACACTCACTTCTTTACTTCATCATATATATATACTTACTAGTTGTATAATGTTTATCCTTTTTTATATTTTGATTTTTCTTTTTCTTCTTATTGAAAAATAAAAAAGATTTTGTTTGTCTTTTTAGTTTTCATTTTAAACTGGTTACATTTTGAAAAATGTTTAAAAACTCAAAAAGATTTTGTTTATGTGTAGTTTAGTTTTACACATTTTGTATGGTATATTGGTTTTTTGAATCCAGTTCCTTCCTTGTTTTCATATATCTAGGACATTTGATTATGATTTGCAATGCTTAAATTGTTCTTAATCATGCTTTCATGGAGTAGTTCAAAAATAATTTTCTAATGAATTCACTTTTGATATGCCTCCTCGCACACATACAGGAGCTCTTTTCTATTTTAACTTCATATGTTACTAGAGTTAAGTGAGACGTTATCCTCACAATCTTGTCATAAACATACATATTTGATTGGGGTATTTATGCATGTAAGAATCATTGCCCGTGATTTTGTGCTTTTATTGAAAATATAAGTGTGCACAAGAAAAAGGATACGAAGGAAGAAATCTTGCTTGTGTGAAAGGCCATTGTTGGCAAGAGCCAAAAAAATTAAGAGGCAAAGAAAATAATATATTACCTTGACCAAAATTTTGATTCATTGATTCTTCAATTAAATTCATATCTCTCAAAATGAGAATGAATATATATATATATATATATATATATATATATATATATATATATATATATATATATATATATATATATATATATATATATATATATAATTTTGAGGGTGTTATAAGTTGAAGATCAATCGGTTTGCACAATGAGTTCTAGTTATGTCATGTTTAATTCTATTGAATTGGGAATCATTAATATTTTGTAGGCTAGTGTGAAATATGTTTATTTGTCCATTATGAGTTCACTTTATCTATTACTATGAGGCCAAATCTTTATTTCATAAAGTTAATGTAGTCATATAGAACTCATTGAATATTTTGAGTTAATGGGTCGTAATTCATTTGTTTATAGCTCATGCCGAATTAGGTCATAATTCATGTGTTTATTGTTCATGCCCATTCATGTTAGCTCAAAGGTTTAGACATATCAATACTATTCTAGTGTGTCAAGATCACGTGGTATGTGTCATTTTGTGGTGTTTTTGGCTATATATATGTTTCTGTGTTCGGGGTATCATTTGTGTGTGTGTGTGTGTGTATATATATATATATATATATATTATCAGCTTTTTGAGTCTATGCATATGCATTTGATCCAAGTTTTCCATGTGATTTATCTTTGAATTAAATCCCACTAAGAAAGGATGGTATTCCAAACAAAAACTATATTTTTAGATTTTTTAATTTTAAAGATTAAAATTTTAAACAAATAAAACTTTGCACCAATTTTAAACCTTTGTTGTGAAAAACTGATTTACCCAATTTTATCTTTTTAACCTATAACATACATTTAGGTGATAAGAAAATAAAATAATCAAATCAAACACAACACGCCAATGTACAAGAAAAAACACAAAGGGGAAAATCTCGGACATCCCAGCCAACATATCACTATGATAGGGAATTACAAAAGTTGATAGTAGACTTACATAACGATTCAATCCCCACACGACTGGACTCTATTCAATCTTAGATCTCTCCTCCATAATAAAACACAAGAGTCCACCCACGCAATCTATCATAATGCATGAGTTTATGTAGGTCCCAGTATCAACAATCGTTTATGGATAGGAACACAAAATCCATTGCTTTTTCACCGCAACACGACAAACACATATAAACCATGTGTAAACATTAAGTACGGAATCCTCCACACAAAATAGGTTCTCTTCAAATGTAGGAAATCAAACCTTAGAGCCCAAACTAAAGATCTCAAACCATATGTATATGAAGAACTTGGATCTTTATACTCAAAGGGTTAAACAAGGGTTTTGGAACATTGGTAAACAAATAGGAAATTTGTTTTCACCAAAAGTTCTTAAAAAATCTGAGTCCATCACGCCTGAAATAGAAAAACACTATTATCAAGGCGACGATATCATCTGAACGAAAACACAAGATCATTTGAATTAGATTAGCTTTTCATCCTAATGAACACATTTCATACAAACAAAATAACATTCTCATTTGTTCTTCCTTCTAACGAGCTACCAATGAGATGTAGAATCCAAGATAGAACATTATTATTTAATGGTTATCTGATGGCGTTCCAACGAGATCTTAATCTCATTCTAACGAGATCAGACATCGTTCGAACAAAAACTCATTTTTGTCTTAATCTCAATTATCGTTCTGATGAGATTAACACCCAAAAATATTTTTCTTAAAAACATTTAAAAATAGTTCCAAATGATTTTATGTTAAAAAATAAACACCCTTAAAAATATCCAATGACCTATATGCAATATGCATTCATACCTGGGAGATCCTCTGTAGACGTGAAGACAAACTTGGCACTAAACATGACACGATGAATCAAATCTTTGAATCTTAACCATTGCGTCTACATCAAACACGTCATATGCTTATGGGATCGATAACACAAAGCCTAACCTATGACTCAAATGTTTTGTCCGAAATTAAGACAATTACATGCAAAATCTCTCAATTGAAAATTTGTCTTTTCAAATCCCCCCTATGGCTATTCTGGGACAAAACCAAAAAAAAAAAATTATGCGTCCTCAAGCTCTCTAAAAATAATCATTCTATAACCCCCTAACAGAAAATGAGTACAGATACTCGACAGACCCAAAAACATAGTATCTTTGCTTTTCTTGAAAACTTTGCCACAAGGTTACAAACTTGTACACTTAGAGACACCTTCATATGCAAAGAGAACATAACATGTATAAATCCATAAATGAATAAATATATAATAGTGTTTAAAAAATCACAACCTAAGTAACTCCTTTTCCCCTAAGATAAAGATATCCTAATCATAAAAGAAAAGATACCATTTCCCCCCTTTTTGTTCAATAATAGACAAACCAAGATAGCATAAAAAAATTACTCCCCTTAAAAACCAAATCTCCCCATAAATATGTGATCATAAGATATCAACTTTAAATACAGGGAGAAGGTAATAAAATCATGCGATGGTGTAAAATGCAACAAATACACAACATGACAACTCAAGTACAAATAATCCAAACTATGATCAAATAATATCAATATTGATGCAAAAAGATAGCAATATGAATAAGCAATGAAGTATGATACCAGTTTGAGAAAAGGAATTTGAATTCACATAATAAAAGATATCAATATGATCATACAGCATGTCAAATAAATTCCTAAGATAAAGCATATGGAAAATGTGAACTAAATGCAAACCACACTGACTCAAAACACGATACCATATAAAATATTCAAGATATACCAATAAAAACTTGGCATATACCAATAAAGCTTATGTGTTTTGTGTTAGGGATATATATATATATATAAGCTTTACACACTAGCATAGTAACAATGTATCTAAATATATGGGATGAGACAAATAGGTGTGAACTACATACATATGAATTATAAATTAAAAACTGAAATATATTCAAGAATTTATAATTGATAGAAAAAATTTATCAAACTAAGATTTATCCTCAAGTGACAAGATAAAGTGAAATCTATGAACAAATAATCACAATGAACATAAGCCTAGAATATTGATGATTCAAAAAATCAATTGCATTGTGAAGAAATATGCATAATTAGGATTCATTGTGCAAATGTGTTGATCTTCAACTAAACACACTCAAAGATAAACATTTATTATATTTTTCTTTTCTCGTAATTCTTTTGAAGTTATTTCTTTTGAACGATCAAACAAACTAACCACGTTGTCCTTTGGCAATTTTTCTACTTTTATTGCCTTTAATTTCTTCATTAGGCTCTTGCCAATTGTGGCTTTTTCCTATATAAGATTTGATTCTTTCGTAACCTTTTCTCTTGCACCCTCATATATTTTTTCAATACAATTCAAACCTTCTCACGGACAATGGTTCTTACACACATAAATCCCCCATAGTCACAAAATATGTACACTGCAAGAAAAACACATTTTTATGACAGTGGAAAAATTGATTTAAAGACATTTATTACAAAAATGTCATTTAAAGTTCAATACTACTATTAATGACATCTCTAATATAAAATGTCATTTTATATATAGTAATATTATTTTTCATGACACTTTAAATATAAAAATCATATTTGATTATAGATAATATGACCCCTTTTAAGAATTTCTATACTAAATGTACATATCATGACATTCTTTTGTTCTCCGTGAAAATTAAGAGGGACTTTTATCTCGGGAACTTTGATATCTCCAGCTCCTCATTTTCACTCCCAGGTGCCCCGCTCTATCTCTGTGGCCATCGTGGCTCCTTTCTCTTGCTCACGTTGCCACCCTCTCCCTCTCTCTCACACGATCGTCGCTCCTCATCCTCATTGTCACTCCTCATCCTCATTCTTGATAAGCACCCAAAACTGTAAATTTTATACCTCGAATAGACGTACTTTAGTTGCTAATTCTCGGCAATATGGTTCTTATGTTCTTAAATGTTTATCTTGTAGGTCAACTGTTCGTTTGCAGTGTCAAAAGCTATATATCAAGGAAACTGCGCGTTGAATGGATCTAATTCCCTCCCATGTAACCTTACCTGAGCCTAAACCTACTCCAAACCCCGTGTGTGTTTTGTTTGTCCCTTTTTAATATTTTTAAAATTTTTAGTTTGAGTCGTTTTATTTTTAGTATTTATTTAGTATTTTCGAGGTTTTCTTTTCTATTTTATCTTTATTAGTATAATTTTATTTTATTTTGATTTTTATTAGTTTTTAGTTTTTATTAGGATTAGATTTTTTTAGGATTTCATTTAATTTTTAGTTTTATTAGATTTTACTTTTTTTTGTAGAATTTTAGTTTTTAGTTTAATGGATTTCTATTTTTTGTTTTATTTCTTTTTTTAGTTTTATTTTTAATTTGAGTCTTTATTTTATTATTAGAAATAGGATTTTTATTTTTTAGATTTTTATTTTTATTAGTTTTAGTTTTTTATGTTATGTTTAGGTGTCCAAATAAAACACACCCATAAACATCCAACACACATAAACTCACTCACACCTTTAAACCCTACACACTATCTTACACCTAACTAACTTCTCACCCTCACCCCTACATCTCATACACCCTCATACACTCTAACCACCCCCACATCATCTTCTTCACCAACAACATTTTCCTCTCTCCTCTAAACCCACCAACCTCCATTAAAACACAAATTCAACCAAAACTCCATCTCTCAACCTCTACCCATATCACCATAACCCCACCTTACCCACCCTCTTAACCCGTGACCTATGAACCCGGAGCCCATGGACGAAATACCAACCCGACCCCCAGCACTTCCTTCTTTCGTACGGACCCCCAATGAACTAGGAGCTCCAACCCCCATCTTCGGCGAATCCCCTGTCGCGACCCAACGAAAACCATCGTCTAGCCCCGGCGTTCAAATACAATCGGACCCCTCCCCTTTACCAAACCCGGCGCCGACGGCATCCCACCAACCTTACCCTCTTCGATCCATCCATCCGTGAGTCCGATACGAACCAAAAACTCGTCGGAGCTCCCAAGCTCCAATCCTCCAACCTGCCCCGCGGCCTAAAACCCCCAACCTGCGACTCGATTGCTTAACTCGACAACCCCCTTACCCAGTTCGATCTCATCCACAACCCATTTCCTTCTTCAAACCCAAGACCCATTTCCCTCTTCCCAAGACAAAGACCAAAATCGATTCCTTACCTGCATAAGCCAAAGACCAAATAAAAGACCAAGTCCAATTGCCACATGTGTTAAAACCCACTTAAAACCATTTTACCCAAATACCCTTAAATCCCATTTTTAACCACTTTCCTAAAATACCACATAAGCCATATCAGATTTTTATCCCACAATTCCCTCACCCATATATCTTCCTTACCTCACACTTTTGCCATGCACATGTGCACTCCTATTACCCAATTTACCCCCATGTGCACACACCCCATGCTCTTGCACCTTTATCCTACCATTTTTACCCCTTTGCTCCATGCCTATTTAAGGAAGATGAAGACCATTTTGACAGGGATCTCCAACTTAAATTTTACAACTTGTGTGATAAATTTCTCTACACCCCTCTTTAGAGAGTATTTGCATTTTTAGCAAATATCTCAATATAGAGGTGTGTAGTGAAATTTATCTCTTGGATGAATTTCACTCCACCCATCTTTAATGATTTTTTGCATTTTTAGCAATTATTTCAAAATAGATTGATGTAGTTGAATTCATCCCTTATAGGAAGTAAATTGTAATTTATTCCTTTATGTTGAGATTTTGCATTTTTAGCAATTATCACAATATAGAGTAATGATCTACAATTTATTTCTTTGGGTGAGTTCTAATGTATAATTTTATAATGTTGGGATTTTCATTTTTAGCAAATATCTTCTATTATTTAATTATCCATTATGAATTCATCCATTATCCTTTTTGTTTTTATTTTGTATTTTTTATTTTAGATTCAATAAATACTCGAGTGATTGAGATTGAGAGAATTTTGATGTATAATTGAGAGAGTGTTGATGTAATTGAAGATTTCATTCCAATTCAAGGCTTAAATGGGTTTGATCTATTCCTCTCTTTTACTTTTATTTCAATCCTCACATGCTTTCAATTGTTTATCTTATATTTTTGGATGATAATTATTGAGGGCTAATCTCCCATTTATGGGATGAAATTTTGAAGCCATCATGAGTCCAATTTTGTTAGTTTACTTATTGGGACAATTTTTTTTATCTCACTTTTCTTAAATTAGCATTTACTTCTTAATTAGTAGCTATAAAAATTAATATAGTTAGTTAGTTTCAAAAAAATCCCTTGAAAATTCCATAAAAAATATAAATAGAAAAAAAATAGAAATATAATAATAAAATGCAAATGAATCTATATATGTCCTCTCCAATTTTGCGTTTCACCCTTAGATGTGGATTGATACCTCACTTACCGCTATATTCTAGTTTTGTTCTACTTTTATAGGTTGGTGAATATTTTTTAGGGATAGAGGAATTGCACACAACGACAAATACATAAGAGAATCAATTTTTTTATCTATCAATTTTCACTCTCAGGTATCCTCTCTCTGTGTATCTCTCTATGTATTTTTCACTAACATGTTAATATATATAACCCCCTTCTGAGTTATGAAAAAGCCCCCAAATCAAGAATGAAAACAGCTATGAAAAAGCCCCAAAATCAAGTACGAAAACGGAAGCCTTCGATTCACTCTCCCATAACCTCAGGTACTATCTCTCTCTCTCTATCTCTCTCTCTCACACACACACATACATAATAACACGGATGCACACATATATAGACACACATATGCACACACATAAATATGAAACCCTCAATATTTCATACGCACTTTTGTGTCATAAAAAAGTTTTTGATTTCAATTTTGCATGAAACCTCACATGTTCGTCCACACTAGGAATGTTTTTTTTTCAATTTTGCTTCTTCTTTTTGAGATTACTTTATTTTTAACTTAAACTTGGTTGTTATATTTGTCTGGAATAATGTTAAAATCAGGTCTTTTAAAAGCATATTAGTATGTAAAAAAAGGGTGGCCTTTACTTTTTATGGCTAGTTAGATTAATTTTGTTTAGACATACGGATTTAATTTAAGATTGTTACACTAAAGCTTCATGTGAATGTGTTGGAATGTTATAGGTAACTATCGTGTTTTATCTACTAATTTTATTGTATTCAATTATATTCTTGACATAAATCTAGGCTAACCTTGGAAATGAGAGTGCTTAATTAAATAATTTTAAATATTCATATGTTAAATGAATTATGTCAACTTGTACTATTGGACATTAATGCAGGTAATCCTATGCAATTGAGTAATCAATGTTAGTTTTAATGACATTGGTTGAAAACATTCTTCATCTATCAAATTTATCGAAATTATTTAATACCACTAATTATTATGGATATTGTGATTTAGTGGTTGTCAATTTGTCCCCTTACCCGCGGTACATTATTGTGGTGACAACGTTTGAGAGATTGAATTGGCATAAGTTGTTCTTTGTTTAAATAAACATTACAAATTTTACATATTGCAATGTTGAAAATTTCTTGATAAAAGTTATCTGTGAAGGATTTTGAGCATCAAGAGCCTGTTTACAAATTTTGCATTTTTTGTTCTTGGGGAATTTTCTCACATTCTAACTTTCATACAAATATTTCATATTCATGAACCTAGGGCTCAACAATATTATATAAATTTCTAAATAAGACCAAGATAAAGTTGGTCTTGAGTTCTACTTTTAGGTTTTGTTTCATTCACAATTTTGAATTTCAAAGACAAGATTACAAAATTATATTTTATAATAATTATTCTTAAAAGATTTTCTAAGAATGTCATAGTTGGCGTTGTTTTTAAAATGGGTTATCTTTTTTTGTGTTCTTCAGCTGCTAAATTTTAAGGGCTTATAAGAAATATGAAGTAACATTTGAATTGTCATACGTTTGAGGTTCTGGGAACAATTAGAAAATACTAATTATATGTATTTCAATTTGAAGGTATAATGTCCACTTTAGCCTGCCAATGCCAAGAAGGGAACTTCTACTTGCACAAATAATTTTGGCATCTCAGTAATTACATTTCCCTAGGAAATATGAATTATGCAATGATGACTCGAGAATATGAGAATTGTTCAATGATTTCTCAAGATGAATTTTAGTGTGTGTGAGTGTTTATGTATATATATATGTCAAATTGTCATTGCTACTTAATACACTACACCAAAACACACATTTAGTAAGAGGTTTTCATGTGGTTGATAGGTTTGTGACAAGAAGAAAGTTATTATGTTGGCTTATATGTATCATATTAGTGGGTTAGTTACCGTTAGTGTCATCCCATCACCATATGAATAATGAAGATGTTAATACACACTCCCACTCACCGAATCTTCTGTGTCTAATTCGTAAGACTCTTTACCAATCTTTACATTTTTTTATTATCTAGTTTAACACCATTAAGGCCATATTGCAAGAAGGGTTTGGACGATGGTCTAGTGTTAGTGTAGCAATCGATCGTCTGCAATTTTTCAAAGATATTGACATATATAAGTGAAGTTATATATGAGATACGTAAGTGTGTTTTTGTACTCGCATTGTTTAAAATTGTTTCTTGACATAGTAGGTTTGAGATGTCGCTTAATAATATCGAGTCATGAAATTTTTGTGCTTTCCACATCATCCCCTGCACGAAAGATAAAAAAATACTCATGAACCAACTATAACTTGTAATCATCTCTTTCCGGTGGGGGTTGAAATCACAATGAATTCTACAACTTCTACACTTAAATAATCTTGCTTATCTCACTTATTTTCATTCCATTTTTTACATAAATTAATTCCTGCTGCAAGTATTCATAAGTCTATCCATACAAGGATTATTATGCTAAAGCATAGTTTATATTACCAGCTAGTAAGCATCTTAGTTAATCAAAGCAAAACATAAGACCTAGACCCTTGAGGGAAAGGTGTAATGAGGAAATATATATGCCATACAAGAAAAAATAAACTCGAGTTTCTCATTATTTAAACCATTGGGATCGGGCGGATGATCATCTGAAGGTGTTCCATTTGTTTCTCTGTTAGGATCATCCATCTAAAAAAGTAGAAAGAACTAAGTAACAACACATTTAATTAATTATAATAGAATCTGAATATATAAACAGAAATGAAACAAGAGATTGTATTCAAATTTACCAGACACACTGGGCCTAAAGATTGAGCCGTGACTACCCTTTGGTGAACAACAAGTTGTATCAACCCTATAATTTAAAAAAATAGATCTAAATAACCAACAATTTTAATAATCAAAACAACATTTAAACTGCAGATTTAATGCCACAAATGTGATACTAATAAGAATATTTCACAATCAACATAGAACTAAGCCTCACATCATAAATGAAAACACTAAAAAACACTATTTAGAATTGAAATTGTTTTAGATCCGAAATTATATTTGGGATCCAAAACACACAACCAATATATAATATGAGGGATCCAAAATTATAAAGTTAGCATAAAACACAAACATAAAGAAATAATTGGATGATTAGAACAACAAATAATAAGAAAATGAGTAGCAAGAAATATGATGAGAAAATAAGAACAAAACCTAGTTATTAAACAGGAGCAAAGGTGATGAACACGAACAACAACGGAGGGGGGGATCTGAACTCAAACAGTAGGGGACGGAGGGAGGGATGGTTTCACACAGCGATGAATAGAAGCGGAGGGAGGAGTTATTTTTTAGGAAGGGAATGATTGGGGAGGATGAGGAGGGGGCGATGGAGGAGGTAGCAGCGACAAATGGGGTTTGTTATGTGTTGTGTATGTATTTTAAGATAGGTTTGAGCCTTATTGAATCAGTAAGATGGATTTGAGTTTAAGGCATAGGTCTGTAGTTTAGGAGCCTAGGTGTGTAGTGTATGTAGGAATACTCTACATTTAATGTGTATGGTTAGAATATAATTCTCTAATTATGCAAGGACACGTTGTATTTTTGAATTATATTTATAACAATCGGTTAGGTTCAGTTTTTAATCGATTAGTTCACATGGTGTAATCACAAGCTTTCATTTTACAATAAATTATTAGATACTTGGTAGATTTATCATCTTAACTATTCATTCTTAAATTAACGGTAAATATTATGTTCCAATACAAGAATAAAAAAAACGTTTGGACATTTTTCAATACTTTTAGTTATGTATTGTAATCATTTCATTTTCCAGTAAAGGATTGTGATTTGTGGAACTCTACTCTCTAAATTTATTTCACAACTCTAATTAAGCCCAATCCAATAATACTATTGTGGTTAAATAAAGCTACTTATTCCCAAAAAGATAATAAAAAAATTCAAATAAAGTGAGTCATATATTGGAATTATTTTATCTATCTTCCTTGAATTCAATCCACATGTAAGGTTAGTTATAGAAACACTGACAGTTTATGTGAATACAATGGGTATGTGACACATGTAAACTTTTTTTCTCCAGTTATAGTCTTTTGAATAAACACCTTTTACTTCTCCACTTTATATTTTTCTATCTTAAGGGATATACTCAATTTGGCTTCAATACAAAACAATAATGGACTGATATGAAAAGCAAGAAGATAAACAAAAAAACTAATGAGAGCATACGTACCTATATCCCGAAGGCTTGGTGAAGATCTGAAGAAAAGTTTCCCGATCAACCCTATAGACAAAAATCCTCAGCTCCCTATATTCGTTAATCTACTCATTACTTGGCACATCCCCATCCATGTTCTTCAAATTTTGGTAATGCATTGGAGGCGGTGACGGTATAAAATCAAACCCATCCATTGCACATGCCTCATCTCCTTCAAAGTCCTAAATATATGCTCACTTGCCAACGCTAAACCCTTCCCTTTCGTTGTGCTCCAAATGCACAATAAACCTGATTCTATTGATGTTATATACTAAAGTTTAATTTAAAATTCTCTATTGTGATGTTTATCATGTATAATGTTATTGTCTGGGTTTATGGACCCTAATTGGGAGGAGTATATATTATTCATGCAGTGGGATCTAACCTATTGGGGTGACTAACATTTCAGGTATAGTGCTGGTGTAGATGCACATGGGTGATTGGACTAGAGATTTATTTTACTTGTTTTGGTAGTTTATCTTACTTATTTTACTTGTTTTGGTAGAATTTCATTTATGGATTTGGTTGACCAATCAGTTCCATAGTTGTTTATGGTTCCAATCAGATGTTTACGGTTGGATTATTTTATTTGGGTTTTATATTTAATTGGAGTTGAATTTATTTTGGATATTAGCATGGTGATGGATATTATTGGTTGGACATTTTTATATATATTCGTTGGATCAAATTGCATTGTATCTTGTGAATTAATGTTTTAAATGTCTCATTAACTGTCACATGCTAAGAACGATAATTTATTTAGCGGCGCCCGACTTAGTTTGGAAGAAGCCAACGCCAGAATGCGCGGGGTGTTATAGATTGTATAAAAGCCAAGTTTTAGGTCTCGTAGTTTGTGAGTCCATTTAGCTTCTGCATTACCCATCTTTATTTCCCTTTATTGATTCATACTCCTTAAGGTATTCGGCCTAGCATACATGTTAGCAGTGTTTCTTGAAGATAGAGAGTTTTGTGATAGGGTGTCTTAGGCATTGAGAGGATCCTTAGAGTTGATTTTGGAGATGATATATAATTGGCAAATCGTTAGTATAAATTTTGGGTATATTTAGTATCGATGAAGTGAGGTGATTTTATTTTTGAGTTTAAGCGTTGCGATAACTTATGGAGATAGAATCGAATGGTGATTCACGGGGGATCGTGATACACTGTTATTTTCATAATTATGTGTATACATACATATATATATATATATATATATATATATATATATATATATATATATATATATATATATATATATATGTATGTATTTTTTCCCGAGGTAGGTGCGTGTGGGATTCGGTTTAAGGGTGTCCAGTTGTGGCAATCTACGAGTAAGCATATGTAAGCCTTATTTTATTTTGAACATTTACTCTTCATCGAATTTCGAGGATGAAATTCCTATGTGTAAGGACAAAAATTTTCAAATTGGGTCCTCTGTAGTTTTGGCTCAATTCCGGACAAAAACGTTTGAGTCAGAGGATAGAGTATATTGATCATCTTTCAAGCCTATGACGTGTTTCTTAAAGACGTAGCGGTCAAGTGTATAAATCTTCATCAAAATGCCGTGGTTTATGTGCCTTGTTTCAACGTCATCAACAAAGGTTTCATGCTCCCAAGGTATGAATGCATTATATATATATATATATATATATATATATATATGAGCTTGAAACGGTTTATATTAGGTGTTACGTTTTTAAAACAGCATTTTGTTTTCAGAATGGTTCCTATTAAAACTTATATATAAAGTATATAAAAGTTTCTGGGCTTAAAAATAATTTTTGAACATTCTGTGAGTTCGTTCGAAGTATCGTTCGAACGAGATTGTCATTCGAACCGCAAGTCGTTCGAACGAGATTGCCAACGACTTCCCATTATAGCATACTGGAACTTCGTTCGAAATCTCTTTCGAACGAGATGGTCATTCTAACGAGATTTGTAACGAGCTTCTAACGATTTCATACTGGAACTTCGTTAGAAGACTCATTCGAACGAGAATGTCGTTCGAACGAAATGTCATTCGAACGAGATTTGGCGGGAACAGATTTTTGGCAGTTTTTAGTAGTTTTGCCCACTTTCCCACTTGGTTTTACCCCACTACTTTTTGCTGAATATCTATGTGCGGGAAACCATTTTTCTAAATCTAACTTTTTCGTATCCTACCAACCTCTAGAGAGTGTTTGAGAGAAAAATTGTTTTAGAAAAAGTTCATATGTTTTGAGTGTTAATTTTCAAGGAGAAAATCATTTATCACTCTAGTTTACACCCATAGTTGTGTTTATCCAAGTTCTTATATATATACATCTTGCTTGGAGTTTTGGCACCGATTTTTCTCTACACTATTGAAGAAGAGAAGTTTGGGTTTACTTCTAAATCCCCCAAAGAAGAAGAGTTTTTTCGTGATTTAACCATTTGGAGAAAGGCTCCTAGTTCGGGTGACAGTGACCACATAAAGTCCGATCAGTGGATTTTGAGACCGCGGTGGAGCTCTGGGGTTATTCTCTAGGTGGAGGTATTTGCAAGAAGGAGCGTCGAGTCTTGAGACGGATCGAGTCGTGTGATGTAAGTCTTTTGTCTTGTAATTGTAAATTTCGTACTTAGTGGATTTGAGGCTAGGGCCGTCCGAGGTTGTTTCCCGTCTTAGGTTTTTCCTCGTACATGGCGGCGTAGTGTGATTGATTTATTTTATCTTGCATAATGACTTAGAACTCATGCTTAGGAAAATTCAAGATAAAATTGGTTTTAATTGTCACACTTAATTTTGTTTAGTGCAAATTTAAATATTGGGTAAAGTTTATTTAATTCTAGTCTATTGATTAAAACTGGTCTGGCCTAATTTGGTAATATTGATAAGTGTTACTTAGGCAAATTCTAGGACTTGGATTAATGGGTTGTTAAGTGAAATTTAAGGAGTGTGTGTAATTCTAACTTATTTCACTTTATGTTTAAATTTTAATTTGAAGAAGAAATTGAAATTTGTTATTTTAAGTTGATCCCTCGCCTTTACGCTTCCGCATATCTATTTCATAGAAAGGAAATCTAGGATTTTAAAGAAAATTAAAATCGGGGGTCTACTTCTACTTACACTATGCTAGTGGGAAAGTATGTAACACCCCGTATTTTTAAAACATAAAAATTTGTTGGGAATTTAAAATTTTGGGTAAAAAAAAACTTTTGGAATTAATTATTTTCATATTTAAAATTTTTTATCTTGGTTCATATAAAAGGTATTTTTTTCGGAATTTAAATCAAATTAAAAATCAGAGAGTTTTGAATTTTATAAAATAAGGGTGGAAATTCGGATGTCAGGGAATCTGAACTGGTTTAGATGGAGGGGAGAATAGGTTCACTTTCACTGTTTTGAAAAATTAAAACTCTTTAATTCTAGTGTTATATAGGACTCAAATTTTTTTTTTGATGTAAAAACCCAAAGTGACGGGTTTAATGTTTTTACAACACATTTTAGCCTTCTCCAAAAGAAAGAACCTCCCATAATTTTTATCCTCTCTTTTCTTCCAAACCTAAACCTTTAAACTTAACTTTAAACTCAAGATTTGAAGAACTAAACCAAGATTTCTGAAGATCGTCCAAGAACACGTTTTTGTTGTTTTCTCGAGAGGAACATAACCATCCAATCATATTCTTCAAATGATTTTTACTCGCATGAATACTTTTATTGTTCCCCTTTAGTATTATGCATTTTAAATATTTCCTAAACACTAATAATAATTATTTTCTTAAAATCATATAGAAAGACTAATTAGGGAAATTAAAACTAAAGTTTAGTACTAATTTTATTCAAATCATTGATACGAAGTAAGACTCAAAACCCTTGCATGCTTAGATTAGAGGTTGGGATTCCGTTAGAATTTATGACGTTCGCTTGTAGAATAAATTGTAGGGATGTTATAAATTGATTTCAACATGTAAAACCATATTGATTATGTTTATCTTGTAGAGTAGAAATTTATTGTTGTATGCTCCAAAAAATATGCATGTGAATATAAATTCTATAAATTGATAAGAAAATAAATTATTTTAATTAATGTTAAAATTAAATAAATATAATTTGGATAAATAGTGTCTTACAATTAATTAAAATAATTGATGTGATAAGTTGAAAATATTCCATATGTGATTCGTTAATTGTATTTATAATTCGCACCGTGAGGACGACAGGATTGTTGGTGTAGTTATTGCTTTCAACCTATTTTAAGGTTGCTTGCTAGGATATGGGACTAGTAGGTAGGCCTTATTTTTAACTAACACTTTCTAGGTATGGAACTAGATGGTGTGAGTTTTTATGGATGGATTATTCTGAGGTGGGGTTGAATTGTACATCATTTTTGTTGGATTGTGAGCCTAGGTGTGAGGCTAGGTAGTATCTATTAATAGGTATTCTTCCTAAATGGTAGGCTATGACACACTTGCGTTTTAGATACATCTAGGTATCGGACTAGGGGTAGTTTAAGGAATTTATTATCAATAAAAGGGTGGGGATAATAGAAAAATAATGAAAAATTGAGAATTATTGCCTAAGATAAAGAACGGATATTAAAATGAATTTGGGTGGTGAGTGTGTGCTGGGTTGACAGATATCGGATCTGCTGGCCATAGCGACGTATGTGTCTGTTGGCATCACGAGTATGCACATATCTCATAGAAATCAGGTTGACTAGCTATAGTAGCGTCGTACGTGGAACCTTACGAGTATGTGGAGAGCTGAAAAAAATTGGGTTGACTGGCTATAGTGAGGGGAATGGGTGTGATGTGTAAAACTTTAAGTGCCCAAGAGTGTATAAAGAACTAATAAGGGGTTAACTAGACATAGTGGCATCTCATGAGTAAGAATAATTGGATAATTGAACTTAGTAAGAATAAGAGCCAACGTTTAAATTATAGTTGAAATGGAATAATTGGACTTGAAAGATTAGGGTGGCTTTGTTATGTGGGTAAATGGTAGTAGCTTATATTTCCTCACATCTATATATATAATTTAATTTAAAATAAGCTCTTGTGATGCTTATCATGCATAATGCTATTGTCTAAATTACGGACCCTAATTGGGAGGAGTAACTAGTATTCATGCAGTGGTTCTGACCCATTATGTTGACTAACATTTCAAGTACGTGTAACAACCCAGGTTTTTGGAGCTACTATTTTATACTATTTTGCCTGATGGGCTAATTTTATAAGATAGGGGATGTTGGAGTAAATATTTTTCCCGTGAGACTTAGGGATAATATTTACTATGTTTTGTCTATTTACCGTTATGAGAAGGTATATAGTGTATTATTGCGTCGTTATATGTGAAACGACGGTTATGACCTATATATGAAATTGGGTATAATTAATGAAATAAAATGAAATTGGAACGTAAAAATAGTTCACACTTTCCCGAATGCCAAAATAGGGGGTACGGTTGTTTTTAGAATAGTCGAGATAGTCGGAATAAGTGCCCAGTTGTAATTTTTGAGATTCGGGCATTTTTAAGGGGTTATGACTCAAATAGTGGTTACGAGTCATTTTAATGGTGTATTAGCAATTAAATGTGGGTATTTATATTTTTAGACCCGTATAAATTCCCCCACCCCCTTTCTTTTCTTCATTCTTTGTGAGAGAAGCCAAAGGAGAGAGAGTTGGGAGAAATAGAGAGATAGAGAGAAAATGGAAGATTTGGGCCGGATTCCGTCGCTACCGGAGGTGTTCCGAGACTACGAACCTCGAGGCAAGTTTCTTACTTGCTAGATATTGATTTAATGTGATAAATTTTCATGTATAGTTCATTTTGGAGGTTTAAACCCTAAATGGGTTTTTGGTTGATTTTTGTGTTAAACCCTTAAATCTATTAGATTGTATGGTTTGGGGTTGTTATGTGGGGTTATTTTGGTGTATAATTGTTAGGGTAGTGTTATTGGTGGAGGGGAATGAAGGAAGTTAGGGATTTTGGGTTTTAGGGTTCGGTTTTGGCTTTGCAGAAGAAAGGCTTTTCGTGGATCTGATAGGCGCGGTCGACCGCGGTCCTATGACCGGTCGACCGGTCATGCCAAAACTAGCTTACTGCTTTTGTTAGCAGACCAAACCTGTAAGGGCGGTCGACCGCGGTCCCTTGATCGGTCGACCGGTCCCCTGTTTTTCACCTTTAATTCTCCTTAGTTTGTTTAGCCTTTTCTTTTGGGTTCGAGGTTTAGGAACCTTCCTTTGGGAAGTAATGGGGAGTCCTAGACGGTTGTATTTGGGTAGACTAATGTCCTAGGCCAAGAGTGGAGATTTGAGTTTACTCGAGGGCTAGTTTGTATAGGTTGATGTCCGATTGATATAGGAGGTTAACCTAAAGAGAAATTGGAAGTTAAAATATTAATGTTAAGCTTTTGGGAGACACTCCCTTATGGAGACTCACCTTGAGGGTTTATGAAATTATATGAACGCTTGGAGGCTAGTCTGAAGTTAGTGGCACATTGGGTCTTAGGTCATTAATAAAATATGACTTAATAAGAATGAAATGCACATTCTAAAACTTGGTGCTTAATGGCTAAATGGATGGTTTTTGGAAATGTAAAATATGATGTTTTCATAAGGAAAAGTAATTTTTTTCATAAATGTTAATTTATGGATAAACACCTCCCTAAATCGCTATCATAAGGGAAGTTGCACGCGTTGTGGTGAAGCCTTCCTGGATGTTGAGCAGGTTGGATATGGTCCCTAGGCCATATGGGCGTTTCTTTATACTGCGCTGGTTAGGAGATTCCGAGTGTGGTCTTGACTATCCCGCATGCATATGGCCGCTTCCCGACGTTTGGTAGGTTCCCAGGTTGTCTTGTATGATAGGCCCTGGAAGATGATAGCCATTTAGGGGTGCGTCCAGTGGGGAAACCCGGAGGGACGGTCTTAGATTTATTAAAGCAATTCATGATAATGGATTGGCTTTAATTACATTTCCTGGATGGAAGAAGGGAAGTGGGTTATGGTTTGGCTTCGGTAACACTCCCGGATGGAAGAAGGGATGTGGAAGCATATGGTATACAAAAGTATTTTTATGCTAATAAAAATGACTTTTGATTACACTTCCTGGATGGAAGAAGGGAAGTGGGATTTTATGAAAGAAACGGGTAAAGCACTTTTTATGATAATAAAACCTGCTTTAAATTATGTATTCTTCCTGAATGGAAGAAAGGAAATAAAATTGGTAAATAAGTTTGACATGGTAAACATTTGATAAATTGTTGTACCATTTATGTATATTCCTAAAGATAGAAATTAGGAATTGTTTCATTAGATGATGGATGGATTTTATTTTATATTTTCTTTGTGTAGCTATAGATGTGACCCCCCACACCTATGCACACATATATATATTTATTATTTTGTGCTCAGGGCCTAATGGACCTCGACGATCAACCTTGCCTAAATAGTAGTGTATCGGGGGGGTTCCTTGTTTGGATTTTGCTTTGCGAGACACCCCACGCACGAATAGGGCATAGTATTGAGACTGGGGAGAAGTTAGCCCTTAGTACTTAGGGTTAACTAAATCACCACACGATATTGCGTTAGGTTAC
The DNA here is from genome assembly GCA_949130495.1 of Sambucus nigra. NCBI lineage: Eukaryota > Viridiplantae > Streptophyta > Magnoliopsida > Dipsacales > Adoxaceae > Sambucus > Sambucus nigra. The sequence continues at coordinate 315,602,727 of OX422219.1, read as the reverse complement.
TGCTAGATTGAGAGGTGAGGATTATCTTATGCTATATGTGAGAGATATACGCATTTAACTGTCATGCATTTTTAGTCACATGGTAATCATATCAAACTGGGTCCTGACTCGTATCTTTTTCTTTGTTTCTGCATACTCTTTGCCATTACAGGTGCTCTACCGCATGGACACCCGTATTTACATTTCCATTCCAGTTGTCATGGAGCTACAGCATATTGCGGATGTTGTAGGTTACTTGTATTAGACGCTTCTTTCTATTGAACGTTAGTTAAGTTCAGTATTTCTTATTCGTGCGTGTTTGCCCAAGGTTTTCCACTCATTCATTATATTGTAAATATTGAATTGTATTACTCGATGTATTATTTGTATTGGTCTGTGCACAGACAGCTTATTCGGTGATTATTTATTGTATTGTCATACTTCATTCATCGATTTTTGATACCCACCGTTTTTACAAATGGGATTATCTAAGTGTTTTCTTTTCTTTTCAAAATTTTTAAATTTGACAGTCCGTTTTCCAAAATAGTTGGTGGTTATCTCATACTATTATTTTAATCGACAGTGATGCTAAGAATGGACCATCTATGATTCCTGTGATTATTAGGGTATTGGGCTGGCCACCTATTATTTTAGTAGGCGGGTTGTCACAGATGGTATCAGAGCATTAGGTTCTAGAGTCCTTAGGGATCTGTGCGGATGTTCTACGTCTTCTGCGCTTTTCTCTGTCTGATGTAGAGCCTTAGGAATAAGGTCTTTGAATTCTCTTGTGAGATTTCGTTCTCCTGCTATGGTATGAGAACCCCAAAGATCTTCTGCGCATTCGTGTGAGACTTGTAAGTCGTTAGATGAAGGTCGTTGAGGAAGGCCGTTGTGTAGGCATCACGAGGTGGGATTTCTAAGAACTGTAGGGTGTGGTCGGGAATAAGGGCCATTTACGAGGTCTCTTCCCTTGTATCATTATTCTATATTGATACTGTGACTACTAAGAACACTGGAAATAGTTTTACCGAGTACCGTTGTCGGTGAAGAGTGGTACTATGCTTGGGATTCCAAGCAATGTTAATTTGGAGCTGAGAGGTCCTTGACAAGGACCACATGTTGAAGTTCGGTTGGTTAGAGGAAGTGTAACCTTATTCGGCGAGAACGTAAGGCCCGAGAGTTTTGGACTATAGATGGGTATAGAAGTGCCCAGGTGTGAGGATTTGAGGAAAACCTTTCACCCATTGGAGTAAGGTTGAAGTGGCGGAAATGATAGTCGCCTCTTTATGGTGGGGCAGAAAGTTTTGCCCATCAGAGAGAGACTTTCAGTGGAAATGCTGGGCTCGTAAGTAAGTGTTGGAAACACTTCCGGAGAAGTAGTGTTCATGAGACCCCATTGGTGGACATCCACCGGGGAAGACTCGTTGAACTAAGGTTGGGGAGACTGGTAGAATGCTCCCTTTACGAAAGAAGTCAAGGGAACTATACGTTCTGATCTTGTCGATTGAGGATAACCGGCAAGGATGGGACTCCTAGTTGAGTTATTGAGGGAAGTAGTTTGGTTCGGATAAGACTAGAATGATGTGTCTTGGAAACCAGTGGAAGAGGCCAAGGAGATTGGCTAGTATGTTGGTGGGACTTTCCAATTAAGTTGTGAGTGGTGCATTCCTTAGGTAAGATGGAGTAGTAGGGTGTTAACCCTAGGACCGGGTGTGTATATAGAGCTTGGAATAGTATCGGTGTTTCCTTTATAGTAAGTATACTTATATGGCTTCCTTGATAGGGAGGCTTTATATTTTTCTTTTCACTCGTTATGGGGCGAGTGGTGATATGTGTAGTGCGTGCTACTTGTATTATATGTAATATACGAGTAGAGATACTCTTGGTTGGGTTGGGGTGATAGCAAGAGAATAAATTACGAGGCTATCCTACCTCTAGTTCTAGAAGAAAGAGCTAGTGGTTCTATAATATCTCCCATGGATACAGGTTGAGACTTTATAGAGGTGGTTTACGGTATGTAAGTAGTTTTTATTTTATTTTGTTTATTATTTGTTTGTCTTGCTTTATTCTTTTTCCTTGATTGTTTGCTTCCTTTAATTTCTTTGCTTGTGTATGATATGCCTTATCTCCACGACCGGCTAGTTAAGGGGATTGTGTGGAGGGGTTCCTTTTTTGGATTTCTCTTTGCGAGACGCTCCACGCATGAACCTTAACGACGTTGGGAGTGGAGAGATGTGCATTTTCTTTTCTTTTATTTGTTCTTTCTTTTCTTTTTCTGTTGGTTAAGTGCTGGGTTGGAATTTCGCCAAGAATCACGTATATGAGTGATTAAGGACTATGTCGATGTGCGATATATGTGAGCACAATGATAGTTTTCCTCTGATCGATGTGGGGAAGACTAAGATTATGAAAGTCTGATGGAGACTTAGGGTTGTGTTTTAATGAGAAGGCCATTTATAACCAGGTGTATCTGTATTTTGGGAGAAAGTATCTGTGGCATCCTACATAAAGTAAATGCCTCAGTTGATTGTTATGGTAGGACATAGGCGTATATATGTATTATTAGAGTTTCGAGTTAGGATTCCGTTGATTTCGATCATGTGTCTTCGACCGTTACTTTTCGACGACCGAAAATGCGAGGTAGTAGTGTAATGGGAGGGTTCCTTGTTTGAATTTCGCTTCGGCGAGACGTCCCACGCATGAAACCGAGCTAATGTCGGAAGTCGGTAAAGGTCTTGGACACTAGGAATATATTTAGTATTATATCTATACGACTAGACTAGGATAGGTAGATAGATCGGCTTTAGGATTCTTAGGAGGCTAGGCACTTAGGGCATGTGACGTTATTTTAAGAGGGTGGTTGGGAGTTGACTACAATAGGTTTGTGGGTTAACTCTAAATAGGATTTGGTCCCTAGATCGAGAAGTATGGAATCTTGAGAAGTTGATGTATAAGCTGACTTTTTCCTCCTGCACTCGTGTTGTTATGATCAAGAGTGGATTTGACGAACGAGTCTTGGCTAGGAATGAGAAGTGTTAACGCGGGAGCATGGACTTATTGTTCCTGTGTCTCACACTTTTACGAATTGTCGTCCCCCGCTTGATGAAGAGTTAGTAGCAGTAGTATTTGCCTTAAAGACTTAGAGGCATCTCTCCTGGGCAGGAATTTGGGTCTTTTCACGAGCAACAAGTTTGTGATCGTGAAGGGTTATCGATAGGATATTCCCTTTCGCTAAGGCAATGCGAACGGGAGTAGTATAGGAACCGAGTAGAAACCGTCAGAGAGTTTATTCGTGGCATGGACTGCTAAGTAGAACGAGTTTAACCGAGGGGGGCTCCATTGTAAGAGCATTTATGTCCATGATTGACCCTATCACCTACTTGTGTGCAAAGAGTAGATAGGAACGAGGAGTGGGTAAATCCATGGACATTTTTATCGAATTGCCGATGATGTAACGGTCATCGTCCTAGTTGAGAAAACTGTGGATCATTGGACCAATCGCTGCTTACTCAATGGAAACAGGCGGACTAAGTATTGGAGAGTACGCCCAGCCCTGTGTGATGGAGTTTTAGACGTATATACGGTTCCTATCAAACAGTGGTGAACTGAGAGAGATATTCTTGTCTTGGTACTGGTAAAGTTTCCAGGAAGAAATGGGAACCGTGTGGATATGGGGTATATCATACCACCCATAAGTGGATGGGTGGGTTTGATTCAAAGGAAAGATCGGAGCAGTAGTTCTATGGATCAAATTTCCATACAATAGTTGGATCGTTTCCTACAAGTATGATGTCGTGGGTGGCCTAGTATTGTTTGCAGTGTGTCTTGTCTGTTCGTTGGAAAGGAACCAGCGAATAGTATATCTCTTTGATTAAAGATGGTCCAAGGGTATTTCTTAAATGATTGGGCCCATTGATCCGAATTCTTTTGAGAACTACGCCAATGCGAATAGGGATTGTAGTTTTGGGGTTAGCGATTGTAAGTTAGTGTAGTATTCCCTAGTAAGGGTGTAGCCTGTTTCAACAAGTAGGGCAATTTGTTCCCAAGGGGTGTAGGTATCTCCTCCCTTAGTAGAAGGGTATGATCGATAGTCGTGAGGGACGATTTGGCGCTACGTTATCACATAATGATGTGGACTGAGATCAAATAGTGATGACCTTAGTCTGTGACCTATGGGGACGCTGCATTATAGAGGGGTTTGCTAGTATGATAACACGTTTTTGGTATAGTATACCCTTTATATGGTTATGGGTTGTGCCTGAATTTTGAGGACAAAATTCCCCTTTAAGGGGGGGAGTATGTAACAACCCAGGTTTTTGGAGCTACTATTTTATACTATTTTGCCTGATGGGCTAATTTTATAAAATAGGGGATGTTGGAGTAAATATTTTTCCCGTGAGACTTAGGGATAATATTTACTATGTTTTGTCTATTTACCGTTATTAGAAGGTATATAGCGTTATATAGTGTATTACTGCGTCATTATATGTGAAACGACGGTTATGACCTATATATGAAATTGGGTATAATTAATGAAATAAAATTAAATTGGAACGTAAAAATAGTTCACACTTTCCCGAAAGCCAAAATAGGGGGTGCGGTTATTTTTAGAATAGTCGAGATAGTCGGAATAAGTGCCCAGTTGTAATTTTTGAGATTCGGGCATTTTTAAGGGGTTATGACTCAAATAGTGGTTACGAGTCATTTTAATGGTGTATTAGCAATTAAATGTGGGGATTTATATTTTTAGACCCGTATAAATTCCCCCACCCCCTTTCTTTTCTTCATTCTTTGTGAGAGAAGCCAAAGGAGAGAGAGTTGGGAGAAATAGAGAGATAGAGAGAAAATGGAAGATTTGGGCCGGATTCCGTCGCTACCGGAGGTGTTCCGAGACTACGAACCTCGAGGCAAGTTTCTTACTTGTTAGATACTGATTTAATGTGATAAATTTGCATGTATAGTTAATTTTGGAGGTTTAAACCCTAAATGGCTTTTTGGTTGATTTTTGTGTTAAACCCTTAAATCTTGTAGATTGTATAGTTTGGGGTTGTTATATGGGGTTATTTTGGTGTATAATTGTTAGGGTAGTGTTATTGGTGGAGGGGAATGAAGGAAGTAGAGGATTTTGGGTTTTAGGGTTCGGTTTGGGCTTTGCAGAAGAAAGGCTTTTCGTGGATCTGATAGGCGCGGTCGACCGCGGTCCTATGACCGGTCGACCGGTCATGCCAAAACTAGCTTACTACTTTTGTTAGCAGACCAAACCTGTAAGGGCGGTCGACCGCGGTCCCTTGACCGGTCGACCGGTCCGCTGTTTTTCACCTTTAATTCTCCTTAGTTTGTTTAGCCTTTTCTTTTGGGTTCGAGGTTTAGGAACCTTCCTTTGGGAAGTAATGGGGAGTCCTAGAGGGTTGTATTTGGGTAGACTAATGTCCTAGGCCAAGAGTGTAGATTTGAGTTTACCCAAGGGCTAGTTTGTATAGGTTGATGTCCGATTGATATAGGAGGTTAACCTAAAGAGATATTGGAAGTTAAAATATTAATGTTAAGCTATTGGGAGACACTCCCTTATGGAGACTCACCTTGAGGGTTTATGAAATTATATGAACGCTTGGAGGCTAGTCTGACTTAATAAGAATGAAATGCACATTCTAAAACTTGGTGCTTAATGGCTAAATGGATGATTTTTGGAAATGTAAAATATGATGTTTTCATAAGGAAAAGTAAAGTTTTTCATAAATGTTAATTTATGGATACACACCTCCCTAAATCGCTATCATAAGGGAAGTTGCACGCGTTGTGGTGAAGCCTTCCTGGCTGTTGAGCAGGTTGGATATAGTCCCTAGGCCATATGGGCGTTTATTTATACTGCGCTGGTTAGGAGATTCCGGGTGTGGTCTTGACTATCCCGCAGGCATATGGCCGCTTCCCGACGTTTGGTAGGTTCCCAGGTTGTCTTGTATGATAGGCCCTGGAAGATGATAACCATTTAGGGGCGCGTCTAGTGGGGAAACCAGGAGGGACGGTCTTAGATTTATTAAAGCAATTCATGATAATGGATTGGCTTTAATTACATTTCCTGGATGGAAGAAGGGAAATGGGTTATGGTTTGGCTTCGGTAACACTCCCGGATGGAAGAAGGGATGTGGAAGCATATGGTATACAAAAGTATTTTTATGCTAATAAAAATGACTTTTGATTACACTTCCTGGATGGAAGAAGGGAAGTGGGATTTTATGAAAGAAACGGGTAAAGCACTTTTTATGATAATAAAACCTACTTTAAATTATGTATTCTTCCTGAATAGAAGAAAGGAAATAAAATTGGTAAATAAGTTTGACATGGTAAACATTTTATAAAATGTTGTACCATTTATGTATATTCCTAAAGATAGAAATTAGGAATTGTTCCATTAGATGATGGATGGATTTTATTTTATATTTTCTTTGTGTAGATGTAGATGTGACCTCCCACACCTATGCACACAGATATATATTTATTATTTCGTGCTTAGGGTCTAATGGACCTCGACGATCAACCTTGCCTATATAGTAGTGTATCGGGGGGGTTCCTTGTTTGGATTTCTCTTTGCGAGACACCCCACGCACGAATAGGGCATAGTGTTGAGACTAGGGAGAAGTTAGCCCTTAGTACTTAGGGTTAACTAAATCACCTCACGATATTGCATTAGGTTACTGCTAGATTGAGAGGTGAGGATTATCTTATGCTATATGTGAGAGATATACGCATTTAACTGTCATGCATTTTTAGTCACATGGTAATCGTATCAAACCGGGTCCTGACCCGTATCTTTTTCTTTGTTTCTGCATACTCTTTGCCGTTACAGGTGCTCTACCGCATGGACACCCGTATTTACATTTCCATTCCAGTTGTCATGGAGCTACAGCATATTGCGGATGTTGTAGGTTACTTGTATTAGACGCTTCTTTCTATTGAACGTTAGTTAAGTTCAGTATTTCTTATTCGGGCGTGTTTGCCCAAGGTTTTGCACTCATTCATTATATTGTAAATATTGAATTGTATTACTCGATGTATTATTTGTATTGGTCTGTGCATCGACAGCTTATTCGGTGATTATTTATTGTATTGTCATACTTCTATCATCGATTTTTGATACCCACCGTTTTTACAAATGGGATTGTCTAAGTGTTTTCTTTTCTTTTCAAAATTTTTAAATTTGATAGTCCGTTTTCCAAAATAGTTGGTGGTTATCTCATACTATTATTTTAATCGACAGTGATGCTAAGAATGGACCATCTATGATTCCTGTGATTATTAGGGTATTAGGCTGGCCACCTATTATTTTAGTAGGCGGGTTGTCACAGTACGGTGCTGGAGTAGCTGCATATGAGTGATTGGAGATGTTTTGGGAGTGCAGCTGGAGATTTATTTTACTTACTTTGGTAGTTTATATTTACTTTCCATTCCGTAGCTTTTATTATAAGACTTTAATTTATGGATTTGGTGGGCCAATCGGTTCTACATTTGTTTATGGTTGCAGTAAGATATTTACGGTTGGATTATTTCATTTGGGTTTTATATTTATATGGAGTTGGATTTAGTATGGATATTAGCATGTTGATAGATATTATTGGTTGGATGCTTTCATATATATTCGTTGGATGTAATTGCATTACATCTTGTGAATTAAAGTTCTAAATATCTCATATTTCTCTCACATGCTAAGAATGATAATTTATTTACCGACGCCTATCGTAGTTTGGCGACGGGAAACACAAGAATGCGCGGGGTATTACAAGTGACTTATGTATGATATGGTTTTCACGAGGCTAGATGTCACCTAATCCGTGGGATTGGTTATTAAGTACATGTCGAATCCAGGAAAGGAGCATTAGAAAGTGGTGAAATGGATTCTTTAGTATCTCAAGGGAACCAAGTCTATAGGCGTTGTGTTTGAGTGGACGAAAGGGGCCAAGTTTATTAAGGGGTATCTGGATTCGTATTATGGGAAGGATCTTGATAAGAGAATATCTACATCAAGGCATGTATTCACTATTAATAGTAGGATGATATCTTGTACATCCATGTTACAAGTGACGATTGCTTTGTCTAATTGGAGGTTGGGTATATGGTACATACAAAACATCTCATGAGGCGATTTGGTTGAAGAGTTTGGTCAGTGTATTAGGGATGAAGTAAGAGAGTAGACCTATCAACATGTCGTGTTCGTGTTCTGTCATATCGGGTTCGTGTAAGAAACCCCTCAATCCATTATAAAATCCCATCCAAATGACATACCCAAACCCAAATCATTACGATTAAGAGGTCAAACAACATAAACCGTTAAAACATGTTATGTAACTAAAATTCTTTATAAAAACACAATATATTTAATTCATACATTTTAAATTTCTAATATTAACACCAATGAGATACTAAGAACAAAATATTCCTTCCCAAATTTAAAAATATTGCAAAATATATCAAAGATAAGTTCTAGGTAAATAGTTATGGTAGTACTAATGGGTTTTAATGGATACAAGTGGGTCTATGTAACAACCCGCGTAATATTTGGAGTATTTTCAAAATAAAGAGGAAAAATAAATTTTGAGATAAAATTATTTTTATTGCTCAAACTTGTTGGTTATTATTTTTAAAGGAGAGAATTTCAAATGGTTTCGAAATCGGAGTTAAAACGGATTTTATATTGATTTTATAATATTTTGCCTTATAGGCATTTTTTTAGGCAAACTGTCAGTTTTTCAGGGTGATCGATCGATCGACCCCTGGGGGTAGATCGATCGACCCTCCCAAAAAACGTGCGCAGTAGGTTATTTTTGAGAAGTTGTATTGGTTTCCAACTCTTATATTTTTACCTTATAAAAAGGCATTGTGGGTAAGTATTTTGGAACAACCTTGGGGCACAAAAATACTCAGAAAGTATATTTTTATTTCCTCTCTTTTTATACACAAACATACCCTTTAATTTATGCATTCAACCTTAGGTTTTGAGGTGTTCTTGGGGAAGTTTTGAGGTTGATCTTGGAAGAAGTTTTGATGATGTTTGAGGACTGATTTTGATGGTGTTATATGCGTTTCTGGGCAGATTTATCGTTGGTTTCTCTTCGTGGTTTGAGGTATGGGGTTTTACACAATATGCTCCTAAATCTCGCGAGTGTTTATTTCGTCGAATTCTTGTTAATTGAACTCATATTTTGAATTGTTAAATTCATTGAAAATTGGAAAAATAATTGTTGGAATTATTTTGATTCATGTGGTATTATTCATGTTGTCGTTGAGCACGTTGTCATGAGAATTTAATATGGCACCGACATTGGGCACCCGCCAAAATTCGTGCTTCCAAGGGCTATGACTTGATAAAGCATATGCGGATGGGGTGAGGCCTGGTGACCCGGTTAATGTGTCGTTGAGAAATTTATTGATAAAATGCTATTGAGATTTGCATTATTTGATTTGAATATTCGTATTCGTATTGTGACGTTTTATTCATCGCTAACATATTTGTTGAGCATCTTTCCTGTCGTATTGTGTACTTCCCCATATTTTCTTTTAGTGGCAGGTTAGTGCGGAGTTTTGGGCGCTTTGGATTTGATTGGGATGATTTATTGCGAGGACTATTTTGGGAAATATTTTTAATACAAGAGAGAAGACTTGTATTTATTTTGATGTATAGAGCATTGGAGATTTATTTTTGTATCGAGATAGTTAGATGTTTTATTTCGAGAGATTTCTGGTTGTATGTAATTTGAAGATATTTGAGATAAGTAGTTTCTCTTTTGTTGTTGTGGGAATTAGAGGCTCTATACCTTGTTATATTGTGGAGTTGGATTTAGTTTTATCGATGAGTCGCGCTCCGCTCACTCTCTCTGGGCGGGCAGGGTGTTACAGAATGGTATCAGAGCTTAGGTATACGACCATCCTCGGGTCTTGGGTTTTGGGTCTGTTGCGTTTTAATGGTGCGAATTTGGAGATAGAAATTTTTTGAGAATCATTTTGCGATATGAATCTAGATTAGATGTGAGGAATTTATTTTTGGAGACGAGTTTCTTTTTGGAGATTATTGGCCTGATTTTTGAGAGTTCGGTATTCGGTGAATTTCGAGGGCAAAATTCCATTATTAGTGGGGAAGTGCAACAACCCACATAATTTTTAGGGTATTTTCAAAATAAAATGTAAAATAAATTTTTAAATAGAACTATTTTTATTGCTCAAACTTGTTTGTAATTATTTTTAAAGGCGAAAATTTCAAACAGTTTCGAAATCGGAGTTAAAATGGATTTTATATTGATTTTATAATATCTTGCCTTGTAGGCATTTTTTTAGGCAAACTGTCAGTTTTTCGGGGTGATCGATCGATCAAATCCTAGTGGTAGATCGATTGACTCTCCCAGAAAACGTGCGCAACAGGTTATTTTTGAGAAGTTGTTTTGGTTTCCGACTCTTATATTTTTACCTTATAAAAAGGGATCATGGGCAAATATTTTCGAACAGCCTTGGGGCACAAAAATACTTAGAAAGTATATTTTTATTTCCTCTCTTTTTATACACAAACATGCCCTTTAATTTATGCATTCAACCTTAGGTTTTGAGGTGTTCTTGGGGCAATTTTGAGGATGATCTTGGAAGAAGTTTTGATGATGTTTGAGGACTGATTTTGATGGTCTTATTTGCGTTTCTGGGTAGATTTATCATTGGTTTCTCTTCGTGGTTTGAGTTATAGGGGTTTACACAATATGCTCCTAAATCTCCCGAGTGTTTATTTCGTCGAATTCTTGTTAATTGAACTCATATTTTGAATTGTTAAATTCATTGAAATCTTGAAAAATAATTGTTGTAACTATTTTGATTCATGTGGTATTATTCATGTTGTCGTTGAGCACGTTATCATGAAATTTTAATATGGCACGGACGTTGGGCACCCGCCAAAATTCCTGCTTCCAAGGGCTATGACTTGATAAAGCATATGCGGATGGGGTGAGGCCTGGTGACCCGGTTCATGTGTTGTTGAGAAATTTATTGATAAAATGCTATTGAGATTTGCATTATTTGATTTGAATATTAATATTCGTATTGTGACGTTTTATTCATCGCTAACATATTTGTTGAGCATCTTTCCTGTCGCATTGTGTAATTTCCCATATTTTCTTATAGTGGCAGGTTAGCGCGGAATTTTGGGCGCTTTGTATTTGATTGGGATGATTTATTGCGAGGATTATTTTTGGGAAAGATTTTTAATACAAGAGAGAAGACTTGTATTTATTTTGATGTACAAAGCATTGGAGATTTATTTTTTTATCAAGATAGTTAGATGTTTTAGTTCGAAAGATTTCTGGTTGTATGTAATTTGAAGATATTTGAGATTAGTAGTTTCTCTTTTGTTGTTATGGGAATTAGACGCTCTATACCTTGTTATATTGTGGAATTGGATTTAGTTTTATCGATGAGTCGTGCTCCGCTCGCTCTCTCCGGGCAAGCGGGGTGTCTCGAGTGTATCAAAATTTTCAAACCTGATTTGTTATCATGATGGGTCTATCGTGTTGACCCGATATTAACCTAAATCCAATAATCCTGAACCCACTAACTTATAATTTTAGGTTGTGTCATGTTATCGTGTCGTGTGACATTTTGACATGTCTTCAAGAGAGTGTTCATTTTCATTGCGATAGTTAAAGTGCTATGAATTTGGCTAAGAATCAAGTGTATAATGTCTCACAAATCATAATAATGTGAGGTATCACAGAGTTCGGTATTAGGATAATTTCGACGAGGTTTCGATTGAGAAGATGCATATATATGAGAACATAACGAATTTTTTCACCAAATTGGTCAGTATGGTGAAGTTTAGGCATTGCCTAAAGATTTTAAATCTAACTTCTTCTTAAAGTTCAAGGATAGCCTCCTCAATTAGGTGGGTTCCCATTGAGCTTAGTATAATTCAGGGTGATCTATAAGTGGGTTCAATGGTTTTGAAAACACGGGGGGCTATATGGAATTATTTATATCTTAGGTTACACACACAAAGATCCAATTTTTCAACCAAATTTATCTTGATTAATAATTAGGTGTTCATGAAAAATAGAGCAAAAATTAAATATGAACAGACACAATTAAACCAAAACAATCCAAGGAGAGGAAAAATCTTTGTGGAAATATCCCTTTCGAGCAAAATCTAGATTTAATCACTATAAAAGAGTTTGACAAATACTAGATGACTTACGGACTACTTAGATATGCACTAAGTATAATGCGGTAGAGTCTTCAAATCTTCCACATAAAATAATGCAGTTCAACAATGCCCATAACAAGCATCTAGCGTCAGGATGCGGAATCCCTTCTTCTTTATTCTAGGGTCGCAACCCCACAATTAAAAGTAGAGTAAAATCTATAAGGGTTGATGTCATGTATGAAAATTGGGTTTTGACAAAACTCAATAAATCATATTAAGGGATGTATGATTTGGAAAACAAAAATGTTTCTTTGAAACAAAAATTGGAAAACCTTTATTGCAGATATTTCAGTTGATTTTCGCCGAAAGAGTCGAGTAAACAAGACAAAAGAATCCTTTTGATAGAAAAACACATTTTTCAAGGTGACGAACCCGTTCAAATGAAAATAGGACTTCGTTCGAACAAAAATAAAGTTTCGTTCTAACAATGTCCAATTGACATGCCTAGTTTGTTCAAAAGACCTTTCAACTTCTTTTCAATAAGATTGGTTTCTTAAACTACGAGTTCTCATTAGAAGTTCGTTACATTTTTGTTTTAATGACTTAAGCATTTCGTTCTAACAAAATCAATCCTCCTTTAAATGAGAACCAAGTCTCATTTTAACGAGATTACAATTTCGTTCTAACAAACCAATTTTTTTTTCAAAAATTCATTTTATAGAAATGCCTTGATTTTAAAAATAAAACATCGCAAAATAAAATTGACTGAGAAAATGAAAACCAAAAAATCCATATACCTCCATAAAATATTCGTGACGTTCCACTGTCTTTAAATTCAGAAGTGATGCTCGGTCACTAACATGTCTTCAAACAATTGTAGAGGCAAAAGCAGATGTAGTTTTTGGTTTGTATTTTCGGTTTGTAAATGGATACTCAAACATATCTAATCTATGAGAAATTATAAAATCTTTCTCTTACAAATCTTCCTCTTTGGCTATTCTGGTTTAAAACAAAAAAATGAAACCCAAATTACAATTAAAAAAACTAAGACAGTGTTTCCTAATGTCGTCCCAAATCTAAAGTGGAATGACATTCGAGACTTTGTCTTCAACTGAAGTTCTTCATCTTGTTTGGTCCATGACATCAATGACGCGGATGAGTTTAGAAAATTAGTAAACTCCCCATTAATTTTTTCTCTACCTTTTTATCCTTATTTGATATAGAGTAAGAAACTAAGCATGAATCATTAGTATGACCAGAATCTAAAGGAAAGAACATAACAATGATAAAAAATAAAGCACATGCAATGAGATTTCTAAAAGGCTTTCAAAAATAACTATTTATGAGTTTTTTTCAAAAAACTTCAAGTATAAAAAGTATAAAAGGTACATATAAGTACAAACTATATAACTCTACAGAATAAAACTAAAATAATTAAATCATGAAAGTGGAATTTAATTGTACGAACATTTTCCACGGGTAAATTGACATAGGCATTCATAACATAGGCGCACGATGTCAATGAGATACTTCTAAAGAAAGAACTCAATTTCAACATTAGGTATAAAAATGTTGAACTCAGATGAAATTGACTCGACTTATGCAATATTTCATAATTTAAATGATTCTCAAATCAATAACGTCAAACCATTTAACACTTTCCAAGAGAGTCCATAATTCAAACCTATTTATCTTATACTTTATAACACCCTGAAAGTATCGCATATATAAGAATTCACTTGCAATATTTTTGAAGAGATCATAATGCCCATATGTAGCAAAGTATCAATGGAATAAAAATTGGCCCTGGCACTTCTATTTTTATGCATCATTAATTTTTTAAACACTTTTTGCAAATGGTGGCTTTTAACACAAAGATAATTTCTCTCTTTCATAGACCCTTTTATTAAGAAATATAGAGATAAGAATACCATATTCGATATATGATAAGTAAGTACAATGTTCATAATATCCATGCACTTTTGAACAAAATGCTATCCACACATTGTTAAGCACGCTAACGAAACGAAGCCATATCTCAAACCACTATGAAAAATTCACATGAATGGATAGAATATAGGGGTGATCCGAATAACTTAAATGAACATTCATTTATGGTGAAAAATGAAAATAAAAAAATCTTTGTCTCTTTTAAAAAATTTATCAAAAATAAAATCTTTTTGGACCTTTTCATAAATTTTATCAAAAATAAAATCATTTTAGAATTTTCCATACTTTTTCTTAAAATTTGAAAATCTTTGGAATTTTTCAAAATATGATATATATAAAATCTATTAATAGGGATAAATGACATGACATGATAAACACCCTATACTAGATAAAGTTTCCAAACTCAATCATTGTTCGGGGAGGTGTTCTCAACGGGAATATACATCCTTTTAAATTCCTCCATCAAACTTTCGAAAGTTTAGACCAAAAGATCTACTTGCTTTTGAAGACTCTGAAAATATCTACAATTGTGAGGGGGATCATTAGTAGGAGTACATGTGGGGGGCTTGTACAGGAACATATGTGTGAACTCGTCTGGGAGCATATTGAGAAACGTACGTGTGAGAAATTCTCATTGGCTTAAAATAAAACTCCCTAAGGTGACCTCTTTATTTGCAATGGGAACAAACATAAATTGACTTGGGTATACCTTGATTAAAAATCCTAGGATATGTTCTCCTTGGTCTGTTCAATATCCAATGTGGGTTAGGATGAGGTCCATAAGGATCCATCACAAACTCGGGAACCGACTCGATTGTGATATTGGAAGTATATGCACCGTCATAACCTATTCCACTCCTCTTCTTAAAACCTAACGAGGAATTGAGGAATATCTTTCCAACCTTCTTAAACGTATTCTTTAAAGTGATTTTGACATCCCAGATATGCTCAAAATCTTTCTCGAATTGGGATACATAAACTTTAAGTTTCTCACGAGTTTCCAATAATGCTTGAAGGTCTCTCATAAGAGTAGACATAATGCTGGTCAAATTACTCTTCTCCTTATTAACAACAATTAATTTCTCACAGAACGAAACTTTTAACTTCTCGAGTTGACTTATCGACGCCTCACACTCTCTCAAAGTTATCACAACCTATTCTAAATCAAACTCCCCACGAGTTAAACTTCTATTTTTCTTTTTGGTTCTTAAAGAATCTTTGTAAATATTGGTGTACGCTTTTTGAAGACCATTTTCTCCCTAACAAAAAAAATCTCCTCATCATTCTCTCTCTCCAAAATGGTTCGACAAAGTTTCGAGGCTATCACGTTTAGAAATTTCCTCATAGTCATTGGATGAACTAGATATACTAAATTGATTTTCTATTAACCCACAAAAATTACATTCATGCGGCGATTCATCCCTGAAATCCACCTACTCGATGTCACTATCGCTAAGAGAGACTTTGTATGCATATTTTCCTTTGTCACATATCTCTATCCTAGTGGCACACTTGTGTCCCTTTCCCTTGCACTCGTAAAATCTCACCTCATCTTTCTCACAAACATTCTTGTCCTCATTGACATTTTTATTTTTTTCAAAACTTTTTTTGTTTCTAGAAGAATTTTCATTGTTAAATTTGAGAATTTTTTAAAAATTTATCGCAAATAAGGTAAGATCGTTAAGATCAAAACAAAATTCCAACTCAGAGTAAAAAAAATCCTTTTTCTTTTTAGACTGAGCTTTCAAAGCAATCCCTGATTCCTTTTTCATTTGAATTTTGGGGAACACATCAATTTCGTAAGTTTGAACGTCTCCAATGAGTTCTTCTAACCTAAGAGTATCTAAAATTCCAAAAGAATTTATGAGAGTGACCTTATGGATAAAACAGGACGACAGGGATCTCAAAATAATTTTCATGACTCTCATCTCAAAA
Source organism: Sambucus nigra (assembly GCA_949130495.1). NCBI lineage: Eukaryota > Viridiplantae > Streptophyta > Magnoliopsida > Dipsacales > Adoxaceae > Sambucus > Sambucus nigra. Next base: position 315,586,697 of record OX422219.1, on the reverse strand, counting down.
TTCTTTCAGTCAAATTACACTACTCCAAATAAAACAAACTGGCATAGTTTTAAATCGTGCCAAAGGCAATTTGGTATGATTTTGAACCGTGCCAGAATTAGGGATGGCACAGTTTAAAATCGTGTCAGATTGCCCAATCTTGAATGCTTTTGGCACGATTTAAAATCGTGCCAGATTTCCATTTTCTGGCATGCTTTTGGCATGGTTATAAAGCGTGTCAGATTGTTTTATAAGCATACTCAAATTTATAAGTTGGCATAGTTTTTAACCGTGCCAAAGTTTTCAATAAATAAAAAAAATATTTAAAAAGAAATAAAAATAATTAGGAAATACCAAATTTGGTAGGGAAAATATTTATTATTTGCAAAATAAAATCAAAAAAATTCTCAAATTGTGAATATCGCACATTGTTGATAAACTAATGTACATACAAACTTCAAATTATTACAAGTCTTACTAGTTCAAAGACCAAAAAAAAATTGGGCATAATTTTCTCTATTTCTGGACATTCTAAAACCTGCTAATACAAAACCTACTAGTATAAAGCCCCCACACGCCCAAAAAATATAACACTAAAATTACAAAAGCCTGCACGGACATAAAAGTTAACAATAAAACTACTAAACCCTGCACGGTCATAACACAAAAAATAGAACCCTAACTATTAACGACACTAAATAAATAACCCCTTTGCAGTAAACCATTGACTTCTTCACGTGTTCCACATGGATAAAAGCTAACGATTGAATATTATACTACAAAAAAATAGGATACATAAAAGATATGATATTAGTAACCAAGTAAATTTAAAAAAAAATCATATTCAAGCTGGAAAATTGCATATAAGATTTATAATTATTATTATATTCTCGAACTAGAAGTCTTGTGACTATGTGGTAAGTTCATACGAGTTCCATTAGTCCCATGCGAGGTGTTAGAGCCTCTTATGGGGGCTAGTTTGAGTTTTCACCCTCTAATGACATGTTCTCAAGCATAATCTAGATATTTTCAAATTACGGTCATACTCTCAAACCGGGAGACTCGTGACTATGCGGTCAGTTACTATGAGTTACGTTGGTCCCGTGCGAGGTGTTCATGCCTCTTACGAGGCCGTTTGGGGCAAGTTTGAGTTCTCACCCTCTAACGGCATGCTTTAAGTCTAATCTAAATATTTTCAAATTATCGTAATATTATCAAACCGGGAGACTCATGACTATATGATCAGTTCCTACGAGTTACTTTGGTCCCATGCGAGGTGGTTATGCCTCTTGCTGGGCCATTTGGGGGCTAGTTTGAGTTCTCACCCTCTAACAGCATATTTTTAAGCCTAATCTAGATATTTCCAAATTATCATCATATTCTTAAATCGGGAGACGCGTGACTACGCAGTTAGTTCGTACGAGTTACATTGATCCCGTACGAGGTGGTCATGTCTCTTATGGGGACGTTTGGAGACTAGTTTGGGTTTTTCACTATTTAATGGCCTGTTTTTAAGCCAAATCAAGATGTTTCTAAATTACCATTATATTCTCAAACCGAGAGACTTGTGACTACATGATCAGTTCTTACTATGAGTTACATTGGTCTTATGTGAGGTGTTCATGCCTCTTATGGGCCTGTTTGGGGGCTGATTTAAGTTCTCCCTATCTAACGGCATGTTTTTAAGCCTAATATAGATATTTTCAAATTATCATCATATTCTCAAACCGAGATACCCGTGACTATGCGGTTAATTCCTACGAGTTACATTGGTCCTGTGCGAGGTGGTAATCCCTTTTACGGGGCCGTTTGGGGGCTGATTTGAGTTATCACCCTCTAACGGAATGTTTTTAAGCTTAATCTAGATATTTTTAAACTACCATCATATTCTCAAATCGAGAGACTTGTGATTTCACGGTCAGTTCATATGAGCTACTTTGGTCCCGTGCAAGGTGTTCATGCCTCTTATGGTGCCGTTTGGGGGATGGTTTGAGTTCTCACCATCTAACAACATATTTTTAAGCTTAATCTAGATATTTCTAAGTTATCATCATATTCTCAAATTGGGAGACCCGTGTTATGTGGTCAGTTCCTACGAGTTACATTGGTCCTGTGCGAGGTGGTTATGCCTCTTATGGGGCCGTTTGGGGGCTGTTTTGGGTTTTCACTATTTAACGGCTTGTTTTTAATCCTAATCTAGATATTTCAAAATTATCATATTCTTAAAGAAGAAGACTCGTGACTACACGGTCAGTTGATATGAGTTACATTAGTCTTATGTGAGGCGTGAGTTCCTCTTACGGGACCGTTTAGGGGCTGGTTTGAGTTATCACCCTCTAATGGCATGTTTTTAAGCTTAATCTATATATTTTTAAATTACAATCATATTCTCAAACCGGGAGAATTGTGACTATAGGTTCAGTTCCTATGAGTTACATTGGTCCCGTACGAGGTGCTCATGCCTCTTATGTGCCCATTCGAGCGCTGGTTGTCTAACGACATGTTTTTAAGCCTAATCTAGATATTTAAAAATTATCGTCATATTCTTAAACTGTGAGACCCGTGACTACGCGGTCAGTTCCTATGAGTTGCATTGGTCCCATGCGAGATTGTCATGCCTATTATGGGGCCGTTTGGGGGCTGATTTGGATTTTCACCATTTAACGAATTATTTTTAAGCCTAATCTAGATATTTCTAAATTATCATACTCTCAAACCAGGAGACACGTGACTACATAGTCATTTTGTATGAGTTACATTAGTCTCATGCGAGGTGTTACTACTCTTACGGGACCGTTTAGGGGCTTATTTGAGTTCTCAAACTCTAACGTCATGTTTTTTAGCTTAATCTATATATTTTCTACCGTTATATTCTCAAATTTGGAGGCTCGTGAGTTCGCGATCAGTTACAATGAGTTACATTTGTCCCGTACGAGGTAGTTATGCCTCTTGTGGGACCGTTTAAGGGTTTGTTAGAGTTCTCACTATCTAACGGCATGTTTTTAAGCCTAATCTAGATATTTTCAAATTATCATAATATTCTCAAATCGGGACACCCGTGACTATGAGATCAGTTCCTACAAGTTACATTGGTCCCATGAGAGGTGTTCATGCATTTTACGGGCCCATCTGGTTGCTGATTTGGGTTTTCACCCTTTAACGGCTTATTTTTAAGCCTAATCTAGATATTTTAAAATTATCATCGTATTCTCAAATCGGGAGACCCAGGACTACACGAGGGGTTCATACGAGTTACATTAGTTTCATACGAGGTGTTCATGCCTCTTATGGGGCCGTTTAGGGGATGGTTTGGGTTTTCACCCTTTAACGACTTATTTTTAAGTCTAATATACATATTTTCATATTATCATCAAATTCTTAAACTGGGAGTTTCGTGACTACGCGATCTACTTCTACGAGTTACATTAATCTCGTGCGAGGTGTTCATGCCTTTTACGTGGCCGTTTGGGGGCTGGTTTGGGTTTTCACCATCTGAAGGCTTATTTTTAAGTGTAATTTACATATTTTCAAATTATCATCATATTATCAAACTAGGAGAACCGTGACTACATGGTCAGTTTCTACAAGTTACATTAATCTCGTGCGAGGTGTTCATGCCTCTTACGGGACCGTTCGGGGGTTGGTTTGGGTTTTCACCCTTTAATGTCTTGTGTTTAAGCCTAATCTAAATATTTTAACGTCATTTTCTCAAATTGGGAGACCCGTGACTACGTGATCAATTCCTCTCAGTTACATTTGTACCATGAGAGGTGTTAATGCCTCCTACAGGGCGATTTCAGGTTTGTTTTGTTTTTTTCTCTCTAGCGGCATGTTTTTAAGACAAATCTAAATATTTTCAAATTATCGTCATATTATGAAACCAAAATTCCATGACTTCGCGGTCAGTTTCAATGAGTTACATTGGTCCCGTACGAAGTATTCGTGCCTCTTACAGGACTATTTGGGGGTTGCTTTGGGTTTTCACCCTATATTGGCGTGTTTTTAAGCCAAATCTAGATATTTTCAAATAATCGTTATATTCTCAAATCAAGAGTCCCGTGACTATGCGGTCAGTTCCTATGAGTTACATTGGTCCCGTGCAAGGTTTGTAACTATATGTATGTGTAATATATCTTTGGAAGTGAAGTATTCACCATTTTTCAATTGTCTAAATTAACTACATAAACTTGTAAACATTTTGAATTTATGTATTTTAAGATAAACATATACCCGCTCCAATTTTTATTACTTATTATGACCGTCTTAGGTTTAGGTTCTCGTTCTCGGGGTGATACATCTAAGTCAAAATTTCTATTTTTTCTCGGATTTTCGAATGAAATTATCAGGATGAACATAAAAACAAGAGTTATCCAAGGCCAACACATGAGGCAAAATTGGAGCAGGTATATGCTTAGAAAAAGAAATAACAGTTTTAAACTTATTATTCATGCAATGCATTTTAGAATCTTGCATCCTCCTATCCTAGCAAAAATAGAGCAGGAGTAATAAGTTCATGATTTGGAGTGTAAGAATCTGTAGTACACAATCAAACTCCTAATCAGTGGTAAATAAAGTTCATGATCAATGATAAAGTTCTAATAAATCCAATTAACAGTACACAATAAAACTCCTAATAAATTAATCGAAAGTACATAAAGTTAATAAATTAGTACCTGAAGGAAGACTGGAACCTCTTGATAAGAATCAAACTCCTTATGCAAGGTTTAAAGTTGTTGAGTTAATTGTGACGGGAACGTTTAGATAAAAAGTTTTTTTTTGTCTTCTATCTTATCTTTTCACTCTGGAAATATAAATCATTATGTTAAATAAAATAAACAACTTGTGATTACTAAACCTTTTTATGATTTTTAATTCTCAAAATTAGTATACAAACTAATTTTGGTAAACAGACTAATCACATCTGATGCAGGATTCTCTGGCTCTGCTCGAAGTTCAAATGTTCATTCCACGAGTGCTTTTTTTTATGAAAAAAACATACGAGATCGTTGTTAAATACTATTGTTGATAATAAAGATAAAAGATATCAGCATAAGACGGGGGGATGTAATCTAAACTATATTGGTTGGGGTTTCTAAACATTTTGATGGGAAATTTAAATAGGTTGGATGGGGGTCTTTAAAGAGTTAGTTGGAAGTATAAACAAAATGTTAGTTAGATGGGGGTATTTAAATGGGGAATTGAATGAAAGAAGTTCAAGGCATCTAATTCAAAGGAGGTCTCACTGTGAGTCCCTGCTCAAAGTATGTGCCAGTTGGTTGGGGTTTCTAAACATCTTTATGTCAAATACAACTTTTCCTATTGGCGGTATTTGTTCATATTGAACTCGAGACATTTTTTTGAGTTCACATGCTCACCTTGTCATTTTTATTTTAAATAACACCAACAGAAATATGCGCTTGAAACTAGTAGATGCTGGAGTTGGTTTTGGGTTGATCAAATAGTGAATCAATCCTGAAATCATCTACACTTATCTATTCAATCTTTTCCATCATTAGGCATTCAACTCTTCTTAGAAATTTGATCAAATAGTTGGTTAGCAAAATGCAACCAAAGAAAATCCTTCTCACATTTATTACACAATAAATATGTAAAGTAGATGTTTTGAAAATGTACATCATTGAAGAGGCTTCCTAATCTTTCACAAGGTTTTAGAAAGTACTCTTGTTTTTAGTAGGATTTTTTGCATTAATTTGTACTGCATCAATGTTAATGATTAGCTTATCCCTCTTAAGGCCCGGTTTGGTTTGTGAATGAGAATAATATTTATTCATTTTAAGATCATTATGTTTTCCTAGTGTTCGTGTCCCGAACAACAGGAGACAGCGAAAACAGGATTCTATGCAATTCGCTTGTAGAATTCACCACTAGGCACTTTATAATTTCCTAAAGTCAACATTGGAAATTATCAGACACAGAGATCAGTAATGTTTTTATCAGAAATAGAGAGTAATGTCTACGATGGAAATTGTATTACTGCACACTAGAGATTTATAATCATGATGTCAGCACAAAAAAAAAATTCATTGTTGGTAAAACATTATCAAACTTGGGGGTTATCTATAGCTTCAGCAATGACTTCCATGCAACTCCTCTCCCACCGCGAATCAGACATCATTTTGAGTAGCCCAGATAGTTGTATGATAGTTCTAATAACTCTAGCACAATAATAAATGAGTATGCGGCAACTCACTTTACATGAGCAAGTATCTTAGCAGTATATATTGTCATACTTGAATGAAGTTACTAATTTAAAGTTACTTTGGTTGCTCGAGGACTCACCTGGTGTGTTAAACTCGAGTTCATATATGCGTACTTTAAATATGGTTGTATATCATGTTTCTGGAAAGTTACTCAAAGTATTCAAACATGACATATTACAGTCATGCCAAAGTCATTTAAAATACGTCAGACAATTTATAACATAATAAAAATTCATATTTTTCAATCGTATTTAAGAATTTGAAACCTTATTGAATTTTTAAACGTATTCCCACAAAATAGTTCTTATGATTCACTTCATACCTCAATAGAGGAATGGATTTAAATTGGGGATCCAATAAATACATGGGAGTACATAAATTAAAATTTATTTTGAACCTATTTCTCTTGATTACCTGAACCTGAAGGAATCATCTAAAACAAGTAACGAAATAGATACCTGAGAATGTTTCTTAGCAGGATTCGATAACTGAACATAAAATTGAAAAAGCACCATAATTTATAGACTAAATCCATATTAGTTTATACTCCCGATTACACCAGTAATGCATAAAATAAGCCAGTAATGAGAAATCCTTAATATCAAGTTTCTAATATTGGTTAAAGGTAATCATGTATCTAATTCATAAATTCAATCAATTGCAATTAAAGAAACATAGATGAATGAGAAACTGATTATAGAAGCTTAAGGACTCACAACCAGCCAAGGAAACAATAACCAAGTAATCTCATAACTCTCAGACCTAAGAAAATACACAATATCAACATTAAATCTTAAGGATAAGGACTATAAACTGAACTATAACACCATTTTAATAGAACCATTCAACATACAAACATTTTTAAAAAGTATAAAACTAATAGAGCATACAAATAGTGTCATTGAGTTGACAAATCCAACTAAAGTTATAACCCTCTCATATATCACTTGGAAAAATACCATATAGGATATAAAAGAAGTATAAAAAAACGTACCCTTGTTAGCAATGGTTGAAGCCGTTTGAATCCAAACATATCCCTATTATCCAAATCATTATATAATCCTATGTAGGGCTTAGAAACATTAACAAAAGCATTTTTCATATAAGAAATATTTAGGGCATACCAAAATGGAAATCAAAAAAAGCATTTAGGGCTTACCAACGAAGAGAGAGAGAGAGAGAGAGAGAGAGGGGGGGGGGGGGAGCGAGAGAGAGAGAGAGAGGATAAGAGTGAGGAAGGGAGAGAGAGGTTAGCAATGGGAGGTTGAATAGAAAGTGAATGGAGAGCGGGAATGGTTTCATAGAGAAGAAGAGAAGGAGAGGGAATGAAAGTCGTGATGGATCCAAATGAAACCCATTTACTTTTTAGTATTTTGTTTGTTTATAAACCTGCATGATTTTGGTATGATTTAAGTCAGTGCCTGATTTTGGTACCATTTAAAACCATGCCAAATTGCAACAAAACCGTGCCAGATTCTATTTGTACAAGCATGCCAGATTGATGTTTTTTGTGTAGTGTTAAAGATAGATTTGACTATATCAGATAAACATGCATAAAGCCCATCAAAAGTCTCAGTCTCTAGCATAGGAATAGTCTCCAACTATGTGGTAAGATTTTGAAGCTTAGAAGCTTTCGTAGTATTAGTATCCTCGTGAGTGAGATGGCGAGTATCCCATGCTTTCTTAGACATGGTGCACATCATGATGCGACAAAACTTGTAAAGGGAAAGGGCTCTATAAATTTCACTCAACCCACGGGAGTTAAAATTACTACATTTAAATTCCCCATCCGTCAAAGTGGTGACGGGTTTAGGACTTATGACATCGCTATTAGTCACAGTGGGTAGTGTCCATTTTTTTTCACAAAAGAGCCATACACGCTCGTTTATCGCTTCCAACGCTGATCTCATTCGAGCTTTCTAATATGCATAATTTAACCCATAAAAATAAGCACCTAATTATACAAATTATTCATAAAAATTCAATTGTAAGTTCACATAATAAATTAGTGTAACCCACTACGATACCCATTTGAAAAAAATTGTATACAAATATTCATAAATGAATCAGAATCATATGATATTTTATTGCAACCCGCTCTGATACCAATTTGAAAACGTATCGGGCTATATGGAATTATTTATATCATAGGTTACACATACAAAGATCTAACTTTTTAACTAAATTTTATCTTGATTAATAGCTAGTTGTATATGAAAAATAGAGTCCAAATTAAATATGCCAAACCACACAATCAAATCAAAACAAACCAAGCAGAAGAAGAATATTTGAGGAAAAATATCTTTTGGACAAAACCTAGATTTCAGCATTGTAAAAGAGTTTGACAGATGCTAGACGACTTATGAATTACTTAGAAATCCCCTAAGTATAACTTGGTACAATCTTCAAATTTTCCACAGAATATGATGCAGTCCAACGCCGCCCACAGCAAGCACCTCTTGCCTCGATATCCACCGATCAGCCTCAAGAATCGGAATCCTTTCTTCTTTAACGGTAGAGTCACAACTCCACAATCAATAGTAGAGTAAACTATACAAGGGTTCGATGTTGTGTATGGAAATTAGGTTTAAAACACTTAACAAATCATATTAAGGGATATATAATTTAGAAAAAGAAGTGGATCTTTAAAACAGAAATTGAAAAACTTTTGGTTTAGGTATTACACTTGATTTTTGCTGAAAAAAATTGGGCAAAACAACCCAAAAGAATCCCTTTTTATATATAAAAATGCGATTTTTGAGGCAACAAACTCATTGAAACCAAAATAGGACTTCGTTCGAACAAAAATAAGGTTTCTTTCTAACGGGGTCCAATCTCGTTCAAACGATAGGCCTAGTTCATTTCAATGACCTTCCAGCGAGAGTGGTTCTTTAAATAGAGAGTTCTCGTTAGATGTTTATTCTAACGACTAAGGCATTTTGTTCCAACAAAATCAATTCTTATTCGAATGTGAACCAAGTCTCATTTGAGAATATAATCTCATTCTAACGAACCATAAATTCAATTTATAAAAATGACTCGATTTTACAATTAAACCTCCTAAAATAAAATCGATTAAGAAAATCAAAATAACAAAATTAGTATACCTTCATAAAATTTTCATGATCATTACACCAACTTGAAATTCGGAGATGATGATAGGTCACTATAATGTCTTCAAACGATCGTGGAGGTAAATGCGAATCTAGTGTTCTATTTGTAATGAGATATGCCAAAATATCTAAGTTATGAGAAATTATAAAATCTTGCTATTACAGGTTTGTATTTAGGAGTTTTGGTTGGAATATTCTGATCACTAAGTTCAAGTTTGTGTTGTATATGGGCTCTCTGGTGGACTCCTTTCGGTTCATGGTTATTTTAGGACAAATGACGACTTGTTCGATATTTACAAAATTTCTACTCTGAGGAAAAATTATAAGTACAAGCCTATTTTCCATTTTCAAGGAAGTTAGTAATTTTCTGAGTTTTAAAAGAGACAAGTGAATGAGATATGTTTTATTAAAAATTATTTCTTGTAAGTTTATTGTGATTGATTTTCTTAGGGTGATAAGTGTGTGAGTTTGTAATATTGGTGTTCCTCTATTTAAAATAAATAAGAGATCCGACCTTTGATAACGTACCTCTAGTTTTGGTGGACCTCGTTAGCTTATTGTCGTTTTTTTCTTTGACTACTTGTTAATTATTATTATCCTACTTCTTGATGCTTTGTTGGATTTTTTAGTATTTTGAATATATAGTTTAATTTTGGAACAAGATATTGGGTGCTTTTCACATAACAATTTATTATTTTATTATTTTTGTTGTATATTCAACATTTTATTAATCTTGCCACATTTAGCAATATTGTTTTATTTATTTAGTTAATACTGAGATGTTACTAATTATTTTATACGAAAGAGATTTTTTGTATTAGACCCAATTAATCTATTTATGGATTTTATGGGGTGTAAAAGGAGTTGTGAATTAGTGGTGATCATTTTTGGGAGAATTGAATATCATTTAATGGTCAAGGACAAACTGCATATGGTGAGTAAGAGTGGGTATTAAATTATATGTACTTTCTACCTACTTGTCATATTAGTGTGGAATCCTTTCCTTTTTTTCCCATCATTCTTGTGAGTAAAGTTACTAGAATGAGATATTGGGGATGTGTAGACCGTGTATAAGTGGGCCCAATACTTGATATGGTCTGAATAAGGGTGGATGAGGTAGTACTATCTTAAACAAGCTTTTCTATAATCTAAAACTACTTCCCTAAGGTGTGTACCATTTCCAATAGAATAGGGTTCCCTTAATGACCATTTTTCTTGTGAACATGTGTTGTGGAGAACCATTAAGGTCCTTGACGTGATCTACCCTTGAATGGTGAATTCTTTTAAATGTTTTAAGGGTCTTGGCTTTATTATTAAAGAGTCTTTAGGGAACTCTCACATAATTCATGGTGTCTTACCTTCTATAGAGTGTTTGAGTGTATGGATTAGGTCTTCTTAATTATTAACTAATGAAAAATTATGATGTGGGACCTCCTACCAAGGTTTGGAGCTAACGATCATACCTTGTATCATTAGCATCCCCTATTTATCCTTTCATAAAATTAAAGGAGAAATAATTAGTAAAAACAATATAAGGCCATTGATATATGTTAATTGAATATTCCTTCATAAATTATATTTATTGGGGAAAACTATTTGTTATAATGAAACTATTGCATTGTTAATGAGATTGGAATATTGTCATGCATTAGGGGTTCGTTGGTTTCTCTGGGTCTGTAAAAATTGCCTATTCCCCGTGTATTTTTGCAAAACTCTGAATTTCACAAACTCGAAGTACGTTTGATCTCTATATCATTTCATTATTTTTTATTAAGTATTTTTTTGAAAATTTCAACGCTCCTAAGAATCTCTCCCCAAAGTGTTCAACCTTTATCCCATAGAATTTTTTTACCATAGATCAAGGGAATTTTCTTGCTTAGCTAACGTCCTGTAGCCTACCCTAATCAGCCACGAATGTTATGTCACTTTTTATCATAGGAATTTAGAACTTAAACAACATAGGGTAATTCTTATATGTTTGAGGCTTGTAAGGGGCCTCGACTTCCACATGAGAAGAGTCATAAACTGGATCTTTCAAATTTCAATAATATTATAATAGTGTTGATACCAAAATTCACCCCCTTATGTGGACCAATTGCAAGTCAGCACGTGTCATCCAATGTGGAACAAGCTTAAGTCTACATGATACAAATCCCTGACCAACGAGGGAGCCCAACCAACAGAGAAGACAGACCAACGGGGGAGCCCGACCAATTGGGAAGACCGACTAACAGTAGGGAGTCCAACCAGTATGTCCAATGAAGCACCATCATTCTTATGTTTAATTCTCATTATGTATTAATGAAAATGCCTACCAAATTAGGGCATTCCATCCTTTCACATAAAAATTCTTGATTCCTCTATTGGGCTGTAAATACATTGTAACATCCTCATTGTAGGGGGGCAAAAAAAATCAAGGTAGTCAAGTAATACATAACAGTGGATGTAGGTTTTTCCATTGAGCCAGACCACTTTAAAAATATCATGTAGCTGGGAGAACTTTATTGCGAAGCCAATTATTAAATATTGGTGAACAATGTATTTGAGGATCATATAGGCAAGAACATGGAGGTGTATGTTGATGATATGCTGATAAGGAGTAAGAAAGCTGATGATCGTATTGCTGACCTCAGCCAGACGTTTGATCAGTTGGAGAAGCACCAGATGAAGTTAAACCCTACCAAATGCTCTTTAATGTTCAGTAGGAAATGTTCCCCGGGTACATAGTAAATCAAAGGGGTATTGAAGCTTTTACCCATTTAGTGAAGTAATCAATAAAGGCATCAATAATGTTGGTTGTCAACACAAACTACCAACAAAATGTTGGTCGGGATCAACAAAGGCACCAACGATGTTGGTTGTCAACATATAAAAACCATGCAAGTCAAACATATAAATCCCAAATGCTTGGTTAACGAAGACCCAGATGAAATTTATTTATCTAAATTGGCTAAAAGATGGACAAATGTTCCATACACGCCTGGGCACCAAGGTAACTAATACCCAAAAAGTAGGGCATATTAGTAGTAACATTGTAAAACATTAGTAATTGGTACGATACTTGGGTAAAAGCTAAGGGTATTAATAGAATCGATGAAAACTAAGAAGACATTCATATACAGAGATTGACTAAAAGTTAATCCATTCACAGTACATTCATATACAAAGATTGACTAAAAGTTGATCCATTCACAGTCAAAGACTAAAAAGACATTCATATACATAGATTGACTAAAAGTTAATCCATTCACAATCAAAGATTGACAAGATAATCTATACAAAGCCTTATTTTGCAGGACATTTCCCTTCAACTTTTAAAATAGGGTCCATTCCAGTAGGAGGATCATCCAAAGTATAAGGAGAGTTGATGAAGTTAAAATATTAAAGAATTCTAGTATTACTACTACTAGGAAGATCAAGTAGGTTAGGAGGTCGGATGATCTTGAGTTCATCATGTAGCTCGTAATCTCCCAAGTACATTGAAATTAAGCATTGAGGAATACGGTGAATAGGAATCCAATTGACATCTAACTTGAAAGTAGGATTTTTAAGCTCAAGTAAGCTTGGGTCATACCAATCCGACAATGAAATATTCTGATCCACCTTCATCACTGTCAAAGCGTTCATATAACCCCATTTATAGGCCTCATTCTTAGATTGTTGAAGCTTATCATTAAGATGCCCCAGAGCTTCATTATACTCGTCCATACAGATTTCCCTTGGTTACTTATGGAATTGAAAGGTTGATTTATCAACCTGAGAATGCATCTTCTCCAGCACTCCATCCTTAACTTGTAATTGAGAAGATTAAATGGATAGTTGTTCAGAAAAAGTCTGTGGCTTCTAGGACAGCTCAGTAATAACTTGATCTTTAGCTTTTAACTGCGCAGCTTGATCGGCAAGGGCCTGTTGGGTCCTAACTTCCTTTGTGGTACCTCGACCATGCTTATTTCTTTCTCGGGAAGAGGATTAAAAATTGATCTTTTTTAATTCTTCCAACTCCTACCTTAATGTTGCATTTCTATATTCTAAAAAGGAATACCCATCATTAGTCGTAACAACAATAGTTTTAGGAGCAGATTTCAAAAGCATCAATTCGTCCCTTAAATTAATATTCTCCTCCTGCAGGAGTTTGACAACAGTTATAGTCTTTTCAATATCAAACTTAAGAAAAACTTCATTTTTATTATGAGCAAAAATAAAGTTATCAAAACCCTTACCAACATTTAAGATTCGATATTTTTACTCGTATCTTTGATGCAATAGGGTAGTGGATTATTTATGTTGTTCTTGAAGTTCCTATATCATCTCATAGTAGGCAACATTGTTTGCTATCGCCCTATAAAGTAATACTTCAAATATTTGTAGGCTTCTTTAGCCTGCTCTGATGCATCATCACCGAGAAACTCAATGATTTCTTCTTTGGATAAGTTTATATTACCAGCTTTGAAAAAAGAATTGCACTTCCTTAGTAGCTCGGTATCATTAGAAGATAGTTGTTCCATCTTCTCTATAAACTATCAAGAAGAAATGACCACCGATCAACAATAAGAATGAAAGACATGCATAAATCATTAAGAGATAAGAAGGAACAAAATGTTTCTTTTATTGATAATGAAGAGTTCATGTACAGTAAAAGTAAAGAAAAAGAAATAAAAAAGAAAAAGGGAAAATGCAGAATAACATTACACCTTCTTCTTATCATTATCAACCTTCTCATCCTGTTCTAAAGAAGGGGCTACAAATGGGTGTTGCTCGGTTGGGGGAAGAGAAGACTCAATGACTTTAGGTTGGACATCAGCAGATTCAACCACCTGAGAAGAATCTCCAGAACCAACTTCATCTTCAATCTCATCCTCCATGATAGGAGGAGGACTATGATTATATCTCTGAAAAAGTTCAGAGCATTCAACAGTGTTTAACTCCTAGAGAGTAGCAACCCAACCATTTCTAAAATATTTTGGTTTTGCATACTCAATCTGAGCAGAGGCAGCTGAAATGGATTTGTTCCAACCCTTGTCCCAACTAACACTGAAGGATTCCTTAACACCAGACTTCCTCTTTAACCTTTTAGAGGAAAGGTTGTCCTTCAATTTGGTCACAAGCTCCTCAACAGTCTTTACCCTGAGCTTGGCTTCCTTTGCCCTACGCTCAACTTCAAGGTAATTTCCCTCAAACATCTTCTGAGCTATTTTAGCAGTCTTCAATTTATCCACCCAAGTATTTCTCTCAGTCTCCAAGGCTTGCTGATAATCAAGCACAGAATTCTTCAAGCCATCCAAAGCTTCCTCCACATCATTTGAAAAAGTAGTCCGAATTACATCATCCTTCTCGATCATATTATTGAAATGCACCAAGAATCGCAAAAAAAGAAAATCGATTTAGTATATGAAAAATATAAAGACAACAGAATCAAGAATATGGGAATCCCTAACTAATGCATGGCTCTGAGTGTCCAATTCATAAACCTTTACTCGAGGTAGCATGGCATTCGCTCCCCTGTGGTCTAGAAGAGTTCCAGACTTGATCAACTTCCTGGCCAAACCAGGAGTAATAACTACTGGAGGACTAACATCAGAGGAAGATAATTCGACCAAGGTCTGTTGGTCGGCATCAATCACCTGTTCGACCTTCATGTCTGCAGGCCCTCTCCCCAGTCTTTTCAAAGGAAGTTCATTATAATAGGGGGTTGGGGGCTCTTTCATAGCCTTATCTGTCTTTTTCTTGGAACATTTAGCAGGTTTTTGGGAGCCAGAAGTGTTGTCACTAAGAAGGTCAGGAAAATTTCTCTTCTTCATGATATCAGAAAGAAGAACATCTGAATTAACAACTTCTTATTCAATATAAATCACCAGAGAAGGAGGAGTTATAGGTCTGGCAATGAAGGAAGAAACTGTATTTTTGTATTGAAGCAAATTAGAAGCAGACCTAATGTGCTCCTCGATAACCTTTTTACAAAGTCCCCAAATTAACTCCAATTCTTTTAAGTTCACTTCGCTCTCTTTGGGGGACTTTCTCTTCCTGTCAACTGCAATCAAATTTACAAAGAAACAATTAGTATGATATTTTATCAAATATAAATAGACAAAAAATTATTAAACATAGAACAACATATCCCATTTCCAAAGAGAGGACATCTAGGTCCTTGATATTTAGTATCTCCATTTAAGAGAGCATGTTACCAATTTTTTACAACCACCTCGTGATCAAAATAATCCCTATTGGAATCAGGGAGGTTAACTACTAAAGCCTTATTAACTACCCTAGTTTTTAAATAAAAAGTGGTGTCACTAGTTACCCATTTATATTAAAACATTATTTCTGGAATCCCTAGATGGGTTCCATGAATTTTATTTAACCTATATACTACGTTCACCACCCTCCATGTGTTGGGAAATACTCTAATAAGTACAACTTCAAAATACTGACAAAAATACAGACACAGGGGATTGGGAGGAAATTTGAACGCACACTCAACAATAAAGATGGAAGGGAACCAATAGCCCTTTGGAAGAGAGAAAAAATCAGAAAGAAAAGTGGGATGTTCTAGTACAACCCAAGACGGAATGTCAAAATCATTCTTAAACTTATCAAGAGATTCAATAGAATAAATTACAATGAAGAAGAAAAGAATAAGAGAGAAAAGTTCTTACAAGGGTTTAAGGATTCAATAAGAACAGAGGACAAAAAATAAAAATGATTGCATGAAAGTTCAAAAAATACAGTAGTAGAATCATAAATGAAAGATAGAAGATGATCTAAGCTTTACCGCCTTTTTATAGATCGCCTCGGAAATTGGGAAAAGTAATTATTAAAAAGTACGACGATTTACTTTACGACAGCTAACAAGAGAAAAGACAAAGATACCCCAAAAATGTTCGCTAAAATTTGAAATATTTATAAAACTGCCATTCGCGCTCAAAATTATCAATTAACTAGATAAATTTCACAAGTATGGAAGGTTTACAGCCGACCAAGTAGCCCCAACTACTGTTAAAGCAAAATGTTCCACACTTTCGCCTTAGCTCCAAGTATGAAGCATTGGGGGCTTCTGTTGATACCAAAATTCACCATCTTACGTGGACTAATTACAAGCCAGCACGTGTCATCTAATTTGGTACAAGTCCAAGTCAGCATGATACAAATCCCTGACCAACAATGGAGCCCGACCAACAGAGTAGACAGACCAACGAGGGAGCCCGACCAACTAGGAAGACCAACCAACAAGAGGGACTCCAACCAGTATGCACAATGAAGTGCCAACAACCTTATGTTTAATTATCATTATGTATTGATGAAAATGCCTAACAAATGAAAGCATTCCATCCTTTCACATGACGAATCTTGACACCCCTCTTGGGATATAAATACATTGTAACACCCTCATTGCAGGGGGGCCAAAAAAAAGATCAAGGTAGTCAAGAAATACATAACAGTGGACGTAGGTTTTTCCTTTGAGCCAAACCACTCTCAAAATATCATTTATCATATTTGTTCTAATTATTTATCTATGATCAATTAATTAGGCGTAGTCTAGTTTTTTGCATGAATAAATAGTCTCTAATAAATGACATATAACTAGCTCTTCCTTATACAATCGTCAATATAAAATCGTAAAACTGGATAAGTACAAGTACGTGTGCAATTTATAAATAAATTTCAAAGGAGAACTATGGAAGTTACCTCCATGGTCACTATATACTCTACGGTCTCCACTAAGGTCCTCAGCTCCTACACTGGGGAAAAGAAGAATACAGAAAGTGTGAGATCTAATATCTAACCAATGGTAAATTCAAAGGTCCTCAACCACCTGCTAATGTTAGTTTTCGATGACTCCTCTCCTGCCTAATTCAAGGATAGGCGACCATGGTTTTCAGTTAACTCTACGCCTTGGTTGAGCTCTACCGTGGTGTTATGCCCCATAGTTAGCCTAAGCTAAATATCTGAAGACTAATGATATTGACCGTAAAGATAGAAACGGAGGTCTTTAAATAGGCATAATGCCTCGGTCTAGCTAATGAATGACTCGGCCTTAACACCGACTCCACATCTCAATAATGGCATAATATGATACTACCTCCCCACTCCATGACCTTTTCTAATAGTTTATGATCTGAAGAAAAGAGTTAGAACTCTTTGTCGGCAATAACAATGCCATTTTAGTAAAAAAAAAACGTTTTAAAACCCTAATTTACTCCCAACTCGAATCCTCAAATATCAAAGGAAAAATCCTAAATAAATCTCCAAATGTCAATTGAGAAAATTTTCAAAACCTCATTATTTAACTCTAAATCTCATCTCAAAAACCCTAATAGAATACATCTACAACCACAACTATCCTCAATGAACAGTAACAATGACTAGGTCTCCAAATCCCCATGAATAGTGATAGTCCTTGACCTCTAAACCTTTATTAACAGTGGATGTTCATAGCTTATAAAACCTAGAACTTCTTATAAATAGTAGAACTCCATGATTATGCCCATATTTCAGGAAAGGGTGCTTCCCATTCGATAAATATAGAAAAATTAGTGTCTTAACAAGAAAGAGGAGTAAGGATAGATCCCTTACTTTAAGTATATTAATCCGATGAAAAGTAGCCTTCCACCACCCCTAGGGCCTTATTTTTCTACGATGAACATCGGTGTTCTTTCACCTTAATCCTACATAACTCCCTTCTTCACACACAAGCCTTACTTTTTATCTCTAGAATGTATTTCATCATTTTTAATAAACTTAGGAAGTGTTCCAAAGATGGTTATTCATAGGTTTTAGAGGGAAACCTAGGGGTTTCCTCTTTTGGATACTTTTTCCAGAATTACCCTTTTAAAAAAGCTTCTAGAATCCTCAAATATTCCTCTTTAATCCATAAAATAAGGCAGAGCGATCACCACACATTCTTTTATAATGGTACTAGGATTCATGGCTATCACCTTAGGTCGTGGCCTTCTATTACATTTATTTGATCCTTTTATAAGAGGCCTAGCCTCTAGACTTCACAAGTCCACGAAAACTTCCCTTTACCCAAGTCTTCTAGGATTCAACTATGGACAACCATATCCATATATATATATATGTCCTCTTAAGGTTTTTGACCGTTACAACCTCCCCAACTTAGGAAATTACATACTTGGATTTTAGTGACATAAAAGAATAATTAAGTTCTTATATTGGAACAATTCTAGGAAATTTTTTTTGATGGGGAAATTCGTCTCCCAAATGAACTCATTCCCGACCTGAAGTGTCTAAAGAAACTAGAGTAGGAATATTATCTTTGACCTATATGTGACACCCCGCCGAATAAAATACTGGGTGATCAGTGCTATACCAAATTAAAGCAGGAATTCCAGTTGGTTCATCCTTAGCATCACTGTCGAAAACTTTTTAAAACTAACTAACCACCTAGTATTCCAAATGCTGGTGCTAATTTTAACTTTTTTTAATTAAACCAACCAGTACACGCGGAAATAAATATAATCCATTCACACAACTGAATAAAACTCAACAAAATAAATAATTAAACAATTTGCCAAATAAACCATCGACCACCAAAGTGAAATCCAATATAAACACTCAACACCTGAATAAATACATCTGAAATAAGTACTGAGAAGACTGGGCGACAAGACCTAAATAAACCTGAAACTGATACAAGATTCCTACTCGAGGAATGAATGAATGATGCGTCTAATCCAAACTCCTTCTAGCATCCACATGCCACAGCTCCATCTCCCTGGAATAGAATATCAATCCTGGCGTCCCTGTGGCTGGTCACCTAAAAGGTTTTATAAATAGTTTTATAGCAAGGGTTAGAAACCAAAACATTTTGAAAATATTTAGCAAGTGAATTAACTGCAGTAATATAAAATGCATGAATGCGCTTCATATTTAAGTTAGTATCACACTCCCTTGTGGTCATTCTCACCCTCCACTATTGTGCACACCTAACAGTTACCTTTACCCCCACCTAGTTGTACTACCCCGTCCAACTAGTCCTAGTGTAACCTCCCCTTTCCATACTGCTCTAACCCGAGTATAATGATTATTGAATTATAAGTTATCTCACAATTAACTTAATTAATTCCTTCTTAAATAGTAACATATAACCGTGTCACAAGTTATATAAAGTAAATACATCACACACTGTATTATTACCCGCATATAATATTGAATACCATTATATACGTGCATTTACTAAAACATCCACACATATAACATACGTATATCCATCCCTCCGAGTATACACTCATCGGATGATTCCCTCTAAAGTGCTATCCTACTAGGTGTGCTCACAAAACCTAGTTACCTAAGTTGGATTCGCTCACCAACCTGGCCTAAAACATAAACGAAATGGAGGCGGTCATATTCGTTCCCTAAAAGCGAGATAATCCCCTCACCCATATACCAGACGCTATGACCTGGGGATATACTCGCCCTACTCCTCAAGCTAGGGGATTCACCCACATCGCGCAACCTCGCTTGATAGCACTAGAGTATATAAATTAAATAAATATCTAATCACTGATATTTAGTATCACACACACACACACACAAACACACACACACACACACACACACACATATATATATATATATATATATATATATATATATATATATATATATATATATATATATATATACTATCACTACACCGTATATATATATTATAAACCCCGGCTTTACCATGTACTAAAAAAAACCCGTAACACTAGCCTGTAATTTTCGGAGTCTCTGGTCCGACTCATGTTAATAAATTTTCTCACTTACAAAATTATCATTACCCCGAGTATGTGGTCTGACTCTAATATATTTAATTCACATCTCAATTAATATAATACTTTCCCTGAGTCTATGGTCCGTCTCTAATTAAATTAATTAACACGCCTATTAATTTAATACCTCCCCGAGTCTACCGTCCGACTCTAATTAAATTAATTAACACACTTATTAATTTAATACCTCCCCGAGTCTATCGTCCAACTCTAATTAAATTAATTATTACACCCATTAATTTAATACCTACTCGAGTCTATAATCCGACTCTAATATAATTAATTTACACATTAATTAATTAACACAAATCCGAGTCTATGGTCCGACTCTCATTTAATTAATTTACACATTAATTAATAAATACCCTTCCCGAGTCTACAATTCGACTCTAAATTTGTCACGACCCCGACCCAAAAATCGTAGGAACCTAGTGTCCTGACATGCCACCAAGGCATCCAATATTCTGGCGTTAAAATTTTTCTTTTAAAATATATATATAACGGAAGTATAATCACATGGTTATGAATCGTAAAATACTGAAAGTGAAGGAATTACATCATCAGAGCTTTCTAAAGGAAATTTTATTTATATTAAAATATCCAAGAGTTACAACTTGACAGAAATTTTAAAGCCTTTTAATTAAAGAGCCAAATATCCTTTATCTAATAAAACAAAATTCTACTTAATGTAACAAAAAGAGCTCTAAAAGCTAAATCTTCAACATAGTCCCCTTATGTTACATCCGCTTGCCTAATTATTTCCTGAAAAATGGTTAATTATAAAACATCAGCTAAAAGCCGAATGAGATTCAATCTCCAAATATTCCAAGGTTTTCAGAAAATAGATACCTATTCAATTTATAACAGAGGATATATACATAATGATAGGAATTTCAAGTAATATGTATAAAGTAAATGACAATATATATTTAGAATAAACAGTTCAGAACAGAGCAGATAAAATAATTGAGCATATGTCAATTATTCAGTTTTTGTGGCCCTGTACGCTCTAATACCCAGACAGATAGTGTTACAAAATGTTTCCACTCGGTAACATCACAGACAGATAATCATGATTTCTGGAACAACGCCTTGTTTAGGGCACACCAGCGATAAACCAGCTGGGAAGGTACCACCCAAATATTTCCACCCGGTAGTCCGGCCAATATAGTAAGAGAGTTTCCATAGGCCGAATCAATAATTTCAGAATTCAAATCAGATGTTTATATGGAGAGATATAAGCATATAACAAACGACGGAATCATCGGTATCAGATGCATTTTGAGAATAAAAGCATTTCACAAAATATACATAGTTTGCATAATATAATATAATCAAAATGCGCAAGAAATTGAATAGAGTACTCACCTAAAATAGAGGTCAAAATATAGATAACGAGTTTTCGATCGCACGTTAATCTAACAAATACGATAAAGGTATAAGTATTTGTTCTAAACAAGGTCCAGTCTATATATTGTATTTTAATAGTAACTTGTTTCAAAGGATTACTAAAAACCATTTTCTTAAATTTTAAAACTTATTAATCGTAATTAAAGGATTCAATTCATAGTTCTTCCTAATCAGTCGGTTTCCAGTAAAAATGGAGGGCCACAAGGGCACCGCTTAAATACTATCTCCTTTAGACAGAACATTTCTCGATTCATTCCCAGTAGAGATGGAGGGTCACAGAGGCACCACTTAAATACCATCTCGTCTAGACAGAATTTCACCGAGATTGACTTTGGAATTACTTAAATGGGATTCCATAATAACGAGAAATTACTTTTAAAAAATCATTTTTAAAAGCATATATACAATTTCAAACAAGTTTACATGAAAATAAAATCAACTTGGATTTCTTCTAAACTTTAAATTTTGATTAGTGAAGTCCTTAGTGTATTTTACCAGCATAACTACTAAGTAAAGCTATAAAACACAAAATTAAAACTATAAAAATACATTATAACATTTAAATAAAATCATACCTACGAAATGAATTCTTTCTTCGAAATTATAGAACTCCTTCTTAAGATACTTACCAAGCTTTCTATCACTCTTTCTTACTATAATTCTCAAGGAATTGGTGTGAGTTTCAAATGAACCCTAAGGCCCTATTTATAGGTTTTCAAAAGTATTACGATGTTGACACATGTCCATGATGACAAGCTTTTACAATGGGAGTCAGCGTTGACGTGTCGCGTAACGGAGGCATCTTGTAGTCTTATTTCACTGGACTGCGACACGTGTTTTAGCTTCTCCTCTAACGATGACACGTGTTTTGTCTTCTCCTCTATTGACGACACGTGTACGGTGGAGGTGTCAAAACCAAGCACGAGGTGTCGAGCACGAGGTGGAAAGGTGATAAGGGTATAAGGGTCATTTCACACATGAAGGGTATTTAGTAATTTCACACTATATATTTTGAATATTTCTTAGAGGTCCTTGAAAATATTTTTTTTACAAAATGGCCCATTTTATATTTTTATTTTTAGTCCTTAAAGTTTCATAAAATTATATTTTCTAACCCAAAACTTATTATTTGCCTTAAGATATGTCATAAGACTTCGATTTGATCCAATTTACAGTTGATTCTTCATAATTAAAATGGGGTTTGTTATATTGATAGCCAGTAATACCACATATCTAATAATACAACATTTATAAGATAATAAGTAACACAAGAGTGTAAGAACAAACTATATATAAAAGTGGGGTCATTACATCCTACCCTCCTTCTAAAAATCTTGGTCCCCAAACTTTACTGACATTAATTTTCAAAAAGGTATGGATATCACTCCTTTATCTCATCTTCCCGATCCCACGTTGCTTCTTCAACAGAATTATTCCTCCATAATACTTTAACTAGTGGAATAACCTTGGTTCGTAATATTTGATCTTTATGGTCCAAGATTTCCACTGGATGCTCAATATACGACAAATCTTCTCTAACTTGAAGAGGCTCATGACTTAAGATATGTTTTGGATCTGGGACATATTTCTTTATCATTGATACGTGAACACATTATATACACTAGATAGTTCAGGTGGTAAGGCTATTTTATACGCAATAGCTCCTCTCCTTTCAAGGATTTCAAAAGGTCCTATGTATCTTGGGCTCAACTTCCCTTTCTTCCCAAATCGTATTACTCCCTTTGCGGGCGATACTCGCAAGAACACATAATCTCCTCTTTGGAATTCTAATTGTCGGTGTCGATTGTCAACATAACTCTTTTGATGGCTTTGGGAGGTTCGAAATCGGTCTTGTATCAACTTCACCTTCTCTGTTGTGATCTGAATCAATTCTGGTCCCAACAATTTTCTTTCCTCAACTTCTACCCAACATGTAGGGGAACGACACCTTCTACCATAGAGGGACTCATATGGATCCATTTGAATACTTGCCTGATAGCTATTATTATATCCGAATTCCACTAACGGTAAATGATCATCCCAATTCCCTTTTAAATCAAGTGCACATGCCCTAAGCATATCCTCTAAGGTTTGAATAGTTCTCTCTGATTGTCCATCCGTTTGAGGATGAAAATCAGTGCTAAAATTCAATTTCAATCCCATAGCTTCTTGTAGGCTTTTCCAGAAGCGAGACACAAATTTAGGGTCACGGTGAGAAAAAATTGAAATTGGGGTTTCATGAAGCCTAATAATTTCCCGCACATACAACTTAGCTAACTTCTCTAAAGAATGGGTATACTTAATGGCAAGAAAATGAACAGATTTAGTTAACCTATCAATAATTACCCAAATAGAGTCATTACCATTTGAACTCCTCGGTAAACCTATCACAAAATCCATAGTAATATGTTCCCATTTCCACTCAGGGATAGGTAGGGGTTGCAGTAATCCTGATGGTTTTTGATGTTCTGCCTTTACTTATTGACAAATCAAACACTGAGATATAAATTATGCTATCTCCCTCTTCATGTTATTCCACCAAAATACTTCTCGAAGATCCCTATACATTTTTGTACATCCGGGATGAAATGTGAATCTTGAGTAATGATTTTCCTCCAAAATTTGCCTCTTTAGTTGGGCATCACATGGCACACACATTC
Organism: Sambucus nigra; assembly: GCA_949130495.1. Lineage (NCBI taxonomy): Eukaryota > Viridiplantae > Streptophyta > Magnoliopsida > Dipsacales > Adoxaceae > Sambucus > Sambucus nigra. The sequence goes on along the minus strand of OX422219.1, from coordinate 315,562,539 downwards.
TATTTCCAAACCTCAATATATCATCTCGCATCGCAAATTCAGTTCTCTTACCCTCGATGACTTCTTTTCTAATCTTCTTCAGTTGTGGTTACTTGTGCAATTTTGATCCTCTCCATTAACATGGGTTGTACTTGTAAGTTTGCAATTATTCCACCTTTCTTATAGATACGTACATCTATTTCCATACTTCTCAAATCCCTTAACAGTGCTTCCTGGCTTGTAATAAGACATGCTAAATTTGGTGTAGACTTCCTACTTAAAGCATCGGCTACTACATTAGCTTTCCCCGGGTGATAGTGAATATTTACATCATAATCCTTCATCAATTCTAACCACCTCATTTGTCTCATATTCAACTCTTTCTGAGTAAATATATACTTCAAACTCTTATGATCGGTATAAATCTCACAAGTCCCACCATATAAATAATGCCTCCAAATCTTAAGAGCAAAAATTACAGCTGCTAATTCTAGGTCATGGGTTGGATAATTCTGCTCATGGGTTTTCAACTCTCTCGAGGCGTAAGCTAATACTTTTCAATTTTTCATTAGCACACATCCCAAACCATTTTTAGAAGAATCACTATAAATCACAAATCCCCCTGTCCCGGAAGGAGTAGTCAAAATTGGGGCAGTTACTAATCGATTCTTAAGTTCTTGAAAACTTTTCTCATCTTCCTCAGACCATTCATATTGTACCTTCTTTTGTGTTAACCTAGATAGAGGTTTGGCAATGCTAGAAAATCTTTCAACAAATCTTTGGTAATAACCTGCTAATCCAAGGAAACTACGAATCTCACTCACATTAGTTGGTCTGGGCCAATCTAGTATAGCCTCAATCTTTTGAGGGTCAACTGACACTCCCTCTTTGGATATGACATGTCCTAGAAAAGAAACACTAGGCATCCAAAACTCACACTTCTTTAATTTTGCATATAATTTCTCTTTCCTAAGGATTTGTAATATCGTCTCTAAATGCTTTTCGTGTCCTTCAATACTTTTGGAATAAATAAGGATGTCATCAATGAAAATAACCACACACTGATCCAAATATTTTCTAAACACCCTATTCATCAAATCCATAAAAGCAGCTGGTGAATTAGTTAATCCAAATGGCATTACAAGAAATTCATAGTGACCATATCTAGTACAAAAAGATGATTTTGAAATATCACCATCCTTAATCTTCAATTGATGATAGCCTGACCTAAGGTCAATCTTAGAGAATACTTGTGCACCTTCTAATTGATCAAACAAGTCATCTATACGATGTAAGGGGTATTTATTCTTAATGGTTACCTTATTCAGTTCACGATAATCTATACATAGTCTCATTGTCCCATCCTCCTTTTTCACAAATAACACTGGAGCACCCCAAAGCAATATACTTGGTCTGATAAAACCCTTGTCTAAAAGGTCTTCTAATTGAACTTTTAACTCTCTTAATTATAAAGTTGCCATGCGATATGGTGGTTTTGAGATTGGTATAGTTCCAAGAATAAGGTCAACGGTAAATTCTATTTCTCTATTAGGAGGTAGACCAGGTAAATTATCAGGAAAAACATCCATAAATTTCTTAGCAATAGGAATATCTTCTAATCTAGGCTCTATCATCTCCAAACTAGTAACAGTTGAAAGAAATCCTTGGCATCCCGTCTTAAGAAAACTATAGGCTTGCATTGAAGAAATAATACATATCGGAGATATGATGCCAGTTCCTTCAAAACTAAATTTTGGTTGGTGAGGAATTTGGAAAGTAACACTCTTCTCAAAATAGTCTACCTTAGCATGATGTGATGCTAACCAATCCATCCCCAAAATGATTTCAAAATATTTAATGTCTAAAACTATCAAATCAACAAATAGTTTATGACTATCAATATCTATGGGGCAAGCCTTGTATACTAATTTATCCATCAATAACTCACCCAAAGGAGTAGAAACATGTACGTTATGATTCAAGGGTTCAGGCAATTTATGAAAACGATTTAATACGTGTATAGATATGAACGAATGGGTAGAACCAGTATCTATCAAAGCTTTAAAAGGTTGTGCACATATAGAGAGTGTACCTTACACTACCGCATTAGAAGCTTGGGTATCAGAAAGTGAAAAAACTCTACCCTGTCTGTCTTGATCCTTCTTTGCACTTGAAGGCTTTATCGGAAACCTTGTTGGGTTTAGGCAGTCTTTTATCTGATGTCCTTTCTTTCCACATCTAAAACAAGCTTTTGAATCCTTATAACAAGGTCGTCCTCCATGCATCTTTCCACATTGCTGACATATCTGGTTATTATACTGTTTGTTATCACTAGCTCCCCCAACATTGGATGTGTTCCTAAAGAAATTTCTATTATTCGGGTTCTTTCCTTTTTGTTCCCCAAATTTTATCTTTCCATCTCTAATTCGAATGTACTCCTCACCATCCCTCTCAGCTATTGTAACCCTAGTCACGACCTCAATATATGATGTTAATTTCATGATGGAAATTTGACTACAAATATTCAACCTTAACCCACGCTCAAACTTCTTCGCTCTTAAAACATCAGTTACTATAACATGACATGAAAAACGGGATAAATCAGTAAACTTTGCCTCATATTGACCAACCTTCATATTCCATTGCACCAGACTCATGAAGTCAGCTGCCATTTCTTTCGCCATTTTTAGAAAATATTTCTCATAAAATATTACTAAGAAATAATTCCAACCTATGTAAGAATTCCTTTCCCCGTGTATTCTCTTAGTCATTCTCCACCAATGTTCGGCCTCTCCTTCTAACATAAATGTGGCAAATGACACCCTTTGTTCATCGGTACACTTAAGAACATCGAGTATCTTTTCCATCTGCATCACCCAACTTTCTGCTTCGGTGGGGTTAGGAGTACCTTTAAAAGATAGAGGATTCAACTTCTTGAACTGTTCAATAGTGCATCTACTTAGTTCAAGATTATTTGGTACTCCATTGTTCACCTGATGCTCCACAATCTTTGCTAGACTTTCAATTGCCTTGTATGCACCTTCCAGTTCTTCTATACTCGAATCACTAGTTCCCATTGATGATATTCTATTGTTCATTTTCTACAGTCATGGCCAAACATAAGATCTACTATATTATATAAATATTGAAAACTAAAAGACCAATTATAAATAATATAACACATAGGGAGGGTTATCACATAAATTAGATTTTTAATATTATCTCCTAAGGATGGAAACATATATTCTATAACATTCAAAACCTATGCTCAGTATTATACGGGTTCATAACCTATGCTCTGATACCACCTCTGTCACGACCCTGACCCAAAAATCGTAGGGAACGAGTGTCTTGGCATGCCACCAAGGCATCCAATATTCTGGCGTTAAAATTTTTCTTTTAAAATATATATATTGTGGAAGTATAAGCACATGGTTATGAATCGTAAAATACTGAAAGTGAAGGAATTACATCATCAGATCTTTCTAAAAGAAACTTCATTTATATTAAAATATCCAAGATTTACAACTTGACAGAAATTTTAAAGCCTTTTAATTAATGAGCCAAACATCCTTTATCTAATAAAACAAAATTCTACTTAATGTAACAAAAAGAGCTCTAAAACCTAAATCTTCAACATAGTCCCCTTATGTTCCATCCGCTTGCCTAATTATTTCCTGAAAAATGGTTAATTATAAAACATCAGCTAAACGCCGAATGAGATTCAATCTCCAAATATTCCAAGGTTTTCAGAAAATAGATACCTATTCAATTTAGAACAGATGATATATACATAGAGACAGGAATTTCAAGCACTATATATAAAGTAAAGGACAATATATATATTCAAAATAAACAGTTCAGAACAGAGCAGATAAAACAATTGAGCATATGTCAATTATTAAGTTTTTGTGGCCATGTACTCTCTAATACCCAGACAGATAGTGTTACCAAATGTTTCCGCTCGGTAACATCACAGACAGATAATCATGATTTCTAGAACAACGCCTTGTTTAGGGCACATCATCGATAAACCAGCTGGGAAGGTACCACCCAAATATTTCCACCCGGTAGTCAAGGCCAATATAGTAAGAGAGTCTCCATAGGCCGAATCAATAATTTCAGAATTCAAATCAGATGTTTATATGGAGAGATATAAACATATAACAAACGACGAAATCATTGGTATCAGATGCATTTTGAGAATAAAAGCATTTCACAAAATATACATAGTTTGCATAATATAATATAATCAAAATGCGCAAGAAATTGCATAGAGTACTCACCTAAAATAGAGGTCAAAATTATAGATAACGAGTCTTCGATCGCACGTTAATCTAACAAATACGATAAAGGTTTAAGTATATGTTCTAAACCAGGTCCAGTCTACATATTGTACATTAATAGTACCTTGTTTCAAAGGATTACTAAAAACCATTTTCTAAACTTTTAAAACTTATTGATCGTAATTAAAGGATTCAATTCATAGTTCTTCCTAATTAGTCGGTTCCCAGTAGAGATGGAGGGTCATCCGGGCACCACTTAAATACCATCTCCTCTAGACAGAACATTTTCGGAATCATCTCTAGTAGAGATGGAGGGTCACAGGGGCACCATTTAAATACCATCTCGTCTAGACAGAATTTCACCGAGCCTGACTTTGGAATTACTTAAATGGGATTCCATAATAACGAGCAATTACTTTTAAAAAATCATTTTTAAAAGCGTATATACAATTTCAAACAAGTTTACATGAAAATAAAATCAACTTGGATTTCTTCTAAACTTTAAGTTTTGATTAGTGAAGTCCTTAGTGTATTTTACCAGCATAACTACTGAGTAAAGCTATAAAACACAAAATTAAAACTATAAAAATACATTATAACATTTAAATAAAATCATACCTACGAAATGAATTCTTTCTTCGAAATTATAGAACTCCTTCTTAAGATATTTCCCAAGCTTTCTATCACTCTTTCTTACTATAATTCTCAAGGAATTGGTGTGAGTTTCAAATGAACCCTAAGGCCCTATTTATAGGTTTTCAAAAGTATTACGGTGTTGACACGTGTCCATGATGACCAAGCTTTTATAATGGGAGTCAGCGTTGACGTGTCGCGTAACGGAGGCATCTTGTAGTCTTATCTCACTGGACTGCGACACGTGTTTTAGCTTCTCCTCTAACGACGACACATGTTTTGGCTTCTCCTCTATTGATGACACGTGTACGGTGGAGGTGTCAAAACCAAGCACGAGGTGGAAAGGTGATAAGGGTATAAGGGTCATTTCACACATGAAGGGTATTTTCATAATTTCACACTATATATTTGGAATATTTCTTAGAGGTCCTTGAAAATATTTTATTAACAAAATGGCTCATTTTATATTTTTATTTTACTCCTTAAAGTTTCATAAAATTATATTTTCTACCCCAAAACTTATTATTTGCCTTAAGATATGTCATAAGACTTCGATTTGATCCAATTTACAGTTGATTCTTCGTAATTAAAATGGGGTTTGTTATATTGATAGACAATAATACCACATATCTAATAATACAACATTTATAAGATAATAAGTAACACAAAAGTGTAAAAACAAACTATATATAAAAGTGGGGTCATTACATAATTAATTAATTAGAACATCAATTAATTTAATACTTTTTCGAGTCTACTTTTCTACTCTACTTTCATTAATTAACACATCCATTAATTTAATAACTTGTCATGACCCAACCATCCTCCCCAGACTCGCTCACTTGGCCCATAACTTAATATTTCCCGAGTCTATGTTCCGACTCCAAATTAATTAATCTCTCTCAATAATTAATTTAATACTTTGGTGTCACTTAACCAATATACCCGGACTCGCTCACTTGGTCCATATTACATCTCATAATTTCATTCCCACATATTCGCCCACAATGTGTCACACATTCATCTCCATAAATTTCCCAATTATATTTACCTATAATTATCAACATACCCGGACTCGCTCACTTAGTCCATTTTCAACATGTAAAATCAGCCCAAAAATCTTTTTCTCAATAATTATTTCCATGTAGTAAAAACTGGTGGCACTGCTAGAATTTCTGCAGCATCGATCGATTGAACCCCCTGGGTAGATCGATCGATCGTTCCAGTATTCGTCTTCTCTAGCCTCTGTCAGCAATGGACAAAACTTAAAGCTTTGATTCTCAATCTAAATCCTTACCCAAATACAATTAACATATCCTCCATATAAGAAAAGGGTCTAAACATCCCACGGACCTTAATTAATCATCAATATCCATTAATTCCAAGGTTTTCCCGATTTGGGTATTATCCAGGTTTCAAATCCCCAATACGAATTTCATTCATATTATCAGTAATTAACCATTTATTCTCACTAGTTTTAACATACGATTCATTCCACTACGTTCTAGAATCGTAAACACAATAAATCTCACCCTTAATCCTATTAAGGTATATCCATTTCGAAAAACTCAATTTTAATTTTGGTTACACACACAAAATGAATTTTTATTTCCACATCCCTATGATATGAATTGATTATCATCAATTTAGAAATCACAACAGTTAACCACTTGCCTGGAATGGTTCGTAGAGTCTGATCCATTGGTGTAGTCCCTTAATTTGGCTCCAAAATCCCCAAATTAGCTCTTGATTTACTTTCCCCCAATTTCCCTCTCAAGCCCTAGGCTTAGAGTTGTGTTGACTTCCGTTCCCTAATATCTCAATTTGGTTAAAAACCCTTAATCCCATTTTTGGTCATCTGGACCTAATTAAAGCGGCCCAACTCTTCCGGTGTGGGCCCAACTATGCCCAAAAATACCCCAAAACCCAATTACTACCCCGGGTACTCTTTTCTGACTATCTCGACCCATCCGTACGCAACTGCGCACTTGGAATTATCATCCGAAATACTTTTCGACATCTCCAAATTTCGACCTCAAAATACGACATGCATTAATTCAAAAAATTAAACTTAAAGGTCGCAAATATAAATAATTCGGCTCACTCAAATAAATTCTCCAACTCATGAATTTAAGTTTCTCCAATTTAAATATTTTTATAACTCCAAAAAATAATTAAATATTAAATCCTCAAAATTACAGGGTGTTACACTATATTTCTTTTCTCGTCTTTCCAATATCTCAACTGGGGCCTCATCATAACTTAAGTCTCCACGAATCTCAATGGGCTCATGGTTGATGATATAGTTAGGGTCTCTAATAAAATTTCTTAAAATTAAAATATAGAATACATTATGTGCATGGGATACTTTTAGGGGAAGATCCAGTATCAACGAATGTTTCCCAACCTTCTCAAGAACCTCAAGTTGTTCAATATACCATGGGCTTCAATTTCCTTTCATTTCAAACCTTATAACTCCCTTATATGGGGAAAATTTAAGAAAGGCATAGTCCCCTACCTCTAAGTCCACATCCCTTCTTTTAACATTAACCCAGCTCATATGTTTCCTTTTATAACTCCATATACTCTCTTGAATCAACCTACCCTTGGACACAAACTATTTTACTAACTCAGAAACTAGTAGTTGTCTTTCTCCCACTTCATCCTAACATAAAGGGTTGTGGAATCTTTTCATACAAGGCAGCATATGGGGCCATCTTAATACTCGCCTAATAACTATTGTTGTACATAAATTATACTAATAGTAGGTAATCTTCCTAACTGTTGAGGAAGTCTAATACACGTGACCTCAATATGTCCTTAAGGGTTTGATTGGTTCTTTCCATTCGTCCATATGTTTACGAATGAAAATTTGTATTGAAGTTTAGTTACTGCCCCATATCTTTTTAAAATATTATCTATAGAATCCTTAGGTAAATCTAGGGTTGCGGTCAGAATCTATGTTCACCAAGACTCCATGGAGTCTTATAATATCCTTAATGAAAAGTTAAGCCAAATGATCCACATTGGCCATTGTCTTTATAGCCAAACCCTGTAACTTGTTTAATATATCCACAATAGCACAAATGGACTTATCCTTATATGAGTCTATAATATTCCAAACTATAAAGTCCACCAAGATATTTTCCAACTTTTATTACGGGATAGGTAATGGTTGTAATAATTCCCCAGTCCTTGGTGCTCGGCCTTAACTTGTTGGCATACTAAACACTTGGCCATAAACTCCCTAGCCTTTTTTTTCATGTTAGGCTACTATAAATTATCCTTTAGGATTTAGTACATCTTATGAGGAATGTCCCCCTTCCAACACCTCATACTTAATCTTATCATTTTGTAGTACATATAATTTTAACCTAAATGATAATACTTCATGATGATCAACTATAAAGGTTGACTTTCATCCTTTCTCTACAAGTATACAGATCTTCTGAAGGTTAGGATCCACAACATGGGCCACTCTTATTCTCTCAATTAAATATGCTTCAACTGTTAATGACCTAAGACGTTTGTAGCCTCCACGATCTATGATCTCAATACCTATTTTCTCTAAATCTCTCAGAATGTGTTCTTGGCTAGTAATCCTCAATGTGCTAAGGGAACCTTTTCTACTAAGAGCATCGACCACAACTTTGGCTTTCCCTGGATGATACTTAATTAAGAAATCATAATCTTTGATAAATTACAACCACCTCTATTTCTTCATATTCAAATTAAGATATAGGTTAAACTCTTACGATCCGTAAATTTATCATAACTTTCCTCGTATATATAATTATAAGGATAAAATTTCAAATTGAGTCTGTTGTATGTTTATTTGACTTATTCACAAAAGAAAACACATTTGAGTCATAGGTAGTATTTTTACTGTCACGATCCCACACAGACTATGACGTATTAAAGTTTATTGAAGACGTTACGACAAAGATTTAAAGATTTATCATATTGGTTTTATTTTACATATTTTATCTTCAATCAAATTGCATTCCGAGATCACTCAGCTATGAATGCGTAATTTTAATAGGACTTGGGATTTATTTCAAAATTATTTAAGGATGTTATCTTATTAAAGAACTGTTTTATAATGTTTTTAAAGAGTTTCAAAAGGATCACACTTCGTTTTATTATGAGATAAGGGTGGATTAGAGTTGTACAAAATTCAAACTCTATTATTCCTGGTTCAAACGACATTAGCTATCATTCAAGAAAGATTCCATTGTCATTTGAATGACATGCTAAGTCATTTTAATGATGTGCCGCCTCAATAAAATTATTTAAGGCTTGTTTTCTCAGAATTTCAAAAAGTGTGTAATCTAAAAAATAGTATACAATGGAAACGTATTCTACACAAGTTTTCTAAGATTTTCTAAGTACAAAAACATCCCTAGAATTTTAAAAATTTGAGTTTTCATTTTCGTTATCATATGCAATAGTGATCTTTATTTCCACCTTGTTGGAGTTTGTTTTACACTTTAAAGAACATCCTTAGGTTTTATGGAGAAGAAGCGAAGGAGTTCGTGTTCTGATTTCATAGACATTTTCAAGAAACATCGCTGGACACCGAAACATTCATGGAGGTGACTTCTTGGGACAAGTATTATGAAAGGATTCGCGTGGGCACTATGTAGGAGTCATTAGAGATCAAAAGAGCATCAAGTCTCGTGGGGAATCTAGTCGTCTTGTAAGACTTGTGTATGTTCCTTGTAATTTGACATCATAGTGATTGTCTAGCTTCGGCCATTCAAGATTTTTTTCCTTAGTGGCTTCCTCGTACATCCGGTGTTGTGAGCATTCTTTTCCTTACTTTACTTACTTTAATAACTAGATGTATGTTTATGATTAATTAAGACAAAATTTGGTTAAGTTAAAATTGGTTTAGTACTTGGTGCAGTTTAAATATTTCAAAAATGTTTTTCATTAAAAGAAAGTTGGTTTTTGTCATCCTTAAAACACATTCGAAAGAAAAAGGGGCCGACAAATTGGTATTATAGATAGAAACATATTTTTATTATGTTGATCCCTTGTGATTTTAAGGATGAATTTTGGAGGTTTTGAAAGTTTTCGTGATCCTATTTTTTATGGCACAAATTATGCTTATTATAAAGTGCGAATGAGAAGTGCATTGAAATGAATTGATGAGCGTGAGTGGTTAGCGGTATAAAAGGGTTGGACTCCACCGGTTACAGGAGAGGGTTATGCCACTACACTAAAACCCATTGAGTCATGGACTAAAGCTGAACATAGACTTGCACTTTACAACTTGAAATGGCTTCACATAATTTCATCACATGTCATACCGGAAGAGTATAATAGAATCATGACTTATGAAACTTTAAAAGAGACTTAGGATACACTTGTACTTACTCACGAGGGCACTAGCACGATTAAGGAGTCTAAGCTATAAAACCTCACTACACAGTTTGATACGATTAAAATTTTAGAAAGTGAGTCATTTGATGAGTTTTACGCTAGGTTATCCAACATTGCGAACTTATCGTTTAACTGAGTAGGTTTGATGCAAACGTGGCCGTTTTAAACTCCTTAGGTATGCTTGAATCGACGAAACTTGAAGACATTGTAGTTGACCTACAAACCTATGAACTCGATATGTTTACCTCCAAGCAAGTGCTAAAGAAAGAAAATGGCATTGATTTGAAATACTGGATGGAGGAGACTAATGCTTCAAATGATGATTCTGATTCTGATTTTGAGAATGTCACCTTGTTGGCAAAGAAATTCAAAAAGTTTCTTAAATTTCAAAAGCAATCAAAAGATTCCAAAAAGTTTGAGAAATTCAATAATAATAAGGTAGAGTCCACCCCTAAGGATAAGAGTGAGATATTTAATAGGGTTGAGTCAGATATGTGTTTTGAGTGTAAGGGGTATGGTCACAAAGTTGTTGAGTGTCCCACTAGACTTAAGAAAGAGGGAAAGAAACCGACAGATTATAGTGCCTCCTTAAGTCATAGTGTTCTGGAAGAGGGAGATAGTTCCCCCAATGAGAGTAAGTTTGTTGCTTTCTTGGTTTGTCATGTGAGCGAAGATGATAAATCTTGCCAAAAAGATTCTCATGTGCATGACACTTTTGAGGCAGTTGAATCCCAAGTGAGTGAGGGTGAAGAGAGTGAGGAAGAGGAGGTTGATGTGAAAGAGTTGTAAGTTGCCTTTAATAAGTTGTATACCGAGGCGATAAAGGTGAAAATGGAAAATTATAAATTGCAAGCTATGTTGAATGAGCGTGCTGTAGAAAATAACGATGTCTTGATTGATGATATTGGGGCACGAGAGAAGAAGCTTAAAGAGAAGATAAAGTACGTTGAGAAAGAGAGATATAACCTTCGTGGTCTGATGGAGGCATTAAAAATGAGGTGTTAGAGTTTGAGGAATCGAGGTGTATGCTTGAGTCTAGAATTTCCAAGTTAGAGGAGAAGTTGAAAGACATGTTTAAGGTTAAGTTTGACTTGAAAGCTAGGTTGAAAAGGTTAGATAGGATATTAGGCACAGTCCAAGTCAAAGGTGATAGGTGTGGTATAGGATATGATGATAGAGTTGTTCCCATTCCTAAATCCAATACCAATTGTGTGAGAGATCCCACTAGGAACGTGAGGAGAGTTCGGCATTTTGGTAATCATTCCCACCATCTTTATACTTGCACACATTGCGGTAGGAAATGTCACCTGAGACTTTTTTCCTATGACCTTAGGAATGCTCCTAAGAAGTTAAGGAATAAATTCGTTTCGATTACCAAAATCCCCATGCATAATTTCACACCTTCTTAGGTTAGGAAACCGAACTTAGAGGCTTTAGGACTTAAACTTCATGGTTCTCATTTAGTTCCACTTGATTCTTCTCATTCCGAATCTAAAGGATGATTGTTTTGCCATGTTTGTCATATCTTGATTTACATCTTGCTAGTGTTATGACATGTGTATCTTTTGTATCATATTTTTCATTTATTTGAGTCTTATTGAAAAAATATAAAAAGATTTTATTTTTAGAAAATACAAAAGGATTTTGGTTTTGATAAAACGTTTCAAAAAATACAAAAAGATTTTATTTTTGGGGTCAAGAATATTTTTAGAAAAGCCAAAAAGATTTTTGGTTTGTTTTTTATTTTGAGTTTATATGTTTAATGTGGTATATTTGTGTCCTTGGACCCCCATCCTTTCATTATCCATGTGGCTAGGACATTTGGTCATAAGTATTAATACTTCGAATGATCTTAACCATTATATTATGGGGTTGTTTCTAAGTTGATATGCTTTTTTATTTGGCTTTGTGTATATGCCATCTTTGCACACACGCTCGAATTACTATGAATGTATGACATCTCATGCATATTTGAGTTTAGTGAGGCATTCTTATCTCAATGTTATCGTCTATGCGTAAGTAGACTTAGGAGGAGGTGTGCATGTAAGAACTATTTACCGTGAGGATCTAAATTGAAAAAATTAATGAGTGTTCACGGGAAAGGGTTGCGAGAGTGCAAAATTGACTTGTCGTGAAAGCCACCGTTTGAAAGAGCCCAGAAGAAAAAATAGAGGGAATAAAAAGAAAAAAATGCAAAAAATAGGGTATATATATATATATATATATATATATATATATATATATATATATATATAAAGGAGTTTGGTTGGAGAAAATTAAAACAAGTTTGCAACACAAATCCTTGTGTTAAAATATTGCATCATGATGCTATTGTTTGTAGAATCGTCAATATTCCGAATTTGTGTGCATGTTTGATTATTTAGTTCAAATAGTTCACACTTTAAATGACATATATGGCTAAAATAAAGTTTAATGATTTATAGCTATAAATTAGAGCTTCTTGATCGTTTTGATGTGTTACAATTGTGATTCATTTGCTTTAGTTCACGCCCATACATTCGTTGTTCATGTTTGTACAATATTTGCATGAAACTCATATTGTTTTATTGTTTTGTTTTCTGTTTTGACACTGTTTTGCAGTTTCTGCTATTTCCAGTTAACTTTTTCAGGAAAATTTTTCACTAGACGAAGCTTCATGATATTTAGAACTGGAAGTGAGTTTTTTTATTTTTCTCGTTCAAACGAGATATCGATATCGCGCGAAGCCTTCGAGCGATAAGCCTATGTCATTTGAATGACAAGGTTGTGTCATTCAAGCGACAGTCTGGATATTTTTTTTTGTCTCTAGTTTTCGTTGTTTCAGTACCTTGGTTCATATGGTTATTTCTTTTGGTACTGCTGGGTATGTTTGGACAATATGTAGTTCTCACTGATTATATTATTATGCTACATTGTGTTTGTTTAATCACATTATTACTAATTGTGTTGATTTCTCACATGTGATTTGTGTATGCTAGCTCCAGATTTGACTTCTTTTGAACATTATTAGCTAGTTGTTTCATGTTTATCTAGAAACACTTCATCGATTATCTCATGATAGATAAGTTTATCTTTTCACCGGATTGTTTATTGGAGACAAGAGAGATGTATGTAGGGGGAGATTTTTTGAGCACATAGATTTTATTGCATTTCAATTTGATATCATATGCTTTCATGCTTATATGATGGTATTAATTAGTTTCCACAAATTAGTATCCTGGTGTAGATGTTGTTTACAAATTGGTATCCATATTTTTGCTCAAATGTTTTATATCATTTGTTCCTCTATACTTCAGTGGGTATTTGTCTATTTCATGTGTGTAGGTATGCATTAGAGATTCAATATATCAAGACTACATCACATTCAAACAGTTCATGCTTGTCGAACCATCATTTACTAGTTTTGTCCTGTATTTTTTCATTTTGGGTTTTATGGGATGGGATTTGGCGCCATACGGCTTAACGGCCCGGCTTGGGAATTTCACTATTGGTTTTGTCCCAGAATAGTCAAAAGGGGAGATTTGTAAGGATAAAATTTCCAATTGAGACCGTTGTATGTTTATTTGACTTATTCCCGAAACAAAACACATTTGAGTCATAGGTAGTTTTTTTATTGTCACGATCCCACACAGACTATAACGTATTGAAGTTTATAAAAGACGTTGCGACAAAGCTGCAAAGATTTATCATACTCACTTTATGGTGCATATTTCGTCTTCAATCAAATTGCATTATAAGATCACTGAGGTATGAATGTGTAATTTTAATGGGACTCGAAATTTATTTTAAAATTGTTTAAGGATGTTATTTATTAAAGAAATGTTTTTAAATGTTTTTAAAGAGTTTAAGAGGATTACACTTTGTTTTATTCTAAGATAAGGATGGATTAAAGTTGTATAAAATGCAAACTCTATTGTTTCTAGTTCAAACGACATTAATTGTCGTTCAAGCAGGATTCCACTGTCATTCAAATGACATGGATATCACGTTCGAGCGACATGCTAAGTCGTTCGAATGATGCGTTGCCTCAGGAAAAATTTTAAGGCGTGTTTTCTTAGAATTTCGAAAAGTGTGCAATCCGAGAAAATAGTATACAACCAGAATGTATTCTGCAAATGGTTTTTAAGGTTTTCTTAGTACAAAAACATCCTTAGAGTTTCAAAGATCCGATTTTTCATTATCATATGCAATAGTGATCTTTATTTCCACCTTGTTGGAGTTTATTCTACACTTTGAAGAAAATCGTTGGTTTTTACGGAGAAGAAGAGAAGGAGTTTGAGTTTTGATTCTGTAGACATTTTCAAGCTACATTTGTGGACACTGAGGAATTCGTATAGGCGACTTCTATGGACAGGTATCACGGAAGGATTAACATGGGCACTGTGGAGGAGTGGTTGAAGATCAGAAGAACGTCATGTCTCAAGGGGGATCGAGTCATTGAGTAAGACTTGTGTCTGTTTCTTGTAATTATACATCATAGTGATTGTATGGATTGGGTCGTCCGAGGTTTTTTTCCTTAGTGGTTTCCTCATACATCTGCCGTTGTGAGCATTCTTTTCATTACTTTACTTGCTTTAATCACTGGATGTATGTTTAAGATTAATTAAGATATAATTTGGTTAATTTAAAATTGGTTTACTACTTGGTGCAGTTTAAAAATTGGAAAAAGGTTTTCATACAAAGAAAGTTTGTTTTTGTCATCCTTAAAACACATTCGAAAGAAAAAGGGACCTACAATAACGTCTCCAAGTTTTCAAAGCAAGCACTTTTACGACTAGCTTTAAGTCATGGGTGAGATAATTCTTCTTATGAGGCCTCAGCTCCCTAGAGGCATGAATAATCACCTTTTCCATTTTTCATCAGGGCATAACCAAGGCCGCGGTCTGAAGTGTCATTATAAATCACATAACCTCTCCTTTTCCTTGGGTAAGGACAAGAAATGTGTGGCCACTATTTTTCCTTTTAACTTTTAAAAACTCTCTTCACACTCCTTGGACCGTACAAATTTCTTATCATTGTGTGTAAGTTGGGTCAAGGGCACGGCTATATTAAAAATCCTTCCATAAACCTTCTATAGTAGCCTACTAGGTCGAGGAAGCTTCAAACCTCAGGAACTATTGCTGGACTCTCCTAATCAATAATGGTTATGACCTTTCCTGGGTCAGTATCCAATCCTCCCTTGTTTACTATATGGCCGAAGAAGGCTATCTCATCCATCTAGAATTCAAACTTAGAAAACTTCACATATAACTTCTCTTTCCTAAAAACCTTAAACATTCCGTGGAGGTGTTCCTCATGCCCCTTTGTCGACTTAGAATAAATCAGTATATCATCAATGAAAATAATCATAAATTTTTCTATGAATGGTCTAAACACCTATTCATCAAATACATAAAAGTTGTTAGGGGAATTAACTCTAATGGCTCCATAAAGGTAGTTTTTTGAATGTCCTCATTCTTGATCTTAAGTAGGTGAAATCCCTATCTCAAATATATCCTAGAGAAATATTTAGCATTATTAAATTGGTCAAAAAATTTATCAATCCTAGGCAAACTACATTTATTTTTCACCGTTATCTTTTTCAATTCCTTATGGTCTATGCACATCCTCATATACCCATCCTTTTTCTTTACAAATAACACTAGGGCAAATGGTATTTATTTTTCACAATTATCTTTTCCAATTCCTTATAGTCTATGCACATCCTCATATACCCATCATATTTCTTAACAAATAACACTAGGGATCCCCAAGGAGAAGTACTAGGCCTGATAAAACCTCAGCCTAGTAAGTCATAAAATTGTTCTTTCAACTCCGGTGGGGCCATTCTGTATGGATCTTTAGAACTGGGCACGACCTCGGGTGCCAGATCAATGGTAAAATTAATTTATCTATCCGGGGTAACCTGGAAATACCTTTGGGAAAACATCGTTGTAATCTGTGACCATAAGGACATATGCTAAAATGGCCACGATCTTCTCAATATCATTGATATATTATAAGTATCTGCGACATCCATCCTTAACCATCTTCATATACCTTAAGGATGATATTAAGAAAGTCTTCCTCTTAGGTTTATCTCCCGTAAAACTAACTTGGATCTCCCCAATTTTACATAAGGTGATCTCCTTAGCAGAACAATTTATCGTAGAAAAGTGGATGGATAACTAATCCCTACCTAAGATCACGTCAAAGTCTTCCATTTCTAAGTGAATTAAACTAACTCCAAAATTTTGAGCTCATATATCTATGTCATAACCCCCATGTATGATCGTGTCCCTCACAAATTTCCTACCGGGGTATCAATTTCCAATGTCGGATCTAAGGTTTGTGGCCTTTTCTTAAATGTTCATGGAAAAGTGGTAGACAAGAGGGGTGTGTAGACCCAGAATCAAAATATACATAAACGTCTCTATTATCAATAGTAAAGGTACCTCCTATGCCGTCCTCGTCTTTTCCATCATCCTTGGCATTAAGGGAAAAGACTCTAGAAGGAGCTTGTGGCTTCTTAACATCCTTATTTGGCAATTTGTAATCTGTGACATTGTGACTGAGTTTGTCACAGTTATAGTAGCTCATTCCTAATGGACAAGCCTTCTCCAAATGACTATTTATACCGTAAGTGAAGCACACAATATTTACTGCGTTAGCGGCTTCCGTGCTTGATTTCGTGGCTTATATTCCTTTTTTGCTCCATCTTCTCTCACATTTTCCTTCAACCCATCCTCAAAATCTTGTTCGATGAATTGGGACATCTCAAACAGTTATGTGTAACTTCTTAGCTTATGTCCCACTACCTCTACTGCGGAGTCCTCGCTTCACCCCCGCAAAATTTTTAGACTTATTTTCCTCATTGTCGACAAGATAGGGTCAAATTGTGATAACTCTATCAAATTTGATTCATACCGGGCCAATGACTTGGTTCTCGAGTCAACTCCATAAATTCTATTTTTAACTTCTCCCTAGATGCGGTCGGGAAGTACTCTCTAAAAACATTTCTTTGAATCTGGCTCATCACATAACCACAATTTTCCTCCTAATTGTGTCCTCTTGATCATGGACCACCAATTATCCGACTCAACCTCAAACATAAAGGATGATAGGGAGACCTTTTGCTCCTAACTACAATTTAAAACAATAAAAGTCTTCTCCATCTTTCGAATCCAGGAGTTGACCTTTAAAGGGCCAACCTATACCTTAAAAACCTTTTATCCTAATTTCTTAAATTATTGAATGGTGTATCCAACTGGACTTTGCTTGACTGCCTTGTAGTTATGGCCCTAGCTAGGTCTTCCATGAACCCCACTACCGTTTTTGGCACATGTTCCGCGACCATGTTGTATGGTTTGTGACGCCACTAGCACTGCGATGGCCTCTTTTCACGACTTTCCTAATAAGAATCACACGCGTATTAAGTCTATATTAATATTACTATTACATAATAAAAATATTCCTAATGCTCCTAAAGTTTTCCTAGGCCGAATGCTCTGAAATCATTTTTAATGTCCCGTAGCTTGCCTTAATCGGTCGCAGAAATTAGGTCATTTTTTCTCACGAGAATTTAAAACTTACATAGTAAAATTCCATGGCTATACCCATATTTCCAGCAAGGGGGACTCTCATCCAATAAAGATAGAAAAACTAGGGTTTTAGTAAGGAAGGAGATGGTGAGGACAGATCCCTTACCTTAGTGGATTAATCCGATAAAAAGTAGCCTTTTGTCACCTTTAGCTCCTTTTTTCATCTTGTGAATAGTAGTCCTCCACCAGCTTACTCCGACATCACTCCATTCTTCACACACAAACCTCTCTTTCTCTCTCTAGAATATGTTTTAGGGTTTCTACTAATTTTGGGAAGTGTTCCAAAGGTGGGTATTTATAGGTTTTAGTAGGGAACCTGGGATTTTCCTCGTTTGGACACTCTTTTCCACAAATACCCTTTTAAAAGGCTTCTACAATCCTCTAGTTTTTCTCCTTAAATCATGACATAATAAGGACACGTCATCACCCGATGTGGTACTTTGATGGCACTAGGCTTAACAGTTATCACCTTTAGTCGTGGTCTTTCATTTCATTCAGCGGCCCTTTAATAATAAGATGTAGCCTATGGACTTCATAAGTCCGCGGACACCTCCCTTTTCCTAGGTCCTAAAAGATTCAACTATTGATAGTTGTCTCCTTATAGATGTGACCTCTTAAGGGTTTTTTATTGTTACAGAAAGCTTCCCCCTTCGCTCTTAGTCTGAAGTCAAACCATTATTAAGACCCATCGAAAACAAAGTCATGACTACAAGGCCCAAAACATAGTCATGAACAACAAGGCCCTTTTGACCCAATATTTGTTTCTGAGCCCCAAGAGGATTCAATTGTAGATCCCTGAGACCGATTCCAAGGGCTTTGGAGCCCATGAAAAGACATGATTTTGAGTACCTGGGTATGTATGCTTTAATGAGCTCTCGGTTAACTAGAGCCATTTGTTCTCTTCGTTCCTTTAAGGAGTCCATTGTTCCTTATTTCAAAGCCATTACTAGATGGAATTAATAAATTGAAAAAAACATTTGGGGTCTACCTAACCTTTTAAGACTAATCGTTTTTAGGCCGTAAAATGACACGTGTGTATGACAATCTTACTGAAAGTGGCTAATTGATTCAAGGTTATGCATGGATAGTGGAACCACCATTTTAGTGCATATACGTCACTCGTTATTATCTTCTTAACATTGGACTTGAGTGCACATTAATGTTAGCGATCTACACTTTCAAACTAGGTTTCTCTTAAGAAGGACACTTGCTTTATATAACCGACATCCACTGTATGAGGAAAAAATTTAATTACCAAATGAAATAATATCAACAAATGGTTAAAGAGTGGTAATTAAAATAAAACACACAAAAATGATGTACATGGTTTGACAACTTGCCCGTGTTGACGGGAATGCCAAAATTTTTATTATAATTAAAAGAGAGAAAAATACACAAATGGTGGGTATGCATAAACTACACATGACCTTAACGAGTGCATAGCTTTTTCATTTAGTGTTTTAGATGTAGTATTGTTTGGATTATTTGTTTGGGACTCGTCCATTCAGATGAGTTTATTAATAATAATACCTTATATATTTTTATCACTATTTGATGGATATGATTGTTATCAATTCATTGGTGGATATAATAAAGGCCCTCCATTGCCTAATTAAAATTCAAAAGACAAATAGTAATATATAAATTTTAATGATGTGATATGCCAAATTTATTGGGATCCACCATTGACCTAGGGAAATTGTAAGGCGGCCAATAATAACAATGGGGAACGAGTGAGTGTGAACAAAAAATAGCAACACTTTGCTCAAGATTATTATAATATATTTGTGTATATTATAGTAAAATCCAGTGAACTATAGCGGTTATGGATTGCCCCCAAATAAAAAAAAAATGACAATGTTCCCCTTCAACTATTGTGTTGTGATGGCTAAGACAATGTCATTAATAATTTAACAATATTATTGTTCAATACAATTTTTATATTCTTTTATTAGGTGGATTGGTTTAGTGTCTGAGAGGTCCAATGTGGGCCATATGTTTTCTTAGAGGTTATTTTGATTTTGGCTTGATTGTTTTGGAGCTTTACTTTGTAAGGCTTTTGCCTATTCCTTTTTGGTTTTAATATACTTGCATTTTACCAAAAAAACATGTATTAGTTGACAATTCAATAGTTTGAGGCACTTTGTGAGTTTTTAAATTACGAGATGATTTGTAAAACCACAATAGTTCAAGGGTTTACTATCATCTCCCTAGTCTTTTGATATTTTAATATAATTTTCAAAAATTTGAAACAAAGTCAACAAAATACGCCACAATATTTCTTATAGTGTTTGATACCTCTTACTAAAATAGTATTAATAATAAAACATTCTTAGGGATGTTTTAATTTGTTTCCAAAAATAAGGAGCGGTCAATATTAATTATTGAGTTATTTACAATACTAACCCCTGAAATTTTCACCCATATGATATTTTTCCCTTCAAACCTTTTTGTAATATTTAAGAACCTAAACCATGTTACTTTTGTACGCGTTGCCTATTCATCAATCTTTTTATTATCTAACAAAATTAGACTACGTGAATGGTATCAACGCAAAAAATATGTTTTCACCCCATAAATATATCTCATACTGCAAATAATTTCAAATCATAACAAAACCTTTATTTGTAAAGTAATAACAACACGTTTCATCAAAGTTTGTTTTGTTCTACTAATGAGTTTGGGTATGGTTTGGGGTCATTTCAGGTATATAATTTGGGTATGGGGTGATATATGACATGTATGAATGACATAGTAGTCATGAATGACATGTATGTATGAAATATGTAAATTAATGAATGACATAGTAGTCATGAATGACATGTATGAATGACATAGTAGTCATGAATGACATGTATGATTAGATTTGAGAAACAAATTGTCTATGGTGGGAGTTCAGGATCACCATTGTAAGTTATGCGCACTTCTGGAATCATAAGTCAAACGGAGAAATTAAAATAGAACCATATAATAAGAAAAGTACAATGATATATTTTGAGTCATATTACAAATTAGAGAAAATTAGCCACTATTTAAAATTATATATAATACGCCACCGATGTGATGCGTCTAGTGTTATGTCTACTATTTATAAATAACAATTTGTACAGAATTATGAAAATAATATAATTACAGAAATGAAACACTTACTTGAATTTGCAGAAATTAAACAAGAATAAAAGAAATAATCCGAGCCCTGTGAATCTCACAGTTTCCTTAAGACAATTTATTCCCTCCAATGTGCTCCGAGGTTGATGAATATTGTCTCCCAAGATAGAACGGATTTTCCAATTAATTATGTAGCACGACAATAATTAATTACAACGAACTCAAATCTGTGGCTTTTACTCAACTCAATAACAAACAGTATAGATATGTTATGCAGGAGAAGGACAGAAATTTTCTGGGATAAAATTGACAGCAATTCTGGAAGGAGGGAAATTTTTTCAGTAGTAAATTCTGTAGGGGGAATGTTTAATTTATAGCTTTTGTGTTGACTGTTGGAACAGTCAACCGAAATTAACTGTCAAAACAGTTAATCAGTTAAACGAAATTAACTGTTGGCAATAACTGCCAACTAATTAATTAATTTCGTAATTAATTAATAATTAAAGCCCAGAAAGTTAAATAAATTCGGCCCAAAAATGTAGAAGATTTTTATAAGCCCAAGCCCAAGCCCAAGCCCAAGCCGAGCCGAGCCGGCCGGACGAGCGCGCGTGTGGACTTTTGACCGAAAGTCAACCCGTGCATAGCTTAGGTCATCTCCCCTTCAAAGAGTTGGGATACCCCCAAGGCATCCAAGCCTTAGTCCATACTTGGGGTGTTATTAACTCATCAAAATTCCACTACTCTTCCAATGTGGGACAAGAGTTAAAGCACACCCAATTCATTTACTTTCATTGCTTTGTGAGTCACTTTGGGGACATATTTATCATTCATAACTTATTGAAATTGGACATATGAATATACTACGTTAATCTCCTTGCGGAGGTGAACGCGTTCGTATATGGTCCCACAATTTTCGTAGTGTGGGTCCCACCTAAATTTGAGCTCAAAGTTGCTCAAAATTCTGTCCAGAAAATTCTGGACAGCTTTCTTAAAAACCCATTTAAGTCCAATTTTTCCAACATCTAGTACTGCCTAAGAAGAGATTACCATCTCGCTTGCACGAGTTAATGTAACTTTAAGCTAGTAATATATTTTGTGTTGTAATTGTAGCGTCCCTAGGTCAACAATAATGCGCTGCGCTTCGTGGTGACCAAGTAGTTCTCGGAAATGCTGAAGCTTTCCATTAGACGAGGCTTTTGTTAAATTGTCTGTTGCTTATGAAAGAACTAAGAATTAGCTTAGCCCTAGCTACCATTATATAATCCTCAAACACAAGAAAAAAAGTGCTGTTGGAGTAAAAAGGTGTGGATTGACTCTGTATATTTATTTCCAAGACGCCGACTGATCATATCGATCATAAGCTAATATCCTCGGCCATGACTAGACCAACTACCGTCTCGAACATACTTGTAGGACAAGGTAGGACTATTGACTGCATAGCTTGGATTTCTTCCTCAAACTCATTCAACAATTGTTGAATCCTCATCGAAGATAAGCATTTGATGGGTAGCACATACCTCTTAAGTTCTTCACCGACATATATAGGAAAGCAACCACTAGGCACTGTTTGTTTATGGCTGTTTTCATCAAGCATTGTGTAGCCTTTGCAGCATTTCTTACCCATCTTCTTCAACAACCAGCTTCCTCGAATTATAGCCATCTATAAGCACAAAATTGAGGTTCGAAAATTCTTGAGAGGAAAAGAAGCTTAGTACCTACACGTATCCGTGTTTGTAGAGAGATAAAAGAAACACAAATTCTGTTTCTTATTCCAAATGATGCGAAACTTTTATATAAAGTAATCTCGCTTCATACCCAGTGCCTAAAAACGTGTTGCAAGATGTGTTTGAACTTAGGCCATTATGATTTTTCTTTTGTAGCTTTGTATATTCTTGCATTCTATATTATATATCAATTAATTATTCACCGGCAAAAGAGAACCTTCTAAGACATGTTATCAAAACATGGGAAAAACTGACTACTGAGTTTTAAATAAATAGGACGTAATAGGCGGTGTTGCCACGGTACTAACTAATTTTTGAACGGTTGAATAATGGATGCTAATGATTACATTGAAAACTCAGCGACGAAAAGGAAAGGAATCTCAATATTGGTTTTTAGCACAGCTCAATAATGAGCTGGTGGTTGACACGGCTAGCCCTTCTTAAGGTCAATTAGATAATTGCTTTACGTTTCACGGTACGGAATCGAATCTAAATATGTATAATGATGTTTATTAACAAATTTGAGAAGAATATTGCAAAATTGAATATTTGTTTTTGGTTCTTTTCACACTCCGCTCGCTAAAATCTAGCTCAATTTCTAATGTCGGGTCTAAGGTTTGTGCTCTTTTCTTAAATGTTCATGGAAAAGTGGTAGATAAGAGGGGTGTGTGGACCCAGAATGAAAATGTACATAAGCGTCTCTATTATCAATAGTAATGGTACCTCATATACCGTCCTCGTCTTTTCCATCATCCTTGGCATTGAGGGAAAAGACTCTGGAAGGAGCCCGTGGCTTCTTAACATCCTTCTTTACCAATCGGTAATCTGTGACATTGTGACTGAGTTTGTCACAATTATAGTAGTTCATTCCTAATGGGCAAGCCTTCTCCAAATGCCTATTTATACCGCAAGTAAAGAACACAATATTTACACCGTTAGCGGCTTCCATGCTTGATTTCATGGCTTATATTCCTTTTTTGCTCCATCTTCTCTCACCTTTTTCCTTCAACTCATCCTCAAAATCGTGTTCCATGATTTGGTTCATCTCAAACAGTTATGTGTAACTTCTTAGCCTAAGTCCCACCACCTCTACTGTGGAGTCCTCGCTTCAGCCCCTAAAAATTTTTAGACTTATTTTCCTCATTGTCAACAAGATACGGTCAAATTGAGATAACTCTGCAAAATTTGATTCATACTGGGCCAATGACTTGGTTCTCGAGTCAACTCCATAAATTCTATCTTTAACTTCTCCCTAGATGCGGTCGGGAAGTGCTTCTTTAAAATGAGTTCTTTGAATCTGTCCCATCACATAGCCACAACTTTTCCTTCTAATCGTGTCCTCTTGATCACGGACCACCAATTATCCAACTCAACCTCAAACATAAAGGATGATAGGGAGACCTTTTGCTCCTAAGTGCAATTTAAAACAATAAAAGTCTTCTCCATCTTTCGAATCCAGGCGTTGACCTTTAAAGGGCCAACCTTTACCTTATAAACCTTTTATCCTAATTTCTTAAATTATTGAATGGTGTATCCAAGTGGCCTTTGCTTGACTGCCTTGCAGTTATGGCCCTAGCTAGGTCTTCCATGAACCCCACTACCATTTTTGGCACATGTTCTGCGACCGTGTTGTATGGCTTATGACGCCACTAGCTCTGCGATGACCTCTTTTCACGACATTCCTGATAAGAATCACACGCGTATTAAGTCTATTTTAATATTACTTCTACATAATAAAAATATTCCTAATGCTCCTAAAGTTTTCCTAGGCCGAACGCTTTGAAATCATTTTTAATGTCTCGCAGCTTGCCTTAATTGGTGGCGGAAATTAGGTCATTTTTTCTCACGAGAATTTAAATCTTACATAGTCAAATTCCATGGCTATACCCATATTTCAAGCAAGGGGGACTTTCATCCAACAAAGATAGAAAAACTAGGGTTTTAGTAAGGAAGGAGATGGTGAGGACAGATCCCTTACCTTAGTGGATTAATCCGATGAAAAGTAGCATTTTGTCGCCTCTAGCTCCTTTTTTCACCTTGTTAATAGTAGT
Organism: Sambucus nigra; assembly: GCA_949130495.1. NCBI lineage: Eukaryota > Viridiplantae > Streptophyta > Magnoliopsida > Dipsacales > Adoxaceae > Sambucus > Sambucus nigra. Next base: position 315,537,790 of record OX422219.1, on the reverse strand, counting down.
CCTCCACAACCTTACTCCGACATCACTTCATTCTTCACACACAAACCTTTATTTCTCTCTCTAGAATATGTTTTAGGGTTTCTACTAAATTTGGGAAGTGTCCCAAAGGTAGGTATTTATAGGTTTTAGTAGGGAACCTGCGATTTTCCTCGCTTGGACTCTTTTCCACAAATACCATTTTAAGAGGCTTCTATAATCCTCTAGTTTTTCTCCTTAAATTATGACATAATAAGGACACATCGTCACCCCATGTGGTACTTTGATGGCACTAGGCTTAACAATTATCACCTTTAGTCGTGGTCTTTCATTGCATTCAGCGGCCCTTTAATAATAAGATGTAGCCTATGGACTTCATAAGTCCGCGGACACTGCCCTTTACCTAGGTCCTAAAAGATTCAACTATAGATAGTTGCCTCCTTATAGATGTGACCTCTTAAGGGTTTTGGATTGTTACAGAAAGCTTCCCCCTTCACTCTTAGTATGAAGTCAAACTATTGTTAAGACCCTTCGAAAACATAGTCATGAACTACAAGGCCCAAAACATAGTCATGAACTACAAGGCCCTTTGGACCCAATATTTGTTTCTGAGTCCCAAGAGGCTTCAATTATAGATCACTGAGACCGATTCCAAGGGCTTTGGAGCCCATGAAAAGACATGATTTCGAGTAAATGGGTATGTATGCTTTAATGAGCTCTCAGTTACCTAGAGCCATTTGTTCTCTTCGTTCCTTTAAGGATTCCATTGTTCCTTCTTTCAAAGCCATTACTAGCTGGAATTAAGAAATTGAAAAAAACATTTGTCGTCTACCTAACCTTTTAAGACTAATCGTTTTTGGGCCTTAGAATGACACGTGTGTATGACAATCTTACTCAACGTGGCTAATTGATTCAAGGTTATGCATGGATAGTGGAACCACCATTTTAGTACATATACGTCACTCGTTATTGTCTTTTTAGCACTGGACTTGAGTGCGGATTAATGTTAGCGATCTACACTTTCAAACTAGGTTTCTCTTAAGATGGACGCTTGCTTTATACAACGGACATCCATTGTATGAGGGAAAAATTTAATTACCAAATGAAATAATATCAACACATGGTTAAAGAATGGTAATTAAAATAATACACACAAAAATGATGTACATGGTTTGACAACTTGCCTGTATTGACGGGAATGCCAAAATTTTTATTATAATTTAAAGAGAGAAAAATACACAAATGGTTGGTATGCATAAACTACACATGACCTTAATGAGTGCATAACTTTTGCATTTAGTGTTTTAGTTGTAGTATTGTTTGGATTATTTGTTTGGGACTCGTCCATTCAGATGAGTTTATTAATAATAATACCTTATATATTATTATCACTATTTGATGGATATGATTGTTATCAATTCATTGGTGGATATAATAAAGGCCCTCTATTGCCTAATTGCAATTCAAAAGACAAATAGTAATATTTAAATTACAATGATGTGATATGCCAAATTTGTTGGGATCCACCGTTGACCTAAGGAAATTGTAAGGCGAAGAATAATAACAATGGGGAACGAGTGAGTGTGAACAAAAAATAGCGACACTTTGCCCAAGATAATTATAATATTTTTGTATACATTATAGTAAACTCCAGTGAACTATAGCGGTTATGGATCGCCCCCTAATACAAAAAAATGACAAAGTTCCCCCTTAACTATTGTACAGTGCTAAGACAATGTCATTAATAATTTAACAATATTAATGTACAATACAATTTTTATATTCTTTTATTAGGTGGATTGGTTTAGTGTCTGAGAGGTCGAATGTGGGCCATGCGTTTTCTTAGAGGTTATTTTGATTTTGCCTTGATTGTTATGGAGCTTTAGTTTGTAAGGCTTTTGCCTATTCCTTTTTGGTTTTAATATACTTGCATTTTACCAAAAAAACATGTATTAGTTGACAATTCAATAGTTTATGAGGCACTTTGTGAGTTTTTAAATTACGCGATGATCTGTAAAACCACAATAGTTCAAGGCTTTACTATAATTTCCCTAGTCTTTTGATGTTTTAATATAATTTTCAAAAATTTGAAAAAAGTCAACAAAATACGCCACAATATTTCTTACAGTGTTTGATACCTCTTACTAAAATAGTATTAATAATAAAACATTCTTAGTGATGTTTTAATTTGTTTCCAAAAATAAGGAGGGGTCAATATTAATTATTGAGTTATTTACAATACTAACCCCTAAAATATTGACCCTATGACATTTTTCCCTTCAAACCTTTTTGTAATGTAAGAACCTAAACTATGTTACTTTTGTACGCGTTGCCTATTCATCAATCTTTTTATTATCTAACAAAATTAGTCTACGTGAATGGTATCAACGCAAAAATATGTTTTCACCCCATAAATATATCTCATACTGCAAATAATTTCAAATCATAACAAAACCCTTTATTGGTAAAGTAATAATAAAACATTTCATCAATGTTTGTTTTGTTCTACTAATGAGTTTGGGTATGGTTTGGGGTCATTTCAGGTATATAATTTGGGTATGGGGTGATATATGACATGTATGAATGGCATAGTAGTCATGTAATTTGTAAATTAATTTCATTAGATTTGATGAAAAAGTTTATGGAACAATCATTGGTGCAAATAAAAGATAGTTTAGGGACTTAAATATTTACAATAATTGACAAACAAATTGTCTAAGGTGGGAGTTCAAGATCACCATTGTAAGTTATGCGCACTTCTGGAATCATTAGTCAAACGGAGAAATTAAAATAGAACCATATAATAAGAAAAGTACAATGATATATTTTGAGTCATATTACAAATTAGAGAAAATTAGCCACTATTTAAAATAATATAAAATACGCCACCGATGTGATGCGTCTAGTACTGCCTATGCAGAGATTACCATCTCTCTTGCACGAGTTAATGTAACTTTAAGCTAGTAATCTATTTTGTGTTGTAATTGTAGCGTCCCTAGGTCAACGATAATGTGCTGCGCTTCGTGGTGACCAAGTAGTTGTCGGAAATGCTGAAGCTTTCCATTAGACGAGGCTTTTGTTAAAATGTCTGTTGCTTATGAAAGAACCAAGAATTAGCCTAGCCCTAGCTACCATTATATAATCCTCAAACACAAGAAAAAAAGTGCTGTTGGAGTAAAAAGGTGTGGATTGACTCTGTATATTTATTTCCAAGACGCCGACTGATCATATCGATCATAAGCTAATATCCTCGGCCATGACTAGACCAAATACCGTCTCGAACATACTTGTAGGACAAGGTAGGACTATTGACTGCATAGCTTGGATTTCTTCCTCAAACTCATTCAACAATTGTTGAATCCTCATCGAAGATAAGCATTTGATGGGAAGTACATACCTCTTAAGTTCTTCACCCACATATATAGGAAAACAACCACTAGGCACTGTTTGTTTATGGCTGTTTTCATCAAGCATTGTGTAGCCTTTGCAGCATTTCTTACCCATCTTCTTCAACAACCAGCTTCCTCGAATTATAGCCATCTATAAGCACAAAATTGAGGTTCGAAAATTCTTGAGAGGAAAAGAAGCTTAGTACCTACACGTATCCGTGTTTGTAGAGAGATAAAAGAAACACAAATTCTGTTTCTTATTCCAAATGATGCGAAACTTTTATATAAAGTAATCTTGCTTCATACCCAGTGCCTAAAAACGTGTTGCAAGATGTGTTTGATCATAGGCCATTATGATTTTTCTTTTGTAGATATGTATATTCTTGCATTCTATATTATATATCAATTAATTATTCACCGGCAAAAGAGAACCTTCTAAGACATGTTACCAGAACATGGGAAAAACTGACTACTGAGTTTTAAATAAATAGGACGTAATAGGCGGTGTTGCCACGGTACTAACTAATTTTTGAACGGTTGAATAATGGATGCTAATGATTACATTGAAAACTCAGCGACGAAAAGGAAAGGAATCTCAATATTGGTTTTTAGCACAGCTCAATTATGAGCTGGTGGTTGACACAACTAGCCCTTCTTAAGGTCAATTAGATAATTGCTTTACGTTTCACGGTACGGAATCGAATCTAAATATGTATAATGATGTTTATTAACAAATTTGAGAAGAATATTGCAAAATTGAATATTTGTTTTTGGTTCTTTTCACACTCCCCTCGCTAAAATCTAGCTCAATTTCTAATGTCGGGTCTAAGGTTTGTGCCCTTTTCTTAAATGCTCATGGAAAAGTTGTAGATAAGAGGGGTGTGTAGACCCAAAATCAAAATGTACATAAGCGTCTCTATTATCAATAGTAATGGTACCTCATACACCGTCCTCGTCTTTTCCATCATCCTTGGCATTGAGGGAAAAGACATATTATATCTTTATATAATAAGACATATTATAGTACTGTGGACTTGAGGATTATTCATAAATAATTGTTAATAATACTGTTCATTTTACTGTTCATGTCACTGTTCATCCATGTGCTAAAATAATGGTATCAGAACTTCTTTAATATTATATATTTATATAATAAGACATATTATTTAACGAAAAGAGTGGAATTACAAATCATAAGTGTTGATGTAAAAAACTAGATCGCTCTAATTTTTCAATCACAGATAAATAAATAAGACAAAGATTTTTAAAGTGGTTCGGCTAGGAATAAAGCCTACGTCCACTGTTATGTTATTGCTGAGTGTTTGTGGAATTCTTGATTACAAGTTCTCTCAAGAAATTCCCGTCCCCTTGAATGAGGATGATACAAGGTATTTATAGCCCTTAGGCTGTACATGAAAGGTCCAATACATTAAATGATATACATATGAAAGGGTAATACATTTAATGCAGCGTGTGCGTCAAGAATATAATGAATAGTTGAACAGTTGTCCGTCTGGTAATTAATGATACGGCCGAGATGCAGTTCGGACCGCCTTAGTTGCTCGTTGATCAAGAGTTCCTCGGAGTGCTTAGTGTATCTCGGGATGATAGAGTTCCTCGGGGTGTCCTCCTCGTTGCTCGGAGAGAACATGACTTGGTCGGGGGAAATAAACTTCCTCGTTGTTATTGTGCCATGTAGATTGACACGTGTCTTCTTATTATTGGTCCACATCAGCAGATTAAATTTGGTATCAACAGAATTCTTGATTACAAGTTCTCTCAAGAAATTCCCGTCCCCTTGAATGAGGATGATACAAGGTATTTATAGCCCTTAGGCTGTACATGAAAGGTCCGATACATTAAATGAAATACATATGAAAGGGTAATACGTTTAATGCAGCGTGTGGGTCAAGAATATAAACATTCAATGAACAGTTGTCCGTTTAATGATACGGCCGAGATGCAGCTCGGACCGCCTTAGTTGCTCGTCGTTCAGGAGTTCATCGGAGCGCTGGAGTTCCTCGGAGTGTTGTAGTTCCTCGGGGTGTTGTAGTTCCTCGGGGTATCCTTGTTGCTCGGAGCGAACATGACTTGGTCGGGGGAAATAAACTTCCTCGTTGTTATTGTGCCATGTAGATTGACACGTGTCTTCTTATTATTGGTCCACGTCAGTAGATTAAATTTGGTATCAACAGAAGCCCCCAATGCTTCATGCTTGATGGGTTACTTGAAAGGATGGAGTATTTATTCTGCAATGTTGCTCGGTGTTCGTGAAATTCTTGATCTACCTTCTTGATTTGTTCAATATAAAGTTCATTATCTCCTGGACGAAGTATGATGCAGGCTGATCGATGGTTGCTAATCTTTCTTTAGAGGAACTCCGTGTGCTATGTATCACCCCTGGGAATTTGGATGCAGCCATGCCATAGTATGAAACTTGTAGCTTGTCATAATCTTCAAGTATGTTGATTGGTTTGCCATCCGACCAACTGCTTCCTGTGTCGAGCAACTGAGTGCTAACTTCACGTGCTTGATTTTTCTGATTTAAGCTTATCTGAATACTTTGTCGAGTAACATATAGCTTTTGAACCCAACTCTTCAATCTGATTAGTACCAGGCTAGTGGTGGACTTCGAAACATTTTCTCATAAATTCTTCTTCATTATTGGTCGAGACAGTATTAGCAAAGATCTCAGTGCTGTAGATGCTGATTTTGACTTCTACCTCTGCTCGGGGACGAATAAGAGGTTCTCAGGGACGAGCAAGTGCTTCTCGGGAATGGGCTAATGCTTCTCGGATAGATCATCTGTGATGAATATCAGAATGTTGAAAGGTCTTAACTTCATAAACTCCTCTTATATTTTAGATGATCCTCCTGCTGGTGAGGAACCCGTTTCAAAAGTAGAAGGAAAAGAAACCAATAGAATAGGAATCTCAATGTAATAGTTAGTATACATTTTCAGTCTCAATGTATTTTGTTTTTTTTTTGGATTTAATGAAAGACTTTCATTTTTATTCGCAATCTTAATTGCTATTGTCTTGTAAAATACTTTACATCTGTGCATATGTAAAAGATAACAATATTGTGTTGTTCATCGACCAACTTAGTAATAAAAAGTTGCAAGTATCAGTAATGTTGATCGATCACTTAATAATAAAGTAATGAGTATAAATTGTTCAAACTGTTTCCAACCAACCAAGGTGGATAAATAGTGTTTGTCGACCAACTACAGTTGATGGATTTTTATCTCCGACCAGCCATACTTGGTTCAATTTCAAATATTTTCATAAAATGTGCCCGACCAACTAAGGTCAATAATTTGTCCTCGTCGACCAACTACAGTTAGTGGGTTTTTATCCCCGACCAACCATACTTGGTTCAGTTTGAAATATTTTGTTCTTCGAGGAACTTTTTGTAATAATCTTACCTCCCGACCAACATAAGTTGTAATATGAGAGTATATTTTTATCTTACCAACCGTAATTGATCATGCTGGTGTACACCTCTTAACCAAAGGAGTAGTAGTTTTTTGGCTCCTTAGAGCTTTTGGCTCCTTAGAGCGCCTCCTAACCAAAGGAGTATTTTTTTGGCTCCTTAGAGCACTTTTTGGCTCCTTAGAGCACTTTTTGGCTCCTTAGAGCTTTTGGTCCATTAGCTCTGAGGATATCCTGGCGCTGAATGAACCTTCAAAATGTTTGACTGATGATAATAGGCAGCAAACTCCTCGTTTTTAAATTGTGTTCCATAGTCTGTGATGAAGGCATGAGGGAGACCATATCGGCAGATGATGTTCTTCCAAACAAATTGGTACACCTTCCTTCTCGTATGTCATGTCAATAAGTGGCTCAGCTTCTATCCACTAAGTAAAATAATCTAATGCGATGACGAGGTATTTGAATCTTCCTCGAGTCGTCGGCAATGGTCCAACCAAATCAATCCCCACATGGAAAATGGCCAAGGATAAATGATGGGTGTCAACAATGTTTGTGAAGTTCTTTGGATGGAAGAAAAGCGTTGGTACTTGTCACATTTCTTGGCATAAGCTATACAATCAGCTCTCATCGTCGGCCAGTAGTATCCCTGCGTCATCACCTTTTGCAAAAGTGTTCGACCTGCTACATGGGCTCCACAGGACCCTTCATGGATCTCTTTAATCAATTCACCTCGGAGGGATGTACACATCTTTGCAAACCTTCCATAATTCCTCGTCGAGCAGCTTTAAACTTCCATTTCTTGGCAGCGAGCTTATCTTCCGAATACCATTATACCGAGCATCTTTAAACTTCCATTTCTTGGCAGCGGGCTTATCTTCCGAATACCATTATACCGAGCAGCTTTAAACTTCCATTTCTTGGCAGCGAGCTTATCCTCCGGTAATTGTTCCTCCTTAATATATGCTCTGATAGGATCCATCCAAGATGTTCCTAAATCAAGGGTAATAATATTCATCGTCAGGTCTTCATCTATGCTCCGACTTTCTAATGCTTCAATTGGTATCGTTCTTCGCAGCTCGGTACGAGTAGCTGATGCTAATCGGGCCAAGGCGTATGCTCTCACATTCTCCGTTCTTGATATTCTTACCAGTTGAACAGCAACAAACTCTGATACCAACTCCATCACCTTTGCTTGATACTTGATCATCAATTCTCCTTTGGTTGCATATATTCCCAACATTTGATTTACGATCAATTGAGAATCACTGAAGACAATAACCTGCTGTGCCTCCATAGTATTTGACAAATTAAGACCTGCTATCATGTCCTCATACTCAATCTCATTATTAGAAGCTTTGAATTAGAAACGTAGGGCGTATTCCCTGTCGACCTCATCTGGGCTGTTCAAAACGATCCCTTCCCCACAGCCTGTAGTGAAAGACGATCCATCTACATATAGCCTCCATATAGGCAACTTGTCTTCTAATTTCTGGTCTGACAGAGTTCCTCGGTGGAATAATTTTCGCTTTCTTTCATCATGTCCTGATACTTCTGAATACACCTCTTGAATTTCGATATACCTCCTGAACTTCAATATACCTCCTGAACTTCAATATTCCTCCTGAACTTCAATATACCTCCTGAACTTCAATATTCCTCCTGAACTTCAATATTCCTCTTGAACTTCAATATACCTCCTGAACTTCAATATACCTCCTGAGAAAGTGATTAGTCGGGGTTGAATTTGATGCTCGACTGCATGATGATATAAGAATGTGCCACCAAATGAACAAATATATCTGTAATAGAAGCCCCCAACTGTGGAATGTGAACTTTGAATGAGATTTATCGACCAATACCAACCGGAGTTGGATTTTATCTACCAACCGGAGTTGGATTTTGTCTACCAACCGGAGTTGGATTTTATCTACCAATCGGAGTTGGTGGTAATTGATAATGAATGATGAAGACTTCCTCGGAGTTGACCAACAGATTGTTGGGAATAAGATAATATAAATGCAGGATACCTCCTCGGCGCTGACCAACAAATTGTTGGGAATAAAATATAATATAAATGCAGGATACCTCCTCGGCGATGACCAACAGATTGTTGGGAATAAGATAATATAAATGCAGGATACCTCCTCGGCGATGACCAACAGATTGTTGGGAATAAGATAATATAAATGCAGGATACCTCCTCGGCGATGACCAACAGATTGTTGGGAATAAAATATAATATAAATGCAGGATACCTCCTCGGCGATGACCAACAGATTGTTGGGAATAAGATAATATAAATTTCGGAGATATCCTTGGAGCTGAATAAGATATAATAAATGCTAGAGACATCCTTGCTGAAATGAGAATAGAATATGCATCCAAATAGATATAAAGAATAATTAAAAATAATAAAGTGCCTCGCCGATCCGTCGAGGTAGAATCATATAATGCCGAACAAGAATAAGATCTTTCAGAACATAAGAATATGGCCGAGAACGTTGTCAGGCCTGAATATAAATAAGAATTATCCGAACGAATGTTGTAATTCTCCTTAAAGCTGAATAAGTATCTTGTCGAGGCATAATTGCAGAATGCCGAATAAGAATAATATTTTCCAGAACATAAGGATATGGCCGAGAACTTTGTTGGGCCTGCATATAAATAAGAATTACCCCGACCAACTATCCGTTGGGGGTGAAATATAATAAATGTTATAGTTTTCCTCAAAGCTGAATATGATAATAAGTATCTCGCCGAGCTCCATGTTGAGATGAATATAGAATATGAATCCCAATGGATATATAGAATCATTTGTGCTGGAGAAGATATCTGGGCCTGAATATAAATAAGAATTACCCCGACCAACTATCCGTTGGGGGTGAAATATAATAACTGTTGTAGCTTTTCCTCGGAGCCGAATATATATAGAGAGAAGAAAGTTTTTCGAGCTCCATCCTGAGATAAATATAAAATATGAATCCGAACGGATATAGAATAATTTGTGCTTCCGCATTCGTCGGCATTGAATCTTGTGCCTGTAAAAATTAATAATTTGCTCTACCATATGTGTAGGCTGAATTGATTAGTCATGAGAATAATTTACTCATCCAATCAATATATGATATGTATCAGCATAAAAATTTCAAAATATGAAATAATATGTTTTATGCCAAATGTGTGTGAGATGGACAAATTATTATCAAATATGCATCATAAATAAAACGTAAAGTTTTTTGTAAATTTATTTAATCTTCAACAACTAATCAGGTATAAGTTGCTGTTTGAAAATTATTTATCACTTGGTTTTAAAAATATTTTTGGGGTGATCATAAGTTAAAAAAAAAACTTAAGCCCCCTGCTTGTCCCCAAGCCGAACTCGTGTTTAAAGAAATATCAGGGGTGTTTAGCATTTTTTAATACCCCAAGATTCTACTGCTGCCGACAAACAAAATGGATGTTGCCGACCAACATTTAAGGATATCTCAAATTATAGAATATATGGTTGGATGACCAGAATATATCGAATCTTTAGATCAAAAAATAACATTCAATGTAAAATTTAAGCCTTAAGAATGTTAATTAAATGAATAAATATATAACCCACTAGATCGTGTGATTTCGTCAAAGAAACCTTGTGATGTGATGAACGAGGGGCCAAAATATCAAATTTGTTCCCAGTCTTGATATGGTCATGATTATTTTACTAATCCTCTTTTACAAGAGGTGGGTAATGATTTTTCAGGTGAGAGAATTTTTTTTTTTTTTATATTGATCCCTTCCTATTCCCAATTTGGAGAGATAAAAATATGGTGAATGATCGAAATTATTACCAAATTTATATAAAAAATCAATCAATTTGACTTTATTGACATAGATGGAAGATGAACCAAATTAATTATATAATTCATAAAAGCGAATGCAAAGAGACTCAAACTTAAAGAGAGAGAGAATATATATGGGTCATGATTTCCATGAGAAGACTTTTCATTGTCTTTAACCTTTTCCCATTCTTTTATTAAAAATATGATAGAAATTTGAATAGACATCAAATAGCTTACAAAATTTATTTCAAAATCAACAATGAAAATGATCAAATCTTATCATCGTCGTATATATTGGCATATGTAATCATTTAAAATATTTATTCCATGATATAAAATTAAAACTTGAGAATCAAGCAAAGAGTTATGATTTATGAAATCTACTATTTTTCAGATTTCTAAATAAGGATGAATCTAACAGTTATGATTTAAAAATCATGAGATGCAACATTTTGCAGATAAAAATTGGACAATTAATTTATGTATATAAACATAAAAATCACGATTCAATCAAAAGATGTATGTATAATTGATTATACGTAGAGAAAATAAAAACTTAGCTTTTGGTGGAGAACAACGCTTGTAACACGTTCCCACAGACGGCGCCAATCTGTTGATGTAAAAAACTAGATCGCTCTAATTTTTCAATCACAGATAAATAAATAAGACAAAGATTTTTAAAGTGGTTCGGCTAGGAATAAAGCCTACGTCCACTGTTATGTTATTGCTGAGTGTTTGTGGAATTCTTGATTACAAGTTCTCTCAAGAAATTCCCGTCCCCTTGAATGAGGATGATACAAGGTATTTATAGCCCTTAGGCTGTACATGAAAGGTTCAATACATTAAATGATATACATATGAAAGGGTAATACATTTAATGCAGCGTGTGCGTCAAGAATATAATGAATAGTTGAACAGTTGTCCGTCTGGTAATTAATGATACGGCCGAGATGCAGTTCGGACCGCCTTAGTTGCTCGTTGATCAAGAGTTCCTCGGAGTGCTTAGAGTATCTCGGGATGATAGAGTTCCTCGGGGTGTCCTCCTCGTTGCTCGGAGAGAACATGACTTGGTCGGGGGAAATAAACTTCCTCGTTGTTATTGTGCCATGTAGATTGACACGTGTCTTCTTATTATTGGTCCACATCAGCAGATTAAATTTGGTATCAACAGAATTCTTGATTACAAGTTCTCTCAAGAAATTCCCGTCCCCTTGAATGAGGATGATACAAGGTATTTATAGCCCTTAGGCTGTACATGAAAGGTCCGATACATTAAATGAAATACATATGAAAGGGTAATACGTTTAATGCAGCGTGTGGGTCAAGAATATAAACATTCAATGAACAGTTGTCCGTTTAATGATACGGCCGAGATGCAGCTCGGACCGCCTTAGTTGCTCGTCGTTCAGGAGTTCATCGGAGCGCTGGAGTTCCTCGGAGTGTTGTAGTTCCTCGGGGTGTTGTAGTTCCTCGGGGTATCCTTGTTGCTCGGAGCGAACATGACTTGGTCGGGGGAAATAAACTTCCTCATTGTTATTGTGCCATGTAGATTGACACGTGTCTTCTTATTATTGGTCCACGTCAGTAGATTAAATTTGGTATCAACAATAAGTTTATATCGTTTAAAAATTTATATGCTTATTGAAGGAAAATATCTTAGCGATAAAATTTGGTTTCAAATTAGACTACGTGCTGAATATTCAAACTTAGACTTTTACACTAAAAAATTTATAAAATATAATAAAAATAAAGAACTCCATAAAGAACTTTTAAAATATTACGAAGATAATATAGCAGATATAAAAGAAAGAATCCATCAATATAAACTAGAAATAGAAATCTTAGGAGAAAAAGGACGTTTATGTTAGCTCATGATAACTGAAAAAGAATTTTTAAAAAGCAGACTAATAGCCGAATATAAAATCTTAGATAAAGCTATAAGCGAAAAAGATAAAAATATAAAAAAATAAAAATTATATACAAGCTACTATTAATACTTGGACAATTAGAATAGCAAACGAAAAAATTCAACAATATAAGTTAGAATTAGAAATATTAAGCGAAAATGGTAGATTTTAATGCAAACTGAAAAACAACAAATAAGAAGTTCAATAGAACATTGTAGACTTATAATAAAAAATCAAAATAACTATTTAAGGCTCATTATAAAATTTAGAAGTTTACACTTAATAGATAGCACTATTCGGGTAATAGAATATTACGAAAAAAGAACATTAGCGTTAGAAAATCAACTCGCAATATTAATAGAAAAAGGAAAATTTTAATGCGAACTGAGAAAGAAAGACTAAAAAATTCAATAACTTACAAGGAAAGTAATAAAACTACTTTATAAATTTAAAGAGATCACAAAAAATCGTAACGATATACGAATAAAAGAAAGTATAAAAAATCTAATTAATAAACAAGAAAAAAGATCTTTAGCTTTAGAAACTAAGTTAGGTGTATTAGCAGAAAAAGGCAGGTTTTAATTAATTTATGAATAATAACCTTTTAGAAAGAATTAAAAAGTTAGAAGATAACCAAGATTATATAAAAGAGTTGTTAGACGTTATTAATACTAAGTTACATTTAATAAAAATTGAAATAGATAAATTATCAAATATTTTATACACAAGAGAAGAAAAATCTGACACACCTGAAATTAACGAATTAATTGAAAAATTTAGAAATCTAAAAAGGGACATATACCAAATAGTCCCTCAAACATTTTTTAATACTTATTTAGTCCAAGCTTTTTTTTTTTGCCTCAAAAAGTCCTTTGCCACATATTTTGAAAAGGGAGTGTCGCTGGCGCGGACCTCTAAAAATAAGAGAATATTGAGTGCTTGAGGGACTAAATGGGTTAAACTAAAAATATGTGTCATTTTTAAAAAATATATATTTATAGTAGGGACTATTAAATAATTGACCCATCTAAAAACTGACCCTAAACCTGTTAAAACTAAATTAAATTTATTTTACTCTAAAGATGACATCTTCCTCAACAAGTAAAGGAAAAGAGATATTTAGGATTGAAAATCTATATAATAATGAAGAAGACACTAAAAAATATATAGAAAAAGGTATTCAAAAAGCAAAGGGACAACAATTATATCAAAAGAATTTGTTAGATTTTACAAATAAAATATATAATCATACTAGTCAACGAAAAATAACCGCAATTAATAGTGAAGTAATTTTAGATTTAATAACTAAAGAATTAGCAGAAAAATTAGCTAAAATAGACGCAGAATTTATGCATTTAGGAGTAATAGTTATAGGATTAGTAGGATTAACTAGGTTAGAAGCAGGAACTAAAGTTTTAGTATATATTTATGATGATAGATGGAATAATCATAAACAAGCACAAATAGCTAGCGCCGAAGTAGACTTATCAAGAAACGCAGCAGTCATAGGATGTATACCTAATTATTGTATAGATATAAATGAATTTGGTAAACATATAAAAATAGCCATAAGAACAAGAGGATATAATATGACAGGACAATATAATAATCTTTTAGTATATACTTTATTTATGGGAAAAGTATTTAATCACTATAAAATAAATTTTAAAGCTGAATTTGACTGTATAGTAAAATCATTTAATAGTAAATATGTAGAAATGATAGAAGCACAAAAAATCGATAGTAGTATTTATGAAGAAATCGAATGAAAATTACCTAATCTAAGTATAACAAACCCAAAAAATCCTGAAAAGAATAAAATATATGAAAATCAAGTAGGACAAAGTAGTATTAAATTTAGTCGTTATAAACATATAGAAGAAGAAAGCGAAGAATTATTAAATGAAATTAATGTTTTAATTATAGATGAACAAATAGAAGAATTATTCAATCTATTAGAAGACAAAATTTATGATATAATAATAGAAGATTGCGATACTCTAACAACAGAATAATTAATTACAAAATATGGTAATGAGGATAATAAAGAAACTATAATCTCTATATATTGCGCTGAGGGAACTAATGAAGATAATAAAAGAAAAATAATAAACATAGGATTAGATAAATTTCTAAATGAAGAAGAAATTATAAAAACATTAGAAGAAATAAATCCAGCCGAAGAAACTACTGAAACCTCAACAGCACAAACCTCAAAATCAACCACTAGCGATTATTCAACACATCAACATTTAGGAGCTACAAAAGAAAAATACAATGAAAATAATAAAATAACACCCGGTAATAAAAGTAGAAGTAGATATGTATTCGATACTAGTTCTAACATAAATCAATACGGTAGTATATTAAACTTAGATAATATTAACCCTTTAGATTGGGAAACCGCAATAGAAATATGGGAAAAATGATGTTATAGGAAAACTACTTTAATAGAATTTATAAATAAAAGTGAATACGAATCATACTTTGAAAATACTTTACAAGAAAGTGTATCAAATTGGTATTTAACATTTAAACTACAAGAAGAATACTTAACTTTTAAAGAAAACTTTAATATAGAAAGATTTACTAATTTAATTAAATTATCTTTTTTAGGTAATAATAGATTATTACAAATAACCGAAAAACAAACTAAAGCCCTTAGAAATCTAGAACAATTACAAATATGTAGATTAGAATATATAGGAGACTATACTAGAAAATTTGTAAAATACTGGACACAGACAGGACGAACAACAGATGTTAGTTTAATAGATAGATATATACCAAAAATACCAGGAAAAATAGGCGAAAAGATATGGAAAAATTGGCAAAAACTTGATGACTCTAAAACTAATGCATCAGTAGGATCTAGAATTAATGTAGTATATAATACTTTAAAATCTGAATGTAGAAAACTAAAAGAAGGTAAAGAAATTAAAAAACAATATTATCATACTTGTCAACAGTTAGACTTACCACCTCAATATGGTTGTGATAAAAAGCGAATAATAACAACTAAACATAAAAATATCAATAAATATAAATCTAGAAAGAAATTCAACAACTATAAAAAATATAAAAGTTATAAAATAAGACCCAGTAGAACATTTAAAAAACCTTATAAATATAATAATTATAAGAGAAAAAGGCCATGGTATAAAAAGAGAAAAATAAAAGATAATAAAGATTTAAAAGAAACAAAAGATAATAAAGATCATAAAGGAGTTAATAAAGTAACAAATTGTAAATGTTTTATATGTGGAGACCCTAATCACATTAGACCTAATTGCCCTTATAGAAATAAAAACAATAATATATCTAAAATACAAGAAAAAATAAATATATTAGAAGATATTGAAGAAGACTTAGGAGATACAATAGAACTAGAAAGTATATACGATGAATATGAAGAAATAGATAATATTAGCGTATATAGTATAGAATCTATAGAATCTTTAGAATCTCTAGACTCTGATAATGATGATATAGAAATCTTAGAACAAAGTTTAGAAGATTTAAAATTTTGCTATAATATAGAAGAATGTAAATATAAATTAAAACAATTTCTATTTATACAATTAAATTGTGCAAAATGTTTAAAATAATATAAAGAATTATATATATGTGAAAGTTGTAAACAAAATTTATGCGTTGATTGTTATAATTACGAAATAATTAATACACATAAAGAACAAATAAATAATACTAATAAAACTACACTAATTACTTTCCCTATAAAAATAAAATTTGCTAATAAAACTATAGAAGCAACAGCAATGTTAGATACTGGAGCAACTAAAAGTTTAATTCATGTAGATTTAGTAGAAAAAGAAGATGCTAAAGATTTAAATTACCCTGTTTATATACACCAATTTAATAAAGATGCTATACCTATAACTCAATGTATACAAAATATACCTATATATATAAATGATGAACAATTTACTTTACCACAAACATATATAACAAATGTAAAAAGTCATCACCCGTTTATATTAGGATTAAATTTTATTCAATCATTAACAGGAGGATTTATGTACACACCATCAGGAATACAATTATTCAAAAAAGGAACACATATTATACCCAATAATCAAACTAATTTAATAAAACAAGAAAATAAATTAATTCTTAATAATAATATAATATTAGAACCAATTGAAGACATAAAACTAAATAATAATGAATTAGACAAAGATTATTTAAATGACTATTTACAATATCTAGAAGATAGTGAAAATCTTGAAATTGAATGTAATAAACTAAATA
Source organism: Sambucus nigra (assembly GCA_949130495.1). Taxonomy (NCBI): domain Eukaryota; kingdom Viridiplantae; phylum Streptophyta; class Magnoliopsida; order Dipsacales; family Adoxaceae; genus Sambucus; species Sambucus nigra. Next base: position 315,520,988 of record OX422219.1, on the reverse strand, counting down.
ATATTATGTTTAAAAACACAAAATTAGAATTAGAAGATTTAATTAGATTAGCTGAAAAAACGGGAATCATAGGAGAAAACCCACAAAAACACTGGGATAAAAATAAAATTGAAGCTAAATTAAATATAATAAACCCAGATATAACTATAAAAACTAAAGATATTGCTTGTGAATTAATTGATCAAGAAGAATTCAAAATACAAATAAGGGAATTGTTAAATCTAGGAGTATTTCAAAAAAGTATAAGTAGACATAGAAGTCTGGCATTTATGATAAGAAATCACGCTGAAATAAAACGAAATAAAGCTAGAATGGTAATTAATTATAAAAGATTAAATGACAACACATATGACGATAGTTATAACATTCCTAATAAAGACGAATTAATTAATAAAATTCAAGATAAAAAATACTTTTCTAAATTTGACTGTAAATCTGGTTTTTGGCAAATAAAGATGCAAAAAGAATCAATAGAATGGACAGCCTTTACTTGTCCAGAAGGACACTTTGAATGGTTGGTCATGCCTTTCGGATTAAAGAATGCACCTCAAATATTTCAAAATAAAATGGATACAATATTTAAAAAACATTCTGAATTTTGTATAGTTTATATAGATGACATACTTGTATTTAGTAACACTAAACAGGAACACATAAATCATTTACAAATAGTTTTTAAAGAATTTATAAATCAAGGACTAATAATTAGTAGCAAGAAAATGCAATTAGAAAAAGAAGAAATTGAATTCTTAGGATTATATATAAAAGGCGGAAAAATAGAATTAGAAGAACATATAGTTAAAAAGGTTTTAGACTTTCCAGATAAAATTGAAGAAACTAAAAAATTGCAAGCATTCTTAGGACTACTAAATTATTGTAGATATTTTATACCCAACTTATCAAAATTAGTAGGACCTCTATATAGTAAACTAGGAAAAAACGGACAAAAATATTTTAATAATGAAGATATAAAATTAGTTCAAAAAATAAAACAAATAGTAAGTAAATTAGAACCCTTGTCTTTACCTATAGAAAATAGCTATAAAATTATACAAACAGATGCATCAGCAATAGGATGGGCATGCATATTATTACAAAAACCAAATAAAAATAGTAATAAAAATGAAGAAGAGATATGTAAATATTGCTCAGGTAATTTTAATGAAACACAAGGTAGATTACCATCTACAGACTTAGAAATATTAGGAGTAATAAATACATTAGAAAGATTTCAATTATTTTTAGGAAACGAATTTTTAATAAGAGCTGATTGTGATAATATAGTAAAACATTTTAATAAAATAAATCAAAGTAAATCTGCAACAAAAAGATGGCTAAATTTTATAGATCATATTACAGGAAAAGGCTTCACACCACAATTTGAACATATAAAAGGAAAAGAAAACCAGTTAGCTGACATATTATCCAGATTAATTACTAACTCTTTGTAATTTTGCAGATGTCTCAGCAAAAAGGATCTTCATCAGGAACAAAAGAGTATATTAATCATTTTATACAATATCCTAACCAATTATTTGCTGTTATAAATGAGAAGCAAAAGTTCAGATAAAAAATACCCGTCATAGAAGAACAACAAAAGATGATGGATAATCTATGGTTTAACCGAAAATACAACAGAGGATCTTTTATACATACTATGAATTATTTAAATATATATTTTCATAATATTTCTCATCATGTAAGATCACTAGAAGCACAAGTTAACTATTATAAATCTCGATCAAATCCACAGTTAATAAAAGATCAAGAAACAATAATAAAACACTACAAAACCTTAAATTTAAAAAACCAAGAAAATGAAGTAAAAATTAAACAATTAGATCTTTATAGCGATAATAAATTTTCAGCTTCTTTTGATCCATATTATAAATTCATTTTAAGAACAAAAGTTGAAACACTTCTACCAAGAGACTTAATAGAAAAAATATTTTTATTTTCTAAAGAAAAAGACATAAAAAATTGGGTCGTTATACAAAATCATTTTCGTATTGGTATGGAACCACTAGGATGTACATATAAATACGAACATTTACGTAACAATTTTCAAAATAAATATGCCACTATAATTTTATTAGATATAGAATATAAATATTTTGAAGATTTTATCATAACTAGACTTAATACTATATTTCCTAATAATCCACCAATAGAAATAGAAGTTACAATTAGTTTATTATTAGAATATGGTATGGTAGCTAGTCTTTTAATTCCCCCGCCATGGGATCAAATAATAAATAGTAATTTTCCAAACAGTCTAATAGATGCAATCAGTGAAAAACATTTAGGAAAAATAATTTCATCAAATCTTTTATTAATAATAGAAAGCATACCACCAGAATGGGTAGGATTAGGTCAAATTATTCATAGCAGACATAATATATTCTTAGAACATAGAAATGACAAAATATCTAACTATTTTCTCCAAGCAAGAGACGATGATTCTATGATACAAAACAAAAAAGCAACAGAAGAATTACTTAAATTATATAAGGTGTATATGATTATGAATGAAGTCCCTTCAGACCCGTGGCACATGGTAAAAGAAAATTTTAACATGATAATTTTTGTGCCAAAAAATCCCTTTAGCTTAAATATAAAATATTTTAATAAAGCTTTACTATCTAATGAAGTAGAAGAAGCAATAGAAAATGAAAAATCAACTAATTATCATTATACAAATTATAGACATTCTGATTCCGAAAATGACTCAATAGACTCTATGGATTCTGTCACCAGGCACAATATTGATAATATGATGGAACCTTAAAGATGCAATCATAAATTTAAAAGTTGCAATAGATTAATTAAATCATTAATAGAAGCAAAAATAATTACTACATCAATAATCAGTCAGCCTACCGTCAGCAAAACCAGTCATTAGAAGCAACAAAAACAAAGACGCAAGCAATGACGCAAGAACAAAAACCACAAATCACTGTGCAAACACTGTGTACTTTTACTGTGCAATCACGGTCAGCACTGTGCGCTTTTTTGAAAAAATAAAACTACTGTGCAAGATTCGAAAGCAGCCCCCGTTTATTTTCCTGTACATAAAGTTGGCATCCGATGCTCCTTTTCTCCTATAAAAGGAGATCACTCCCTTCAGTGAAGAACCAGAGAAGAACCAGAAAACTAAATCCACAACCACAACCAAACGTCCAGTACTCTCAAACCATCTCAGCCTCCTTAAAGTTTCTGTTCTAATTTTCAAGCTTTGTTAAATTTCCAGTTCCAAGTTTCAGTTCTACTTTCCATATTGTAAAACTCTCTAGTAAGTTTTCTTTATATTTTCCTGTAAATTATGGCATGTATCTTTGTTTGTATATCACCTGTAAATTAAAGTTTGTAATCGCATGTTTAATTTCCAGTAATAAAATCACCAGTTTTTATTTGACTTTTCGGGGAACCCACTCTGAGTACTTAGATAATATTTTTATTATGTTTTGATATAATATTAAAGGATCCTTGAGGATTTGTTTTCATGGTAATATTGACATAAATATTTTAATGAACTCTGGAATGATCTTCTGTTTATAAATTTTCGGTGTCCTGTGAGTTGCCATTGTCGCCGTTTTTAGCCATAGGCGTTGATATTGCCGTAGTCTTTATAACCTTGTGATAGGTTTTTGGCTTGACTGGGCTGCTACAGTTATCTGTAGTACTATGGACTTGAGGATTATTCATAAATAATTGTTAATTCTACTGTTCATTTTACTGTTCATGTCACTGTTCATCCATGTGCTAAAATAGCGTGGCTTCTTAACATCCTTCTTTACCAATCGGTAATATGTGACATTGTGACTGAGTTTGTCACAATTATGGTAGTTCATTCCTAATGGGTGAGCCTTCTCCAAATGCCTATTTATACCGTAAGTGAAGCACACAATATTTACACCGTTAGCGACTTCAATACTTGATTTCGTGGCTTATATTCCTTTTTTGCTCCATCTTCTCTCGCCTTTTCCTTCAACCCATCCTCAAAATCGTGTTCCATGATTTGGGTCATCTCAAACAGTTATGTGTAACTTCTTAGCCTAAGTCCCACCAACTCTACTGCGGAGTCCTCGCTTCAGCCACTAAAAATTTTTAGACTTATTTTCCTCATTGTCAACAAGATAGGGTCAAATTGTAATAATTCTGCAAAATTTGATTCATACTGGGACAATGACTTGGTTCTCGAGTCAACTCCATAAATTCTAACTTTAACTTCTCCCTAGATGCGGTCGGGAAGTGCTTCTTTAAAATGAGTTCTTTGAATCTGGCCCATCACATAGCCACAACTTTTCCTTCTAATCATGTCCTCTTGATCATGGACCACCAATTATCCAACTCAACCTCAAACATAAAGGATGATAGGGAGACCTTTTTCTCCTAAGTGCAATTTAAAACAATAAAAGTCTTCTCCATCTTTCGAATCCAGGCGTTGACCTTTAAAGGGCCAACCTTTACCTTAAAAACCTTTTATCGTAATTTCTTAAATTATTGAATGGTGTATCCAACTGGACTTTGCTTGACTGCCTTGCAGTTATGGCCCTAGCTTGGTCTTCCATGAACCCCACTACCATTTTTGGCACATGTTCTGTGACCGTGTTATATGGTTTATGACGCCACTAGCTCTGCGATGACCTCTTTTCACGACATTCCTGATAAGAATCACACGCGTATTAAGTCTATTTTAATATTACTTCTACATAATAGAAATATTCCTAATGCTCCTAAAGTTTTCCTAGGCCGAACGCTCTGAAATCATTTTTAATGTCTCGCAGCTTGCCTTAATCGGTGGCGGAAATTAGGTCATTTTTTCTCACGAGAATTTAAATCTTACATAGTCAAATTCCATGGCTATACCCATATTTCAAGCAAGGGGGACTCTCATCCAACAAAGATATAAAAACTAGGGTTTTAGTAAGGAAGGAGATGGTGAGGAAAGATCCCTTACATTAGTGGATTAATCCGATGAAAAGTAGCCTTCTGTCGCCTCTAGCTCCTTTTTTCATCTTGTGAATAGTAGTCCTCCACCACCTTACTCCGACATCACTTCATTCTTCACACACAACCCTTTTTTTCTCTCTCTAGAATATGTTTTAGGGTTTCTACTAAATTTGGGAAGTGTCCCAAAGGTGGGTATTTATAGGTTTTAGTAGGGAACCTGGGATTTTCCTCGTTTGGACTCTTTTCCACAAATACCATTTTAAGAGGCTTCTATAATCCTCTAGTTTTTCTCCTTAAATCATGACATAATAAGGACACGTCATCACCCCATGTGGTACTTTGATGGCACTAGGCTTAACAATTATCACCTTTAGTCGTGGTCTTTCATTGCATTCAGCGGCCCTTTAATAATAAGATGTAGCCTATGGACTTCATAAGTCCGCGGACACTTCCCTTTACCTAGGTCCTAAAAGATTTAACTATAGATAGTTGCCTCCTTATAGATGCGACCTCTTAAGGGTTTTGGATTGTTAAAGAAAGCTTCCCCCTTCACTCTTAGTCTGAAGTCAAACCATTATTAAGTCGAAAACATAGTCATGAACTACAAGGCCCAAAACATAGTCATGAACTACAAGGCCCTTTGGACCCAATATTTGTTTCTGAGTCCCAAGAGGCTTCAATTATAGATCCCTGAGACCGATTCCAAGGGCTTTGGAGCCTATGAAAAGACATAATTTCAAGTACCTGGGTATGTATGCTTTAATGAGCTCTCAGTTACCTAGAGCCATTTGTTCTCTTCGTTCCTTTAAGGATTCTGTTGATACCAAAATTAGTACGTTGATGTGGATGAATAATAAGAAGACACGTGTCAATCTACGTGGCACAATAGCAACGAGGAAGATTGTTTCCCCGACCAACATACTCACTCTGAGGAACACCAACCCTCCGAGGAACTCTTATCCTCCGAGGAACTTTTGGACGACGAGCAACTAAGGCGGTTCGAGCTGCACCTCGACCACAGCATTAATTGCCAGATAATCAACAGTTCAACTATTCATTGAATGCTTATCATCTTGACGCGCACGTTTGAAGAACATTAAATGAATTACCCTTTCATATGTGTATCATTTAATGTGACACCCTTTCATGTACAGCCTAAGGGCTATAAATACCTTGTATCACCCTCATTCAAGGAGGACCCCAGAATTTCTTGGTATCACTTGTAATAGAGAATTCCTAGACACTCAGCAATAACATAATAGTGGACGTAGGCCATTCTTATAAGGCTGAACCACTTTAAAAATCTTTGTCTCATTTATTTATCTGTGATTGAATAATTAGAGTAATCTAATTTTTTACATCAACAGATTGGCGCCGTTTGTGGGAATCGATTGTTATTATCGTTTTTCACCAAAAATCATTCATCATCAATGGCGGATAATCCAGAATCTAGCAATCGAAACGCTGGAAATGCTGGAAATCCTCTAAATCCCTCTGCACCTCCAGATCTGGCCGGAATTATGACGAATCTGGCTCAAGGACAAACCGCCATGCAAGACACAATGAGGCAACTCATACAAACCCTTCATGGCGGTGCACCTGCACGTTCAGGACAACGAAGTGGTCGGAGGCAAACTTATTTACTTTCTTCACGATCCAGGCGTACTGAATCATATCGTAATGAAGAGTCTGATGATTTCTCTTATCAACCTGGGCGAACTTCATCAATAAGGGCTACAGATATTGATCAACATATCACTCTCTCTCCAGAAAGACTCAGTGCCTTAGAAAGACTGAGTAGGGTGTCTCCTTTCAGTCGATTAGGCCCTAGGAGAAATAGGAGTCCACCTAAGACCATGTCGAGGAGTTTTCGACAATCATCAGATCTAAGAGAAGGATCAGCACAATCACGACCAGTTGCTCGTCAAGATAAATCTCAAGAGGCTACTTCAGAACGATCTATTTCTCGAACCAATAGGCCCGAGGAAGGAAATGAAGCGTGGAAAGGGTCCTTTCAGCGATTGGAGGATAGATTGGGAGAAATGGCTAGGGCGAAGAATCCCCTACAACGAACTTTTGTTCAAGAGACACCTTTTGTCCAGGCCATTGTTAATTTTCCTACACCATCAAAGTTTAAAGCACCAGTAGTGACCCCTAAATATGATGGAAAGACAGATCATGTTCTTCATATAGAGCAATATCAAGCTGCCGCCGATATCTATGCTGTTCCCGACGAGATGAGATGCAGAGCGTTCTCAGGAACTCTTACTGGAGCTGCCCGGATATGGTACAACAATCTTCCTCGGGGTAAGATTTCAACTTTCTTTCAGTTGGCCGAGTTGTTCATCGGCAATTTCTGTTTTGGAGCAAAGCCAGTAAAACGAGTAGCACACTTGCTAAGTGTTAGACAAAAATTTGGTGAGAGTACTAGAGATTACATAACTCGTTTCAATAACGAGAAGCTGGAAGTTATAGATTACGAGGAGAAGACAGCAATCACCGCCTTGATGAGTGGGTTGTTGCCTAATAAGTTGTATTACACCTTGGCGAAAGATCCACCTAAAACTATGTCAGAGTTGATGGCAAAAGCGGTCAAAATCATTAATGCCGAGGAAGCTATGGCTGCAAAGAAGAATATAGATAAAGACACCAAGGTGGACGTCGACAAGTCTAAAAATAAAGAGCATAAGGGCAATGGTGGCGACAAGCGTTCCAGAAATAATAAGTCATCATGGGAAGTCCTGAAGAAATTCGATAATTATACTCCCTTGAAAATGGGTATTAATCATGTCTTGGAGGAAATCAAGAATAGCGAGGAAGTAAAGTGGCCGAAGAAACTGAGGTCAGATCCTGATGCGAGGAACAGGGACAAGTATTGCGAGTTCTACAAAGATCATGGCCATATGACTAAAAATTGCATAGCTCTTCAGAACGAGATTGAAACACTCATCCGAAGAGGAAAGCTAGCAAAGTATGTTGATCGGGGAGGTGAAAGAAGAAATAATGATCGAACTAGAGAGAGATCTAGATCTCCCCGTCGAGCAGAGGAGAAAAAGAAGAGAGAACATGAAGATGATGCCGAGGATGACCCCGATCTTCCCAAGAAACCAAGGCAACCATAACGAGAGGTATTTTCCATACGTTTTGGGGCATTTGATTGTAATGTTATTACAGGAGGAGATGAAGGAGGAGGAGACCTTACTGCAGAAAGAAAAGCTTACCTCGGAGAGGCAAAAGCTTGTTCGTACATTCAGCGAATAAATTTGGCCGAGGAGGATCGTCCGAGGAAGGTAAACAAAGAGAAGCTGGTCATTGGCTTTTCAAAAAATGACCTGGCAGGTGTTCTTTACCCTCACGACGACCCTTTGGTGATTAAAATGAGTATGAAAGAAGTAGTGATTTGAAGGGTGCTGGTAGACAATGGTAGTTCAGCAGACATCATGTACTATTCATGCTTTGACAGCTTGAATTTAAAATTATCTCAATTGGAACCTTATCACAGACCTCTTTTGGGTTTTGCTGGCGAGAAAGTTTTGCCACTTGGGACGATCAAGTTGGACATATTCATTGGAACTTGGCCTGCTTGTCGAACAGAGAGAATACGCTTCTTTGTGATGGATAAGAATGTGCAGTCAGCCTACAGCATCATTATGGGAAGAGTTGGTTTGAAGAAGTTCGAAGCAGTTCCATCTACAGTACATCAATGCTTAAAATTCCCAACAAATTTTGGAGTAGGAGTTGTGAAAGGTGATCAGAAAGTAGCTCGGGAATGCTATTATTCATCTGCCGAGCAAGAGGAACTTGAAGACTCAAGAAAAAAGACTACTACCTACCAGGTGGATGAAGGTACAGAAATTGAAACACTGGATCCTCGAGATGAATCCCAACTTGTAAAAGGACAGGTGGTGGAATCTACAGAAAATATTATTCTGGACGACAAGCATCCTGAACGAGTAACCCAGATAGGTTCAACGTTGGATGCTTCAATAAAACAGGAGTTGATAACTTTCTTGAGAAACGGGAAGAAAACTTTTGCATGGAGTCATGAAGACATGCCAGGAATAGATCCAAACTTCTTATGTCATGAGCTCAATGTGAATAAGGAGATCAAGCCTGTAAAGCAGAGAAGAAGGGTATTTAGCCCCGAGAAGAATCAGGCTATACAAGAGGAGGTCGAGAAGCTCCAGAAAGCCCAATTCATTGAAGACGTGAAGTATCCAGACTGGTTGGCAAACGTGGTGATGGTAAAAAAGAAAAAACATAAATGGAGAATGTGTGTTGATTTCACCGATTTTAACAAGGCGTGCCCAAAGGATCATTTTCCATTGCCCAAAATTGATCAACTAGTAGATGCTACCTCGGGACACGAGCTGCTCAGCTTTATGGATGCTTACTCTGGATATAACCAGATCAAAATAAAACCTGAAGACAGGGAAAGTACTTCTTTTATTACCCCTAGGGGAACTTATTGCTATAATATTATGCCTTTTGGTTTGAAAAATGCAGGAGCAACATACCAGCGGCTGATGAACAAGGTTTTCACCGAACAAATCAGTCGCAACATGGAAGTCTATGTCGATGATATGCTGACAAAGAGCAAGAAAGCTGATGATCATCTAGTTGACTTAGCTCAAACTTTGATCAACTGGATAAATACCAAATGAAGCTTAACCCGACGAAGTGTACATTTGGAGTACGAGAAGGGATGTTCCTCGGATACATCGTCAACCAGCGAGGCATTGAGGCGAATCCAGAAAAGATCAAAGCTCTTTTAGGGTTGCGATCTCCAACGACGAAGAAAGAGGTGCAGAGTCTTACAGGACGAGTTGCAGCGCTCAATAGATTTATATCCCGAGCAACTGATAGGTGCCTTCCATTCTTCAAAACACTCCGAAAAACTTTCGAGTGGAATGATGAATGTGAAAAAGCCTTTCAAGACTTGAAGAAATATCTGGGAACACCTCCATTGCTGTCCAGACCAGTGACGGGCGAAAAGTTGTACTTATATCTGGCAGTATCAGAGAATGCAGTCAGCTCGGCACTGATCAGATTGGAGAATGGAGTCCAGAAGCCAATTTATTACACGAGTAAGGCTTTCCGAGGTGCACAGATCAGGTACCCAAAGTTGGAAAAATTGGCATTGGCATTAATTGAAGCAAGTAGAAGAATGAGGCCATATTTCCAGGCCCATACCATCGTCGTGTATACCGACATGCCGTTACGACAAGCCCTTCACAAACTAGAAAAATCAGCGAGACTGATGTATTGGACAATAGAGCTCGGTGAATATGATATTGTGTATGAACCTAGATCATCACTAAAAGGGCAGGCCGTAGCAGATTTTATAGCAGAATTTACTTATCCTGATACCCCCGAGGAGCAAAAGTTACTCGCTGATCGACCTGTGGATGTTACAGGATCAACAAACATGAGCTCAGACCAACCCCGGTTGGAAAAAAAACTTGTGGATGTAGAAGGATCATCAACTTCGAACTCAGACCAGCTCCGGTTGGTAAAAGAGCGAGAAGAGATGGTCGACGAGGAGCGAAAAGTACCAGGGGAGGATGAAAGGAAGCAACAAATATTTCACCGAGGAACTTTATCAGATAAGGAATTTGAAGACGGGTTACCCATATGGAGATTATATGTAAATGGCTCATCTTGCACAGCAGGCTGTGGGGCAGGAATTGTTTTGAACACCCCAGACGAGATTGACATGGAATATGCCTTACGATTCCAATTCAAAGCCTCCAATAATGAGGCTGAGTATGAGGCCATGATAGCAGGTCTTAATTTAGCAAAGATTATGGAAGCGCAACAAGTGATGGTATTCAGTGATTCTCAATTGATTGTAAATCAGATGATGGGAACATATGCAGTTAAAGGAGAATTAATGGTCAAGTATCATGCCAAGGTAATGGAGTTATTGGAAGAATTTGATGCGATTCAGTTAATCAGAATGCCAAGAATAGAGAATGCACGAGCAGACGCACTGGCCCGACTAGCCTCAGCTACTCGTACCGAGCTGCGAAGAACAATACCAATTGAAGTATTAGAAAGTCGGAGCATTGATGAAAACCTGACGATGAATGTTATCACTCTTGATTTAGGACCATCTTGGATGGATCCCATCAGGGCATATGTTGAAGAAGGAGAATTATCGGAAGATAAACTCGCTGCCAAGAAATTGAAGTATAAAGCTGCTCGGTATGTACTAACTAATGGTATTTTGTATAGACGAGGAATTATGGCAGGTTTGCAAAGATGTGTACATCCTTCCGAGGTGAAAGAATTAATTGAAGAAATCCATGAAGGGTCCTGTGGAGCTCATGTAGCAGGTCGAACACTTTTGCAAAGGGTGATGACTCAAGGATACTACTGGCCGACGATGAGGGCTAATTGTATAGCCTATGCTAAGAAATGTGACAAGTGCCAATGTTTTTCCTCCATCCGACGAACTCCACAAGCATTGTTGACACCCATAACTTCCCCTTGGCCATTTGCCATGTGGGGAATCGATTTGGTTGGACCACTTCTGACCACCCGAGGAAGATTCAAGTACCTCGTCGTCGCAGTAGATTATTTTACTAAGTGGGTAGATGCTGAACCCCTTATCGATATGACGTACGAGAAGGTATACCCGTTCATTTAGAAGAACATCATCTGTCGATATGGTCTCCCTCATGCCTTCATCACAGACCACGGAACACAATTCGACAACGAGGAGTTTGCTGCCTATTGTCAACAATCAAACATCCTGAAGACCCATTCAACACCAGGTCATCCTCAAAGCAATGGGCAGACATAGGTGATGAACAGAACACTGCTAAATGGTTTGAAGAAGAGGGTAAGTGAAGCTAAAGCTAATTGGATTAACGAGCTACAGTCAGTCTTGTGGGCTTACCGAACAACTCCCCGAGCAGCAACGGGAGAATCCCCATATATGTTAGCATTTGGAAGTGAGGCCGTAATACCTGCCGAGTTGGGTCTTCCAACACACAGAGTGCTGAATTTAATTTCCCCAGTCAGCGACTTAATGAGAAGACTGGATTTGGATATGCTCGAGGAGGTTAGAGAAGAGGCAACCATTAGGAATGCTGCTTACCAACAACGCACAGCTCTGTTCTACAACAAGAGGGTGAAGAAATGCGACTTAAAAGAAGGGGATTATGTGCTAAAGAAGGTCATTCAGAAGCACAATACGCTGGAAGCAAACCGGCATGGACCTTTCCGAGTTACATAAGTTGTTCGACTAGGAACTTACAGAATAGCAACTCTAGAAGGAGAGGAGTTTAAGAATGCATGGAATGCTGAACACCTACGCAAGTATTATCAGTAATGTAAAATGTAAAGCAGTTCCTTCATTATGAATAAAACGATGATGTTTCACCATCTTCTTCCTTTTATTACAAGTTTTTCGGGGAATACTAGTGTTATACACTACACTGATAGTTCGAGCGTGATCAACTTCGGTTGGTAAAATAGCGAGAACAAATTATACTCCTTTGGTTAGGAGGCGTACACTTGCGTGATCAACTTCGGTTGGTAAAAGAGCTTTTGGACAAGATAGTTCGAAAGAACCTGATAGTTCGAGCGTGATCAACTTCGCTTGGTAAAATAGCGAGAACAAATTATACTCCTTTGGTTAGGAGGCGTACACTTGGGTGATCAACTTCGGTTGGTAAAAGAGCTTGTGGACAAGATAGTTTGAAAGAACCTGATAGTTCGAGCGTGATCAACTTCGGTTGGTAAAATAGCGAGAACAAATTATACTCCTTTGGTTAGGAGGCGTACACTTGCGTGATCAACTTCGGTTGGTAAAAGAGTTTGTGGACAAGATAGTTCGAAAGAACCTAACAGTTTGGACCCACGACCAACTTCGGTTGGTAATAGGGCGAGAACAAAATATACTCCTTTGGTTAGGAGGCAATAGTTTAAACCCAGTTCGAAAGAACCTAACAGTTTGGACCCACGACCAACTTCGGTTGGTAATAGGGCGAGAACAAAATATACTCCTTTGGTTAGGAGGGAATAGTTTAAACCCACAACCAACTTTGGTTGGTAAAAGGGCAAGAACAACATTCTTAAAATGCCAATTTTGGCTGGTTAAGAAACAAAATATGCCAACTTATGTTGGTCGGAAAGTAAAACCATTCCAGAAAATACAAAAAATTCCAAACTGAACCAAGTATAGTTGGTCGGTGATCAAAACCCACTAACTGTAGTTGGTCGACGAGGATAAATTATAGACCTTGGTTGGTCGGACACATTTTATGAAAAAATTTACCAAGTATGGTTGTTCGGGGACAAAAACCCACTAACTGTATTTGATCGACGAGCAGAAAATATTTTAAATTGAACCAAGTATGGCTGGTCGGGGATAAAAACCCATCAACTGTAGTGGTCGACAAACACAATTTAACAACCTTGGTTGGTTGGAAACATTTTAAACATTTTATACTCATTACTTTAAGTGATTGAGCAACATTGATGCTTGTAAACTTTTTTGGATGATGAACAGCATAATATTGTTAACAGATACATATGCACAAATGTAAAAGTGTTAGACAAGTACAAAAGAATAGCAATACAGATTTTCAAACAAAACATGAAAGTCTTTCATTAAAATTCAAAATAAATTACAAGTTACATATATGTGCTAACTATTACATTGAGAATCCTATTCTATTGGTTTTTTCCCTTCAGCCTTCGATACAGGTTCCTCGCCAGCAGGAGGATCATTTAATGTCTGAGGAGAATTGATAAAATTTAAGTCCTTCAACATTCTGACATTCATTACTGAAGGAGTATCCAAGAGATGCTCGGGACGAGATATGTCAATTTGAGAATGAAGGTTATAGTCACCAAGATAATTCGCAATCAAGCTCCGAGGAATGGCGCGAGCTGGTATCCATTCCATGTCCAACTTGAAAGGTGTCACAGGCAAGTCAAGCACTCCAGGCTCGTAGTAGTACCATAAAAATGTCCTTGCTCGAGCTTTAATACACATAAGGCATTCAGCTAGCCTTGTTTATAACCCTCATTATTGGCATTCTGGATACGAGCATCTAAATGAACTAGAGCTTCGTTGTATCCAGCCATCCAAAATTCCCTGGGCTGTTTATGGAATTGGAAGGTTGATCTATCAAATTGTTCATGAAGGTTTTTAGCAAAAAGGTCCTTGGTATGTCAAGCAGACTTCGTCGCAGTAAGCTGATCTTCCAAAGTCAGGATTTTCTTGGACATCTCAGACAAAGCCCAATCTTTTACGTTCAACTGGTACGCTTGAGTTTCCAATGTTGACAGAGTACGAGCTTCTTCAATACTACGAGGAGTTCTTGATCATCCCCGAGCAGTTGAAGTGCTTCGTTCTTCGTTAACATCCTGAGCAACTCTTCCTCGCCCACGAGAACCTCTTCCTCGTCCCCGAGCAGTAGCAGAAATACTAGACCTTCTTAAAGTATCCAATTCTTGCCTTAATTTGGCATTCTCAACTTCTAAGAATGAGAATCCTTCATCGGTGACCGGTACCAAGCCAGTGGAGGATGAAGCTGCAGACTCATACTGTGCCAACTTTTTCTGCAAATTATTGTTCTCTTGTTCCAGCAGCTCGGCGATCTGTCTGCAAGCCTCAACTTCACCTTTTAGGGTTCTCTCCCTGACATCGTATCCATCAATGATCTTTTTGTGGCCTGTCTCGGAAGAAAGCTGTTGATACCTATTCTCATACTCCTTGTGCAACAAGGCAGTTGATTCATTGTGCTGATTCTGAAGATCTTTTAGGATACAATGAAGCTCCTCGATCAATTCGTAGTATGCCACATTATTGGACACATCTCGATCAAGTAAATCTTTCAGGTATCGATAAGCCTCAACTGCTTGCTCTGAAGCATCATGGCCAAGGATGTCGGCAATTTCTGATACACTCAGGTCTGTATGACCAGCCGTATAATATTCACGGCATTGCAGCATCATCTTTGTATCATGGGCAGATATCAGTTCCATTCTAGCCATAAACTAATAAAGAGGAGAAGGCAAGAGTTAATAAATAAAAATAGACAGAGCATCAACAATGTAGAGGAACAAAAAGATGTGATTTTATTACATCATCAACAAGATTACATCATTTGGAATATAGAAGTACAAGTAAGAAGAAAAATAAAAAGATAGTACCGAACAACTTCACACCTTTTCCTTGTCTCCCAAGACTTTCTCGGGAGGCTAGGACGAGGAGCTTGGTTGCTCGGTGGGAACACTGATTTGATCAGTAGAAACTGGGACTTGTTCTGGAGGAGTAGGCAAGGAAGAAATCTCCTCGGTAGCTGTCTGGTTGGGTGGTGGAACAAGGACTTGATCACCCACTGTCATTGAAGATTCTTCAGATGCAGCTTCGTCCTCATCTTCGTCTTCAATAACTGGAGGAGGACCAGAGAGATGTTGTTGAAATAGCTCGGAGTCCTCGCTCACCTTCAGTTCCTCTAAGGCAGCAACCCAACCATCATGGAAGTATTTCAAACTTCCATACTTCACCTGGGTCATCATCGCTGCTACCCCCCTGTCCCATCCTTTGTCCCAACCAGTTCGGAAGGACTTCTTAACAGCTGTTTTTCTCTTCATTTTTTCCGAGGAGAGCTTCTCGAACATAAGATTCTCGGTGGCCTTCAATTTGGTCTCCACCTCCGCCTTTTGACGATTTACTTCTCGCAGGAGGGTCAGCTCTTCTTCAGCTGATTTTAATTTATTCTCAAGCTCCCCAAAGCCTGAAAGTTTCTCGGCATAGTCTCTATTCTCTCTCTCCAAGTCCTTCACCTTACTACCCAGTTGTACCTTCTCTGCATCAGACGCAACCAACTTCTTTTCCCATTCAATTTTATCCTCGTCATATTTCTGACGGGATTCACTCACAGACTTGATAGCTTTCTCCAATGCTCCTTCCACAGTGGACGAGGAGCAAGAAGCTTTGATCGCTTCATCCTTTTTAAGGATTATATTAAAACAGCTCGTCAACTGTAATCAGAAAAGGGAAACAACATCAGAAACAAATATGGGAAATAACAAAGGAAAATATGAAAAACTCAGAGTATAAATACTTACTGAAGCAAGATGACGAGCAGCCAGAGAAGTAACCATATCCTGAGTAAGGTCTTCTTTAATACCTTGCACCTCGGGAATGGGTGAAAACTTTGCCAAGCTCATCGTAGAGCTCGGAGGAATAGTGATTGAAACACCATCTCCACCAGCTGGGAGCTGGGGAATGGCTCCAGAAATACTGACCGAGGAGGATTTCCTCAATCTCCTCGGTGCCTTTTCAGCAACCTCAACCAAAGAAGAACTTTTGGTTGGTGAGATAGTGATTACTTCAACAGGTGCATCCTTCTGCACATGAGCCATTGGGGGCTTCTCGACAGCCTTTTGAGAAGCAGCAGGAGGGGTGGCATCTTTGTTCTTTGTCCCTTTTTGGACATCAACCTTATTTTTCTTCCCATCTCCAGCGGAGGAAGTCTCCTCGAAGAGAGCGGGAACTCTCATTTTACCCATCTTTTGGCTCAAAGGAATATGAGATTCTGGATTAGAGTCTTCAGGAATTTGCACTGGATCACTGATGTTGACCACAGGACGAGCAGTAAAGGACGACGTATAGCTCCTATACTGCAACAAGTATGAAGCAGACCTGATGTGCTCGTCTGCACCTTTCTGATGCAAACTCCAGATATGTTTTAATTGCCATATATTAATTTTTGATTCTTTGGGAGTTTTTCTCTTGCTGTCAACTGCAAACAAAAAAAAATTGAAATGTCAATCATGCATTTATTCAAACATGATCAAATCATAATTTCTAAAATAAAATAAAATGAAAATAACCTATCCCATTGCCATATGGGGGGCATTTGGGACCTTCATACACGTCGTCTCCGACTAAAGGAGCATGTTGCCAATTTTTGAAAACTAATCCATGTTCGAAATAATCCCTGTTAGCATCAGGGAGGTTGACTACTAAAGCCCTATTCAAAAATCTGGTTTTTAAATAATAAATATTATCTAAAACAGCCCATCTATAGCAATACATAATCTCAGGAATTCCTATACGAGTTCCATGAGTTTGATTTAACTTATGCACCCCATTAACTATTCTCCATGTATTGAGAGATACTTTTGCAGGAACAACATCGAAATGTTGACAGAATTCTAAGCACAAAGGATTAGGTGGAAAAGAAAATCCACACTCAGCGATAAAGAGGCTGGGGAACCAATGTCCCTCAGCCAAACGAAAATAGTCAAAGGGCTCAGGAAGATTCTCCAAAGTTACCCAAGACGGAATGGAATAATCAGAACGGAATTTTTCAATAGATTCAATAATATAAACCATGGTGAATAAAAGGAGAAAGAAGAGGATCTTACAGGATGAATGGAGATCTGTTGACAACGAACGAAAATAAGGATGAACGCACAAGAGAAAGAAAAGCTACGGAGAATGCGAAAATAAGAAAATTGGAAAAGGTAGAGGACGGTATGAGTGCTGGGGAAGTTTAAATACTTTGCCTTGGGAAACAGCGAAAGAAATGATTACATAAAAGAAACTATTGCGCTACCGGCGGCTGAAAGGACAAAAAGTGCACGAGGATCGAAGCGCTTATGAAAAGGCAAAAAGACGGATTCTGCGAATTTGGAAGGAAGCTCAAATAAAAAGAAAATACTCCTAAAACCCAGGGAAGTCATTTAATATTTCCATATACAGAGAAAGAATGTTCCATACTCCTCAAAGTTCGAAATATGAAACATTGGGGGCTTCTGTTGATACCAAAATTAGTACGTTGATGTGGACGAATAATAAGAAGACACGTGTCAATCTACGTGGCACAATAGCAACGAGGAAGATTGTTTCCCCGACCAACATACTCACTCCAAGGAACACCAACCCTCCGAGGAACTCTTATCCTCCGAGGAACTTTTGGACGACGAGCAACTAAGGCGGTTCGAGCTGCACCTCGACCACAGCATTAATTGCCAGATAATCAACAGTTCAACTATTCATTGAATGCTTATCATCTTGACGCGCACGTTTGAAGAACATTAAATGAATTACCCTTTAATATGTGTATCATTTAATGTGACACCCTTTCATGTACAGCCTAAGGGCTATAAATACCTTGTATCATCCTCATTCAAGGAGGACCCCGAAATTTCTTGGTATCACTTGTAATCGAGAATTCCTAGACACTCAGCAATAACATAACAGTGGACGTAGGCCATTCTTATAAGGCTGAACCACTTTAAAAATCTTTGTCTCATTTATTTATCTGTGATTGAATAATTAGAGTAATCTATTTTTTTACATCAACAGATTCCATTGTTCCTTCTTTTCAATGCCATTACTAGCTGGAATTAAGAAATTGAAAAAAACATTTGTGGTCTACCTAACCTTTTAAGACTAATCATTTTTAGGCCTTAGAATGACACGTGTGTATGACAATCTTACTCAAAGTGGCTAATTGATTCAAGGTTATGCATGGATAGTGGAACCACCATTTTAGTGCATATACGTCACTCGTTATTATCTTCTTAGCACTGGACTTGAGTGCAGATTAATGTTAGCGATCTACACTTTCAAACTAGGTTTCTCTTAAGATGGACGCTTGCTTTATACAACGGACATCCATTGTATGAGGGGAAAATTTAATTACCAAATGAAATAATATCAACACATGGTTAAACAATGGTAATTAAAATAAAACACACAAAAATGATGTACATGGTTTGACAACTTGCCTGTATTGACGGGATGCCAAATTTTTTATTATAATTAAAAGAGAGTAAAATACACAAATGGTCGGTATGCATAAACTACACATGACCTTAATGAGTGCATAACTTTTGTATTTAGTATTTTAGTTGTAGTATTGTTTGGATTATTTGTTTGGGACTCGTCCATTCAGATGAGTTTATCAATAATAATACCTTTATATTATTATGAGTATTTGATGGATATGAATGTTATCAATTCATTGGTGGATATAATAAACTCCCTCCATTGCCTAATTGCAATTCAAAAGACAAATAGTAATATTTAAATTACAATGATGTGATATGCCCAATTTGTTGGGATCCACCGTTGACCTAAGGAAATTGTAAGGCGACGAATAATAACAACGGGGAACGGGTGAGTGTGAACAAAAAATAGCGACACTTTGCTCAAGATTATTATAATATTTTTGTATACATTATAGTAAACTCCAGTGAACTATAGCGGTTATGGATCGCCCCCTAATCCAAAAAAATGACAAAGTTCCCCCTTAACTATTGTACTGTGATGGCTAAGACAATGTCATTAATAATTTAACAATATTAATGTACAATACCATTTTTATATTCTTTTATTAGGTGGATTGGTTTAGTGTGAGAGGTCGAATGTGGGCCATGCGTTTTCTTAGAGGTTATTTTGATTTTGGCTTGATTGTTTTGGAGCTTTACTTTGTAAGGCTTTTGCCTATTCCTTTTTGGTTTTAATATACTTGCATTTTACCAAAAAAACATGTATTAAGTGACAATTCAATAGTTTATGAGACACTTAGTGAGTTTTTAAATTACGCGATGATTTGTAAAACCACAATAGTTCAAGGGTTTACTATCATTTCCCTAGTCTTTTGATGTTTTAATATAATTTTCAAAAGTTTGAAAAAAAGTCAACAAAATACGCCACAATATTTCTTACCGTGTTTGATACCTCTTACTAAAATAGTATTAATAATAAAACTTTCTTAGTGATGTTTTAATTTGTTTCCAAAAATAAGGAGGAGTCAATATTAATTATTGAGTTATTTACAATACTAACCCCTGAAATTTTGACCCTATGACATTTTCCCCTTCAAACCTTTTTGTAATGTAAGAACCTAAACTATGTTACTTTTGTACGCGTTGCCTATTCATCAATCTTTTTATTATCTAACAAAATTAGTCTACGTGAAAGGTATCAACGGAAAATATGTTTTAACCCCATAAATATATCTCATACTGCAAATAATTTCAAATCATAACAAAACCCTTTATTTGTAAAGTAATAATAACACATTTCATCAATGTTTGTTTTGTTCTACTAATGAGTTTGGGTATGGTTTGGGGTCATTTCAGGTATATAATATGGGTATGGGGTGATATATGACATGTATGAATGACATAGTAGTCATGTAATTTGTAAATTAATTTCATTAGATTTGATGAAAAAGTTTATGGAACAATCATTGGTGCAAATAAAAGATAGTTTAGGGACTTAAATATTAAAAATAATTGAGAAACAAATTGTCTTAGGTGGGAGTTCAGGATCACCATTGTAAGTTATGCGCACTTCTGGAATCATTAGTCAAACGGAGAAATTAAAATAGAACCATATAATAAGAAAAGTACAATGATATATTTTAAGTCATATTACAAATTAGAGAAAATTTGCCACTATTTAAAATTATATATAATACGCCACCGATGTGATGCGTCTAGTACTGCCTTAAGCAGAGATTACCATCTCGCTTGCACGAGTTAATGTAACTTTAAGCTAGTAATCTATTTTGTGTTGTAATTGTAGCGTCCCTAGGTCAACGATAATGTGCTGCGCTTCGTGGTGACCAAGTAGTTGTCGGAAATGCTGAAGCTTTCCATTAGACGAGGCTTTTGTTAAAATGTCTGTTGCTTATGAAAGAACCAAGAATTAGCCTAGCCCTAGCTACCATTATATAATCCTCAAACACAAGAAAAAAAGTGCTGTTGGAGTAAAAAGGTGTGGATTGACTCTGTATATTTATTTCCAAGACGCCGACTGATCATATCGATCATAAGCTAATATCCTCGGCCATGACTAGACCAAGTACCGTCTCGAACATACTTGTAGGACAAGGTAGGACTATTGACTGCATAGCTTGGATTTCTTCCTCAAACTCATTCAACAATTGTTGAATCCTCATCGAAGATAAGCATTTGATGGGAAGTACATACCTCTTAAGTTCTTCACCCACATATATAGGAAAACAACCACTAGGCACTGTTTGTTTATGGCTGTTTTCATCAAGCATTGTGTAGCCTTTGCAGCATTTCTTACCCATCTTCTTCAACAACCAGCTTCCTCGAATTATAGCCATCTATAAGCCCAAAATTGAGGTTCGAAATTCTTGAGAGGAAAAGAAGCTTAGTACCTACACGTATCCGTCTTTGAAGAGAGATAAAAGAAACACAAATTCTGTTTCTTATTCCAAATGATGCGAAACTTTTATATAAAGTAATCTCGCTTCATACCCAGTGCCTAAAAACGTGTTGCAAGATGTGTTTGAACTTAGGCCATTATGATTTTTCTTTTGTAGCTATGTATATTCTTGCATTCTATATTATATATCAATTAATTATTCACCGGCAAAAGAGAACCTTCTGAGACATGTTACCAGAACATGGGAAAAACTGACTACTGAGTTTTAAATAAATAGAACGTAATAGGCGGTGTTGCCACGGTACTAACTAATTTTTGAACGGTTGAATAATGGATGCTAATGATTACATTGAAAACTCAGCGACGAAAAGGAAAGGAATCTCAATATTGGTTTTTAGCACAGCTCAATAATGAGCTGGTGGTTGACACGGCTAGCCCTTCCTAAGGTCAATTAGATAATTACTTTACGTTTCACGGTACGGAATCGAATCTAAATATTGATGATGATGTTTATTAACAAATTTGAGAAGAATATTGCAAAATTGAATATTTGTTTTTGCTTCTTTTCACACTCCCCTCGCTAAAATCTAGCTCAATAATGGAAAAATCACAGTCTACCTACAACACTAGATATTTTTTCACGTAGATATTGTTTCACGTAGAGAAGAAAATCTCAATCCAAAAATTCTCAATTTTTTTTCCTTATGAATGCATACTAAGTAATTTCTATCTAAAAGCAGATATTCTCCTCCAAAATATAAAGCCTAGTTGAAATTGGCATCTTTTTTTTCCTTTGAATGTGTTGTCTTCTCCTACCACACCACCAACATCATTAGCAACCTGAGTCTAGCAAAGATACCAACCACAATATTTTTTTTTTTTTGGTTAAGCAAATGATACCAGAAAACAACCCGCCTAAGGGGGCGGAATTCCGTATACAGGAAGTATACCAAGCACAAAAACAAAGGGCCGGAGCCCAGAACAACCAAGCCTACCACCTAAATTTCCTCCAAAAAGTCTTGAAAATGAGCTAGCGATGAGTCATGCCTTTTCCTAAACCCGGTAAGAAGAAGGCTCAGAAAGTTGTACCGAACTCAAGAGGGATCAATTTCGACCCCTCGAAGCATCTCCTGTTCCTCTCCTGCTAGATAGTCCAAAGAATACAATGAGCAACCATCCTATACAACACCCGCGGGCCAGTCCAACCTCTAGGGCTCCTCCAAGCCGCTATCACCTCGCAAACCGAATGAGGCATAACCCAGTGAATCTGACAAAGCGTGAAGAACAAGTCCCAAAGGCCCCTAGTCACATGAGAGTGGAGAAGGAGGTGATTGGACGTCTCCTCCTCCTTCTTACACAACCAACACCTGCTGGCCAACCTCCTCCCTCTCTTCTGAAGCCCCTCAATAGTCAAGATAGCGTGTCTGGCAGCGGTCCACACAAAGAAGAAAACCTTTGAAGGCGCATAACTCTTCCAAATGGCCTTCCAGAGGAAAGAGGCACCCCCATCACCCCTCAGCCCAAGATAATATCTCTTAACAGAAAACAAGCCATCATGAGACCTCGACCACCTCAATCCATCTTCTCCAGAGGACGGGGTAGGCTCCAAATTCCTCCACTCAAAGAACTCCTCCACCTCCTCCAGTTTCCAATCCTGAAAACCCCTCCTAAACTTAGGATTCCACACAGCCCGATTCCCAACCCTCCGCCAATGACCCTTAACTGACCCCTCACCCTCTCTCCCAATCTGGAACATCCCCGGGAAGAGAACCTCCAAAGATTCCCCCTAACCCCAATTATCTTTCCAAAACCTTATATGATCCCCACTCCCGAGCTGGTTAGAGGTGAACCCAAAGAACTTCCCCCACCCCATCTCAATGTACCTCCACCATCCCACGCCATGAGCACCACTCCCCACAGAAGGACCCCACCCAAAAGGGCCAGCCCCATACCTAGCTACCACCACTTTCCTCCTTAGTCTTTCATCTTCTTTATTAAACCGCCACAACCACTAGCCCAGTAAAGCCGTATTGAAATGTGTTAAACTCCTCACCCCAACCCCACCCGCATGCAACAACTTACAAACCTCATCCCAACTAACCAAGCTAATCATCATGCCCTTTCCACAGAAAATCCCTCATCAACTTATCGGGCCTCTTACCCACGGATGCAGGTAGAGGGAGCACAGATATAAAATAATTCGAAAGACTTGATAACACACTTTTGATCAACGTCAATCGACCCCCTTTGGAAAGGTAACTATACTTCCAACCAGCTAATCTCCTTTGGACCCTCTCAAGAACCGGAGCCCACAACGAAGTAGACTTAAACTTAGCTCCTAAAGGGAGGCCAAGATAAGTAGAAGGGAGCGAACCAACCCTACAACTAAGGACACTGGCCAAGAAACCCACGTTCCCCACCCCTCCAACGACAATCATCTCACTTTTCCTAAATTTTGTACGCAAGCCCGACACAGCCTCAAAACACACCAGTAATAACCTCATTGACCTCACCTCATCCACCGATGCCCCACAAAAAATAATTGTGTCAGTTGCGAACAAAAGGTGAGAGATCTCAACCTGACAGGGACTCGCACTTCCAATCAGAAAACCTGAGACCAGACCACCCTCCACCGTACAACTCATCATCCGAGAGAACGCCTCCATAACCAAAATAAAGAGGAAAGGTGATAGCGAGTCACCCTGCTGAAGACCACGAGAACTCGGGAAGAATCCTTCTGGAACCCCATTCACAAGGTCAGAGAATTTAACAGAGGAGATACACCTATAAATCCACCTGCACCACCTCTCCCCAAACCCCATACTCCTCGACAGATACAAAAGGAAGTACCAACTCACATGTTCGTACGCCTTCTCAATATCCAACTTGCAGATAATCCCCGGATCACCACCTCTCAACCTGGATTCGATGCACTCATTCGCCACCAACGCTGCATCAAGGATCTGCCGACCACCCACAAACGCACTCTGTGCATCCTAAATAAGAGGAACAATCACTTTTCTAAGTCTAACCGACAAGGCCTTAGACACGAGCTTATACACACTACCCACCAGACTAATCGGCCTAAAGTCTCTCACATCAGCCGCCCCACCTTTCTTAGGAACCAAGGTAATTAACGTGGCGTTCAAACTCCTCAAGAAGTAACCCCTATCATGGAACTCACTGAACACTGACATCACATCTGCCCTGAGTATCGCCCAATATTTCTGAAAAAAGGCCATAGTAAACCCGTCCGGCCCAGGCGCCTTATCACCGCACATCGACCCTAAAACCTGAACAACCTCCTCCTCTGTGAACACCCTTTCTAAGTGGTCTGCCTTGTCCCCCGAAATTCTTGCCAAAGGAAGCCCATCAATCTTGGGACGCCAGGTCTCCTCCTCCGTATAAAGTCTCTCATAATACTGTTTGATCTCCCTACGAATCTCACTCTCCTCGAAAAACTCTTGCTCCCCAACTACCACCTTCCCTAAATGGTTAAAGCGGCGATGGGAGTTGGCCGCTTTATGAAAGAATTTAGTATTGTTATCCCCTTCCTTAATCCAAAGAGCCCTACCCTTTGCCGCCAGCTAATTTCCTCCTGAAATAATCTTTTCCCTACTTCCCTTTTTTTCTCTACCCTCACCACTCTCTCTGCCCCCGAAAGACCGTCCAGCCCTTCTTTCTCGTCGAGAACACGAATATCCTCCATGAGCTTCTCAATCACACCCCCCATATAGCCAAACACATCTTTGTTCCACCGAATGATATCTCGCTTGAGATGAAACAGTTTAACTGCCAGTCTGAAGCTCGCATTCCCCTCCACCTCATACCCCTTCCACCATTCTTGAACCCTCCCCACAAAGTCCTGCTATTTCAACCACATATTCTCAAATCTAAACGGGGTCCTCCCCCCCCCCCCCCCCCCCCACACCACACTCCAGTAAAATAGGGGTGTGATCCGAAGTCACTCGTGGAAGGCATGATTGAGATATCCTCAAAAAATGCTCCTCCCAGACATTAGAAACAAGAAACCGGTCCGGCCGAGAAAGCGAGGGCTCATCCCTAAAACTCGACCACGTAAAAACCCCTCCCACCAATGGTAGGTCAACCAGATCCAACTCGTCGATGAAGTTCGAGAAGTCCCGCATAAAATAATTCGAGCCCCCCTCACTGTACCTCTTAGAGGGGAAACGAACAACATTAAAATCTCCCCCGGTGCACCACGGAACTCCCCAAATACTCCGGCCCCAACCAATTCCTCCCATAACTCCCACCATACCGCGTCCTCCACAGGCCCATAAACCCCAGAAAAATTCCAAGAAAACCCAGCCTCCAAGTTCTTGAATAACCACAAAAGAGACCAACACTCGACCAAAACATCAATTTTCTCTAACACCCTATTATCCCACAAAATGATAATCACCACAGATGCACCTACCGAATGAAGATAGCACCACTCAATATTACGACCTCCCCAAATAGACCGAGCTAACTCCCTATCCATAGAACCCAACTTTGTCTCTTGCAGACAAACAATATCCGGCCTCCACTGCGAAAGAGCCCCACTCCCCACTCCTCTTTTACCGAGGTCATTCAGACCCTGCACATTCCAAGAAATGAGACGTAACTTCATTGGAACCCATAAGACACACCATCCACCCCCTCCCTACCACCTCTACTCCCCCCTCCGCCTTTCCTCTATGGCATGGAACAACCTAAAAGCCTCTTTCTCATTACTTACTAGATCAATCCCTAAAAATTTACTGAAACCTTCTAGCACACTAGAAACCCATCTCCCCGTATCATCCTCACGAGTCCTCTCATCAAGCCTAACTCAGGACACCACTCCTTCCTCCATCGAGTCTCCGAGCTCAATCCATAGCTTAGGGGAGAGGTCACTCATGTTTCTCAAATGCTCCTTCCCGCACAACAACTCCCCCGAGGATCCATAAGGTTCCAAAGCATCATCCCCCCCTCCATCTCTCCCTCACCCTCTTCCACGATCGTGTAAAGAGACCCACCTTTAAACAATGTCCGATTGGGTGAAGTAATTGAAACCCGCCCCTTCGACATGCCTGAACTTGAAGATAAGCCAACAAAACAAGACATGCCTCTAGGCACACATTTTTTCCCCTTATCGACTGAACCTTTCGACTTAAATCTACCAACGCTCGAGCCCCTCCATGCCTGATTTTTTTACTCAAAACACCATTTTTTAAAGCTTTACCCGAATTAAGACATGGTCTCATTTTTTTTTATATTGGTCCACTGCTTGCCAATCCTTTCACTGTGCTTAGGTGGGGGGTCCAAAGCAAGATTAATACCCACCAAATTTTTTTGTTTTCAACACGCGACACCGACTGATAAGAAACATGAGAAGCTGTAGGAAAGTCCTTGTCACCCATACTGCCATCAGAATGAACAACTTCCATCAACTGTGACTGACCAAGAGGGGACACCTCTTTGACAATACCAATAGGCCCGCTAGTATGAAGAATGTCACACTCGTGGCTTTTCTCACCCACCCTAAGAAGGTCAGCCTCCCTAATCACATCATCCACCCTATGACTTCTCTCTCCCTTACCTCGTACAACAGTCTGCTTTTGACCCAAACAGGTGCCTGACTGTACCAGTGTACTGGTGACCTAACGCCTGAAAATCTCTTTCCGACAACGAGAGATCATGCCCCCACTAGCCTCACCCCCGTGCTCCGCTCCCACTGCGCCAGCAGCCACAGGGCCAACGTCAACTTCCCCTCCCATGGGTAGGGTACCTATACCCATCTGAACTAAACGAGAACTACCAGTGACCCCAGACCCAGCTCTAACTCCCCTAACATGGGTATCCTCTCCTAGCGGCGAGAACGGCGTGAGAACGTTATTTGAAGTCCCACTATCAGAATTGCCAATAGAAACATAAACAGGACCTCTAACTGTCGGCACAGTAGTACCCACACCGGAACACCCCGCTCTGGATAGCATTGTCCCCATTCCATGTGTAGCATAATCATCACCAAAGTAGCAGAATCTCGTAGCTTCAACCCAAATGGGTAGCTCAAAAACCCAACCACCTACCTGAATAGCAACTACCTCAGGGAGTTTACCTTTAACCTTGATTCTAGCCCACCTGAGTTCCTCACCCGCTTGAGTATCCTCGTCGATATGCATGAACCCCACACATCTATCACCAATTTCTTTAAAAACTTCATTACCCCAAAGGTGGAGAGGGATACCCACCACCCGAATCCACCGAAACCTCGGACTCCGATGAGATTTAGAGCTGCACCCCAGAGGATGCCACAGATCCAACCAGAGTGGAATACCATGGACAAACCAAGTATTTTGTTTAAAGATCCTAGATGCTTCTTTCTCCGATGAAAAAATGAAACAAAACGTAGAGTAATTCAAATAACGAATCACCGTACCTCCTATAGCATTCCAGTGTAACTGTACCCAGGCCTTCAACTTCTCTATGGTCGGCTGTATAGCACCTTCGCTACCCACCCTTCCCACAACATGGGATGCAAGCTTAGGTAGCGGTTGTAGTGCGTGAATGTACCTAGGTGGAAACATTTAAATGGGTAACCACTCTGCAATTACAATAGAAATTGCATTATAATAGACTTCACAAGTAAACAACTAAAGGCACATTTACTCATTTAAACTCTTTTTCATTTAATTCCTTTTCTTTTTATTTCTTTATATTTTTTCTTCTTAGAAGTAGTTTATAAGGTATATTTGTTGTAATTCTCTTTACATTTTATGAGAAGTTCTTTTGCCATTATATTTTTAAAATGTCTTTACTTTTCTAAGTATAACTTGATTTACCTTTCTTAATATAAATTGTCTTCTTTTAGTTTATTTTTCTTACTTAACTATTTTATTTAGTTTAAATATTATTTTCATATATATTTTTGTCCTTTACATCATTTTCCTTAGATTCTAATTGTCTGGACTTATTTATCACTCGCTGTTAAGTCTCCTTAAAGTGGAGCACACGTCATTTTAATTCAAGCATCAAATGGTACACAATCACCTGATCATTGAAAGGCTTAGATAATCAATTGCTCTGCAAGACTATGGCCTTCCCAAGCACACAAGCACATAATAAAAAGCCTCAAACAAACCAAGGTAGAGAAACATATTTTTTGCACGCCTGGTGGGGTAATAGTCCTATATAATTGTTTATCATGGCTAGAATAAGAAGGAGTGATGATGGTATAGAGAAAGTTACTGAAATTAGTTCAACTAGCCAACATATTACCACCACGAATCAAAGAGAGATCGAAACTAGCCAAGAGTGATATCGGCTCCAAGGGCCAAAACTCCAAGTGAAACACATGTTATTGGTCTCTCTTTAAAATTCCAAGGTCAATTAATATATTAGTTAAACCCGGTAACATCATGGGAATATAA
Organism: Sambucus nigra; assembly: GCA_949130495.1. NCBI lineage: Eukaryota > Viridiplantae > Streptophyta > Magnoliopsida > Dipsacales > Adoxaceae > Sambucus > Sambucus nigra. Next base: position 315,492,434 of record OX422219.1, on the reverse strand, counting down.
TGTAGAATATTAGGACAATGATCACAACAGTAACTAGTAGGATGTCTCCTCCTTTTATTACAGTATTTAATGGTCAAAGTTACACACCACAAATTGGTGTAAAAATGACCCCACGACACAATCCTTTTCACCCTGTATATTATTGAACCAATAATGGGGAATCTAATTTTAGGACAAATCTAAGGATGTGAAACTATACTATTTATTTAGGTTCTATAGTGCTTACCAAAAAATGGGTTATAGAAATCCAATAAGGATAATTGGCATCCCAAAAATGGGAAGTACTATGCCATACTACAATGATCACAATTTAGGTTTTCCAGGAACTTTGAACTATGGAGTACTCATTAATCGTATGTTAGAATATGAACCCGGGGGTGCGAAAAAAACATGATATTTGGTAATGAGTCTCTCCAAAGAAAATCACTACAAGAAAAATGACTTTTAGTTACAAAACAAAATTGTGACTAATCATTAAAAATTTGTCACTAAATCATTTAGTGGCAAAAAAAAAATTATCACAGCTTTGCCACTAAAGACTACTAATTCCTTTAGTGACATTTTTTTGCGTTTGCTACTAAATGTTACAAATTTAGTGGCAAACAGATTTTGCTACTAAATAGTGTACTTTTAGTGGCAATTTTTTTGCCACAAAAAACCATCGAAATTGTATCTAAAAACATGTTATTTGCCAATAAAAAAATCTTTTTGTAGCAAATATATGATTTGCTACAAAAACTAAGTTTGTACTTAAAGGTGAATATAATCCTGTGACAATTCAGATTTGCCACTAAAAGGTTCTTTTTGTAGCAAATTTAAGTTTTTCTACTAAAACTAATTTTTCCTTAAAATCAAGATAGTTATGTGGCAATTCAGATTTGCCACTAAAAATATTTTTCTGTAGCAAATTATTCCCTCCACTAATAGTTTTGCATTTGATATTCAGATTTTATGCATAAATTAATTAACCAATAATACTAAATGCATTCAATTTTCATATATTAATATTTAGGATAATAAAAACAATGTAGTAAGAACTTTTATGCTTCACTGCTTCACAAAATATATTTATGATAATGTATACTCAATGTGACAATCAATATTTGAACTATTTCACATCAAAATTAAGTCAAATACATCAATCGTTGCATCGTTAAAAAAAGAAGTACACTCATGTATTATTACGCTTTATACAATTAGATAACTCCTCAAGTCTTTCAAAAAGGTCATCCATTCGTTCTTTCATTGCAACGTTCTCCCTTAGAGCTTCATTTGCTTCTCTCCTTGCTTCGTCAGCTTCCCTTCTCTCCTTATCATCTTCTCTCCTCGCCCCAGCAACTTGTATATCCCTTTCAATATCTTTCTCCCTTTACATAGTTTCAAGTTGATTGGTCTTAGAACCAACCCCCCGCCCACATACATAGCCAAAGCGATACCCTAAAATATTTTGAAATGCTTCTGCATCATCCATTTTCACACCATCCTCAGATTGTGATGCAAGTAATTCTTTTACCTCATCCTATTAACAATTGTAAACACTGTATAATTTAACATAATGTTATTATAAAAAAAATGTAGTTAAAAAAACTTAAAAACATCTTACATATACACTTCCAGCCTTTGGAGTAACCCAATTGTCCTTTCTTTTGCTCCAATGAGTCGTATACCACACATTTGTCATAGGCACGAGATCTCCAGTTTCCTTGTCACGCTAAACAAATTTGAGATAAATAAAGTATCATAACCAATAACAAAAAAAATAATAATTACCAAACATAACGTTTTTAAGAAATATATGTTACTATCTCATACTCCACTTGACGAAATCCTTTAGTTCCTCTACAATGCAAAATTTGTTGCTTAGATCTATTGATCGAGTTAATTTCACTTCTTTTCTGAAAATAACATAAGACATTTATTTTCAATAAAACATTTAAAGAATTCGCATGAAAAAATAATTACATAAAATTTAATATTTCCTTGTGTAAAAAGTATGACGTTGTGTGAGATCGTGAAGAGACGTGCCAAATGTAGCGTCGTACGACATACAAAAATGTAAGATAACAGACATGAGAAATATGTCCTTAAAAATCTCCCCCTATGTCTATGCCGGTACATATATAAAAATCCTAATTATCAAATAACAAACTGCCTATACAAATCTACCCTCCCATGAACCCAAAACTGGGAAGATACAAATGAATAAGACTTCATTGTTTGTTCTTCAAATCTTCAAAACTTTTCTCATCAGGGTGTGCAATTCAATGATCATCAATGTAGTACCTATACACATGAGATAAAGTAAATACCAAGTGACATATCGAGTTTATAATGAGATAAACACACATGCCAATTTATGAAAAAGCATAAAACTCCCCCAAAATTCAAACTCTCCCCATAATATGATAATTCATTCTCCCCCTTTTTATTATGTCCCTAAATAGACAAATGAGAAGAATAAATCAAACAAGAAAAGTCGGGGTGTCACCGTATTAGAAACAAAGCATTAATCAAAAGGCAAACGTGCTCTTGCAAAGGGATGCTAAAAAAAAATTCACAAACTATTTTTTTTAATTTTTCAAAATTTTCATACAAAAATAAGACACTAAAAATCACACCATGGATTTAAACAAAAACAACCAAGTCATGAAAATGGAATGAATGGGTGTGAACACATTCGATAGGTAAATCAACTCATTCAAGCATATGTGCACGATGCATACGTGTACCCCTAACGAATGAATATCAAAAGTATCCTTAGGTGTAAAAATTATTGAATTTAGATGACATCGCCTTATACAAATCAACAAATCAAATTCAAAGTGATTTCCACACCAATAACGTCAAAAACTATTTAGCGTTTTTTCAAGATTTTTAAAGACGTGCAAACCCATTATAAAATCTCCAACCAAACTCCCTCATATATATTTTCTTTTAGAGGTGTTAAACTAAATTCTCAAACTTTGGAGAATTGGTGCAAAAACCTAAATGGCCCACAATTGGCATGAATTTCTTTTTATTGCCTTTAAATTTTTTCGGGCTCTTTTAAACCTCTTTAGACCCTGGATAATAAAATTCCTCCATTTTTTAGGTCCAATTTAACGGAGGCTTAGTATTTGCAAAGGTCAAATGTGAACCTTTCGAAGCCCTTCCCCTTTTTCAAATAACGCACACAAACTTACAAAACGGTTCTAATATGCACAATTTCCTTATAAAAATTTATCGCGCTTGGTTCGTTTTAAAGGACAGGATTGAAGTGAAAATACCCAACCAACGTGTGATAAGACAAGCACAATAATCAAACAAATTCGTGCATGTGTGCAATAAAGGAAATCATGAGTCAAATATGTAGGTAGAAACACTTAATTACATCTTAATGACTCCAAACATTATAAAGCACAAAGATGACATGATATATTGTCTCAAAACACTATCAAATAGTCACATGAAAATAATGGAATGATGTTGTGACTCGGTCATCCTAAGTGTCCATCCATAAACGGTGGAAACAAAATACAAAAATCTTTTTGGATTTTCTCAAAATTTTATCAAAAAAAATTTAAAGCATACAAACATGATACATACTAGCAATAGGCAAATAATATCATCATGAAAAACATCCTATGCTAGTAAATAAGTCAAACCTCAATCATTAGGTGCGAAGGGGTTTTACAAAGGTGGTGACAAATTATGAAAAACCTCCATCAATTCTTGTGAAGTTTTGACTAAAAACTTAACTTGCTTACCTAAATGTGTAAACTCTCTCATGTAGTCTCCGGGAGTATGTGAAGTATCATGTGTGTGTGTGCATGTGTGCCAGAAACACGTGTAGAAGCAAAACGTGACACATAACCCAACTTAAAACAAAATTCCATAAGGTGACCTCTTATCTTGCAATGTGAGAAAATATAAATAGGCCTAGGAACACCTCTATCAAAAACTCTAGGACGCGCTCTCCTAATAGGAATGGGACGCCTAGGTGGGTTAGGGTGAGACTCATGTGAATCAAACACTAAAGTAGGGACCGGCTCGGGTGCTAATTGGGAAGTAGAAGCACCATCCTGACTTATTCCTAACTTCTCACCTTTACCCTTATGAACCACCTTTTCAACCTTCTTAGGTACGTTCACAAAATTGACTTTGACCTTCCTGGCACATTCGAGATCACTCTTGAGGTGGGATACACGTGTCATCAAACTAGACAACGTGTTGATCAAATCACACTTATCCTTTCTTAAAACGTCCTTCTCTCTTTCCAAATCTAAAACCCGATGACCTAAATCCCGATTATACTATGTTTTCAAGGTCTCGGTGTACAAATATCTAAAAGATTTTTGGAGCTCACTTTGATCTCCACTCTCCTCCCCGCTTTCTTCCTCACTCGAAAAACACAAATCATTATCAGCGCTCTCGTGTGCACTCTCATGAGATAAAGTGGGTGTTCTCACACGACTAGAAAAGGTGACAACAATCCCATGTGCTAAACCTTTATCAGATTCATCTCCCTCATCACCCTTATCACTCTCACCCTCACTAAGAGTGGCAGGCATAACAGTCTCTTTGCCCTTTCTCCTTATCCTAGTAGGACACTCTTTAGATATGTGCCCTTTCCCTTCACACTCAAAGAACCTGATCTCATCCTCCTTATCACTGTCTTTGGCCTCCACTTTCTTTTTATTTGACTCAAAAGATCTCTTTTTATTGGAAGAATTTTCTTTATTCATTTTGAGAAAATTTTTAAGATTTTTCGCAAATAAAACCATATCTTTAAAATCAAAATCTTCCTCAGAATTGGACTCACAAACTTTTTCTTTCTTTTTCTTAAAATGAGTCTTTAAAGAAATGTCGGTATCCTTAGCCTTAATGGTTTTGGGAAACATGTCAATCTCATAGGTTTGAAGATCTCCTACAATTTTTTCAAACTTAAGTGATTTCAAATTTCCCAAAGAGTTCAAAATAGTGACTTTAGGTATAAAACAATTTGGAAGAGATCTCAAAATATTTTTAACGACACTCATGTTATCAATCAACTCATCCAAATTCAAACATGTGTTAACAATGTCCGACAAATGAGCATAAAAATTGTTAAAGCATTCAGACTCAGACATGGTAATAGTCTCAAATTAAGTGGCCAAATTTTATAATTTTGAGTCTTTAACCGCGTTCGTACCCTCATGTGTCAATTTAAAAATATCCCATGCCTCTTTAGATGTGGTGCACGTCATAATTCGATGGAACTCGTCGGGAGTGACGACTCCAGAAATAGCACTCAAACCACGAGAATTAAAATAGACATTTTATAATCATCTTCAGTCCAGGCTGACACGAGTTTTAAATAGGTGATATTATCAACGATGACCATGGGAGGAGTTCACCCATTTTCACAAAGCAACCAAACACGCTCATCAATAGATTTTAAAATAGATTTCATACGAGCTTTCCAATAGGCATAATTAGGCCCGTCAAAAATAGGCATCTGATTATATTAGTGCTCCATAGGAAAAATTGCGATTTTTCACAAACATGATTTAAGAAAAATCAATATCATACAAATTATGCAAAAAGTAAAGATCACGAGATAAATTAGCATAACTCGCTCTGATACCAATTTGTAAAACGTATGACGTTGTGTGAGATCGTGAAGAGACGTGCCAAATGTAGCGGTGTACGACATACACAAATGTAAGATAACGGACATGCGAAATATGTCCTTACACCTTGTACTTTGCATCAACAAATGTCCCACAAAGATCAATCCATTTATCATCTGACGATAATTCAGGTGGACGACACTCAAGAGATCGTTCTAAAGAGCCATGCCGTTTGAAGCGTTCACAATGCATTTTTGAACGGTAGTTACGGAATTGCATATGGAGTTGACCACCACTACACCCTTTATATTATCTTCATTTGTCAATTTAAACTTATCCTATTTAAAAGAAAAAAAACATTAAAATGAACTTTACACGGGGATACGTTCTATATATGAGCATAGGTAGAAGCTTACCCGCATAATTGTCCACATGTGCTCTTTGCTCTCTTTCGGGATGTAACCCTATAATCGAAATTTAAATGGAGCGTGATCGAGAATAACAATGTCGATTTCAGATTTGAAATTAGATGAAAAATTACCCACTATACGGCCCTCCGAGATGATGATTTTGATATTCTCCCCCTTTCAAGTTTCTTTTGAAACCCAATTACTCGTGTTGGTCCTCTGACTCGTTTCTTCGAAGATGAACCTAGTAAAACGTACATACAATGAACATTTAGTTTTAATGTTTACACATTTTCATATAATGAAAAGCTTTGATTAAAGGTCATCAACAAACAACAACATATTTAGTTATAAAAAAACACCAATCCATCAATGTAGAATTTGCCACAATTGTATGTTTCTAATCTCTACTGCTGCTGTCTTAATTTGCGTTTCCTCCCATTACATTTCCATCCGCACTTGTAAGTTTAAACACCAAGTAAATTCATAAATGGGAACAAATCTGCTAATCAGTTATGTTCAAGTCAAACTTTTCAAGATTTTTAGTTACCAAATCACACATCAGTTGTAGGCATACAGTCCGTTCTGTATATGCAATGGCAACACATCAGTTGTAGGCATACATTTCATGACTTCTTTATTTCGGGTATTGAAAATGCAATATGATGATTGCAAAACCAATATGAGGAGATATAGATATTTATCAAACTAACCATGGATGTGTAAATGGTAAGTATAATCATTAATGCACATTGCAATGAAAAAGAGAATAACGTTGGCAATGAAAATGATGCGAAACAACCATGGGAACAGTTTCTTGAAATAAAAATCTATATAATCGGACTGAATACCGAATAAAAACCCCAACTCCAATGTGCGAGAGAGAAGAAACTGAAACAAGTGAAAATAATGGAGAGATACATTGTGAATATATAAAATAGTATGTTGATGTAAGGCAGAGAACCTTGAATGAAGAACTTTTTAAGTGTTCATGATGATATCCTAATAGAGCATCTAAACAGATATATGAGCCAAACTGAAATCAAACTGAACATGTTCTTAACAGATATATGAGCATGTATATGTTAACCAATACCCAAAGACATTTTAGATCTGGACATGTTCTTAATGTTTTCTAACTGAATTACGATTGGAACATAGAGCATCTGAATAGATATATAAGCTAAAACTGAAATCAAATAGTTGGAGTTGTGATTTATTTCTTCATATAAGTTATTTTTTATTATCATACCTTGAGTACAATGTCACGTTATCAGGCCTTATATGGTAGGAGAGGTCATATATGTATCCTACTGGCATTCTTCATATCTTAGTTTTTCACACTTTGGAAGTATTTCGTCACTGAATGTTATTTTCAGTTGCGGTACTTTAACCATTTAGACACAATAGATTACTAATGTTCAAAAAAGTAAAATTTTACACTAAAGTCTATAAGGCAAATTAGCAAGGTACAAACGATAAGATGTCTCAAATTTATATTAATTTATTCAATTTGTCGAATTTATTGATACAGAATCTTTTTTTTGGTTATTTTACAATCCACTTGCTCAACCAGAACTTGCGTGAGATGAAAAATTACTTTTAAACGAAAAAAATGACTTCCACATTTTCCCTTTCTCATCTGAATGGCCACGTACCAGTTTCATCACATACTCCATAAACAACGTATTTATATTTTTTTTCCTCTAACATGATTACTCTTAAGGTTGATTATGACCTGAGATTTCTTTTATATATAGATAGACAAACGCTTCCATTGCAGGGATCTTTTTCATTTGAATTGCGATAAGTCACTTATTCAGGGAGGTTCATATCCTTCAGTTTCACCGTGAAAAACAACAGCCATATGGGATTCTACCATGCCCTTGTCATAAGACTTATAGTTGCATTATTTTCTCCTTATTTAGGCAACTTTTCTGTTAAAGTTGTTTCTCCTCACAGAGTTATCGCCATTGCAGCTGTGAGAGTCACTAGATCACTAGGGATCTAAATATGTACAGATAATCTTACCATGTAATCCACATGATCTTGATCATTGCCAGATGATTCTGCTAACTTTGCATAATGTGAGGCTAAGAGCTCAAAAGCTGATGCTAATGCCGAGCTAATTTTTAAACTTGAGCATTTTGTGTTCTCTAATGCAGCAACTGCAGCCGATGTTGCTACCATTGCAGAAATAGAGAGGGAAGCATGTGCAAGCACATTTTGTAAACATGTTTTATCTTTCTTTTTTATTGTGGTGTTGCTGAATTCCTTTTCATTGAACCACTTTACGACTGATCATGCTTTCCTAGAAAGAATTAGATTTTAACCATACCCAAATGCTGTGGTGCATTAACTGTCTTGAGGATAATTGTATTATTGATGTTTGGAACAACGCAATTCATCGAGCACTGCCTTCCATTTGTTGATAAGAAAAGGCAACCATGGTGTCACACCCCGCTAAATTCTAGCGTCGGCCGCCACCAAAACTAAGCCAGGTGGGAGTAAACTAAATATCATTCTTAGCATGTGACAGATATGAGACATATAAAATTTTAATCCACAAGATAATTAATTTAAATAAATCTCAAATATTAACAACATCTAACTGATAGATCATCAAAGTGCGATATAAAAACCCATCACATGCAATCTCCAAATATCTCAAATATTAAATAAATAAAATTCATCTGAGATCTTTAAACAACTTTGGAACCGAGAGGCCCAATAATACTCAAAAGTAATCTCGTAATAAAAATGAAGGAATAGGAGAAAAGTATAACTACAAAAACAATAAAATAGCTCGAGATGAACCTCTAAAAAGTCTTCAATAAACTCTATGCAGCTGCTCCAAATAAATGCTGAAAAATATTAGTCAATGCATGTGTTAGAGCCAAAGCCCCTAGCATGAATACCGACTACTGCTCCCAATTTGGGTCATTGAACCCAGAAAATAGTGCTATATATATCGACCATAACAAAAGAATATTTAAATTACAGAATTTTTAATCCCCAAAAATAAATTTCTAACTACTCGCAAGGTTTCTATAAAAAGCCACACCAATATTATTTTAATTAACCCACCTTTCCAAAAATGTAAAATTTAATTAATTTCACCGTGAAGATAATTTACCAAGATACCCGTCCCCTTGTCAAGTCCGCCGTCTGACCCATTTTAAATTACCGGCCCTCGTGATATGACAAGGTTCCACCCACCCACACGTCCCCTTGTAAAGGCCGTCGTCTGATCCGTTTTCATCATGCGATCCTGGTGAGAAAACAAAGTTCTACACGCGACACGATATAAATCGTCCTCTGACCCATTTAAACTGTCGGCCCTAGAAACATTATGTCGCCAATAAATTTTAATATTCTTTTTAGTCCTGCGATATTAATTTCCAAAATTTCTTATACTCATTATTAAAAAAAATTTCTCCCACTCGGAAAAGCGATGTGAAAATCCTCAAAATACCCTTTAGTCACAATTAAGGGTCCCCAGACACAATTTTGTCTTATGCTAAGTAAAGGATGATTATAAAAACTTCACTCCACTTAGACATCAATCCTAGTCTATCGTAGTAAAGGTATAATGTAGAAAATCAGCCCCTAACCCAGATTATATAACCCGCATAGACTCACACTAACTAGTCCCATACCTAATTAGTATAAATCCCAACTAAGGCCCACTTACTAGTTTCATACCTAACAAGCGTACTATAACAAAGGGGTGAAAACCAATTACCTACAATACTAAACGTCCCCGAGATATAAAAAATTATCATACTTCCATAAAGTGGCACAATTAACAATTTATAACAACAATCGAAACATTAAATTTCCAAATTGAATAATTTTAATTAAGTGATTGAAATCAAGGTCACATAAATATTTGATTTTCCTAATAACAACTACATGCAAATCCTATCATGATTATTATTCCCCAATACAAACAACCAAATTAAACTAGGATTTTCTCATGAAATAACAAAATTTACCTTCTAAGTCTCCTCTACATGCACATGCCCATAATACAACCGGCGACCCAATATTACTACCCGAAGAACAACAAGGTTATGAATATAAGATAACATTAATTTTTTTTCATGAAAAACAGTCCCAATATTTATTTCTTGAATAATTACATTAACAAGTTATTTTAGAAAACATGAATTTAAAGGAGGCTACAATCAAGACACATAACACTAAGGAAAAAGAATGGGATAAACATGCTTGAGTGAAGATTGATTTGAGAATCTGAATATAAATCTTGATTCCTCTCAAAAAATTAGCAAAGTGACGTTCTTGGACAATCTTGATTAAACCCTAAATTAAACCTTTAAATCTTGTGTAAAAAAAACTTGATCTTGTTGAAGGTCGATGATTATGGTGGAGAGGAAAATCTTTTGGAAGAGATTTCTGATGAAAAACTTGGGAAAAAGTGTTTTTGAGAAGTCCCCCTACGGATTATAAGCCATATATAAAAATTAAGAGTCCTAATCCCAATCCAACTCTAAAATCTGACTGAATCGCGCAAAAAATGGGCATGGTCGATCGATTGACTAAAAGGGTCGATCTATCGACCCTACAGAAAATGTAACAGTTCCCCCACGAAAATTACATAAGGCAAATATTAAAAACTCCATTAAAAATTCGTTTTCAATCCGATTTCAATTCCTCTTGAAATTCTATTCTTCTAAAAACATAACCAACATATTTGCCTAATAAAAATCATTAAATTCAAATATTTATTTTTCTCAAAAATTCCAATTAATTAATTATTAAAATCACTGGGTGTTACATTCTTCCCCACTAGCAAAGAATTCCGTCCTCGAAATTAGACGAAGCATGCACGTTAATCACGACTTGCTCAAAATAAAATAAGGCCCATACATGCCTACTCATACCACAATCGGGCTCCCATACTCCCAATCCTACACGTTCGTAATCCCACGATAAAATTCAATATATATAACTCCAATATATATATATATAAGTATCTAGGAAAGTAACGGCATCCCAAGCTCTCTACTCGGATCGTAACTCTATCCTCTCTCTAATAATCATCACGACACTTAACTCCTCAAGTCAAATTACACTGCTACATCAATATTAGAGGTACCCACAATTCATACTAATGATTTCTCCAAAATAAATCCTCATCTCCAAAATTAAATTCTAAAATTTTCATCTCCAAAATTAAGTGCTAAGGATTCTCACATCAAGATCTCTATCTCTAATCTCCATGCCTACAACATCCTTAAAAACACAACTCCCTATCTCCAAGAAACACATCTAACACGTATGCTAGACCCTCTACCTTAAGGAGTACGAGTCAATAAAGGGAATTAAAGATCGGTAATGTGGAAGCTAAACGGACTCACAACCTACGAGACCTAAGACCATGCTCTGATACCATCTGTCACACCCCGCTAAATTATGGCGTCGGTCGCCACCAAAACTAAGCCGGGTGCGAGTAAATTAAATATTATCCTTAGCATGTGGCAGATATAAGACATATAAAATTTTAATCCACAAGATAATTAATTTAAATTAATCACAAATACTAACAACATCCAACTGATAGATCATCAAAGTGCGATATAAAAACCCATCACATGCAATCTCTAAGTATCTCAAATATTAAATAAATAAAATCCAACTGAAATCTTCAAACAACTTTGGAACCGAAAGGCCTAATAATACTCAAAAGTAGTCTCATAACAAAAACAACGGAATAGGAGAAAAGTCTAACTATTAAAACAATAAAATAGCTCCAGCTGCACCTCTAAAAAGTCTCCAATAAACTATATGCAGCTGCTCCAAATAAATCCTGAAAAATATTAGTCAACGCATGTCTCTGAGCCAAAGTCCCGAGCATGAATACCGGCCACTCCTCTCAATAGTGGTATTCATGATCCAAATAAATCTTGTTTAAGGTTGATGATTATAGTGGAGAGGAAAATCGTTTGGAAGAGATTTCTGATGAAAAACTTAGGAAAAAGTGTTTATGAGAAGCCCCCCTACGGATTATAAGTCTTATATAACAATTAAGAGTCATAATCCCAATCCAACTCTAAAATCTGACTGAATCGCGCAAAAAATGGGCATGGTCGATCGATTGACTAAAAGGGTCAATCTATCGACCCTACAGAAAATCTGGTAGTTCCCCCACGAAAATATCATAAGGCAAATATTAAAAACTCCATCAAAAATTCGTTTTAAATCCGATTTCAATTCCACTTGAAGTTCTATTCTTCTAAAATCATAACCAACATATTTAACTAATAAAAATCATTAAATCCAAAATTTTATTTTTCTCAAAAATTCTAATTAATTAATTATTAAAAACAGTGGGTGTTACATTCTTCCCCACTAGCAAAGAATTTCGTCCTCGAAATTAGAAGAAGCATACACGTCAATCACGACTTGCGTAAAATAAAATAAGGCTCATATATGCCAACCCATACAACGATCGGGCTCCCAAACTCCCAATCCAACATGTTTGTAATCCCACGATAAAATACAATATTTATAACTCATATATATATATAAGTATTTAAGAAAGTAACGGCATCCCACCCTCTCTACTCGGATCGTTACTCGATCATATCTCCAATAATCATCATGACACTTAACTCCTCAAGTCAAATTACACTGCTACATCAATATTAGAGGTACCCACAATTTATACCAATGATTTTTCCAAAATAAATCTTCATCTCGAAAATTAAATTATGAAATTTTCAACTCCAAAATTAAGTGCTAAGCATTCTCACATCAAGATCTCTATCTCTAATCTCCATGCCTACAACATCCTTAAAAACACAACTCACTATCTCCAAGAAAGACATCTAACACGTATGCTAGACCATCTACCTTAAGGAGTACGAGTTAATAAATGGAATCGAAGATCGGTAACGTGGAAGCTAAAGAGACTCACAACCTACGAGACCTAAGACCATGCTCTGATACCATCTCTCAACCCCGCTAAATTCTGGCATCGGCCGCCAGCAAAACTAAGTCGGGTGCGAGAAATTAAATATCATCCTTAGCATGTGACAGATATGAGACATATAAAATTTTCATCCACAAGATAATTAATTTTAATAAATCCCGAATACTAACAACATCCAACACATAGATCATCAAAGTGCGATATAAAAACCCATCACATGCAATCTCCAAGTATCTCAAATATTAAATAAATAAAATCCAACTGAAATATTCAAACAACTTTGGAGCCTAAAGGCCTAATAATACTCAAAATTAGTCTCATAATAAAAACGTTGGAATAGGAGAAAAGTCTAACTATTAAAACAATAAAATAGCTCCAGCTACACCTCCAAAAAGTCTCCAATAAACTCTATGCAGCTGCTCCAAATAAATCCTGAAAAATATTAGTCAACGCATGTGTCAGAGCCAAAGCCCCGAGCATGAATACCGGCTACTCCTCTCAATTAGGGTCCTTGAACCTAGACAATAGTGCTATATATATCGACCATAACAATAGAATATTTTATTTACGAGATTTTTTATCACCAAAATAAATTTCTAACTACCCGCAAGGTTTCTATAAAACGCCACACCAATATTATTTTAATTAACCCACGTTTCCAAAAATGATAAATTTAATTAATTTAACCGTGAAGGTAATTTACCAAGATACCCTTCCCCTTGTCAAGTCCGTCGTCTGACTCGTTTTAAACTGTCGGCCCTCGTGATATGAGAAGGTTCCACCCACACACACGTCCCCTTGTCAAGTCCATCATCTGATCCATTTTTATCCTGCGATCTTCGTGATATGACAAGGTTTCACACAAAACACGACATAAATCGTCATCTGACCCGTTTAAATTATCGGCCCTAGACACATTATGTGGCCAATAAATTTTAATATCCCTTTTCGTCCTACGATATAAATTTCCAAAATTTCTTGTACTCATTATTAAAAATTAATTTCCCCCACCCTTAAAAGCGATGTGAAAATTTCCAAAATACCCTGTAGTCACAATTAAGGGTCCCCAAACACAATTTCGTCCTATCCTAAATAAAGGATGATTATAAAAACTTCACTCCACTTGGATATCAATCCTAGTCTATCGTTGCAATGGTATAATATAGAAAATCAGCCCCCACCCCTGATTATATAACCCGCATAGACTCACATTAACTAGTCCCATACCTAATTAGAATAAATTACAACTAAGGCCCACTTACTAGTCCCATACCTAACAAGTTTACTATAACAAATGGGTGAAAACCAATTGCCTATAATACCCAATGTCCTCGAGATATAAAAAATTATAATACTTCCATAATGTGGGACAATTAACAATTTATAACAACAATCGCAATAACATTAAATTTTCAAATTGAATAATTTTAATTAAGTGATTGAAATCAAGGTCACATAAATATTTGATTTTCATAACAACAACTACATGCAAGTCCTTTCATGATTATTATTCCCCAACACAAACAATCAAAACTTGGGTTTTCTCATGAAATAACAAAATTTACTTTCTAAGGCTCCTCTACATGCACACACCCGTAATACAACCGGCGACCCCAAATACTACCCGGAGAACATAAAGGTTATGAATATTAGATAACATTAATTTTTTATCATGAAAAATAGTCTCAATATTTATTTCTTGAGTAATTACATTAACAAGTTATTTTAGAAAACATGAATTTAATGGAGGCTACAATCAAGACACATAACACTAATGGACAAGAATAGGATAAACATGCCTGAGTGAAGATTGATTTGAGAATATGAATATAAATCCGGATTCCTCTCGAAAAATTAGCAAAGAGACGTTCTTGGAAAACCTTGATTAAACCCCAAATTAGACCTTTAAATCTTGTGACAAAAACTTGATCTTGTTGAATGTTGATTATTATGGTGGAGAGGAAAATATTTTGGAAGAGATTTCTGATGAAAAACTTGAGAAAAAGTGTTTATGAGAAGTCCCCCTACAGATTATAAGTCTTATATAACAATTAATAGTCCTATCCCAATACAACTCTAAAATCTGACTGAATCACGCAAAAACTGGGCATGGTCGATCGATCGACTAAAATAGTCGATCTATCGACCTTACAGAAAATCTGACAGTTCCCCCACGAAAATTACATAAGGCAAATATTAAAAACTCCGTTAAAAATTCGTTTTAAATCCAATTTCAATTCCGCTTGAAGTTCTATTCTTCTAAAATCATAACCAACATATTTAACTAATAAAAATCATTAAATCCAAACATTGATTTTTCTCAAAAATTCTAAATAATTAATTTAATTAATTACTAAAAAGACTGGGTGTTACACATGGCTCATTTTTCTTTCACATCGGGTACTCGCATATTTTCAAGGTATGAACGAAAGGTCTAATCAATCATATAACTGTATTTATAGAATAAATCATATGTCCAAAATCTATACAGGGTACATCTAAAAGGTATGGCGTAAAGGTCTATTGAATCATATAACTGTAATAAATGGCCCATGGATTCTAAGTGGTCAAATCCTATTAAAATCCATAACAGTAGATAATCTACTAAAGGAAACCATCATTTAAGACCCTATGATCCTATAGGTGTATTCCAAAACAATAAGTCTAAGTAAACTCATGATTTTTTTATATGTGCCATTGCAATCAAACTCGAAGTCATCAAAAGAGAAAACAGTACATACTGCAGTGTTCGTATACGCCTTAAACTATATAATCCGGCTGAATCTATATAATCAGATTGAATCCACCATGACAACCATACTAGAACAAGTACAGACTGCAGGGTTCATACGCCTTAAACCTATTGGCATTGACCTCACTAGTAAGGGATGTATGCCTAGGATAAAAACTGTCATCTCTTACTTTACACCAAACGTCAATACTGAATAAAAATTATAACTCCAATGTGCACGAGAGAAGAAACTGAAACAAGTGAAAATAATGGAGAGATACATTGTGAATATATATACAATAGGATACAAGTAACAGTTCCTTAGACTAAGCCTAAAAATGTATGTCATCTACATACACAAGAAAATACATTGTGCGAGGGCCATCAGTATAAATAAATAATGAGGTATCTAAAATAAGGGGAGTATATGTACATAAAGAATACTCAATTAAGAACGAACAACTAAAAACTATATTCTTGAATCAATCTAACCATGATTTTTGCACAAGAAATCATGATTTTTGTAAAAGAACTCAAACTAAAAGCAACAAAAGCGCGGTTAAAAGATGCATGCAAGTACAATACCTTTAGTGTTAACAACAGATACAATCGTGTTAGGCATGTTGGATACATTTGGAATTACTAAATGTGAAGGATGACATATGAGTTCTTGTGTGCATCCTTGACGCACGAAAGATCTCAGGGTTGCACGATCAAATCAAACATAACTATTTCGTGTAAAGAAGTGTTCAAGTAAAGTTACAAAATAATCTCTTCATACCTTGTCCATTGTTAACACCCTATGAAACGGTGTTGAGAGAGTTGACTACCAATGGATGATTAGATTGAAAAGGAGCTTTGATGAGACTCTGTCACAGATCGTGACATGTGTGTTCCTCTATGACCTATAACAAGCATGGCATGGATTAACATAATAACAAATAACTAAACAATAATATAAAAATCCTACCATCGTCGTTAACTTCAGATGCAATGGTAGTGGAAGTGTTGGAGACATTTGGAATAATTGACTAGGAAGGAGGAGGTATTGGTTCACTTGCGTATCCTTGACGAAAAGAAAATTTTGAGCCATGTGCACGACCAGAGTCAGGCATAACTAAATAAGAAACCAATAACATATTTGAAACATTAATAATTAATGGATATGCATATTTAATGTTTATGCATATTTAATGGTGATATTGTATGCTCAAAATATTTGAAACACTAATAATTTTAAGAATCATTTTTCCACATCAAACCTATATAATATCACCATCAAATCATATTAATATATCCTAAAGTCATAAGGAGAATTAACCAACCTAATGGATATGCATCATCGTATCATCATCCTCCCCTCCGCCCAAATTCGATAATATCTCCTCTCTTGATGGGACATATTCTTCATCTTTGTCACCCTCTTTTCTTTTACCCTTCATATCAATCTTACCCCTCTTAGAACCAACCATATAAAATTTAGCCCCTTTATGCAATCCCATCGCATTCATTGTGTCCAGGTTATCTCGAATCCTATTAAGTCTTTGTTTCTCATAATTTTTATCGTCATTATAAACCTATTACAATAATACAAAGATATGGAAGTAGACAAAGTAAGACTTCATAAGTGAATTATGCTACAACATTGTTGTTACATAAATAAATTAAAACATTTAACATTATTTAAAAAAGAAAAAGAAAATAGCGCAGACCATCATAAGTGATCATCATATATATATCCATCATTATCACTAAAATCGCCAACATCTCCATCATCGTCACTAATATAATCACAATCATCCTCGCCATCTATAAGGTAATCATCCCCATCACTTGTCAATATTTTCTCTTCAGTATTACTTATATGGACTTCTATTTCTGGGATGTCATTCCTTGCTAATGAAATGCTTTCGTCATCAATATCCATTGGCACATAGAAGACTTGTTCTTCTTGATAAGCTAGAAGAAATGGATGAGTTTTGTACCAAGTATTAGCAGTGTTCACACTATTAAAACCATACGCATCTTCCTTTAATCCATATACACTCTTATTTTTTCCAAGATCCCACCAATTACACTTAAAGAGAACAACATGATTATATCTAGTGTATTCGAACTCTATAATATCATTATCCTCACTATAAAAATCAATATCTTTTTGTTCATGTTCACCCACTAAAACAATTCCACTATTTTGACTTTTTTTAAAATGCACATGATCTTTGGTATAGAACCTATAGCCATTAGTCAAACAACCTTTGTAATGTTTCACCCGTCGATCGCGACCCCAAGATAAAGCGCTAAGTTGCTTACTAACATGGTCGGGGGACTCACGCTCCATTTCTGTCACCTGATTATTATTTATAAATAAATGTTAGAGTAAGAAATTATAAGAATTTTTTATTTTTCATAATAAATTACATATCGAATTAATTACGCACTTTTTAAAACATTCTATAAATCTCTCAGCGTGTTTCTTTTCAACATTTAAGTTACTTTCGGCCTTCAATAAATCATTGCTCTCATTGACATACATGAATGCATTAAATTAGAAAATAAATATCGTTAATAAAAGATAATGTGAAGAATAATATAGATAGACATAGTTGATAAATTCTTGTATCTCGTCATAATTATCTAACACGTATAAAGAAGCATTTTTCCATTCGCTCTGTCCAAGGTATTGGTAATCTGCTTTTCCTAGCAAACGATCATTGTACTGAAAAACAAATAAACTTTCTTGATCATCATCACCATCATAATTTCGCTCAGTGCGGTTGAATTTTGTCTCAATACTTCCCAGATACATCGAGAAAAATGTTAAGCATTCATTTAGAATGTAAGCCTCCGCTATTGAGCCTTCTGGACGTGCTTTATTTCCCACGGTAAGTTTTAAAGTGTGTATATATCTGTTAAAAAGTAACAAACATAAGAAAAATAATTTTTTTAAGAATTACTTATATAATACTTGTTTGAATATATTTACCTTTCAAATGGATACATCCATCTATATTGCACTGGCCTGCCAATAATGGCCTCTCTTGCAAGGTGAATCGGCAAATGAACCATAACATCGAAAAATGACAGCGGGAATATCATTTTAAGTTTGCACATGGCTATAGCAAGTTTTGCCTCAAGACTCTCCAAAACATCACATCACAAGGTTTTCAAACACAACTCCTTAAGTAATAACCCAAGATCAATTAACGATTCACATACTTCCTTTCGAAGATGACCACGAATTGCAAGCGGTAGTAAGCGTTGTAAAAAAATGTGGTAATCATGACTTTTCATCCCCGAAATCTTGCATTCCTTAGCATCCACACATCGAGAAATGGTGGATGCATATCCATCTGGAAACTTTAACGATTTCCAAAACTCACATAAAGTCCTCTTCTTTTCCTTGGACAAAGTGTAGCAAGCAGGAGGAATCACTCGTTTATCACCCTTTTTGTATGGATGCAAGTCTTTGCGTATGCGCATTTGTTTGAAATACAACTGAGACTTAATAAGGTCTTTCATTTTCCCATCAATGTTTAGTAATGTTCCTAAAATGCTTTCTGATACATTTTTCTCAATGTGAATGATATCTAAATTGTGACCCAATTTAAAATCTTTCCAGTAAGGCAACTCAAAAAATATACCAAATTTGTCCCAATTCAACTCGTATGCCTCACGAATCTTCTTTTTAGAAGCTTTAACATACACTTGACATCTAACTTTCTCCAATTGAGCAAGTATCTCATCAATACTAAGCTCTTTTGGTCGTTCCCGATGCTCCTTCTTACCATCAAAATAAGACATATTTTCTTTCCATTTTTGATTCATCGACAAGAAACGATGATGGCCCATGTAGCATGTCTTATGTCCATTTCTTAAATGCATTAAATGTGTCTCCTTATTGCAAATCGGGCAAACCAATTTCCCCTTTGTGGCCCAACTCGATAAGTTAGCATACGCCTAAAAATCACTGATAGTACACATAAGAGCTGCACGTAACTGAAAGTTATTCCCCATGGAGGGATCATATGTTTGAATCCCATATTCTCACAACTATTTTAACTCCTTGATTAATGGTTG
Organism: Sambucus nigra; assembly: GCA_949130495.1. Taxonomy (NCBI): domain Eukaryota; kingdom Viridiplantae; phylum Streptophyta; class Magnoliopsida; order Dipsacales; family Adoxaceae; genus Sambucus; species Sambucus nigra. The sequence goes on along the minus strand of OX422219.1, from coordinate 315,472,667 downwards.
AAGAAACACATCCACGTCATTTACAGGAGCCTTAGAGCCTGGTATAAGCAGCGATAACAAGAAGAATGGTTCTTTCATACATTTCTAAGGTGGTAAATTATACGGTATAAGAACAACCGGCCATGTGCTACGTTTGCTACTCATATTAGAATATGGATTAAATCTGTCACTGGAGAGACTAAGCCTGACATTACGAGCATCTCTCACAAATGATTGGTTAATCTGGTCAAATTCTTTCCAAGCTTCGCCATCAGCCGAGTGTCTCAAAACATTAGCCTCCTTAACATGCTTTTCTTTATGACAACTCATCTTTGAAGCTATATCCTTTTTTATAAATAAGCATTGCAGCCTAGGTTTCAGTGGAAAATAACGCAAGACTTTGTGGGGGATATTCACACCATTTTCTTTCTCAACTTTCCATATCGACTCTTCACACGTTGGGCATTTAGTTTCTTTCTCATTTGGTCCCCAAAAAAGAATGCAGTCATTTTTGCAAACATCAATATTTACATAGTCTAGAACCAAGTCTCGAACTATTTTCTTCGCCTCATAAAATGACTTCGGGATGTGGGCATCATCCGGAAGTGATTTCTTAAAAAGTTCAAGAAGCGAGTTAACGGATTTCTCACTCCAGTTGTTCATTGACTTCAAATGGTGTAGCTCTATAATGAATGATAAACGTTGACAACTTCTCACAACCCGAATACAAATTTTGTTGTGTATCCCTAGCTAATGTAGCAAACTTTTCCCCATCGCAATCATTGCCTTGAGTGGCATCTCTATAAAATTCATTTCCTAGCATGTTATTATTGTAGGATCAAGTAAACATATCATGTAACATTCCCTCCATGTCATATTGCTTAAACCCATCTCTATCATTATCTTCCTGCGTCGTACTACCTTCTCCAACTTCAAATGCATGTTCATTATAATCATAAGCATTGTCATTAGGAGACATCAATGGTTCCTCGTGATATATCCACCTAGTATAACTCGACAAAATGCCATGTATAATCAGATGACTCTGGACATCTTGACGATTCCTCCAATAAAAGTTATTACATTTTTTCCACGTACACTTAATATTACCATTTGACTCAACATTTGCAAGGGCAAATCAGAAATTATTTAACACCATCTCGATACGCAATACTAATTCTATTTGTGTGACACATCTAGCTCTTATCCATCCCAATGATCCTATATCACACAATAAAAAAAATGCGTCAACAAAAAACCAATGAACTTATAATTCAAATAGAAATTTTTATTATTGCTTATGCAATTCAATGTTTCATATTTATATTATTGTTATTATTCTTTCATAACTTTATATGTTGAAATAATATTTACTTATGATTCAAATAGGCACCTCCTCATTCATCTCACGCACCTCATTGATGGGTTCTCCAAGAGTTTTTCGAAATAATGAGAGAAATATCTACAAACCATGATTCCCAAAATACGATTCTCATGTGAGGCGTGTGTGACACATACACACACTAATTAGGAAAGTAATTAACATTATGAGTTTCACATGCTTAACATGAATTATCAGTGTGTTTGATTGAATTGAAAATGAGCCATAACTTTTTAAGTTAATTTTGCATTCTTCCTAAAATAATTATAATAATAATAAAGACGAATAGTAATTATAATTTATGACAATGGTAAACAAAAATTAAAATATTTTAACTCAATCATCACATTATTGCAATGAACCTAATTTAATTTGTAATAGTATATTTCATCCATGTTGCACGGTTACTTAATGGAACACCGATTTAAGCATGCAAATATAGACCAAATGGAACATCAAAACATTCACCTAAAATGAGATTCATTAATCACCCAATGAAGAATCACTTATACCAAAAAAAACTTCACATAAACAACTTTCTAACAGAAATTTGGGTATATGAATGCTTACACAAGTCAATGTTTCATATCTTTATTATTATTTCATAACTTTACATGTTGAAATAATTTAACTCAATCATCCCATTATTGCAATTAACCTAATTTAATTTGGAATAGTAGGAAAATTAAAATTAAAACTATCATCTTTACACCGTAGAAAAATTTCTAAAATACAAAACTATATGTCAAAAGATAACGCACCTGTAGCAAATCAGATCGAAGAAAAATCAGACCAAAGCAATATCAAACAAGAGCAAATCAGGCTGGACAAAATTAAATCGGATCAAATTAGGAGCAAAATCGCACCTACTAAATAGTGGCGGACCCAGGATATTTGGTTAGGGGGGATAAATTTTAGAGTGGTATCGGGGGTTCGCCCCCGAGACGATTTTTTTCAAGGTTATTTAAAGTTTTATGCAAATTTTTAGCTCCAAAAATATATGAAATAATTCACAAATACTAGTATTCTGAAAAATAGAGAATTAAGGTAAGGGTCATGTTCCTTCTTATATTTGGATTTTTAGGACAATGCTTTTCAAGTTCATAAATCTAGTCCCTGTGCTACAATAGCATTTATAAATTTTGTCCTTGCGGTACAATAGCCTTTATTTTTTTGGTCCGCGCCAATGACACTATTTTTCACCATTTTTCATGGTATTTTTAGTACAAGGACTAAATTTATAAAATTATATGGAGTGTCCTACTTTTATATACTTTGAGCATTATGAGGACCTTTTTCTAAAACCCTCTTCTAACAATTACTCAAAATAATTGCCCAAACTGAAAATATATTTCAAATTAAACTTTAGCAATCAAATGACAACAATTAAATTTAGAAAAATTAAAAAATTCAGCAAAAGAATATTACTACTAATTTATAGGAATTAAGCAAATAAAAATAGCAAAGGCCAAAAAATATATTTACCAAATAAACAATACTCAATAATTAAATAAATATATTTACTAACTATTTTTAAAAATAGTTAGCAAACGAAACATTGAAACAATAACATGGATAAATAAAATTAATAGGTTTCAATTAATCTCCATATATCAATAAGTGAATAATGAATATTGAATTAAGAAAAGGATAGAAAGATGGATTTAGAGAAATAGACCCGCGCGGTGTTAAAATGAGACAACCGTGTGCGGAGGGCAGGGTAGAGGATCGACAGAGGATAACCGTGTGCAGGCAGTGGCTACAGTCGCTGCAAGTGCGGGCGGTGCTATAGATCCGTGTTCTTACACGGCTAATGGATTTGGCTACAGTCAGAGGATTTCCAAAATTTTTATAGGATCTCGTAAGAAGAGATGAAATGCATTTGGCTAATGGATTTAGGGGAAGAACGGAAGATGAAGAGGATTTGGTTGAATGAATGGGAGCTCTTACGTAGTGGGTGTATTTTGGAGGGAATGCTCCTAAATTTTTTTTCTTAGGAATTAATTTTGGAGGGTAAGTGGAATGTATCTAAATTGTTTTTTGTGGCAAAGTATAATATTTGATACTAATTAATATACATTAGTCGAATATATTTTAAGCTTGTAACTAATTAATATTTTGTGTTCCCGCTAAATGTTTAATTCTTCTCATTTAACATTTAGTGGCAAAATTAGTGGCGATTTTAATTTGTTGCCACTAATGCATTATCTTTTAGTGACAAACATAAATTGTGGAACAAAATATATGTTTAAGTGGCAATAAGTGATTAGCCACTAATAAAATTGCTACAAAATGATGTTTTTCATGTAGTGAATATTACCAAATCTCCCAGGTATCTGAAACTATGCATTTCTAAATGCAACAAGATGCTCCTCCATAGATCCAACCTCTATTGGTACAACTCATATCTGTGATAAGCCAATTAGTTACGTAACTAAATAGGAAATTACTTGGAAAACTTAGGAGGAATGATATTACAGATCTCATACACGAGATCTGTGGAATAATGGGTAGGGATACAAGCTCTAATGTAGAGGAAGATATACCTTGAATGGGTATATAGGATTGAACTTCCAAAGGGTTTAAAGTTCTCCAATGTAGTGGAACATATATACATCTTCACTACTTAATGTGTGGATGTAAGAACTAATGAACACCTCAAATTATATTTGTTCTTGTAACAACCCAGACTTTTGAGCGACTATTTTATATTATTTTGCCTGATGGGCTAATTTTATAAAATAGAGAAAGTTAGAGTAAATATTATTTCCCGTGATATTAAGGGATAATATGTACCGTGTTTTGCCTATTTACTGATATGAGGAGGTAAATAGCTTTAAATTGTGTTTTATTGCGTCATTATACTTTAAACGACAGTTATGACTTATATGTAAGTTGGAGTATTATTAATGAATTAAAATGAATTTGGAACACAAAAATACGATACGTTACTCCGAATGCCAAAATAGGGGGTGCGGTTAGTTTTGGAATAGTCGAGATAGTCAAAATAGGTGCCAAGTTGTATTTTTGAGTTCCGAGAACTTTTGACGGGTTATGACTCAATTATGTAGTTACGAGTCATTTTAATGGTGTATCAACATTTAAAAGAGGGGAAATTAGGTTTAAGACCTCTATAAGTCTTCCAACCCTTTTGTTTTTCTCATTTCATGTTATAAACCAAGAGAGAGAGAGAGAGAGAGAGAGAGTTGGGAGAAAATGGAGAAAATAGAGAAAAATGGAAGATTGGAGATGGAAATCGTTGCTACCAGAAGAGAATTCGAGACTACAAACTTGAGGCAAGTTTCTTACTTGCTAGATCATGATTTAATGTGATACATTGCATGTATAGTTAGTTTTGGAGATTTAAACCATAAATGGGTTTTTGATGATTTTGGTGTTTAAACCCTTAATCTTGTAGTTTAATTTGATTTGAGGAAAATAAATTAGTTTGTTATTGTGTAGGAATCATTTGGTAGAATTAGTTATTGTTGATGCTGAAGAAAATGGAAGATTTGGGGTTTTGGGATTTTAGGGTTCATCCAACCCGTAGCCCAAATTGGGCAAATCTGCAGGGTCGAATCGATTAGGCCTTAGGACAAATCGATTCGGATATGGGGAAGGATACAGGTCTGGGAAATTGAATCGATTTGGGTTGGAGTTGAATCGATTCGGCTGAGGCAGAATGTTGGTTTTACTCACCGAATTGATTCGCTTTTGGGCGAATCGATTCGCAATCAGGGGCGAATCGATTAGCAATCAGGGGCGAATCGATTCGGATGCCCTGTTTTTGTGAGATTTTTCTAGTTTGATTTTTATCCCATTTCTCTTCCGTTCGAGATTTAGGAACCTTCCTTCGGGAAGTAATGCAGAGTTTTAGAGGTATGTATTGGGTAGATAAATATCCTAGGCTAGCATGGGGTTAATTGGGCTTATTCAAAGGGTTAGTATATGCAGGTTAATATCCGAATGATATATGAAGTTAACCTAGAATTAATAGAAGATAAAATGATAATATTGGGACTTTTGGGAGACTATTATTGAGGGAGACTCACTTTGATGATTTATGGTATTGTGTTGGAGTCTTGGAGACTAGTTTGAGGATAATGGCACTTCGGGTCATAGGTCATTAATAAAACATGACTTAAAGAATAAGAAATGCATATTCTAAAATTGGAATTTAATCAATGAGAATAAATGATTTTTGAGAATGTAAAATGTGAATGTTTTCAAATGGAAAGAGAAATGATTTTCGTAAATGATAATTTACGTAAACACACCTCTATAAATCTCTATCATAAGGGAAGTTACGCGCGTGAGATGAAGTCCCCTGGCTAATGAATGTAGGGTGAATATAGTCCTCGACCATATGACCGATTATTGTATGTTTATTGTGCGACTCTGAGGTAATTTCGGGTCTGTTTATGACACACTCGCAGGTATATGGCCACTTACCGACGTTGCGTTAGGATCCCAAGTTGTCTTGGTGATAGGCCCTGGAAGATTATAGCCATTTAGGGGGTGCACAGTGGGGAAACTCGGACAGGCAGTCTTAGAAACTTTATATGATATGAAATATAACTATTTTTAATAATGTGGGACATTATTGATGTTAAAGCATTTCATGATAATAAAATGGCTTTAAATACATTTCCTAGATATAAGAAGGGAAATGAGAAGTTATGATATGTAAAAGCATTTTATGATAATAAAACTTGCTTTAAATACATTTCCTGGATGGAAGAAGGGAAATAGAAAGTTATGAAATGAAATTGAATTGGTAAACATTTTGTAAAATGAATTGTCATATATGTATTTCCTAAAGAGAAAAAGGACTTGTGTATTTAGATTGTGAATAATTGAAATGATGTCTCCTTGAGTATATGTAGATGAGTTCTCCTATGCTTATATGATCATTGAGCATTAGCATTGACATTGCGCTAGGCTGTGCTTCTAGATTGATAGGTGAGTAACTCTATGATTTATTTGCGAGAGAAAATTTCGTTCATAACTGTCATGCATTTTAGTCACATGGTAATCATATCAAACCGGGCCCTGACCCGTCTATATCTCTCTGTTTTTCATGCAACTCCTTGTCCGTTCAGGCGCTCTACCGCAAGGACGCGCGTATTGACCTTTCCATTCTAGGACGCCCGTATTGACCTCTCCATTCCAGTTGTTCAGGATCCGTGTCGTTTTGTGGATGTTGTAGGATATTTGTTATAGACACTTCTTTCCCTTTTACTCTAGTTATACTCAGTTTATTTATTCGGGCGTGTTGCCCATGTTTTATACTCACTTATTGTACTGTGATATTAAATTGTAATACTCGGTGTAACCTGTTTGTATTATTCTGTTAACTGACATCTTATTCGGTTATTGATTTATGCATATTGTATTCTATTAAACACCGTTTTGAAAGATGGATTGTTTAAGTGATTTTCTTTTACTTATAAAATTAAATTTGATAGTCCGTTTTCTAAAATAATTGGTGGTTATCTCGTACCATTATTTTAACGACAATGATGCTAAGAATGGACTATCTAAGATTCCTGTAATTATTGGAGTATCGGGTTGGCCACCTCTTATTTTAGTAGGTAGGTTGTCACAGATGGTATCAGAGAATCAGATTCTAGCGTCCTTAGGAATCTGTGTGGACGTACTATGCTTTCAGCGTTACTCTCGACTTGATATAGAGCCTTAGGATTAAGAACGTTGATTTCTCTGATGAGGTTTCGTTCTTCTACTGTAGCGTAAGAACTCAGAGAATCTTTTGCGCGTTTGCTGTGAATTCGTATGTTAAATGTTAAAGGGCGTTAGAGAGAGCCGTTATGAAGGCGTTTAGAGATGGGATTACTAATAGATGTATGTTGTAGTTGGGGATGAGGGCCACTTTGGAGGTCTCTCCCTTCGTAGAATTATCTTATATTTCTACCGTGACTACTAAGTACAGTGGATATAGTTTTCCAAGTACCGCTTTAAGTAGAGAGTGGTGCTAAGTTTGGGATTTCAAGCGACGTCAACTTGAAGTTGAAAAGTCCTTGATAAGGATCCCATGTTGAAGTTAAGTCAGATAGAGGAAGTGTAATCTCATTCGGTGGAAATATAAGGCCCAGGAGCTTTGGCCTAGAGAGGGGTATAGAAATGCCCATATGTGAGAAATAAAGGAAAATTTTTCACCCATTGGAGTAATGTTAAAATGGCAAAAAAGTAGTCGCCATATTTTGATGGAGTAGGAAGTTTTGCCCATAGAGAAACCCGGTAGATATTTTCAATATCTAGTTTCTCTGGGATAACAGGAATGATGAGAAGATAGAATTTCAAATATTCACACGAGGTTCGATCAGAGGCCGATCGTGAATAAAGAGTCACAGGTTTAAGGAAACCTTGCATCGAAGTAGGTAAATATAAGGAAGAAAGAGCCTTTCAGTGGAATGATAAGCTCACGAATAAGTGTTGTTAACACTATCGGAGAAGTAGTGTTCATGAAACCCCATTGGTGGACATCCACCCTGGGGAGACTCATTGAACTAAGGCAGGGGAGGCCGGTAGCATGTTCTCTTTTGTTGAGGAAGTTAAGGGAACTACGCGGGTAATCGCCAGGTAGCTAGAGATGGAGAAACTATTCTGACGTGGAATGTAGAACCACGCATTTTGATCTTGTTGAGTGGAGAACAAGGGCAAGAATAGGATGCCTAGTTGGGGCATTAATGGAAGTAGTTTGGTTCAGATAAGGCTGGAATACTATGTCTGAGGACCATTGGTAGTGGCTAAGGAAATTGGCAAGAATGTTGGCTGGAGTTCCACCTTAGTTGAGGGTGGTGCATTCTGTATGATAAGATGGACTAGTATGGTATTAACCCTATATTCGAGTGTGTGAATTGAGCTTGTGGTAGTATCGATGTTATTATAGAGAGTGTATCTATATGACTTCCGTGGTAGGGAGGTTCTATATTTTTCTTTTTTCACTCAATATAAGGCGAGTGATGATATTTTAGAAGTATATGTGTGGTATGTGCTACTCGTATTATATGTATTATACGAGTGGAAATATTCTTGGTTTGGTTGGAACGATAACAAGCGAATAAATTGCGAGGATATCATATTTGTAGTTCCAGAAAGGAACTAGTTGTTCTATAATATCTTACCGGGATACAGGATTAAGATTTTATAGAGATGGTTTAAGGTATGTAAGAATTTTTCTTTTTTTTTCTTATTTTATTTTCTTGCATGTATGATGTTGCCTTATCTCCACGACCAACAAAGTTAAGTAGTAATGTATAGGAGGGGTTCCTTGTTTGGATTTCGCTTTGCGAGACACTCCACACATGAACCTTAATGACGTTGGGAGTGGAGAGATTATATTCTTTCTTCTTCTATTTTATTTTATTTTATTGTTAAGATGTTGGGTTGGAAGGTTTAGCCGAGAATCACGTGATTGAGTGATTAAAGGGATATTAAAGTGCGATATGGAAGCACTGTAAATAGTTCTCTCCTCTGATCGATGCGAGGGAGACCTAGATAAGGAAGTCGGATTGAGACTTATGGTTATGCCTTGATGAGAAGGACATTGAAAAAGATATGTGTATATATATGGGGATAACGTATTTGTAAGACTTTACAGAAAGTAAACGTCCGATTAGTTAAAATTTTTAATTATTTGAAATGGAAAAACTTAGAAGTAGAAACGCATTAGTAGGGTTAAGAGTTAGAATTTTTGCGGTCCCGATCATGTGTCTTAGACCCTTATATCTTGATGACCGACGATGCGATGTAGTAGTGTAACTGTAGGGTTCCTTATTTGGATTTCGCTTTGCGAGACGTTCCACGCATGAAACCGAGCGAATGTCGGGAGTTGAGAAAGGTCTTGGACACTAGGGATATATTTAGGATAATACTTATTATGACTTGAATAGGATATACATCAACTTTAGGATTATTAGGACGTAAGGCCCTTAGGGCATGTGACGTTATTTTAGGAAGGCTGTAGGTAGTTGACCACGAATAGGTTTGTGGGTTAACTCTAAGAGGGATTAAGTCCCTAGAAATAAGAAGTATGGGATCTCGAGTAATTTGGGTTTCTAGGCCAAGGTGAGGCCTCTCTTAGATAGAGCCTTACGTCGGTAACCAAACTTTCGGGGAGTTAAATGGATGAGTTGACTTTTACTCCCCCACTCGTGTTGTTAAGATCGAAACTGGATTTAACGAGCGAGTCTCTTCCAGGAATGGGAAGTATTAGTACTTGAACATGGACCCATTATTTATGCGTCTCAGAAACTTAAACCTCGTGAGAAGTATTATACCATGCCTGATGTAGAGTTCGTAGAGGTAGTATTCGCCTTAAAGAAATAGAGGCACTACTTCCTGGGCAGGAATTTTGGTCTTTTCACGAGCAACATGTCGTTTCAAATTGATGTTGTGGCGACAGAGTTGGTGTTTGGGGTTCGTAAAAGACTATCAATTGGATATTCCCTTTCTCTAAGGAAATGCGAATGGGGTAGCTGATGCGCCGAGTAGAAAACCCATCAGGGAGATTAGTGAAGGCATGGAAATCCAAGTGGAACGAGCTTAACAGAGAGGATGTTATAGCAAGAGCATTCATGTTCCGTGATCGACCATTTAACCTACTAGAGTGAAGAGAGTAGTGTGGAACGAGAAAGGGGTATATCCGTGGACATTTTCATTGAATTGCCGGCATCGCGGTGGTCATAATCCTATTGGAGAAAAATTGTTGATTGTTTGACCAAATCACTGCTTTTTCGGCCAAAGTGGGCGGACTTTTTATGGAGGAGTATGCCCAGATCTTTATGGTGAAGTTATGGAATTATATAAGGTGCCTATCAAAATAGCGATGGACCGAGACTAGATCTTCGTGTCAAAGGTTTTGGTAAAGTTTCCAGAAAGAAATGGGAACCATATGGAAATGGGGTATATCCTACCACCCTAAAGTGGATGAATGAATGGAGAAAGTTAACTAAATTCCGAAAGGAATACTTCAAATGGGTGTGTTTGACTCAAAGGAAGGATAGGAGTAGTAGCTTTTATGGATCGAAATTTCGTACAATAATTTTGTTCATTTTCTATCAGTATGGCACCATAGGTGACCTTGTGTAGCCAACTAAGTAATTCTCCTGTTCATTGGATGGAACCAGCGGACAATATGTTCCTTGGACTTGGAGTGGTCCAGGAATATTTCTCTAATGATTGGGCTCATTGAGCCGCATACTTTCAAGGGCTACGCTGACTCGAATAGAGGTTATGTAGTATTTGAGGTAGGGAATTAGTTTTAATTCGGTATTCCCTAAGAAGGGTATAACGTGATTCAGGAGGAAAGGTAACTTGTGCTGAGTTAGGTAGGCATTTTTCTTTTCATCGTAGAAAAGTAGGATCGATAGTTTTTTAGGAGAGACTAGGTGCTATGTTAGAGAACGAAAAAGGTAGACTAAGATCGATAGTGACGACCTTAGTCCGAGTCCAATGGGGACGCCACAATAACGAGGATTTTGCTAAGGATGAAAGAACAATAGTTTAGAATAATACACCCTTTATATGATTATAGTGTACGCCTGAATTTTGAGGGAAAAATTCCCTTCTAAGGGGGGGAGTATGTAACAACCCAGACTTTGGAGCGACTATTTTATATTATTTTGCCTGATGGGCTAATTTTATAAAATAGAAAAGTTGGAGTAAATATTATTTCCCATGATATTAAGGGATAATATTTATCGTGTTTTTCCTATTTACTGATATGAGGAGGTAAATAACTTTATATTGTATTTTATTGTGTCATTGTACTTTAAACGACGGTTATGACTTATATGTAAGTTGGACTATAATTAATGAATTAAAATGAATTTGGAACAAAAAAATACGATACGTTACTCCGAATGCCAAAATAGGGGGCGCTGTTAGTTTTGGAATAGTCGAGATAGTCAAAATAGGTGCCAAGTTGTATTTTTGAGTTCCGGGAACTTTTAACGGGTTATGACTCAATTATGTAGTTACGAGTCATTTTAATGGTGTATCAATATTTAAAAGAGGGGAAATTAGGTTTAAGACCCGTATAAGTCTTCCAACCCTTTTATTTTCTCATTTCATGTTATAAGCCAAGAGAGAGAGAGAGAGAGAGAGAAGAGAGAGTTGGGAGAAAATGGAGAAAAGAGAGAAAAATGGAAGATTGGAGCTGGAAATCGTTGCTACCGGAAGAGAATTCGAGACTACAAACTTGAGTCAAGTTTCTTACTTGCTAGATCATGATTTAATGTGATAAATTGCATGTATAGTTAGTTTTGGAGATTTAAACCATAAATGGGTTTTTGATGATTTTGGTGTTTAAACTCGTAATATTGTGGTTTACTTTGATTTGAGGAAAATAAATTAGTTAGTTATTGTGTAGGAATCATTTGGTAGAATTATTTGTTGTTGATGTTGGAGAAAATAGAATATTTGGGGTTTTGGGATTTTAGGGTTCATACAACCCGTAGCCCGAATTGCGTAAATCTGCAGGGCCGAATCGATTCGGCCTCAGGGAGAATCGATTCGAATATAGGTCTGGGAAACCGAATCGATTCGGGTTGGGGCCGAATCGATTCGACTGAGGAAGAATGTTGGTTTTACTCACCGAATCGATTCGCTTTTGTTCGAATCGATTCACAATCAAGGGAGAATCGATTCGTCTTTAGGGAGAATCGATTTGACCCTAGTGCGAATTGATTTGGATGACCTGTTTTTGTGAGATTTTTCTAGTTTTATTTTTATCTTTTTTGTTTTAGGTTCGATGTTTAGGAACCTTCCTTTGGGAAGTGATGAAGCGTTTTAGAGGTATGTATTGGGTAGATAAATATCCTAGGCTATCATGGGGTTAATTGGTCTTATTCTAAGGGTTAGTTTATGTAGGTTAATGTCCGAATGATATAGGAAGTTAACCTAGAATTAATCGAAGATAAAATGATAATGTTGGGACTGTTGGGAGACTGTTATTGAGGATACTCACTTTGATGATTTATGGTATTTTGTTGGACTCTTGGAGACTAGTTTGAGGATAATGGCCCTTCGGGTCATCGGTCATTAATAAGACATGACTTAAAGAATAAGAAATGCATATTCTAAAATTGGTATTTAATCATTGAGAATAAATGATTTTTGAGAATGTAAAATGTGAATTTTTTCAAATAGAAAGATAAATGATTTTCGTAAATGATAATTTACTTAAACACACCTCTATAAATCGCTATCATAAGTGAAGTTGCGCGCGTGAGGTGAAGTCCCCTGGCTAATGAATGCAGGGTGAATATAGTCCTTGGCCATATGACCGGTTATTGTATATTTATTGTGTGACTGTGAGGTAATTTCGGGTGTATTTATGACTCACTCGCAAGTATATGTCCACTTCCCTACATTGCGTTAGGATCCCAGGTTGTCTTGGTGATAGGCCCTAGAAGACGATAGCCATTTACGGGGGCGCACAGTGGGGACACCTGGGCGGGCGGTCTTAGAAATGTTATATGATATGAAATATAACTATTTTTAATAATGTGAGACATTATTGATGTTAAAGCATTTTATGATAATAAAATGGCCTTAAATACATTTCCTGGATAGAAGAAGGGAAATGAGAAGTTATGATATGTGAAAGCATTTTATGATAATAAAACTTGCTTTAAATACATTTCCTGGATGGAAGAAGGGAAAAAGAAAGTTATGAAATGAAATTGAATTGGTAAACATTTTGTAAAATGAATTTCCATATATGTATTTCCTAATGAGAAAAGGGAATTGTGTATTTAGATTGTGAATAATTGAAATGATGTATCCTTGATTATATGTAGATGATTTCTCCCATGCTTATATGATCATTGAGCATTTGCTTTGATATTGCGCTAGGTTATGCTTATAGATTGAGAGGTGAGTAACTCTATGATTTATTTACGCGAGAAAATTTCGTTCATAACTGTCATGCATTTTGGTCACGTGGTAATCATATCAAACCGGGCCCTGACCCATCTATATCTCTTTATTTTGCATGCAACTCCTTATTGTAATACCCCGTACTTTTGGCTATATTTATTTTTGGGATTAATTAATTAAATGCGTATTAATTGGAAATTAATCCGGGTTAAAAATACTAACGAGATGCGAGTTGGTATTTCATTATGTGCATACATGTTTTTATATGAATATTGGATTATGAAAAATTTGTCGTGAGATTAATATACGACAATTTGGGAATTTTGTTGAGACGCGTGTGACCGTCGCGTCATGGTATATTATTTTAATTATATAAGTGATTTTTATTTCGATTATCCGTATGGTCATTTTGAGTGCGCCAACGCGTCCGGAAGGGTCGAGATAGTCCGAAAACACTAGCCGGGGGTGTAGGTTGGATTCCGGGGTATTTTTAGGCCATACCGGCAACTTAAAGGGTATTTTGGTAATTTTGTATTTTGAGGAATTAATAATGACGAAAATTAGGAGTCTTAATCTGATGTGGATTTAACCCACTAAACCCACTAAATAACCCATATTAACCCATTAAGCTACGGAGGTCATCATTTAGGTTCCCAACTTTCCCAAAGAAAACCCTAGCCACCATAGCCACCTTTGGAGAAGGAAGCTTAGAGTGGGAAAGAAAGAGAAGGAATTCTGCAGAAACCTTTACAGAAATCAACACCAAATTCAGAGACAATCAAGGAAAGTTTTTTAATTATATTTAAATTCGTAGAATGTTTCTTCCATGTAAGAAAATTGAAGAATATCAATTGTTCTTGAAAGATAATGAAAACCCATGTATTTTGAAACTTAGAACTTGAAATCTTGAGGAGGATTTGCATGTAGAATGATAGGTAGATGTTCATACTGATGATATTTATGATTGGATAAAATTTAAAACGGATTTAAATTGGGTAAATTCATGATTTAAAATTTTAGGGTTTGTGTTCTTGAAATATTGGGGGAAAGTGATGAGATTTGTGTAATACCCCGTACTTTTGGCTATATTTATTTTTGGGATTAATTAATTAAATGCGTATTAATTGGAAATTAATCCTGGTTAAAAATACTAGCGAGATGCGAGTTGGTATTTGATTATGTGCATATATGATTATATATGTATTTGGTATTATAAAATTTGTTGTGAGATTGATATACGGCATTTGAGAATTTTGTTGAGACGCGTGTGACCGCCGCGTCATGGTATATTATTTTAATTATAAAAAGTAAATTTAAAATATATAATCCGTATGGTCGTTTTGAGTGCGCCAACGCGTCCGGAAGGGTCGAGATAGTCAGAAAACACTAGCCGGGGGTGTAGTTTGGGTCCCGGGGTATTTTTAGGCCATACCGGCAACTTAAAGGGTATTTTGGTAATTTTACATTTTGAGGAATTAAAAGTGACGAAAATTAGGAGTATTAATCTGATTGATTATTGACCCACTAAACCCACTTTAACCCTTTAAGCTACGGAGGTTATCAATTAGGTTTCCAAGTTTCCCCAAAACAAACCCTAGCCACCTTAAGCCACCATTGAAGAAGGAGCTTGGAAGAGAGGAAATTCTACAGAAAAAACTCCATCAAACCTACACCAAAATAAGAAATCGAACCAAGGCAAGTGACTTTATTCCATTTAATTTCATAGAATGTCTTTTCCATGTTATAAATTGAAAAATATCAATTGTTCTTGAAAGATAATGAAAACCCATGTTAATTGAACTTAGAACTTGAAATCTTGAGGAGGATTTGCATGTAGAATGATAGGTAGATGTTCCTACTGATGATATTTATGATTGGGTGAAATTTAAAATGGATTTTATTGGGTTAATTCATGATTCAAGAAGTTAGGGTTCATGTTCTTGAAATAATTGGGGAAAAAGTGTAGAGATTTATATTTTGATTGATGTTAAAGAGATTTAATCCTTGAAAACATGTTAGGAGTTGACTTGAATATGTTTAGGATGAATTAAAGACCCTAAAACGTTGTTGGGATGAACTTTGGAAGAGATTAGGAGTGATAAAAATGGATGAAAACGAATTGGGGAAAAATCTGGGCTGAAACTGGTCAGTCGTTAGAAGCAATCCCCAGGTCGTTCGAACGAACTCGTTCGAACGAGTTTCTAACGAGTTAACCAGTCGCTACTAATGAAAAGGGATTTCGTTCGATATCTCGTTTGAACGAGATATCGTTAGAAGGTACAGTTCGTTCGAACGAACTGGAATCTCGTTCGAACAGCCTCGTTCGAACGAGACTTCTAACGAGTTGACAGAGGAATCTTGTTCGAACAGTTTCGTTCGAACGAGACTTCTAACGAGTTGACAGTTTGGTCCTTTTTGGACTGTTTTGATTTTTGGAGTCCCGTAAACTGGTTCGAGGGTAGAGTTAACATTCCTTGATGATGTAAGGATAGATTTGGGACTTTTGGGTTATTACGAGGAGTAAATTTATATACAAGAGATTTAATTCAATGAACCGTTTGGGTTGAGACGTGAGTGTCTACTACGACGTGAGAATCAATTATGGCGCGTATGATGATGAACCGGAATAATATAAGTGTAGATATTATAAGTTAGTATGAGAATGCGATATGTACTACGATTAAACTACGGGATTACTAAGACGTGTGTTAACTTAGTATTGGTATATGAATTGTGTGTATGACATACCTACCATACTTGCTATCACGGGAGGTTTGCGTTCGCTTAGGGCCCTCTAATCCTTGTGTTGCCCGGATTTAGACTGGTTACCTTGATGAACATAGGTCATAGAAAGACTTATTGGGATATTAATAAGTCCGCTGATCGTGGGAGCGTAGGTATGTGCGTGACTCATGTGATGTGACTGTGTTCGCCTCCATTATTTGTGATGTTGTTATCTGTGAACTATTCCTGAGAGATTCGGAATATGTAATCCTTATGTACGTGATGTACCGGGATGGATAGCAGAGTATGTGTGCACCGCAGCTTAGTTCTCGGGGTGCTTATACTGTATATTTGTGATGTGAATAATATACACTTAATTAATGAGAACCTTCATGTTAATGATGTGAATATAATTATG
Organism: Sambucus nigra; assembly: GCA_949130495.1. Classification (NCBI taxonomy): domain Eukaryota; kingdom Viridiplantae; phylum Streptophyta; class Magnoliopsida; order Dipsacales; family Adoxaceae; genus Sambucus; species Sambucus nigra. The sequence continues at coordinate 315,456,261 of OX422219.1, read as the reverse complement.
GTATTGTTTCGAGAAATATAACGAGTTAACTGATAGTTATATATATTACATATTGAACATCTGAGTTACGTTAAACCCCTACTTAATTACGAGCGTTATTATGTTAAGAGAACCGAGTTATAAGGGTATGACCTATGACAGTCTAGCTAGATATGTTGTCACGTAGCTAGTAGTCTGTATCACTCTAGATGGGTACTTACGTTAGGAGTGCACAGTTAGACGAGAGGTGAGAATATCATGTGAGTGCACGTCCTAACATGTACTTTGCATTTAATGTTTTAAATGTTTGTAAACCACTCGCAGGTTTTTAAAATATAACTCCACATTCGGGCTCTGACCCGTTTGCTTTTCAAATATTTTTCTTGTAAAACCATTTTAGGTGCCCAGCCACAGGGACACCAAGCATAGGATTCTCATTCAGGTGACGAGCTGTAGCTGTTTGTGGAAGCTACAGGGATTTGCTTGTAGATGCTTCTATCTTTTGGATTCCAGAGTCACTATCTATCAGTTGTAGGGCGTGTTGCCCATTTCTATTAGAGACATATTTTACATTACAGTTTTCAGACTTTGATTTGTATTATTTTAGCATTCGGTTATTTATTTCAGTATGGGATTGTAGTGAGGAGTTTTCCTCCAGACTTTATTTACACTATGTGATGGTTATTCGTTTTACTTCAGTATGGTGAATGGTGTTGTTATTCTTTATTACACTTGTTGCATGTTAATCAGACTTATATTAACATTTGGCACTTACTTTTTAAATACTAGGTGGTTAGTAATCATTAAAATGTTTTCGACAGTGATGCTATTAACTGAGCCAACTTGGCATTTTGAATTAATTTAATAAAGGAGTAGCTACCCGGTATTTAATTAGTCGGGGTGTCACAGGTGGTATCAGAGCATCAGGTTCTAGTGTCCTTTAGGATCTGTACGGCTATTATGTTTCCGCTACGTTTCTTTGATATAGAGCCCTATATTTTAGGACTGTTGTACTCTTTTTGTGTATGCTTCGTTCTTCAGCTTTATTAAGTTTATAACAGCGAAATTATAAACTTTGTTCTTATTTCAGATGCCTCCACGACGTGCACGACGAGTTTCTAAGGATACAATGCCCGAACCCCAGCCCGCTCCAGTTCAGGGTATGATGAACGCCGCTGAGGTTGCAGCTATAGTAGCTCAAGCAGGAAATGCCGCCATTGCCGTTGTTCAGCAGGCACCACCTCAGGCGCCAGTTACCGCGCCAGTACAGGTTAATGCATTCCCGTCTGCTTGGGAGCGTGTACGTGACGCTTTTCAGAAAGCACATCCGCCAGAGTTTGCAGGTAGCTCAGATGTGGTAGTCTCGAGCCAATGGAGGAAGGATATGCAGAGGCACTTAAGGATGTATGAGTGCACGGATGTTCAGAAGCAGGTGCTAGCTACTTTCAAGCAAGTTGGATCTGCACTACAGTGGTGGGAGTCTATTACCACCATGAAGGAAAGGGATACTCTCACGATTCAGGAGTTTTGGGTGCGGTTTGACCGCAAGTACTTTCCGTCAGCTGTTCATACGGAAATGAGGAGGAGATTGATGAGTCTGAAGCAGGAGGGCAAGACAGTGGCCGAGTATGAGGCCGAATTCACTAATCTGTTGAATATCGTTCCAGACGAGATACCAACAGAGAAGAAGAAAATTGAGAAGTTCACCGACGGGTTGACTTGGAGGATCCGTCAGCATCTGCTAGGGAACCTATCGTTGGCCACTTATTCTGATGTGGTTAACGCTGCATTGTTGCACTGCCAGGACCACCGTTTTCATATGGCCGAGGGCAAGCGGTCGGGGGAGTCTAGCCATCAGGGAAGGACTGGAGGACATGGTGCCAGCGGGGCACAATCTGGTCAGGGGAAGAGACAGAATGAGCAGGGCTCCCAGTAGGGGGATAATAAGAGGTTCCTGTCAGGGAACTACAGACAGGGACAGGGAGGTTTCCGTCAGGGCCATCAGGGTCCAAACGGCCATCAGGGCCAACAGGGGCAGAATGGGCAGCAATTTCACCATGACCAGCAGGGCCAAGGGAGGAACGGTAACGGCCACCAGGGCCGGGGATAGCAGGGACAGAGAGGAGGGAACTTCCCAGGGAAGTGTTTCGTTTGTGGCAAGACTGGCCATAAGCGACAGGATTGTCCTGATAGGGGCAGGGCCCCACAGCAGCAGCAGCAGGATGCTCGCCAGGAGCCACAGAGGCCCATGTTTCCCGCCGCTCTTCCCGCACCACCACAGATGGCAGCATTGCCACCCATTCCAGCAGTCCCAGTTCAGCAGGGGCAGCTACAGTATGGACGTGTCTACAACGTTCACTAGGCTGCAGTTCCACAGGCACCGCCCGCGATTGAGGGTACGTTTCCTATCCATGGCACTATGGGTCGGGTGTTATTTGATACGCGTGCTACACACTGCTTTATAGCTACACACTTCGCGAAAGATTTAGTATTGTTAGCTACGGCAGAGAGCACAGTGACGTGTGTCGACTCACCATTGGGGAGTGGGTCACTTATTTTCTTTATGTGCCGGGGAGTGGGGGTAGAGATTGGTGGTTTGGTATTACCTGCAGACATGTTAGTATTAGATATTCATGTTCACGATGTGATCATCGGTATGGATTGGCTCGTAGCATATAGGGCCATGATTGATTGCTTCAGCGGGAGCATTGTTTTTGCCATTCCGGGGAAAGAGATGTTTGTGGTGGCGATGCCTCTCCCAGAGGGAGGATCGACCGCTCATCTGTATTACATCGAGGAGGATACCTCTAAGGAGGTAGTGATTCCTTTAGATTCTATCCCAGTCGTTAGGGAGTATTCAGATGTGTTTCAGGAGATACCAGGCTTACCACCCAGTCGAGAGATAGACTTTGTTATAGATTTGCTACCGGGTACGAGACCTATAGCACGCGCACCGTACCGTATGGCTCCAGCTGAGATGAGGGAGTTATGGGATCATATAGAGCAGCTGTTAGGCCAGGGCTTTATTCGCAGGAGTACCTCACCTTGGGGCGCTCCGGTTTTGTTTGTGAAAAAGAGGGACGGTTCACTAAGATTGTGTGTGGACTACCGAGAGCTGAATAAGGTCACGATACGGAATAAGTATCTGTTGCCTCGAATCGATGACTTATTCGACCAGTTGAGAGGAGCTTCTTTCTTCTCGAAGATTGACTTGAGATCGGGATACCATCAGTTGCGTATCAAGGAGGAGGATGTCTCGAAGACCGCGTTCTTATCGAGATATGGTTCTTACGAGTTTCGAGTTATGCCTTTTGGTTTGACCAACGCTCCAGCAGTGTTTATGGACTTGATGAACAGAGTGTTCAGGGATTTCCTAGATCAGTTTGTCATTGTCTTCATTGATGACATTCTGGTTTACTCTCAGACAGAGGAGGAGCACGCCGAGCATTTGAGGTAGGTTTTGCAGACACTTCGTCAGAACGAGTTGTATGCAAAATATGAGAAGTGCGGGTTTTGGCTGAAGGAAGTCCAGTTTTTGGGACACATTATTTCCGACCGGGGAATATCTGTTGATCCGGGGAGGGTGTCAGCGGTGAGGGAGTGGGGACAGCCCACGACACCGACTGAGATTCGTAGTTTTTTGGGTCTAGCAGGATACTACAGGAGGTTTATTCGGGGTTTCTCGGAGATAGCAGGTCCTTTGACACATCTGACTCGTAAGGGTGTGCCCTACATCTGGAGTGATGCCTGTCAGTTGGCATTCGATGAATTGAAGGACAAATTGACCTCAGCACCTGTGTTAGCATTACCGAGACCGGGAGTTGAGTATTTGGTTTACACCGATGCGTCTTTGCAAGGACTGGGAGGTGTATTACAGCAGGAGAGATAGGCCATAGCTTATGCTTCCCGTAAGCTTAAGCCTCATGAGAAGAATTACCCCACGCATGATTTGGAATTGGCAGCAGTGGTATTTGCCCTACGAATTTGGAGGCACTATCTTTTGGGGGAGAAGTTCCAACTGTTCACGGACCACAAGTCCCTACAGTACTTGTTCACGCAAAAGGAGTTGAATATGCGGCAGCGTAGGTGGCTTGAGTTTGTGAAGGACTACCAGTTCGACATCCAGTACCACCCGGGAAAGGCTAACGTGGTAGCAGACGCGTTGAGCCGTAGGCCAGCAGATGAGGTGGCAGAGGTGTGGAAGGCTAAGTGGAAGGAATTGGGGCACCAGGATGCAGTGGCCCGATCTTTCATATCTGTGATGACCGTTACACCGCGGATTGTCACGAAGGTAGTACGGGCACAGGCTAATGACTCGTTATGTCAAGAGCAGATAGTTCGATTACTAGCAGAGGGAGCCGAGTCCTGTACTGTTAGCTCAGATGGGGGATTGCGCTTCAATGGGAGATTGGTAGTTCCGGAAGGGGAGGAATTGCGACATGATGTGATGGCAGAGTCGCACGGCTCATGGTTCACGGTACATCCCGGAGGGGATAAAATGTACCAAGACATGAGACGCCAGTATTGGTGGAGCGGTATGAAGAGAGATATCGCTGAGTTTGTTTCGAAATGCGCCACTTGTCAGCTTGTAAAAGTGGACCATCAGAGACCAGTAGGATTGCTACAGCCATTGGAGGTTCCGGTGTGGATGTGGGAGAGCATATCCATGGACTTTATCATGGGGTTGCCTACGTCGCAGAGGGGTCACGACTCCGTTTGGGTAATTGTGTACAGGTTGTCCAAGGTCGCTCACTTTTTACCCGTAAGGACTGACTACACTACAGGACAGTATGCCCAGCTCTTCATTTCAGAGATTGTGAGACTTCACGGTGTGCCCCTAAATATCGTGTCTGACAGAGATAAGATATTTGTTTCGAGGTTTGGGGAGAGATTCCAGGAGGCCATGGGCACGGAATTGCGGTTGAGTACCGCTTATCATCCGCAGACTGATGGGCAGACTGAGCGCACAAATCAGATGTTGGAGGACATGTTACGCATGTGCATTATTGACTTCGGGGGTGGATGGGAGCAGTACCTTCCACTGGTGGAGTTTGCTTACAACAACTCGTATCAGTTCACTATTGGCATGGCTCCGTTTGAGGCATTGTATGGTAGGCCTTGTCGTTCCCCAGCATGTTGGTTAGATGTGGGGGACAACAAACTGCTTGGGCCGGAAGTGATTCAGGATACTTCGGCAAGGATTGAGTTGATTCAGAGTCGCATTCAGGTAGCTCAAGACAGGCAGAAGAGTTATGCTGATGCGAAGAGATTTTTCAGAGAGTTCCAAGTGGGGGACCAGGTTTTGCTCAGGGTATCTCCTATAAAGGGGATTATGTGTTTCGGGAAGAAAGGGAAGTTGGCACCAAGGTATGTGGGGCCATTTCCTATTATTGAGCGAATCGGACCGGTTGCGTATAGACTTGGGTTACCGGAGCATTTGCATCGGATTCACGATGTGTTCCATATTTCCTCGCTAAGGAAATACCTTAGAGATAATTTGCCTCATTCTCACATTGCTGTGGAGGACATCGATCTCCAGCCTGATAGCTCCTACGAGGAGGGGCCGATTACTATTTTGGACCGAAGCGAGAGGAAACTACGGTCAAAGATAGTTCCATTAGTGCGTGTTCAGTGGCGACATCACAATGTCGAGGAATCCACATGGGAGCACGAGGATGAGATGCGCGAACGTTATCCAGAGTTATTCTTACCAGGTACTTTCTAGTTTCGAATTTCGGGATGAAATTCAGTTATTAGGGGGGAAGTATGTAATACCCCGTACTTTTGGCTATATTTATTTTTGGGATTAATTAATTAAATGCGTATTAATTGGAAATTAATCCGGGTTAAAAATACTAGCGAGATGCGAGTTGGTATTTGATTATGTGCATATATGATTATATATGTATTTGGTATTATAAAATTTGTCGTGAGATTGATATACGGCATTTGAGAATTTTGCTGAGACGCGTGTGACCACCGCGTCATGGTATATTATTTTAATTATAAAAAGTAAATTTAAAATCTATAATCCATATAGTCGTTTTGAGTGCGCCAACGCGTCCGGAAGGGTCGAGATAGTCAGAAAACACTAGCCGGGGGTGTAGTTTGGGTCCCGGGGTATTTTTAGGCCATACCGGCAACTTAAAGGGTATTTTGGTAATTTTACATTTTGAGGAATTAAAAGTGACGAAAATTAGGAGTATTAATCTGATTGATTATTGACCCACTAAACCCACTATCCAACCCATTTTAACCCTTTAAGCTACGGAGGTTATCAATTAGGTTTCCAAGTTTCCCCAAAACAAACCCTAGCCACCTTAAGCCACCATTGAAGAAGGAGCTTGGAAGAGAGGAAATTCTGCAGAAAAAACTCCATCAAACCTACACCAAAATCAGAAATCGAACCAAGGCAAGTGACTTTATTCCATTTAATTTCAGAGAATGTCTTTTCCATGTTAGAAATTGAAAAATATCAATTGTTCTTGAAAGATAATGAAAACCCATGTTAATTGAACTTAGAACTTGAAATCTTGAGGAGGATTTGCATGTAGAATGATAGGTAGATGTTCCTATTGATGATATTTATGATTGGGTGAAATTTAAAACGGATTTTATTGGGTTAATTCATGATTCAAGAAGTTAGGGTTCATGTTCTTGAAATAATTGGGGAAAAAGTGTAGAGATTTATATTTTGATTGATGTTAAAGAGATTTAATCCTTGAAAACATGTTAGGAGTTGACTTGAATATGTTTAGGATGAATTAGAGACCCTAAAACGTTGTTGGGATGAACTTTGGAAGAGATTAGGAGTGATAAAAATGGATGAAAACGAATTGGGGAAAAATCTGGGCCGAAACTGGTCAGTCGTTAGAAGCAATCCCCAGGTCGTTCGAACGAACTCGTTCGAACGAGCTTCTAACGAGTTGACCAGTCGCTGCTAACGAAAAGGGATTTCGTTCGATATCTCGTTCGAACGAGATATCGTTAGAAGGTACAGTTCGTGTGAACGAACTGGAATCTCGTTCGAACAGCCTCGTTCGAACGAGACTTCTAACGAGTTGACAGATGAATCTCGTTCGAACAGTCTCATTCAAACGAGACTTCTAACGAGTTGACAGTTTGGTCCTTTTTGGACTGTTTTGATTTTTGGAGTCTCGTAAACTGGTTCGAGGGTAGAGTTAACATTCCTTGATGATGTAAGGATAGATTTGGGACTTTTGGGTTATTACGAGGAGTAAATTTATATACGAGAGATTTAATTAAATGAACTGTTTAGGTTGAGACGTGAGTGTCTACTACGACGTGAGAATAAATTATGGCGCGTATGATGATGAACCGAAATAATATAAGTGTAGATATTATAATTTAGTACGAGAATGCGATATGTACTACGATTAAACTACGGGATTACTAAGACGTGTGTTAACTTAGTATTGGTATATGAATTGTGTGTATGACATACCTACCATACTTGCTATCACGGGAGGTTTGCGTTCGCTTAGGGCCCTCTAATCCTTGTGTTGCCCGGATTTAGACTGGTTACCTTGATGAACATAGGTCATAGAAAGACTTATTGGGATATTAATAAGTCCGCTGATCGTGGGAGCGTAGGTATGTGCGTGACCCATGTGATGTGACTGTGTTCGCCTCCATTATTTGTGATGTTGTTATCTGTGAACTATTCCTGAGAGATTCGGAATATGTAATCCTTATGTACGTGATGTACCGGGATGGATAGCAGAGTATGTGTGCACCGCAGCTTAGTTCTCGGGGTGCTTATACTGTATATTTGTGATGTGAATAATATACACTTAATTAATGAGAACCTTCATGTTAATGATGTGAATATAATTACGGTATTGTTTCGAGAAATATAACGAGTTAACTGATAGTTATATATATTACATATTGAACATCTGAGTTACGTTAAACCCCTACTTAATTACGAGCATTATTATGTTAAGAGAACCGAGTAATAAGGGTAGGACGTATGATAGTCTAGCTAGATATGTTGTCACGTAGCTAGTAGTCTGTATCACTCTAGATGGGTACTTACGTTAGGAGTGCACAGTTAGACGAGAGATGAGAATATCTTGTGAGTGCACATCCTAACATGTACTTTACATTTAATGTTTTAAATGTTTGTAAAGCACTTGCAGGTTTTTAAAATATAACTCCACATTCGGGCTCTGACCCGTTTTCTTTTCAAATCTTTTTCTTGTAAAACCATTTTAGGTGCCCAGCCACAGGGACACCAAGCATAGGATTCTCATTCAGGTGACGAGCTGTAGATGTTTGTGGAAGCTACAGGGATTTGCTTGTAGACGCTTCTATCTTTTGGATTCCAGAGTCACTATCTATCAGTTGTAGGGCATGTTGCCCATTTCTATTAGAGACATCTTTTACATTACAGTTTTCAGACTTTGATTTGTATTGTTTTAGCATTCGGTTATTTATTTCAGTATGGGATTGTAGTGAGGAGTTTTCCTCCAGACTTTATTTACACTATGTGATGGTTATTCGTTATACTTCAGTATGGTGAATGGTGTTGTTATTCTTTATTACACTTGTTGCATGTTAATCAGACTTATATTAAAATTTGGCACTTACTTTTTAAATACTAGGTGGTTAGTAATCATTAAAATGTTTTCGACAGTGATGCTATTAACTGAGCCAACTTGGCAATTTGAATTAATTTAATAAAGGAGTAGCTACCTGGTATTTAATTAGTCGGGGTGTCACAATTTGATGGTTTAATGATGATTGGGAAGAATTAACTCCGTAAATTACATTAGTTTATAACCTTTATATGTTGAAGATTGATTAGAGACCTTAAAGTATTGTTGGGACTTAGTTTAGAAGAGATTTGAGGAGTATAAATGGTGAAAAAAGAGATTTAGAAAAATCTGGGATGAAACTGGTAGGTCGTTAGAAGCCCCTGCCCAGGTCGTTCGAACGAACTCGTTCGAACGAGCTTCTAACGAATTGACCAGTCGCTTCTAACGAAAGGTAACTTCGTTCGATAATCTCGTTCGAACGAGATATCGTTAGAAGGTACAGTTCGTTCGAACGAACTGGATCTCGTTCGAACAGCCTCGTTCGAACGAGACTTCTAACGAGTTGACAGTGGAATCTCGTTCGAACAGCCTCGTTCGAATGAGACTTCTAACGAGTTGACAGTTTGGGCCTTTTTGGCCTATTTCGATTTTTGGAGTCCCGTTAACTTGTTCGAGGATATAGATAACCTTCCTTTGATGATGTATGGATAGATTTGGGACTGTTGGGTTATTATGAGGAGTAAATTATATACGAGAGATTTAAATCAATGAACCGTTTGGGTTGAGACGTGAGTGTCTACTACGACGTGAGAATAGATTATGGCGCGTATGATTATAAACCGGAATCGTATAAAGTATGTAAATTATATATTGGTACTAGAATGAGAATAGTACAACGATTAAATTACGGGATTACTAAGACGTGTGTTTACTTAGTATTGGTATATGAATTGTGTGTATGACATACCTACCATACTTGCTATCACGGGAGATTTGCGTTTGCTTAGGGCCCTCTAATCCTTGTGTTGCCCGGATTTAGACTGGTTACCTTGATGAACATAGGTCATAGAAAGACTTATTGGGATATTAATAAGTCCGCTGATCGTGGGAGCGTAGGTATGTGCGTGACCCATGTGATGTGACTGTGTTCGCCTCCATTATTTGTGATGTTGTTATCTGTGAACTATTCCTGAGAGATTCGGAATATGTAATCCTTATGTACATGATGTACCGGGATGGATAGCAGAGTATGTGTGCACCACAGCTTAGTTCTCGGGGTGCTTGTATTGTTTATTTATGTGTGATTAATATACACTTAATTAATGGGAATCTTCATGTTAATGCTATGAATATAATTACGGTATTGCTTCGAGAAATATAACGAGTTAGCTGATAGTGAAAATATTGCATATTGAGCATCTGAATTTACGTTAAACCCCTACTTAATTACGAGCGTTACAATGTTAATAGAACCGAGTAATAAGGGTAGGACCTATGATATGCTAGCTAGATATGATGGCACTTAGCTAGTGGTTTGTGTCATTGTAGATGGGTACTTACGTTAGGAGTGCACAGTTAGACGAGAGGTGAGAATATCATGTGAGTGCACATCCTAACATGTACTTTTCATTTAATGTTTTAAATGTTTTTAAAGCACTTGCAGGTTTTTAAAATATAACTCCACATTCGGGCTCTGACCCGTTTGCTTTCAAATCTACTTTTCTTGTAAAACCATTTTAGGTGCCCAGCCACAAGGACACCATGCATAGGATACTCATTCTGGTGACGAGCTGTAGCTGTTTGTGGAAGCTACATGGATTTGCTTGTAGACGCTTCTATCACTTGGATTCCAGATTCATTATCTATCAGTTGTAGGGCATGTTGCCCATTTCTATTAGAGTTACATTTCCATTACAGTTTTCAGACTTTGGCATGTATTGATTTAGTATTCAGTTTACTTATCAGTTGTGGGATTTGTAGTGAGGAGTTTTCCTCCAGACTTTATTTACTTTATGTGATGGTTATTCTATTTACTTCATTATGGTGAATGGTGTTATTATTCTTTATTACACTTGTTGCATGTTAATCAGATTTTAATTAAAATTTGGCACTTACTTTTTAAATACTAGGTGGTTAGTAATCTTTAAAAATGTTTTCGACAGTGATGCTATTAACTGAGCCAACTTGTCATTTTGAATTAATTTAATAAAGGAGTAGCTACCCGGTATTTAATTAGTCGGGGTGTCACACTTATCCGTTCAGGTGCTCTACCGCAAGGATGCCTGTATTGACCTTTCCATTCCAGGATGCTCGTATTGACCTTTCCATTCCAGTTGTCTGGGAGCTATGGCATTTTGCGGATGTTGTAGGATATTTGTTATAGACGCTTCTTTCCATTTTACTCTAGTTATATTCAGTTTATTTATTTGGGTGTGTTGCCCATGTTTTGTACGCACTTATTGTACTATGATATTAAATTGTAATACTCGGTGTAACCTGTTTGTATTAGTCTGTTAACCGACAGCTTATCCGGTTATTGATTTATGCATATTGTATTCTATTACCCACCATTTTTGCAAGATGGATTGTCTAAGTGCTTTTCTTTTACTTATAAAATAAAATTTGACAGTCCGTTTTCTAAAATAATTGGTGGTTATCTCGTACTATTATTTTAACCACAGTGATGCTAAGAATGGACCATCTATGATTCCTATAATTATTGGAGTATCGGGCTTGCCACCTCTTATTTTAGTAGGCGGGATGTCACAGTTCTCTAGTTTACTCATTAATGCAACCTTGTCCTAGTTCATAAGCATACCACCTAATACCAATCAAACTTGGAAGCAAATGGAAGATATGTTTCACGTATAATTATTCTAAACCAAACCAAACGTGTCTATGGGTGACTTCTCTAGACTAAGAAAAAAGCCAGAATAAAAAGTGAATAGTTTTTAAAATCGGTTTAAAATGGCTAAGAGCAAATGCACGATAGGGTTACCCAAATTTGAACTTGTGAAATTGGCCAAAAATTATCGTGAATTTAGGCTTCAAAAGAAGTTCAATGCTCCTAACGAATGAGATTCGGTGGAATTAATCTCCAAAATGTCAAGATTTAAAGCTCTATTAAAGGAGGAGTAGGGGAGAAAAAAAATTTCTTTCAAAACATATTATAACTATTCCAACCTTGAAATAAATGTTTTTGAACTAATTATAATTGAATCTATAATCTATGAATACTTGGTTCAAAAGAAAACAAGAGGAGAGTCATATAAACAAAAAATTAAAGGGATGATTAAGAGATATTTATTTGACATGCTTAAAGCTAAAGAAATATTTGATTATCTTCTAAGAGTTCAAATGATAAAAGAGTTGGGAACCAATATGCAGTCGATATATTTACCAATGAATAAAGGGCATGTTGAGTTCAAAATGATGACAAATGTTAATTCCATGACTTCGAAGCCTAAAGTAGTTGTTGACCCAAATTAGAAGATTTTGAATCACATGTGTATTAGGTGTGGGAAATAATACGCTAAGATGTGCCAAATTGTGTCGATAAAAGGGAAGCAACAACAAAGGGTAAGAAAAATGATAATTGTGGTTATTATGCAAAAACCTAAGAGTTCCAGAACCGAAAGGATTTTTAAGGAATTATCTTAGGGGAAAAGATGCTATATAATTTTTGTCTACCCATCTCCAAATAAGGTCAGTCCATCTTTGCTCAAATCTAATTTTCCTCATTACATTAATAAATAAGTCCTAATGAAACCTATCGTAGGCCACTTCCATGTCAAACTTAATAACTCTATTGCCTCTTTTAATTATTTTTCTAAGATTGTGGACCATTTATAGAGCCAATAGAACATTATCTTCGATGTTTCTATTTTTCACGAATCCACTATAGTATAACCTCCAAAAAAGCCCTCGTTATCTAGTGCAGCCACCTTATAAAAGTTGAAGTTCATGATATCCATTTGTACTTAATGAGTTACTTCAGAGTACCCTCTTTCGAGCTTATTAGTTTTTGTGTGGTACATTTGGTCTAACATAAACTCAAATGCTAAAGGTAAATCAAGACAATGCCCCGAGCTTCTCATTGTTAAAGGGACTTATTTTTCCAGACTCTTTATAAAGTCCATGGTCCATCTTACAACTAGAAAAGTGCAATTTTGAATGGTGTTAATGTTAGAAAATGCTAATCATATACCCAATTTGTTAGGAATCGTGAAATTGAATACAAAGTTTTAAAAGACATTTGAAGAAAATAACACACATATCAATGTGTAATACTCTATAGGTGAGTTAATATGTCATTTATCTCTTTTAATTTTAAACATTTCAATATATGTGTAAATAAATTCCTTATCATTTATATAATATATTTCATATGGATTTCAGGTTGGTATGTGTAAGAGACCGAGACCGAGGCAGGTTTCTAGTTCCGGTTGGGTACAGGAGAAGAGGTGGTTGATGGATAAATCGAATCTAAGTATTCAAAGTCAATGGTGAACAATCAAGTGTTAGGACCTGGTTGTTATAAAGTTGTAACAACCCATCCTTTTGGAGACCATTAAATTCCATAATTGGATCTAAATTCGAATTTGGGGAATTTTCCTAAATAGTAATTTTTGGGATTTTCGAGGATTGAATAATTTTCGATGGGTGCTGTAATTATTTTTGGGACTATATAGGTCGAAATATTTTAATTATATGTCATTGTTGAGTAAAGCGACACGAGGTAAGATTTTTCATTGGAAAACCCGCATTTATTTATTTTGGGTTGGAATAGTGATTTGCGGTCAAGTACCTCGGATGGGAATTTCGACTGCGCCGTGAGTCTCGGAATGTCCGAGATAGTCGGAAAAGAGTGCCTGATTGTCGAAAATGAGTTTCGGATAATTTTAGAGGTAAAAGTAACTCGTAATTGGGTAAACGAGTCGTTTTTGGGTTTTAAGTATTTAAAACCCTTTTCTTCTTATTTAAAGAGGGAGAAAGGGGAAGAAAAGAAGAAAGAGAGAGAAGAGAGAGAGGAAGGAGAAAGAGGAGGAGAAATGAAGATCTCGGGCAAACTCCGCCGGATTCGACTCGAGGTCGTCGGATTTTATCCACGAGGCAAGTGTTTACTTGCTTTATTTATCTTTTTGCATAAATATCTCATACCGTAGTTTGGTATAAACAAACCCTAATGGTTTTGGGTGGGTTATCGTGGATAAAACTCGTTTTTGGGAGTTAAAACAATTAAACCCCAAATAATATTTCAATTTATGGAACTTAGGTTTTAACCTAAATTAATTGGTGGTTTTGGGTTCTAGGATGTTTAGAACCCTTAATATATGTGTATTTTTAGTTGGTTGAGGTTGTAGGACGTTGGGTGAGGTGACAAAAGCTTGGGAGAAGCTTTAATGGCCGAAACCTTCTTGAAGAAGGTGATGAATAGTAAACCTGTCACCTTAGGGGGCATTTTTGGCTAGGAAAAGAATTGATTTAGCTTTTGGCCAAAACACGAAAGTTGTAGATCTTTTCGATACGGTTACGTGGGCACCAACCGCCTATTTTTCTGAATTTTCTACGATTTGATATAATTTTTACAAGATGACAGCTCCGAGTTGAAATCATCAACTCGGAAATCAAATCGGGAATTGGAAAATTTACGGCTAGAATTAATGTCGTAGAAGTTCGGTATAATATTTGGGGTAGTATAGAACCCCCGAAAATGAATTTGGGTTGTTGGTTAAGGGAACTGAGGAATTAAAGTTTTGAGGGCCTGGTGTGACCGGTCGACCGAGCCCCTATGGCCGGTCGACCGCGTCAAGGAGAAAGGGCCTATTGCTTTTGTTCGTAGGCTTATTTACAACCCGCGGTCGATCGGGGGTCTAAGACCGGTCGACCGGTGCCCTGTTTTCAGCCCAAGATTTTGGAGATTAGGATTATTTCTCCTTTTTGAGTTTAATGTTTAAGGCCCTTCCAAATTAGAAATTATGGAGGGTTATGTCCTAAAGGACTTGAGGATTTGGGAATTTATATATGTGTATATTCACTTAGAGTGAATTGGTATAATTGGAGATATCCAAATGAATCCGTAGATGGGATTTAAGTATGTATTATTTATTAAAGAAAGAAAATACTTTGGGTTTAGTATCATGCTTATATGAATGCATGATTATGATTCCTGGAGGGAATCTTTGGGATTATTGGTCATCGCTAGATGATATAGGCCATTATGGCCGTTTATAGATTCTAGGAGGACTATATGGTATGTATTTATACTATGTGAATAAAGTATATATATATATGATATGATGAAAATGATTTTGAAAATATAAAAATGAATATTTTCAAAATGGAAAGATAAATGGTTTTCATAATTAATAAATTATGGTTACACACCTCCCTAAATCGCTATCATAAGGGAAGTTGCGCGCGTTGTGGTGAAGCCTTCCTGGCTGTTGAGCAGGTTGGATATAGTCCCTAGGCCATATGGGCGGTTATTTGTTTTTCTGCGCTGGTTAGGGGATTCTGGGTGTGGTCCTGCTTTTCCCGCAGGCAATATGGCCACTTCCCGTCGTTGGTAGGTTCCCAGGTTGTCTTGTATAGATAGGCCCTGGAAGATGATAGCCATTTAGGGGCGCGTCCAGTGGGGAAACCCGGAGGGGAGGTCTTAGATTTATTAAAGCAATTCATGATAATGGATTGGCTTTAATTTACATTTCCTGAGTATAAAAAGGGAAATGTGATAAAGGTTTGGCCTCGGTAACACTCCCGGATGGAAGAAGGGATGTGGAAGCATTTTGACCAAAGCATTTTCATGATAATGGAAATGGCTTTGGGTACATTTCCTGAGTATAAAAAGGGAAATGGGATGACATATAAAGGAAAAGCATTTTTATGATAATAAAAATGGCTTTTAAAAAGTATATGATTTGGTAAAGCAATTCATGATAATGAATTGGCTTTTATATTTACATTTCCTGAGTATAAAAAGGGAAATGGGAAGTTTTGAGAAAATGAAAAGTATTGATAAATACTTGTATATAAATCCTCAGTCCGGGAGATAGATCCGGATGTATATTGTAATATGAATATGTATATATAGATGAATCGAGTACCGAGGGTCTAATGGATCTCGACGATCGACCTTGCCATATAGTAGTGTATCGGGGGGTTCCTTGTTTGGATTTCTCTTCGCGAGACACCCCACGCATGAATATGGCAGTGTGTTGAGACTGGGGAGAAGTTTAATCCTTAGTGATCTTATATTATTAATTCTTATGGTATATATATTATTATATATCTTTCTGTACTTAGGGACTGGCGGATCTCGACTATCGACCGTGTCGCGTAGTAGTGTATCGGGGAGGTTCCTTGTTTGGATTTCGCTTTGCGAGACACCCAACGCACGAACATGGCATAGCGTTGAGACTGGGGTGAAGCTTAGCCCTTAGTACATTACTTGGACAATCTAGGGTAGATAGTGGTGGGGTGATAGACTAGTTTAGCAGGGTAGCTTGACTAGAATGTTCTAGATAGATGCGCTAAGAGTGCACTATTAGCGGAGAGGTGAGGGGTATCTCATGGGAGTGCGATACCAAACTTAAATATGAGATAAAACCTTTTTCAAAATAATAAGGCATTTATGCACTTGCAAAATATTTTCAAAAACTCGGGCTCCGACCCGTTTATCTACTTTTCCTTTCTTGCTATATTATATATATACATAGGTGTCCAGACACAGGGACGCCTGGATGAAAATTCCTTCGAGTCAGACGTCAGCTGCAGCAGCTGTGGATGCGTGCAGGTTTTTGATAGCTGCTTCCATCCTTGTACTCTAGATAGGAGGTACTGTATAAACATTCGATCCAATGGCTCAATTGCATTTATTTATTCTTCCAATACAGCATTCGATATGGTTGTATATTTGAACCGAGTGTTCGGTTATTTTAAGTTATTTCAGTTTCATTTATGCATTAACTTGTGGATGTTTTATTTTAATCGTAAAAAGAGTAGTTAAGTAAAAGTTTTTAACGCTCGCCTAATAGGATATTAGTAACTAAATGGATTTTTGACAGTGATGCTAAGGATGATCCATATGTGACTCCTGTTTTAATTTGATATAGTAGTGATCGCCCGGTATCCCATTAGGCGGGTTGTTACAGATGGTATCAGAGCATCAGGTTCAAGTGTCCTTAGGAATCTGTGTGGACATACTACGCTTTCAGCGTTGCTCTCATTTGTTATAGAGCCTCAGGACTAGGATTGTTGATTTCTATTGTGAGATTTGTTTCTCCTGCCATATTATGAGATTATAGAAATATTTTGCTCGCTCGTTTGAGAATCGTGTGCGGAGCTTGAATGGTAGCAGGAGGTGAGGCTTAGCTGGAGCAGCTGGTAGAAGGTTGGAATGAGGACCATAGTAGAGGTCACTCTCCTTATGGTGATTGTTAAGGATTTTGGCGGCGACTACTAAAAAAATGGTAGATAGGATTACCGCAGTACCACTCAAGTAGAGAGTGGTGCTAAAGTCTAATTCCTCATGGAAATTGAGGGTTCGAAAGGGATCTTACGAATAGTTCTAACCGTAAGTCCCCATGATTCAGCATGAATGAGAAGAATGTTGTTTTGGGTTATTCACATAAGGTTCGGCTAGAGGCTGACAATGAATAAAGGCGAAGATGTTGTTATGAGTTTTACCTCAATTGAGGAGGTATATTTGGCGTGACTAGATAAAGTCGCGGTATTAGTTAGCCCTGGACTCGTGTGTGTAATTTGAGTTATGGTGGTCACGATAACATAGTATCATGTGTGTTTATGTGTTTTCCGCAATAGCGGAATTTTATTTTCCTTCATTCGCCATAGAGGCGGGTGTTGATATATTGTGTATATATATATATATATATATATATATATATATATATATATATATATATATATATATATATATATATATATATATATATATATATCTGGGTTGTGATACTCGTTTTATATGTCTATACGAGTATGGTATTATGGTGATTATATTATGTTATTGGTATTTTCGGAGCGATAGCAGGCTAATGATGGCAAGACTATCGTGTCCATGGTTCCTCGAGGGAACAAGTTGTTATTGTGGTGTCTCACATTGATAAAGGTTGAGTTCACCTTTATTCTTATGGATTGATGGAACCTCGATGAGCAGAGGCTTCCTTATTTTGGTTGGTATATGTGGCAACCGTATAGATATAATTTAAGGCCCACAGGATTATTGTTGAGCTGTAAGGTTTAGCTCAGTACTGGTTTGCGCAAGGACTTAGAAATAGTGCGAGCGCTGGGTGGTGTGACGCTTAGTTAGAGATAGGAGTTCAAACCACCTTTTGTTGTTTAGGGATAGGATTATCCCGGTTGCAAGTCTGAAATAACGGGACTCCGTGACCGACGAAGTCAAGTGTTAATGTGTGGAGGGGTTCCTTGTTTGGATTTCGCTTTGCGAGACACTCCACACATGACTCTTAATGGCGTCGGGCGTGAAGAGCTGTTATTGGATGCAAGGATGTGGGTTAGTCTTATAGTGTGGATGAACCACTATAGACTACGAGCCATGTGATGATGGTATGTTTATGGAAATATTGTGCTATGGAAAAGCACTAAATTGGTCCTCTCATCACAAGTAGTTGGGTGGAGTGGGACTTAGAGAATTTGATTTGAGGATGATATCCCTGCCTTAATAAGAAGGCAAATTTGGAGAAATTGGGTTGAGGAATATAACCAGCCTTAATGAAAAGGCAAATTTTGAGGAGATACATTTTGGGTGTTATGTTCGTGACACTTTCTACAGAAAGTGGGCACTTCGATTGGTTAGGTTTCCTTCCGTATGGGCGGAAGGATAAGATAGTAGAAATGCGTTCATAGTTTAGCGTAGGCAGTATCTAGGACGTCCCGCTGGTCTGACTTAGGTCGCTATATCTCGATGACCGACTACGCGAGGGAGTAGTGTAACGGGAGGGTTCCTTGTTTGGATTTCTCCTTGGCGAGACGTCCCACGCATGAAACCAAGCAATTGTCGGGAGTTGAGAGAGGCCTTGGGCACTAGGGACATACTTAGGATTATATTAGTTTCGCGTAGGTAGGGAAACGCATAGATAGTAACATTGTAGGATGTAGGCTCGATAGAGTTAGCGATACCGAGGTTAGGAGTTTGAAATTTTGCGGGTTGGAAGGACCCATAGGTGAGTATTACACCGAGGAAAGGAGATCCTTATTGGGAGAGAGTGTTACGTGTCAGACGTTCACTACGGATGTGCAGATATGCACAAGTTAGAAAGGTGTATGGGCACCTTGGTAAGTTGGTTTATATACCGCCTGAAATAGAATGGGCGTAGTATATAAGGTTGAAATTCATGCCGATAGGCATTATGGATGATGGGTATTATGTGACGTATTAGAGTCACTTTACGAACGTGGTAGTCGTATTGTACATGGTTGGGAACCATTGGGTTAGTGTCATTCCCTTTGAGGTATTAGGATTTGGAGTGATCCTAGGATTGGTGGTGTAGGTCGTATCTGAATTTCGAGGACGAAATTCCATTGTAAGGGGGGGGGGGGGGGGGAGTATGTAACAACCCGTCCTTTTGAAGACCATTAAATTCCATAATTGGATCTAAATTGGAATTTGGGGAATTTTCCTAAATAGTAATTTTTGGGATTTTCGAGGATTGAATAATTTTCGATGGGTGCTGTAATTATTTTTGGGACTATATAGGTCGAAATATTTTAATTATATGTCGTTGTTGAGTAAAGCGACACGAGATAAGATTTTTAATTGGAGAACCCGCATTTATTTATTTTGGGTTGGAATAGTGATATGCGGTCAAGTACCTCGGATGGGAATTTGGACTGCGCCGTGAGTCTCGGAATGTCCGAGATAGTCGGAAAAGAGTGTGTGATTGTCGAAAATGAGTTTCGGATAATTTTAGAGGTAAAAGTAACTCGTAATTGGGTAAACGAGTCGTTTTTGGGTTTTAAGGATTTAAAACCCTTTTTTTCTTATTTAAAGAGGGAGAAAGGGGAAGAAAAGAAGAAAGAGAGAGAAGAGAGAGAGGAAGGAGAAAGAGGAGGAGAAATGAAGATCTCGGGCAAACTCCGCCGGATTTGACTCAAGGTCGTCGGATTTTATCCACGAGGCAAGTGTTTACTTGATTTATTTATCTTTTTGCATAAATATCTCATACCATAGTTTGGTATAAACAAACCCTAATGGTTTTGGGGTGGGTTATCGTAGATAAAACGGGTTTTTGGGAGTTAAAACAATTAAACTCCAAATAATATTTCAATTTATGGAACTTAGGTTTTAACCTAAATTAATTGGTGGTTTTGGGTTCTAGGATCTTTAGAACCCTTAATATATGTGTATTTGTAGTTGGTTGAGGTTGTAGGACGTTGGGTGAGGTGACAAAAGCTTGGGAGAAGGTTTAATGGCCGAAACTTCTTGAAGAAGGTGATGAATAGTAAACCCATCACCTTAGGAGGCCTTTTTCGCCAGGAAAAGAATTGATTTAGCTTTCGGCCAAAACATGAAAGTTGTAGATCTTTTCGATACGGTCGCGTGGGCACCAACCGCGTATTTTTCTGAATTTTCTACGATTTGATATGATTTTTACAAGATGACAGCTCTGGGTTGAAATCATCAACTCGGAAATCAAATCGGGAATTGGAAAATTTACGGCTAGAATTAATGTCGTAGATGTTGGGGATAATTTTTGGGGTATTTTAGAACCCCCGAAAATGAATTTGGGTTGTTGGTTAAGGGAACTGAGGAATTAAAGTTTTGAGGACCTGGTGTGACTGGTCGACCACGCCCCTATGGCCGGTCGACCGCGTCAAAGAGAAAGGGCCTACTGCTTTGTTTCGTAGACTTATTTACAACCCGCGGTCGACCGGGGGTCTAAGACCGGTCGAACGGTGCCCTGTTTTCAGCCCAAGATTTTGGAGATTAGGATTATTTCTCCTTTTTGAGTTTAATGTTTAAGGCCCTTCCAAATTAGAAATTATGGAGGGTTATGTCCTAAAGGACTTGAGGATTTGGGAATTTATATATGTGTATATTCACTTAGAGTGAATTGGTATAATTGGAAATATCCAAATGAATCCGTAGATGGGATTTAAGTATGTATTATTTATTAAAGAAAGAAAATACTTTGAGTTTAGTATCATGCTTATATGAATGCATGATTATGATTCCTGGAGGGAATCTTTGGTATTATTGGTCATCGCTAGATGATATAGGCCATTATGGCCGTTTATATATTCTAGGAGGACTATATGGTATGTATTTATACTATGTGAATAAAGTATATATATATATGATATGATATGATGGAAATGATTTTGAAAATATAAAAATGAATATTTTCAAAATGGAAAGATAAATGGTTTTCATAATTAATAAATTATGGTTACACACCTCCCTAAATCGCTATCATAAGGGAAGTTGCGCGCTTTGTGGTGAAGCCATCCTGGCTGTTGAGCAGGTTGGATATAGTCCCTAGGCCATATGGGCGGTTATTTGTTTTTCTGCGCTGGTTAGGGGATTTTGGGTGTGGTCCTGACTTTCCCGCAGGCAATATGGCCGCTTCCCGCCGTTGGTAGGTTCCCAGGTTGTCTTGTATAGATAGGCCCTGGAAGATGATAGCCATTTAGGGGCGCGTCCAGTGGGGAAACCCGGAGGGGCGGCCTTAGATTTATTAAAGCAATTCATGATAATGGATTGGCTTTAATTTACATTTCCTGAGTATAAAAAGGGAAATGGGATAAAGGTTTGGCCTCGGTAACACTCCCGGATGGAAGAAGGGATGTGGAAGCATTTTGACCAAAGCATTTTCATGATAATGGAAATGGCTTTGGGTACATTTCCTGAGTATAAAAAGGGAAATGGGATGACATATAAAGGAAAAGCATTTTTATGATAATAAAACTGGCTTTTAAAAAGTATATGATTTGGTAAAGCAATTCATGATAATGAATTGGCTTTTATATTTACATTTCCTGAGTATAAAAAGGGAAATGGGAAGTTTTGAGAAAATGTAAAGTATTGATAAATACTTGTATATAAATCCTCAGTCCGGGAGATAGATCCGGATGTATATTGTAATATGACTATGTATATATGGATGAATCGAGTACCGACGGTCTAATGGTTCCCGACGATCGACCTTGCCGCATAGTAGTGTATCGGGGGGGTTCCTTGTTTGGATTTCTCTTCGCGAGACACCCCACGCACGAATATGGCAGTGTGTTGAGACTGGGGAGAATTTTAATCCTTAGTGATCTTATATTATTAATTCTTATGGTATATATATTATTATATATCTTTCTGCACTTAGGGAATGGCGGATCTCGACTATCGACCGTGCCGCGTAGTAGTGTATCGGGGGAGTTCCTTGTTTGGATTTCGCTTTGCGAGACACCCCACGCACGAACATGGCATAGCGTTGAGACTGGGGTGAAGCTTAGCCCTTAGTACATTACTTGGACTATCTAGGGTAGATAGTGGTGGGGTGATAGACTAGTTTAGCAGTGTAGCTTAACTACAATGTTCTAGATAGATGCGCTAGGAGTGCACTATTAGTGGATAGGTGAGGGGTATCTCATGGGAGTGCGATTCCAAACTTAAATATGAGATAAAACCTTTTTCAAAATAATAAGGCATTTATGCACTTGCAAAATATTTTCAAAAACTCGGGCTCTGACCCGTTTATCTACTTTTCCTTTCTTACTATATTATATATATACATAGGTGTCCAGACACAGGGACGCCTGGATGAAAATTCCTTCCAGTCATACGTCAGCTGCAGCAGCTGTGGATGCGTGCAGGTTTTTGATAGCCGCTTCCATCCTTGTACTCTAGATAAGAGGTACTGTATAAACATTCGATCCAATGGCTCAATTGCATTTATTTATTCTTTCAATACAGCATTCGATATGGTTGTATATTTGAACCGAGTGTTTGGTTATTTTAATTTATTTCAGTTTCATTTACGCATTAACTTGTGGATGTTTTATTTTAATCGTTAAAAGAGTAGTTAAGTAAAAGTTTTTAACGCTCGCCTAATAGGATATTAGTAACTAAATGGATTTTCGACAGTGATGCTAAGGATGATCCATATGTGACTCCTGTTTTAATTTGATATAGGAGTGATCGCCCGGTATCCCATTAGGCGGGTTGTTACAAAAGTGTGGATTATTCAAACTATTGTTTCAAAAGTGCCGGTGTTTCGATACTCGAATTAGTTTAGTACACTTGATGATGCAAAAGTAAGTACCATTGCATGGCCACAACAATACATTAAGTTTAACTAATTATGTAAGTCACATAATAGGTATTTTCTTATAAATTATAATCCTTTTATTAATATTTTTAAGCTAGGCTGTACGGGCCGGTGAATATTTATGTTGATGAAAATGTACTCATTTGTGTGCTAATCGGTATAAGTGATTATTGGTGGTTTAGTAGTAGCCTTTTCTATTGTTGAGTTGAATTTCGATTTTAAAATAGGTTGGATTTTATTAATAAAAAAAGGAAACTTTGCCGAAATTTTTAAAAATAATAGGTGATTTAAAACTAATTAACATGATGATATGTGAATTACCCTAGTTAGATATATCATGTTATGTAATAATATCATTATGCCAAAACATTAGATATTAGACTAAATTATGTAATTTTTTCTTCCACAAGTCCGGTTGCCATTTGGTTCAACGTGGTTATCAATTGTTGAACACATTTTGATTTTTGGGAGGATGAATTGCTTTTGGCTTTTGGGATGATGCAATCTTTTTTTAGGAGGATGAAACTTAAAGACTGCTTTAAGATACATTATGTTTATAACTTCTTTTAAGTAGTTTGACATTGTTCCGAATATGTGGTTAGAGATCAATATGTTGTTTATGTCTATGACCTTATGTTTTAAGACTTCATTTTTGATATTATTATTATGAATAAAACATACATTCATTTATTTTCATCGCTTTAAAATGTCTAATGAAATGAACCGTGTTATAATTTATGAAAGATGTTAGTAATAAAAAAACTATTTTTTTTAAATAAAATAACTTTCAAGACACAATTGAAGTTTCGTAGATAATAATTTGCATAATACATATATACATGTCGTAAAAAGTACTTACAACGACACCATACATTAGTCGTGAAAAGGTTTCGTCGACATCTGAATGTTGTCATGAAAAGCGGTAGATTTCTGCGACCCTTTCTCAACGACACCAAAAGTGTGTTGATTAGGCATAAATACTTCATACTTATCCCTGTAATTTATGTCTTTTTATGATCCAGTGCAATGTAATTAACTTGGAATTATCTCACATTTATGGTGACAACCCTTTTCGAAAAGTATTTCGTGTTTTGTGTATCTCTTATGTGTTTTAAAGGCATTTCATGCAAGTTAGTGCGAAAGAGAACTCGAAATAATGAAAGAAACCAAGAAAAAGGGAGTTCAATGGAATTTTTGTAATTCTGTAGTCACTGTCTAGAGTTGGGGCCAACTGGAAAGTAGAATATGATGAAGTTACAAGAATACTAGAAAAAATATCACCCGAATCCAAGCTACGGTGAAAGAGTTATGCAAATTTGAAGATTGAGAAGAAAACGAGAGAAAGATTCTATGTGCAAAAGAAGAAAAGAGGAACCAAACTAGAGAAATTACAAGAAACCAAGACCGAACCGGTTTGGGGGTGAATCGGTTCGCATGTACCCCTGAACCGATTCATGGGGTCCGATGGGCGAATTTTCATTATTTCTCTATTGGTCCAAAGAGTTGTATTAAGAGTAAAACTCTCCAAAACGTGGAGGATCAATATATGTACTTAGAAAAACATAGTTTTTTTTATAGGGAACAATAGAGGAGAAGACTCAAGAACCCTAGTTTGATTTATGCATAGAAGATTTACACTTTCAAAGGTTAAATTCTAGGTTTCAATTATTCAAGATTGTTTCCTTCTTATTTGTTCTTCAAGTTGATTTTGCAAGTTCCTCTATTTTTTATGATTCTAAATCTCCCATGCATGTTTAACAGTAGTGTAGTTATGATTTTCAATGCATGCAATGTTAATATTTGTGTTAGTTTTCATGAAATCTTGTCCGGATAGTTTTCTAAGGGTTGGAATGCATGACCCCAACCCGACATGGTTTGCATCTATATAAAAGTAATTCCCTGAATTAAATTAATGATTGAATCATATTGAACACTTGTCACAAACGTCCTAGGACTTTAACCTCCTTTGCCCTAGGTAACCGGGGTGTTTAAGAGTGCGATGCGCATGTCAGCTATTTTGACATCGCTTTATTTCTATTCTTGATTAGGTATGATCTGGGCTTGTATCCTGATATATGTAATACTTAAAATTAATAAAGTTTATGATTTGATTAATTATCTAATTCACAACTAACTTTATACCCGATAAAAGTACTAGGGTTCGGGGGATTGTAGTCCTACCTAATTTTCTCATTTATATTCATTAATTCATAGTTAGTTTTCTTCTACATCGTAGTTTAATTACTAGTCTAATTAATTTGCATCTAGTTTGTACATAAACTTAAAATTAATCCTATTTTCTTTCTTCTTCTAGAGTCAACCTTAGGATTCATCATCTTACCTATCGTTGTTATGTTTTACGTCCTATTCCCTGAGGATTCAACCTCGTCTTACTAGGTTTATTATTATGTGACCGGTTGGCACTTGAACCATAATTAACACGCACTAGAGACAAAATTTGACTCGCGTCAAGTCTTTGGCATCATTACCGGGGAAAAGGTAGACTTTTAGGTTAGGCTGAGTTAATCTAAAATTTGACTCCAATTCTTATAAAGCCAAAAAAAATCATAAAATCCAAAACTTAAAAAAAAAACAAAAAAACTAGTTTCTCTCAAAAGGATTTTATGCAAAATCTTCAACAAACTCCAGAATCTACTCCTCCCCATATTCACGAAAATCCTCTAGGAGAGTACAATCCCGATAGTCCACACACTCCAAACGCTCCTCAATTTTGGGTTCCACCTCCTATACTGCCTAAATCTATCAACAGTCACACTCTGAGCGTGTCGAGTGAGGAATTCAAGTCAATCGGAGAGAGATCCATGTCGGATAACGCTAGTTTTGGTACGGGTGAGGGTGAAGTGTCGTATCGTCCCATGAAAGAAATACTATATCCTGAGTGAATCGTCACTTCGGGATGCATTTTACTTTCGTATAATGCGGGACAATTTCATTTTCGCAATGGGATGATTCGGATTCTACCCACCTTTCATGGAAGGGATTAGGAAAATCCTTTTCTTCACATTCGTGAGTTTGAAGAGGCGTGAAATACCTTTAGCGATCAAGCTTGCACATAAGACGTCGTTCACCTCAAACTTTTTCCTTTCTCCTTGAAGGATAAAGCAAAGACATGGCTATAATCTGTATCACCGAACTCAATTGGATCATGGAGGGAAATGAAATCCAAATTTCTCTTAAAGTTATTTCAAAAACATTGAACAAATTCCATTGAAGCTTAAATTCAAACAATTCGACGACAAGAAACTGACCCATTTGATCAATGTTACAACCGTTTCAACGAGCTAGTTAGTACATGCCCTCATCATGGTTTTGAGAAGTATTATCTCATATCCTTCTTTCACCACGGGCTCAACATATATGTGCGAGAGAACATTTTGGGAATTAGATGAACACAATGTAGAGGCCCACCTTAAGTTTTTCATCGAGATAACTCAAGCGTGGGACACATCCGATCCCAACACCCAAAACTAGGTTAAAAAAACTCCCACCGCTCATTCAGCGCTCGATCTTTATCACGTGGGAGATGTAGTCGGATCAAGGTTTAGAGAACCAATCGGATCCATCCGATCAATGAAAAAGAAGGTGTGTTGTATTTTTTAGGTGGGCAATTCAACGAAGGAATGACCGACGATACCCACCTACAAAGCAATGCTACATGATCAAGTGGATGCGATAGGAGGATTTAAGGGTAATTTCAATGCCCTGTATAGAAATACTTACAACCTTTTGTGGAAGAACCGTCCTGGTTTTAGCTACGGGCAACAAAATGTTGCATTGAGTCCTAATTCAAATATTGTCCCACCTCCACCTCCACATTTTAAACAAGCACCACATATGCAAGAACCACCTCCCGCACCATATATCACCCCACAGTGGAGAAATTTAGAGGATAATGTGAACAAACTATTCAATGCTCAAAATGCTCGCATGTTGGCCAAAATGAATACGAACATCTCGAAGTTGCAATCGGCTTTAAGTATCCACTAGAAGGGTAAGTTTTCGGCTCAAGGCCAAAGACCCCCTCAAGGTCAAACTAGTGTTAACTCTACATCCAATGAACATCAAGAGCAATGTCAAGACATCACCACTCTACATAGTGGGTGAGTTGTTGATTTATCACCTCCCCCACACGACACACCTAAAGACAAGGAGGTTTCGCCCGGAACAAAAGAGGCCGAAGATTCCCCCTTGAAGGAGAGTGAAAATGATAACACTAGTGAGCCTGAAGTCATAGTGAAACCACCCACCACCGCGCCTTTCCCTCAACGGTTGGTTCCTCCCCCATAAAGATGATGTGTTAGATATCTTGAAGCAAGTAAAGCTAAATTTACCTTTTCTCGATGCCATAAAGAAAATCATCGCCTATTATAATGTCCTTAAGGATTTATTGACGGTGAAAAGAAGGATAAAGGTGAAAAAGAACATCTTACTAGAATAAAAGGTGAGCTCCGGTCTACTTAATGATCTCCCACCCAAGTTAAAGATCCGGGTTCACCTATCATTTTTTGCATCATTAGAGAGAATTGAATAGAAAAGGCCTTACTTGATTTAGGGGCGTGTGTCAACATTCTTCCCTACTCCATATATAGGCAACAAGATTTGGGGGACCTCAAGCCCACAAATATCACTCTCTAACTCGTTGATCGTACCATGAAGATACCATGAGGCATTATTAAGGACGTGATAGTCCAAGTTGTCATCTTCTACTTTCCTGTAGATTTTGTCATTTGGGACACGGAACCCTCCATCACCTCAAGTAATCATGTTTTCATTATCCTTTTCCGCCCATTCTTAGCTACGGCTAACGCCTTGATTAACACTTGAAATGGGCAAATTCAACTCACTTTCGGGAACATGACCCTAGAAACAAATATCTTCAATATAACCAGTTAAGTGGGTGATTAGGACGATTTTCATGCAGTGGGTCTTATTGAGGAGATAATAGATGAGAGCATAGAGGGAAATTTCAGTATGGATGCCTTAGGAACATGAATTATTTTGAGTGGTGAGAGCAATTGGATGTACATCGATTTCGAGATGGATGTAGAAGAGTGGAGAGCGGCATTAGCATAGAGAACGTCCGATGGGGATGTAAGAGATGTAAACTAGGTTTCTAAATTCTAGGAATTACTACCGAGGGAGTTGCCCATGGTTCCCTACGATTAAAAATTTCCCACCCTTGAATTAAAGAAACCACCCTCCAACATGAAATATGCTTATTTGGGAGAGTGTGAGACATTTCCTATTATTGTCTCCTCTAGCTTGGATAGACAAGAAGAGGGTAAATTATTAGAAATTTTGAGGAAGCACCGGGGTACTTTTGGTTGGACCATAGCATATTTGAAAGGTATAAGTCCCTTGATTTGTACCCATAAAATCCACCTCGAGGAGGATATGAAGCCCTCGAGGAAAATGCAAATGCGATTGAACCCCACTATGAAAGAAGTAGTGTGAGCGGAAATTATTAACTTATTAGACGTCAAGATCATTTACCTAATCTCGAATAGAAAATGGGTGAGTCCAATCCAAGTCGTCCCGAAAAAGTCGAGAATGACCGTGGTCAAGAATGCCAAGGGTTAGTTAATTCCCCAACATACCACCACCGGGTGGCGCGTTTTCATTGATTACCAAAAAATCAATGCGGGCAATAGGAAAGATCACTTCCCCTTAACAGTCATCGACCAAATGCTAGAGAGAGTAGCGGGACACCCATTATGTTGCCTCATTGACGGTTATTCCGGATATAATCAAATAGAGGTAGATGTGACTGATTAAGAGAAAACGACTTTCACATGTCTTTTTGGTATGTTTGACTTCAAACATATGTCATTTGGACTATGCAATTCTCTCACGACATTTTAAAGGTGCATGCTTAGTCTCTTTACTGACATGGTGGACAGAGGCCTTAAGGTTTTTATGGATGACTTTAGTGTTTTCGGCCCCTTTTTTTACCTTTGTCTTACAAATATTGAAAAAGTACTATCCCGGTGTGTGGAAAAGAACTTGGTACTAAACTAGTATAAATGCCATTTCATGGTTATAGAAGGAATAATTTTCCATCACACAGTGTCATCCAAAGGAACTGAAGTCTATAGGACACAGATAGATGTCATAGCCGAGCTTCCCCCACCTAAATCACTAAAGCACGTGCGCTCTTTCTTGGGCCACGCGAGTTTTTATATAAGGTTTATTAAGTATTTTACTGCCATTGGTAGACCTTTGAGTAAGCTTTTAATGAAAGACGCCCCCTTGG
Organism: Sambucus nigra; assembly: GCA_949130495.1. Taxonomy (NCBI): domain Eukaryota; kingdom Viridiplantae; phylum Streptophyta; class Magnoliopsida; order Dipsacales; family Adoxaceae; genus Sambucus; species Sambucus nigra. The sequence continues at coordinate 315,427,147 of OX422219.1, read as the reverse complement.
AGTGGAATGAAATATGCCAAAGTGCTTTTGATAAATTGAAAAGCATGCTTATTTCTGCCCCAATTATGTAAGCTCTGGATTAGTCCCTTCCATTCGAGCTCATGTGTGATGAAAGTGACTACTCTATAGGGGTTGTTTTGGGCCAAAGAAAATAGAATTAATCTCATGTCATCAATTACGTTAGTCGGACTTTAATCGGATCGCAACTCAATTACTCCACCACGAAGAAAAAATTGCTAGCGGTAGTCTTTGCCCTAGATAAGATTCGCTCATACCTTATCGGTTCACCTATCATATGCTTTACCGACCACACGGTGCTTAAATATCTACTTGACAAGAAGGATGCTAAGCCGCAAATCATAAGGTGGATCCTACTCTTACAAGAGTTAAATCTATCTATAAAAGATAATAAATGAGTAAAAAACTGAGAACGTATGTGCTGGCGTTCAAATGATAAACTTATATATTAAACACCTTTTAACCCAAACAAACCCTAAACATGCAACAATATGTGATTGAATAGGATAATGAACAAAGCAAGAACGTTCAAACACATGCTTGTGAGGAAAAATCCCCCAAAGGGGCAAAACCATTTATTTTCATTATAATATTGTAGCTGTACAATTTCGGATTACAATGAAAATACAAGTGACTAAGAATTACCCTCAGGTGTTGGATTCTGTAGTCGGCGGCTGGAACTATCCCTTTCCAGTAGGGCTGCAATGAAGAAGAAGAACGGTCTTCTTCACAAGGGCGTGAACAGCAAAACTGCGTTCTTGGGTTGCAAAGTGATTCACAAATGTTTGGCAATTTGTGTGAATCAAAAACCTAGAGTCTAGGGCTCAATAGGTAAAGACTTAGAGTATTCTGTACTCTGAAAATCGTGTGTATGAGTCTTAGAAAACCACTTCCCGTAGTGGGATTAAATAAGAAGCCTTGAGCTATAAAAACCTGAGCACGATCTGAACACGATCTGTTTGAGTTTATCCCAGGCGGACCGATCCGGGTCTGAGGCGGATCGGTCCGATTGAATGGATCGGTTCTTTTATTGCAGGCGGATCGGTTCTTTTATTTAAGGCTTCATCGGTTTGCTTGCGGTCCGGGGTATACTGGCCTTCAGCGGATCGGATCGGTCCGAGTCTGAAGCGGACCGGTCCGGTTAGCCAGATCGGTTCTTTTATTACAGGCGGACCGGTCCGGTCTGTCAGACTTTGATTCCCCTTCTTCTTTTGATATTCTGATCTGTTGATGAATATATGAATCTTGAATTTCTTCAACGGTGTAACGGCGTGCGACATAATAAATTGTTAATGGACAAAAATGTCCTTACAAATCTCCCCCTATGTCTATGTCGGTTCATACATAAAAACAAACATCCGAATTATCAAACAACTAAAAATGCCTATACAAATTTACCCTTCCATGAACCCAAAACTGGAAAGATACAATTGAATAAGACTACAGCGTTTGCTCTTCAATTCTTCAGGAATCTCAACACTTTTCTCATCAGGGTGTGCAATCCAATGATAGTCCATGTAGTACCTACACACATGAGAAAAAGCAAAATACCAAGTGACATATCGAGTTTGAAATAAACATATATACCAATTTATGAGCAAACTCAAACTTTCAAATCTCCCCCATAATAAGATAATTCATTCTCCCCCTTTTTATGATGTCCCCAAATAGACAAATGAGAGAAATAAATCAAAGAAGCAAGTGCGGGGTGTCACTAGGATAAAATCACACCATGAATGAACACAAACCAACCAAGTCGATGAAAGCTTAAATGAGGTGGTGTGATCAAATTCGATAGGAAAATCAATGCATACAAACATGACATATGTGCACGATGAATATTGGATACTCCTAGTGAATGAACTCAAATGCTTCCTTTGGTGTATAATAATGACAATATAAGATATTGACTCAATCAAATCAACAAATCAAAGCTCAAAGTGATTTTCACACCAATAACGTTTAAAACGATTTTATGCTTTTTCAGGACTTTCAAGGAAGTGCAAACCCGTTTAAAGATTCTCCAACCAAACTCCCTCAGATATAATTTTGAATAGACGCATTCTAAATTCTCAAACTTTGGAGAATTGATGGTGAAAACTAAGTGGCCCATATTTGGCATGAAGTGCTTTTTATTGCCTTAGATTTTTTTTTGGGCTCTTTTAACCTTTTTGGACCTCGGATATTAAAATTCCTCCATTTTTAGGTCCTTTTTAACGGTGGCTTTTGCGCAAAGGATAGATGATTACCTTTTGCAGCCCCTCCCTGTTATACAAAAAACACAGTCTCACCAAAACGGTTTTTACATGCATTCCAATCTTGTCAAGTTTTATCGCATATTGTACATTGTATAGACAGAATTGAGATGGAAACACTCAAGACAATATAAGATAGACAAGTGCAACAATCAAATATAGCTGTGCATGTGTGCAATAAAGGATATAGGAGTCAAACATGTAGGAAGATATCACTAATTACATCTGAAAGACTCCAACCAATGTAAAGCACATAAATGAAATGATGTAGCCTCTCAAATCTCTATCAAACAGTGACATGGATAAATGGAATGAAGTTGTTACTTGGCTATCTTAAATGCTCATCCATAAAAGAAGCAAAAACAGAAATCTTTTTGGATTTTTGAAAAATTTTATCAAAATAAAATCTTTTTGTGCTTTTCTTAAAATTTTTCTTAAAGGAAAATCTTTTTGTATTTTTTCAAAAGAAATATAAACAGCAAAAAGAATAAATAAAAGTTGTACAACTAAGCAATGGTACGTATAAAACAGACTAGTAATAGGAAGCATATGATATGAACATGAGAAAGCATCCTATTCTAGACATAGACCAACCTCTCAGTCAACTGTGAAAATCCCTAAAGACTTGCTAAGACTCTCAAATCTAAGGCCATCTAAAGGTTTTGTGAAAATGTCTGCTAATTGACGGTCGGTAGGAACAAAACTCAGGGATACAATGTTCTCCTCTACTAACTGACGAATAAAGTGCTCACGTATCATGATGTGTTTTGTGCGCGAATGCTGGACGGGATTGCGGGATATGTGTATCGCGCTCGTGTTGTCACAGGAAATGGTCATGGTGTCCTGTGAAATCCCATAATCCTCCAGCATTTGCTTCATCCATAAGAGTTGTGTGCAACAACTCCCGGCGGCTATGTACTCAGCCTCCGCAGTGGACAAAGAGATGGAATTTTGCTTCTTGCTCAGCCAGGAGACAAAAGCAGAACCAAAATAGAAACACCCACCATAAGTGCTCCTACAACTATCTACATCCCCAGCCCAATCGGCATCTGAATAGGTGGACAAACGGTCATCGATATCAAAGGAATACCAAATACCGTATGAGAGAGTCCCACTTACGTATTTAATAATACGTTTTAGAGCAAGTAAATGTGACTCTTTCGGGGACGCCTGATATCGCGCACAAACTCTAACACTAAAGGCGATGTCGGGATGACTGGAAGTCAAGTAGAGAAGACTACCTATCATACTCCGATATAAGGTTTGCTCTATGTCCTTGCCTGAAGTGTCCTTACTAAGCTTGGTAGTGGTACTCATAGGTGTACGTGCATGCTTAGCGGAGTCTAAACCAAATTTCTTCACTAGGTCTCTAGCATACTTGGATTGGGAGATGAACATCCCATCCTCTAGCTGACGAACCTGGAGACCAAGGAATAATGTAAGCTCACCAACCATGCTCATCTCAAACTCACTTTTCATCTCCTCCTCAAAGTGGTGAGCATGCTGGGAGCATGTAGATCCAAAGACTATGTCGTCCACATAGACCTGGGCAACCAAAATAGCACCGTCATCTCTCCTGACGAACAACGTCATATCTACTCCCCCTCTCTTGAAGCCACGAGCTAAGAGATAGGAAGTAAGCCTCTCGTACCAAGCACGGGGTGCTTGCTTCAAACCATACAAGGCTTTTCTCAGATAGTAGACGTTCTCCGGGTGCTGAGGGTCTTCAAACCCTTTTGGTTGTTCCACATAAACCTCCTCCTGTAGAATGCCATTCAGAAAGGCACTCTTGACATCCATCTGATATACCTTGAAGCGCAGATGACATGCGATGGCGAGCAGAAGACGGACGAACTCAAGCCTCTCAATAGGAGAAAATGTCTCCCCAAAGTCTACACCCTCAATCTGTGTGTATCCTTGAGCGACCAACCTAGCCTTATTTCTGATTATGGTACCATTTTCATCCATTTTGTTCTTGAAAATCCACCGGGTACCTATCACATTAGTCTCACTAGTCCGGGGAACAAGTTCCCAGACATTATTCTTTTTAAACTGAAGCAACTCATCCTGCATAGCAGATATCCAGTGTTCATCCTTGAGTGCTTCTTTATGATTCTTGGGCTCGACTTTGGACGTGTAGCAAAGATGACTAATAATGTTCTCTAGCTGAGCACGAGTCTTGACCCCTAGAGTGGGATCACCAACAATGGCTGACGGGTCATGACTCTTACAAACCCAAGCAGGTGTGTCCCCTAGCACAGGAGTAGGGTCCACAGAGTGTGAGAGAGGAATAGGTAAATCACTGTCAGAACAATTCTCATCCTCACACTAAAGGTTAGGATCAATAACCGTCGGAGGTTCGTCATCTTTTACGGTGACGTTTATTGATTCCATAACCTTAGAGCTCTTCAGGTTAAACACCCGGTACGCTCTGCTATTTGATGAATATCCTAGAAATATTCCCTCGTCGCCCCAGGAGTCGAACTTTCCTAATTGCTCTCTATCCCGTAGGATGTAGCATTTACTCCCAAAAACACGGAAATATGCCAGGTTGGGCTTCTTGCCAGGCCACAACTCATAAGGAGTCTGAAGTGTGTGTGGACGCAAATAAACCCTATTCACCGTGTGGCATGCAGTAGACACTGCCTCTGCCCAAAATCTCCTAGAAACTTTATGACCTAGAAGCATAGATCTAGCCATCTCTTGGATCTTTCTATTCTTTCTCTCAACAATACCATTTTGCTGAGTAGTTCTCGTAGCAGAAAACTCATGTTTGATCCCGAGGCTATCACAGTAAAGGTCTACCTTTGCTTCTGTGAATTCAGTGCCATTTTCACTACGCATCCTATTAATAGAGACACCGTGTTGATTTTGCAGGACACGACACTTGGTTGTTAAAAATTCTACAACATCGGATTTCTCTCTCAAAAACCCTACAATGGAGTACCTGGAGAAATCATCTACCATCACGAGGATGTACCTCTTACCACCTAGACTCTCAGTACGAGTGGGACCCATAAGATCCATGTGAATCAACTCAAGAACACGAGAGGTGGTAATGGAGTGCAAGTTCCTATGAGGACTACGAGTTTGTTTTCCCAACTGATAGGGTCCACAAATGGTCGAAGTTGACTTTCCAAGAGATGGTAAGCCACGTACTAGGTCCTTTTTAGCTAAGCGATTGAGATCTCTAACGTTCACGTGACCTAGACGTTGATGCCACAGATCCATAGGAGTGATCGTGGCGCTGTTACAGACAAGTGAGGACGTGGGCTCAGTCCCATAGAAATTATCCTCGGTCCTCACCCCTTGCATCAAAAGTTTACCGGATTGATTGTAGACTTTACACGCATCCCGGTCAAACTTTATTGCAAAGTCAATGTCGCATAGTTGGCTAATGCTTAGAAGGTTTGCCTTCAAACCTTTGACGTACAAAACATTTTCTAGCTTAGGAAATCCAGGTAACTCGACAGTACCACGTCCTATAATGCTAGACTTGCTCCCATCTCCAAATGTGACTCTGCCATCCTGATAATCCTCAAGGTCATAAAAAATGAGGCATCACCTGTCATATGTCTAGAGCATCCACTATCAAAATACCACTGTGAGGTATTGTGTGCTTTGAGAGCAACATGAACAACGAAGGCCTTTTTATCTTTCTTAGGTACCCAAGCAGAGATGACCTTTTATTTGCCTTTGTTGTTGTTGGTTTTAGCTGGAATGTGAGAAGCATTCACTAACGGCAAAGACATCCGTCGGAATTCTTCCATTAAACTCTGGGTCGTGGCAGCTAAGAACTCAACTCACTCTCTCAGACTAGAAAACTCATCAGTATGACGTGGTGGAGCATTAGTACGTCGTGCCCGACCCATGCTATAGCAAAACTCCCTAAGGTGGCCTTTTATTTTGCAATAAGTACAAAATAAACACTGTCAAGGGCGGACCTTGGTTTGCTTTTCTTGGTCGAACTCTCCTTCGAGGTTTTTGACGGTGACCATAAGGAGTTGTAGTAAACTCAGGAACTGGTCCAGGTGCAATTTGGGACGTGGAGGAACCATCATATCCAATTCCTTACCGATCACCAAAACCTAAAGCGGGGCCAAGGAGCATCTTTCCCATCTTCCCAGATCTGTCCTCGATTTGTACCTTGACTTCCCGTGCTTTCTCAAGATCATGAGTCAGATGGGCAACAAGGGTTTCAAGTTTCTTCCGAGTCTCCACGGAGGAATGGAGCTGACTCGTAAGACTATCCACTTGTTTAGTCAAGTCCCCTCTCTCTTTCTCTAAAACACTATCTCTCTCTCTAAACATACTCTCTTTCTCGACACAGGCAGATTCTCTCTCTCTTAGGGCGGTGAAGGTGGAGGACTCTCTTTCTCTTGCCTTTCTTAAATCATCCTCTAATCCGGTGATCTTAAGAACTAGCTCTTTGTTACGTTTTTTAGTTTTAAAAGACTCAGAATATAACTTAGCGTAGGCGCGTTGAATATCACTCTCGCTCTCACTTGAGTCATCCTCCCCCTCACTCACGTAGATCTCACTGTCGAGGTGTCCCTGTGACGCATCATCTTCATCGTCGTGAAGAGAACTAGGAGTGCTCACTTGACTGGCCATGAATGCGATGAAGTTACACTCATGCGGTGACTCATCTCCTGAATCCACCGTCTCGACCTCACTGTCGTCACTAAGGTAGCATTAAGGACAACTTTCCCTTTCTCTCTGTTCAGACGAGTGGCACACTCAAAGGCTCTATAACCCCTACCATCGCACTCAAAACATCTCTCACTTTCTTTCTTAGGAGGATTTTTGGAGTCTTTTTCATTTTTCTTTTCAAACTTATTTTTCTCAAATTTCTTTTTATCTTTAAAATTGCCATTTTTCTTAAATTTGAGAATCCTCTTGAAATTTTTTGCAAAAAGAGCCAAATCATCTAGGTCAAAATCACACTCAGAATCTGACGTGTCAGTCTCTCTCTTTCTAGACGACTCTACCCTTTTTCTAGCCGATCCCTCACTCCTTATCTCTTGGGCTTTAAGTGCAATTCCCTTATCTTTAGATTTAGCAGTTTTAGGGAACATATCAATTTCATAAGTTTGCAAATCTCCTACAAGTTCTTCCAATTTTAGCGTATTTAAATTACCCATAGAATTTAGCACAGTGACTTTAGGGATAAAATGCTTAGGCAAAGAACGAATAATCTTTTTAACAACTCTCGCATTCGGAATATGTTCACCAAGATTAAAGCTAGTATTCACAATGTCAGAAAGTCTAGTATAAAATTCATCAAAGCATTCATATTCATGCATGGTGATGGTTTCAAATTGAGTTGTCAAATTTTGCAACTTAGATTCTTTCACAATATTAGTTCCTTCATGGGTGAGTTGTAAAACATCCCATGCCTCTTTTGACGTGGTACACATCATTATACGTTTGAACTCATCACGTGTGACAGACCCAAAAATATCACTTAGACCCTTAGAATTAAAAGATGACCATTTAAATTCTTCATCAGTCCAAGAAGTGACAGGTTTCAAGTTGATCACATTTTCAACAGTCACGGAGGGAGGAGTCCACCCTCTTTCAACTAAAATCCAAACCCTTTCATCTATGGCTTTTAAAGCCGACCTCATTCGGGCTTTCCAATAAGCATAATTTGTCCCATCAAAAATAGGCATTTTATTATATAACTTCTCCATTTGAACACGCACTTTTTCAAAAATCAATTTTTTTCAGAAAATTGATATTTTAGAAAATTTTTGCGGAAAATAGGAATACGCGATAGATTAGCGTAACCTGCTCTGATACTAATTTGAGAACGTATGTGCTGGCGTTCAAATGATAAACTTATATATTAAACACCTTTTAACCCAAACAAACCCTAAACATGCAACAATATGTGATTGAATACGATAATGAACAAAGCAAGAACGTTCAAACACATGCTTGTGAGGAAAAATCCCCCAAAGCGGCAAAACCATTTATTTTCATTATAATATTGTAGCTGTACAATTTCGGATTACAATGAAAATACAAGTGACTAAGAATTACCCTCAGGTGTTGGATTCTGTAGTCGGCGGCTGGAACTATCCCTTTCCAGTAGGGCTTCCATGAAGAAGAAGAACGGTCTTCTTCACAAGGGTGTGAACAGCAAAACTGCGTTGTTGGGTTGCAAAGTGATTCACAAATGTTTGGCAATTTGTGTGAATCAAAAACCTAGAGTCTAGGGCTCAATAGGTAAAGACTTAGAGTATTCTGTACTCTGAAAATCGTGTGTATGAGTCTTAGAAAACCACTTCCCGTAGTGGGATTAAATAAGAAGCCTTGAGCTATAAAAACCTGAGCACGATCTGAACACGATCTGTTTGAGTTTATCCCAGGCGGACCGGTCCGGGGCTGAGGCGGATCGGTCCGATTGAATGGATCGGTTCTTTTTTTGCAGGCGGATCGGTTCTTTTATTTAAGGCTTCATCGATTTGCTTGCGGTCCGGGGTATACTGGCCTTCAGCGGATCGGATCGGTCCGAGTCTGAAGCGGACCGGTCCGGTTAGCCAGATCGGTTCTTTTATTGCAGGCGGACCGGTCCAGTCTGTCAGACTTTGATTCCCCTTCTTCTTTTGATATTCGGATCCGTTGATGAATATATGAATCTTGAATTTCTTCAACGGTGTAACGGCGTGCGACATAATAAATTGTTAATGGACAAAAATGTCCTTACAAATCTCCCCCTATGTCTATGTCGGTTCATACATAAAAACAAACATCCGAATTATCAAACAACTAAAAATGCCTATACAAATTTACCCTTCCATGAACCCAAAACTGGAAAGATACAATTGAATAAGACTACAGCGTTTGCTCTTCAATTCTTCTGGAATCTCAACACTTTTCTCATCAGGGTGTGCAATCCAATGATAGTCCATGTAGTACCTACACACATGAGAAAAAACAAAATACCAAGTGACATATCGAGTTTGAAATAAACATATATACCAATTTATGAGCAAACTCAAACTTTCAAATCTCCCCCATAATAAGATAATTCATTCTCCCCCTTTTTATGATGTCCCCAAATAGACAAATGAGAGAAATAAATCAAAGAAGCAAGTGCGGGGTGTCACTAGGATAAAATCACACCATGAATGAACACAAACCAACCAAGTCGATGAAAGCGTAAATGAGGTGGTGTGATCAAATTCGATAGGAAAATCAATGCATACAAACATGACATATGTGCACGATGAATATTGGATACTCCTAGTGAATGAACTCAAATGCTTCCTTTGGTGTATAATAATGACAATATAAGATATTGACTCAATCAAATCAACAAATCAAAGCTCAAAGTGATTTTCACACCAATAACATTTAAAACGATTTTATGCTTTTTCAGGACTTTCAAGGAAGTGCAAACCCGTTTAAAGATTCTCCAACCAAACTCCCTCAGATATAATTTTGAATAGACGCATTCTAAATTCTCAAACTTTGGAGAATTAATGGTGAAAACTAAGTGGCCCATATTTGGCATGAAGTGCCTTTTATTGCCTTAAATTTTTTTTTTTGGGATCTTTTAACCTTTTTGGACCTCGGATATTAAAATTCCTCCATTTTTAGGTCCTTTTTAACGGTGGCTTTTGCGCAAAGGATAGATGATTACCTTTTGCAGCCCCTCCCTGTTATACAAAAAACACAGTCTCACCAAAACGGTTTTTACATGCATTCCAATCTTGTCAAGTTTTATCGCATATTATACATTGTATAGACAGAATTGAGATGGAAACACTCAAGACAATATGAGATAGACAAGTGCAACAATCAAATATAGCTGTGCATGTGTGCAATAAAGGATATAGGAGTCAAACATGTAGGAAGATATCACTAATTACATTTGAAAGACTCCAACCAATGTAAAACACATAAATGAAATGATGTAGCCTCTCAAATCTCTATCAAACAGTGACATGGATAAATGGAATGACGTTGTTACTTGGCTATCTTAAATGCTCATCCATAAAAGAAGCAAAAACAGAAATCTTTTTGGATTTTTGAAAAATTTTATCAAAATAAAATCTTTTTGTGCTTTTCTTAAAAATTTTCTTAAAGGAAAATCTTTTTGTATTTTTTCAAAAGAAATATAAACAGCAAAAAGAATAAATAAAAGTTGTACAACTAAGCAATGGTACGTATAAAACAGACTAGTAATAGGAAGCATATGATATGAACATGAGAAAGCATCCTATTCTAGACATAGACCAACCTCTCAGTCAACTGTGAAAATCCTAAAGACTTGCTAAGACTCTCAAATCTAAGGCCATCTAAAGGTTTTGTGAAAATGTCTGCTAATTGACGGTCGGTAGGAACAAAACTCAGGGATACAATGTTCTCCTCTACTAACTGACGAATAAAGTGCTCACGTATCCTGATGTGTTTTGTGCGCGAATGCTGGACGGGATTGCGGGATATGTGTATCGCGCTCGTGTTGTCACAGGAAATGGTCATGGTGTCCTGTGAAATCCCATAATCCTCCAGCATTTGCTTCATCCATAAGAGTTGTGTGCAACAACTCCCGGCGGCTATGTACTCAGCCTCCGCAGTGGACAAAGAGATGGAATTTTGCTTCTTGCTCAGCCAGGAGACAAGAGCAGAACCAAAATAGAAACACCCACCATAAGTGCTCCTACAACTATCTACATCCCCAGCCCAATCGGCATCTGAATAGGTGGACAAACGGTCATCGATATCAAAGGAATACCAAATACCGTATGAGAGAGTCCCACTTACGTATTTAATAATACGTTTTAGAGCAAGTAAATGTGACTCTTTCGGGGACGCCTGATATCGCGCACAGACTCTAACACTAAAGGCGATGTCGGGATGACTGGAAGTCAAGTAGAGAAGACTACCTATCATACTCCGATATAAGGTTTGCTCTACGTCCTTTCCTGAAGTGTCCTTACTAAGCTTGGTAGTGGTACTCATAGGTGTACGTGCATGCTTAGCGGAGTCTAAACCAAATTTCTTCACTAGGTCTCTAGCATACTTGGATTGGGAGATGAACATCCCATCCTCTAGCTGACGAACCTGGAGACCAAGGAAGAATGTAAGCTCACCAACCATGCTCATCTCAAACTCACTTTTCATCTCCTCCTCAAAGTGGTGAGCATGCTGGGAGCATGTAGATCCAAAGACTATGTCGTCCACATAGACCTGGGCAACCAAAATAGCACCGTCATCTCTCCTGACGAACAACGTCATATCTACTCCCCCTCTCTTGAAGCCACGAGCTAAGAGATAGGAAGTAAGCCTCTCGTACCAAGCACGGGGTGCTTGCTTCAAACCATACAAGGCTTTTCTCAGATAGTAGACGTGCTCCGGGTGCTGAGGGTCTTCAAACCCTTTTGGTTGTTCCACATAAACCTCCTCCTGTAGAATGCCATTCAGAAAGGCACTCTTGACATCCATCTGATATACCTTGAAGCGCAGATGACATGCGATGGCGAGCAGAAGACGGACGAACTCAAGCCTCGCAATAGGAGCAAATGTCTCCCCAAAGTCTACACCCTCTATCTGTGTGTATCCTTGAGCGACCAACCTAGCCTTATTTCTGATTATGGTACCATTTTCATCCATTTTGTTCTTGAAAATCCACCGGGTACCTATCACATTAGTCTCACTAGTCCGGGGAACAAGTTCCCAGACATTATTCTTTTTAAACTGAAGCAACTCATCCTGCATAGCAGATATCCAGTGTTCATCCTTGAGTGCTTCTTTATGATTCTTGGGCTCGACTTTGGACATGTAGCAAAGATGACTAATAATGTTCTCTAGCTGAGCACGAGTCTTGACCCCTAGAGTGGGATCACCAAGAATGGCTGACGGGTCATGACTCTTACGAACCCAAGCAGGTGTGTCCCCTAGCATAGGAGTAGGGTCCACAGAGTGTGAGAGAGGAACAGGTAAATCACTGTCAGAACAATTCTCATCCTCACACTGAAGGTTAGGATCAATAACCGTCGGAGGTTCGTCATCTTGCACGGTGACGTTTATTGATTCCATAACCTTAGAGCTCTTCAGGTTAAACACCCGGTACGCTCTGCTATTTGATGAATATCCTAGAAATATTCCCTCGTCGCTCCAGGAGTCGAACTTTCCTAATTGCTCTCTATCCCGTAGGATGTAGCATTTACTCCCAAAAACACGGAAATATGCCAGGTTGGGCTTCTTGCCAGGCCACAACTCATAAGGAGTCTGAAGTGTGTGTGGACGCAAATAAACCCTATTCACCGTGTGGCATGCAGTAGACACTGCCTCTGCCCAAAATCTCCTAGAAACTTTATGACCTAGAAGCATAGATCTAGCCATCTCTTGGATCTTTCTATTCTTTCTCTCAACAATACCATTTTGCTGAGTAGTTCTCGTAGCAGAAAACTCATGTTTGATCCCGAGGCTATCACAGTAAAGGTCTACCTTTGCTTCTGTGAATTCAGTGCCATTTTCACTACGCATCCTATTAATAGAGACACCGTGTTGATTTTGCAGGACACGACACTTGGTCGTTAAAAATTCTACAGCATCGGATTTCTCTCTCAAAAAACCTACAATGGAGTACCTGGAGAAATCATCTACCATCACGAGGATGTACATCTTACCACCTAGACTCTCAGTACGAGTGGGACCCATAAGATCCATGTGAATCAACTCAAGAACACGAGAGGTGGTAATGGAGTGCAACTTCCTATGAGGACTACGAGTTTGTTTTCCCAACTAATAGGGTCCACAAATGGTCGAAGTTGACTTTCCAAGAGATGGTAAGCCACGTACTAGGTCCTTTTTAGCTAAGCGATTGAGATCTCTAACGTTCACGTGACCTAGACGTTGATGCCACAGATCCATAGGAGTGATCGTGGCGCTGTTACAGACAAGTGAGGACGTGGGCTCAGTCCCATAGAAATTATCCTCGGTCCTCACCCCTTGCATCAAAAGTTTACTGGATTGATTGTAGACTTTACACGCATCCCGGTCAAACTTTACTGCAAAGTCAGTGTCGCATAGTTGGCTAATACGTAGAAGGTTTGCCTTCAAACCTTTGACGTACAAAACATTTTCTAGCTTAGGAAATCAAGGTAACTCGACAGTACCACGTCCTATAATGCTAGACTTTCTCCCATCTCCAAAGGTGACTCTGCCATCCTGATAATCCTCAAGAGTCATAAAAAATGAGGCATCACCTGTCATATGTCTAGAGCATCCACTATCAAAATACCACTGTGAGGTATTGTGTGCTTTGAGAGCAACATGAACAACGAAGGCCTTTTTATCTTTCTTAGGTACCCAAGAAGAGATGACCTTTTATTTGCCTTTGTTGTTGTTGGTTTTAGCTGGAATGTGAGAAGCATTCACTAACGGCAAAGACATCCGTCGGAATTCTTCCATTAAACTCTGGGTCGTGGCAGCTAAGAACTCAACTCACTCTCTCAGACTAGAAAACTCATCAGTATGACGTGGTGGAGCATTAGTACGTCGTGCCCGACCCATGCTATAGCAAAACTCCCTAAGGTGGCCTTTTATTTTGCAATAAGTACAAAATAAACACTGTCAAGGGCGGACCTTGGTTTGCTTTTCTTGGTCGAACTCTCCTTCGAGGTTTTTGACGGTGACCATAAGGAGTTGTAGTAAACTCAGGAACTGGTCCAGGTGCAATTTGGGACGTGGAGGAACCATCATATCCAATTCCTTACCGATCACCAAAACCTAAAGCGGGGCCAAGGAGCATCTTTCCCATCTTCCCAGATCTGTCCTCGATTTGTACCTTGACTTCCCGTGCTTTCTCAAGATCATGAGTCAGCTGGGCAACAAGGGTTTCAAGTTTCTTCCGAGTCTCCACGGAGGAATGGAGCTGACTCGTAAGACTATCCACTTGTTTAGTCAAGTCCCCTCTCTCTTTCTCTAAAACACTATCTCTCTCTCTAAACATACTCTCTTTCTCGACACAGGCAGATTCTCTCTCTCTTAGGGCGGTGAAGGTGGAGGACTCTCTTTCTCTTGCCTTTCTTAAATCATCCTCTAATTCGGTGATCTTAAGAACTAGCTCTTTGTTACGTTTTTTAGTTTTAAAAGACTCAGAATATAACTTAGCGTAGGCGCGTTGAATATCACTCTCGCTCTCACTTGAGTCATCCTCCCCCTCACTCACGTAGATCTCACTGTCGAGGTGTCCCTGTGACGCATCATCTTCATCGTCGTGAAGAGAACTAGGAGTGCTCACTTGACTGGCCATGAATGCGATGAAGTTACACTCATGCGGTGACTCATCTCCTGAATCCACCGTCTCGACCTCACTGTCGTCACTAAGGTAGCATTAAGGACAGCTTTCCCTTTCTCTCTGTTCAGACGAGTGGCACACTCAAAGGCTCTATAACCCCTACCATCGCACTCAAAACATCTCTCACTTTCTTTCTTAGGAGGATTTTTGGAGTCTTTTTCATTTTTCTTTTCAAACTTATTTTTCTCAAATTTCTTTTTATCTTTAAAATTGCCATTTTTCTTAAATTTGAGAATCCTCTTGAAATTTTTTGCAAAAAGAGCCAAATCATCTAGGTCAAAATCACACTCAGAATCTAACGTGTCAGTCTCTCTCTTTCTAGACGACTCTACCCTTTTTCTAGCCGATCCCTCACTCCTTATCTCTTGGGCTTTAAGTGTAATTCCCTTATCTTTAGATTTAGCAGTTTTAGGGAACATATCAATTTCATAAGTTTGCAAATCTCCTACAAGTTCTTCCAATTTTAGCGTATTTAAATTACCCATAGAATTTAGCACAGTGACTTTAGGGATAAAATGCTTAGGCAAAGAACGAATAATCTTTTTAACAACTCTCGCATTCGGAATATGTTCACCAAGATTAAAGCTAGTATTCACAATGTCAGAAAGTCTAGTATAAAATTCATCAAAGCATTCATATTCATGCATGGTGATGGTTTCAAATTGAGTTGTCAAATTTTGCAACTTAGATTCTTTCACAATATTAGTTCCTTCATGGGTGAGTTGTAAAACATCCCATGCCTCTTTTGACGTGGTACACATCATTATACGTTTGAACTCATCACGTGTGACAGACCCAAAAATAGCACTTAGACCCTTAAAATTAAAAGATGACCATTTAAATTCTTCATCAGTCCAAGAAGTGACAGGTTTCAAGTTGATCACATTTTCAACAGTCACGGAGGGAGGAGTCCACCCTCTTTCAACTAAAATCCAAACCCTTTCATCTATGGCTTTTAAAGCCGACCTCATTCGGGCTTTCCAATAAGCATAATTTGTCCCATCAAAAATAGGCATTTTATTATATAACTTCTCCATTTGAACACGCACTTTTTCAAAAATCAATTTTTTTCAGAAAATTGATATTTTAGAAAAATTTTGCGGAAAATAGGAATACGCGATAGATTAGCGTAACCTGCTCTGATACTAATTTGAGAACGTATGTGCTGGCGTTCAAATGATAAACTTATATATTAAACACCTTTTAACCCAAACAAACCCTAAACATGCAACAATATGTGATTGAATACGATAATGAACAAAGCAAGAACATTCAAACACATGCTTGTGAGGAAAAATCCCCCAAAGGGGCAAAACCATTTATTTTCATTATAATATTGTAGCTGTACAATTTCGAATTACAATGAAAATACAAGTGACTAAGAATTACCCTCAGGTGTCGGATTCTGTAGTCGGTGGCTGGAACTATCCCTTTCCAGTAGGGATGCATTGAAGAAGAAGAACGGTCTTCTTCACAAGGGTGTGAACAGCAAAACTGCGTTCCTGGGTTGCAAAGTGATTCACAAATGTTTGGCAATTTGTGTGAATCAAAAACCTAGAGTCTAGGGCTCAATACGTGAAGACTTAGAGTATTCTGTACTCTGAAAATCGTGTGTATGAGTCTTAGAAAACCACTTCTCGTAGTGGGATTAAATAAGAAGCTTTGAGCCATAAAAATCTGAGCACGATCTGAACACGGTCTGTTTAAGTTTATCCCAGGCGGACCGGTCCGGGTCTGAGGTGGATCGGTCCGATTGACCGGATCGGTTCTTTTATTGCAGGCGGATCGGTCCGGTTGAGGTGGATCGATTCTTTTATTTTAGGCGGATCGATCCGGTTGAGGCAGATCGGTTATTTTATTTCAGGCTTCATCGGTTTGCTTGCTGTCCGGGGTATACTGGCCTTCAGCGGATCGGATCGGTCCGGGTCTGAAGCGGACCGGTCCGGTTAGCCGGATCGGTTCTTTTATTGCAGGCGGACCGATCCGGTCTGTCAGACTTTGATTCCCCTTCTTCTTTTGATATTCGGATCCGTTGATGAATATATGAATCTTGAATTTCTTCAACGGTGTAACGGCGTGCGATATAATAAATTATTAATGGACGAAAATGTCCTTACAAAAACATCGTTACCGACCATTTGTTCTGGCTTTCATCCGATGTGCCTAGTGATCCCATACCCATTGATGAAAACTTTCTGGATGAACAATTATTTGCCACTTCTTCTCTCCCCTGGTTTGTGGATATAGTTAACTACCTTGCCACGAGAGTTGTTCCTTTTGATTGGACACCGCAAGAAAGAAAAAAGTTCCTTACTTGGTCGTCCATGTTCTTTTATGATGATCTATATTTTTTTAAATATTGCGCGGACCAAATCATCTGACGTTTTGTATCGGATGATGAGATTCCAAGCGTCATCCATTTTTATCATACAAAAGCATGTGGAGGACACTTTTTAACGAATAAGATGACCGCTAAGATTCTTTAAAGCGGTCTCTATTGGCCCATGATCTTCTTGTATGTTAATGCTTATTACAAATCATGCGATAGATGTCAAATAATGGTAGCCATTACCCACTGAGACATGATGCTATTGACCCCCATACTCGTCATCGATATATTTGATTATCGGGGTATTGACTTCATGTGCCCTTTCCCACCTTCCTTTGGCTTCTTATACATCCTTTTTGCCATTGATTATGTGTCGAAATGGGTATAGGCCATAGCTACCAAAACTATTGATAACAAGGTGGTGATTAAGTTCTTGCAAGAACACATACTCTCGTGCTTCAGCGCTCCGAAGGCAATTATTAGTAACATTAATAAGCACTTTTGCAATCGAGTTTTTCAAAAACTTATGAGAAAGTATGGATTTTTTCACAAGGTTGGGACGAATTATCACCCCCAAACGAGTGGGCTAGCCGAACTAGCAAATCGTAAAACAAGAACATTCTCTAAAAGATCGTCGATCCTAACTAAAAAGATTAGTCTTTCTGATTGAACGATGCACTATGGGGTTATAGAACTGCATACAAGAACCCACTCAGGATGTCCCCATTTCTCTTTGTCTATGGAAAGCCTTGCCATATCCCCGTGGAGCTCGAGCACAAATCCTATTGGGCAATCAAGAGGTTGAATTATAATTTGGATAAATCCGGTGAAGCACGTAATATTCAATTAAATGAGTTGGAAGAGATACACACTGAAGTGTATGATGATGCTAAGATATCCAAAGAAAGGATAAAACTCGCACATGATAGAATTATTCGATGCAAAGCGTTTCATTCGGGGAAAAAGGTACTTCTCTACAACTCTTGCCTACATTTGTTTCTCGACAAATTACATTCGCGGTGGACGGGCCCATTCGTCGTGAGAGACGTGTTTACCCATGGAGCAATGGCATTAGAAGATCCAAAAGGGTGGCACGTTCAAAGTTAGTGGACAATGCTTAAAGCCATATTTATAGGCATGTGTTGAAGAATCCAACACCATTTGGTTGTCTGAACCCGTTTATGGGGTTGATTTAGCTCAAAACGAGAGGTCGTCGAACCCCCGACGCGTATGGGGTGAGTAAGGTTGTATAATAGAGTGTTTAGTCGTTTGTAGGTAGTTTAGATGTACGAGGAGGTCGTGTGCCAAAAAATAAAAGAAAAAGGAGGTTAAGTATGACGTTGAGTTATCACACACGAGAGGGTGTACACGCATTTCAAGAGTGGTATCGAGGTGTTCTTGGGGTCCCGAGGGTTATAGATATGTTAAGGCACATAGACGAAGTGAAAATAAGGTTGAGAGTACTTCGCTTTTGAAAGAATAGAGATTTTGGAATTTTGGGCCAATAAGTTTCCCCGAACAGCAAGCCAAACCGGTTCGAGGGCGAACCGATTCGTAGTTACACCCAAACTGGTTCGGGGTGTCTGGCGATTCCATCCATTTTTTTCTCAAATTCTTCCCATTCAAATTCATCCCCTTTTCCCAATTTTTCCCTCCCATCCGAATTTTTCCCCTCCAAATTCATTCCCTCTTCCCATTCCCTCCACCAACCTTTTCATTTCCACCAAAATCCATCACTCCACACCTATCAATTCCTTCCACTACAGGAAAAAGTATCATTTATGTCAGTTTGAAAATTGACGTTATGTCAAACAAATGCAAAATGACATAAATGATATACATTTATGTCAGTTTGGCTTTAAAGATGAATTTTTATTTCAATTTAAGTAAAATTGAGATTAAACAAAAATTATCTCATATTTTTATATAGATGACATAAATATACCCCTTTGTAGTTTTAGTTATTTTAATGTTGAGTTAAAAACAAACACAAAAGAAAAAAAAGCGGGGTAATTTTTTTCCATTTCCCGCTCCCATTGAATTAGCTCCATACCAAACCCATTCTCCCCCCCCCCCCCCCCCCAAAAAAAAAAGACGGTTCTTTCACATCTTATTTGCAAGATCAAGCAGTTGCAAAACTCCCCTAGCCGAGCCCTCCACCCTCTACCCACTACCACCCCCTCCTACCCGTTGCGTCCCCCTCTCCCCCTCACCCACTGCCAGTCGACTCCAGCATCTTCGATTATTTTAAGTGCATCCTTTGATTCATGCTTATTATTTTTTCTGATTATTTATTGCATCTATGTTTAATGTATGTGGTTTAGGTCTAGGTTTGATTTGTTGCATCCTTTGATTTGTTCCATATTAGGTTCGAGTTTAAAATTGGGTTTCAAATCCAGTTTCAAATTAGGGCTTATCTCCCATTTTGGGTGGTTTCAATTTATTTTTGTTATTTTGGTGTGGTATTTTTTCTAAATGGAAATTTGATTTCAGTTTTGAAATATGTACATAATAAATATGGCTATTCTAATTATGGAATTTATAAATATGGTTTTTTTAATTATGGCATTTATTTTGAATTTATTTGGTTTGGTTTTGATTTTAGGGCATTTTGTTCTCTCTCAATCTTTTTATTATTATTATTTTTTGCATTTATGTTTTATATATGTCTGTGGTTTAGGTTTAGGTTTGATTTTCCCCAATTAGGTTTTATGTGGAACTTTTGCTTTATTTCAGATTGGGTTTCAAATAGGGTTTCAAATTAGGGCTTCTCCCCCAATTTGGGTGGTTTCTATTTATTTGTGTCGTTTTTACATGGTATTAGCACGAAATTTCAATTTTGAATTTTGTTCTTCTCCACCATTTTGTGCCATTTATATTCTGTACAGATTCTTTGGTTGAATCTTATCATGGATATTCTTGGAGCACTTGCACTGGCCATTGTACAGCTTCATCCGATTTATGTAAGATTGATATGATATTAGGGTGCCATAATTATGAGGTATGAGAGGAGCATATGATTAATACATTTGCTTATACATTATTTCTGAAAATGCATCCAAATGTTAGATATTAGTTTTAGGAAGTTGAAACTTTTTTAAAAACCTTTTTGCATGATTAAAGTAAAGAGTTGTAAGTTGTTGTAACAGTAATGCTATAATAGTAGTGTGCTTGTCCTTACCAGTTTTGATTGATATATTAAATTATGCACAATTATGCTTTTAAGTTTGAATTAAATTCATCTGAATACTTTCTTTTTGTATTTGTTTTGGTTTCAAAAATCGTCTAGGGTTTTTGTGTTAATGGACAACAACCACCGTTGAAAAATTCTGAAGGTCTGTTCTTTCATATGACTTCGTTTTAATTTATTGTGAATTTAAGAAATTTGGGGTTTTGAAACCCTAATGTTTAAATAACTCTCTTCACTATTTTTTCCTTTATTTTCTTCAGTACTCTGGTGTTATTTGTTAAGGTCTTATCATGTATGGTTCTTGACCCATTAATATCTCTGGTTTTGTTTTATTTGATTAAATTGTTTTATGATACATATAATTACCAAAAATTTCTCAAGGTCTGTATTTTTTTATTTTGTAAATGTTTTTTTTTGGGTAATACATCTATTTGCATACATAGTGGTGTTATGCGTACAAAGTAACTCTACAAAGTCTCCCCCAAAAGCAATAAATGTTTGTGCCGGGGTGGGACCCCATACCACAAGGAAATATTTAATAGGTATGTGAGAGAATATGTGGAATCCACATCAGATTTGGGAGAGGTTTGGGGGGATTTTTTTTACCCATATCATTATTCTTTGCATATATAATGTGTATTCAAATGTCTGAGTTGGAACTATTATGCTTCTGTTTTTTATAGCTTCTCTTGATTTGAATGTTAACAATAGAGTGCAACGGGGTTGTTGTTTATCAGTTTCTTTTAATTGGATAATTTGTTTGGGATTGGTAGTGACTTAAGCTAAAGGTCAATAATTAACTTATGTTTTCAGTAAATATTTTAAAATTTCAGTTTCAATGTTCTTTTATAAGGATGTTTTTTTTGTGTTAATAGTTAATATGTTTCGTTTTAAATCTTTGTTTGTTTGTTAATTCATTCAACTTTTGATTATATTTTTCTTCCCAAGTAGTAATTAGATTCCATATATTTGGTGTGGCACCCACTACTATAAAACAAAGCACTAACGAAAGCCTGATATCGTTATAATTGTTGTTCGATTCTTGTTTATAATACTAATTGATTGTGATAGAGTGTGCACTATATTTCTTGATGGACATTTAGTCACACTGTGTTCAATCATGATACTATGTGTTCGAATGACTTTGATTTGGGTTTGATGAGGTTTACTCTTTTATCTATATTTTTTGGTCGATATAGGGTTCATATTATGGACTTACAAACTTGCACATGGGTGTGATTACAAGATTTTGACCTAAGGCATACATACTTTCAAACATGTTTAACTTAATTTATTTCCATGCATATCTTATCACGTGATACTTGGCACTAAGTTGAAACATAACTTATCTTCATTTTTTTCGTTTTATAGATTCACTATGTTAGTTGGAATTGTTTCTCCATGATGATTTAGTCCTATGTTTAATTTGCTGCCTAAAAATGTGTTGTCTTGTTTTACTTCGTGAGATACAATTTCATTGCTAGAATATTTCCTTTTGATTGATTTCGTGTGATAAAAGTCTTGTAAGAAGCTTTAAAAAAAAAAAAAATCTTTCCTTGTGGGCCATCTTTAGTAACAAATTTACTATTTAAAGTGTTAGATTTGAGTGGACTCATTACTTGATGTGTTAGATTTGAGTGGAATTATTACTTGAATTGTTCTTGGCCAAATAAGTGCCAAAGGACATAATATATTACCTTATTTGAGAATTGTAAATTAAGGTCTTTTGTACTGAATTAAGGGAATTAAGTGTTTCATTTAATGTCTATTAAAGAAGAATTTGACTTGAACTTTCGTTTATATGGATTACACTACGTATTAGTTTATGGGATGTACTCCAAATTTACGTTCATTTCAGTTAACATTATGAGAACGTGACCTAGTAACAAAATACTCCTTAGTATAAATGTTACTAAGAATGTGCATTAGTTATGAACTGTGGATATGGAGACATGTTAATGAGAATATGCATTGTTTATGAACTGTGGATATGGAGACATAAAGTGTTAGGTTGTTAGGTATCTATTAGATTTTCATTTCGATTTGTATCAAATGTCGTACAATGGTGCATAGTACATGTGTTTAATTTGTACATTACATACAAGTATAGTTGAAGGCAAAAATATTATTTTAACACCCTATAATACGAGTGTCAACATTACGCAATTGGAAACTGTAGAAGTGGTAGGGAAGTATATTTCTTCAAATTACATAATAATATATATAGTTGTGTTGTATTCTTTTTGGGTGATAACATTTTTAGGAGTTATTTTAGTGATAACATTTTTAGGACATTTATGTTGCATGACACATTTCTATTACTGTTGTTCAATCTCATAGTTCAATATGTTTATTGTATAGAAATTATAACATAGCAGAGGTGTTACAATATGTTCTCGGCTCTCAAGTTTTAAACTTTTCTTTTTGTATGGTTTTCCCGAGTTCTCTATAATACATGTACTAGTTTATCAGTTGCTTCAAATGCCAAAATTAACTATCCTTTAAGTGCAATCAACGACACATTGAGTTCTTAAAAAACTTTTGGTGATTGTTTATCAGGTATACGTCGAGTTCATGTATAGAATCATTTCACCCTTTTAGGTACGCGATTACTTTTCATTTAAACGGTTGTCTTTGTTTATGAAATATTTTGCTTAGTTTCATTTGATAACAGTTTGAACAGTTCAAATGAAAAGTAATTAAGAAACTACTATCCAGTTACGAAATGCTTGGGTTAAGAAATTGTTATCGAGATTACTTTTTAATTGTAAATGTTATCATTTGAACATTTTTCACATTTCAAATGAAAATATTTCATTTGAATTGTTCTTAAATGACCTTAAATACAATCCAAACTTTCATTTGAATTGTTATCTTGGATTCATTTATTCAATATTACCTAACGATGATTATTGTGTCATTCATTGGGTCGCTGCCATAATGTGTGTGTGGTTATATACATTATATGAAATGCTTAGGATCTCATGTGATTATTTTAGGATGAGTTCAGTTAAACAGTTAATATTTTTTCTTGTTAGGAAGTGTAGTTAGAGACATTATATGACATGTTTACGACTCTACCAATGGGCCTCTTTCTGATCTTATTTATATGACATGTATCTCGGTATGAAGTGTCAACCCTATTTATTTGTTCTCAATTGTTTTTCATCTAATATGGACTATATATAACTATTTTATTTATATGCCTAGATGCAATTTAAATGGTCATACAGATACTTGGTTTTTTTCTCCTATCTAATGAGTAATCTTAGATTTCAGATTCACGATTAATACTACAATACAAGAAACATAAAACATTTCAGCATCGCTACTGCTATATATATATATAATGGGAGAAGATTATTTGAATATTAAAATGATCCAACGATCGTTGTACGATCTAATGGTGCCAAAATGTGCCATGTCATAAGGAAGGCATGACATGGAAAATGAAGAAACCTACCTAAAAACAACCTCTCCTTCTCTAGTGGTAGAATATAATTTGCAATTTTTTCCAATTTGATCTTAAACTCATCTGAACTTATTTTTCATTTTTCAAAAAGGCCATCCCATTATATTACGATCTGTCCTCCCTCAAATTGCCAATTTTTCCTCCCTTTATTTACTGTACATGATTGGCTCTCACGTGTACATCTAGGAACTTCCTCAAGTGATGCATAACTATATGTACTCCCGATGCTACTGTTAATAAAATCACCACTGTTGATACACACACTGGTACAAACTCTTCCTTCGCTCCCTTATTTTGTTATATTGCCTCTTGGTCTCTCATTCCTGAGAGTTTCGATAGTTTCAAATGATGCAATATATGATTTTTTTAGAGTTTTTCCTAGCTTTGTTCAATATGGGCATGGTTATAAATATGGGTTAGTACCATTACGTATCGTTACTATCATTGTTAATATATATCCAATATGCACCGAAATGTGTAGGTATCCGATGAGCGTCTCTCTCATTTCCCTTTACTAATTTCCTTTGAAATCCGCAATTTCGAACATCAAAATTGGACATATAAATAAAATTAAAAATATTTATAATGATTTTGGCATTCAAAAGGGACATTTGCATGTAACTCTCTAGCATTATTTTTTGGATTGGATTAATAGAGATGTGTTCTTATGTTTAGGATTTTTAATGAATTTCCAAATGGAGTTCAATATTTATCTTGTTGAACTCAATGATCTAATTGCATAAGTGGATTGGTAGTTAAAGAATGTTTCTCATCTTTGTTATCATATTTTTTTTATGCCAATAAGAATTATTTTATTTATTTTCTATGGGTGGGAGATAATATTACACCCTATTTGATGGTGCTGTTACGAATAATAAAGGTCATTGGATTTTAAGGTAATTATGTCCAGTGTTGATCGTAATAACATTTAATATTTTTGCAGAACTACTATTGTAATGATTTCTAATTAACGAGTGTTGATCTGTACAAGTTGTTGACACTCACTGAAATAATTATGATAACTTGCTCAGTGAAATACTATGTGTGCCCTACTATAATCCTTGCCAATAACTCTCTATCCCCCTCTCTAATTTTAATAATTGTTTGTTAGGTGGTTATGGAAGTTCATTATGCCATTGAGAAGTTTGCAACTCTCCATTAAAAAACTATACAACTCACCCCTCAACATTTTAATGTTTTGTTTCTTAGATATCCAGAGGTAAGTTGTGCTTCAAATATTAGGCTTCGACATCTACCAATGGGAATTACAACTTATTGCCTCATTATTTTTTAGGCAGATTTGATCTTATATCACTGGTGAACTATCAGTTGTTATTGGGGGAGGTAATAGGGATTAGGCGTTTATCGACAATAGGCATATTTATATTTTATGCTCAATAGTGTATTGTATAGGTTGCCTTTCTTATTCCTAAGCGTGTTTATATATTAGACACATTAATTTTATTTATACAAGGTCTAAGATGAACTATTAGTATTATTGTTGGTTTATATAATTCCCATGATGGACTATATGTATGGCTGAGTAGTTTTGGTTTCTTAAACAGGTGGATAGTCTTATAAGCAGAGTATACTTCGCCCAAATTTTCTAAATCATGTACACATTTTTTTGTGCTATAATAAATTATATGATTATAAGTCATAATTGACGTGGTTTTGGGGACTTGTAGTCGGTAAAAAACTACTTTGGCACATGATGTCTGTATACCATTCATGGCACTAGATTGTATTATATATTTTGCAAAGTTTAAATCGTACCTTCTGGTATGGGCATGTAGCTCCCACCAATATTTTATGATGATAAATATCCGGAGTTGGTGATTATTATGACCTTGGTTATTATCTATTTACAAGGGTTGATTTAACTTTAAATAACATTTTTCTATTGATGGAGTAATGTTTTTTTTATATCAACATTCATGTCAGTTTTGAAAAAACTCTCATAAAATTATTAAAAATGAGATAAATGTGATGTTATTTATGTAATAGAATGACCAATTGGTGAAAATTAGCGGTTTAATTTTTGGCTTCGCACACACACACACACACACACAACAAATTGAGCCTAATGAATATGAATTTACGGTGACTATTTTTGGGGAGTTTAAATTATACAATTTTTAAGTATTTTAAGTTTTTGATACGTCATAAATATTGCATTTTCACCCGTTAATTATTGTATTTTTAGCCCCCTTGGGTACCGTGATTGCTATATTTATACTCGTTAATCAAACGACCTCCGTTTTATGTGCTATAATGTTATTCGAGGTATTATTGAGTGTTTGAAGGTGTAACAGTGTTTAGTATATAGTTCGATCGCGTTCTGATAAAGTTCAGTCGCGATTCGCACGTTAAGGGGAAATTCGGTAATCTCACACTTCGAGATTTTTGTCCGAAGTATTCACGAAAGTTATAGCTCTCGGGACAAGCTTCGTGTGGAAGCAAACGATGCTTGAATCGGACTCCAAACGAAAATTCCACAAATCTTTAATCGAAAAAGAATAATAAGTTATTTAATTTAATATTTTAACAATCTATTTAATACCCCTTATGTCCTTTTCTTTTATGCAGCAAACGGTAAATTCAATTGGCGATTTTTGTCCTTGGCTCGGCTCTGGCTCGTTTTTTGGTTTTGTCCAAAATTGGAGCCTTTCGTTTAAAATTAGAGCTCGGGTTTTGTTACGCGCGTATCGAAATGGATCCTGGGTTAGTCAATTTTGCAAATGGGTCTCTTTGGACATTCTTGGGTCTTAGAAAAACATGGGTATGGAGGTCTTTTATTGGGGAATATTAGTTATGGGTCTTGGTTCAGGTATTGATGTCAAGGCAACTCTCGGGGTTTCCATACACAAACACGGGCAGTGGAGATTTGGGCTGCTGTTTCGTTTTGGTGGGTCTCGGCATACTCAACCATGGTTACGATTTTGGTGGGCTATCCCAACCGCCGCGGTCGACAGGACCAGCCACCGAGGTCGATCGAGAAATTCATTTTTGTCGTGGGTTGAGACCGGTGGGCCTCGTTCCTTCTCACACGGTCGACCGACTTAACCGTGGTCGACCGGTGCTCTGTTCAAATCTGAGATTTGGTCTTGTTGTTGACCATTTCTATTTTTCTATTTTCTCTTTTTTTTTTCTTTTGTTGGTTTAATTTAGAACGTATCCCCCTTATCTTTTCTTTTCTCTTTTCTTTTCTTTATTTTTGCAACTTAGTATAAAAAGGGGATATTTGTTTATTTTGCTTAGGATTCATTTTTTTTTAGATAGTTTAGTTTAGGGTTAGGGTTTGCGACCTCATCTTCTTCTTCTTAGGGTGTGGACCCATTAGGTTTGTAAGTTTGTACTATTCATTTCCCCTTCCTTTAATATAGTTGTTCTTCCCTTTATTTCCTTGCTTATTTAATCTCACATGCCTAGATAAATTAGTTTAGTTTCATTAATTCTTTTTTTGTTAGTTAATTAGTTTTTAATTAGTTTTAATCATGTTGTGTGAGTAGTTAAATATGGTTTGGATTGTGTGTCCGCCATTGATGGGCGTCGAGCTCTGAAAATTAGGTTTCGTGTAAAATCACATTTAATTGAAA
Source organism: Sambucus nigra (assembly GCA_949130495.1). Lineage (NCBI taxonomy): Eukaryota > Viridiplantae > Streptophyta > Magnoliopsida > Dipsacales > Adoxaceae > Sambucus > Sambucus nigra. The sequence goes on along the minus strand of OX422219.1, from coordinate 315,399,965 downwards.
GCGCATGTATTAAAATGGAATTATTATGCATTTAACTTTCTTTGTCACGCAGTGTTAGTGTTTAACGCTATAATTTGATTTTAAGGCGCGTGTGACCATTTTGAATTAAATATTTTATCTCACAACTTTGAGTTAAATTTCTTCTTGCGTAACGTTTATAATTAACTAAAAATCCTCGGTTAAATATTTTCGAACCGAAATTCAAATTATTAGATGTTTAGCCCATTGCGGGAACGCGATCCCGACTCTCGTTTTATTTAATATTGTTTAGCGTTAACTTCTTCCTTTTTCCTTTTTACCATTTCCAACTTATCACTTTTGACTTTTTTATTCTTGAACTTTTAAGGCAATTAAAATTTATACGACATTCCCTGTGGATTGTCGATACCCGACTTACTGATGTACTTGCCTCGCAAGTGTAGTAGTAGCTTAGGTTTTTTACATTGAGTCGACGAACCGAAAACAACGATTTGCGTATTACACGATGCACGGTTCATGCTCGATCAATTTTCTTTTAGTCAAAAAATGAATTTTTGGGTATGTTCACTGCAAACCCTCACGAGACACCACTCGTCCTACTAGGGTAACCTAGGGGTTTAACGTATTGTTGCATACGCTAAATGAGTATTTTCACTAAACGTATTGTTGCATATGAAATATTTACACTGCACGTATTGTTGTAATCGAAACTTCTATTATTTCATATGAAATATTTACATTGCACGTGTTGTTGCATACGCTAAATGAGCTAAAGATCCTATTCACGCGATCGATCGACTTATCCCAATATAAATTTCGAAGGATCTTTAACTCATGCTCTTATTCTTTTACATTGCTCAGGACGCGCAACGTTTTAAGTTAGGGGGGTTTGATTAGGAATAAATATTTCATATTTATCTCCGTAATTTAGGTCTTTTTATGATCCCATTCAGTGTAATTAAATTGGAATTGTCTCACATTTATGCTACTAACCCTTTCGGCAAGTATTTTGTGTTTCATGTATCTCTTATTTATTTTACAAGTACTTCATGCACGTTAGTGCGAAAGAGAACTCAAAACAATGAAAGAAACCAAGAGAAAAGGAGTTCAAGGGCATTTTTATAATTCTTCAACCATTGTGCGGAGTTGGGGCCAACTGGAAAGTCTAGGAAGATGAAGTTACAAGAATACTAGAAAAAACGACACCCGAATCCGAGCTAAGGTGAAAGAGTTATGCAAATTTGAAGATTGAGAAGAAACAAGAAAAAAAATTTAAGTGTAAAAGAAGAAAAGAGGAACCAAACTAGAGAAATTACATGAACCCCAGGGCGAACCGGTTAGCATGTACTCCTAAACCGGTTCGGAGGGTCTGATGCACGAAATTTATTTATTTATTTATTGGTCCAAAGAGTTGTATTAAGAGTAAAACTCTTCCAAAACGTGGAGGATCAATATATATACTTAGAAAAACATAGTTTTAAGAAGTTTTTGATAGAGAACAATAGAGGAGAAGACTCAAGAACCCTAGTTTTATTTATGCATAAAAGATTTACACTTTTGAAGGTTAAATTCAAGGTTTTCATCATTCAAGTTTGTTTCCTTCTTCTTTGTTCTTCAAGTTGATTTTAATTGCATGTTCCTCTATTTTTATGGGATTCTAATCTCCCATGCATGTTTAACACTAGTGTAGTTATGGTTTTCAACGCATGCAATGTTAAGATTTATGTTAGTTTTTACGAAATCATGTCCGACTAGTTTTCTAAGGTTTGGAATGCATGAACCCAACCCGATGCGGTTTACATGGATATAAAAGTAATTCACTGAATTAAATAAATGATTGAATCGTGTTGATTAGTTGTCACAACCGTCGTAGGACTTTTAACCTTGTTTGCCCTAGGTAATCGGGTTGTTTAAGAGTGTGATGCGCGTGTCAGCTATTCTAAAACTGCTTTATTTCTATTCTTAGGTATGATGCGGGCATATACCCTCATATATGTAATGCCTGAAATTAATAAAATTTGTGGTTTAATTAATTATCTAATTCACCAATAATTTTATATCCGGTAAACGTACTTGGGTTCAGGGGATTGTAATCCAACATAATTTTCTCATTCAAATTCATTAATGCATAATTAGTTTACTTTTCCATATATAGTTTAATTACTAGTCTAATTAATTTGCATCTAGTTCATAGATAAACTTAAAATCAATCATCTTTTCTTTCTTCTTCTAGAGTCAACCTTAGGATTCATCATCTTACCCATCGTCGTTACATTCTACGTCCTATTTCTTGAGGATTCGATCCCGTCTTATCAAGTTATTACTTACGCGGCCAGTTTGCCCTTGAATCATAATTAGCACGCACTAGAGACACATTTTGAGTCGCGTCATGTGTCGTAAAAACCCTTTCACGACACCTATATGTGTGTCGCAAATATTATTTTCAACGACACTTGAAGGTAGTCGTGAAAAGGTTTCGACGACACCTCTCAGGAGTGAATTTTTCTTGTACTGTTCTAGGAGTGTTGGTAATCCATTTAGAATTGATCATGTACCTCGCGAGTAGAAATATGAGTTATTTATTTGAGTCCTAATCGAGGTGGATTTTTCATATCATCTTCCAACATTTATAACTGTTGAGAGAGAATTTCAGATTTCCAGTTAACATTATGGTGGAACATCCACCCTCTTATTTTGCGTTTTGTGGGAGTGTAGGTCACCCTATTTCCCCGTGTAAAAATATGCAGAAGCAGTTTCGTCCAACTGAAGTTCATCAACCATTGGATATTCCTCAAAAGAAGAAAAAATCCCAGAACAATCTCGGAAAACCAGCTTACCCTTCAAAACCGCTGTTAACAACTCTCCAGGGGATAATGGAAGTCTAGAGGTCCCGGTAGTAACAAACCAGATGTTGGACTCGCTGAATATATCCCCAGCTTTTGCAGACTCGACCTTAATTGGAGATAAGGATACATGTAAGTTAAGATTAATGGGAATTAAGCTCAACAACATGAGGACTCCATGCAAGCTATTGCTGCCTGATTTCTAGAGGGTCCGTCCCATCGTGTTGCTGTCGAAAATACTGGAAACGAGAACATGCTTGTGGGTATCTTTGATGCCACTTTTTCAGCTGAGGATGGGGATATTCTTCTCGTCTCTTCGAGCAGTGGGAAGAAGGAAATTGCATGTGAGGACATGTGAGTTGACCTTACACTAGAAGCTGTTATGTCTACTATTTATAAATAACAATTGTACAGAATTAATAATTATAATATAATTCGGAATTAAAACAGAATTACAGAAATGAAACACTTACTTGAATTTGAAGAAATAATAATAAAAATAGAAATATAATCCGAGCCCTGTGAATCTCAGAGTGTCCTTAAGACAAATTATTCCCTCCAATGTGCTTCGAGGTTGATGAATATTGTCTCCTAAGATAGAACGGATTTTCTAATTAATTATGTAGGACGACAATAATTAATTACAACGAACTCAAATCTGTGGCTTTTACTCAACTCAACAATAATGCAAGATATGTTATGCAGGAAAATGACAGGAATTTTCTGGGACAAAAATGACAGCAATTCTGGAAGGAGGAAAATTTTTCAGTAGTTAATTCTGTAGGGAAAATGTTTAATTTATAGCTTTTGTGTTGACTGTTGGAACAGTCAACCGAAATTAACTATCAAAAACAGTTAATCAGTTAAACTAATTAACTGTTGGCAATAACTGCAAACAATTTATTAATTAATTTCGTAATTAATTAATAATTAAAGCCCAGAAAGTTAAATAAATTCGGCCCAAAAATGTAGGAGATTTTTATAAGCCCAAGCCCAAGCCCGAGCCCGAACCGAGCAGAGCCGAGCCGAGCCGAGCCTGCCGGACGGACGCGCGTGCGGGTGGACTTTTGACCAAAAGTCAACCCGTGCATAGCTTAGGTCATCTCCCCTTCAAAGAGTTAGGATACCCCCAAGGCATCCAAGCCTTAGTCCATACTTGGGGTGTTATTAACTCATCAAAATTCCACTACTCTTCCAATGTGGGACAAGAGTTAAAATATACCCAATTCATTAACTTTCATTGCTTTGTGAGTCACTTTGGGGACATATTTATCATTCATAACTTATTAAAATTGGACATATGAATATACTACGTTAATCTCCTTGCGGAGGTGAACGCATTCGTATATGGTCCCACAATTTTCGTAGTGTGGGTCCCACCTAAATTTGAGCTCAAAGTTGCTCAAAAATCTGTCCAGAAAAATCTGGACATCTTTATAATACCCATTCAATTCCATTTTTCCAACAATCCCCCACATGAATGATATATCGCTATAAATAAAACAAATCAGATGCTTATGCAGATGCAGACACAAGTTGAGTAAAACTGAAGACTTATTGCATTGGGAGAAGTAGCCTAGTGGCCTTGAACTTTCCTTAGTGATATACTATTGGATTTACTTGGTTAATCAGTAGACTTCACGTCCTTGAACCGTCAACCGTTTTTGTAAACCTAGACAACAGTATTCACACAACAATTCTTCAACACAGTTGGCCCACTAAGTTCGACTCACCTGCGAACTCTAGTGAAAAATAAGTCTTATACTGTGACATCCTCTTTGTCACTCAACAATATACCCCACGCCCCTAGGGTAAAATAATTACTTCTATAATTCAGCTGCATCGGCTGGTTAGCGATGGAATTTAACTATTGTGGATAGTGGAGTTAAAATTTTGGTGTCCGCGACACCAGGGTATGGTTGGTATTAGGTATCACCGGAGAGGGCGTATAGCCTATATAGATGTGGATGTATATATGTGGTATTACGTGGTGCGCTGGCACATAGTGAGGTTTTGTGTTCTAACATTTTATCCCGGTAAGTGGGGATGTTTAATGAAGTGAATCAGGGTGGTAGAATTGATTTTCGAGCAAAGAGAGAGATAGATCGGGGTTTATTTTGCCCAAGGACTAGTGGTAGTAAGGGCGCGGTATTATGTTGTCTTTGGTAGCATAAGGGTAAGCGTATATTCTTTTGTGATGAGAGATAAGTATTTATGGGGAGATAGTTGGACGAAGCACGGGTTGAGTACCCGGGCAGTAATTATATAAGTAAATATATGTATATGTGATATGACTACGGGTTCGAACTTATATTACGGGTTACAACTAGCACAGTCGGGTAACTTTCGTGCAGTTGAGCGCGGGGATAGGTTGTATGGGCACCCGGGTTAATTAAGGCAAAATTTTGTGCGGTTAAGCACGGGCATAGGGTGTATGGGTGCCCTGGTAAAGTTAAATGCATACTTGTGTAACGTATGGTTAGAATCGGATGGGATAGATATCTCAATATAGCTTTCCACTGATCTCTTCCTGGATTACTCGTAAATCGACCAGCTTACTTATTGAGTATGCTATGTCCGGTCGCATATAGTTCATGATATACATTAAACTGTCGATAATACGAGAATATTCTAGTTGAGATATGCTTTCACCATTATTTCTTGCTAGATGTAAATATACATCTACAGGTGTCTTGGTAGGACTAATATCATACTTCTTGAATTTTTCAAGTACTTTCTCTATGTAATGAGATTGAGATAATATAAGTCCATCCGATGTTCTAGAAATTTTAATTCCTAATATAACATCGACGATTCCCATATCTTTCATGTCAAGTCTACTACTCAACATTTGTTTTGTAGTTTTGACAATTTCCAAGTTACTACCCATGATAAGCATATCATCAACATAGAGGCATACAATGACATATCCATTATGAATGTATTTAAAGTAAACACATTTATCGCATTCATTGATTTTGAAACCATTTGATAACATTGGATTATCAAATTTTTCATGCCATTGTTTAGGTGCTTGTTTTAATCCATATAGTGATTTAACAATCTTACATACTTTTCCTTCTTGTCCGGGAGCTTTGAACCCTTCAGGTTGCTCCATATAAATTTCCTCGTCTAGTTCACCATTTAAGAATGCAGTTTTTACATCCATTTGATCTATTTCAAGTCCATTAATAGCAGCTATTGCTATTAACATCCGAATGGACGTTATTCTTGTTACCGGTGAATATGTGTCGAAGTAATCCAACCCTTCCTTTTGCCTATAGCCTTTAGCTACAAGTCTAGCTTTATATTTATCAATTGATCCATCGGCCTTCAATTTCTTTTTGAAGATCCATTTATAACCTAATGGTTTTGAACGTGGTGGAAGATCCACGAGTTCCCATGTATGATTTTGTAATATGGATTCAATTTCACTATTAATTGCTTCTTTCCAATTGGAAGCATCGGGTAAGGATATAGCTTCTCTATACGATTGAGGTTCATTTTCTAACAAATATGTTAGAAAATCCGGACCGAAAGAAGTCGAGGTTTTTGCTCTTTTACTACGTCTTGGTTCATCCTCTATTGATTCAATAGGTTGATGAGTACCACTTGTAGTAGCTTGATTTGTCCTTTTAGAAGGACCAGATTCTCGGGTCATGTTATACGGGAATTTATTTTCAAAAAATGAAGCATCCCTCGATTCAATAACCGTATTTACATGAATGTCCGAAATCTGAGATTTACAAACTAGAAATCGATATGCACTGCTATTAGTAGCATAACCGATGAATACACAATCCATGGTTTTTTGCCCTATTCTTACCTTTTTAGGTTTAGGAACCATCACTTTGGCTAAGCACCCCCACACTCATAAATATTTATAGGAAGGTCTTAGACCTTTCCATAATTCATAAGGTGTCTTGTGAGTCTTTTTGTGAGGTATCTTATTGAGAATGTAATTAGCAGAAAGTAAGGCTTCCCCCCACAAATTTTGTGGAGCTCCTGAACTTAATAACATTGAGTTCATCATTTCTTTCAAAGTATAGTTTTTGCGTTCAGTAACACCATTCGATTGAGGAGAATAAGGAGCAGTTGTTTGATGAATAATCCCATTTTCAGAAAAAAATTCCTCAAATGGATATTCATATTCACCTCCTCTATCACTTCTAATAGCCTTTGTCGTTTTGCTTAATTGATTCTCAACTTCATTATTATATTGTTTAAATGCATTAATAGCCTCATCTTTACTATGTAACAAATATACATAGCAATATTTTGTGCAATCGTCAATAAAAGTAATAAAATACTTTTTCCCACCTCTAGTTTGAACAAATTTTAAATCACAAATATCGGTGTGAATTAAATCTAAAGGTTCAGTTATCCTTTCAATAGAATGGAAAGGTAATCTAGCTAATTTAGATTCCACACAAATTTCACATTTATGATTTTTATCAATATTAAATTTTGGCAAAAATTTCAAGTTAATTAATCTACGCAATGTATCAAAATTAACATGTCCCAATCTAGCATGCCAAATATTAGATGACTCAATCAAGTAAGAAGAACTAGCAATTTCATTCATTGAAACAGATGTTTTAGGGGTTACAGTAAGAACATTCAGTTTAAAGAGCCCCTCATTTAGGTAGCCCTTTCCTACATACATGTCATTTCTAGACAACACAAAGCGATCAGACACAAACACAAGCTTGAAACCATTTTTAGTAAGGAGAGATCCAGAAATCAGATTCTTTCGGATATCAGGCACGTGAAGAACATTGTTGAGAGTAAGTTCTTTTCCAGAAGTCATTTTCAAAGCAATCTTTCCTTGTCCCACCACCTTAGAAGTGGAAGAATTTCCCATAAAAAGGTTCTCCTCATTTTCCAAAGGCTTATAGGTGGAGAACATACATTTGTTTGCACAAATGTGTCGTGTGGCTCCAGTGTCCACCCACCATTCCTTGGTATTTCCAACCAAGTTACATTCAGAGACAACGGCAGAAAGATTCATATCCACCAAATCATTGGTGATATTCTCACCCTCAGTCACATTTTCTTGAGAGTTATTTTTATATTGCTTCTTAGGCTTATGACACTCACTTGAGCGGTGTCCCGGTTTACCACAATTGTAGCATTTGCCTTTGAACTTTTTCGTGTTATGTTTGGAAGTGCCTTCCCCATCATACTTTCGTTTCTTCTTTTTAGGACCTTCAACGACATGGACCTTTGTTTCCATCGGATTCTTCCCACTTTTCTTTTGAGACTCACTGTTGTCTTCTTCGATTCTTAGCCTAACCACCAACTCCTCCACATTCATCTCCTTACGCTTATGCTTGAGATAGTTTTTGAACAAAGTCCAAGATGGTGGCAACTTTTCAACAATTGCAGCAACTTGGAAAGTTTCACTAATTGGCATTCCTTCAGCATGAATGTCGTGGAGGATCACTTGGAATTCTTGCACTTGCGAGATTACAGATTTAGAATCGACCATTTTGAAGTCCAGAAAACTCCCGACGATAAATTTCTTCATCCCAGCATCTTCAGTTTTATACTTCTTTTCCAAAGAATTCCATAATTCTTTGGATGTCTTGATAGTGCAGTAGACATGATACAGAGTCTTGTCCAAGTAGGCCAAAATATAATTTTGGCATAGGTAGTCCGAATGCTTCCAAGCATCGACAACAGCAACCTTTTCAGCGTCATCTCCCTCTTGAATAGAGGGGCCATCTTCATATACAAATCTGCCCAGTTGGCAGGTAGTGAGATAGAAGTACATTTGTCCTTACCAACGTTTAAAGTCAGGCCCAATGAACTTTTTCGGTTTCTCCCCGTGTGGCATAGATACGGGTACAGTCACATTTGTGTTGGTGACAATCAGTTTCGTAGGAGTAGTGTTCGTACTTTGTGATTCCATTTCTGTTACAAAAACAAAATTTTTATCAATGATAAAATTCATATATAATGAATTAATCAAAACAGAATACAAAATTCTGTGCACCAATTTCCTCCAAATATAATTCACAATAAATGAATTCTAAAAGAATTCAAATAATAATTCAGAATTAAACTATAATATAAACAGAATTCCGTACAAAACATAATTAAATATAAAATCTGTGTCCCACTAATTTTTAATAATAAAAAGAAATCTGTACAAAACAGAATTATAATTTAAAGATTAAAAATTTTACATAAACAGATTTTAACAAGAATACACAAATAAAATTTTATTTTGTAAAACAGAATATAAAAACAGTATAGAAATTAATTTCTGTACGAAAACTGTTTTTACTAATTTCTACAATAAAGCAATAACTTAATTCATTTTATTCTGTCAAAACAGATTTATTTCCAACAAATAAATTTCTGTAATAAAAAAAATTTTGTACACTAAAAAACAGTAGAACAAATTTAATTTGTCTTAAGATTGTTATGTCTACTATTTATAAATAACAATTGTACAGGATTAATAATTATAATATAATTCGGAATTAAAACAGAATTACAGAAATGAAACACTTACTTGAATTTGCAGAAATAATAATAAAAATAGAAATATAATCCGAGCCCTGTGAATCTCAGAGTGTCCTTAAGACAAATTATTCCCTCCAATGTGCTTCGAGGTTGATGAATATTGTCTCCCAAGATAGAACGAATTTTCTAATTAGTTATGTAGCACGACAATAATTAATTACAACGAACTCAAATCTGTGGCTTTTACTCAAGTCAACAAGAATGCAAGATATGTTATGCAGGAAAAGGACAAGAATTTTCTGGGACAAAAATGACAGCAATTCTGGAAGGAGGGAAATTTTTCAGTAGTTAATTTTGTAGGAAAAATGTTTAATTTATAGCTTTTGTGTTGACTGTTGGAACAGTCAACCGAAATTAACTGTCAAAAACAGTTACTCAGTTAAACTAATTAACTGTTGACTGTTGGCAATAACTGCCAACAGTTTATTAATTAATTAATTAATTTCGTAATTAATTAATAATTAAAGCCCAGAAAGTTAAATAAATTTGGCCCAAAAAATTTAGGAGATTTTTATAAGCCCAAGCCCAAGCCCGAGCCGAGCCGAGTCGGTCGGACGCGCGCGCGGCGCGTGTGGACTTTTGACCGAAAGTCAACCCGTGCATAGCTTAGGTCATCTCCCCTTCAAAGAGTTGGGATACCCCCAAGGCATCCAAGCCTTAGTCCATACTTGGGGTGTTATTAACTCATCAAAATTCCACTACTCTTCCAATGTGGGACAAGAGTTAAAACATACCCAATTCATTAACTTTCATTGCTTTGTGAGTCACTTTGGGGACATATTTATCATTCATAACTTATTGAAATTGGACATATGAATATACTACGTTAATCTCCTTGCAGAGGTGAAGGCATTCGTATATGGTCCCACAATTTTCGTAGTGTGGGTCCCACCTAAATTTGAGCTCAAAGTTGCTCAAAAATCTGTCTAGAAAAATCTGGACAGCTTTATAATACCCATTCAATTCCAATTTTCCAACAGAAGCATCTTCCAAATATCATTGTTTATTCTAGTATTGTGCCGAATGACGTTTTGGAGTCCCAACTTTATGTTGAACTTAGTGGCGTTCGGGGGGTAGTAAAAAAAAATACTTATTTTTATAAATATTTAATTAATAAATTATACTTTTAAACAATAGGTTTTTACGGTCTAGTCCTTTAACTAATAATTTTGGACAAAAAAATCGGTCAAATAAATTTTGAACAATTAGGTCCACATTTAAATACCCCCGATCTAAAAAATTTATAAACCTAATCGGTTATTGGAGGTTTCTCAACACCTAACTGCTATTCTTCGAGATTGAAAATAACATCAATCTTGTTGCTTTTTTCGTCTATCCAAGAATCGATTACAGCGTTCTTAATCGATTCTACTTGTATCACTTGATTCTATCATTTGTAAGTTTATCTTTATCAACGATTGTTTTTTTAATTTTTGATCGATTATAATAGGTCAATGTACTTTGTTTTGATTCAATGAACTCATTATAATATCGCAATTCATGTGATTGAATAATTTTTTATATGTTTTATATGAATATGTTTTTATTTTTCATTTTTTATGTATTTATGTTTTGATTCTATCATATATAAGTTTATATTTATCAATAATTGTTTTATATCTCGATCATTTATAATAATTTAATGTATGTATTTCATTTCGAGTGATTGACATCATTGTAATTACTAGTTGTATGTACATAATGAATTTCAGTATTCTTTGAATGATTTGATTTTGTGTTTTTTTATATTTTTACGTAAAAAGTTGTGTTTTGATGCATAAACAGATAAAATCAAAACACAATGCTAATATACTGGACACGTTTTAAGATTAATTTTATGTGACACATTTTTAGACGGCATTGAAACCGTATGTCTGTGTAGTTGTTGAAATTGTTTAGTTCCCTTATGGACGTTGGTCCGCGCCAGCGGAATTACACAATTGTGAAACACCACGTAAGCATGCTATTTCAATGTTGTCTGAAAATTTGGTTACGTGTAGAATTAATGATTTTTAAGACTAATTCTAAGTGTACTTGATTTTGGGTTGATATTTAATCACTTATGGATATGGGTTCGCAGCAGTGAAATTAAACAATTTGACATGCCATGTAAATATGTGTTTTCAATCGGGTATTGAAATGCGGTTATATGTAGAATTATTGATGTTTCATAGTAATTTTAAGAGTAATTGATTTTGAGTTGGCATTGAATCACTTATTGATATGGGTAGACGTGAATGTTTTCTTGAAAAAGATACATGTACACGTACTGTTTATAAAGTAGACGTGAATGATTTTTTGAAAAAAGGTACATGTACTTTATAGCTTCATGTTTATTTTATAAATATTGCCTTCAATTTAATCTTAATTATATATAAATATTTTGATATTTCATGCATTAAATTACTATTATTGTTCAACTATTACACACATTTTTACAATTGTTAACCTTGAAGTAAACGATTTTCGTCTCTCTTTTACTATAGGACATTATGGTAAGTAGTATAATAGCAAGGTGTTGTTATATGAATAATATGGCTTGTATTTAAATATTTGAAAATAGCTCATTAGATTTCATATGCAATGAGTTGTGTATTAGGTTTATTGATTTGAGAATTGGGAGTTTTTCATTGAGTTTTTCATTACGTGATGAATGTCGGTTCATGTTGGTTTATGACAACGATTTTCGTTGTATGTTGCGATCCCAATTGATCGTGAAAGTTGATTTCATTGGGATATATGTCATAGATTCATTAGTATTGACAAGTAATACATGTCATGAACAGGTTAAATTCTCTAATCGAATTTGTGAAGGGGTTGACTGCAGTAATACAAGTTCTGAGAGGGTTGACAATGGTGATACAAATACACGGAGGTTTGAGTCTTGATCATCAAGCATTGCAAATTATTTAAATAGTGGCATTGAAAATGGCTTTTCTCTTGGAGGTGTGGAGCCAATTAAGTCAAAAGTCTATCTTTCAAATGATTGAAAGACATATACAAGTCATGAGCAGAAGTATTTTGAAGGGGGTGCAGTGGAATTTTTAGATAAATTGTGAAAGTATGTCGTTGAGGTTGGGTTCAATTATGTGTATTTGAAGAATGATAAACTCGAGTGATGGTTAAATGTTGTAGAAAGACTACTGAGAATTGCATGTGGAGAATTCATGATTCATTATCTACAATAAATGGATACTTTTACATATAAAGTTTAAATAATGAGTATACACGTAGAGGTGTCTTTCGTAATCCATCGACCAAAGTGATAGCCTCCAATTTGGTTTCAACATTGGTAGGCGATTGTTAATGCAAAAAGCTAGACTAGGCTAATTAGTTGATCTCAGATAAATATAAATAAAAGAGATAAAAGATTTTTAAAGTGGTTCGGCTTAAAGGAAGAGCCTATGTCCACTGTTGTGTATTGCTTTAGGCTTGTTCAATTGCATCTTGTCTCATATCCCTTGGATGTAGGGTTATAATGTATTTATAGCCCCCAAGGGGTGTACAAATGTTGGAATATCAAAGTATGGAATGTATTTATAACGTAGACATTTACATCTATATAATCATTTATGTATACAACTGTTGTCATTTTACTGTCATTATTGGTCGTCCGTCCTGGTGTTGACCAGCATCCCTCAGTAGGTCGGCATTTTGTCCTTGCTGACTAGGATTAACCTTCCACTATATAACATGTGTCAGTATCCGATTGGTCTATGTAGCAGGATAATTTTTGGTATCAACAGAAGCCCCCAATGTTTCATGGTTGAAGTTTTTACAAGAGTATTGAACATTTAGCTCTTAAAGTTGCTCGGACAAGAATTTTAGGCTTGGTTGGATGCCGACTTCCCATACTTATAAAAATTATGACTTATCTGTGGACATATAAGGCGCATGGTATTTTTGTAATTATCCATCATTTTTGGGAAAATTCGTCTTTTCTGTCTTTAGCCGCCACCAGTTCAATCGACACTGCCTTTTAATCATTATTTTTTCAATTTTTGAGGCAACTTATAAAGAGCGACAAAAGCCACGATCTTTTCTTACCTCAAATTTTCTGAGTGTTTTTGGTTTGTTGTGTCTTCAAGCTTTCTTTTTCTCTCTTCTGCGATCGTTTTTTGTCCTTCAGTTCTTGCTGAATCCTTAATATATGTAAGAACTCTTTCTCTTTTCTTCAATTCTTCATCATGATTTACTCTACTTATTCTCTTGACAAATTCCGAAATGAATTTAACATTCCTTCTTTGGTTGGTCTGGAATACCCTACTTTGCCTTTTGATTTTTTCACTTGCCGAGGGTCACTGGTTTTCCTATATTTTTATAGCTGAGTGTGGGTTCATCTTCCCTCCAAACCCATTCTTCCTTGAGTTTTGTCAATATTTTGGCGTTGTCCCAGCTAGGGTAGCCCCCAACAACTGAAGAGTCGTAAATGGATTCCAGAAATAATGTTTTGTTATAAGTGGATGCTAGTGACACCACTTTTTATTTAAAGACTAGGAATGCAAATAAAGCGCTAGTAGTCAATCTTTCAGACTCCAATAGAGATTATTTTGAGCACGGAGTAGTTGTGAAAAAATAGCAATATGCCCCTTTGATTAGGAATGCTGAGTACTAGGGGCCTAGATTCCCTCCTTTTGGTAATGGGATAAGATATTCCTCATTTAAGTGCCTTGCCATGCACATGCTTGTTTAAATGTAATACTAATTGTTACTCTGTAAATTTTGATTGCAGTTGATCAGAAGAGAAGTTGCCTAAAGGAGAGTGAAATGAACCTCAAGGAGTTGAAATTTATTTGGGGACTTCATCAGAGGATTGGCGAGGATTACATTAGGTCTTCATCCTATTTGCTGCAGTACAAGAATCCGGTTTCCTCCTTTGTTTCTCGTCCCATAATAGCCATTCCTTCCCCTATGATTGATCTTGACCAGGCACCTCTCTCTACCTCCTCAGCAGCTGCATCTGGCAGTGGTGATCTTTTTGTCCACTCCCCTTCTTCCTTAGATTCAAACTTACCTCTTGCCTCTATTATGGGAAAAAGAAAATTTCCCAACATTTTGGAAGATATGGCTGCTAATGCCCCTTCTAAATAAGCTGACGAGGGGGTGAAAAATAAAGATGAAACTGGAAAGAAACCCCCAACCAAGCAAACTGAAGAAAGGGCCCTTGAAAAGAATAAGGAAAGGGCTTGCTTATAAGTTAGCAGAAGGTTCTTTGGCCCTTCCTGACAAATGAGAGTTAGTCAATATATCTTCTTCTGTCTCTCTAGTGGTTCTTGGCCCTGGATTGGCAAGATAATTTATAAGGTCTGAGACTTTACCAGATCACAGGGGTGCTGCAGCTACACTCCCTCGTTCCAAAAGTTCTGACAGGGCTGCTCAAAGCCTTGCTCTGGCATATTAATTTACGTTCTTTATTTTTATATCTCTTTGTTTGTTCTTTATAATACTAACTTTCCTTGTTGTCTTTGAGCAGTTCCTCGTTGACTTCAACAATATGCTGGAGAAAGATGAGGTTTTGAGAGATTTTTCTGGGGAAGTTGAAGAGCCTTTTAATGAGCTAAAAAAGTTAGTGATTGACTCCCAACAAGCACTATCAAATGACCAAAAGAAATCAGAGGAGAAGGTGAAAACTGTTGAAGGAGCTGCTAAAACTGCTCGAGGTCTAGCTGATAAGTTGCAGAAAGACTTAGATGCTGAGAAAGTCAAGACCGCCAAGCTACATAAGAATTTGTATGTTAAGAAGGCAAAACGAACTACGGCCAGGGAGGTTTACTTCAACAGAGGCTAGGATAAGTCCATTATAGTAGCTTCTTCGCAAATTGAGTTTGGGAAGAAGAAATGCTTCAAAGATGGTTGGTCAGATGCCCTGGTGGAGGTCGACACTCCACAAGACTTAGAGCTGTTATTGCGACATGATCCTGGGGCCCCTCTAAACATGGATGAGGAAGTTGATGATGATGGGGGTTACAGTGAATCCCTTATAGTGACGGAGTCTACCGATCAACACTAGGATGTTTATTCTTCTTTCCCCTCCCCAGTTAATCCTCCTCTTCGTTCTGCCCCTGCTTCTACTTCAGTTGATCCTGAGGAAGATAAGAAGAAGGTGTATATCTGAGCAGATTTTTATTTTCCTTTTTCAGTAGTTGTACTTTTTCTTTTTCTCTTTGAAGATGTACATGTACTTTCCCCTTTTATTAATTAAAAGAGAAATGTCGTTTTTCTCTCCTTGTGTTTTTACATGCACTGCACATTTTTATTGATGATTTTCTTATTCTTAATAGTTTATGGATAAATTAGAATACTTCGCATTCGCTGACTCCGAGCTACTCCAGAGGTGTAATGATCTTTTCAAAGCTGGTCACTTATCTCTGACTGAGGCCTACCTACTGAAGTTTCTCGAGGAAGGGGTATCCGAGCAAGCTAAAGAGGCCTATGTTCATTTGAAGTGTCTTCTTGATCAGGTATTGGCCAACAACGTTGCCTACTACAAAATAATTGAAGAGCTACAGGAGAACCACAGGGAAGCTAAGGCACGTTTGCATGAGGATTATGAGAAGAAGTTCCAGGACCTAAATGAAGGTTGGACTTCGAGCAAAAGTTGGATAAATTTGCCTCCCATTTTTGAAGCTAATAATTCCTTCTTAATCGTGAAGTGGATGAAGTAAGGGACATTTCTAAGCTACTGGAGGAAGAGAATAATAATTTGGGAGATGAACTTACTGCCTTGAAGTCATCCACTGTTGTTGTTGCTACTATGGATGAGTGTCATTCATTCTTGGAGCCTGAGAATGTAAGGTTGAGTGAGGAGTTGGAGGACTTAAAGAAATCAAAACCTTCTTCTTCATCTTTCCCAGGTATAGTCAAATCTAGCTAAGGTACTACAGAGGAAATTAGGACCCAACAGACCCTTACCAATCAAGACGCACAATTAAAATCTAAATATCAAGCCATTGCTGAGATGTCCCAAAATCTGCAAGTCTTGTCCGAGTAACTATCCACTCAATCTTCTCAGTTACAAGGTAAGGATATAGTGTTGAAGAAATTGCATCACCAGGTTAATAGATTGACCTTCCAATTCCACAAACAACTAATGAATATCTAGATGGATGGGTACAATGAATCTCTTGGGCATCCTGATGAAAAGCTTCAATAAGCTAAGAATGAGAGCTATAAATAGGGTTGGATGATTGCTTTGACAGTGACAAAGGTGGACCAAAACAACCAACTATGGGACTGGTATGATCCAATATTACTTGACATTTACGATCCCCCCTTTTAAATTAGATGTCAATTGGATTCCTTTCTGAATTATTCCTCAATGCTTGATTTCAAAGTACTTGGGAAATTATGAGCTTCATAATGAAGTAGAGATCGCTTGACCTCCTCACCTGCTTGATCGTCTCAGCAGCAGCAATGCCATAATGCTTCAGGATTTTAACTTCATTAATTTTCCTTATACTTTAGATGATTCTCCTACTGAAATGGATCTTATTTCCAAAGTTGAAGGGAAACGTCCTACATAATAAAGCTTTGTACTTTGTTTTGTTAACACAATTATGTAATTAATTTATATTTAATGAAATGAAAGTTTGATCAACTTATCTTGTGTTGAATGTGTAAGATTAATCCTTTCTTTGTCATTTGTTCTATCGATACACTTAGATTAAAATCTAAACTGAGTATCAATTACCAATGAATGAAGACGTTCTACTAGCATACTTAGATTAAAATCTAAATTTAGAGCTAGTTAGATGAATACATAGGTTCTACTAGCATACTTAGATTAAAATGTAAATTTGGAGCTAGTTACCCATGTGTCTCCAAAGGTTTTACTAAGGCACCCAAGTGTTAGGTTTTTGCATTAGATACTAGTGGTATGACCAGGCATATGTGGAATATGTGCTTACATTCCTCTTGAGGAATCTTTGCAACATTCTTCCTGCCCTTTGCCCAGTAGGATAAAGACCTTATTTTATCCTTATGTTTATGGACCAAGTTTCTTAAAGACTTAGCATCCTGTTGACTTGGACTTTGCGTATCAACGATTAAGTTTGTGGATTTTTCGAGCAGCTTATTGCTTATGCCTAGCAGCTCTCTTATCTTCTTGTGTTCTATCAAGCATCTTTCAGGGAAGGATTTTCCTAATCGAGCAAAAATTTGAAGTTTTTATGGCAATAACTTCTAACTTCGTCAATTTTACTATTATAGTAGTGCATAACACTAGTACTTTAAAAAAAATCAACAACAAAATTGAAAGAACTAATTATTTTATTGATACTGAAATTTAATTTCGAGCTGATTACAACTGATAACATCATTGGTAATATTTTATGAGATGCTCGGCATGCCATGGGTTTTTTAATTCTTCTCCTTCCAAGGTTTCAATTCGATAAGTTCCTAGTCGGATGACTATTGAAATATAGTATGGCCCGTGACAGTTGTCCTTAAGCTTATTATTTTTCTGTAGAACTTTCTTCATCACGTAATCTCATTCCTTCAAGTTGGTCGGTTTCATCTTTTTATTATAAAAATAGACTGTTCTCTGTTGGCAGGCTGCATTTCTCAAGGCAACGTTTTCTCTTACTTCTTCCAGCATATCTAGATCCATCCTTATCATTAGGTCACTTATAGAAGAGTTAAAATTTAAAACTCTATAGGATGGTAAACCCAGCTCAGCAGGTGTAAGAAGGTAGTTTAGATAAGATGGAGGCGTAACCCCTATTTGAGTATGGTAATGATAAGCTAATTTGGCCAAAGCTTTGGATTAATGATAGGACATACAAACACAAACCCAATGAAGATGAACTCAGTTTAAACTCTCCAATCTCTCGTGTAAAACTCAGAAAAGTAGTAATGAAACTTAGACATAACTTATCTAGAGGGAGAGAGAGAGAGAGAGTAAGCACCCTGGATACACCTTGGTAGGCAGGTATAAACACACCCAAACACCCTCAAGAATCTCTGTCAAGTATTAAAAGCTTCGTAATAAATAACAATGGTGAGTGAGTAAACCCCTCTAATTTGTAATAGCTCTCTCTGATGTGTATTCTCTCTGGCAATAACTCCTGAACTCTTAAAAGGTCATCCTCTCCTCAAGGGTGGTTGGGGTCCTTAAAAGCCCCTCACACCATCCCTGGGGAAACTCAGTCATTAAAGACTATGAAAGACATCCCTCATACTTTATGTCACAGCATTAAATGCCTGATGCACTAGTTGTTTCCACGTCATAAATATTAAATGCCAAGACATGCCTTTTGCCTAACAACTGTGTGTCAGGGGGCTGATGTCGCAGAGGTGGCTCACCAACCGTCTGACAGCCCCAAATACCATGGTGGTTTACTCAAGTGCAGGTCTGACATTATATAGATGTCTAATGACATCACCTATAGTAGATGTGACATTAAGTAGAGGGTTGTTTGGTTATTAACTCAACGCCCGATGGAACTCTAAGCTACTCCGCCTGAGGTTCCACGATCAGGGTCCTTCGATGTTTTTACCAGGTGTATTTAAGATGGTCAGGACAAGGCCCAATGGTGCTTCACTTCTCAATCCTCCAATCCAAGTCCCTTTAAAGTTCTCACGGCGAGGTCATTCGATAGAGCATGAAAGATCTCCCAGGCCCTGCCTCGTGAGTACCGTTTAACCTCACGCTAAAACTCATTATTATTATCGTTACAACATTACAACTATTATAGCTTACAGTTAATATAAACAAAGATATAATATGACTAACATAACAAGATAAATATGAGTTACCACACTAAGCTGTCTCACTGAGTTGCCACGCAGAGTTGCCACGCTTGAGCTGCCTCGGTTGCTTAATCTTAAACACTATTGTCAATTAGAGAATTATCCCTAATCTCAGGATTACCTTCAAGCTCCCTATACATTTTCCCCTTCGTGGAGAGATTTGTTGGAAAAAATGTCTGCACGAAACTTCTCAATTCGATTAACCTTTTCCGCATGAAAAAGTTCTGGCCTTCTTTCCCCCGTTAGAACCGCAATGATCTAATCTCCTGGAAAAAGTAAAATTCTCCCTGATGTACCTGAGATGAAGCTCCATTCTCATCAGGGCTTAGGCAAAGTAACCTTGTCATTTTTTCCTCATACTGAGCCTCAAGCATTCTAGCTTAAATATTTGAAATTCTCCCGAAAGGCCTACTAACCATCTCAAATACTCGTTTGGACTCCTGGTAAGTGAAATTCTCCCATGTGGTGCTTCGCTATATTCGAAAAAGCAGAAATTATCCCGGATGTAATTGAGTCATAATTCAAACGTTTGGACATGTGGCGAGGGGACGTCGTAGCTTTATTGAACCGTTAGGGGAATGCCTTCGTTGGGAGTCATTGGATATGTCTGATAAAAATTCTGGCACCAAAACTCAAACTTACTGGAGAAGGTAACCCCCTTCTTTTCCCCAAGAGTCACCTTATTAATGGCGTGGCACTGTCTTTTTAACTGTCCATACCTTTTCCGATGTGCCATGTGTTCATTTGAAATGATTATAGGCGGTGTGAAACTCAAAAGGCAGGTTTACAAACCCTTCAAAAGTCTCTTTTATTTCAAAACCCTTATATTTCTTCATCTTATTCATCTTCTTCAAGCTCCCCTCTTTCTTTTAGAGAGATAAATTTTGTGCGAACTCTGTGCGACCTCCATTGTTTCCCCGTTCCTTACTCAGTCTCCTCCTTCTCTCATCTTTTGCACTACCCCCTACGATTGTGCTCTTCCTCTCTTGTTCTTAACCCTTCTTGTCCAGCTATATCGTTCATCACCACTGTCTCATGGCTTATTCAAGAGCTTCCAAGGTTGTTCCACCACTCAGCCAAGTTCACCCTCTGTCGCTACTAGCGTTGCCACCGCCCTTAGTGGCGCTGCCCTAGATGCTTCTCGTTAAGAGCAACTGCACTTCTACCCTTGGGCGCCCATCTTTGAAGAAAATGATAAGTTTTCTATGGCATGCAAGACCTTCCACTTCTCGTCTAAGTTTGACCCCTTACTATTGGGTGATGAGGAGATGGATTCATCAAAGTGGGGCTATCTTCCACCCGAGGGGACTCTGCATTTTCGTCTGGACCGTGGCGACTTCCCCTATTCTCAGATTGACTTCGAAGCACCTGGGGGGTCATCGGCCAATTTTACTGCCTGGCACACACATATGCCGAGCTCCCACGCTACTTCTCTTACGAAGGTTGGGTTGCATCGAGCCTACTAGTTTGGAGAGTTCACCCTCTCGAAGCACAACGTGGCACTCCAAGTGCTAGTCTCTCAATGGAACATCACAACCCACACCTTCATCACCGCATGGGGGGAGTTTGACTATTAAACTGGAGGATGTTTGTGAACTCTTTGGGTTTGATCCCATGGGTGAGTTCACCTACCACGACGAGCCTCTGGATGTTGAAGAGGTTGTTAATCAAATTGAGATGGATCGGATCTGCCATAGTTGCACCGGTTCCACAAATAAAACCACATTTACCCCCTTACCAACTACTTTTTTGAAGCTCCGACGTCGAAGGATGTCAGTGATGTAACGGGCCACGGTCGAGGTACCTTCCTGGAACTACCAGCCTACATATTGGTATTACTTTCATGCTTCTTTCTTCCTGGAAAACCGAACGATCAAACTAGGAGGGAACTGATAAACATTTCCGTTCCTTTGGCCAGAGGGTTCAACCTACCTCTGGCCCCTATCACCTTGGGGTCCCTCTATACCTGGTTGGATCGAACCCATATTGACATGGAATGATCACTGAGCCGTTACAACTTGGTGAATTTTGCCAACACCATCATTTTGATGGGCTTCCTTTGTACTCGCTTTCCTTCTATTGCTGCGAAGTCAATTTCTCTGCCCGTGAGTGAAGGTATTAAGCCCCCACGCCTCCTATATTTCCACAAGAAGCAGAGACAAAAGAAGATAATGGAGTTTTTTGATCACTTAGACTCCTTCATAATGAGGCCATACAGTGAGCGCACCTTTGCCTATAGTTGGGACTTCTTTCCTACTGCAGACACAACGGTCAGATTTAACCTCGTTGTAGAACATCCCTTACAAGCCGTAGTGCTACTTTTCACCCCGGGGTTTCTCCCCTCTTACACTGAATGGGGTACACTTCTAAGCCTTACAACCCTGATAGATACAGCAGGTAGTTCGGGTTCGATCAGGCGGCTCCTCGACCTGTGTTCCAAGATAATCATGCCAAGGCCACCTTCGGTGAAGCCTGCACCTTCTACACTGTAGTCGCGGTGCTTGGTGTGACATCCACCATTGATGGACGTGTCACCCTTCCTAGTGGTACTAGGAAGGGAGACATATCCACTTCTTTTGCCACTAAGTTCCATCTGGAGTAGTTAGCCATGATTCGTGAGTACATCTAGTCCCCCCTCAATATCCCCCAGTCCTTTCCTTCTCTTCTTCTGAGGTGGTTCTAAAGGGGAACTCCGTGTTTGGGGTTGAGTTTACCTTAACTAAAAACTATTAAAGATTCTCCACATAAACTACCCCCTCATTGTCCAATGATCCCAACTGCTACCCCAAAACCCAAGGCCGGTGAGACCCCCAAACCATCTGCCCCCACAATCGAAGTTGCCACGGGAGAAGGGCCTTATGAGACCCCTGCCAAGAAAGTCAAGAAGTTTAAATCTAAGAAGTCCAAGGCCCAAGGTCAAATGGAAACTCCATTGGAGGCATTCCCAGTTGCCTCCGTTCCCCCTCCCTTGTCTCCAGAAATGGTTGAAGAGCTGAGGAGGAGGGTGGAGGCCGAAGTTGCCCCAAATAAACACTGAATTACAACGGCGCGCAGTAGCCGTTCCTCCTCCGGGTACGCTCCCCATAATTATGGTTGATCCTAGTGAGCCACCGAAAAAAAGTAGAAGGAGGTCAAAGGTATGTGAAAGGGGTGTTGCAACGGGCTCAAGAAGGAAAATGCTGGGTACTAAGTCCCAAAAGAAGCAGACACTTGAGAGACCTTCATCACCAGCTCCTTCCTCTGCTACCTCCTCGCCAGCTTCGCCAGTGGTTATACCTTCCCATTCTCCCTCTGAATCAGAGGTATGTGTTCATTATTTATTTCTCATTCTACTTCTCTTAACATAGCGCCTTTACT
Source organism: Sambucus nigra (assembly GCA_949130495.1). Classification (NCBI taxonomy): domain Eukaryota; kingdom Viridiplantae; phylum Streptophyta; class Magnoliopsida; order Dipsacales; family Adoxaceae; genus Sambucus; species Sambucus nigra. The sequence continues at coordinate 315,377,502 of OX422219.1, read as the reverse complement.
TATTGCCTAATAACTTTGGTGCATGGAGTTGAATAAGCGAGGGTCAGTCCTCCCAACCCCCCCAGTCCCCCAGTGAGTCATTTCGTGGGGGACGTTGCAGTACTCCTCCAGCCACTGCCGCCCTTCCACACTATCCTTTAATAAGCCTCACCTATTCGCATCGTTCCTCCTCTTATCAAGCCAGATATGCCGCCACGGGTGCTGCTGAGATGTCTGACCAACCCGAGGCAACTGTTCTATCTTCCTCTGAGTTTCCCTCGAAGCGAGAGGTCTCTCTGCCCCTTGTTGTGGTCAAAGAGAGTGCCCCACAGGTAAATTTCTTTCCAAGCCTTGCATCTTTTATTTTTCCCACTGGTTTATTTATCAATTCTAACATGTTGGGCTACTTTAGGTGGAAGTGGCGTCGCTGATAGCCAACATTCTCCTTCCTCCTACATTGTCAAGACCCACTACTGTAGTTCCTCTCTTCAGTGCCATAACGGGGGTAAGCTGGGTGCATTTCTTTCTCTTATCCTTTTACGGTTACTCCTTCTATCTAACACTTGTCTTTACATTTGCAACTTTCTCTAAGTATTTCTCCGCCCTTTGCGTTAAGTGGCCTTATCGCTTCCTAGGCCCAGGTTGGTGTGGCTGCTCTCATTGGGGAATCTCTCAAAGGTCCAACATCTTCTTCTAATGATGCACCCGTGTTGGCCATAGTAACCTATGAAGACGAGGGGAGTGTGCCTACCCTTGAGGCTTCTGCGTCCAAGGGCTTCGTTGAGGCTGCTGAGGTAATGAGCCCGCCTCCCATGGTTTCTAGCATTATGGATCCCGTGATAACTACCCATCTCGCTCCTGCTGCTGTTGAGGTACTTCTCTAATTTCTCTATATGGCTCAGCTTCTCAAACTCCACTTGTATAGGTGACTTAATCAATGAAAATATTTGTTTAATATTTTTTTCATAAACTTCACCTGTAACAGTGACTTAACAATGAAAACAGTTGTTAAGATTTTCCATAAGCTCCACCTATAATGGTGACTTAACAACGAAAACGCTTGTTAAGATTTTTCATGAATTCCACCTATAACTGTGACTTAACAACGAAGACGCTTGTTAAGATTTTTCATAAACTCCACCTATATCGGTGACTTAACAACGAAAGAACTTGTTAAGATTTTTCATAAACTCCACCTATAACGGTGACTTAACAATCAAAACACTTGTTAAGATTTTCCCCATAAACTCCACCTATATCGGTGACTTAACAACGAAAGCACTTGTTAAGATTTTTCACAAACTCCACCTATATCGGTGACTTAACAATGAAAATGCTTGTTAAGATTTTTTCATAAACTCCACCTATATCGATGACTTAACAACGAAAGTACTTGTTAAGATTTTTCATAAACTCCACCTATAACGGTGACTTAACAACAAAGACGCTTGTTAGGATTTTCTCATAAACTCCTTATTTCCTCTGACTGTTTTCAGGTTGCTTGGGAGGATTCTCCACCAGTTCGTCCGCCCATTGCCTCACCCCATCGTAAACCTGTCGCTTTCAAAGAAACTAGTCAAGATGATCAAGGTTCCACGATAGGTGCTGCCATGGAGAGCGAATCTGGGTGTGATCTTGCTCTGCCCGACTTGGCTCCTCACGCCTTCTGCCAGACGGTACTCCAACGTTCTCCCCAAATGCCTTCCAACCACCATTTGGCGATTGAGCAACTTGTGAGCTATCATCCTGAAACCTTCACGGTGGACTGCCTGCATTCAAACATCTCAGTTATGAGCTACAGGATTCATGGCATGGCCACCGTTGTTGCTGAAATCGCCAATACTCCAACTCCAAACATTACCAAACCCCTACTCAACCAATTCTTGGGTTATCTGAGGGAGTTCGGTCGTGACGGGTTCCATTTTGACTGGCTCGTTGCCCATTTGAAGACATTAAAGAGCCAACGGTTAGACAGCCAGAGGGAGCTCTTACGAAAACATCAGGAGGATCAGCGGGATAAAGAGGCTAAGTTGGCCGAGATAGCACCTATCCTAGGATCCATTTACAAGTAGGTGGAGGACCTCGAAGAAGCTCTGCGCGCGGTGAAGTCGAAACGAGAGAAACTCCTGATTAAGCGTACACAAGCGCAGACAAGGTTGGATGTCTCTATCAACGCTTAACGGTCTTGCCAAGAAGTTTCTTCGGGCCTCCCTGGAGATTTCTTCTCTTCTCCTGATATGTGGTTACTTCTTGGGGAATGAACTTGTATATATATATATATTTTCTTCTCATGTAATTCTTAGGCAATAGCTCCCAATTTTTTAATGCCCCTAAGTTCATGAATGGAAAAAGATACTTATTCCCATGCTATTTCTTTGTGTTACAATTGTTTACATACATTGTGAAATATGAAGTTCTGTAATTCTTTCATCTTTATTTGAGTTATAATAAAAGAACTTGCATGCTTACTTATCATAAGAAAGAAATTGTGTATTTATAACAATGGTCTACTACATCAGTGGTCAAACATATCTTCCTACACATGATAAACTTTCAACCACTTATTGTTAATCTTGAATGGTTTATCTTCTTCCATTATTGAAATTAAGCAATTACTTGAGTCATGAGTCTCCTTTCCGATGAAAGGTCCCTCCCAATTCGCTGCAAACTTAGGTAGAGGAAGCCCCCTAATATGTTTCACTGCTGCTTTCAATACAAGATATCCCTCCATGAATTTCCTTGGTCTCACTAAATTATCATATTCCCTGGAGAGTCGTTTTGTGTACATTTGAAAGTGTTGCATCGCGTTATCTCTGTGTTCATCCAATGCTTCCAACTGCACATGTCTATTCTGAGGGAGCATGCTGCTTCGCAAGGCATATCGAGCAGAGGGAACTTTTAACTCTACCGACAGAATTGCCTTAGCCCCATAAATAAGAGAGAATGGCGTATACCCTGTAGGCTTCCTCTTAGTCGTCTGTTAGGCCCATAAAACTTCTGTTATCTTGTCATCCCATGATTCTAGGAAATCCTCCATCGTTTTAGCCATGATATTAACCAAAGTCTTGTTAGTCTCTTCGGCTTGACCGTTCCCCTTTGGGTATGCCACCATCGAAGTGTGATGGACAATGGAGTATTTGTTTATTAGCGTCGTTACTTATGAATTGACGAAAGGGGTTACATTATTCGAAAGGATAACCTTTAGGATATCGAAATGACAAATGATGTATTTCGTAATGAAGTTACTCACCACTCCTGTTGTTGCCCTTCTCAATGTTATCGCCTCAGCCCACTTTGGAAACACTCCGTTGCTACTAGTATCCATATCTTCCCCATCAACGAATGGTGTATTGCCCCTACTAGGTCAAACGCCCACGTATGAAAAGGATAAGGCGTCTCCAGGGAGTGTAAGTCCACTAACGGGGCATGGATCATATTTTTATAAAGTTGACAGGTTTTGCATTTTTGAACGAACTCAGCGGAATCTTTCTCCATCATTGGCCAATAGTAACCCAGAGTCATCAACTGGTCATATAGCTTGGCCCCTCCTATATGAGCTGGATCATGTGCCTGTTTGAGAACCTCGACTGCCTCTTCCGTCGTGATGCAACGCAATGGCCTGTTAAAGTATCCCCTTCAATAAAGCCGCCCCTCTTAAATGTAGAACCCGGGGGCCCTTCGCTAGAGTCCCATTGTATCAATTTTCTCTTTTGGGAGAACTCCATCTTTAATAAAGTCAATATAGGGTTGTCTTTAGTCAGGATGAGTCTCCATGGAATGACATTTTGCTGCCTAGAAGAACAACTGGCATTTATCGCACTTCCGTTGTAACTCAGTTGCATCCTGCTTCATGCTAGGCCAGAAATACCCCTCCCTTTGAATTCTTCGATAGAGGGGTATCTTAGTTATTTTACAGTGTTCTCCATATGTTTTCTTCAATCTTTGCGCTGCCTCTTCTGGACCAATACATCTCGACAGCTATCCTCCTATATTTCTGAAGTAAATATTTCCCTGGTTTGTAAAGTACTAGGCCAATTCTCTGAGCCCCATAGTTCCTTCACCAGTCTTCAGTTGCCTCTTAATATCTCCCCTCCAATATGCGTCCTCCTCCATTGGTAAAATTGATTGTATCATCGAAGGAGCTGTTCTTCATTGAATCACGATAGTAGTTGTATCGCTCCTCATGATCATCTTCTGGTCAATGGTGGCATAGACGTCTAGGTGACAGTTCATCATTCTGGGCTAACTCTTGATCTTGGTTCAATGGAACTGGCAAAGAAATCTCTGAATTATCATTCTATATGGTGCCAGGCTCATGTGTTTCAATGCGTACTCTCCATTCACTTGCTGAACCACCAAGTTTGAATCCCCCTTGATGCAAAGTGAACGGATCCCCCTTCGAAGAGCCTCTAGAAATCCCAACACCAATGCTTCATATTATTCCTCATTGTTAGAGCAAGGGAAATCTAACTTGTAAGAAAGTCAAACCTCCTCCGTTCCTTTCGAAAGAATAAACCCTGCTCCTCCTTTCTTTTCTGTCGATGACCCATCGAGCTGCATTGTCCATTCCTTATCTGTTACCTCTAGGTGATTGGCCTGTAAGTCATCTCCTGGGATGCTTTCCTTGGGTGTCTCAAACATTCCTGAAGGGAAAATAGCCAACAGATCAGTGTACGCCTGGATTTTGATTGCGCGAAGAACCACGCACTTTAAGTCATATTCAGAGAGGATAAGGAACCATCTAGCTTCCCTGCCAATTAATATAGTTCTTGCAAGCAAATACTTAATGGGATTACATCTAGTTACAATATGAATTGTAAAAGAAAGCATATAATGTCTAAGTTTTTGCGCTACAAATACTAAGGATAAACAATGCCTTTCTAAGCTACTATATCTGACTTCTGGACCATGGATGATCCTACTGAGGTAGTAAATTGGTCATTCTTGCCCATCGATCTCTTGTGCCAGTAATGCTTCCACAGACCTCGTGGTGGATATGAGATACAGTTACAACGGTATTCCTGCCTTTGGGGGAACCATGGTCTGTGGTGAAACGAGCAGTTTCTTCATCCCGTCGAGAGATTGCTGGTGAATCGCCTCCCATTTGAACTTCGTGTTCTTTCGCAGTAGCTGCATCAGTGGGTATGTTATTTCGGTCAATCCAGGCACAAATCTCCTAAGGTAGGAGACCTTGCCGAGGAAACTCTTCAGCTCCTTCGTCATTCTTAGACACGACATTTCCAAGATTGCCCACTGCTTGTCCTAGTATATCTGCACCCCTTGTTGATCGACCACGAAGCCTAGGAATTTCCCACTTGTCACTCCAAAAACACACTTCAATGGATTCATATTTAATTTAAACTTCATGCAACGGGAAAACACCTTCCTTAAATCGCTCAGATGGGACTCCTCCTTCCTCGACTTGGTGACCAAATCATCCACATAGAATTTCATAAACTTGTGAAAAAAATCATGGAAAATGGCCATCATTATTCTTTGGTAAGTCGCCCCAGCGTTCTTGAGTCCAAACGGCATTACCTTGTACATGAAGTTGCCCAACAGGGTTCTGAACACTGTTTTCTCAGCATCGGAGGGGTCCATCTTAATCTGGTTGTACCCTACATACCCATCCATGAAGCTATACATCTCATGACCCACCGTTGCATTATCAGGCTATCGATAGAGGGCATAGGGAACTCATATTTTGGACAAGCTCTATTCAAGTCTTTTAAATCCACATAGATTCTTATTTGATTTCTATCTTTCTTTCCCACTGGGATAATGATGGATAACCAGAGCGGGTGTTGTATCGGCACGATGAACCTTGCCATTAGTAAGCATTGAACCTCTTCCTTGATCTTCAGGTCTAGCTTAGGCTTGTACATTCTCGTTGCTTATTTCACTGGAATAGATGAAGGCATTATGTTAACTTTTGGCAGCTCACTTCCTCATCTAGCCCCTTCATCTCCGTGTATTTCCATGAGAAGACGTCTATAAACTCCCGAATCAACTCAACCAAGTCCCCCCGCTTCTCCTTACCGAGATCCTTTAAGATGAAGGTGGGCCTCGAGTCTTCCCCTCCTTCGCTAGGTTCAGTTGCTCCAACTCTTGTGCCTGGGGTTTTGGCTGATCTTCTTTGTGATCAGCTTCCTCGGTGACTTCCTCCACAAATTCCAGTATACCAGAATTATCTATCACCATGCATTGTCCTCGTTGATCTACCTAAAAGCATTCATATATCGCGTCAACCTCATCATCAGCTTCCTCGGTCGCTCGCTCACACCGTTACAATCGATACATTGTCTACTGGTAGCGGCGACTGCTTTCCTCTTCTTCTCTCTAGAAGCCTCAACCACTCTTTTTCCTGAGAATTGACTCAACACGCTTTGTCATTAGACCTCATGCTCCATCGGATCCGCTCTGGGCCTCATCCTGTCTTTGAGCTGCTTCGAGATGCCTTGGGACCGAGGGACCGCCTGGTGAGCTTCCTCGGTCATTACTCATACGCTGCTCGCGACCTCTTTACCCTGCTCGTTTAAGGTCCCCATCCTTTCTCTGATCGAGGGAGCCCATGCTCCATCCATCCTTCTCATTAGAACCCCGACATCTTCTTCCAACTCAATATAAAACGTTGCATCCACCAAGTGAGCTTCCTGGATAGCGAAAGGCCTCTTTGTAGCCCTAATGGTCACCTTTGTCCCCTTGATGTTCGCCTTAGCACACTGGTGGTACGGAGAAGGAACAAGCCCTTGGTTGTGCATCCACACCCTTCCTATTAGCATATGATAGGAAGTTTCACTCTCTATCACGTGGAATTTTATATGGGAACTCAAATTTCCCATCACAATCCCCACATTAACATACCCAATGGATTTGGAAGATTGGTTATCATACCCTGAAATTACCAAAGGCATGGGTACCAACGTTTCTTCTGGAATATTGGCTGCATGAAATTAGTTAATTGGCATGATATTGATGGAAGCTCACCTATCCATGAGAGTTCTTACAAAACTAACTCCATTGACACTAGCAGTCACATACATTGGCCTGTTGTGAGGGAATCTCACAACCCTATCGGCATCACTAAATGTCACTTCTGACATGAACCTTCTTACCAACCTGGCCATAGGTCCCTTCCATTTCAGTGAAGGGACCGCGTCTTTCCTCGCAATATCTAGTATCGCTTTGCTTATTTCTAACTTTCTCTCTTTCGGTATCCCCACATGTTCGAAGAACCAAGTGAACTTTAGGGATTTTGGGACTGCACCGTACTCTAGGCTTGGATCTGCTTCCTCACCTTCAACACTGTACACATCCTCTACGTCCTTGGCACTTTCTTTGTCATAAGCTAAGACCACATTAGCTATTCCCCTAATACAATCTTCTAGAGCCTCCTCGTACACTTCTCGCTTTGTTGTTGACTCTCTCCCCCCTCTCTCAGCCTCTTCATTATAGGCCACCAAAAGATTGGCCCCATGTGATGGCAAGGGGTTGTTATTGACGTTCTGTGGAGGGATTTACAACATCCCTACCTTCACGTACTTGTCTATAATTCTTCTCAGTATGAAGTAACTTTCTATTGGGTGCTGGATCCTCCGATGAACCTGACAGTACCTAGGATCCGCCTTTGTTGCCACATCGGGTTCCCTAACGGGAATGTCTTTTGGTTCATAGACTGTTCCACCTTGGACCATTGCATTGTAACAGCTGACAGCCTCCTCTACTATACAAGGCAATGGTGGTAGGTCCTCCCTGTTTCTTCTGAACTTTCTCTTATTATATTTCTTCAGTGCCTTGCCCCCATCTCCTCCCTCGGTGTACCCTACCCGTGGGGGCTGAGACCTCCCCCCCCCCCCCCCGCGAGTTGCATCGGCTGCCTGAACATTATGGATACCTCCATCGGATTGGGACGTACCACCAAAGAGATATTTCTCACTTCTTTCAAGAACGCCGAGAAAATCCCCTCGCGCCTCTCATTGATGAGATTGCATATATACACCGGAAGCAGCCCCCCAATGCAGATATGAAATAACTTTGACTCTTTGGCTTCCTCCCTCACGTCCAGGGATCTTTCTCTGAACCTTCAAACATAGGCTACCACTTCTTCCCCTGGTCGTTGCTTCTCCCTACCCAGTTGGGTCAAAGTAAACTCATCATGTACCAGAAAGAACTTCTGGACAAATAATACATGCATCTCCTCCCACGTGGAAACACTCCTAGGAGCCAAATGGGAATATCAGGTATATGCTTCATCGGTTAAGGATTTGGAAAACTCCCTCAACCTAAGCTTCTTATTATTGCAATGTTCCCCCAAGTGTTCGATGAAGCGCTTGATGTGCTCCTTTGGATTTCCACCTTTTACCATGTATTTTTCAAAAATGGGAGGAATATAGTCTTTCGGGCAGGGTTCGTCGTTGTAATCCCGAGGATACGGTGTTCGAAAATCATTATAAACCGAAGCTACCTCACCAAAAAATTGCGAGGAAGCCTGCATGAACTTCAACATCTCCTTTTGCATCTCTTTTCTCATTTACTCCATGGGCGATGCCGCTGGGGCAACAAATAAAGGAAGCACGAGTTGAGTGTCCGTTGCAGTTGGGGAAAGTGCCACAGTTGGGGCCGTCCATGCTCCTGATGTTCCCCATGTTGGATTCACAATAGAGGGTACACTCGATGGGACTGTTCCCGTCGGATCTACGCCCGGTGTTACGAAGGCATTAACCTCCAACCCTCCCAGCATAGTTGAAGCTATTAGGGTTTGCAAAAACTCATAGAACTTGCTCATAAGGAGCGGAATCTAAGTGAGTCCCAACCCCGCACTCGTGGAAGATTATGTCACCCCCGGAACGCCTGACATCGCCAAAATCGGAGGTACCTCTACTCATGGAGCCCCATCTCTTAGGGACTCCAGTTCTCTCGCATCTTGTTCTTTATTATGCTAGATATCATCAAAGTTGATCCTTCGATTAGCATTATCCTGCACCATACTCCTTACTTAGAAGAATCCGTCCCTAGTAGAGTGGCCAAATGTAAGAGGGTATTTTAGATAAGATGGAGGCGTAACCCCTATTTGAGTATGATAATGATAAGCTAATTTCGCCAAAGCTTTGGATTAATGGCAGGACATACAAACACAAACCCAATGAAGATGAAGTATATTTAAACTCTCAAATCTCTCGTGTATAACTCAAAAAAGTAGTAATGAAACTTAGAAGTAACTTAGCTAGAGGTAGAGAGAGAGTAAGCACCCTAGATACACCTCGGTAAGCAGGTATAAACACACCCAAACACCCTCAAGAATATATGTCAAGTATTAAAAGCTTCGTAATAAATAATAATGGTGAGTGAGTAAACCCCTCTGGTTTATAATAACTCTCTCTGATGTGTATTCTCTCTAGCAATAATTCTTGAACTCTCAAAAGGTCATCCTCTCCTGAAGGGTGGTTGGGGTCCTTAAATAGCCCCCCACACCATCCCCGAGGCAACTCAGTCTTTAAAGACTATGAAAGACATCCCTCATACTTTATGCCACAGCATTAAATGCCTGATGCACTAGTTGTCTCCACGTCATAAACACTAAATGCCAAGACATACCTTTTTCCTAGCCACTTTGTGTTAGGGGGCTGTTGTCGCAAAGGTGGATCTCCAATCTGCCTGACAGCCCCAAACACCACGGTGGTTTACTCAAGTGCAGGTCTGACATTATTTAGATGGCTAGTGACATCACCTAGAGTATATGTGACATTAAGTAGAGGGTTGTTTGGTTCTCAACTCAACGCCCGATGGAACTCTAAGCTACTCCGACCGAGGTTCCACGGTCAGGGTCCTTCGGTGTTTTTACCAGGTGTATCTAAGATGGTCAAGACAAGACCCAATGGTGCCTCACTTCTCAATCCTTTAAACCAAGTCCCTCTAAAGTTCCCACGGCGAGGTCATTCGATAGAGCATGAAAGATCTCCCAGGTCCTGCCAAACCTGTTCTCTCGCGAGTACCGTTTGACCTCACACTAAAACTCACTATTATTCTCGGTACAACCTTACAACTGTTATAGATTACAGTCAATATAAACAAAGATACAATATAACTAATATAACAAGCTAAATATGAGTTGCCACGCTAAGCTGTCTTGCTAAGTTGCCATGCTTGAGCTGCCTCGGTTGCTTAATCTCAAACACTATTGCCAATTAGGGAATTATCCCTAATCTCAAGATTACCTTCAAGCCCCCTCTACAGCAGGTATGACAACTTCAGTCCCAAATGCTAACATATATGGGGATTCTCCAATTGTTGTTATCGAGGTTGTTCAGTATGCCCACAAGATAGAGTGTAGCTCGTTTATCCAGTTTCCCTTCACATCACCAAGCCTTTTCTTCAACCCATTAATCAGAGTTATATTCGTAACTTTAGTTTGGCCATTACTTTGAGGATGTCCTAGAGCTAAATGCAATTTTTGAATATTGGACAGAGCATAGTAAGTTATAAATTCTTCATTGTTAAATTTTGTTCTATGGTCGGTAATGAAAGAATGGGGCAAAACCATACCTACAGATGATGATTTTTCATATGAGCCGATACACCTTTTAATAAGGCATGTATATCAAGGGCTCTGCCTCGACCCATTTTGTAAAGTAATCCACTGTGATGACCAAGTACTTGAATCTTCCTCGAATGGTCGCTAGTGGTCCGACCAAGTCTATACCCCACATGTAAAATGGCCATGGTGAAGTGATTGGAGTGAGAGCATACTGTGGAGTTTTTTGAATGTTGTAGAAACTTTAGCATTTATCACACTTCTTGGCAAAAGTTACATAATATGCTCACATTATTGGCCAATAATATCCTTGTGCACTTATTCTCTACATAATTGTTCTACCTGCTATGTGAGTTCCACAATAACCTTTATACACCTCCTCAATTAGGTCTTGGACCTTTGATGGATGCACACAACGTTGCAGATTGACTGTTAGTCCTCTCTTATAGAAAACACCTTTGTCTAGAACATACTGAGTTACTTTATACTTCAGCTTCTTGGATTCCCCTCTTCAATGTATGCTCTGATGGGGTCCATCCATGATGGCCCCATATCTATGGCAATAAAATTTATCACAAGATCTTCATTTATGATCCTATTGGCCAAAATCTCAATAGGGGCTGAGTAAGAGCATCAATTCGGGCGTTCTTCAACCTTAGAATTCTATTCATCCGAACAGTTGGTAATTTTATAATTACTTCCATTACCTTGGATAGATACCTAGCTGTTAATTCTCCTTTAGCTCTATATAAACCCAGTACCTGGTTTACCACCAGCTGAGAATCACTGTGTGCCACAACTTTCTCGACACTCAATGATTGGCCTAACTTAAGCCCACAATAAGGGCTTTACACTATGCTTCATTATTTGAGGCCTAGAATTGAAAACGCATGGCATACTCAATATTGATACCATCAGGAGCGTTAAGTATTATAGTTGCTCTAGGACCAGTTGCACAAGATGACCCATCAACATATAAACTCCATATTGGTTCGCTATTGTCAAATGCTTGGTCTGTTAAACTCCCAGAGTGAAATATGTTTCCTCTTGTTTCTTCATACTTCATGGTCATCTCCTATGCTCGGGAAGAGGAATCTGGTAGGTCGGCAACTGCTTCCTTCAATGAAGGTTCCTCAAGAACTTTCTTATTAACATCATTTCCTCATAATTCTTGTTCGGCCTGTTCCCTTTATTGTTGGGGGACCTCAGAGCAAGTGAACTCGGCTATGAAATCAGCCACTGCTTGGTCTTTTTAAGAAAACCAGGGTTTATATATAATATCATATTCCTCTAATTACACAACCTAGTACATTAATCTGTTATATTTCTTCGATTTATGCAAAGCCTGCCTTAGAGGCATATCAATGTAAACTACGATTGTATGGGATTGGAAATAAGGTTTCATAAGTCTGGATGCTTCAATCAGTGCTAACTCCAATTTTTCCAAATGAAGGTACCTGGTTTCTTCTCCTCAAAAAGCCTTACTGGTATAGTATACGAGTTTTTGAACTCCATTCTCCTCTCAGATCAATGCAGAACTCACGGATGATTCAGAAACAACTAAGTACATATACAATTTCTCACCTGGGATTGGTGGGGAGAGTAATGGAGGTGACACCAAATACTTTTTTAACTCCAAAAAGATTTTTCACATTCTTTGTTCCATTAAAAAATCTTTCTGAGCACCTTAAATAACGGAAGGCACATATTTGTAGCACGGGACATGAATTTGTCTAGTGCTGCTACTCGTTTAGTTGGCTTTTATATATCCTTCTTATAGGTTGGGGATTTCATTTTAATAAATGCCTTGATGTTATCTGGATTTACTTCAATTCCTCTTTTATTTACTATGTACCCGAGGAACATTCCTTCTCGCACTCCAAAAATGCACTTGGTCGGGTTCAGCCTCATCTGGTGCTTATCAAGTTGATCAAAAGTCTGTCTGAGGTTGGCAATGTGATCAGAGGCCTTTTTTCTCTTTGTAAGAATATCATCCATTTAAACTTCCATATTCTTACCTATTTGCTCCTCGAACACCTTATTGACCAGCCTTTGATATGTAGAACTTGCATTTTTCAAACCAAGAGGCATAACATTATAATAGTATGTTCCTCGGAGAGTGATGAAAGAAGTGCTTTCCATGTCTTCAGGCCTTATTTTTATCTGGTTATAACCAGAATAAGCATACATAAAACAAGGCAGCTCGTGTCCTGATGTAGCATCCACGAGCTGATCTATTTTGGGCAAAGGAAAGTGATCCCTTGAGCATTTTTGACTCCTTGTGTTCTTTGGGGGTCTTTTTGATCTTTCTTATCATTTTTCCCATCAACGTTTGCGCCTGAGCTATGCTTGGTTGTCATTGCTTCCTCGACATTCATGATCTTTGCTACTTTAGCCATTAGTTCTGCCATTGTCTCCGGAAGGCCTTTGGCAAGAGTGTAATACAGTTTCTTAGGGAGCATTCCACTCATAAGGGAGGTTATTGCAGTATTTTCTTCATAATCAACAACTTTCAGTTTCTCGTTATTAAAATGAGTGATGTAATCTCTGGTCCTCTCTCCTTCTTTCTATCTCACACTAAGAAAGTGCACCACTCTTTTCACAGGATTTGCTCCAAAGAAAAATTTATTAATGAATAGCTCAGTCAATTGGTTGAATCTAAAAATTAGTCCCCGAGGAAGACTATTATACTAGATTTGGGCAGATCTAGTAATGGTTCCAGAAAATTCTCTACACCTCATTTTATTGGGGACGTCATAAATGTCAGCAGTCACTTGATATTGTTCTATGTAGAGGATATTTGGGTGTTACTACTAAAGCCTTAAAATTTGCTGGAGTTGAGAAATCCACAATTGCCTGAACAAATAGAGACCCTTTTACAAAGCTTCATTGTAGTGGGTTTTTGGCCTTGGCCATTTCTCCTAATTTATCTTATAGTCTTTGTATGGATCCTTTCTATGCATCATTGCCAACACTAGATATATGCGTTGAAACCTTTTTATTTGTTAAGCTTTCTTCCTGAAGTTGTTGCTCAGTCCAAGCAGCAGTTCGTCGGGCATTTGATCTAGATTGGGCAGTGCCTTCTATTTGATCAAATGGTCATCGGGTGTTACCTAATATTGCTCTAGGAACAATTATATTCCCCCTGGGTCCCATATTATCTAAGGGAGAAGCACGACTTAATCTTTCTAAGGAACTTGGCCTCTCTAGAGAATAAAATTGTGTGTGGAAAGATTCTGATGCCCTAAGCAATGAATTTAACCTTGGATGGTAGGAGATATCCTTTTTCGTCATTGATGTGCTACACCGACCACCTCTTGGTGGGGGTGGTGGCATATTTCCCTGAGAAGATAGAGCAGGTGCCTCGGCTTGAAGAGATTGTGCAAGTTTCCTGATAGTATGTTACATAGCTTCTTGGCATCATGCAAGACTGGCCAGAATTCCACTTAAATCATTTGCAAATGGAGGAACGAAAGAGACAATCGGAATGCCCTCATTCCTGAGACTTGATTCTGGAATATCAACCATTTAGATGTTTTAATGAGTGAGATCGATTAGAAATACGATTCCCGCAGATGGTTCCAATCTATTGATGCAAAAAACTAGAATAGGCTAATTAATTGATCACAGATAAATATAGGTAAAAGAGACAAAAGATTTTTAAAGTGCTTCGACTTAAAGGAAGAGCCTAAGTCCATTGTTGTGTATTTCTTTGGGCTTGTTCAATTTCCTCTTATCTTGTCTCCCTTGGATGTAGGGTTCACAATGTATTTATTGCCCCTAGAGGGTGTGCAAGTGTTGGAATATCGGAGGATGGAATGTCTTTATAACATAGACATTTACATATGTACAATCATTTATGTATACAACTGTTGGCATTTTACTGTTATTATTGGTCGGGATTCCTGGTGTTGGTTGGCATCCCTCTGTAGGTCGGTATTTCGTCCTTCATTACTAGGATTAACCTTTCACTATATAGCACGTGTCAGTATCCAAGTGGTCCACGTAGAAGGATATTTTTTGGTATTAATATCGATGATCTTAGAGATAACCCACTATTGATACCAATTGATGTAGTTATAGATGTGAAGAAGAATTATGGTCTCGATATAGCCTATCAACATGCATGGCGTGCGAAAGAGATGGATGTTGTTGATATACATGGCGATAAAAAGGTTCCTTATGAATTAATTAATAATTATCGCAAACTTCTATTGCAGTATAATCCTGGGTCGCATTGCATCCTTGACGTGGAACATGAGAGTAAAAAATTCAAGAGAATATTTGTAATCTATAGAGGATTTATTTCTGGATTTCAATACTCCAGACCTGTTTTATTTCTTGACGGTGCATTTTTGAAGTGTCGTTACCGCGGAACAATATTGTCAGCAACTGCAAGGAATGTGAATAATGGTAAATTAATTCTAAATATTTTATTTTTTGTATTGCATTCACATTTTGTTTGTTCTATTATAGATCATCAAAATACAATCATAAAAATGTAAAGTACCTTTGAATGCCTTTTTTAAGTTCACGTATACTTTACATTTTTATGCGTGTTTTTTGATGATATGTATTATCATGTTGAATAAAAACTAGAGTACATGCATAAAAATATAAAGTACACGTGAATGTTTCTATTAATTTCATGTCTACTTTTCATTTTTATGCGTGGACTTTGATGATATTTGTTGTTAGTTAGAAATAAATCCAAGTACACGCAAAAAAATGTAAAGTACCTTTGAATGTCTTTGTTTAGTTCAGGTGTACTTAGATTTTTATGCGTGTACTTTGATGATAGTGTTGTTATTTGAAACCAATTCAAAGTACAAGCGAAAGATTGTAAAGTAAATGTGCATGTCTTTGTATCTTGATCATGTGTACTGTACATTTTTATGTTTTGTCTTGTTATTTTCTAACAATGCAAAGTAAACACATAATATATTTCCTATGTGTTTTATGGTCTGCGCCAGCAACATCAATTTACGATGTGTTCTACATGGATTTGTTATTTATTTTAATTTTGATATATTTTAATATTTCATGCCTTTTTCCTGTTGCATATTCTATTGTTGATTCTAAAAGGGAAGATAATTGGATGTGGTTTCTTGTCAATTTGCATAATAAAGTAGTTGATCAATATCGAAACATAACATTTATATTTTATCGAAACAATGGATTAATTGAAGTTTCTTTGAGGGTCTTCCCGATGTCTACACATTCTTACCGTATACATCATTTACAAGGGAACAAAAAGAAGAAAATTCGTGGGAATTGTGGTGGATTTTGAAAGAAAATTGTTAAAGATTTTTTGTCTTGTGCATATGCTATCTCAGTAGATGAATTTCACAAGAATATTGAAGCATTAAATTCATGGATTT
Organism: Sambucus nigra; assembly: GCA_949130495.1. Lineage (NCBI taxonomy): Eukaryota > Viridiplantae > Streptophyta > Magnoliopsida > Dipsacales > Adoxaceae > Sambucus > Sambucus nigra. Next base: position 315,361,611 of record OX422219.1, on the reverse strand, counting down.
TGGAGTAAAGGCATTTACCAGTAATGAATATGCTCGATAAATTGAGAGTGAAGATTATGAATTTCAATGCAAACAAACTTGTTGAGTCTAACCTTTGGACAAATGAGCTATGTCCTTTTTTCAAAAGTTACTGAGTGAAAATTGGAATAAAAGCCGACATTGGACTTTTAGTCTCGCAAGTCAAAAAGTATTTGAAGTTCATTTAGAAGTGTGAGCAACGGTTGACTTAGAAGAAATAACTTATTCTTGTAAGAGTTGACGAATGAAATGTTGTCCATGTTCTCATGTTGCTTCTGCTGTAAGGAGGATAGGTATCGGTATTTATGAGAATATTAAGGAGTACTATAAGGTATCTTTCTACAGAAAATCATACCTAATACCTATAATTCCTCTTCCTGATTTGATTTCCTTAAATATTCCAATACCTGAAAATCCATATGTCCTTCCACCAATGACAAAGAGACCGATAGACATGCCAAGAAGTAAGGAAATAAAGTCTTCTAGTGAGATTACAGTAAGGGAAGTTACTTACTCTAGGTGTAGTAAAGAGTGTCATTACAGTTCTACACGTAAAGAACCCATTTGATTACATTTAAAATTATTGAATTCATTCATTTTAACCATTTGATTGAATAAATTATTTAATAACCCATTTGTTTTGAATAAATGAATGTAATTTTAGTGTTTAGTTTTTAGTCTAATTTTTTAGTTTGTTTTTTGTGTAGCAATACACGTATTTTTCATAAAATACACATGATCATTTTTTCTAATGTTCACGTGTACTTTATATTCTTACACGCTTGTTTTTATACAGTACACGCACATTGTATTCACCAAAATTATTTTATCAATGCGTCTACTTGATGAAATATGCTTGTACATGATGAAGTACACGAATAATATATAAAGTACATGCATTTAGAAAATGATTTTGGTCAGTACAATGTACGTGTACTATATAAAAATATGTGTGTACTTTATATATTCTATAACTTATAACTTCTATTTGTCACTTTTATTTATGTATTATTATATTTAGTTCAGATTTATTTTCTTTATTTTTGACATTATAATTTCTATTATTAATTTTTGTAAGGTTTTTTCTTCTATTATATTATTTTTCAATTTTTAATGTAGTCACTGATATTCTCACATTTCTATGTGTATTATGGTCCGCGCCAGAGGCATCAAACATGACTTAAAATCAATTCATTCATTGTAACAATAGTTTTAAATCAAATCAATGAACATTCACGTTTGAATAAATTATTGTAATTTACTTTAAATCTATTTTATTCAATTTTAACATTGTAATTTCTATTATTATTATTTTTCAAATGTTTTACTTCTATTATATTATTTTTTAATATTTAATGAACAAGTCACTCATATTTTCACATCCTACGTGTATTATAGTCCGCATGTAAAAAAACCATTTTATTATATTTAAACTTGATCATTGCAGGTCAACATGTAAAGAACCCATTCAATTGTTCTGAATAAAATGAATGTAATTTTAATGTTTAGTTTTTAGTCTCATGTTTTAATTTTTTTTCTATGGCAGTTCAACAAAGTACACGTATTATTAAGAGTACACATGATTTCACGTGTACTATATTAACTTTGCATGTACTTTACACTCTTTAGTATGATAGTTGAATAATTTCTTTTAACATTTTGATTGAATAAATTATATAATAACCCATTTTTTTAGCATAAATGAATATAATAGTAATGTTTACTAGTTAGTTCTTTTTTTTTGTAGCAGTTCAGTAAAGTACACGCATTTTTACTAAAATACACATGATCATTTTTCCTAATGTTTACTTGTACTTTACTAAATTTGCGTGTATTTTATACTTTTTCACTACGTACGAGTCATGTTTCGAGATAGCACTATATTATATAGGATTTAGTGTATGATATAAGTCATAAGACATGCATGAAAGAAATAAAATATTAATTAAAACAAAAAAATAAAGTACAATTTATGACATAACGAAAGATGAAAAAAATAAAGAAGTCTTCTACTTGGAAAATATGTTAAAGGCGTCTATGGCGTCATGAAGAGAGTCAATTAAATTCGAACAGGCTCGAATCCCATGAAAGCTACAAGGCCTTCATGGTAAGCTTTCTTCTCCTTCAGCTGTCCAACTTTCAATTAAACTTCTTGTGTATAAAAAGACATGAGTCTTCATATGTTTGAGAAGGGTCCTCATCCACATCAAATTAATATATGGGAATGGGAGGAAGTCCATAGTAGCCTTCCCTCACATATATTTGAAGCTGCTCAAAGGCAGTTTCATATAAAGAAAGATTTTCCTCAATTTTCCTTTTTTTTGTTTCTTTCATCCTTCTCAAGAGTATCTTGCAACTTTTCTACTAGAATACTCATTATCTAATTTTTACTTGAGATGTAATGGTTAAGAAAGGACTAAATATTACTCTTATATAGGCAAAATTAATGCTATTCATTTCTTTGACGAGAAATAGTTGGGATAGTGAGTAGTTGAGCTTAATAAATTATTTTTGGTTATTGTGTCTTGCTGAATATATATATATATATATATAATAGTTTTCAATGAAAAATCAAAATTTATTACATTAATTAGTGCGTGTACATTGTTTATATTGCGTGTACTTTATTTATTTTGCATGTACTTTGTAAATAAATCATGTACTTTTGATTAAAATGTGTGTACTTTATTTAATTACCTTTAATTTGAACAATATATGCGTGTACTTAGTAAATATCACGTGTACTTTTGATTAAAATGCATGTATTTTATTTCATAACACTTATGCGCACTATTTGTGTAGTTATCATTGTATATGTCTTACGTGCATTGTGGTCCGCGCTAGTGAAAATACACCATTTTGGTGTAATACATATTGTAAACAATAATCAATATCAAACAAAACAAATTACAAATATGGTATGTGTTTGAATCAATTTATAAAAGTTTTTTCTTCTTTTTAGGGAAGAATTATTTTGAAAAAAGAATTTTACTTAGTACATATGCTCTATGTTTTAGCATTTAAGGGTCTTGAAATGATTTTTGCATTTCATCATTTATGCTAATTTGTTCAATGTAGTATATGTAAAACACCCCGTAGTCAATCCTAAAATTAAAATAAAATAAATATATAAATTAATATGATGTGAATGAAATTTTTTACAAATATACAAATTAGTTACTTTTTAGAAATAAAGTTTTTGCTTATCCATTATATTGCTTAGGACATTCATGATCTCTTATTAGGCCAAATTTGAGATCACTTTCCAGCAAGAAATCTTATGTTCCTTTTCCTTGTTCTGTCAATTGATCATCATGCAATGTAAACTCATTTGGTGTACCTTCATCAAACGTTCTCTGAGTTTTGAAACCATTATTGCTCATTGTTTCTGCTTCAGTCTTCAATATGTACAGTGTTTTTTGAAAGACAGAAAACTGTTAAGAGGATAAATAGTGAGTGTACACAAATAAAAAAGTATATGTAGATTGAATAGTAAAAAATACACGCATAATATTAAATTACATATGCTTTGTATTTATTCATTTCACGTGTATTTTAAAATATAATGTGTGTACTTTGATAATCTGGGTAATTATGTGAAACTAATACACAGTACACATATTATTTAGTAAAGTATACGTGAATCATATAACTTCAGGTAACATTACTAATTAAGTTTAGGCTCTAACCATTTTTTTCGAATCATCGAAGTTTGTTAGGTTTTTATCCTTGTTGTCTGGTCGAAAGAAATCTATATGGACGACTTTCTTTTCTTCTTTGTATATCGTAAGTAATGTGAAATTTCATATGTTATGTCTTATTACAATGAAAAAATTATTACAAGTGCCTAAGTATTCAAACAAATCTCTGTATAACTCTCCCTTCTTATTTACATCATTTTTTCTACAAGCTTCTATCTGGAAAAAATTATAGACGTTGTATTAATAAAAAACTATGAAATATTGATTCACAAAGCTCTCGATTTAATTTTACTTACCCAACAATAATAAAAAAAAGTGTGTGAGTGGGAGAGCCCTTCCTTTGACAATTTTAACCTCAATACTTCACCTTATTCTTTTGCACCAAAAAATATAAATTAGTTAAGTGACAAATCATAAAATAATACACTTTACCCTGGCTCAGCCTTTTGAATAAACTCTTCAATTTTATTCTTCGCAGCTTCATCGAGATATTTGTATGCATTTTCTTCAATCTTGAAGTGAGTTTCTATAAATTGTTGAGTTATTGTTAGCTTACTTGTTCTAAGCTTTTCCCCTTTTGTTTTTTAATTGGATGATTGATATACCCATATATACCCTCGGCCAAGCCGAGGTAATCCTCCACCTAGACGAGGCCAAGATAATATCTCAACCAATATCATATGACCCGTCTAGGGGCCGACCCATCATTATGGCTCAAACGACCCTTCAAGGAGTCGACCCCTCATCAGGCCTAGACGACCCTTCAAGAGGCCGACCCATCATCATGGCTTAAATGACCCTTCAAGGGATCGACCCCTCATCAGGCCCAAACGACCCTTAAAGGGGTCGACCCATCATTATGGCTTAGACGACCCTCCAAGAGGCTGACCCCTCACCAGGCCCAGACGACCCTTCAAGGGGTCGGCCCCTCATCATGTCTTGGACGACCCTTCAAGGGGTTGACCCCTCATCAGGGTCAGGACGACCCTATAAGGGTCCGACAGTACGAGGCCCAAACTAGTCCTAACTCGTTGTCATCAGGAACTTTGCCCTCGGCCTCGTATCATCGACCGAGGTTGACATCATCACCACGCGTGATTTGGGAGACGCGTGGAATAGTGCGTATGGGGCTCATATGGAACATGGAAGACCGTTATAACAATATCATCCCCTCACGTGAGGGAATATTATATCATCATTAGTCACAGGTGGCACCTACAGGTGTTAGTAGGGGATTAGCTAGATCATCATTCACATGCACCATGCATGCTGGGGGGTACACTACACCCCCCAAGACCTATATATACTTGTCACCTACAACCCTGCAAAAGGATGGAGAATGGTAACTCTAGCTACAACTCGACTTGTACACATAGTAGAGAGAGAGGGAGCTTATGTGCATTGTATCCAAGGTCATTAGCGCCTATACTTAGTGGATCACACACTCAAAGTGGATATAGGCCTAATTAGCTGAACCACTATACATCATTATCTTATTCCTCTTCTAGTCATCCCCTTCTATACACTCACACGCATATACTTATACATACATTCTATGGCTGCCATTATTATTATTGTTTGAGCTCACCATCACTTATCTGGTGGTGCTGAATCTTAGCATCATCAGTTTGGCGTCGTCTGTGGGAACGAGAAGACATCTCTTGCTTTGTACAGCTTGACCTCACCGGGCACTCTGGTGGTGAACCAGTTCTCCCCATTTTGTGGAGTTGTTTCACCATTGAAAGAGACCCATTAAGGTTCTCAAGCTCTACAATATTTCGATCATTCAGATCTCTACAGCTAAAACACATGGCATCGGAGATGCCACCACCACCACTTCCTCCGTCGGAAAGTGGGGTGGGACCTAGTTCCAGTCAACCACCACATTAGTCTGAGATGCCTGATGTGGCGGACTCTTTGAAGTCTCTAAAAGCAAGCCAGCGAATTATGTATGAGCAGTTTACTGCTCTTAGCCAAAACATACTAAGACCTCTAGGAGTCTCACGGGAGATGATTACTCCAGCGACAGCTCCAGGCAGCATGAGGCCAGGGGACCACCCCAGGCACCACGCAAAGACTTAGCACCTCCACAGAGGTGGAGGGATGTTGCCGACCCCCGGCATCTATGCCTGGGGAGGCAAGAAAACCCTTGGCCTGAGGACATGTATGATGATCTAGAGGGGGAGGAGGTCCCCATAGAATGCTAGGAGCCGTATGAGGTCTCCAACAATACTGTACAACCTCTACAAGATAGTAGAGGGAAGTGTGGAAGGAAAAATCCTGATGATCACCCGAGAGGCTCTACTTTTAATAGCTTGAGCAGGGGGGCGGCCTTTAAGAGGCTGGGCCGAGTAAATGACCTGCGGGAAAAATTGTCTATATCAAGGAGTTCTACGAGGTCCAGAAGGGAGGAAGCAGATGGCCGACCCCATGGGGGCCAACCCCAAATACAGGACGACGATCAGGGGGAAGTAAACAGCTGACACAGGCCTGCCACAATGGAACCTCTGTCCACCTCAAAGAGGCGACAAGAGATAACATCGACCAAGATGACCCTACGAGGCCCTGGAATGACTCGATCCAGTGATTGGAGGATAAGATTGGCGCTATTCTAAGGAGTCAGTACCCTCTTTAGAGAGGATACTCCATAGGCTCACCCTTTGTGGCAAAGATAGTCAACTTCCCAACGCCATCAAAGTTTAATCCACCTGTGGTCACCCCAAGGTATGACGGGAGTACAACCCCTGTCCATCATATTGAGATGTATTAATCGACGGAAGACATATACTCTATCTCAGATGAGATGAGGTGTCATTCCTTTTCCGGCACTCTGATTGGGGCCGCACATGTCTGGTATATGTCTCTTCCAAAAAACTCCATTGAAAGCTTTAAGCAGTTGGCAGATCGGTTTATCCATAACTTTTTCTTTGGGGTGAGGCCACAGAAGAAGACCACACACCTGCTTTACATTAAGCAAGGGAATAATGAGAGTATAAGAGACTACATAGCCAGATTCAACAAAGAAAAGTTAGAGGTTGAAGACTATGAGCAGAGCATAGCCATGACAGCCCTCATTGGGGGACTTCAGAAGGGGAAGCTATTATGGAAGCTTACTGAAGACCCTCTAAGGATAATGGCTGAATTGTTGTCAACAGCAGGAAAGGTTAAGAATGCCGAAGAGGCGATGGCAGCAAAATATGAAGATGAAAAAGGAAGCACTAGTGGAGGTAAGTACCATAAGAAGAACAAAGAGGAGAAGGAGAGGTCTACAGATGACAAATACTCTGATTACACCCCTTTGATGGTTAGCTGTGAGCATATCCTGAATGAGATAAAAAGTGACCGATCCTTGAAGTGGACTGAGAAGCTGAGGGCAGCCCCCCACAAGAGGAACAAAAACCTATGGTGTGAATTTCACCAAGACCATGGCCACGTGACAGACAAATGCTTTGCTCTGAAAGATGAGATTGAAAAAATGATAAAAGATGGGAATCTTAGGAAGTACATCGACAAAGGTAACTTCAAGAGGGGCCGAGGGGATGACCCCAAAAAGAAGAGAGGTGATGCATGCCGAGAAGATCCTCCAAACTGAAGAAATGACCCTTCAGATCATGAGGACGACCCTGACTTCCCACCGAGAGACGACCATGGGCCTGTAAAGAGACTTAATATGATATCACTCGATATTGGGATGATCTCCGGGGGGCCAGAAGGAGGAGGGTCAGAGGTCGCAGATAGGAAGGCCCATATAGCTGAAACCAAGGCAGTGACAAAAATTGTACACTCAACCTCTGTTGAGGAAAAGTCAAAAAGAGGAAAAAGGTTGATATGGATACTCTGATAGTGGGGTCCTCAAGAAGGGACTTCAAAGGCCTCTTAGCCCCACATTATGACCCTCTCGTCATCACTACCAGGGTGCACGGATGCGAGGTACCGAGGATCTTGGTAGATGGGGATAGCTCTGCAGATGTGATGCTTTGGTTGTGCTTCAAAGCCTTAAGCCTCAGCCGTGCTATACTCGTCCCATACCATCACCCATTGATTGGGTTCAGTGGGGAAAAGGTTCATCCCCTTGGAGTGTACGAGGCCGATGTTATGATGGGAGATGAGTGGCCGAGATGGCTTACCAAGAAGGTTAGATTCTTTGTGATGGATGAACATGTCTTCTCAGCCTAAAAAATTATACTGGGACGAGTAACCCTCAAGGGGTTTAAAGCTATGCCATCTACGGTCCATAAAATGATTAAATTTCCAACCCCTTATGGGGTAGGGAAAGTTCAGGGAGACCAGACGATAGCGCGAGAATGTTATTTCAACTCCGTCGAAGAAAGAATGGCACACAAGAAGGCAGCAACCACTTACAATATTGATACCCTCAACCCCAGGGATGAAACAAAGTTAAAGAAAGGAGAAGCCGTGGAAGAGGTAGAATCCATTATCCTCAATGAGAATGACCCATAAAAAATCGTCAAAATAGGTAAGTCCCTAAAGCAGATATAAAAGAAGACCTCATCAAGCTGTTGAGGAGAAGACAAAACGTCTTTTCATGGAGTCATGAAGATATGCCGGGGATCGACCTCAAAATCATGTGCCACAAGCTCAATGTGGTAGAGGGAACGAAACCAGTAAAGCAGAAGAGGAGAATTTATTCTCGAGAAAAATATGAGGTCATAAGGGACGAGGTCAAGAAGCTAGAAGATGCTGAGTTTACCAGAGAGGTCATTTATCCCGAATGGATGTCTAATGCAGTCATTGTCCCAAAATCCAACGGGAAGTGGAGAATGTGTGTGGACTTCATTGACCTCAACAAGCATTGTCCCAAAGACTGCTTCCCTCTCCCCTGCAATGATCAGATGGTAGACACTACCGCATACCATGAACTAATGAGTTTCATGGATGCCTATTCAGGTTACAACTAGATCTTTATGAGCCCTGGGGACTCAGAGAAAATGGCTTTTATTACTGACAAGGTGATATACTGTTATAGGGTCATTCCCTTTGGCCTGAAGAATGTAGGGGCAACGTATCAGTGCCAAGTAAATAAAATGTTTGAAGACCAAAATTGGCAATTCTATGGAGGTCTATGTAGATGACATGCTAACTAAGAGTTTTAAGGCTGAGGATCATGTGGCTGACCTGGAGAGAACCTTTAATACAATGGACACGTACCAGATGAAGCTCAACCCGACCAAGTGTGTCTTCGGGGTTGGAGTAGGGAAATTCTTGGGGTTCATCGTGAATCAAAGAGGCATTGAGGCCAATACTGAGAAAATAAAGACCCTCATAGAAATGAAGACCCCCAAGACCATTAAAGACGTTCAGAGGCTCACGGGACGAGTGGCTGCTTTGAATAGGTTCGTGTCCAGGGCCACAGATATGTGTTTACCATTCTTCAAAATTCTCAAAAAGGCCTTCAAATGTAGTGAAGAGTGTGATGAGGATTTTAAGAAGATAAAGTCATACCTAGGGTCTCCCTTGGTGTTATCACGATCAGCGCAGGGCGAACGGCTACATGTGTACTTAGCCATCTCAGAATCAGCACTCAGTATAGCCATTGTGAGAGAGGAGGATGGAGTATAGAATCCTGTGTACTTCAATAGTAAGGCACTCCAATGGGAAGAGAAAAGATACACAAGGATGGAGAAGTTAGCCTATGCCTTGATCCATGCATCAAGAAAGATGAAGCCATAATTCCAGTCCCATACAATGGTCATTCTCACTGACTCCCCTCTTAGATAGGTCTTACACAAGCTAGAAAAATTGGGTAGGTTAATGGCATGGGCTATAGAGATGGGGGAGTTTGACATTGTGTATCAACCTAGGACGGCCATTAAGGGGCAAGAATTGGAAGATTTCATGGCTGAATTTACTTGGGAAGATGATGACGCTGAAGATGAGAGCCTCAGGAAGACATATACCTTATAAGGCAGACTCGCCGACACACCTACAGATAAGGCTGAGATAAGCACCGCTAGAGGAAAAGTGGTTTAAAACGAAGAGGGAAAATATCTCTTTAGATAGGGGTCCCTCACCGAGGGAAATATCTCAGAAGAGCAGACTATGTGGAGCCTCTTCGTTGACGGATCCTCATGCGACAACGAAAGTGGAGTTGGACTGATGGCACGGACATTGAATACACCCTGAGGTTCAACTTCAAAGCCTCCAACAACGAGTCTGAATATGAGGCCTTGATAGAAGGACTCTCCTTGGCAAAGTCTCTTAGTGTCGGCCATATTTTGGTCCATAGTGATTCAAGGCTAGTAGTGAATCAGATACTAGGAGCCTACGAGGCCAAAGATGAGCGGATGGCCAAATACCTCAAAAGGGTGAGGTCACTATTGAAGAGCTTCAGAGAAGTGAAATTGGGGAGGATACCTAGGATCGATAATGGCCAAGATGATTCACTTGCCAGGTTGGCCTCGGCAACTAGGACAGATATCAGGAGGACAGTCCCAGTGGAAATTTTACTTCGACCAACTATTGAAGATGCTGAGGGAACACTTGGCACTTGCTTGAGTATTTCTAGGTAAGCTTCATGGATGGACCCTCTGATCAGATACATTAAAGAGGGGGAGCTGCCAGAGGTAAGTCAAGAAAGGAAGAAGTTAAGATACAAAGCTGCAAAATTCACTGTCATCGGAGATACCTTGAACAAAAAGGGGTTTTTTCTCCCCTTACTTAGGTGTGTGCACCCTTCTGAAGTCACACACATTTTGCAAGACGTGCATGAGGGGTCATGTTCAAGCCACATTGGGGGCAGGTCTTTGGCGAAAAGGGTGGTCACCCAAGGGTAATAGTGGCCAACCTTGGGGAAAGATGCCACGACATATGTGAAAGAGTGTGATAAATGTCAAAGATTTTCCACCATTCCTCACTAACCCCATCAGTCTCTTACCTTCATAACATCCCCATGGCCATTTGCAGTGTGGGGGATCGACCTAGTGGGACATTTGCCTAGGGCCATCAATAACTATCGGTTCCTCATCGTAGCAATTGACTATTTTTCAAAATGGGTGGAGGCAGAGCCGATGGTCACGATTACAGAGCATAAGACCTTCCAGTTCATCTGGAAAAACATTATATGTAGATATGTCCTCCCCAATACCCTCATCTCAGATAACGGGACCCAATTCAAGAATGAATCCCTAGAGAAGTACTGTGAAAGGGTAAGTATCAAACAATTCTTCTCTACCCTAGGTCGACCTCAGGCTAATGGGCAAACGGAAGTTACAAATTGGACAATCCTAGGCGGTATCAAGAAAAAACTCGAGGAGGAAAAAGGAAAATGGGTTGAGGAGGTATATGTTGTACTGTGGGCCTACAGGACGACGACAAAGACCTCTACCGGAGAAACCCTGTTCCCGCTGGCTTATGGCTCAGAATCCATCATCCCCATCGATATTGGGTTTCCTACTCATAGGATCCAAATGTATGACCCCCAGAGAAATATGGAAGAGAGGAGACTTGATCTAGACCTGATCGAGGAAAGGAGGGAGGATGCCGAGATAAGGCAAGTTGCCTACCAGCAGAGGACCGCCAGGTTCTACAACTAGAGGGTGAAGCAAAGGCCAATCGCAGTGGGGGATTTGTACTCAAAAAGACTTGGCAGAAGCCCAACAAGCTCCACGCAAATTGGCATGGCCCATATAGGGTCATCGATGAAGTTGTCCCTGGGACCTATAGGCTAGAAAACCTACAAGGGGAACCCTTTTCCAACCCATGGAATGCACATCATTTGAAGAAATACTATTAATAATGTTGTAAAGTCCTATCAGACCACAGTTGTAATGAATGTGTTGCTCCAACAGAACACTTGGAATGCTAATGAGAATGTCACATTGGTCCCTCATTTTGTGTTTATTAATTCTAGTGTGATTGGGGTGATACTCGTTAAGACCAACCTCGGCTATGATGAGGGAAAATGGTGGGGATGACCCCTCATTTACCCTCAAGAAAGACGAGGGGGGACTTAAAATTTAAAACCATTAAGTTGGTGGAAACGACCCTCAGCTATGATGAGGGCAAATGGTGGGGACAACCCCTCCTTCACCCTCAAGAAAGACGAGGGGGGACTTGAAATTTAAAACCATTAAGTTGGTGAAAAACCACCCTCGGCTATGATGATGGTCAATGGCGGGGACGAACCCTCATTCACCCTCAAGAAAGACGAGGGGGGAATTAAAATTTAAAACCATTAAGTTGGTGAAAAAACACCCTCAGCTATGATGAGGGTCAATGGTGGGGACGACCCCTCATTTACCCTCAAGAAAGATGAGGGGGGACTTGGAATTTAAAACCATTAGGTTGGTAAAAAACCACCCTCGGCTATGATGAGGGTCAATGGTGGGGACGACCCCTCATTCACCCTCAAGAAAGACAAGAGGGACTTGAAATTTAAAACCATTAAGTTGGTGGAAACCACCCTAGGCTATGATGAGGGAAAACGGTGGGGACGACCACTTATTTACCCTCAAGAAAGACGAGGGGGGACTTGAAATTTAAAACCATTAAGTTGGTGAAAAACCACCCTCGGATGTGATGAGGGTCAATGGTGGGGACGACCCCTCATTCACCCTCAAGAAAGACGAGGGTGAGATTGTTAATTTAAAAGCATCACAAGGCAAATCATACAAGAGACAAACACAGAAGACAAAAAGAGACATTATATTACAAAATGTTATAGATGTTTGTCCAACAAGAGTAAAGTACAAAAACGTGTTACATAAAGAGGGTATAGGCTACAAACATCCACCCTATTGAGCGGCATCAGAGGGAAAGGCTTCGACATCAATGGGAGTTTCTTCTACGACCAATACAAGACGAGCCTCAGACGTGCCACTACCTTCTACATGCACTTGAGATTCCACTTGAGCTAAAGCTTCAGCAATAAGAGGATCATCCAATTGAACTGCCTCAAGAGAGGGGAGGACAGACGATACTGCATCAGCGAACTTAAGGATGACCCACCGACAGGCCATCCTAATCCCCCTCTCCAAGTATTCGAGACCGAAGCCTTGAAACTCATCTGAGAGTTTGTAGGCCTCCACAGTATCATCCCCAGCCTTCTTCACTGCCTCGGCTAGATCACTCTTGAACTGGGCATTCAAGGCTTCTTCCTTTGCCTTGAAGATGTCATCCCTCGCCTTCAGATTTGCATCATGCTGCGTCACCAGCTCATCAAGGACCCTTGCATGTTCGGTCCTTGCACTCTTTAACTCGGCCTTTGTAGTCTCGAGCTCAATCTGTAGGTCAGCCTCGTGCTGAATGGCCCTCTCGGCTTCATGGAATTTCTGTTGGTTCTCGGCCATCCACTTGGTTGCTAATGTAAAGGCACAAACAAACTGCACAGAAGGAGGCACGTGTTAAGGGTCCGAGGGAACAGTTGATGAAAAATTAACTAAGGAAATGAAGAAAAACAAATACCTAGGCCAGAGTATGCAGACCATAATCATACACCTTGGTCGGGGGAATCTTTGACAAGAAGTCATAGTCAACGGCTGAGGGGGCAGAGAATATAGAAGCCTTGGCTGCCATCAGATTGGCTATAAGGGAAGACAGCTCAGACTTCAAGAACATCAAGTTATGGGACCAAAAGGCCCCCATGCTAGAAGAGGAGCCGCTCCCCTCAGACGCCTCCACCCTCGCCCTCATCCTTGAATTCGGTCAAGGGTCAATAAGAACATTTGGGCCCTTTCTTTTGTGGCTGTCGGCAGATGGTTCAACAGGTGTCGGCCCCACGGCCTTTGACTTCCTCGAAGCCTACTGAGTCTCATTGCCTTTGTTCTTGCCCAGACTATACAATAAGCTTGGGGAAGTCATTTCCCAAAGTTGGTCAGAGATACCTGCATGACGACCTAAAAAGGAGACGACACATCCGAAAGATACAAAGGCAAAGATGAAACACTTGGATAAAATCAAATATTGAGCAAATAACTACTCACACAGTTCTATCAAGGGGCCAACCCTCAAACCAGCTTCTTTGAGGAAGCGAGGGGTCATCAAATCTTCAAATTTTGCAAGTCCACCCTCTTTCCCTCGCTCTCTCAGATAGTCAACAATGACCCTCTCCTCCAAGCTAAGTCCAAGGTCTGAGCACGCTTTTATTGAGGGATTGGACCATACCCTGGGACCATCTTCCTCGGGCTCGCCCTCGACGGGGAATTCCCAGTCCCTGGAGATAAAGAAAAACCTCTTCTTCCAGACATGATTGGAAGTCTGAGCCACGTGGAGAAGCTTTTTGTCAGACTTCCTGTCCCCCAAATGGAAGTACCCAGGCTGTTTAGACGATGAGGTGATGTTGTAACATGAAAGGAATACATCGGCTGAGGGCTCATCGGTAAAAGAATTCTTCCAAAGAGAGATATAGTCGTGGATAGTCCTCCATGAGTTGGGAGGAAGTTAAGAAGGGGAAAATCCTAGAGCAGACAAGATATTGACAATAGAAGGGTGTAGAGGGAACCTAACACTAACCCTTGACATCTGCTCGCAGACAGTAATCTCTCCCTCGTCACCCTCGAATACTTTCTCAGATTCAGTGGGAACCCTCATACTTATGTTGGGTTGTATGCCAAAGAGATGCCTCCATACTAAGAGATCACGGTCCTTAACTGATGATACAGAAGTCGAAGCAGTTGAAGTGTCAACTTGACTATCATCACCATCAGAAGAACCCTCACTGACGTCATCATCTCTCTCGTCCCCAGATCCCTCAACCACTAGAGGACCATCTGGAAAGGCTACTTAAAATTCAATAGAGACAGATCTGTTACAGGGACAGCCTTAGAAGGTGCTATGCCCTCGGCCTATTGGCCTGGGCTGAGAGTGGATGTTTCTCCTCTCCCAGAAGGGCCAGCACCTGTCGGCGATGATGCTCTCTGATCCATTTCTCCCTCGCATGATTGACTCTTGGCTGGACGACCGGACGACCCGCAGGACTTAGGGGGCACGATAGTGGCTAATGGAATGGGAAAAATGGGTCTTACCCAATTAGGTTCGGCCTCTCGTCTTCTCTCCTCCTCTTCCTCTATTCGTCTAATCTCTATGAAGAACTTTTCTCTCAGGGGTGGGAACTCCTCTGCTAAGTCGTAAAGCCTCCTAAGCATTAACGGTAAGACCTATCACTTAAAGGAATTTGGCTAGCCTAATTACAAACAAGTTTGAAGTTGACCAAGCTAGACTTTTGGATTGAAACCAAGGAAAGCAAGGGTTTTAATCAAGAACACTCAAAGAACAGGAATAACAGCTCGCTGGAGGGGAATACCAGAAAAAGTAAATAAACAAGGAAAAAGTGAAAATAAACCCAAGTGCAAATTATAGTTGAAGGCTCAAGTAAGAATCTGAAACAAAGAAAGGTTACCTGAGAATGGGGACTAAGACAGTGAGGTTTGATAAAGAAGAAATCGAAGCAATGGATATGGAGCTGTTGAGAAGCTAGAGAGAGAAAGCTTGGGCCTGAAGAAGAAGACAAAGGGAAATGACTTCAAAAAAATTATTTAAATATCTTGTTAATGAGTGGGCCCATTAACCAAGGAAAAACACGGCCCACGAGGAGGGTATCATTAGGGCAAAAAGTCCTAGGCCAAGTGTGCAGCCTCCACGCATGGGAAACTGGAATAACAGTGGATATCTGCCTAAGTGTCACATCATCTTGAGAGGTGTCACACACCAAACTGATCATACACTCATCTCAAAAGCAACACTACCCCTCAGCCATCTCAATAACATTGATGGCTAAGGGCTGGGGGTGATTGATATACCCATATATACCCTTGACCAGGCCGAGGGCGTCTTTCACCTGGACGAGGCCAAGATGATCTCTCAACCAATATCACATGAACCTTCAAGGGGCCGACCCATCATCGTGGCTCAGATGAAGCTTCAAGGGGTCGACCCCTGATCAGGCCCAGATGACCCTTCAAGGGGCCGACCCATTAATATGGCTTAGACGACCCTTCAAGGGGTAGACCCATCCTGAGGCCCAGAAGACCCTTCAAGAGGCCGACCCATCATCATGTCCCAGATGACCCTTCAAGGGGTCGACCCCTCATCAGGCCCAAACGACCCTTAAAGGGACCAACCCATCATTATGGCTCAGACGACCCTCCAAGAGGCTGACCCCTCATCAGGCTCAGACGACCCTTCAAGGGGTCGACCCCTCATCATGTCTTGGTCGACCCTTCAAGGGGTTGACCCCTCATCAGGGTCAGGACGACCCTACAAGGGTCCGACAGTATGAGGCCCAAACTAGGCCTAACTCGTTGTCATCAGGAACTTTGCCTTTGGCCTCGTATCATCGGTCGAGGTTGACATCATCACCGCGCGTGATTTGGGAGACGTATGGAATAGTGCGTATGGGGCTCATATGGCACGTGGAAGACTGTTATAAAAATATCATCCCCTCACATGAGGGAATATTATGTCATCATTAGTCACAGGTGGCACCTACAGGTGTTAGTAGGGGATTGGCTAAATCATCATTCACATGCACCATGCATGCTGGGGGGTGCACTACACCCCCCAAGACCTATATATACTTGTCACCTACAACCCTGCAAAAGGATGGAGAATGGTAACTCTAGCTAAAACTCTACTTGTACACACAGTAGAGAGAGATAGGGAGCTTATGTGCATTGTATCAAAGGCCATTAGTGCCCATACTTAGTGGATCACACACTCACAGTGGATGTATGCCTAATTGGCTGAACCACTATACATCATTATCTCATTCCTCTTCTACTCATCCCCTTCTATACACTCACATGCATATACTTATACATGCATATCTCTATGGCGGCTATTGTTATTACTGTTTGAGCTCACCATCACTTATCTGGTGGTGCTGAATCTTAGCATCATCAATGATTCTTCTCGGTTTCTTTGTCATCACTTTTTCTTCTGTCCTTTAATAATAGGCCCTTTTATTTTTGGTATTTCGGGGGTGGCTTGTAGTGTCTTTATTTCATCTTTGTAAATATAATCACCTTATCTTTTTTATTTTCTATCATTTCTCTCATGGATTCTCTTATACATTGAGGCTCGTTCAACCTTCAAGTTTGAAATTTCATCCACGAGTTGTTTATCTGTGTTTTCCTGATATATTTAAATATGAATGTAAGATTGTAAGTATTTTTTTATAACAATGAATTCAAAGAACATCATAAGTAAATAATGTAAAATGATTGTACTTTGATTTAAGTTTTGCGTGTATATACAATAAAATGCATGTTCTCTCATCAAAATTTGAGTGTATTTTATAAAGTACACACATGTATTTATAAAATACACGCGTGTACTATATAAAATTTATACAAATTTTATAAAGAAATCGAAAATGTGTGTACTTCTATCAAAATTTGCGTTTATTTTATAAAGTACGCTTGTGTATTTTATAAAATAAATACTGCGTGTACTTAATAAAAACTCCTTGTACTTTATAGATACTTGTTCATTTTGTTTCACTTTTGATTCTTCAAGCATTTTCTTCAACTCCAAAATTTCGTCATTATGAGATTTATTATTGCTTTCCCAATATTTAAAAAGAATGTTAGATTAAAAGCAATAATTGATAAACATAACGTCAAAGAAAAATGAATACAAATTGAAAAAATGAAACAAAATATAACTTTTAGATACATGTTCAGTTTTTTTCAGTTGTGATTCTTCAAGAATTTTCTTCAACTCCAAAATTTCTTCGTTGAGATATTTATTTATTTTTTCCTGAAATATAAAAAGAATGTTAGAATATAAGAAACAATTGATAAACATAATGTCAAAGAAAACTGCGTGTACTTTAGGAAAACTGCGTGTACTTAGGAAAACTGTGTGTACTTTAGAGGAACATCATTTTTTATACTAATAGGATGTGAATATAAAAAATTCTTATCAATCTTTTGCTTCCTGTCAACTCTTTCTTGGATTCTCCCAATCATTGAGTTCTGAATTAAAATTATTTCTTCATCCTTTTTAGAAATGGAGGACAATAAACACTTTATCTTTTTATTGAGAATTTGTCAAATAAGAGAAATGCGTGTATTTTATGTCAAATGCGACTGCATTATTTTAAAAGAATACCTAAGTAAACCTGAAACTTTTCAAAAATATTATAAGGACATGATTTTATAAATGCCCATTAACAATTTAGTATGTCATGTACCGATACACCATCGAAGAACGTTCAAGATCAAATATAGATCGAGACGGATCCGAATATCAAGTACTTCAACATTAAAGCCCAACAAAGATGAATATGGTAAAATATGTTTAAGTTTAATTCACATTTCACATTAAAAGTGTTGGGATATTTTTTTATAAAAGTTAAAATGATTTTTGGAATTTTAATAAATGAGTTTTATTTTTCAAAAATATTTTATTATAAAATTTTTGGATAAATATCTCCTGATCCCGTGAACAGTTTTAAGATTTGAGGATTCCGAGTTATTTAAACTTTAAAAGTCTTTCTTAAATAGGAGCAGTGACTGTCGCTCGAACGACCTCACATCTGGTTCGAACGAGATGGAGTTTCGCTCGAACGACGTCGCATGTCATTCGAACGACATGCGTCTTTAGCTGACATGTCAACTCCTTGAGTTTTAGTATTTAAATGGTCTCAGGCTATTGATTTTTGGGTGGAGAAACTCTAGTTTTAAACATAATACAATTTTGAGTGGTTTGGTTTATTCTCCAAAATTTTAAGAGTTCAATCTCTTTTTTTACAATTCACAAAATCCCAAGTACTTTTTTACGAGTTGTTTTGTGAAACTCAAGAACATTACTTTGTTATTATTCATTCTTTATGGGGAGATATCTACAATCGAGAGTTGCATGCTATTATGGAGGGAGTATCTATGACGTTTATGACTGCGTGTCATTGAGGATCTTCTGCGTGTTGATTCTTTGCTGAAGACTGTATATCTGGACTGCGTATTTGTTGCATTATAGTTGCGTGCGAACCACTGCTAATTTATAATCGATGCTTTGAATGATTGATGAAGACACCGTGCGTTACACTTGTAGGGAGTTGTATGTAAGTGTAATACCTCGTATTTTTATGGCTTTTAAATTTATAGATTTATTAAATTTAATTGAGAGAAATTAATTTAATTTTAATCCGAAAAGTTGTTTTAAATTTTTACCAGCGTGACGAGATTTAGTAATTATTGGAATTTGTTGAGTTGTTAAATATTACTTATCGAGTAAAGTAATATGTAGAATTGATTTTATAGAAAAAATCATCACGAGTGAATAAAATGACAATTATGGAAATTAAGTCGGGACGCGCCTGTGTCGTGTCAGGACTAAATTATTATTATTATTATTATTATTATTATTATTATTATTATTATTATTATTATTATTATTATTATTATTATTATTATTATTATTATTATTATTATTATAAGTGAATAAATTATAAGTCACACGTATGGTCATTTCGAGTGCGCCAACATGTCCGGAAGGGTCGAGATAGACAGAAAGTGTACCCGAGAGTTTTGAATGGGTCTCGAGGTGTTTTTAGGCCTAGCCGGTAACCCGGGAGGGCATTTTGATAATTTTTCATTTTTGGCCTTTAAGAATGATGAAAATCATTAAGGTTATATCAGATGGAGTGCCAGGGAGGTTAGGGTTCTTAAAACCAAAATAGAAAAATACCATAGGAAGATGAAGGGAAAAGCCTTCCAAGTGTTCAAGGCCAAGAACCACCAATCTTGCAACCCCGCCACCACCAAAGCGTAGATCGGAAGAAGAGGATTACTACTATACCAATCTGAGTCATCGAATCAGAACCTTAAATTTCTAGGCAAGTATCAATCTTTCTTTTCTTGTAGTTAATGTTTCACTCATGTTAGATTAGGATTGATAAACATATGTCTCATGGAAAAATTTAAGGATTTAGAGAATCAAATCACATGTTTTAGAGGGAATAAATGTATTCTGTAAATCTCAATCACATGTAGAGGATTATCGACAGAATTGGAGTGATTTCAAAGTGAGAAATCTGGAGAAAGAATTAGAACAATGGAAGTTAAGTGTAAAATTAGGGTTCATGTTAATTAAGACAAATTGCCCCTTTAATACAATCTCGTTGATGAATTTGTACAAGTTTCACGTAGGGAATCCTGCATATTTGTATATAGAGCTAGTAGAAATGTTATTTTGGAGTTTGGGAATCGATAATGATGTTTTGGAGAAATTTGGAAGATGAAACCCGTAGGTTTAATTTTTAGTTTCTAGGTAAGAACTGCTTGATCGATCGATTAACCGAAGAACATCGATCGATCGATGGTCGATCGATCGACCCTTTTTCCTCGATCGATCGATCCCTTATGGAATATTGTATATTTTTCCCTTTTTATTTAATCTGGTTAAAATTCATAAGGCCCCCTTGATTATTATTTATGGAGTAAAATGGGTTATGAAGAGGACCAGTAGGGACTACGTAAATGTCGTTAAGTGAGATTTAATATGGGATGAAATTGGGGGTTAACAGGGAGTTTCGTCACATATTAGAAATTATGCGTACGTCCACTAAAGAATTTAAAGATTCGTGAAAAACTTAGACCAGAAGGTTAAAGAGGGTATACCTACTGAGATTACATTTAGTAAGAAAGAGTACTTCTAGAGATGAGAAGGAAATATGCAATGATTAATTAAAAGTAAAATCCACAAATCCCTTATGTGGGGTAATTGGGCAAAAGTTGTACAATGTAAGGTTAATACTTGTTATCTTTGGGTAGTGTGCGAACCTAATTGGGAAAAATGAGAATATTGATATATATAACTGAATGCATGTGTGTACATATTTATATTATGCTTATGTATAATCATACCCGCGCTACTTGCTATCACGGAGGTTGCCGCACTTGGACAGTCTTATCTCGATGGGACCTTTATGGGGGATATTGACTTGTACCCTAGAACATAGGATTCTTTGGTACATGCTATCTGATTGATAGTCAGACGGTCCTAAGAGACGTGAGGGTATGTGCTGACCTCTTAGTGACTTGGAACTATGCTTCGCCTCCATTTGTATGTGTTTTATGTTAATACAGTTCGAGAGTGATTCCGAACTAGTATTTCCCTCAGTACGAGTGATACGGGGACTTGATAGCAGAGTATGCCAGCACCATAGATTTTATGTGGGGTGCCGATAGTATATATATAATACGAGTGATTAATATATATATATACACTTAAGTATGGGAACTTTCTACTGTGCATAAAAGTAGTTAAGAAATGAATGAATACTCCAACTCCATTATAAGTGTTTTGGGAATTTTGTAATGTCACTGAGTTATGTTAATTAACATGAGATATGAGAGAACCTAATTTTCAGAAATTGATTTTCTTGGCCATGGTATTTCTCGGGATGAAAGCTTATGGGAAAGTTAAGTTAAAATAAACTTTTGAGGTTAATAGTACAGTAGGCGTGCACACTAGACGAGAGGTGAGAATTCTCAAGAGAGTGTTGCATACTAACATGGTTGTTACAATAGCCGGTAAGCATTTTAAATACTTGCTAAACTAAATTTTAAACTGTTTTACAATCGGGCTCTGACCTGTTTCCTATTATCTCTTCTTTCTTGTATATATATGTATATATTACAGTTGCCCTGCCAGAGGGGTGTCATGCTTAGGTGCTTTGGAGTGGACGTGCTGCAGCTTATGTGGGAGTTGCAGGCCATTTGCTTAGATGATCTCCTTATTGATTCCATTCTTAGTCCAATTTTAATTAGTTGGGCATGTGTCGCCCGTTTCCTTATTCAGATGGATTTGTCTAAAATTATGTTCATTTATCTTTAGTATTTTACTCGTTGGGATTTAATTACTGTCAGGATGGTTTTCCTTTATGGTTTTAAGTTGTTGTTAGTTGGCTGAATGGTTAAATTATTGGGTGTACATTTCCAGTTTTTATAATTGTGTGATTCTTAAACTGTTAATTATTAAAGATTTTATAATTGGATTTGATGAATGGAAATAATGTTTTAAATGGTTTTGACACTTAGCTTAATTATTTAGGGGGTTTAAATTGGAAATTTTACTTTTCGACAGTGATGCTAAGAATGAACCAACCGTTCACCTTGGTTATAATTTAATAAACGACTGATCACCCGGTATTTAATTAGGCGGGGTGTTACAGGTGGTATCAGAGCATCTGGTTCTAGTGTCCTTAGGATCTGTGTGGCTTATTATGCTTCTAGCGTTACTTTGTTTGATTTTGATCCCTATGTTTAGGATTGTTGTTTTCTATGGTGAGATTTCGTTCTCCTGCTATAAGGTATGTACCTTAGTGAATCTTAATTGCGTTCGGGCGTGTTCGAACAATTAAATATGGAAGGCAAGGGTCGTTGGGCAGACATCATGAGGCAAGGAGTAGTTTAGGTTGTAGAGCATATTCAAGGATAATGACCATAGTTAAGGTCACCCCTATTATGGCATGGGAAACCAGGACTGTAAACACGTCTAGGGAGCAGCCTATGATTTCCAAGTGCTTCTATAGTCGAAATAGGTGCGAGAATAGACTCACCCAACATGGTACGACTAGGAAAAGTCAGACGAAGCATTGTAGAGAACTGTCAGTGGAAATTCTAGAAATGCAAAAATTGTGTGTGTTAGCCCAATGAGGTAAAGTATCCAAAGGATTGGACATAGGACGGAGTGTGGCTAACTGAAAGTGAAAATTTGGAGACATATTTTCTTGGCTTGTCGGAACAAGTTTATCATGGTGGGAGTCAGTCACTACTTTTAGAAGTGGAATGCTATGCCTATAGGAAAATCTTAGGTACAGTTTGACCGCAAGTTCCTTCATCAGATGTTCAGGATAAGAAGTGAATGTTGTTCTGAACTCATCACAGGAGGACCTAACAGAGGTCCATTTGTGAATATGAATCTAACCCGTTAGCGATTCTTATATCGGAAGATCTAGATACAAATGGAGGAAAGAACTCCAAGTGGGAGATCGACTCGTAATAATAGTTGATAACACTTAAAAAGGGAATTCTGCTGGACGATCGATTCAAAGGTTGACGATGTTGTACTTTGTCAATGAAGATGATAATGCTTCTTGGTGTGGGGAGATAAAAGAATCAAAAAATTTAGTCAAGAATAAGACGGGATACAACGGTGGTAGTGTAGCACCATAAGGGGTGTGGATACACATCAGGGAACCAATTTAAATGATTTGAATAGCTGAATTCTTACCAAGCAATGGCAGATTTAGTAAGGACTATTATAGTCAGTAACATGTTCTTTGGGGACTACAAGGCTAAGGGAATAATGGGGGTAGCCATTAGAAATCAAGTTTACCAAAGTCTGAGAGAATGACAATCTTTACATGGTTAGTATAATAGGTGATAAGTGGATTATGTGTTGAGGTATTTTGTGGAGAGTCAAATCACACGCGCTAAATTTTTCCTGAAGAGATTATAGGGTACAATAGTATGGTTCCTAGTAAAGGAGAATGATTAAAGTAATGTTGTTCTGGTTTGGACAGGCGTGTTACGTTCGGAGACCATTTGTACAGTCAAGGCGTTTGGCACGGTAGAAGTATGAGTTTTATCCTCGGAGGATGAGGCATGTTTTATGTGACACGAGCGAGTCAATATATTTTGTTCATTTCTAGATTAGCATGTGAGATAAGTTTAATGCGTATAACAATAAACATTATTATTATGTGAATATTTTCGATAGTGTAGCGGGATTATCTTTAGTGCTATCCGAGGAGGATGAATGTGTGTATTAATAGTGTTATATACTTTATTGAGGTTACTTGTTTTAGTAGTGTGATATACGAGTATGATATTACCTTGGTTATAAATTTATAGTAATGGTTAGTACGATAGTAGGCAGTAATTGCAAGGCTATCAGAGTGGTTGCCTTAGTGAAGCATGTTTTGTTCTGGCGAGGCCTCACATGCGAGAGGGACGGACTCACACCTATATTAGCTATTTTAGAGCCTTCAGAAGGGACAGTAGGCTCGAGATATTCGATTCTGGTGTGTGTAGGAACTTTTGTTTTTATGATTCAGTATATATTGGGTTTACTATTGAGCAAAAATATTTGACTCATTATTATGTGGAGCGCTCAGGACTTGGTGATAGGTAGAGAGCACTGATATATCTACCCTTTAGAGATGCGATAGTTAAGAATTAGACTCATATGTTTGGGATCAGGATTTTGAGAGTCCTGATCGTATGTGTACGAGGTTTGCGAATTGTGATTACCACCAATACTGGATGATAGTGGATTGGCAAAATGTTCTTTATGTAGGTGTAATTACGGGAGGTGATGAAACCTTTCTGTCAAGAGACGGAATAAAGGGGTGCATGTTATGGACGGAGGGCCTAACAAATTTTGATAACCGACAATGCTAGGTAGTAGTGTATCGGGGGGTTCCTTGTTTGGATTTCTCTTTGTGAGACATCCCACGCATGAAACTTAGAGTAAGGTTGGAAGTAGTAATATGTTTGGTCATTATCCTATAAGTTTCGTACCTCGGTCATAGTAGGAGCAGGTAATTATATCTGTAAATGGGAAGTTAAATTATGAATTAAGGCTAGTGGAGCCGGTTGAATGGTAAGAAAGCATTGAAAGTTTTATTTTATCACCACGAGCTGAGGTGTGGAATGATGATAAGGTGAATTTAAAATTTCAATTTCTAGGGTGATTAAGAATACCCGAGTGTTGTAACCGCACTATGAGAACAAGGGAAAAAAAGAACTTGGATGATTTTTAGCATGGACTATCTGGGAAGAATTTTTCATAACAAGAGAGAAGGCTTGTATTTATTTTGATGTATAGAGCATTGGTGAATTACTTTAGTTATTATATTTATTCGTGAGAATTTTTGTACTTATATGAAGAGATTGAGATTTGTGGTTTCTCTTTTGTTGTTGTGGGATTTAGATTCTCTATACCTTGTGATTTATGGATTTGTGTAGTTTTACCGATGAGTAGAGCACCGTTCGCTCTCCCCGGGCGGTCGGGGTGTTGCAAAATGTTGGCATCCTAGTTAGCTGATGTTAGAATAGTCAGAGTGGAATGTACGTGGGAATAGACATGTGGAATATATGTTTGTGGGACTAGCATAACGAAGTGGAAGTGGTAGAATAGATTAAGCGTCGTGTGAAAGACGACAAATCCATATATATATGAGTGTAATCAGAGTAGCACACCCAAACTTGGTTGGAAGGCTGTGAGATGACATTTAAAAAAGGGTATTCCTTGAGAAGGGTAGAATTTAATTATTATGGAGAAAATTCGGAGAGGAGTTGTAATTAGTCAAATGTTGAGCAAGTTGCGCGTACAAAGAACGATGATGTTAGTATGGTATAAAAGGTCCAGAAGTGCACATCGTGGAGAAAAGTGCACGGGTTGGAACTTTCGGTATACGCCAAGGAAAGAAGGGGAGTGTCAAGTGTCCCTTAATGTGAGACATTTCAAGTGGAAGTCCATGTTGAGCGGGACATAGTGAGTAGTCTCTGCATGCACCACTCATAGATGAAGATCGATTGGAATAAGAGGATCAACTAGAGAATTTTGTGGTCATCAACAATTCTTGTAACGAAAGAGGGCGGTAAAGTCGGTAAAGTTCCTTGTATGGGTTTCCATCTTCAAAGTAAGATCAATGGTTCATCCGAACATGTGGAGCAAGTCACCCAAGAAGGAAGTGATTGATATTCCTTTGGGGTAATTCACAATATTAACTAGTGTGCCCCGGTCTCCCTTGAAAGTAAAAGATCGTGCCGGTACGTGGTCCTACACGGTATTCTTTTCTAAATTGGGATGAGATTTGTGAATCCCACCTTCAAAATGAGATTTCAGGAAACAACGGAGGTAACATTTTGTTTTGAGTAGGACGTATCACCCATAGCCGAGGAGTAGGCGCACAGTGATTAACGATTAGTGGAGTCGCGTGAAGGTATTTTAGAATCTTGGTGATCATTTTATTTCCACAACAGATATAACTAGCAATTGAAATATAGTATGATAGAGTTCTGTGGAAGCACTCGTACTTGTTTGTTGTGAACGAGGTGCTTATTGAGGTTTTGGTGTGGAAGAACCTTAACTATTCTCCTTCTGTATGTTTAGAAGTGAGCGGATAATCAGAATTTTGGATCGATCGAGAATAATCCGATGACTGTGGTGGAATTCCACGACTGTTTTAGGCGAACAAGAGTGGTTAGATGTTCGTATGGTTTTTCTCAGAATGGGAGTTTTTATGGTTAGATAAATCTGAGTAGTTGTCATATAGTGAGGTGCCTCCTCCCAGTGATATTGAAATAATGGGAATTAATAGTGTATATACGTGTCTTATGCGAATGCTGTCGGATAGGAGCTCAATAAGAAGTGTCGTTAATGAGAGTGTTAAACAAGCTTGCGGAGAGACGGGGGCTATAGTTATTGAGCTCCCTACTATGGAGATAGTTTGCGTACTGTTATGGTATCCAAAATTGTTTGATCAGGTAGGCCTTATTTTCTGAATTTTGGGATGAAATTCCGTTATTAGGGGGGAAGTATGTAATACCCCGTATTTTTATGGCTTTTAAATTTAGGGATTTATTAAATTTAATTGAGAGAAATTAATTTAATTTTAATTTAGAAAGTTGTTTTAAATATTTACTAGCATGACGAGAGTTAGTAATTATAGAGATTTGTTGAGTATTTAGTTGACACACAATTAAAATTGATTTATTTGAGAAGTTACATGTGTCACCCCGCCCAATTAAATAAAGGGTGATCACTGATGTACCAATTTAAAACATAATGTTCGGTTGGTTCATTCTTAGCATCACTGTCGAAAAACTTTTTAACATATTAATCACCTAATATAGAATTAAGATAGGTGTCAAAAAAATTCCAATTTAGTAAAACCAAGTAAATCCATTTTCATTCAGTCTTAAAATATAAACCATTTACCACACATAGGAATATAATAAATACTGAACATTAATCAAGTAATGAAATAAATAAGACTGGGTGAAACCTCCCAGTTCAAAACTCCAAACCATAAAATAAACTGAATAAAATATCTCTGATGATGGACTAAAAGTGGGAGACACATGCCCTAGATAAGAAGTCTAGATGAAATTGAATGAAAAGGATAGATGCGTCTACTGCAAGGACCTACAAGTTCCACAACAGCTGCAGCACGTCAAGCAATCCAAATCTCTAAATTTGGTACCCATGGGGCTGAGCACCTGCTATATATATATATATATATAGCAAAAGAGAGAAGAGATAAAATAAATGGGTCAGATCCCGAGGTTTAAAAAATGATTTAGCAAGTATTTAAAACTGGTTCTTAAAACAAGTCTTATACGCAGGCTAGTTATCGAACTCTCACTTGAGTTGCTCACCTCTCATCTATTATGAATGTCTAACGTACATAAAATCTCCCCTAGTTATACAACCCAGCCCAACTGGTTAGAAACCATACTAATACTAACTATGATCTCTAGTAGTATTCTCGTATCGCCCACACAATACACTATTCAAATAGTTTATCTCACATACTAAGTTTCATTATTCACCATTCGAATGGTTAATCTTTTATCCACTAAGATTATTTTATTTCTCATTTCCACTTTATCTACTAGTTTCACAAAGTAGAAAGTTCTCCCAGTATACTCATATATATATATATATATAGTCTCCTCTTCCCTATATATATACACTAATCCTGCACCTTTAGGTTAAGACCACTTGGCGCAATGTAATAATAATTATTATTTCCAAGTCTACTAATTTCACACAGTAGAAATATTCACAAGTTCATAAAGGTGCAGGATTAGTGTATATATATAGGTGCGCCAAGTGGTCTTAACCTAAAGGTGCAGGATTAGTGTATATATATAGGGAAGAGGAGACTATATATATATATATATATATATATATATACTAATCCTGCACCCCCGGGCTAAGACCCATTAGTGCACCTATCAAGAAAATCCTGCATCCTCGGGTTAGCACACATTAATGTGCCTATCATTAATAATCCAGCACCCCCGAATTATCACCCATTAGTGCGCCTATCAATAATAATCCATCACCCCCGAGTTATTACCCATTAGTGATCCTAACAATAATCATCCTTCTACCCCCGGGTTATCACCAATTAGTACACTTAACAATAAAGTTTCTACACCATCGAGTTTTCACTCATTAGTTCACTTAGCTATAAGATTCTTATACCCTCGGATAATCACCCATTAGTGCTCTTAGCAATAATATCACATAATAGGCACACACACGTCCTATTAAAATTTATACGTATTTTCCCAACCTACATATATACTTCTCATACATATCTTAATCTCAATTTAGTATAAATATTTAGATTACAATCTCTCGCGTAATCTCCAAGGTACATTCTCGATATCGAATATTTAAAGTATTAATGCTCACATACTTTCCCGAAATTTTGTTCTGTTTAAATTTACTATTTGGCAGTTTCTCTCACTCTAATAATCGGTAAACTCAAAACTGGACTCTAAGAAAATTCTGAAAAATTCACCCTGCCGCTCGAACCAGAAGGGTTGTCGCTTGAACAATTGACATGTGTCGTTCACACGATTTCGCGCGAGATATAGGTCTCGCTCGAACGAGACTTCGCGCGACGCGCACTAGTTCGTCCCCTTTGCCCAGAATTCAGCGTTTTCACCATTTTTATTCCTCAAAACCTCTAAGATTCAACACCTAACCCCTCATCATCAATACCCATCAACACATAACAGGTTATAAATCATTCTTAACATCCTAGGATCATTAATTCGTCATTAATCATCATAATTATATAAAATCCCCAAATTAATTCGTATGAACCCTAGTTTCCAAATTTTCAATTAAAGTACCTAATCAACCCAGATTCGTTCATCAATATATAATTCAATTCCGTGTCTAATCCTCTACATACATGAAGGACTTTAAACTAGTAATTAAACCAATCCTTAATTATAATTTAAATCTCAAATTTTCACCCAATTCATATGTAAATCATGATTAATTTCACCTACACTAACATGATCACGATTATTGCTAAAAGAAATCAAGTCATAAACAATTGCCTCGAATAGAATGGTCTGATCCATTCATGATGTTGGTATACATACGTTCCTTGTCTTTCGATCTATACGATGGTGGTGGTGGTTGTTCAAGGGTGGTGTTAAGTGGTTCCTTTCCTTGGGACTTTGCTCTCTGTCACCCTCTGTGGCTCTCTCTTGATTTTTGTGTAACTTAACCCTAATGTAACTCCCGTAGATGATATAATTATTCTCTAATTTTCATCCATTTAATTTTCCCAAAAATCCAAATTACAAAACTACCCCTACGGGGTGCCGGTTTGGCCTGAAATCTCTCGGAGTCCAAATAAAATACTTGGGTAGAGTTTTTTGACTAATTCAACCCTCTCGGACTCAACGACGCACTCAAAATGACCATAAGAGTTAATAAAAATAAATTATCTTTCTATCCCAATCAATCAGTCCCGACACGACTCACATGCGCGTCAAACTTAATTTACCAAATTGTCGTATTTCTCACTTCTGACAATTTATCAAATATCATAATTCCATATTACATATCACACAGTAATATTTAATAGTTCACAATAATAAGTATTAATCCTTGGCACACTAGTTAATAATTATTTTAATCCGAATTAATAACAAATTAATTTCTCGCATTTTAATTTAATCAATCCAACAATAATAATTAATTGCATACATATTCCCATAATAATAATAATTAATCACATAATTATTTAAATCGTCAAAAATACGGGGTGTTGATACCAAAATTAATATGCTGATGTGGACGAATAGTATGAAGACACGTGTCAATCTACGTGGCACAATAACAGCGAGGAAGATCATTTACTGAACAACTATGGTTGGTACCGAGCAACGAGAATACACCGAGGAGCTCTATCATGCCGAGGAACTCCATCCGAGGAACTCCATCATCCCGAGATACTCTAAGCACTCCGAGGAACTCTTAATCAACGAGCAACTAAGGCGGTCCGAACTGCACCTCGGCCGTGTCATCAATTATCAGACGGACAACTGTTCAACTATTCATTAGATTCTTGACGCACACGCTGCATTAAATGTATTACCCATTCATATGTATATCATTTAATGTATTGGACCTTTCATGTACAGCCTTGAGGCTATAAATACCTTGTATCAATCCCATTCAAAGGGACCGGAATTTCTTGAGAGAACTTGTAATCAAGAATTCCACAAACACTCAGCAATAACATAACAGTGGACGTAGGCTTTATTCCTAGCCGAACCACTTTAAAAATCTTTATTTTATTTATTTATCTGTGATTGAAGAATTAGAGTGATCTAGTTTTTTACATCAACAGATTGGCGCCGTCTGTGGGAAACGACTGTTGTTATCGTTTTTCATAAAAATCATTTGTCACCAATGGCAGATAATCCAGAATCCAGTAATCGAAATGCTGGAAATACTGGAAATCTTCCAAATCCATCTGCATCTCCAGATCTGGCCGGAATTATGATGAATCTGGCTCAGGGACAAACCGCCATGCAAGAATCTATGAGGCAACTCCTTCAAACTCTTCAAGGCGGTGTACCTACTCATTCAGGGCAAAGGACTGATCATGGGCAATCACGATCCAGACGTATTGGGTCATATCGCAATGGGGAATCCAATGATTCTTCTTATCAACCTGGGCGAACTTCATCAATACGGGCTACGGATACTGATCAACATATCTCTCTTTCTCCTGAGAGAATTAGCGCTTTAGAAAGATTAAGCAGGGTGTCTCCTTTCAGTCGGTTAGGACCAAGGAGGAACATGAGTCCACCTAGGGCTCCATCAGGAAGTTTTCGACCACCACCAGGTTCGAGAGAAAGATCTGCCCAATCACGACCAATTACTCGTCGAGATAAATCTCAGGAAGCTACGTCAGAGCAATCAGTTGCTCAGACTAAGCGGCCCGAGGAAGGGAATGAAGCATGGAAAGGTTCCATTCAACGATTGGAGGATAGACTGGGAGAAATGGCTAAGGCGAGGAACCCCTTACAGAGAACTTTTGTTCAAGGGACACCTTTTGTGCAAGCCATTGTGGATTTCCCCACACCGTCGAAATTCAAAGCACCTGTAGTGACCCCCAAGTACGATGGGAAGACGGATCCCGTACTTCATATAGAGCAATACCAAGCTGCTGCAGATATCTACGCTGTCCCCGACGAGATGAGGTGTAGAGCATTCTCGGGAACTCTTACCGGATCTGCACAGATATGGTACAATAATCTTCCTCGGGGTAAGATTTCAACTTTTGTTCAGTTAGCCGAGCTGTTTATTGGTAATTTTTGTTTTGGAGCAAAACCAGTAAAGCGAGTAGCGCACTTACTAAGTGTTAGACAAAAATCAGGAGAAAGTACTAGAGATTACATAACTCGTTTCAATAACGAGAAGTTGGAAGTCATAGATTATGAAGAAAAGACAGCAATCACTGCTTTGATGAGTGGTTTGCTGCCTAACAAGCTATACTATACTCTGGCCAAAGATCCGCCTAAAAATATGTCGGAATTGATGGCAAAGGCGGCCAAAATCATGAATGCCGAGGAGGCTATGACTGCGAAGAAGAATATGGATAAAGAAGTTAAAGTGGAGGTCGACAACTCTAAAAAGAAAGATCAGAAAGGTACTGGTGGTGACAAATATTCTAGGAATAACAGGATAAAGTTGGAAGCCCTAAAGAAGTATGATAATTATACTCCATTGAAAATGGGTATTAATCATGTTTTAGAAGAAATCAGGAATAACGAGGAAATCAAATGGCCAGAGAAACTGAAGACTGATCCAGACATGAGGAATAAGACCAAATATTGCGAGTTTCACAAAGATCATGGCCATATGACCAAAAATTGTATAGCCCTTCAGAACGAGATTGAAACACTCATTCGAAGAGGAAAATTATCAAAGTATGTAGATCGCAGAGGTGAGAGGACAAATGAGGACAGAATTAGAAAGAGATCTAGATCTCCTCGTCGTGCAGAGGAGAAAAAGAGGAGGGACCATGAAGAGGATCCAGATGATGA
The DNA here is from genome assembly GCA_949130495.1 of Sambucus nigra. NCBI lineage: Eukaryota > Viridiplantae > Streptophyta > Magnoliopsida > Dipsacales > Adoxaceae > Sambucus > Sambucus nigra. Next base: position 315,329,822 of record OX422219.1, on the reverse strand, counting down.
CCTCGATCTTCCCAAGAAGCCAAGAAAACCTGAACGAGAGGTATTTTCCATACGTTTTGGATCATTTCATTGTAACGTTATTACAGGGGGAGATGCAGGAGGAGGAGACCTTACTGCAGAAAGAAAAGCTTATCTCGGAGAGGCTCAAGCTTGCTCATATATTCAGCGAATAAACCTGGCCGAGGATGATCGTCCGAGGAAGGTAAACAAAGAGAAGCTAGTAATTGGTTTTTCAAAAAATGACCTGGCAGGTGTTCTTTACCCTCATGATGATCCTTTGGTGATCAAAATGAGAATGAAGGACGTGATCATTTCAAGGGTGTTGGTAGATAATGGTAGTTCGGCAGACATCATGTACTATTCATGCTTTGATAGCTTGAATTTGAAATTATCCCAATTAGAACCTTATCACAGACCCCTTCTGGGTTTTGCTGGCGAGAAAGTTTTTCCACTTGGGACGATCAAGTTGGATATATTCATTGGAACCTGGCCTGTTTGTCGAACAGAAAGAATACGATTCTTTGTGATGGATAAGAATGTGCAGTCAGCCTACAACATCATCATGGGAAGAGTTGGATTGAAGAAGTTCGAAGCCGTTCCTTCTACAGTACATCAATGTTTGAAATTCCCAACAAATTTTGGAGTTGGAGTGGTGAAAGGTGATCAAAAAGTAGCTCGGGAATGCTATTATTCGTCGGCCGAGCAAGAAGAACTAGAAGGATCGATGAAAAAGACTACTACTTACCAGGTGGAGGAAGGTACAGAAATTGAAACTCTTGATCCCAGGGATGAATCTCAACTTGTAAAAGGACAGGTGATGGAATCTACAGAAAATGTTATTTTGGACGACGAACATCCTGAACGAATAACCCAGATAGGTTCATCGTTGGATATGTCAATAAAAGAGGAGTTGATAACTTTCTTGAAGAATAGGAAAAATACTTTTGCTTGGAGTCATGAAGACATGCCAGGAATAGATCCAAACTTCTTATGTCATGAACTCAATGTGAATAAGGAGATTAAACCTGTAAAGCAGAGAAGAAGGGTGTTTAGTCCCGAGAAGAATCAAGCCATACAAGAGGAAGTCGAGAAACTCCAGAAAGCCCAATTCATTGAAGATGTAAAATATCCAGATTGGTTGGCTAATGTGGTGATGGTAAAGAAGAAAAACAACAAATGGAGAATGTGTGTCGATTTCACCGATCTCAATAAGGCATGCCCCAAGGATCATTTTCCATTGCCCAGAATTGATCAACTGGTGGATGCTACCTCGGGACACGAGCTACTCAGCTTCATGGATGCTTACTCTGGCTACAACCAGATCAAAATGAAACCTGAAGACAGGGAAAGTACTTCTTTTATTACCCCTAGGGGAACTTATTGTTATAATGTTATGCCTTTTGGTTTAAAAAATGCAGGTGCAACATATCAGCGGTTGATGAACAAGGTTTTTACTGAACAAATCAGCCACAACATGGAGGTCTATGTCGATGACATGCTCACTAAAAGCAAGAAAGCTGCTGATCATTTGGTTGACTTGAGTCAAACTTTTGATCAATTGGATAAATACCAAATGAAGCTTAACCCGACGAAGTGCACCTTTGGAGTACGAGAAGGAATGTTCCTCGGATACATCGTCAATCAGCGAGGTATTGAGGCAAATCCAGATAAGATCAAAGCTCTTCTAGGGCTGCGATCTCCGACGACGAAGAAAGAAGTGCAGAGTCTTACCGGACGAGTTGCAGCGCTCAACAGATTTGTATCTCGAGCAACTGATAAATGCATACCATTCTTCAAAACACTTCGAAAAACCTTTGAATGGAATGAGGAATGTGAAAAGGCTTTTCAAGACTTGAAGAAATATTTGGGAGCACCTCCACTGTTGTCCAGACCAATAACAGGAGAAAAGTTGTATTTGTATTTGGCAGTATCAGAGAACGCAGTCAGTTCAGCGTTGATCAGATTGGAGAATGGAGTCCAGAAGCCAATTTATTACACAAGTAAGGCTTTCCGAGGTGCAGAAATCAGGTACCCAAAGCTAGAAAAATTGGCATTGGCACTAATTGAAGCAAGCAGAAGAATGAGGCCATATTTCCAAGCCCATACCATCATCGTTTATACTGATATGCCATTGAGACAAGCCCTCCATAAGCCAGAAAAATCAGGGAGACTGATGTACTGGGCAGTAGAACTTGGTGAATATGATATTGTATATGAGCCCAGATCATCATTGAAGGGGCAGGCTGTAGCAGATTTTATAGCAGAGTTCACATACCCTGATACCCCCGAGGAGCAAAAGATGCCTGCTGATTTACCTGTGGACGATACAGGATCAACAGAAACATTTACTGACCTACCTGTGGACGATACAGGATCAGCAGAAATAGGTCCAAACCAACCAAGGTTGGTAAAAGGACTTGTGGATGTAGAGAAATCATTATATTCAAACTCAGACCAGCCACGGTTGGTAAAAGAGTACGAGCAGATGACTGACGAGGAGCGAAAGATACCGGGGGATGACGGAAGAAGACAGCAGATATTTTATCGAGGAACTCTGACAGATAAGAAATTTGAAGACGAAATACCTACATGGAGATTATATGTAGATGGATCATCCTGCACAGCTGGTTGTGGAGCAGGAATTGTTTTGATCACTCCAGACGAGATTGACATGGAATATGCTTTGCGATTCCAATTCAAAGCCTCTAACAATGAAGCGGAGTATGAGGCCATGATAGCAGGTCTTAATCTAGCAAAGACTATGGAAGCACAACAAATGATGGTATTCAGTGATTCTCAATTAATTGTGTATCAGATGATGGGAATGTATGCGGTTAAAGGAGATTTAATGATCAAATATCATGCAAAGGTGATGAAATTGTTGACAGAATTTGAGGCCATTCAATTGGTGAGAATACCGAGGATGGAGAATGTACAAGCAGATGCACTGGCCCGACTAGCATCAGCTACTCGTACCGAGATGCGAAGAACCATACCGATTGAAGTATTAGAAGGTCGGAGCATAGATGAAGATCTGACAACGAATGTGATTACCCTTGATTTAGGACCATCTTGGATGGATCCAATCAGGAAATATGTTGAAGAGGGCGAATTGCCGGAGGACAAACTCGCTGCCAAGAAACTGAAGTATAAAGCTTCTCGGTATGTATTAACTAATGGTATTTTGTATAGACGAGGAATTATGGCAGGTTTGCAGAGATGTGTACATCCCACCGAGGTGAAAGAATTGATTGAAGAAATCCATGAAGGATCTTGTGGAGCTCATGTAGCAGGTCGAACACTTTTACAAAGAGTGATGACACAGGGATATTACTGGCCGACAATGAGGGCTGATTGTATAGCCTATGCCAAGAAATGTGACAAGTGCCAACGTTTTTCTTCCATCCGACGAACTCCACAAGCATTTCTAACACCAATAACTTCCCCTTGGCCATTTGCCATGTGGGGAATTGATTTGGTTGGACCACTGCCGACCACCCGAGGAAGATTCAAGTATCTCGTAGTTGCAGTGGACTATTTTACTAAGTGGGTGGAAGCTGAGCCTCTTATCAATATGACGTACGAGAAGGTATACCAGTTTATATGGAAGAATATCATTTGTCGATATGGTCTCCCTCATGCTTTCATCACAGATCATGGAACACAATTTGATAATGAAGAATTTGCTGCCTATTGTCATCAGTCGAACGTTTTGAAGTTTCATTCAGCACCAGGACATCCCCAAAGCAATGGACAGACTGAAGTGACGAACAGAACATTACTAAATGGGTTGAAAAAGAGGCTAAGTGAAGCTAAAGCAAATTGGATTAATGAGCTCCAATCAGTATTATGGGCCTACCGAACAACTCCCCGAGCAGCAACTGGAGAATCACCATATATGCTAGCATTTGGAAGTGAGGCTGTGATACCGGCCGAGTTGGGTCTCCCAACGCATAGAGTGCTGAATTTCAACTCTCCGATCAGTGACTTGATGAGAAGAATGGATTTGGATATGCTCGAAGAAGTAAGAGAAGAGGCAGCCATTAGGAATGCTGCTTATCAACAACGAACAGCTCTGTTCTACAACAAAAGGGTGAAGAAATGCGATTTGAAGGAGGGTGATTATGTGCTGAAGAAAGTCATTCAGAAACAGAATAAACTGGAAGCAAACTGGCATGGACCTTACCGAGTTACAGAGGTTGTTCGACCTGGAACCTACAGAATAGCAACTCTAGAAGGAGAAGAATTTCAGAATGCATGGAATGCTGAACACCTGCGAAAGTATTATCAGTAATGAAAAATGTAAAGTATTTCCTTCATTATGAATAAAACGAGGATGGTTCACCATTTTCTTTCTGTTGAAAGTTTTTCGGGGAATATTAGTGTTGAACACTACACTGCTTGACAAGAAGAAGACTGCTCTACGGAGTCATGCTCTACGGAGCCATGCTCTACGGAGTCAAGCTCTACGGAGCGCTCTACGGAGCAAAAGTGCTATAAGTAGCCAACCTCCTTTGGTTAGGAGGATAAGCTCTCCGGAGCGCTCTACGGAGCAAAAGTGCTATAAGTAGCCAACCTCCTTTGGTTAGGAGGATAAGCTCTCCGGAGCGCTCTACGGAGCAAAAGTGCTATAAGTAGCCAACCTCCTTTGGTTAGGAGGATAAGCTCTCCGGAGCGCTCTACGGAGCAAAAGTGCTATAAGTAGCCAACCTCCTTTGGTTAGGAGGACATGCTCCAAGGAGCCAAAAAGTTCGAAAGAACCCTACTACTCCTTTGATTAGGAGGTGTAGACCAGCATGATCAACTACGGTTGGTAAGACTTTATATACTCTCGCATTACAGCTTATGTTTGTCGGGAGGTAACATTATTACAAAAAGTTCTTTAAAGAACAAAATATTCCAAACTGTACCAAGTATGGTTGGTCGGGGATAAAAACCCACTAACTGTAGTTGGTCGACGAGGATAAAAGTATTGACCTTAGTTGGTCGGACACATGTTTATATTTGAAAATTGAACCAAGTATGGTTGGTCAGGGATAGAAACCCATCAACTGTGTTTGGTCGACAAACATTATTTATCCACCTTGGTTGGTTGGAAACAATTTTGAACAATTTATGCTTATTATAAATTCTAATTTGGTTGATGAACCATATAATTTGCAAACAGAAAAATAGCTATTGGCAAAACAGAAAATGAAACTCTTTCATTAAGATAAAAATGTATTACATGTTACATGTATGTGCTAACTATTACATTAAAGATTCCTACTCTATTGGTTTCTTTCCTTTGTCCTTTGAGACAGGTTCCTCGCCAGCAGGAGGATCCTCTAGACAAAGAGGAGAATTAATAAAGTTCATGTCCTTCAGCATTCTGACATTCATTATTGTAGGAGTGTCCAACAGGTGCTCAGGACGAGATACTTCAACTTGAGAATGAAGGTTATAATCACCAAGATATTTAGAGATCAAACTCCGAGGAATGGAGCGAGCAGGAATCCATGCCATATCCAATTTATAGGGAGGAACAGGCAAGTCTAGCAATCCAGGAGCATGATAATCCCATAAATAATGACCTTGTTCCAATTTTAATACACCCAGGGCGTTCAACCATCCCTGCTTATAACCTTCGTTGTTAGCATTTTCAAGGCGATCATCCAAATGGTAAAGAGCTTCATTATAGCCTGCATTCCAGAACTCCCGAGGCTGTTTATGGAATTGGAAAGTTAATCTATCTACTTGCTCGAGAAAGTTCTTGATAAGAGCATCTTTATTATTCAGATCAGACTTCATCGCAGCCAATTGATCCTCTAAAGATAAATTTTTCTTAGACAAATCAGACAGAGCACGATCCTTAACATTCAGTTGGAATGCTTGAGTTTCCAGAGTAGATTGGGTGCGAGATTCTTCAACACTACGGCCAAGAACTCTTGATCGGCTCCGAGAAGCAACTGGAGAACTTTGCTCCTCGACGATTCTTCCTCGTCCCCGAGAACTCCTTCCTCGCCCCCGAGCATTCACAGGGATAATAGACTTTTTCAAGTCATCCAACTCTTGCCTTAGTTTGGCGTTTTCAACCTCTAGAAACGAAAAACCTTCATCAGTAACTGGTACTAATGCAGTGGAAGAGGAGGCAACGGATTCGTATTGAGCCAATCTTTTCTGCAGACTATTATTTTCTTGTTCCAGGATCTCGGCAATTTGTCGGCAGCCTTCAACTTCACCTTTTAGGGTCCTTTCCCTAATGTCATATGCAGCAATGATCTTTTTATGACCTGTATCAGAGGAAAGTTGTTGATATCTATTTTCATATTCCTCGTGTAATGAAGCCATCGATTTATTGTGCTGGCCTTGGAGATCCTTTAAGGAACAATGCAGCTCTTCAATCAATTCATAATAAGCGATATTGTTAGCTACAGCTCGGTCGAGTAAATTTTTCAAGTACCGATAAGCCTCAGTCGCCTGTTCTGAAGCATCATGACCAAGAATGTCAGCAATTTCAGAAGAACTAAGGTCTGTATGACCAGCCCTATAGTATTGGTGACATTGCTGCATCAGCTCGGTATCATGAGAAGAGATTAGTTCCATTCTAGCAACAAACTAAAGACAAGAAAAAGACAACAATCAACAAAGAATCATCAATAACGGCGATGAGTAAAGAAGTATTTTATTAGATCATAAAAGGATTACAGTGTTCGATTACAAATGATAAAAGATAAGAATGATACCGAACAACTTCACACCTTTTCCTTGTCTCCCAAGACTTTCTCGGGAGGCTGGGACGAGGAGCTCGGTTGCTCGGTGATAACAACAGCTTGATCAGCAGAAATCTTCTCGGCAGAAGGAGGCATAGAAGAAATATCCTCAATGACAAAGGGTTGAGAAGCAGAAATGGGGACATCCACAGCCATGGAAGATTCATCTGATGCAGGTTCATCTTCTTCTTCTTCTACAATTAGTGGAGGAGGACCAGGGAGATGCCGTTGGAATAGCTCAGAATTGTCTTGGATTTTTAGCTCTTGTAGAGCAGCTACCCAACCGTCATGGAAGTATTTCAACTCCCCATATTTGACTTGAGATGTCATAGCTGCAATCCCTTTATCCCATCCTTTTTCCCAACCAGCACTGAAATGTTTCCTAACTGCAACTTTTCTTTTCAACTGCTCCGAGGAGAGTTTGACATCCAATTGTTCTTTCTGGATTTTGATGTCTCGCAGGATAGACAGTTCTTCTTCTGCCTTCTTCAGTTGGTCATCGCACTTTTGCTGATTGACCTCTAAGCTTTTCACTTTCTCCTCCAAATTCTTGGAGGTTTCAGCCATCTTCATTTTATCAGCCTCAGCTGCAGCCAATTTTTTCTCCCAGGCAGCTTTCTCCTCAACGTACTGCTGGCGAGATTCTTTCACAGATTGGGCTAAACCCAAGAGGGCATCGTCAACATCGGACGAGGAACTAGAAGCTTTAATAGCTTGATCTTTCTTCACGATGGTATTGAAACAGTTCACCAGCTGAAAGATAAGAAAAACAATAAAGTCAATACAAATGCAAGAAATCAAGAAAAACAAAGAAAGACCAAAGGTATGAGAAATTTACTGAAGAAAGATGGCGAGCAGCTAGGGATGTCAGTGTATCCCTAGGAATCTTTTCATCAACCCCGAGAACCTCGGGTATAACTGAGCTCATTGAAGAGCTCGGAAGAATGATTTTTGAAATACTACTACCACCAGCGGGTAGAGAAGATGCAGTTCCAGCAAGATTAACCGAGGATGATTTCCTCAATCTCTTCAAAGGAGGGTCAGCAGCATCAACCAAGGAAGAGGTCTTGGTCGGAGAAATTGTAATTACATCAGCTTTCTTGCTCGGGGCCACTGGGGGCTTCTCGGCAACTTTGGAGGAACTAACATATACTTTTTTAGTCCCCTCTGGGACATCAATTTTACCTTTCTTTGCTTCAACAGCAGAAGAAATTTCACCAAATAGAGCAGGAGGAGCTCTTTTCTTGCCCATTCTCTGAGATAGGGGAATATGAGAATCTGAAGATGAACTTTCTGGTGTTGAGGCTGGTTCAACAGGGCGAGCAGTATAAGAGGTTGTGTAGCTCTTATACTGCAGCAAATATGATGCAGATCTAATATGCTCGTCTGCAATCGTCTTATGCAAATTCCAGATAAGTTTTAAATGCTTGATATTCACTTCCGACTCTTTTGGAGTTTTTCTTTTACTATCAACTGCAAATAAATACATAAATCTCAGTCATACATTTTGTCAAACATGATGAATACGCAATTTCATAAGTAAAATAAAAATGAAAAATAAACCTATCCCATTGCCGTATGGGGGGCATCTGGGACCGTTGTATACTTCATTCCCAGATAAAGGCGCGTGTTGCCAATTTTTTATGACCAACCCATGCTCAAAATAATCTCTATTTGAATCAGGGAGGTTAACTACAAGGGCTCTATTTAAAAACCTAGTTTTTAAATAATAAATATTATCTAAAGTGGCCCATTTATAGCAGTACATGATTTCTGGGATCCCTATACGAGTCCCATGAGTTAGATTTAACTTGTGCACCCCGTTAATTATTCTCCATGAATTGGGGGCTATTTTTGCAGGAACAAGATCAAAATATTGACAAAACTCAAGACATAATGGATTTGGGGGAAAAGAAAAACCACATTCAGCAATGAAAAGACTGGGGAACCAATGTCCCTCAGCCAATCGAAAGTAATCTAAAGGCTCAGAAAGAACCTCTAGAGTTACCCAAGAAGGAATGGAAAAGTCAGAACGAAATTTCTCAGCAGATTCAACAATATAAACCATATTGAATAAAAGAGATGCAGAAGAAAGGAAGAAAATCTTACAGAAAGAAAGGAGATATGTTGACAACGAACGGAAACAATGATGAACACACAAGAGAGAGGAAGAGAATAGAAAACTTGAAGGCAGAAAAATGGAAAGTGTAGACGACGGTATGGTTACCAAAGGGGTTTAAATACTTTACATTGGGAAACGGCGAAAGAAATGATTACTAAAAAGAAACTACTGAACTTCCGGCGGCTAAAAAGACAAAAGTTGCACGAAGATCGAAGCGCTTATAAAAAGGCGGAAACTGCGAAATGAGAAGGAAATTTGAATACAATGCTCCTAAAACCCAGGAAGGTCATTTAATATTACCATATACCGAGAAAGAATGTCCCATACTCCTCAAAGTTCGAAATATGAAACATTGGGGGCTTCTGTTGATACCAAAATTAATATGCTGATGTGGACGAATAGTATGAAGACACGTGTCAATCTACGTGGCACAATAACAGCGAGGAAGATCATTTACTGAACAACTATGGTTGGTACCGAGCAACGAGAATACACCGAGGAGCTCTATCATGCCGAGGAACTCCATCCGAGGAACTCCATCATCCCGAGATACTCTAAGCACTCCGAGGAACTCTTAATCAACGAGCAACTAAGGCGGTCCGAACTGCACCTCGGCCGTGTCATCAATTATCAGACGGACAACTGTTCAACTATTCATTAGATTCTTGACGCACACGCTGCATTAAATGTATTACCCATTCATATGTATATCATTTAATGTATTGGACCTTTCATGTACAGCCTTGAGGCTATAAATACCTTGTATCAATCCCATTCAAAGGGACCGGAATTTCTTGAGAGAACTTGTAATCAAGAATTCCACAAACACTCAGCAATAACATAACAGTGGACGTAGGCTTTATTCCTAGCCGAACCACTTTAAAAATCTTTGTTTTATTTATTTATCTGTGATTGAAGAATTAGAGTGATCTAGTTTTTTACATCAACACGGGGTGTTACATACTTCCCCTCTTATAACGAAATTTCATCCCGAAATTCAGAAAAAGTATACCAGTTGCAGACAATGTTGTAAAAATATTGCGCATCGCATCCTTGTGCTCCCAAGTAAGCTACTCCATACCACCCATATAGTACGCTATCAAATACCCTTAATAATGAACACTTTAATTGTGTTTGTTTTAAAATCCAGGTTACCCTGTCATGTAGACTCCTCCCTAAGCCTTACCATTTAAGTTTCACTACTTACTATATTATAGATATTCAGTATCTAGCCTTCTATTATTTGCACCTTAATCGATTTATCCTCCTTTCAGATACATACGACTTTGTCTCGTGTTGTTCGTACAAGAAAATTTGTTGTGCAATATATATTTCACATAATATATACGATAATATCAATTCCTCTCCAATATTTGTAATCATAACTGGTCCCCCACCTTTAACTATCAAGTAGGACAACAAAAAAGTTTACCGTGCCATACTTCTACTAGCACTCTGCCCGAACGTGAACTTATAGGAGTTATTTGGACACAACTCCACTAGGGGAAGGTACTGCTCTCGTCCTCCCTTAAGATTTAAGGGTACACATAAAATTTTCTCCCCATCATCTGATTAGACTTCTTGTTCTTCCCTTCCCTCTGCGGTTGGTAGGCTGTACTCAATCGCATCTCGGTACCTATGGCTTCACTATCTCTTCTTCATAAGGATTCTATGCATAATGTCCCGTAGTATGATCATCCCAATTGGCATAACATGATTTACTTCACTCTACTGCTCCTTATCACATATATAGGATCATGACCACTTTAGAAAGTATTACTTCATGAGAAGATCCTTGGGAATACTCTCCCATTCACTGGTGGAAGAAACCTCTACTGGTTTCAGATTTGTCCACCTTTTTTCCAACAGTCAGGTGACCCATTGTAAGACGAACTTTGCAATATTACCTTACATCGTAACCCATCATCACTGTTATTTGTATCTTGATACATTTTTTACTCTCTTGAATAAATTTCAGTTTATATTGAAATGTAAGTCTCTGACAAATCTTAATGAATAAGCTTCGGCTTACCCGACTACATGCTATCGAATTCACATTCTAATAATAATCCACTGCCTGACTCGATCACCTAGGGCACCCATACACCCTATGCCTCGCGCGTTATTGTACGAATGACATGTAATTTCCTTACTTTAATTCTTACACACTCGGTATGTTGATGTGGTAGGGGTGCACTCAATCACCCCACTAGTCAAAACTTAATCAATCCTTCAATGGTATCATTGCTCTATTCATAATGATACTAAGAACAGGCGACTCTATTGGCCTTAAGTCATAAAAGAATTATCAACTCTCAATTATATTCTCCTATAGGTACAATAACCAACATACAAAACTTATGTACTATCAACCAAACTTCTATCCAACTCCTGTCGTTCGCTAGTTTCATGCGTGGGATATCTCGCAAAGCGAAATCCAAACAAGGAACCCCCCGATACACTACTATCTAACCTAGTCAGTTGTTGAGATCCGCAAGGCCTCCAGTGCATACTATGTAGCAGTCCATACTATGTATGTCTATACAATAATCGTATGCTGAAATAAGAGTTTGCTCATCCCCTCTTATGTCCCTAAACATAACATGAAGCATGGCGCTCTCACTATCCCAGGTACTCAACGCTATATATATATAACGAGCTATATCTCTCTGCTCGAAGAAGAACACAATGCATGATGAGTCTCCTCAATAAAATAAATTCTTATGCACTGGAATCACATATAACTAGAGAACATACTCGCTGAGGTCTATAATGCCATGAAAATTTTAATATATTTATATATTTGGGACCAACCCTATTTTAGGTGGCGCCGAACAAAATAAACATCATTTCCCCAGGATTATCTGGCACGACAGTTATATCACTCAATCTACTATCGTTTAACCATACAGAAATTAATCACTACACATTACTATAATAAACTCCACTAAAGCTAACTCAATGCAGTAGTAAATTATAACAACAAAACAAATTCTTAGGGCCCACCCGGTTCACTCACGGGCGACATCAAAATGCCCTGCTATCAATAAGAAATACATTTGTAAGGAGATCGTTAAAACTAACTTTCCCACTAAACTCGACCCGCAGGCGAAGTTTAGCGTTTCCAATTTATATATGAATTGTGACACATCCATGCCACTAGAATTAATCCTTTTCCCACAAGGATGACGCAAAATCTCACAAGTCTCGCCTAATCATAGGGTCCTAGCACGTGGCTACCAACACGATCCATGAATATCTGCAATCGTTACACATCTTAGGATTTTATCCTATAGTTGTCCCTTCTCATTGTGGACAATTTATTCCATTATGTGGATTTCACACCCATTATTGAAACATTGGCCCAAACTCTCTAGGCCTCAATTATGGCTTTACTGAACTCCCGTTTACATCCCGAGCCCCGTCGACCCTGACATACTATATGCTACTATTAACGAGGACTCTACTAGTCCAACCTGAACCCATCACTCTCGAGTGTAAATTTTCTTGGGCCTACTTCTCTTGACCCAATTTCCTTTGCTGGAAGTCTCACTCCTCTAGTTGTTATGCCTAACTAGCACGGTTTACCATTTCTAATCTTTTCGGTCTCACTTCTCAATTGTGAACACATTCAACACTTGTAGTTCTACTTTCTTCACATAGGAAAACTTCACGATCCACTTCCTCGTCACTAGTCCCACTGACCATTTTGGAATGTCCTTCCCTCACACCAGTAGTCTTAACTCACAATTGTTCTTTTGTTGTCCCTTTGGCTACATTGGCCATTCAGAACTATGGTTGGCCTCTACAGCCCTGATTAACTTCATCGTCCTCTTGAAGTTAATCATTTAAAATCATCTAACCGAGTTCCCTATTGGGTATACTCTCATGTGGGGTTTTACTAACACCGTTAAATTCAGTTTTTTCTCTTCAGCAGATTCTTTTACTCCCTTCTCTTGGAAGCATTAACATTATCATACTAATGCATGATCTTGACGAGCTCGTCACTAGTCATCCTAGCTGTATTTCCCATTCACACTGGTATTCTACTCACGGGTCCTTTATCAACTATAAACCCTTTGGATAATTTATACCCCTATTCCAGGTACGAAGTTCGATATGCAATTCAACCTTTCTCTCACGATCGGTTTCTATCTTACCCATTGTGCTAAACATCAAAATCTCACTCGCATTTTGTTAGCACATCGAATGAAAGACCTCACGGTCAAATCGTACCCAAATTTATCTCTAAATTTCAAACACACTTCTTCATATATGGCGATGGACTCTAATCATTACATGATGCTCCTAAGAGTTATAGCTTTTAACTCCAAATTTAATTCCAAGTGTCGTCACACCCCACTCCACACAATTGCCTTCGGATTTTCTACCTCCGTTGGTCTGTTACACTTTCTCTTTTTCTTCTCCGCATTTTCACCTATGGATTTTCAAAAGAGTTCCTCTGATTCCCCCCTTTATCGACCATGCTAGGTGGTCCTGAAATCACTCCACCGTTATCTATGACTGTGTCTTGGGAACCCATCATTCTCGAGTGATGATTTCACTATCACTTGCTTAAGTAGTTCTTATGGTGATCTTTGTTACGAACACCATTCTCAGATTACTTAATGTCTTGTGTCGCATTTTCTTTTTCTCCTGCATTCCTTCTTACGGACCTCGCTGGTCGTCCTATACTGTTCGGTGTTTAAAGCACACCTGATTTTATATAATGACTTTCGTCCATTATGATTTATAACACGAGAACATAAGTCGCATACGTAAAGGAACACAATAATACTATAATAAGGCTCTACATCAAAGAACGTTACGATGAAATGTAATAAGCCGCACAGATCCTAAGGATACTAGAACCTGATGCTCTGATACCACATGTGGCACCCCCCCAATTAAATAAAGGGTGATCAGTCCTGTACCAATTTAAAACAGAATGTTCGGTTGGTTCATTATTAGCATCACTGTCGAAAAACTTTTTAACATATTAATCACCTAATATAAAATTAAGGTAGGTGTCAAAACATTTCCCATTTAGTAAAATCATGAAAATCCATTTTCATTCAGTCTTAAAATATAAACTATTTACTAGACATAAGAATATAATAAATACTAAACATGAATCAAGTAATGAAATAAATAAGACTGGGTAAAACCTCCCAGTTCAAAACTCCAAATCATAAAATAAACTGAATACAATATCTCTGATGAAGGACTAGAAGTGGACGACACATGCCCTAGATAAGAAGTCTAGATGAAACTGAATGGAAAGAATAAATGTGTCTACTGCAAGGACCTATAATTTCCACCACAGCTGCAACACGTCAAGCAATCCAAATCTCTAAATCTGGTATCCCTGTGGCTGAGCACCTAAAATAATATATATATATATATATATATATGGAAAAAGAGAGAAGAGATATAAGAAACGGGTCAGAGCCCGAGGTTTGAAAAATTATTTAGCAAGTATTTAAAACTGGTTCTTAAAACAAGTCTTATACGCATGTTAGTTATCAAACTCTCACATGAGTTTTTCACCTCTCATCTATTGCGCACGTCTAATGTACATCTAATATCCCCTTGTTATACAACCCAACCCAACTGGTCAGAAACCATACTAATACTAACTCTGCTCTCTAGTAGTATTCCCGTATCGCCCATACAATACGCTATTCAAATAGTTTATCTCACATACTAAGTTTCATTATTCACCGTTCGAATAGTTAATCTTTTATCCATTAAGATTATTTTATTTCTCATTTCCACTTTATCTAATAGTTTGACAAAGTAGAAAGTTCTCCTAGTATACTCATATATATATATATATAGTCTCCTCATCCCTATATATATACATTAATCCTGCACCCTTAGGTTAAGACCACTTGGCGCAATGTAATGATTATTATTATTACTAAGTCTACTAATTTCACACAGTAGAAATATTCACATGTTCATATATATATATATATATATATATATATATATATATATATATATATATATATATATATATATATAGTCATATCATCCCTATAAATATATATATATATATACTAATCCTGCACCCCCGGGCTAAGACCCATTAGTGCACCTATCAAGAAAATTCTGCATCCCCGGGTTAGCACCCAGTAATGTACCTATCAATAATAATCCATCACTCCTGGGTTATCACCCATTAGTGCGCCTATCAAGAGAATCTTGCATCCCTGGCTTAGCACCCATTAATGCACCTATCAATAATAATCCAGCACCCCGGGTTATCACCCATTAGTGAACCTAACAATAGTCATCCTTATACCCCCGGGTTATCATCCATTAGTACACTTAACAATAGAGTTTCTGCACCCCCAGTTATCACTCATTAGTGCGCTTAACTATTAGATTCTTACACCCCCGGGTTATCACCCATTAGTTCTCTTAGCAATAATATCACATAATAGGCATACACACGTCCTATTAAAATTTATAAGTATTTGCCCAACCTACATATATGCTTCTCATACGTATCTTAATCTTAAAACTACGTATAGTATAAATATTTAGATTACAATCTCTCCCGTAATCTCCAAGGTACATTCTCGATATCGAATATTTAAAGTATTAATGCTGACATACTTTTCCAAAATTCTGTCCTGTTTAAATTTACTATCTGGCAGTTTCTCTCACTTAAATAAACCAGTAAACTCAAAACTGGACTCTAAGAAAATTCCCAAAAATTCACCCTATCGCTCGAACCAGAAGGGTTGTCGCTCAAACTATTTCCACATGTCATTTGAGGTCTCGCTCTAACGAGACTTCACGCGACTTCGCGTGAACACGCACTGGTTCGTCCCCTTTGCCCATAATTCAACATTTTTCACCTCTAAGATTCAACACTCAATGCCTCATCATCAATACCCAACAACACATAACAGGTTATAAATCATTCCTAATATCCTAGGATCATTAATTCGTCATTAATCATCATAATTATATAAAATCCCCAAATTAATTCATATGAACCCTAGTTTCCAAAATTTCAATTAAAGTACCTAATCAACCCAGATTCGTTCATCAATATATAATTAAATTTCATGTCTAATCCTCTACATGCATGAAGGACTTTAAACTACTAATTAAACCAATCCTTAATTATAATTTAAATCTCCAATTTTCACCCAATTCATATGTAAATCATGATTAATTTCACCTACACTAACATGAGCACGATTATTGCTAAAAGAAAGCAAGTAATAAACAATTGCCTCGAATAGGATGGTCTGATTCATTCATGATGTTGGTATACATGCGTTCCTTGTCTTTCGATCTATACGATGGTGGTGGTGGTTGTGCAAGGGTGGTGCTAAGTGGTTCCTTTCCTTGGGACTTTGATCTCCCTCACCCTTTGTGGCTATCCCTTGATTTTTATGTAACTTAACCCTAATGTAACTCCCATAGATGATATAATTATTCTCTAATTTTCGTCCATTTAATTTTTCAAAAAATTCAAATTACAAAACTACCCCTACTGGGTGCCGGTCTAGCCTGAAATCTCTCGAAGTCCAAATAAAATACTCGGGTAGAGTTTTCTGTCAATTTCAACCCTCCTGGACTCAACGGCGCACTCGAAATGACCGTAAGAGTTAAAAAAAATCTCTTTGTATCCCAATCAATCAGTCCCGACACGACTCACATGCGCGTCAGACTTAAATTACCAAACTGTCGTATTTCTCACTTTCGACAATTTATCAAATATCATAATTCCATATTACATATCACACAGTAATATTTAATAGTTCACAGCAATAAGTATTAACCTTTGGCATGCTAGTTAATAATTATTTTAATCCGGATTAATAACAAATTAATTTCTTGCATTTTAATTTAATTAATCCAACAACAATAATTAATCGCATACTTATTTCCGTAATAATAATTAATCACATAATTATTTAAATCATCAAAAATACGGGGTGTTATATTACATTTATTTCGTTGTAGCCACTCTTCAAATTGGTATCAGAGCAGGTTACTCTAAGTTACCGAGTGATGTTGATTTTTAAAGTTTTTACCAGATACAATTTCACTACTCAAGTCGTAAAATTGGTATCAGTACCTGTTGCACTAAATTATTGTGTTTGATCCTGTTTTTGTTAAAAATGGCTTTTGGAGGTTTTGATGATTTTCGATGTCAACTTTTTGAAAAGTCTTATTGAAAAATTCACACAAACTCCTTCTTTATATCTTCTATTGAAAATGATTCTGAGAGGTGTTCAGGATGTGAGGGAATTGGTCACACGATAGATGAATGTCCCATAAATTTAAGGAAGAAATTGAATAAGCCAACATCTCATGTTTTTATCCTTAATGATTCGGAGGAAGAAGAAGTTTTTTATGCTTCTAGGCAAGAGATTCGCACCCGTGTGATTAATGATGATAATGAGGATGAGGGGAGTGAGGATCAGCGTGACTTGCAAATGGGTTTCAATGAACTTTATGTTGAAGCTTTGAAAATAAAGAAAGAAAATTTTAAATTGAAAGCTCAATTGAAAGAGAGTGCCTTAAAAAATAATAATGATGTTTTGGTTGAAGAACATAGGGCACGATAGAAACTTTTGAGAGAGAAGCTCGGATATGTCGAGGGTGAGAGAGATGATCTTCAAGTCATGATGGAAGCTATGAAAAAGGATTTTCTTAAGTTGGAGGATTCTAGGCACTTACTTGAATCTAGGATAGGTGAACTTGAGAAAAGTTTGAGAGATTCGAGAAAAGTGAAATTCGATTTGGAGTCTAGGTTTGAAAATCTTGATAAAATTTTAAGGACTGTCCAAATTAAGGAGGATAGGGGTGGTATAGGCTTCGATGAGAGAATCGCACCCATTTCGACAGCCAACCCCACACATGTGAGATAGCCTCCTAGGGTTGTTAGGAGAGATTAGGGTATTTAAGAGAGAGATGTAATAACCCTCGCTTGTGAGACCGTACTTTATAGTAATTACTTTGTATAGTAATTAGAGACCAGTGTGGGGTTATGATTTGAATGTTAATTCAATGTAGAAAAGTTGATATTTATTGTGAGTTAGCATACATATCATAATTATGGGAAAATATTGCTATGTCATGCTTATTAATATAATCTGAATTTAAAATGATATTTGGCTTAATAATGAGACCGGAATCTAAATTGAATTTTAAAATGTCCAAATGATAATTTGGAGGTTGCAGTTGATTCCGGAATGTGCGAAATAGTCAAATAATGTGCCATGTAGTATTTTGTAGTTTTGGGCATTTTTGACTGGTTGTACCTTAATTATGCTATTGCGTATTATTTTATCGCACTTTTGGTTAATTAAGTGGGACATTTACCTTAAGTCACGACTTAAGCCTATTAAGTCTTCTAATTTCCCCAAAATACCTTCCTAAATCTAAGAGAGAGTAAGAGAAGATAAGAGAGAAAGCTTTGGAGATTGAGAGAGAGATTGCTACTACACCAAGGAATCTGCATATTTGCTGAATTAAGGCATGTTTTTACTTGCTAGTTGTGTCTTGAGATAGATGATTGGTTGTGGTAATGGTGTATTGATTTTAGTTTAGCAAACTTAGGGTTTTCTTATGTATTTATGGGTTTTGATTCACTCAAAGATGATTCATGAGGTTCTAAGATGATCAATAGTATCATTGATGTTATTTTAGGGTTGGTATATAAGTTTGGTTTGAAGAGATTGGAGTTGGGGTAGAAAATGGAGTCCAAGACTCCATAGCCAATTCTTGGCAAAATCGCAGGCCCGAATCGATTCGGCCCCCTGGGCGAATCGATTCGGTTAGGTCCAGTGCCCAGGTCTTGTGAACCGAATCGATTCGAAATTCATCCGAATCGATTCGGCAGTTATGCAGAAACCCAGATTTTCTGACCGAATCGATTCGGCTCTCATCCGAATCGATTCGGCAATTATGCAGTATCTCAAACTTTCTGGCCGAATCGATTCGGCCAAGGGGGCGAATCGATTCGGTAGCCCTGCACTTTTCAAAATTTTTCTTTTTCATTTTTTACCCTTTTCTTTAGGATTATTGATTAGGGACCTTCTTAAATGAAGTAAGCACAGGGTTTAGAGTTCTAGTTGAGTTGGGTCGACATCCTAGACTCGAAAGGGTTCATCTAGGATTCATTCAAGGGGGAATTTAAAGTGATGCTTAGGCATTTCTTGTGTCTTGTAGTTTTATAAGGGTCTAGAATCTATTAAAGTCAATTTGGAGACTTTAGAATTCAACTCGAGTTAGATTTGACTTGATGGTTTATAGTAAAGCCTAAAAGAGGCCTTAGGAAGAACTTTGGAGTCTGAATTCCTTTTGAGGATGCTATGTCGGTACGAATTACATATAGTCCCGATCTAACTTATACATTTATTTAAAATGGGAATATTGATAAGGTAAATGATAATTTACTAAATCATGTAATGGAAATTAATAAAATGGATGTTACACACCTCTCTAAATACCATCTTAAGGGAAGTCCGTGCGATAGGTGAAGCCCCTGGCTAATGAATGCAGGGTGGATATAGTCCTAGGCCATATGAGCACTTGTTTTATTTTTTCTGCGATGGGTAGGAGATTCTGGGTGTGGTCTTGACTACCCCGCAGGCATATGGCCGCTTCCCGACGATTTCGATAGGATCCCAGGTTGTCTTATGTTAGGCCCTGGAAGATGATGGTTATTTAGGGACGCGCACAGTGGGGAAACCCGGACGGGCGGTCTTAGAATCGTTATATTTTTATTTATGACTATTCTAATTATCGAGTTGGACTCGATGGAACATTAATGCCATAAAGGGCAAATTTATGCCACAAAGAGCATGATATTGAATTTAGTGCCATATAGAGCACATGATGATAATTATATTCCTGTTAAGGAATGGAAAAGAAGATTGAAATTGAAATATGATGAATGATGTTAAAGGCTCACATGTACTTTAAATTCTGTTTTAAATGAATCTCACTCTATGTAGTCCTTTATCAGATTTAGTTCCGTCCTTTATCAATTTTAGTTCCTTAAATGATGTTACCATGCTAGACTATCTTCCTTGATTATTTTGCATCATTGTCATACCTGTCATTTATCTATTGATCACATATACCCGGACCTGACCGGTTTTCCTTTCTTGTTGTATATGTATATATTTAATTCGTTCAGGTGTTCCGCCGCACGGTCGCCCGTAATGACCTTTCCTTCCATATGTTTTGAGGAGCCGTGACACTGTGTGGGTTTCACGGGAGTTTTGTGTAGACGCCTCTATTTATGTTTCTAGTTATGCTCAGTTTATTCGGGCTTGTTGCCCAACCCGTTGTAATTGTATAATGAATTTATGATGTAATACTTGGTACTAATTGTGTGTTGTATGGTTGTTATTGACCGACGTTTCATTTGGTCCTTTTGTATTTTTGGGTTTCTTATATACGCTTGTGGGGGTTTCCACCCTCTATTTCTATTTTGGGTTGTTGAAAATGTTTTCTTTTCAATTCAAATCAAAGTTTTTGATAACCCGTTTTCTGGAATATAGAGTGGTTATTCCTATACTTTGCATATTGTTGTGATGCTGAGAATGATATTTATCAATGATTTCCTATTTTATCGGGGTATAGGGCTGGCCACCCTTTATTCCGGATAGCGGGTTGTCACAGATGGTATCAGAGCATCAGGTTCTAGAGTCTTTAGGATCTATGCGGACTTGTCACGTTCTACCGTAGCGTTCTTTGATATATAACTTAATGTTAGGATTGTTTCGCTGCCTATGTATGCGATCTTCTTCTAAATAGATTGTCTTATACTATGTTTTAACTCTATCTCGTCTTTATCTCATATGCCGCCGAAGAGAGGACGTCCCGCTAGACGTAATAGGGTTGTTGAGGATGAGTTTGGTCCTCCACCGCAGCAGGGGAATATCAGTGCCGCTGAAGTGGCAAATATTGTGGCCCAAGCTGTCAACGCTGCGATGACTGCAGTGGCCCAACAAATGCCACAAGCTCAAGTGAGGGGACAAGAAGCACTAGTTCCTACGGGACCTTCTCAATGGGAACGGGTGAGGGAGTCTTTCCTTAAGGGACATCCCCCGGAATTCGAGGGAGGTTCGGATGTTATCAAGGCGAACCAGTGGAAGAGAGATATGCAGCGCCATATTAGGATGGTGGAATGTAGTGAGGAGAAAAAGCAAATTCTCGTTACTTTCAAGCTGGTTGGACCGGCCTTACACTGGTGGGAGTCAATGACGACACCCGAGCAAAGGGATACCATGTCCATCACAAATTTTTGGGCTTTGTTTGATGGAAAGTATTTCCCTCCCGCAGTTCAGAGGGAAATGCAGAGGAAGCTGCAGGATTTGGTTCAAGGGGAGAGGTCGGTTGCCGAGTACGAGGAAGAGTTTACCCGGTTAGCCAGTTTCATACCGGATGAGGTAACTATAGAAGCAAAGAGGATCTCCAAGTTTGTGGGAGGTCTACATTGGCGAATAAAACAACATTTGTTGGGAAATCCATCTCTGGTGACTTTTGGTGATGTGATGAATGCCGCTTTACTTCACTGTCAGGAGCACAGATTGTTTTTGCTAAACAAGAAGAAGGTTGTTACTGTGGGACAAGAGGGGAGGCAGGGAGGAGTTGGGAGCGGAGGGGGAACATCATCTTCGTCCCAATCCTCGGGGAACAAGCAGGTTGAGAGGGATCCTCAGCAGGGGGATTCGTCCAAGCGTCAATGGTTCGGTGGGTTTAATGCTGGTGGCAACAACAATGCTAATAGGCAAGGTCAAGGTGGTCAGCAACCACAGGGTGGTAGAGGTGGAAATGGAGGTAGGGGCCAATAGGGCCGAGGTGCGGGGTAATTCCGGAATAACCAAGGTAGGAATCAGGACAATGCAGTGAATAAATGTTTTCATTGTGGGGAGCTGGGCCACTATAAAAGGGCGTGTCCTCAGTTGGTTGGAGGGCATCTTCCTAGGGCCCCACAGCAGCCGTATGTACAGTTCCCGCCCCAAGCGCCAAATCCGGTTGCTCCTCCTCAACAGGGGCAATTGCAGTACGGAAGGGTTTACCATATTCAGGAGGCTTTGCTTCCTCCAGCTCCTCCTGCACCACCAGCGATCGAGGGTAAGTTTCTCATCCATGGGCACATGGGTTGAATTCTATTTGATACGGGTGCTACACATTCCTTTATTTCTACAAGTTTTGCTCAGACTACGGGTTTGATAAAATCTGCTGAAAGTACCTTCACTAGTGTTGAATCCTCTATGGGCGATGGCTCATTGATTTTCTTCGTGTGTAAAAACGTAGGAATTAATCTTGGTGACTTGTGTTTTGATGCCGATTTGCTCGTCCTTGATATGGTCGGGTACGATGTAATTTTGGGCATGGATTGGCTAGTGAAGTACCGTGCCATGGTGAATTGTTACGGGAAGAGTATAGTTTTTGCGGTTCCGGGACAAGAGATGTTCCTAGTAGTTATGCCTTGTATGGAAGGGAGCACGAGTGCTTATTTATATTGTATTGCGGAAGATGCATCTAGAGATGCCGTGGTTCCCCTAGATTCTCTTCCCATCGTTAGGGACTTTGAGGATATCTTTCGGGAGATACCCGGATTACCTCCAAGTCGGGAAATAGAGTTTGTGATTGACTTAATGTCGGGAACTCGACCGATCGCAAAAGCTCCTTATCGAATGTCTCCTATGGAGATGAGAGAGCTAAGAGATCAGATTCAGAAGTTACTGGAGCAGGGCTTTATTAGGCGTAGTACCTCACCGTGGGGCGCTCCAGTTTTGTTTGTGAAGAAGAGAGACAGTTATCTCCGGTTATGCGTGGACTATAGGGAGTTGAATAAAGTCACCATCCGGAATAAATACCATTTACCTCGCATCGACGATTTGTTTGATCAACTTAGGGGAGCTTCCTACTTCTCCAAGATCGACTTGCGGACAGGGTATCACCAATTGAGGATACGAGAGCAAGATGTATCTAAGACAGCCTTTTTGACCCGTTATGGATCTTATGAGTTCTTGGTTATGCCCTTCGGGCTAACCAATGCCCCTGCAGTGTTTATGGACCTTATGAATAGGGTGTTTCGGGATTTCCTTGACCAGTTTGTCATTGTATTTATTGATGACATCCTAGTCTATTCTCAGACAGAGTCGGATCACGCTGCTCACTTGCGGTTGGTCCTGCAGAGATTGAGGGATCATCAATTGTATGCAAATTTTGAGAAGTGTGGCTTCTGGTTGAAGGAAGTTCAATTTTTGGGGCATGTGGTGTCATCCCAAGGTGTGTCTGTGGATCCTAGTAAGGTGATCGCGGTGAAGGAGTGGGGTCAGCCCACGACGCCCACTGAAGTTCGTAGTTTTTTGGGCTTGGCGGGTTATTACCGTCGATTCATTAAGGGCTTTTCTAAGGTTGTTAGCCCATTGACGAATTTGACCCGGAAGGGAGTAAGATTTGTTTGGGACAGTACATGTCAAGCGGCTTTCGATGAGCTCAAGGATAGACTGACTTCAGCTCCAGTTCTGGCATTGCCAAAGCCGGGATTAGAATATCTCGTCTTTACCGATGCATCTCTTCTGGGGCTAGGAGGTGTTTTTCAACAAGAGAGACAACCCATTGCATACGCTTCTCGTAAGTTGAAGCCTCACGAGAGGAACTACCCGGTACATGATTTGGAATTCGCCGCCGTTGTATTTGCCTTGAAGATATGGAAGCATTACCTCTTGGGGGAAAAGTTTAGTCTTTTCACCGACCACAAATCGCTGCAGTACTTATTCTCCCAAAAGGATTTGAACATGCGCCAGCGCCGTTGGTTGGAGTTTGTGAAAGACTACCAATTTGATATTCATTATCACCCCGGGAAGGCGAATGTGGTAGAAGATGCCTTGAGTAGAAAGCCTGATGGAGGCTTAGCTGAGGTGTGGAAAGCTAAGTGGAAAGAACTCAGCCTGGAGGATGCAGGGGTGAGAGCATTCCTTTCTGTGATTACAGTTACTCCGACGATTATAGCAAAGATTGTGGAAGCTCAGAAAAGAGATAAAGTTTGTCAAGACCAGACAAGCCAGTTGTTGTCTGAGGGAGCGGAGTCGTACTCAATTGGTTCTGAGGGTGGACTACGCTTCCAGGGAAGACTTGTGGTTCCCGACGATGGGGATTTGAGACGTGCAGTTATGGAGGAATCCCACGGGTCCAATTCACGGTGCATCCAGGCGGGGACAAGATGTACCAAGATATGCGCCGTTTGTATTGGTGGGCGGGTATGAAGAGGGATATCTCAAAGTTTGTGTCTCAATGCACTACTTGTCAGTTGGTTAAGATTGACCACCAGCGACTGACAGGTTTGTTACAACCACTCGAGATTCCCGTGTGGAAATGGGAGAGCGTTTCGATGGACTTTGTTACGGGCTTGCCTAGATCTCAAAAGGGTCATGACTCAATTTGGGTGATTGTCGACCGTTTGACTAAGTCGGCACACTTCTTACCTGTGCGCACCGATTATGATACCGCTCGTTATGCCCAGTTGTTCATTGAGGAGATTGTCAGACTCCACGGGGTACCTTTGAATATTGTCTCCGACCGAGATAAAATATTCGTGTCCCACTTTTGGCAGAGTTTCCAGGGAGCTATGGGGACCAAGTTGAAGTTAAGCTCTTCCTATCATCCTCAAACAGACGGTCAAACCGAAAGGGTGAATCAGATGTTGGAGGATATGCTTCGCATGTGCATACTCGACTTTAAAGGCAGTTGGGAATAATACCTTCCGTTGGTTGAGTTTGCTTACAACAACTCATACCAATTCACTATTGGAATGGAACCCTATGAAGCTCTATATGGCAGGCCTTGTAGATCGCCCGCTTGTTGGTTGGAAGTGGGTGATAATAAGTTCCTTGGACCTGAAATGATCCAAGATACTTCTTCGAAGATTGAGCTTATTCGAAATCGCATACGGATAGCCCAAGATCGCCAAAAGAGCTACGCCGATGCGGGTAGGAGACATATGGAATTTGAGGTTGGAGACCAAGTGTTGGTGCGAGTGTCCCCGATGAAGGGCATTAAACGTTTCGGGAAGAAAGGAAAGCTTGCACCCCACTTTGTTGGACCTTTTCCGGTGATTGCAAAGGTTGGTCCTGTGGCATACCAACTTGCCTTGCTGGAACCCTTACAACAAATTCATGATGTATTTCATGTCTCCTCTTTGAAAAAGTACAGAAGGAGTGAAGGTGCCCTTTGGCACATTCCTTTCGAAGATATCGATTTGCAGCCCGATGTTTCTTACGAAGAACAACCGGTTGCTATCCTTGAGTTTGGGGAGCGAAAGTTGAGATCTCGTGTGGTGCCCCTAGTGAGAGTTCATTGGAGTCATCATCATGCCAGGGAATCAACTTGGGAACGCGAGGATGAGGTGCGGGAGAAATATCCACATCTTTTCTTATGAGGTATGCCTGAATTTTGGGGGCAAAATTCCCTCTTAAGGGGGGGAGTATGTAATAACCCTCGCTTGTGAGACCGTACTTTATAGTAATTACTTTGTATAGTAATTAGAGACCAGTGTGGGGTTATGATTTGAATGTTAATTCAATGTAGAAAAGTTGATATTTATTGTGAGTTAGCATACATATCATAATTATGGGAAAATATTGCTATGTCATGCTTATTAATATAATCTGAATTTAAAATGATATTTGGCTTAATAATGAGACCGGAATCTAAATTGAATTTTAAAATGTCCAAATGATAATTTGGAGGTTGCAGTTGATTCCGGAATGTGCGAAATAGTCAAATAATGTGCCATGTTGTATTTTGTAGTTTTGGGCATTTTTGACTGGTTGTACCTTAATTATGCTATTGCATATTATTTTATCGCACTTTTGGTTAATTAAGTGGGACATTTACCTTAAGTCATGACTTAAGCCTATTAAGTCTTCTAATTTCCCCAAAATCCCTTCCTAAACCTAAGAGAGAGTAAGAGAAGAGAAGAGAGAAAGCTTTGGAGATTGAGAGAGAGATTGCTACTACACCAAGGAATCTGCATATTTGCTGAATGAAGGCAAGTTTTTACTTGCTATTTGTGTCTTGAGATAGATGATTGGTTGTGGTAATGGTGTATTGATTTTAGTTTAGCAAACTTAGGGTTTTCTTATGTATTTATGGGTTTTGATTCACTCAAAGATGATTCATGAGGTTCTAAGATGATCAATAGTATCATTGATGTTATTTTAGGGTTGGTATATAAGTTTGGTTTGAAGAGATTGGAGTTGGGGTAGAAAATGGAGTCCAAGACTCCATAGCCAATTCTTGGCAAAATCGCAGGCCCGAATCGATTCGGCCCCCTGGGCGAATCGATTCGGTTAGGTCCAGTGCCCAGGTCTTGTGAACCGAATCGATTCGAAATTCATCCGAATCGATTCGGCAGTTATGCAGAAACCCAGATTTTTTGACCGAATCGATTCGGCTCTCATCCGAATCGATTCGGTAATTATGCAGTATCTCAAACTTTCTGGCCGAATCGATTCGGCCAAGGGGGCGAATCGATTCGGTAGCCCTGCACTTTTCAAAATTTTTCTTTTTCATTTTTTACCCTTTTCTTTAGGATTATTGATTAGGGACCTTCTTAAATGAAGTAAACACAGGGTTTAGAGTTCTAGTTGAGTTGGGTCGACATCCTAGACTCGAAAGGGTTCATCTAGGATTCATTCAAGGGGGAATTTAAAAGTGATGCTTAGGCATTTCTTGTGTCTTGTAGTTTTATAAGGGTCTAGAATCTATTAAAGTCAATTTGGAAACTTTAGAATTCAACTCGAGTTAGATTTGACTTGATGGTTTATAGTAAAGCCTAAAAGAGGCCTTGGGAAGAACTTTGGAGTCTGAATTCCTTTTGAGGATGCTATGTCGGTACGAATTACATATAGTCCCGATCTAACTTATACATTTATTTAAAATGGGAATATTGATAAGGTAAATGATAATTTACTAAATCATGTAATGGAAATTAATAAAATGGATGTTACACACCTCTCTAAATACCATCTTAAGGGAAGTCCGTGCGATAGGTGAAGCCCCCTGGCTAATGAATGCAGGGTGGATATAGTCCTAGGCCATATGAGCGCTTGTTTTATTTTTTCTGCGATGGGTAGGAGATTCTGGGTGTGGTCTTGACTACCCCGCAGGCATATGGCCGCTTCCCGACGATTTCGATAGGATCCCAGGTTGTCTTATGTTAGGCCCTGGAAGATGATGGTTATTTAGGGACGCGCACAGTGGGGAAACCCGGACGGGCTGTCTTAGAATCGTTATATTTTTATTTATGACTATTCTAATTATCGAGTTGGACTCGATGGAACATTAATGCCATAAAGAGCAAATTTATGCCACAAAGAGCATGCTATTGAATTTAGTGCCATATAGAGCACATGATGATAATTATATTCCTGTTAAGGAATGGAAAAGAAGATTGAAATTGAAATATGATGAATGATGTTAAAGGCTCACATGTACTTTAAATTCTGTTTT
Organism: Sambucus nigra; assembly: GCA_949130495.1. Taxonomy (NCBI): domain Eukaryota; kingdom Viridiplantae; phylum Streptophyta; class Magnoliopsida; order Dipsacales; family Adoxaceae; genus Sambucus; species Sambucus nigra. The sequence goes on along the minus strand of OX422219.1, from coordinate 315,302,432 downwards.
AAATGAATCTCACTCTATGTAGTCCTTTATCAGATTTAGTTCCGTCCTTTATCAGTTTTAGTTCCTTAAATGATGTTACCATGCTAGACTATCTTCCTTGATTATTGTGCATCATTGTCATACCTATCATTTATCTATTGATCACATATACCCGGCCCTGACCGGTTTTCCTTTCTTGTTGTATATGTATATATTTAATTCGTTCAGGTGTTCCGCCGCACGGTCGCCCGTGATGACCTTTCCTTCCATATGTTTTGAGGAGCCGTGACACTGTGCGGGTTTCACGGGAGTTTTGTGTAGACGCCTCTATTTATGTTTCTAGTTATTCTCAGTTTATTCGGGCTTGTTGCCCAAACCGTTGTAATTGTATAATGAATTTATTATGTAATACTTGGTATTAATTGTGTGTTGTATGGTTGTTATTGACCGACGTTTCATTTGGTCCTTTTGTATTTTTGGGTTTCTTATATACGCTTGTGGGGGTTTCCACACTCTATTTCTATTATGGGTTGTTGAAAATGTTTTCTTTTCAATTCAAATCAAAGTTTTTGATAACCCGTTTTCTGGAATATAGAGTGGTTATTCCTATACTTTGCATATTGTTGTGTTGTTGAGAATGATATTTATCAATGATTTCCTATTTTATCGGGGTATAGGGCTGGCCACCCTTTATTCCGGATAGCGGGTTGTCACAAGAGACACTGAGGGTTGTCAAGCGAGAGCCACCTAGGAACATCGCACGAGAGGCCCCTAGGAATTTGAGGAGAGGACCACCTTTAGGTTACATTCATCACCTGGTTTACACTTTCACACATTGCGGTAAGCAAGGTCATCTTAGGGTTTCTGTTACAAACTTTTAAATGGACCTAGGAAGGTTAATAAAAGAATAAATTCGATTTCTCAAACCCCCACACCTCATTACACATCGATTTGGGTTAGGAAATCGGATTTAGAGGCTTATGGTCTAATTGTTCACAACTCTCTTTGCTTGCACGTGATTCACCGCAGGTGAGATAATTTGGTCGATTATGTTGATATTTGTCATACACTAGTTATGCCTCATGATATATTAGTACTAGTATTATGACCCACTTTGTTGTAGTTTAAATTATTTTTTCTTATGATAGCTTTTGTTTTGAATCTGTCAGCATCTTTCAGGCATCCTTTTATAGAAATTTTTTCACTGGGTAACACTGCATGACTTTTTAGGCAAACTGTGCAAATTTAATATCTCGTTCGAACGAGATTTTATGTCGCGCGAAACACTTCTCGTGAGATGCCTTGTTGTTAGAACAACAGGTTGTCTTGTTCGAGTGACTTCTAGAGATTTTTTTTCTCTGTTTGCAGTACCCTGTGTTCATTGGTTATATTATTGGTACTACTGGTTTCTTATGGAACTGTTTATATGCATCTATTCTTGATATTAAGCTTAATTGATAACACTACGTATTTTCTTTTAATCACACCTGCTTTGGATCATGATTCATTTATGTGATTTATGTTTTCTAGCATAGGCTGATTTATATGCTGATATAATGCTTATTGCTAGTATGTACTATGTTTGTAATTATGGTTTTCATTTGTCGTATATTTTGAAAAACTAAAACAGATTTTCGGTTTTGAAATTTTTTAAAAAAGACAAAAAGATTTTTGTATTTTTTACACCATATATGCATGGACACTTAGGATGACCAAGTCACAATTTCATTCCATTTATCCATATGAAAATTTGATAGTGTTTTGAGACAATATATCATGTCATCCATGTGCTTTACAATGTTTGGAGTCATTGAGATGTTATTAGTTGATACTTCCTACATGTTTGACTCATGATTTCCTTTATTGCACACATGCACGGATTTTTTTTTATTATTGTACTTGTCTATCATATGTTGGTCGAGTGTTTTCATCTTAATCATGTACTTAAAATGAACCAAGTGAAATAATACGCGAGTAATAAAAGTAGTGCATGTAAAAACCAGTGCCCGTTAAAAATTTATTTAGGACTAAAAAAAGTGAGAAATTAAAAATTATCCGGGGTCCAATAAGGATTGAAAAGAGCTCGAAAAAATTGAATGGCAATAAAAATAATATTATGCCAATGATGAGCCAATATGTTTTCTCTAAGTTGATAATTTTGAACCTCTTTAGATATGAAAATTAAACTATTTTATTTGAGGGAGTTTTGGTTGGAAAGTATTCGATGGGTTTGCACGTCCTTTGAAACGTTCTCGAAACGACACTAAAAAGTTTGGGACGTTATTGGTGTGAAAATCACTTTGGCTTTGATTTTTTTATTTGATTGAGTCGATATCATCTAAATTCATCAATTTTACACCCGAGGATATTTTTTATGTTCAATCGATAGGAGTGCACTTATGCATCGTGCACATATGCTCGATTGAGTTTTATTACCAATTGAATTTGTTCATGCCCATTCATTCCATATCCATGATTTGGTTGTCTTAATGTTATTCATGGTGTGTGTTTATTGTTGTAAATTGTTTTCGTTTGAAAAAAATTCAAAAATTCAAAAATACTTTGTGGATCTTTTGACTATTTCTTCTACATGCACGTAGTTTGATCCATAGTTATAATGTTTACCATGACACCTCGTTTGGATTTATTGTGTTTATTATTTTCCTTATCTATTTCGATCAAATAAAAAGGGGGAGAACGAATTATGACTTTATGGGGGAGTTTTGCATTATAGGGGAGATTTAATTATATTGATTGATTTATTATTATATCATTTCAAAATCGATGCGTCACGATGGTATTTGTTTTATCTCATATATGTAGGTACGAAGATTGAAGATTATTGATTACACAATATAATTATAAAATCTTGAAGTTTTAATGTTGAAGACTTTTGAAGAAAAATTGAAAGACTTACATTTTTAGTACCTTTTCAGTTTTGGGTTCATGGGAGGATATTAGAATTATATAGGCATTCTGATTTCATAATTCAGGTATTTTTATTTTGTACGGGCATAGACATAGGGGGAGATTTGTAAGGACATTATTTATAAATGTCTGTTAATAATTTAGTATGTCATATACCGATACACTGTCGAAGAATGTTCAAGATCAAATATACATCGAGACGGATCCAAATATCAAGTACTTCAACATTCAAGCCCAAAAAAGATGAATTTGGTAAAATATGTTTAAATTTCATTTACATTTCACATTAAAAGTGTTGGGATATTTTTTATAAAAATTAAAATGATTTTTGGAATTTTAATAAATGATTTTTATTTTTCAAAAATATTTTATTATGAAGTTTTGGATAAATATCTCATGATCCCGTGAACAGTTTTAAGATTTGAGAATTCCAAGTTATTTAAAACTTAAAAAGTCTTTTTTTAAAGAGGATCAGTGACTGTTGCTCGAACGACGTCACATCTCGTTCGAACAATATGAATGACGTCGCATGTCGTTCGAACGACATGTGTTTTTAGCTGACACATCACCGCCTTGAATTTTAGTATTTAAAGGGTGTCAGGCTACAGATTTTTGGGTGGATAAACACTAGTTTTAAACAGAATTCGATTTTGAAAATTTTGGTTTATTCTCCAACATTTTATAAGAGTTCAATCTCTTGTTTTACAATTCATAAAATCCGAAGTACTTTTGTGTGAGTTGTTTTAGGAAACCGAAGAACATTACTTTACTTCTGTTCATTCTTTGTGGGGAGATCACTACAATCGAGAGTTGCGTGCTATTATGAAGGGAGTCGCTACGATGTTTATTGCTGGGTGTCATTAAGGATCTTCTGCGTGTTGATTCTTTATTGAAGACTGTGTGTCTATTGTTATATAGCTTCATGTGAACCACTGCTGATTTCTAGCCGATGCTTTGAAGGTTTGACGAAGACATCGTGTGTTACATTTGGAGGAAGTTGTCTGTAAGTCAATGGTCTTGTAAACTTGTCAAAGCTCTAGAAATAAAAAGTTTTTCCCTTTGGGGATTTTTCCAGAAATTTGGTTTCTTTTGCATGCTTATTGTTGTATGATTTCATATCACTTAGATGCATGTGTTAGGACTAAATTAAAACTTGGGTTTCATCGAAACTGGTTTAGTTGACACACAATTAAAATTAATTAATTTGAGCAGTTGCATTTATTCCGTTGTAGCCACTCTTTAAATACACGTCAATGTAAAAATAATTCCACGTGTACTTTGGAGTAATATGCGTGTACTTTATAAAATACAAGTACACTTTATAAACTAATTACTTGTACTCTATAGAATAATGAGGTTTTCCATTAGAAAATTAATCAAAATTACTTGTTGAGTTCTTTTCAATTCTGACTCCTCAATATTTTAACTCAATATCCCCATTTCTATGTCACCATCTCTTAATTTTTGCAATATATCTTCCGTTTTTTTTTTAGATTTTGATTAATCTGAGATAGATATGCATTTGTCAGTTCCAAAATTCTTGACGATTCAGCCTATTTTTTCAATGATTCATCCAATTATTTAATTCTATTTGAGTTAGTCATTGTGGCTTCATTAAGATTTTCTTTCAAAGAATTATTTAGGAGAACAAGGCTGGTATTTTCCACCTCCAACTTATTCAATTACTCTATTTCTTTCAAAAGTTGGGAATTTTTCACTTTCAACTTCTTGATTTCCTGTTGTGTTTGCAAACGTTGACGACTATCTATTTGTAATTGTACATTCATAACACTAAGGTTAACACTCTCCACCTCCAAAGAGGTCACCTTCTTTAGTGCACAATCAAGGTCTTCAGCTGCTTTAGATTATTGGTTATTTTTTCCAAGAATTCCCTTTTTAAAGCAGCAATTTGTTCCTCCAAATTCAACTCTTCAACATTGTCAGCATCTAGTGGTTCATAATTCTCAATATTCTCAAACATTTCAAAATTCCTAGTATCATTTGGTTGATTATTTCCCTTCTTTTTCAAAGGACTCATAGTGTTTTTAATGGGAATATTCCAACCTGATTAGAGCTCATTCTCATCAAATTCTTCAACATCTTTTTTCGACGATGACTCAATATGTATAGGACTTTATTTAGAAATGTTCAAACAGAAACTGGTTCCTTCAAACTCAACTTCACTTTCCATATAACTGTCCTTACTAGCAAGTTTATTTGTAGTCTCCTTCAAATTTGCTGAAGCAATATCATTCACAGCAATTCAATCTTTCGAAGATAACAGGTTCCATCTAAGAAATTTTGGTATCTTCTCTTTGTTCTTTTCAATGGGAGGAATTATATCAAACTTCTCACATACCCGATATTGTGATCATACAAGAAAAAAAATGGTATTAATAATTTTATTATCTAATTGTTCATAATTGAAAGTACATGTGATATTTATAAAGTACACATGATATTACAAGTGTACTTTGTAAATATTAGAACTGTAATTTGAAAGGACATGTGATATTTAAAAAGCACACTTGTACTTGTCTTTCACTTAGAACACATGCACTTTGTAAATATCATAAAAGTACAACTGTACTTTGTAAATATCATATTTACATTCAAAGTACACTTGTTATATTTGCAAAGTACACATGTACTTTGTAAAAATCATGTGTACTTTAAAAATAGAGTTTTGATATTTACAAAGTACACGTATACTTTATAAATATCACGTGTACTTAATAAAAATCACGTCTACTTTTAAAGTACACGTGATATTATTAAAGTACACGCGTGAATTGGTTAAAATATCAGTGGTACTTTGAAAGTACAAGTTATATTACAAGCATGGTAAATGTAATACTACTAAGGTTCATATGTATTTTATAAATATCACGTGTACTTTCTAAATTTCATGTATACTATAAAAGTACACACGTGAATTGGTTTGAATATCAGGTATACTTTGAAAGTAAAAGTGATATTAAAACCATGGTAAATGTAATTAAACTCGGGTTGATATTTGATTAAACTCAGGTTCAAATTACACGTGATATTTACAGAGTATATGTGAAATCAGGTTTTATAAAAAAGATTCCAATTGTTTGTTGGAAAGTATTAATTATTTTGTTCACCAATAGGGAAATGACACATCCATTTGACGTGCTAGGTTTTTAAATTGTTGTTTTGTTGATTGAATTTATGAGAAACTTATGCACGGTAGATTCCCAATCATAGTTATTCATGTCATCAATATTGTTGATATAGTTTGTCAAAAATTCTCCTAAAGTGAAGTTTGAGTTGGAGAAAAATAACACCGTTAAGAAGTGGAGACAAACAAGTTATACAAAATCGGTAATGCCCTCATCTGTGTCCAACTCTATCGATTTCTTCAAACCCTTCAATATTTTTTACTTTCCAATTTTACGTTTGAAATATCGGACAAGGAATTCAGGTTTTTCCAACAAAGTCAATCTCTTTTTCAGTTCTATTGATGTTTACCCCTCTACCATTGGTATGCAAAATATTTCACTTATATCTCTTGGGCTTATTTCAATCGTACTCTTCATCTCAAAACTTCTGGTTTCCTTGTTGTACAGCTTGATAACTGATAAAATATTTTATTAGTCTTTTTTGGTCGGTCTGCTTCTACTACTCCCTCTTTGTAGTAGGCATTGGAAAGCTCCCAGAATGGACTCTTCTTCAGCAGTTCAATATGCCTATCATTTATTTTCTTTTTGATACCAAAAAAATCATGAAAACAATGAATAATATTCGATCTATATTGGTTGTTCTTCTTCACACCAAGTGTAGATTCCAAAGCCACACTAGTACTGGAATTGCTTGAAGAAATTTCTTCAGAACTTCTCTTGTTGTTGTCCTTTCCTTTTCTAGCTCTCATATTCATCCCCATTCTATTAATCTATAAAAAAAATTAAATTACTAACCTATAATGATAATTTACATGTACAAAAAATAAAATACACGCAAAATAGAATAAAATACATACTAAAACAATAAAATACAAGCGTATTTAACAAAAGTACATGCAATATTCTCATAAACAATTCGTACAAATATCAATAAAATACATGTTAAAGGTGGAAATATATGTAGTCCGTTACATGGTAATACCTAATAGATGTTGTTCGACAAGTAAAAAACCAAGATTATCTCTTCCTAACATATTCAGAAAAGAAGTGATACAATAGCTCCATGCTAAAAGCGCCAACGTTTTCAAAACCTCTTAAGAAATACTGCTCAATTCGTTTTGCTAAATCCTTCGCTTTCGATTCAGTTACTTGAATCTTTTGGACATAAAAAGTGCACTTAATGTCTTTATAGTAATAGTTAAAATTAAGTAACCTTTTCGTCCTATAATTGATGCGAATGAGAAAACAAATCTCATCATCATTAGTAGTATTAACTGTCAATATAAAAAGTTTTGTATTGTTAAGATCTTCAAAGGTGAAAACAATAATTGTGTAGTTGAACATGGTTGATGGTATGATTCCTAAACAATAACACGATAATATTAATGTGACACCCTTCCTGATCAAATACTAGCTGATTAGTTCTATATCAAATTAAACAGGAATCTCATCTAGTTCATTCTTAGCATCATTGTCGAAACTTTTTAAAATATTACTAACCACCTAGTGTCAAAAATTTGGTGTCAATTCTATCTTTAATTGAACCAACATAAATACAAAAATATAAACTAAACCATTCACACCATCCGAAATTGAAACAAACTGAATAATTAATAAAAGACTTGCCGAATAAACTGTCGGTTAAAATCCCAATTTAAATAAATATCCTACAATAAATAAAATAAACTGAAATTGAAACTGAATCTGAAAGTAACTGGACAACATGCCCTACATGAGCTATGACTGAGAATAAATCCCTAATCTAGGAATAAAGGAATGAAGCGTCTAATCCAAACTACTCCTAACATCCACATGTGCAACAGCTACGTGTCCCTGGAATGGATATCAAGTCTGGCATCCCTGTGGTTGGACACCTAAAAGGTTTTAAAAATATTTTTATAGCAAGGATTAGAATCCAAAATATTTCGAAAATATTTAGCAAATGAATTAAAATGCATGAATGCTCTTCATATTTAAGTTAGTGTCTCACTCACTTGAGATACTACTCACCCCTAATATAGAGTGCACACCTAACGATCTATACTTAGTCCACCTAGCTGTACTACCCAAGCTAACTAGACTATAGTAATTAACTGAACTTATCTACACGTCTAAGTTCCCATACTCCCCATACAATACATATAGGGACATAGCTACGATCTTTACCATGACACCTTGTTTGGATTTATTATGTTTATTATTTTCCTTATCTATTTCAATCAAATAAACCGGGGGAGAACGAATTATGACTTTATGGGGGAGTTTTGCATTATAGGGGAGATTTAATTATATTGATTGATTTATTATTACATCATTTCAAAATCGATGCGTCACGATGGTATTTGTTTTTATCTCATATGTGTAGGTACGAAGATTGAAGATTATTGATTACACAATCTAATGATAAAAGCTTGAAGTTTTAATGCTGAAGACTTTTGAAGAAAAATTGAAAGACTTACATTTTTAGTACCTTTTCACTTTTGGGTTAATGGGAGGGTATTATAATTATATACGCATCCTGATTTCATAATTCAGATATTTTTATTTTGTACGGGCATAGACATAGGGGGGAGATTTGTAAGGACATGATTTTATAAATGTCTGTTAATAATTTAGTATGTCATATACCGATACACTGTCGAAGAATGTCCAAGATCAAATATACATCGAGACGGATCCAAATATCAAGTACTTCAACATTCAAGCCCAACAAAGATGAATTTTGTAAAATATGTTTAAATTTCATTTACATTTCACATTAAAAGTGTTGGTATATTTTTTATAAAAGTTAAAATGATTTTTGGAATTTTAATAAATGATATTTATTTTTCAAAAATATTTTATTATGAAGTTTTGGATAAATATCTCCTGATCCCGTGAACAGTTTTAAGATTTGAGAATTCCAAGTTATTTAAAACTTAAAAGTCTTTTTTTAAAGAGGATCAGTGACTGTCGCTCGAACGACGTCACATCTCGTTCGAACGAGATAAACGACGTCGCATGTCATTCGAACGACATATGTTTTTAGCTGACACTTCACCGCCTTGAATTTTATTATTTAAAAGGTGTCAGGCTACTGATTTTCGGGTGGAGAAACATTAGTTTTAAACAGAATACGATTTTGAGAATTTTGGTTTATTCTGCAACATTTTAAGAGTTCAATCTCTTGTTTTACAGTTCACAAAATCCCAAGTACTTTTGTGTGAGTTGTTTTAGGAAACCCAAGAACATTACTTTACTTTTGTTCATTCTTTGTGGGGATATCACTACAACCGAGAGTTGCGTGCTATTGTGAAGCGAGTCGCTACGATGTTTATTGTTGGGTGTCATTGAGGATCTTCTGCCTGTTGATTCTTTGTTGAAGACTGTGTGTCTATAGTTATATAGCTTCAAGTGAACCATTGCTGATTTCTAGCCGATGCTTTGAAGGTTTGACGGAGACACCATGTGTTACATTTGGAGGAAGTTTTATGTAAGTCAATGGTCTTGTAAACTTGTCAAAGTTCTAGAAATAAAAAAGTTTTCCCTACTAGGATTTTTCCAGAAATTTGGTTTCTTTTGCATGCTTATTGTTGTATGATTTCATATCACTTAGATTCATGTGTTAGGACTAAATTAAAATTTGAGTTTCATTGAAACTAGTTTAGTTGACACACAATTAAAATTAATTTATTTGAGTAGTTGCATTTATTCCGTTGTAACCACTCTTTAAATACACGTCAATGTAAAAATAATTCCACATGTACTTTGGAGTAATATGCGTGTACTTTATAAAATACAAGTACACTTTAAAAACTAACTGCTTGTACTCTATAGAATAATGATGTTTTCCATTAGAAAATTAATCAAAAGTACTTATTGGGTTCTTTTCAATTCTGACTCCTCAAGATTTTAACTCAATATCCCCATTTCTATGTCACCATCTCTCAATTTTTGCAATATATCTTCAGATTTTTTTTTTGAGATTTCGATTACTCTGAGATAGATATGCATTTGTTAGTTTCAAAATTCTTGATGATTCAGCCTGTTTTTTCAATGATTCATCCAATTATTTAATTCTATTTGAGTCAGTCATTGTGGCTTCATTAAGATTTTCTTTCAAAGAATTATTTAGGAGAACAAGGCTGGCATATTCCACCTCCAACTTATTCAATAACTCTTTTTCTTTCAAAAGTTGGGAATTTTCCACTTTCAACATCTTGATTTCCGGTTGTGTTTGCAAACGTTGACGACTATCTATCTGTAACTGTACATTCATAACACTAAGGTTAACACTCTCCACCTCCAAAGAGGTCACCTTCTTTAGTGCACAATCAAGGTCTTCATATGCTTTAGATTATTAGTTATTTTTTCCAACAATTTCCTTTTTAAGGCAACAATTTGTTCCTCTAAATTCAACTCTTCAACATTGTCAGCATGTATTGGTTCATAATTCTCAATATTCTCAAACATTTCAAAATTCCTAGTTTCATTTGGTTGATTATTTACCTTCTTTTTCAAAGGGCTCAGAGTGTTTTTAATGGGAATATGCCAACCTGATGAGAGCTCATTCTCATCAAATTCTTCAACATCTTTTTTCGACGATGACTCAATGTGTATAGGACTTTATTTAGAAATGTTCAAAAAGTAACTGGTTCCTTCAAACTCAACTTCACTTTCCACATAACTGTCCTTACTAGCAAGTTTATTTGCAGTCTCCTTCAAATTTGCTGAAGCAATATCATTCACATCAAATCAATCTTTCAAAGATGACAGGTTCTATCTAAGAAATTTTGGTATCTTCTCTTTGTTCTTTTCAATGGGAGGAATTGTATCAAACTTCTCACATACCCGATATTGTGATCATGCAAGAAACAAAATGATATTAATAATTTTATTATCAAGTTGTTCATAATTGAAAGTACACATGATATTTATAAAGTACACATGATATTACAAGTGTACTTTATAAATATTGCAACTGTAATTTGAAAGGACATGTGATATTTACAAAGTACACTTATACTTGTCTTTAAAAAGAACACGTGTACTTTGTAAATATCATAAAAGTATAAGTGTACTTTGTAAATATCACATTTACATTCAAAATACACTTGTTATATTTACAAAGTACACATGTACTTTGTAAAAATCATGTGTACTTTAAAAATAGAGTTTTGATATTTACAAAGTACACGTATACTTTATAAATATCACGTGTACTTAATAAAAATCACGTCTACTTTTAAAGTACACGTGATATTATTAAAGTACACGCGTGAATTAGTTAAAATATCAGTAGTACTTTGAAAGTACAAGTTATATTACAAGAATGGTAAATGTAATACTACTAAGGTTCATATGTATTTTATAAATATCACGTGCACTTTCTAAATTTCATGTATACTATAAAAGTACACATGTGAATTGGTTTGAATATCAGGTATACTTTGAAAGTAAAATTGATATTAAAACCATGGTAAATGTAATTAAACTCGGGTTGATATTTGATTATACTCAGGTTCAAATTACACGTGATATTTACACAGTACATGTGAAATCAGGTTTTGTAAAAAAGATTCCAATTATTTGTTGGAAAGTATTAATTATTTTGTTCACCAATAGGGAAATGACACATCCATTTGATGTGCTAGGTTTTGAAATTGCTGTTTTGTCGAGTGAATTTATGAGAAACTCATGCGCGGTAGATTCCCAATCATAGTTATTCATGTCATCAATATTGTTGATATAGTTTGTCAAAAATTCTCCTAAAGTGAAGTTTGAGTTGGAGAAAAATAACACCGTCAAGAAGTGGATACAAACAAGTTTTACAAAATCGGTAATCCCCTCATCTGTGTCCAACTCTATCGATTTCTCCGAACCCTTCAATATTTATGACTTTCCAATTTTACGTTTGATGTTTACCCCGCTACCATTGGTATGCCAAATATTTCAGACAAAGTCAATCTCTTTTTCAGTTCTATTGATGTTTACCCCTCTACCATTGGTATGCCAAATATTTCACTTATATCTCTTGGGCTTATTTCAATCCTACTCTTCATCTCAAAACTTCTGGTTTCCTTGTTGTACAGCTTGATAATGGATAAAATATTTTATTAGTCTTTTTTGGTCGGTCCGCTTCTACTACTTCCTCTTTGTAGTAGGCATTGAAAAGCTCCCAGAATGGACTCTTCTTAAGCAATTCAATATGCCTATCATTTATTTTCTTTTTAATACCAGAAAAATCATGAAAAAAACTAACAATATTCGATCTATACTGGTCGTTCTTCTTCACACCACGTGTAGATTCCAAAGCCACACTAGAACTCGAATTGCTTGAAGAAATTTCTTCAGAACTTCTCTTGTTGTTGTCCTTTCCTTTTCTTGCCCTCATATTCATCCCCATTCTATTAATCTATAAACAAAATTAAATTACTAACCTATAATGATAATTTACAAGTACAACAAATAAAATACACGCGAAATAGAATAAAATACATACTAAAACAATAAAATACAAGCGTATTTAACAAAAGTACATGCAATATTCTCATAAACAATTCGTACAAATATCAATAAAATACATGCTAAAGGTGGAAATATATGTAGTCCGTTAAATGGTAATACCTAATAGATGTTGTTCGACAAGTAAAAAAATAAGATTCTCTCTTCCTAACATATTCAGAAAAGAAGTGATACAATAGATCCATGCTAAAAGCGCGACCGTTTTCAAAACCTCTTAAGCAATACTGCTCAATTCGTTTTGCTAAATCCTTCGCTTTCGATTCAGTTACTTGAATCTTTTGGAGATAAAAAGTGCACTTAATATCTTTATAGTAATAGTAAAAACTAAGTAACCTTTTCGTCCTATCATTGATGCGAATGAGAAAACAAATCTCATCATCATTAGTAGTATTGACTGTCAATATAAAAAGTTTTGTATTGTTAAGATCTTCAAAGGTGAAAACAATAATTTTGTAGTTCAACATGGTTGATGGTATGATTCCTAAACAATAACACGATAATATTAATGTGACACCCGTACTAATCAAATAGTAGGTGATTAGTTCTATATCAAATTAAACAGGAATCTCATCTAGTTCATTCTTAGCATCACTGTCGAAACTTTTTAAAATATTACTAACCACCTAGTGTCAAAAATTTGGTGTCAATTCTATCTTTAATTGAACCAACATATATACAAAAATATAAACTAAACCATTCACACCATCCGAAATTGAAACAAACTGAATAATTAATAAAAGACTTGCCGAATAAACCGTCGGTAAAAATCCCAATTTAAATAAATATCCAACAATAAATAAAATAAACTGAAATTGAAACTGAATCTGATAGTAACTGGACAACATGCCCTACATGAACTATGACTGAGAATAAATCCCTAATCTAGGAATAACGGAATGAAGCGTCTAATCCAAACTCCTCCTAACATCCACATGTGCAACAGCTACGTGTCCCTGGAATGGATATCAAGTCTGGCATCCCTGTGGTTGGACACCTAAAAGGATTTAAAAATATTTTTATAGCAAGGATTAGAATCCAAAATATTTCGAAAATATTTAGCAAATGAATTAAAATGAAGCAATTTAAAATGCATGAATGATCTTCATATTTAGTTTAGTGTCGCACTCACTTGAGATACTACTCACCCCTAATATAGAGTGCACACCTAACGATCTATACTTAGTCCACCTAGCTGTACTACCCAAGCTAACTAAGCTATAGTAATTAACTGAACTTATCTACACGTCTAAGTTCCCATACTCCCCATACAGTACGGGGATGAAAAGTAATGTTTTGATTAAATTTGACATGGCTATGCGCGGCTCAAGAAGCATGAAAAGTAATGTTTTGATTAAATTTGAAATTTTACACTCTTACCAACCCTGCATGAGTATTTTATGACAGTTATCCATACCTTTTTCAAATATCTCTTAACCCAATCTCTCCTTCTTTATCAGTCCATTCTCTCTTTACGAAATCGGATAGAAACTCCTACTACCGTGCAACGCTGACTACTAAGAGTTGGCACCTCCATCCTCTGTTCTTGGATCTGGGTAAAAAAAAAAAATTTGTGTGTGTGTTTTATAATTGGGATAGAAACTCCGCGTACAATGAATGAAAAGTAATGTTTTAGTGTTCTTGCTATAGTCCGGGAGATTGAATCGATGTCAGTTCAAAAGTTTGGGTGGTAAGGTTAAGCCCAGGGCTAGCAGAGTTTCTGTTGGACTAATGGAAGGTGATGAATGTTGAACCACACCACTACACACGCCTAGGTATAAGAGTTTCAAAATGGGTCTCCACCAACCACGCCCAACTCATGGGTTTCATTATTGATGGAGGCTTAGGAACTTTGGGTTTCGTTATTGTTTCCTTTTGATTTCAAGATTGTGTTTGTTATTTTTCTCAAACTCAAGATTATGATTTTTTTTTCTTCTCTATAGAAAATAGTAGAAGAGAAGTTATGTTCCCCTCGTCTCACACCAACACGCCCAAACCAACAAGGTGTAGGCTGCAAAAAAATGAAAAAGTAATTTCAGTTTACATATTGCAGATCTAAACATTTTTTGTTTGATTTTAGATTTAATTTCTATTACAGATATATTGCAGATCTTTTCTAGGTCCAAAGACATTGCAGTTATTTTACCAAATTTTGGTTAGCATTGAATTTTATTTCTACTACAATTATTTTACCATGTCTGGTTATTTCTATTACAGTTATATATGGCAGATGTATTATAGTCCAATACTGACATAAAATACATATAGTGATTTTTTTTTTGTTACAGGGAAAAAATATTTGATGCATTTTCATAGGAGGGAATGATGTTATTGATGCATTTGCATAGGAGGTAATCTATTTTTTCCATATATATTTTCATAGAAGAGATGTTGGTTTGGACTTCCTAGAGGCCTGCCAAGCTGGGTTTTTGAACAACATCATTCTTTGCAGATTTTTTATGTAACTGCCATTAGGAGAAGATGAGTACCTGGAATTTAAAAAAACTTCTCATGAAATGAGTAGGGGTTATTTTTAGATTTAATGTGATTGATATTGTTGGTTTTTGAATTTTTTATGGGTTATTTTTAGCTACATTGATTTATTTTGGTATTCTCTATATTTATGAAATTAACTTATTCTCTTCATTTCTGAAATCATTTTTGCAAAACAAGTCCTGAGTGATGAATATATAATATGAACATATTTACTGACAAATATGCTCTTGCCCATATTTTTTCCTGTTTAAAAGAAAAGTACCAAAAATCATTTTTTTTTATTGTCCATTTTGTTTTTTTTTTCTCTGTTCAAAATGAACCATTTTTAATGTGACTATTTATCTTCGAATGACATGTTATTACTTTTTTTTATGGTTCTTGAGTGTTTATATAATGATGTATAAATGTACTAATTGTAGAGCTTGTATAAATGTATTGAAATTCATTACCATGTTAAATTCCTTCCACCTAATGTGTAGAGTTTGTTTTTAACATTCTCTCTCTTTATTTCACTAAAAGAAATTCCAACAACACAATCCATGTGAGCCACTACTGGTACAATCACATTTTAACTTATTTCCGTGTTGTTCCTCTCTACAGGTACAAACTGGCGTTTAAAACTTTAAGCAGGGAGTTTGGATTAAATTAATTGTACGGACTGGGTTCGCATTTTTTTGGATTGTGATGATTTAATTATTTCAGATAATTTTGCATAGCCTTTGTGACAATAATTGTTATAAGGTCAATTGACAAGTATTAAAGTCAAAATTTTTTTGTAGGTATTATGACACTACCATCAACTGGATGAGTAGGGGTCCATGCCCATGTCATCAGTCTTTCGAAACCCACCTAACCCTAATCTCTATCTTCGTTATCTACAATTCATAATACAGTAGACACATGTTTATATGTATGTATCTTTGTCTACACTTTTTGTTTATGAATGCAGTGTGTTTTTCAATACTTTATAGCACAACAGAATTCAGTTTTCGGCTCCTCCAATGGCAGTTGAACAATGGTCCCGGAGGGTGGGATAACTAATAGAGAGACAGAAGAGAACCAATGCCTTAGTATAAGGCCAATTACAACCAAAGGGAAACAAGACATTATCATCCTCTAGGGCAAAGAGAGTCCCATGTCTGATCTTCAAAAATTTATTTCCTTTTCAATAAGCTTTTTTATTTTTTTCACTAGAAGATAATGTGTGGAATAATTGTACGATTTGGACACCTCTAACTTGAAAAGTTTCTAGTTTTCTTTACTTTTAAAGGGGAATTTGCCTTCAAATGATACGGTTTCAAAATTTGTCTTCAAATGATATGGTTTTTTATCCGGGGTGATAGCATATATGAGTTTTCATCTCACAGTTTCTTTATAAAATTCGGTTTTAGGTTTTTTCTTTTCGAGTTTAATCTATGTATGCAGTTTGGTGGGTTCATTTTGATTCTTGATCTATATTTCATTTATTTATGACTTTATCCTAATTTGTTTTTTTTGGAATATCTAGGTTATAGGGTTGGTGATGAGGAAAATAAATCAATAACATTTGTTCAACAGATCGCGTGCTACGTCACAGTCAGGGGTGATAGAGTAATGCATCTTGTGGAGAGCGGGTTGAAGGTGAAGGAATGAGATCTTGAGAAGGAACTTTAGTGATATTGGCTTTTTTGGCTTTGGTATTCAGCAGCACATTGATTTGGGGATTAAGTATGACCCTTCTACTGGCATTTACGGTATGGATTTCTTTGTTGGGCTGGAACATCCCTGATACCATGTGGCACGCCGTCATAGGTGCAAGGCATGGGTTGGAATCAAGCACTGGGTCACAAAGGAAGATGCAATGAAGTGGTTCCAACTGAACAAATCCCAGAATATCGGGGGTTAAGTATTGAATCAATTTTTGTATGTTGGGAAGTTTTTTTGAGTTTAGACATACTGAGTTCTAACTTTTGGATAGTTGCATTTAAAAAAAAAGGTATCTCTCTCTCTGTGTTTGTGTTTTCTTTTGTAGAATCTTTTCGGGTGAATTTATGTATTTTTTATTATATTATATTTGTAGTTTTGGTTTCATGGCTTTTTTCTTCTTCTAAACATTTGTGGATTTTTTCCATTAAATTAGTGAGCATGTACTCTATCTTTATCAATTTTAGATGTAAATGGTATTGTAGAACTACCTTGATAAGGTGAAGATTTTTGCAAGTCTATATTCAAATGATGTGAAGATTTTAACCTATATCAACAATATTTGAAGTGTTGCAATTCTTACAATCATAAGGTGGAAAACTATTTTGTAGAAGTGCCTTGATAAGCTATGTAATAACCAGTAGAAGTAAGGACTCCACAACAGGAAGTATCTACAGAATTGAAAGTAATGTCTTTCTTGCTTCCATTTGTCAATTTTTGACAATTTCCTTTTTGTTTCTTTCCGAATGGATAATCTAGGTGTATGGGAATTATCTACATATGTGCAATTAGTATTACACTCTATTTTTGGTACAAAAAATTCTAGTAGCCTCATCTTAGTTTCTTCGGCTTTAAATGCAGCATTCAATGCACACATAGAAATATGTTCTTTCCCGTTTAGATGTGAATAAGCCTGATTATTTATTAAATACATGCATTTGATGATCGTACATTTGTTTTAACATTATTCCTTCTTATTGCAACACTGGTATTTGATGTTCACTGTTCTGGTTAATACTGGGTTTATCATTTATGCTCTTTTTATTTTATTTTTTATGGTTCACCATTGTTCTATGCTTATTCTTAAATTAACACTTTGGGTATTTGAGGAACAATGCGTATTAGGTTGATGAATATTGTGTATTTCATGTTATATTTGAATTTCTTTAATGAATTAATAATTATTGAATGTTGTTGGATTATTTGTTATTTGTTAAGCAGGCTGGATAGTCCTACAAACAGAGTAGATTATGGCCATTTTTTTTAAATTATACTATGTTTTGTTGGGGTACGAAATTTTTTCCGTTTAGTAATTATCTACTTTGGAAATTTTTATCATTTTGTGATTACGTACTTTGAAGATTTTCTTCGTGCCTTCAGGCACGGGCATATCCTAGTCTGTGTGTGTGTGTGTGTATATATATATATATATATATATACACACACACACTATAAATGCATACCTAGCATAAATGTCCCCGTATCACACATTAAGGTTTATTAGTTCGGAATGTCCCCTCGAACATGGTCCGGAATGTCTCATCGAACATGGTTCGGAATGACCCCTCGAACCTGGCTCGGAATGTCTCATAGAGCATAGTTCATAATGACACATCGAACACGGTTCGAAATGTCTCCTCGAACCTGGCTCGACATGTCTCATCGATCTAGTCAGTCATATCTCATGCAAGTATAGTATAGGTATTCAGTCCTACTATTAGCAACACATTAGGTATACACACAACCTAACTATCATATCCTCGTACGTAGTATATATCTCTCTCTTACTCACCGTACTTCTTTTATGATTTATTGAACTATCGTATTTATTTGGGCATTTGCCCAATTCTTAGGGCCCTAGTTACCCCTTCATTTATTTCAATAGTTAATCTATCTCTAACCTACGGGTATATTAAAGTAGTGTCACCCAACCATATTACCCCAACATACTCATCCGGTCCATACCTTTACCCGTTAGGATTTATCACATCAAGTCCCACTATTAAGGTTAACACCTCTCATTTTTTTTGAATATTTAATAATTTATTATACATCTCTATAATAAATTAAACCGTCTGCTTTGTGCCTAACACCCATCGCACAAGCCCTTAATATCCGAGTCAAATTACTCGACTCTTAATTTAATTAATTTCTCACATTAATTAATTTATTCAAGTAGTGGCACTTAACTACAATACCCTAACGTATTCACTAGACCCATAATTTAACGCTTTAAAGCTTATTTCACCAAATTCCTCCCATTAGATTTCACACCCTTACGTTCGTTTAACATTCATAATACCCTCTTTAACAAGTCCTAGGTACTAGGAATTAATTTAATCTACACAAATTAAACCTCCTTAAAAGTCCTCCAAACAATTAAGGCTTCTGTATTAAAAACTGGCGTTACTGTCCAAGTCCCTGATCAGTCGATCGATTGACCAGTTCGTGTTCTCCGTCCCTATGTTTTCGCCATTAATAAATTTTCAAGGTTTTTAATCTTCAACTTCCAACCTTAATCCACTATTGTCATCATATATACACATATAATTTGGGTCCTCCACCTCATATGAACCAATAAAACACCTGGATTCACATCCTAGATCCTAAATCCCGATATGGGTTTTTCAACAGTCCTGATCATTCATCCTCTACAATTTCGATTTCAATTCAACTTTCACAACATCAAATTCTGGGTTTCTCATATGGATTTGATTTATACACAATAAATCGTATTTCAACATTAATTGAACCATCAATTCACACAACCGAATTAATTATCGAGAACCCATTTTCTCCCCAAATTCACTCGAAATTAGATTTGGTTTTACATATTACCATAATATGAATCGGATATCACATAATTGAAATTACAACAAATTAACCACTTGCCTTTTGGTTTGCAGTGTTTGATCTCCTTTGGTTAAATGGAGGTTTGACGAAGAACACATGAATCCTCCTTAGTTTGGCTTTCAATTACTCCCCAATGGCTCCCTCTCTTCTTCTCCCAAGTTTCTAGGTTTAGAATTGTGTTTTCATCCGTTCAACACACTTAAATTTAGGTTAATTATACATAATCCCATTTTTACGCTTGTGGGCCAAGCCCAAATAATCCGAACACCTCTGTGTGGGCCCGATTATGTCTAAAAATGCCTCGAGATCCGATTACTACCCCCGGATACACTTTTTCGACTATCTAGACTTATCCGGAATCAACCGTGCACTCAGAATTATCATCCGAAATACTTTATAACATCCTTTAATTTTCGACCTAAAAAATGTGACATAACAATGATCCGAATAATTAAATCTACCTTCAACAGATTTAAATAATTCATCCAATTCAAATAAACTCTCCAAATTATAAATTTAAATTTCTCCAATTTAAATTACATTTTATTTCTCCCAAAAATGATTAAATTCTCCATCATCAGTATTACGGGGTGTTACAAATAATTCTTACAAACTTATCGAATATCATTCAAATGACATTGACGCGGACCAAAATAACATAGGATCTATTAAAATAGGAGATGACAAATATCCAAGAGAGAGTACACGCATAGTACATAAAAGTACGCAAATTGGATTGAACAAATAGGTTTTATGACTACATGTAGTTTATGAATTTAGGTGATGCATTTGCTCAATCCTTTATTACTGCGTGTACTTTGTAAATTTTGCGTGTACTTTTTGAAAGTACACGCAAAATGCATGAAATAATAAAGGATTCAGCACATACATCACCTAAATTCATAATTTACATGCAGTCATAGATAAATGTCGTTGGCGCGGACGAAAATTAATATAGGAGTTACACAAATACAAAGAGTATGTACATAAATGTAACATGATTTATACAGGAGGAAATGTACAATGATGAAATACATAAATGTAGCATGCAAAAAGTGTGTTTTGAATTTAAAATTAGGGCAACACATGTATTTTTTCATATCATGAAGAATAATAATGTGATAGCATCAGTCCATGTGTAATGCCTACAAATTGATACATACGAGAACACAAAATACATAAGGACAAACATGTGATATGAGAAATAAAATGCTAAGAACACAACATATACAAAATATACGGTATAATCTTAAGTACAAAACTTAAGAATATATTTATGATCATGTATCCATACTTGGTAGTGTTGTTTGAAAGAATTTGATTTAGAATGTGAAATGTTTGGTAGAACATTCACAATTAAGGTTTTCATAGCTTGAATTTCTGTGAAGTGTGTTTGTTTTGGAATTCAAGTGCATTTATAGGTTATTGCTAGACCAAAATTTGATTGATAATGAGAATCGTGTTAGGATTTTGATTGAAGAGACAATACGGTTAGGGTTTTGAATGAAGAGAAGATATCTTGTATTTAATGCTTGAATTTCTTTGAAGTAAATGTTTGTTTTAATTTTGGGGTATTTATACGTTGGACCTAATCGTTTAAAATTTTGTGGGACCGATTTTTTCCTCCAAAATTGTTTGTCTAAGGACTAGACCGTAAAAGCCCCTTTAATTAATTACAACTCAAATAAAACAAAATCAAATACAATAAATATTAAATTAATTTAGCTCACCAAACATTAAATTGTAAAAAAATACAAATTGCAGTTTAAATATATTTGCAAATCCTTAAAAATAAACCAATGATAACAAATAAAGTTAGACATCAAAATATAAACATCAAATATTTTATTGAACAACACAATTAGAACAATAAAAATGTTTAACTGTCCCATTAAAATTGCAAATATAAATAGCAAAATGGAAGAAAAATAGAGGAAGGAGTCTTACATTACACAACAAATCAATAATGGAGGAAGAACAACTAAGGGTTGGAGAGCAGAGGTAGCACACCAACAGCAGTGGGCTAATAGCAGGAAAGCAGAGATACCATTTTTTTTTGTTCTAGAAAGAGATGGGTTCATTTAGGTTAAGTTAATGGAAAGTATTTGAGTTTTGACCCTATTTTTTGTTATATTTAAAATTTATCCCAAAATAATTAACTATTTCTTTTTTTTTCAAAATTGCTAGCCTAGGCACTTGCCCACCGAGCCTACACAATAGCTCCGCCACTGGTTGAACTTAACTGTGAATTTGGGGAGCGTGGTCCTTCTTATTTTGGCCATTCTAATACATCTTTTCGTAATGATTTAGAGAAACAAAAAAATTGGACCAATTATTTTAAGTGACGAAACTCGTCTCTCTAGTAATACTCTATCTCGTAATAGTGTTGCTCACCCCTACCACCCTCACGAGCATGAGTTGCACAATTCTACAGACTCTTTATATTCCATTCTATCCAATTATAGAAGCTCAAAATTGTCTAAAGCTAAAAAAAAGGTCTATTAAAAAGAAAGAATGCCAAAATCAACTTGAACAAGATGAAGTCAATAAAAAATTGGCGAATGAGAAAATTTTCAAAGTTATACGTGATGCAAAAATTGCAATTGGTGAGGGACAGAGACTCATATGGCACACTTTATGTTGGAATCTAAAAAATCTCGAGATGCCTACGTTGGAGAAATTAAGAGGGATTTCAACCTTCTAGTAACTCGTATGAAGACCTTAAATGACGTGTTCTTTGATTGACTTTTTGGCCTTGATTTTTGTGTTTCTTGTCTATTCGGGTTTCTCTTTGTATTTTGTATGCCTTGGTGGATCGCTTACTTATCCGCTATTTTTCGTTATTTATAAAATCTCTGATCCTTCGGAGCACTTTAAAAAAAAATAGGGGGTGATGTAAAGATAATTCAATTATTCACTTCTTAACACAACTTTGAGAGAGATTCTATGGTTTTTAGCTTCTCTCCTCTGTTTCAACTAGGGGTGTTCACGGTCCGGTCCGGTCCGGTCCGATTTTGAGGTATTTCGGGGACCGGACCGCATTAATCAGTCCTAGAAAATTATGGATCGAGACCAGACCGGAATAATCGGTCTCAGTCCTATTCGGTTTTCAAGCGGTTCGGGTTCGGTCTCGGTCCTATTCGGTCCATACACATAAAAAACAACACATTTTTTTTATTAAATAAAAACACATTGTTTTAATTAATAAAAACAACACGTTTTCTATAAAACATCTGTTTTTTAAAAAAATAACACTTTTAAAAAAAACTAAATCCAAATGTTATGAATCCAAAAACAATTGAGAAATCACATAGGAATTTGTAAAAACAAATCTTATGAATAACATATCCAAATCTTATTAAGAAATGTGTTGCTTCACCAAATCCAAATGTTGTGAATAACAGATCTTATGAATAACAGAATCCAGTTGAATAACAGATCTTTAATGTATGGTATACAGAGTAACTAAGAAATGTTGAATAACAAAATCCTCTAACCTAGAACCAACCAAATTAAACTTTTCTCAACCTAAGTAATTAAGAAAGGTGTTTTTAATGTATCGTATACAGAGTTTTACCTTCAAAAACTCTGGGAGAAGATGAAACTTGTCCACGACATCGATTTGGCACGACAGATTTCGAACCTTAACCCCAATAAAAAAAAAATAATAAAAGTGATTAAAAATGAAAATGAAAATGTTAATGTCAAATAACAACAACATTAGTCAAAATCCAGAAAGTAGAGGAATCAAACTACTCAGATCGTAAGAGGTAGGCAACAATTAAATAAAAATAACTTACTTCTCCTTAAGGTTGTCATGTTGGGGGTTTAGGCTGTCTGGTTGGGGATTAAGGAAGTCCGGTTGGGGGTTTAGATCGTGCTGTGACTGAGGACTGGGGTTTAGATCGCCGGTGTGAGGGAGGGAGGAGAAGGGCGGTGCTGTGTAGAGAGAGAGAGAAGAAGAATTATTTTATGTTAACTTAGGGTTTATGTAGAGAATGGCCAACTGAACGTAGAGAGAGGTCGACGGAGTGTGTGCGTGTGTTTGTGTGGGTATATTACTTTAGAGGTGAAAAACAAGTATAGTATATTAAAAAATATTATATATAAAAAATATATAAATATTTAATAAAAGCGGTCCGGTCCGGTCCAAACCCGCTTTTTAAGACCTAAGACCGAGACCGACCCGAATAATGCGGTCCTCCATATTTTAAGACCGAATTAAAACCGAATTTAAAAAAACCCGCAAAAGTGGGTTCGGTTCGGTTCGGTTCGATTTTTTCGATCCATTCGGGTTCGTGCACACCCCTAGTTTCAACTACATGTAAGTTTTTTACCAATTTCTACTGCCTTAATTTGATTAACTGATTGAAGACTCTAGATGTACTAGTTTACTTGCACCGTGGCATTGTCACGGAGGGGCACGTTTACTACGTGTCCTTTTTTCGGCCATCTTTAATGAAGATTTTGTAACCAAACCAACATGCTTATTTGGACAAGTTATCTAGTAAAACACCAAACTCTATGAATTAAGACTTCGGGGTAAAATGCCTTAAATGTGCTATCTACCTTACCTACAGGTCTAATGTTGAGTGTTGCCCATAATATCCCTGTGTAATTTTGGAATTAGACCTACTACTTACTTTTGAATCATTGAATTGAACTAAAATACGTATTAGAGTGGGCAATTTTAGATAGGCTAAGAAAAATTAATATTTATGCTTTACATATTCTTCCCGTGCAAAAGGTAACAAGAATTCGTTGCTTTTTCAACGCAACTTGACTGAAACTAAACATTAGTCCAGTTTAAAGTAGCTTGTGTGGTAAATTCAGCACATTACTTCAGCATTTGCTCCTTTAATTGTGCAGCTTCTCCTTCAGGAGGAACAGTTCTTTGGAATGCTAGAAGCTATGCCTTTGGACCTTCTTAGATGATAGAAAATGTAGCCCATTCCTGTTCTCCTGATCACCAGATATATCATTATCACATGACATACCTTTTTAGCTCATATTCTTCATAAGCTGCTCATCTCAGCCATGACAATATTTAGAACCATTTCAAAGGTACTTGTGGAACAAGGCAGGATTATTGGCTCCATAGCTTGGATTTCTTCTTCGAATTCATTCAACAATTGCTGGATCCTCGAGGAAGATAAGCATTTGATGGGAATGACATACCTTTTGAGCTCTTCACCCACATATATAGGAAAGCATCCACTAGGCACTGTGTGTTTGTGATTGCTTTCCTCAAGCATTGTGTAACCTTTGGATCTCTTCATACCCATCTTTTTCAATAGCCAGCTTCTGCGAATTATAGCCATCTACAAAAACGAAAGTAGGGTTCGAAAATTGTTGTGAAGAAAGGCAACTTAGTATCGGTTAACCCGGTAGGTACCTAATTTGTATCCATTTACAGAGTATTCCTAAATGAAGTAGATATACGTTTTTCTCTTCCAAACAGGCAGGAAACTTATTCTCAGTTCATATCAGGTTCCTGGAAACGTGTTAAAAGGTGTGTTTGAACATAGGCTACTAGGACTTTTTAAAGATGTATAGTTCCTGCATCCGCTATATCCTAATTAAATATTTGGCGGACAAACAGAACCCTATTATAATATATACGCCGTTACCAAAACAGGATAAAAAACTGAATGCACTATATCGTTTTCAACTAAATCAAGACATGTTAAGTCGGTGGCACCGTGGTCCTAAAGAATCTTTTCAGTGGTTGAATAATGCTTATCAATGATTACATGAAAATTTTGCGAAGAGAAGAAAAGGAGCCTGAGTGAGGATTCGAATGGTTCAAGTACAGCTATATCAATGTGCAAGTGGGTGACACGGTTTACCCACTAGTTCGTTGCTTTAAGTCTGAACGTACCGAGAGGAATCTAAATTGGGAAATGATAATTGTTGCAAACATATCTCCTAAACATTTCAAAGTTTATGTTTTTACATTCGGCCGAAGCCCAAACATCTAAATATTGTAACTATTATAATATTTATGGTAAGTAGCGATTTAGAGATGATGTACAATAAATAAATATATTAATAATTATAAAAAATTAATATATATTATAAATTCAATATCTCATTTTAAAGCTATTAAAAAAGATTAATTTGTTCATAAATAAAATGGGCATATACCAAATGGTCTCTTTAACTTTTTTTAATACACGTTTAGTTCAAACTTTTTTATTTTGCACAAAAAAGTCCTTCACTATGCCAAAAAGGCTTTACCATGCCGCTGGCGCAGACCTTTAAAGATAAGAGAATAAGATACTTTTTGGTACAAAATAAAAGATTTGGACTAAATGTGTATTAAAATACGTTTGAGGGACTTTTTTGTATTTGATTCTAAATAAAATCTGTTTACTATTTTTTAATGTCTTTATTATATAAAAACTCTTTTTTATGAATAAAAAAATCAAACTATGCGTATTTTATATAAAAGAATTATAAATATTTTTATTTGGTTTTAGGTTAAAAAAATGTATGACATTTATAGATATAAACATAAAATATTTTCTATAAATAAAACGATAAAAATGTTTTTATAAGCGATTTTTTTTTTATTTCTATTAAAAACAATTTTGTAATGCTGAAAACCTTTTTTTACCTAAAAAATAAAAATAAAAAAAGCAGTAAATATTTAATATTAAAAAAATTATACACTTTTTAATTTCTTTTTAGTTTGAAAAATATTATGTCATTTATACATATTTTTCTATAAATTCAACACTAAAGATGTTTTTATAAGAAAAAAGTTTTTTATTTATATAAAAAATAATTTTGCAGTTCTGAAAATATTTTTTGACCGTTTTTTCTAAAAATAAATTGTTATATAGATGTATTAGTATTAGTAGAATTGTGTAATTTGAATTGAATGAATAATGATAAAAGGCGAGATTAATTGAATCTAGATTGTTTCAGATCGTGAGATTAAATAATGAAGTCTAAAATGAATCATCTTTTTATTTTTCAAGAGATCTTTTTTTTTTCAAAGAGATTTTTAATTTATTTTTACAAATAAAAACTTCAAAATGATTGTACGAATTTTATATAAAAAAATTATTAATATTTTTATTTTTTTTTACTTTAAAAATTGTATGTCATTTATAGATACAAATTTGAAGTTTTTTTTATAAATAAAAGTTAAGAATTTTTTTATTTATATCAAAAACAAATTTTAAATTTTGAAAACTTAAATTTTAACTTAAAAATTATATTTTGTAAATAAAAAGTTAAAAAAAAACTTGAATGTATTTTATATAAAAAAATATTGTAAATATTTTTATTTGTTTTTAGTTTACAAAAGTTTATAATATTTATAGATAAAAACTTAAAGTCTTTTCTATACATACAACATTAAAAATGTTTTTATAAATAAAAACTTTTTTTTATTCTTATTAAAACAATTTTGAAATTTTGAAAACTTTTCTTCAACTTTTTTTTCTAGAAATAAAAACATTATGTAGATGTAGTAGTAGTATTAGTAGAATTGTGTAATGTGATTTGAGTGGAAGATTTTGAAAATAAATTACTTGAATCTAAATTGTGTTGTATCGAAAGATTAATTAATGATGTCTAAAATGGATAATCTTTTTAGTTTTCAAGAGAATTGATTTTTTAATTTTTTTATTTCAATTTTTTTTTTGATTTATTCATTTTTTTTAGTTTCAAAAAACACAATATTCAAGATAAGAGATAAAAGGATAGCAAGCATTAAAGTGTCATTAACTCCTCTAGTACTATCGATTAGAGGTATAACATAGATTAGCGTTTAATTTTGGGTGGAAATTGTAAATAATAGTCAAATATCGACATTTTTTAAAAGTAAGATT
This sequence comes from Sambucus nigra, assembly GCA_949130495.1. Lineage (NCBI taxonomy): Eukaryota > Viridiplantae > Streptophyta > Magnoliopsida > Dipsacales > Adoxaceae > Sambucus > Sambucus nigra. Next base: position 315,275,002 of record OX422219.1, on the reverse strand, counting down.
TCCCAGTTTAACATATCAAAATGATCTCATTAATACAAATAAAATAATAAAAGGAAATATATTATTCGAGCCATCTCACTTTTTGAATGTATTTTAAGGAGAGCCTTCATTAATCCTCTCGAAGATTTAATATTACTCGATTCACTCTTTATTGCACGTCGATTAGGAAAATTACCCGATAATTTTAGTTCAAATTTTTTTATTTCTTTTGTATTTTGTGCTTATTCTTTATTTTTGGTGATCTAAAATCGCTAATTAGACTAGGATGGCAATTTTGAGTGCACGGTTGGTTTCGAATAGGTTAAGATAGTTGGAAAAGAGTACCTGAAAGTAGTAATTGGGTCTCGGGGCATTTTTAGGCATTACTGGGCTCACACAGGGGTGTTTGGTCATTTTAATTTGGCCCATAGGCTTAATTTCGTGATTCACCTAATAAAACCTAAGTGAGAGAGTTTGGGGCCGACACAACTCAAAAAGAAAACTCTAGTTCTGTAGAGAAGAAGAGAGGGGGAAATTGGGAGAGCTTTTGGGAGCCAAATAAAGAATAAATTGGAGTGTTCTTAGTCAAATCTTTGTATGCATGAAATGAAATCAGACCTAACGAAATTATCCCGGCAAATAGTTAAACTTTCTTTAATTTAATTTGCAGTATTAAGATTAATATCATGATGGGTGTAAATCATAGTCTTTTTTTATGTTTAATTTCATTAACATGGTTTTTGGGTAAATTAACTATTTTGATTGATATGGATTGGTGATTAGTACGAAATTGATATCATGTAAAGATATATAACACAATTACCTTGTTGGAAATCAAAGTTAGAATTTTTAATTGAGAATTGTAGAATCGAATTGAAGACAATGATTGAATAGAAGTTGTCAAACCCAATTCATGAAATCGTGAGTGATAATTGAAACCATTGAAGTTTAGAGATTGATATGATGATTAGAACCTGTTTAATATGTGTAATAAACATTAGTTATGATTGGGATGAGTCTTGAGAAGAAACTATGAATGTTTGATGTGTAAAAATGGAGGAAAAACGAGTTAGAAACGAAGGAGATTCGATGTTCAGCAGTAGCTAACTGGTCTGGTTTTGAGGCCGAACCGAACCGATCTGATTTAACTATTTGTTTTTATAGTTCTTTTAGTTACGATCGCGTGGGCGGCGCCGACCTCGTATTTTTTTATTTTTTTTATAAATTAGTTATGATTTTATTACGAAATGGTGTCTGAAACAAAAATCCTTTGTAACAAATCAAATCTGGATTGTTTAGAGATGCCCATAGATGAGTGTATGACTATGAAAAATATTAAGGAACATTATTTTCACCTTGGAATTGGATGGGAATGAATTCGGGCTAAGGGTTTAGGAGTGTTTAGGATGAACAAAACTAAAAAATATATGAACGGATTCGAATGGAATATTTGGATGAAATTAGGATACGGGCTGGATGGTGATGTGCTTAGTATCTTGAATAAAAATATGAATCTAAGTTAATATTTATGGAATTAGGAGTCGGGGTGGTGCCTCGAATATTTTTAGGCGGAGTGCTATGGGAGTTAGGCACGGGTAGCCGGTTTAATTATTATAGAGTTGTGTAATAAATTATTTAATATTAAATTTAACAAGGGGTGTTAAATAATATCATGGGATGTTGTGCAATAAATTTTATGAGATGAAGATACGGACCGAATGAGTGAGTCAGGGTACCGTAGTTGGGTGATACACCTTAAATGATAAATTAATTAATGTGTGATTAATTAAGTTACAAGTCGGGATATTGACTTGGATATTCTTGGGCTAGTGCTACAGGTGCTAGGCACGAGTTAGCCGGATTTTATTAAGTACATGTATACATTTAGTGTGATAGTGTGTGTGTGTGTGTGTGTATATATATATATATATATATATATGTATGTATGTATGATTCATAAATATCAGTGTGAATGATATTTATGTGAAATCATACCCCTTTAGTGCTATCATCGAAGGTTCCACGATGTGGGTGAATCCCCTAGATTGAGAAGTAGTGAGAGTATAGTCACCAGGTCATATCGTCCACGATTTTTATTGTGTAAAATATTTTCAGAGGTGAACCGCTTTGGGTATGATTCGGTTTCACTTTCGGTGAAGGAAATATGACCGCTTCCACTACGTTTGCGATTTTTTTGCCTTAGTTCAGTGTGAGTTCCAAGTTAGAGTGAGCATGCCTGGGGATATGATAGCATTTTAGAGAAAGCATCTGGTGAGGTCTTACTCGGGAAATGATGGTTATTGTACGCGACATGTGTGTGAATATTGTAGTATACTAGTACGTATATAAAATGAGTAGATAATTATATACGGGATTAATACACAAGTGTGAATGTAATTATTATATAACTAGTGTGAAATTTATATGATTTAAAAATGGGTTTTCTATATAACTAGTGTGAACATTATATGAATTAATATCGTTGAATCGATTAATAAGTTAAGGAGTAAATAACTTAATAATCAAAGTAAAATTACTCGGGTTAGAGTAGCGTGGGAGAAGAGGTGATACGACTAGTTAGGTGGGGTGGGATAACTAGGAAGGTTAAAAGGCAAGCGTTAGGTGTGCACAATAAGTGATGAGTGAGTTATACCTTAAGAGAGTGCGACACTAGCTTAAATATGAAAAGTGTGCATGCATATTTAATTATTGCAATTTAACTGCTTGCTAAATATTTTCAAAATGTTTTACTTGGTCTCTGACCCGTGTTAAAATCGTCTTCAAAACAGTTTAGGTGTCCAGCCACAGGGACGTTCAGTTTGAGGATTCTATCCAGAGATACGCAGCTGCAACTCATGTGGAAGTTACATGACTTTGTTATAGATGCCTCATTCACTCATTCTTAGTGTAGGGGCCTTACTTCAGTACTTATTTGGGCATGTCGCCCTCAGATTTAGTATTCATCATTTATGTGACTTGTGTATTCAAGTTAATATTTCAGTTACTGTTGGATTTTATTATTGAAGAAACAGTTGATTTGGTTAACTTTATTTATGTTATTCACATGTGTTAGTTTCAGTTATCAATTTATGTGGATGGTTTAATTATTATTTGATTTTTTGCATGTTATTAGTTAATTAAAGATAAAATTCGGTACCAGTCTATTTAAATTACTATGTGGTTAGTAACTTTAACAATGTTTTCGATAGTGATGCTAAGAATGAGCCGTATGAGACCAACGTTTTATTTTTATCACGAGCTAGCCACCTGGTATTTTAGTAGGCGGGGGTGTCATAGATGGTATCAGAGAATCATGTTCTAGAGTCCTTAGGATCTATGCGACTTATTACTTTTTAGCATAACGCTTTGATATAGAGCCTTATTAGAGGATTGTGGTATTCCTTCATGTATGCGACTTACGTTCTTCTGCTATTAAGTATAGTTGATGTGATTCATATACGAGTTCGATTGAGCTTTGTACGCTGAACAATTTTGGATGACCACCGAGGGACGTTTGAAAGACTGTAGGGGGAGAGGCTTAGGATAAGTCATGGAATATTTGGGTACCGGTGATCGCAATAGAAATTAACATGGTTATTGTTTAGGCAGATGGTGTAGGGATAATCGCTAGGGTGCAGTAGTTTCCTTAAGCATCGTAATAGGAAGTGATGGTGAAATTTTAGACTCACCCAGCATACTCTTTAAATGAGGGGGAGTCGGAGTAACTCTTCTGGAAGAGCTATCCATAAGGGGTTAAGGGAATAAAGGGAGTGTGATATGTCAATAGAAGGATGTAACCCAAAGATAATTATGTAGGGTGGAGTGCATTGGCACCTAGGATTAAATTTTGGGCAAAATTTTGGCTCATAAGTGTGGCGTTGTGGTGATAGGAATCAATCGCCACAACCATGGAGAGATACCATGAATAATAAAGAATTTGGGGTGTGGTTTGACGGCATATTCTCTCATTTGGTATTTAGATAGAGAGGCAAAAGATATTTCAATACTTGGTTTAGTAGGGCTGTGCATTGGTCGGTCATGAAGGAAAGTTGACGGGTTTAGCAAGCTTTGTACCCAATGAGGTGGATACAGAGAATAAAAAAATGGTTCATAAGTGAATAATGGACTCATGGGTAGAATATACAAGCATGTATGGGGAAATTCGGATAGAATGACGAGTATAGTTGTCATCAATGTTGTGACAAGGGAGCCAAGAGAGTTGGAGAACCTAACCGAAGGGCAAGGTAAAATTTAACAGTGCTAGTGAGCACCACAGAAGAGGACACCTAGTAGAGAACCTATTTTAATGATTGAGATCAATAGAATTCCTAGCAGGTGACGGTGGATTCAATTAGGGCCGTCAAGGCTAGCAATGAGTCCCATAGGGCCAACGGAGCCAAAGGGGCAATAGGGGTAGCAATCAGGATCAAGCTTATTAGGTCCGTGGGAAGGACAACCCCAACTTGGCTAGTGGGGCCAAAGAAAGGGGAATGATACAGAGAGGTGTTGTGTGTGTGAAGAGTAGGAACATGTGTGTGGATCTTGTCCGGAGGGAATTGAGGGACAAAGACGTGATGCCCGGTATGGGCAATAGTTATAAGAAGTTTTTGGTTTGGTTGGGACGAGGGTGTTATGTCTAGGAACCATTTGAGTCGTGAGTACTATTGGCAATTGAAAGTATGAGTTTTATCCCAGAGTGATTAGGGTCTGTTTTGTGTGACACGAACAAATCACAGTAGTTTGTTAGTGTTAAATTCATATGTGAAACGGGTTTAATAGAGGTATCATTAATATCACTATATTGTGTGTACATTCACCGTTGAGGTAACTAGGCTCTCTTTAGTTCCATCTGTAGGGGAGAAGTTGTGGATACTGAGAGGACATATTTTATGAGGTTAGCTCATTTTTAGAGGTGATATTCTGTGACACCCCGACTAATTAAATATCGGGTACCTACTCATTTATTCAAATTAATACAAAATGTAAAGTTGGTTCAGTTCATAGCATCACTGTCGAAAAACATTTTAACAATTACTAGCCACCTAATATTTAAAAAAATGAGTTGTCAATTTTAATTAAATTCGATTTACATACAACTAAAGTAAATTAAGAAATACTGATACCACAACCACATCACAGTCGTGTGGAGGCAATTATTATGCAACACAAATAAAATATGAAAGAGGTAACAACCAAGAAAAAACAGATGAAAGACCAATCACAACAACGGGGATACGTGGTTCAGCAAAGAAGTGCCTACGTCCACGGTGGTTCAGTCAGTGTTATTCCTCTATATTCTGAAGAGTAAGTACAGAGAATACAACTTGTCCTTTGCCCCGGACTTGGGGTTTAATTTATACATGTATGTCTTAGAGTAGTGGGGGTGATAGGTTCCTCTTTATTAGCCATCTCCCTTTCATGGGATCATGTACCCCCACAACTCCTCTTCATGGCATCGTGGAGTAAATGGACGAATACCAGAAGTGATGGGCCTGGGTTTTGGGCCGCTGAGGATGGGCTACTCGTCCAGGCCTTATGGTGATAAAATCGGTGTACCCACAATTGCCCCTGAATTTGTCGGGCCATTTTTTATGGGTCCGATGAATTTAGATGATCAGTAATGATGGTTGATTTCTTTGAAAACTGTGAAGTTGCTTTGGCGGCACCCGCTTCGCTATCCGTGCGTTATGATTAGTTTTGAAGGTTTGTTGGAATAAAACACATTTTTTCGTCGACGTTCCAGTTCTTCCAGCAGTCTTCTATCTTTTGAGAACTTTTGAGTTTTGTACCTTCTGTTTTCGGTATCCACTCTCGTCGCTTCTTCGCCTTTTGATCTGATCTTCTGTCTTGTAAGTCTTTTGTGCCTTTTTTCTTGAGTTTATAGTTTTTCTTGCATTTTTCCAATGGCAAAGATTGGAAATAGGTCGGTAACTGAGTTTAGAAAATTCTATGGTATTCCTGAATGGGTAGAGATTGAGTGTTGTGTCTCGCCGCCTAGGAACGTTAGGGACATAGAGGATGCACATTGGATTCACGTCCTGTTGCTTTCTCAGGGGGGTCTCACCTTTCCCCCTAATGGTTTGTTTCTGCACTTTTTTAGTTATTTTGGTATTGTGCCTGCACAATGTTCGCCCAACGTGTGGAAAATAGTGAATGGTGTGCACAGGATAAATCAGTTGTACGGCACGAGGTTAGGGCTTGCCGAGGTCTGTTTTTGTTATTCTTTTTCTCGAACGAGTTCAGGGGTCTTGTACCTTAAGGCCAGGAGCCCTGATAGGGTATTGGTAGTAAATTTACCTGATTCCCATAAGGACTACTGGCAAGAAGGTTTTCTCGCTAGGAACTGACAATATTCCCCTCAATTTGAAGGGTCGAGGTCCGAGAGGTTCATTATCCCCTTTTATGGGGAAGAATATATAGGTAGATGTTGTATTGTTGTTTCAACCTTTGCTAGCTTTGTGATTTTTCTAACTCCTCCTTGCTCTTTCCTTTTCAGCGAAGATAAAGAACTTGGAGCCAGCTCTCAGCGAGGTTCGTATCTCGGAATTGGTGAAAGCTTGGAACATCAGGGAACCTTTCGGTGACGGCGAGCACCCTAGGTCTGCTGCTTTTCTGCTTGAATACAAGAACACAGGCTCCAGCTTCATAGCCCGACTTGTGGAAAGTGTTCCGGATTTTGACTCTTCCGGAGAGATTTCAGCGGAGCCCATCCAAGTGGACGAGGACGAGAGCAGCTCGGAGAGCGAGCCTGCAGGTGTTGAGAGTAACTTGGGTGGAGGCAGTGCTGATAGTAGTAGTTCATCGAGTTCTACCAGCAGTCCAGGTGAAGAAATGCCTCCCAGGAAGAATCTGATCCGGGATGATGATGATGATGATGATGTGCTTCTTGCACAGAGGTCCAAGAAGTCGAAGACTGTTTCCGGGGCCATAGCTACTGGTTCTCGGCCTTCCTCTCAAGATCAAGAGAAGAAGAAGAGAGAGGAGGAGCAGTCGAGGGAGAGGGAGAAGAAAAAGGAGGAGGAGAGGAAGAAGGTGGAAGAGAGGAAGAGGAGGGAGAAAGAGAAAGAGGAGGAGAGGAGGAAGATGGAGCTGAGGACTAAGACCGTTCAAGCCTTGGTCCCAGTATCTGCTTTGCCTGAGGGGGCTTCGGTGGCCACCTCTCCTCAACTCGCCCCTGCGCTGCTTGAGAGGGCAGTCCTCCCTGCAGATCGCGAGAGGGCGTTAGGGTCTGATCAACTAGCCTTGCAAGCTAGCCAGAGGCTTGCCTTGGTAAGGTTTCTCTTCTATTTCTCAACTTCTTTTTCGCCTGTTTTGATGGTTTCCTCTTTTCTGATTTTTCCCTTGTTTTCTGCAGTTTGTGACTGACTTCGCTGTGCTCTATCGCTCTCGCGACGAGCTGTTGAGAAGGAACAGCGAGCTGGAGCAGCAGAATTCTACTCTGGTGGCCAGGGGTTCTCAGCTGGAGACCGATCTAAAGGCTGCTGACGCGGCTCGAGCTTCTTCTGACTTGGCCCTTGCTAATTCTGCTCGCGAGAGAGATAATGCTGTCAAGGAGCTTGGCGAGCTGAGGGAGTCATATGAATAGGTCTGCTCGAGCAAACTGGATTTTGTGGAGAAGAACAGGGTTCTTGCTGAGCAGCTGGAGATGGAGAAAGCCCAGGCAGCCACTGTTAAAGAAGATTCATACAATTCTGGATGGGCTGCTGCGTATGAAGACGCCGAGGTTCAGATAGGCTATATTAGCCGTTTGAACTTCAAGAAGGGGTGGAACAAGGCCCTTGTGGCTGCAGGGGTGGATGTTGCATCTCCACTCTTCGATGAGCATGATTCAGGGCCAAAACCGGTAGTGGATGAGGATCCAGCCCCAACTGTTGAAGGCACCTGTCCTGTTTCTCGGGCGACCTCTTCTGATGCTCCCTTGGTCGAGGAGGCAGTGGATACCCCTGCGGAGGGTAATGCCCCTGCTAATGCTAATAAAGACAAGGACCCATCCACCGAGGTTGCTAAGTGATAGGGTTTCTTTGTAATTTTTTCTTTCTTGTTCTGATGTAACCTCGCTTGGTATAAATAAAAAGGCTGCGTTTTTACTTGTGCTGATTTCATTCTTTTCTCTTCTTTTCTCTGTAGTTGGTTGATGTGGATGATTATATTCCTGTCACCTCCCAATTGGGTAGAACTCTGGGTCCTAATGTAAGCCCTGCAGTTCGCCAGGCTTTTGCTAGGCTTTGTAGGTTTGCTAAATCAAGGAACCAGAAGTATAAGGATCAGTCCGAGCTGGTGGCTAAATTGAAGGACAGGCTTCAGGAAATGGGGGAGATCGGAGCTTCAGTGCAAGAAGAAATCAGCGAGCTGAGAGTAAAGTTACTGGAGGCCACCGAGATCAATCAGGTCGTGGAGTTTCTTCAGCGGGAAAATGACGACCTGAGGCGTGAGGTCTTGAAGCTTAAGGAGCATTCTCCAAGCACCGCGTCGGAAGTCTTGCAAGGTTCTTCCTCATCGCGAGTTGCTCGGCCACCCCTCCCGCGAGCTGGTAGGAGTACGCGGGGTAGGAGTAGGGGAGCTGAGGAGCAGCGTGAGAGGGAGATGGAGGAGCTGCGCGGCGATGTTCAGCGAGCTTACGTAACTGCTGCTGGGCTTCAGAGGGACGTCACCCGACTGCGGCATTTATTTAAGAAGGGCCCTCACCAAGTGTGGACTGATGGCTATGATCAGGGCTGGCTAGATGCTCCCACAAGGTTATCAGAGTTCGAGCAGCTTTCCTTTATCAGGGGGTGGTTGAGTGCTCTCAAAGAGCTGCAGGTGCCGAGAAATTCGATGTTGTGGTATCGGCATGAGATGTCTTCCTCTATTCTGATGCCCAATCCCTTTAGGCGAGATGACCGATGGATTCCTATCGATGCTATTCCTCGGCGGCTACTGGAGTTGGACACAAGTGAAGTTGTAGAGGAATTCGATCCTGCCCCTGATGATGGGAGGAGAGCTAAGGTTGCTGACTACCTTGCTCGGAGGCTACCCCCTTCTTGATTTTTGTTTTTTAATAATTGTAAATGTTTTGGGCGAGTCTTTGCCGACTAAACATGTACCATTATTGTTTGTAAATATAAAAGATTAATGGATATATTTGAGTTTTGGGCGTTTTGCCGACTAAACGTGTTTATCCAATCTCTGTTATATTTTTCCAGCTTTATAGTGTCCGCCCAGTCCAGTATTAAGAATACCATTGTGCTCTCTCTTTACCTTTTAGGTCGTGTCGTCACACTTCCTTAGGTCTAAGAGGGGCAATTGGCGAGGACACACCTGTTTTTGGATGTCTTCATCCGGTCAGGATTTTAACCAAAGTAGGTTTGATGCCTAAGAATGCTCTGTAGGGCTTCATATATTGCCATGGGCAATGCTAAGAGGTCTGTCGTGCTTTCGTGACGATGACCCGAGGAGGGGTGTTCCCCTGCTATGTCAACTATTATACCTGTGATTTGAAAAGGATGTGCAATAAGATATAATTGTTATACTTTTAGAGAGTAATCAACTGAGAGATTTTTATTGGTGAGTCAAGAAATAAACTGTCTTTTCCTAAAACGAGTACAATAAAAGATCTAACAACAGAACTCCTAAAAGTAGAATTTCTTGAGATTAGCTGCGTTCCATGCTCGTGGGATCTCTCTGCCCTCCATCGTTTTCAAATGATAGGCACCTTGCAGGTCGTCTCTAATTATTTCATAAGGTCCTTCCCAGTTTGGGCCCAGTTTACCATCTGATGGTTTCACCGTGTTGCCCAGGACCTTTCTTAGGACATAGTCTCCAATTTCGAACTTCCTCGGATTGACCTTTTTGCTGTAGTGCTTCGCGAGCTGTTGCTGATAATTCGCTAGTTTTACTAGGGCAAGTTCCCTGCGCTCGTCGGCCAAGTCGAGTTCAGCGAGCAAAGCCTGATCGTTCTGGTTCTGCTCGACAAGGTCGGATCTCATTGTAGGCAATCCTGCTTCTAATGGGATGACCGCTTCCATACCATATGCTAGTGAGAATGGCGTCTGACCTGTGGCTCGTCTGGGAGTCGTTCTGTATGCCCATAGGACATGTGGTAGCTCGGTAGTCCATGCGCCTTTTGCTCGTTCTAACCGCTTTTTTAATCCAGCGATCACTGTTTTGTTGGAAGCCTCAGCTTGTCCGTTGCTCTGAGGATAAGCTACCGAGCTGAAGTGGTGCCTGATTCCGTGTTGGTCGCAGAAGTCCTGAAAGGGGGCACTTTCGAACTGTGTCCCATTGTCAGTGATGATGGTTCTGGGGATCCCGAATCGAGTGATTATATTTTTCCATATGAATTTCATCATGTCAGCATCTCGGATGTTCGCCAGAGGTTCTGCCTCGATCCACTTGGTAAAGTAATCGGTGGCGACCAATAAGTATCTGCGGTTGCCGGCAGCGGTGGGTAGTGGTCCCATGATGTCCATTCCCCACTGGGCAAAAGGCCAGGGGCTGGTTAGGGGTTTCAATTCGCTGGCAGGTTGGTGGACCATGGGGGCGTGAAGCTGGCATTTTAGGCATCTGCGGACATATACTGCGGAGTCCCTTTGCATATATGGCCACCAGTAACCTTCTTTCATTGCTCGGAAGGCTAGAGATCTTCCTCCGATGTGGCTTCCGCAGATTCCTTCGTGAAGCTCGTGAAGTACTGTCTCGACCTCGCTTGGATGGACGCATCTAAGGTAGGGGCCGGAGAAAGATCTTTTATACAAGACGCCCCCCGTGGATAAGTGAAAGCGAGCAGCTTTGACTCTTATCTGGTGGGCGGTCCTTTTATCATCTGGGAGCGTTCCGTCCTTCAAATAGCCTCTTAAGGGATCCATCCAGCTAGGGGCTGGTTCCAATTGGAGTATTTGGTTTGCTCTTGTTAGCTCGCAGTTGGGGTGAATGCTCGGGTAGCTAAGGAAATCGATAGGGATGACCCTTTTAAGGTTGGAATCAACTGCCGAGCTCAGGGCTGCCAAGGCGTCAGCGTGGCTGTTCTGCCCCCTGGGAAACTGCTGGATGTTGATTTCTTCAAAGTTTGTCATCAAGTTTCTTACCACCGAGAGGTAGGCTGCCATTCTCTCATCCTTCGCGTTGTAGTCTCCACTTATCTGATTGGAAACTAGTTGCGAGTCTCCGAATACCTGTAAATGCTTTGCTCCTAGAGTTTGCGCCCTTTGGAGACCTGCAATTAAGGCTTCGTATTCTGCTTCGTTGTTGGAGGCTGCAAATCCCAGCCTAATTCCTTGCTCGAGGACTGCATTTTCTGGAGTGATGAGAACAATTCCTATTCCTGCCCCCTTTGAGTTGGAGGCTCCATCAACGAATAGCTTCCAGTTTTCCCCTGCAGCCTTGCTGTTTTGTTCTGTTGGGTTAGGCTGGTCGAGAGGTTCTTTGCCCGTGAATTCAGCTATGAAGTCAGCGAGGATTTGTCCCTTGATAGCTGTCCTTGGTTGAAATTGGATGTCAAACCGGCCGAGCTCGACTGACCATTTAGACAGCCTGCCTGACAAATCCGCCTTCCTTAGGACAGCCTTGAGGGGGTGTGATGTAAGGACAACGATCGTATGAGCTTCGAAGTAATGCTTCAGTTTCCTCGAAGATATTACTAGGGCAAATGCGAGCTTTTCTAATGGCAGGTAGCGCTGCTCGGCGTCTAGTAAGGTTTTGCTCGCGTAATAGATTGGGTGCTGGATCCTTGCGACTTCACACATAAGCGCTGAGCTGATAGTGTGGCTAGATACAGAGAGGTAGAGGTACAAGGGGTCCGTTTGATGTGGTATGACAAGCAGTGGTGGGGAGCTTAGGTAGGATTTGAGCTCGCCTAATGCTTGCGAGCAATCTGGGGTCCATTCTATCGTTTTGCTACCTTTTAAGAGTTGGAAGAAGGGCTTGCATCTCTCGGAGGATTTAGAAATGAAACGATTCAGAGCAGCGAGCATTCCAGTGAGCTTCTGTACATCGCGGATTGTGCGGGGAGGTTGCACCCGTTTAATTGCCTCAATCTGGTCCGGATTTGCTTCTATGCCACGCTTGCTGACCAAATACCCAAGGAACTTTCCTGACTGGACACCGAAGGAACACTTGCTTGCGTTGAGTTTCATTCGGTATTTCCTGAGGATTTCGAAGGTATTTGCCAGGTCAGAAAGGTGGTTTTCTTTCTCTTTGCTTTTGACGAGCATGTCGTCGATGTAGACCTCCATTGTGTTTCCCATCTATTGTTTGAACATTTTAGTAACCAGCCGCTGATAAGTTGCCCCTGTATTTTTAAGCCCAAAAGGCATGACCTTGTAACAGTATAGACCAACCATCGTGATACACGCCGTTTTATCCTGATCTGGGGCATATAAGGGGATCTGGTGATAGCCTGAGTATGCGTCCAGGAAACTCATTCGCTCGTGAGCTGCGGTGGCGTCTACTAGTTGGTCTATTTTTGGAAGAGGGAAGCTATCCTTTGGGCAGGCTTTGTTGAGGTTAGTGAAGTCTATGCAAACTCTCCATTTACCGTTGCTTTTTGGAACTACCACTGGGTTGGATAACCATTTGGGGAACTGCACTTCCCGTATGGATCCTGCATCCAGTAGTTTTTCGACCTCCTGTTCTATTGCTTTGGCTTTCTCGGGAGCAGTTCGTCGTGCCTTCTGTGCTATCGGCTTGAATGTGGGATTGACGTGCAACTGATGGCAGACCATATTGGGATCGATTCCTGGCAGCTCGTAGGGTTCCCAAGCGAAAACATCTATGTTGCTCCTGAGTAAGGTTAACAAATCCTTTTGCTCTTCGTTAGTGAGTGAGGTTCCGATCAGGAAGACTCTGTTGTTGTCGCCTTCCCTGGCAATTACTTCTACCAGGTCTTCTACAACTCGTTCGGAGGGGTGGAGCCTGGTCTCTTCCACTCCGGGCCTTCCGTATTTTAATTGCTATTTGGAGGGGATTGCACCTTCCTCCATTCTCTCGCTGGTTCGAACGTCTTTTTTTTTCTGGCTTCGGTCGGATGGCCGCTATGAAGCACTTTCTCGCCATCGCTTGGTCGCCATGTATCTCCATCACTCCCCACTCGGTGATATATTTGAGTTTCTGGTTGTAGGTCGAGGAGACTGCCTTCATTGCATGAAGCCATCCCCTGCCGAGGATGGCTTGATACGGTGAATCGATGTCGACCACCAAGAATTCGATCATTTTCGAAACACTTCCAGCGAGCACTGGTAGTACTATCTTGCCCAAAGGCATGGTCATTTTTCCAGCGAAGCCCACCAGAGGGACAGTGGTTCCCTTCAGGTCGGCGATGTCCAGCTTCAACTTTCTGAACAGGTCGATGTACATTACTTCGGATGAGCTTCCTTGATCGACGAGCAGCCTGTCGATATCAAAGTTGGCTATCCTGAGTGTAATGACTAAGGCATCGTGATGTGGGGTCCTTACTCCTACAAGATCTTCATCCGTGAAGACGATGTGCTTGTTGTAGTTGATGTCCTCTGCTCGACGGCGTTTTCCTGCCTGTGATTTCGCTGGATCAATTTGAAAAGCTTGCATTACTGCTGTTAGCTTCTTTACCTCCATCCGAGCTGAGTTGCCCTGGATTTGCTTAACATCGGATACTCTATGGATTACTGCGAATTCGTGTCCGGTGTCGTCTTCTAATACGTTGTCGGGTTTTGCCTCCTTGTGGACAGTCACTCTCTCTACCTTCCTTTCCACAAAGTCATTCAAATGTTCAGATTGGCCCAACTCCTCAAGGTGGGACTTAAGAGCCTTGCAGTGCTCGGTCTTATGTCCTCCCTCTTTGTGGAAGGTGCATCTCAGCGCGTTATTTCTTTTCGATGGGTCTCCTCCCATTTTCCGGGGCCATTTGACGAACGGCTCATCCTTGATCTTAGCGAGAATTTTGTAAATTGGTTCTTTGAAGACGGTGTTGACTGCCTGGAACGACTTTGCAATGTCAGGACTTCCTCCATTCTTGGGGCCATTCTTGCTCCCATTCTTACCTCCTTTTTTCTGGTTATCAACTTTCTCACTTCCCTTCGTGGCGAGCTTGGCTCGACCGTTTTCACCTACGTTAAGGCGGGTGACATCTTCCACCTTTGCGCATTTCTCAATCCGGGCCATCAGGTCATCAATGGTGGTTGCTTCCTTCTTTGTCAAGGACTGGTAGAGGAGGGAAGAGCTGGGTAGCCCAATTTTGAATGAAGCCACTGCCACCTCTTCTGCGCAGTCCTCGACTTCGTTGAATAATTCCCAGTACCTTTTCGCGTAGTCTCGGAGTGTTTCCGGAGGAGTTTTCTTCATCGTCAATAGAGCATCCATCCTTTTGGGATGGGAGCTGCTGGTGATGAACCTGGCCGTAAAGAGCTCGGCCAGGGATTTGAAATTTCTGATGGATCGGTGAGGGAGTTTCTCGAACCATTTCTGGGCCACGTCATGAAGGCTCGAGGGGAAAATACGGCACATCAACGCATCTCGGTGATTCCAGAGGGTCATAGCCTGCCGGTACTGCCTGACATGATCAATGGGATCAGTCTTCCCGTCATAAATCTTGAACCTTGGAATAGCAAACTTTTTGGGAGCTTCTTCTTCTTCAATTTCCCTTGTGAAGGGCGATTTCATCTGGGTCTTGAGGGCTCTCCTGGCGAGTTCTCTGGTCGACCTGGTGCCGCGGTGAGCTGGATGTTGGTCCATTTCTCTGCGGACTAGGTTCCGTATGTTGTCGTCGCTGCGAGCAGGGCTATGATAGCGGCGAGCTTTTCTCAGCTGCTCGCGGAGGTCGTCGTCTGAGTCGCCACCTTCGAACCCTTGATGTTGCCGCCTAGGGCTCCTTCCTCGGCTGCGAGATTTGCTCGCCTGAGGGCTGGGAGTGCGATAGGGGCGCCTCCTGGTATCTGGACGTAGTTCTTTTTCCATTTTTTCCAGTCTTCTTTTCAGGCGAGCATTCTCAGCCTCATACTTACGAGAAGACTCCCTCTGCTCGTGGAGCCTTGCTTCGTACGCATCGATCAATCTGGATATCTGAGTGGACCTTGCTGGTCCTTGACTTTCTTCTGAGGCTGGCCTTTCTAAGCGAGCCCCTTGATCGGAACGTCGGACTTCAGACCTAATCCTGCGAGGAGCGGGTGGCTCCTGAATGTCTCCTGCTTGAGGAGCATTGCTGCTGTGACCAGACATCTTAGATTTTTTCTTGGTGTGGGCTCTTCTTAAGGAAAGATAAACTTTTCCCACAGACGGCGCCAATTGTGGAGGCAATTATTATGCAACACAAATAAAATATGAAAGAGGTAACAACCAAGAAAAAACAGATGAAAGACCAATCACAACAACGGGGATACGTGGTTCAGCAAAGAAGTGCCTACGTCCACGGTGGTTCAGTCAGTGTTATTCCTCTATATTCTGAAGAGTAAGTACAGAGAATACAACTTGTCCTTTGCCCCGGACTTGGGGTTTAATTTATACATGTATGTCTTAGAGTAGTGGGGGTGATAGGTTCCTCTTTATTAGCCATCTCCCTTTCATGGGATCATGTACCCCCACAACTCCTCTTCATGGCATCGTGGAGTAAATGGACGAATACCAGAAGTGATGGGCCTGGGTTTTGGGCCGCTGAGGATGGGCTACTCGTCCAGGCCTTATGGTGATAAAATCGGTGTACCCACAAGTCGCAATAAGATAACAATGTAATAAACTGAATCTAGAGGAATACACCTCACAACAATTCGAATACTGAAATAAACAAAATACAAAGCCTGAACCATTAATTAATTACAACCCAAAGTCTAAAATAGAACTGAATAAGTAAGATGTCTCTAAAAGAAAAGGGGACGACATGCCCTACAGAGGAGTAAATCTGAAGTAGAGTTAAGATAGAAAGTAGAGGCGTCTACTATCGAGGTCCTATAACTTTCACAGCAGCTACAACACGTCATTGGGATGGAACTCCTATGCTTGGTGTCCTTGTGGCTGGGCACCTAAAAAGGTTTTTACAAAAAAATAGATTTGAAAGCAAACGGGTTAGAGCCCGTTTGTGAAAACAGTTTAAAATAACGCAAGTGTTTAGTATCATTAAATAGTGAATATAAAATACATGATAGTGCGTGCACTCACAAGAATTCCTCACCTCTTAACTAAGTGTGCACTCCGATCGTACCCGTACCCGTACCCGTTCCAGTTATTCCCATATCTCACTAGTCCAATACACAATTTAACATTACTATACGATTACCGATTCAATTCCGGACATCTTAATTTAAACAGAGAGTTGTACTTTTCTTCTTAGTTCTCAAACTTAGTAATACTCGTCACTAGGGATTTTTCCATTTTTAACTCTACAAAAATGTTGCTATTATTCACTTACATTTATACATGAAAGTTCATTTCAATTAACAGTATATTATTCTCATCATAAATATACAATATTGGCACCCCTAGGCTAAGCTGCGGTGCACACATACTCTGCTATCGAATCCCGGTACATCACATACATAAGGACCACGTATTTCAAATCTCTCAGGAATCGTTCCGAAAAGTGACAAACACACACAATGGAGGCGAACATAGTTCACATCACATGGGTCACGCACATACCTACGCTCCCATGATCAGCAGACTTATTAACTTCTCAATAAGTCCTTCTCTGACCTATGTCCTCGAGGTACCAATCTAAATCCCCCCGTAGGCACATAAATATTAGATGGCCCTGATCGAACGCCGACCTCCCGTGATAGCAAGTATGGTAGGTATGTTATACACAATTGCCTACATATACCAAGAATTCACACTTCTTAGATATTCCATAATATTAATAGAGGTATATTTCTCGTCTTTATACCGTCATTTAATGTTGTACGTTTACAAGTCCCCTATTAATACACATTGAAGTTGTAAACTCTTCTCACGTCGTAATTTTAGGTACTCGTTTCCTAATCCATAAATGTCATACGGTTTACTACAAAATTCTAAGTTTTACTCCTCAACATACTCCAATCTCACAATTATACCCACTAGTCAATAAGGTAAGGTTAGTACTCCATTAAATAAGTCTACGGGAAGTTTGAAATAAAATCAGGCCTAAAAAGGCCATTCTGTCAAGTCGTTAGAAGTCTCGTTCAAACGAGGTCGTTCGAACGAATGGCTTCGAACGAACTACCAACTCGTTAGAAGGGATACTGTCATCTCGTTAGAAACTCATTCGAACGAGATCATTCGAACAACCTGGGCAGGTCTTCTAACGCGATGGCAGAATACGCCCAGAAATTTTCCCAACTCATTTTTCTTCAATTCCTCTTATCAAAAATCCATTCTAAGATTATCCCAATTACATTTTATTGTTTGTAAACTATTTTTAGTCACAAAGATCATTCCTTAACATACTTTTGGGGTCAAATCTTACAATTTAACATGCCAAAATCATAAATCCCCAATTCTTATCCCAAACCCTATGAACTTGAACCCAGAATTTAATTTCATAAAAAGGCTCCTTATTAATCCATTTTAAGATCATCAAAAGTTATGTTTTGTATATTGAATTCATCCATAATCATTCTACATGCAAATTCCTACCCAAAACCACAAGTTTCACAATAATTCCATTGGGTGTTCTTCATCAAAATTTCCAAGACATAAACAGTTTTCTACACTACACATGGAGGAAATATTCACTGCAAATAACGACATCAAAACACTTGCCTTAGATTTTCTCTTCAGATGTGTTGCCGGTGTTTCAAGGTTGATTCTTCCCTCTTTTTGGTCACAATCTCTTCCAAAATTATGGTGGTGGGTGTTTTTGTTTGGAAACTCTTTTCCCTCTTTCTAAGTTCTCTCAAAAACTTCCGTAGCCCACTCTCTCACTTTTTGGCTGATAATGGCCTTAGTGGCTCTTTTAATAATAACTAAATTAACACTAAAATTCGTGCGTTTTAATCCCATAATTTTTAAAATTACCAAAATACCCATATAGGTTGCCGGTTTGACCTAAAAATGCCCCGGGATCCAAACTAAACCCCCGGCTAGTGTTTTCTGACTATTTCGACCTTTCTGGACACGTTGGTGCACTCAAAATGATCATTAGGTTGATAAAAATATAATTCACTTTTTAATTTAAATAAATTCATTCCTGACGCGACTGACACGCGCGTCCAAACTAAATTTCCCAAATTATCGTATTTCTGACTCGCGACAATTTTAATATTTTCAATACTCATATATTACCATATATACTCAGAAATATTCAATTTTACATCGTAATCAAATACTAACTCACATCTCGCTAGTATTTATATCCGGATTAATTTCCAATTAAATCAATTAATCCCTTAAATAAAAATCAATAAAATTATGGGGTATTACATACTTCCCTCTAATAAGAGAATTTCATCTCGAAATTCGAAACTAAAGAGTACCTGGTAAAAATAACTCTGGATAACGTTCGCGCATCTCATCCTCGCGCTCCCATGTTGACTCCTCAGCATTATGATTCCGCCACAGAACACATTCTAATGGTACTATCTTTGACCTCAGTTTCTGCTCGCTTTGGTCCAAAATAGTAATTGGCCCCTCCTCGTAGGAACTATCAGGATGAAGATCGATGTCCTCTAAAGCAATGTGAGTATGGTCCAAATCGTCCATAAGATATTTCCTTAGCGAGAAAATATGGAACACATCATGAATTCTATGCAAGTGCTCCGATAACCCAAGTCTATACTCAACTGGCCCAATTCTCTCGATGATAGGAAATGGCCCCACGTATCTTGGGGCCAGTTTCCCCTTCTTACCAAAATGCATAATCCCCTTCATAGGAGATACTCTGAGTAACACCTGGTCTCCCACCTTGAATTCTCTGAAGAACCTCTTGGCATCATCATAGCTCTTCTGCTGGTCCTGAGTTACCCGAATACGGCTCCGTATCATCTCTATCCTTGCCGAAGTGTCCTGAATCACTTCCGGCCCGAGGAGTTTGTTATCCACCACTTCTAACTAACATGTTGGGGAACGACAAGGTCTACCATACAACGCCTCACATGGAGCCGTGCCAATGGTGAACAGGTAGGCGTTATTATAAGAAAACTCCACCAGTGGAAGGTACTGCTCCCAACCACCTCCAAAGTCTAGGATGCACATACGCAGCATGTCTTCCAACATTTGATTTGTCCGCTCTATTTACCCATCAGTCTGCGGGTGATATGTCGTACTCAGTCGCAACTCTGTACCCATGGACTCCTGGAAACTCTCCCAAAATCGTGAAACAAATATCTTGTCTCGGTCAGACACGATATTTAGAGGCACCCCGTGAATCTTCACTATCTCCACAATAAAAATCTGGGCATATTATCTCGTAGTGTAGTCTGTCCTCATGGGTAGAAAATGAGCAAATTTATCCAACATATCCATAATTACCCATATAGAGTCGTGACCCCTCTGTGACGTAGGTAACCCCGTGATAAAGTCCATGGATATGCTCTCCCATATCCATATCGGAACCTCTAATGGCTGTAGAAGTCCTGCCGGTTTCTGATGGTCCACCTTTACTAGCTGACAAGTGGAGCATTTAGAAACGAACACGGCGATATCTCTCTTCATCCCACTCCACCAGTACTGTCGTCTCATGTCTTGGTACATCCTATCCCCACCAGGGTGTACCGCGAACCGTGAGCCGTGCGACTCTGTCATTACCTCGTGTCGCAAGTCTTCCCCTTCTGGAACAACCAGTCTCCCATTGAAGCGTAATCCCCCGTCTGAACTAACGGTATAGGACTCGGCTCCATCTTTAAGTAATCAAACTATCTTCTCCTGACAGAACGTGTCATTTGCCTGGGACTTTATCACTCTCGTAACAATCTGAGGTGTAACAGTCATCACAGACATTAACGATCGGGCCACTGCATCCTGGTGTCCCAACTCCTTCCATTTAGCTTTCCACACTTCGGCCACCTCATATACTGACCTACGGATCAACGCGTCTTCTACCACGTTAGCCTTCCCAAGGTGATATTGGATATCAAACTGATAATCCTTTATAAACTCAAGCTACCGACGTTGACGCATATTCAGTCCCTTATGCATGAAAAGGTATTGTAGAGACTTGTGGTCTGTGAACAACCGAAATTTCTCCCCCAATAGATAGTGTCTCTAGAATCGAAGAGCGAATACGACTGCCGCTAACTCCAAGTCGTGGGTGGGGTAATTCTTCTCGTGAGTCTTAAGCTTACGGGAAGCATAAGCTATGGCCTGACTCTCCTGTTGCAGCACACCTCCAAGTCCTTGCAAGGACGCTAGACTAGATACTGAACTCTTGGTCTGGGCAATGCTAACAAAGGTGCTGAGGTCAACTTGTCCTTCAACTCATCGAATGCCAACTGACAAGCATCACTCCAGATGAATGGCATACCTTTTCGAGTTAGATGAGTCAAAGGACCCGCTATCTTTGAGAAACCCCGAATAAACCTTCTGTAGTATCCTACTAGGCCCAAGAAACTACGGATCTCAGCCGATGTTGTGGGCTGTCCCCACTCCCTCATCGCGGATACCTTCCCCGAATCGACATATATCCCCCGGTCTGAAATGATATGCCCCAAAAACTGAACCTCCTTCAACCAAAACCCATATTTTTTGTACTTTGCATAAAGCTCATTCTGACGTAGCGTCTACAAAACCCGTCTCTAATGTTCAGCATGCTCCTCCTCTGTCTGGGAGTAAGCCAGAATGTCATCAATAAAGACAACGATGAACTGGTCTAGGAACTCTCTGAATACCCTATTCATTAAGTCCATAAACACGGATGGAGCGTTGGTCAAGCCAAAAGGCATAACCCGAAACTCGTAGGAACCATATCTCGTCAAGAAAGCAGTCTTCGAGACGTCTTGTTCCCTGATATGAAATTGATGGTATGCCGATTGCAAGTCAATGTTTGAGAAGAAGGAAGCTCCTCTCAGCTGGTCTAATAAGTCATTGATTCGGGGCAACAGATACTTATTCCCTATCGTGACTTTATTCAACTCTCGGTAATCTACACATAACCTCAACGATCCATCCCTCTTCTTTACGAACAAAACAGGGGCACCCCATGGCAAAGTACTCCTTCGGATAAACCCCTGACCCAACAACTTCTCTATCTGATCCCTTAGCTCTCTCATCTCCGCTGGAGCCATATGTTAAGGTGCACGGGCAATTGGCCGAGTGCCCGACGTCAAATCAATAACGAAATCTATCTCTCTACTAGGAGGTAATCCAGGTATATCCTGAAATACGTCAGCAAACTCCCTAATGACTGGAATCGAATCGAGTGGTATCACCACTTCCTTAGAGGTCTCCTCCTCTATATAGTATAAGTGAGTGGACGATCCTCCCTCGGGGAGAGGAATTACCACTAAAAACATCTCCTGCCTGGGAATGGCAAAAATGATACTCCTACTGAAACAATCAATCATGGCTCGATACGCAACCAGCCAGTCCATACCAACAATCACATTGTACTCAGTCATCTCTAATACTAACATATCAGCAGGTAAAGTAAATCTCCCGATATCTATACCCACACCTCTACAAATAAGGGAAATCATGGAACCCCTACGCAAAGTAATCGTGCTCTCTGTAGTGTCTAACAATCCCAAAGTGCATGCAAATCTCGTGGTAATGAAACAGTGTGTGGCCCCCGTATCAAATAAAATACACCCCATAGTCCCCTAAATAGAGAACATACCCTCAATGGAAGGTGGATCCTGTGGGACTGCGGCATGATGGAGTTGGTAAACTCGCCCGTACTGAAGTTGTCCCTACTGGACTGGGACTGCTGGGATGCGTGGCAAAGTTGGCATCTGTGGTGGTGCTGGGAGGGCGACGGGAAACATAGGTCTCTGGGGGTCATGTCGAGCACCCTGCTGCTGCTGCTGTGGGGCCCTGCCCCTATCAGGACACTCCTGGCGCTTGTGTCCAATCTTGCCACAATTGAAACATTTCCCCGGAAAGTTCCCCCCTCTTTGACCCTGCTTCCCATGGCCCTGGTGGCTGTTGCCATTCCTCCCCTGGCCGTGCTGGCCCTGATGAAACTGTTGCTGTTGGACATACTGGTCGTGCTGTCCCTGATGTCCTGTCCCTGATGGCCCTGACGAAAACCTCCCTGACTATTCCTGAAACCCCTATATCTGAACCTCTTAAAATCCCCCTACTGGGAACCCTGATCTACCCGCCTATGCTGACCCTGATCAGATTGTGCCCCGCTGGCACCATTTCCCCCCTGTCCTGCCCTGTTGGCTGGACTCTCCTGATCGCTTTCTCTCTGACTTGTGGAAGCGGTGGTCCTGGAAGTGAAGCAGCACTGCGTTAACCACATCAGAATAAGTAAGCAACGAGAGATTACCCAACAAGTGCTGGCGGATCCTCCAAGTCAACACATCCATAAACTTCTGAATATTTTTATCCTCGATCGGAATCTCATCGGGAATAATGTTCAAGAGATTAGTGAATTTGGCCTCATACTCGGCCACGATCCTCCCCTCCTTCTTCTTGAGGTTCATTAACTTCTTCCTCATTTCGGTGTGAACAGCTGATGGAAAATACTTGCGGTCGAACCACACCCAAAACTCCTTAATAGAAAGAATGTCTCTCTCCTCCGTGGGGGTAATGGACTCCCGCCACTGCAACGCTGATCCTACTAGCTTAAAAGTATCCAGTATCTTCTTCTGAACATCCGTGCACTCGTACATCCTTAAGTGCCTTTGAATGTCCTTCTTCCACTGACTGGACACAATAACGTCGGAGCTACCTGCAAACTCCG
The DNA here is from genome assembly GCA_949130495.1 of Sambucus nigra. Taxonomy (NCBI): domain Eukaryota; kingdom Viridiplantae; phylum Streptophyta; class Magnoliopsida; order Dipsacales; family Adoxaceae; genus Sambucus; species Sambucus nigra. The sequence continues at coordinate 315,252,261 of OX422219.1, read as the reverse complement.
AAGGGTGTGCTTTCTGAAAAGCATCACAAACACATTCCCAAGCAGATGGGAATGTATGGGCCTGAACTGGCTCTACTACCGGCGCCTGAGGTGGTGCCTGATGCAAAAATGCTAGGGCGGCATTTACCGCTTGGGCTATAATAGCTGCAACCTCTGCGGCATTCAAGGAGCCCTGAACTGGTAAATGATGTGGCTCGGGCTGAGCATCCCTGGGAACTCGCTGTGCACGTCATGGAGGAATCTGAAATGAGAGTAAAGTCTTATAAGTTCGCAGTTATTATCTCAAAATAGATGAAGAGTGAAACATAAACAAAAGAATACAACAATCCTAAAATATAGGGCTCTACATCAAAGAAAGCTCAACGGAAACATAACAAGCCGTACAGATCCTAAGGACACTAGAACCTGATGCTCTCATACCACCTGTGACACCCCGACTAATTAAATACCTGGTAGATACTCCTTTATTCAAATTAATAAAAATGTCAAGTTGTTTCAGTTCATAGCATCACTGTCGAAAAACATTTTACTAATTACTAGCCACCTAATATTTAAAAAAATGAGTTGTCAATTTTAATTAAATCCGATTTACATACAACTAAAGTAAATTAAGAAATACTGATACCACAACCACATCACAGTCGCAATAAGATAACAATGTAATAAACTGAATCTGGAGGAATACACCTCACAACAATCCGAATACTGAAATAAACAAAATACAAAGCCTGAACCATTAATTAATTACAACCCAAAATCTGAAATAGAACTGAATAATTAAGATGTCTCTAAAAGAAAAGGGGGAAACATGACCTATAGATGAGTAAATCTGAAGTAGAGTCAAGATAGAAAGTGGAGGCATCTACTATCGAGGTCCTGTAACTTTCACAGCAGCTACATCACGTCACTGGGATGGAACTCCTATGCCTGGTGTCCTTGTGGCTGGACACCTAAAAAGGTTTTTACAAAAAATAGATTTGAAAGAAAACGGGTCAGAGCCCTATTGTGAAAACAGTTTAAAATAACGCAAGTGTTTAATATCATTAAACAATGAATATAAAATACATGATAGTGCATGCACTCACATGAATTCCTCACCTCTCAACCAAGTGTTCACTCCTATCGTACCCGTACCCGTACCCGTTCCAGTTATTCCAATATCTCACTAGTCCAATACACAATCTAACATTCTACGATTACCGATTCAATTCCCGATATCTTAATTTAAACAAAGTGTTGTACTTTTCTTCTTCGTTCTCAAAATTAGTAATACTCGTCACTAGGGATTTTTCCATTTTTAACTCTACAAAAATGTTGCTATTATTCACTTACATTTATACATGACATATCATTTCAATTAACAATATATTATTCTCATCATAAATATACAATACTGGCATCCTGAGGCTAAGCTGCAGTGCACACATACTATGCTATCGAATCCCTGTACATCACGTACATAAGGACCACATATTCTGAATCTCTGAGGAATCGTTCCGACAAGTGACAAACACACACAATGGAGGCGAACATAGTTCACATCACATGGGTCACGCACATACCTACGCTCCCATGATCAGCAGACTTATTAACTTCTCAATAAGTCCTTCTCTGACCTATGTCCTCGAGGTACCAACTAATTCCCCCCGTAGGCACACAAAGATTAGATGGCCCTAATCGAACGCCGACCTCCCGTGATAGCAAGTATGGTAGGTACGTTATACACAATTGACTACATATACCAAGCATTCACACATCTTATATATTCCATAATATTAATAAAGGTATATTTCTCATCTTTATACCGTAATTTAATGTTGTACGTTTACAAGTCCCCTATTAATACACATTAAAGTTGTCAAATCTTATCACGTCGTAATTTTAGGTACTCATTTCCTAATCCATAAATATCATCCAGTTTACTTCATAATTCTATGTTTTAGTCCTCAACGTACTCTAATCTCACAATTATACCCACTAGTCAATAAGGGAAGCTTAGTACTCCATTAAATAAGTCTACGGGAAGTTTGAAATAAAATCAGGCCTAAAAAGGCCATTCTGTTAACTCGTTAGAAGTCTCGTTCGAACGAGGTCGTTCAAACGAGGTCGTTCGAACGAATGGCTTCGAATGAACCACTAAATCGTTAGAAGGGATGCTGTCATCTCATTAGAAACTCATCCGAATGATATCGTTCGAACGACTTGGGCAGGTCTTCTAATGAGATGGCAGAATATGCCCAGAAATTTCCCCAACTCGTTTTTATTCAATTCCTCTTTTCAAAAATCCATTCTAAGATTATCCTAATTATATTTTATTGTTTGTAAACTATTTTTAGTCACCCTAGATCATTCCTTAACATAGTTTTGGGGTCAAATCTTACAATTTAACATGTCAAAATCATAAATCCCCAATTCTTGTCCCAAACCCTATGAACTTGAACCCGGAAATTAATTTCATAAAAAGTCTCCTTATTAATCCGTTTTCAGATCATCAAAAGTTATGTTTTGTATATTGAATTCGTCCATAATCATTCTACATGCAAATTCCTACCCAAAATCACAAGTTTCACAATAATTCCATTGGGTGTTCTTCATCAAAATTTCCAAGACATAAATAGTTTTCTACACTACACATGGAGGATATATTCATTGCAAATAACGAAATCAAAACACTTGCCTTAGATTTGTTCTTCAGATGCGTTACCGGTGTTTCAAGGTTGATTCTTCCTTCTTTTTGGTTACAATCTCTTCCAAAATGATGGTGGTGGGTGTTTTTGTTTGGAAACTTTTTTCCCTCTTTCTAACTTCTCTCAAAAACTTCCGTAGCCCACTCTCTCACTTTTTGGCTGATAATGGCCTTAGTGGCTCTTTTAATAATAACTAAATTAACACTAAAATTCGTGGTTTTTAATCCCTTAATTTTTAAAATTACCAAAATACCCTTCTAGGTTGCCGGTTTGGCCTAAAAATGCCCCGGGACCCAAACTAAACCCTCGGCTATTGTTTTCTGACTATTTCGACCCTTCCGGACATGTTGGCGCACTCAAAATGATCATTCGGTTGATAAAAATATAATTCACTTTTTAATTTAAATAATTTCGTTCCTGACGCGACTGACACGCGCGTCCAAACTAAATTCCCCAAATTGTCGTATTTCTGACTCGCGACAATTTTAATATTTTCATTACTCATATATTACCATATATACTCAGAAATATTCAATTTTACATCATAATCAAATACCAACTCACATCTCGCTAGTATTTATATCCGTATTAATTTCCAATTAATTTTCAATTAATCCCTTAAATAAAAATCAATAAAATTACGGGGTATTACATATTCAAGGTATGGTTTTATCTTGAGTATGAACTGTTGAGCGATGGCGGGTGGTTATAGCAAGACTATCGTGTTCACTGTTCCGAGACAAGATATATATTTTTGGCAATATCTCACTTGAAAGAGAGTCGAGCTTGTGGTGATATTTTTATAAAGTATACTTTAGAGAGTACGATTGTCTAGTTATATGGGATCCCGATGCGTATGGACTTCTACTAATATGATTTAGGGTATATCAAGTTTAGCGTGGAGTGGAGAGTTTTTAGCGCATCGATGTTTAAGTACATAGAACTTAATGATAGTGAAAGCACCATATTGTGTGACGCCTTGAGAGACATGGGCATAGATGATTTGATTTATGTGTCGAGAGACAGAATTGATGATATCTTAGTTATGTGCTTTGGACCCACGTATTTTGATGATCGATAATGCTAGGGGATAGATCATTGGGTAAAGTTCTTTGAGATTCGTTGCGGGATGTTACACGTATGGACTTTAATAAACGTTGGAAGTAGTAAGACGTTGTTGGATGCTAGTGCATAAGTTTTAAATGTTAAATTATTGAACGTGTAGAGGAAACACTTTAAGCTGAGAGGTATTTCTATATATGGCCAGGAGAGCCGAGTAGTGTTATGAAGGAAGCACTAAGAGAAATTTTGCACCACATGTTAATAGGTGGGGACAGTATCAGGAAGAAGTAAATTGCAAATTATGGGGTAATTGAGGATACCGATATGATATAGCCATGTCGAGAGTGTGGAGCTGAGATTGAGATAAGTGCTTTACATACGAGCCGTTGGTGATATTTATGCCAGGATGTTTGCACTTTAGTATATAGTATGGTGAGACTTTGTGTTCGCTGTTTCGAGATATGATTTACTTGTGCTAGTTATAACCTGAAAGATGATCTAGCGTATAAATTCGTGTATATATGTTATCGTGTGTTGCATAATGAACTTATAAGAAATGTTTTGTATTATTATATTTAATCGCGGGGATTAGGGACGTTTACTAATGGGGTTCAGGGTGGATAGGTTTATTATCGAGCGGGGAGATATAACTCGTGATTGATTCGTGCCAAGAAACTAGTGATAGTAAGAGGTGCTATATTATATGATGTCTTTGGTAATACGAAAGTTAACGAGTATACTTTTACGTCAGGAGACGGGAATTTGGGTGTTCGTGTTATGGACCGAGGGCCTAACGGATCTCAACGACTGATAATGTTAGGTAGTAGTGTAACGGGGGGTACTTTGTTTGGATTTTGCTTTTCAAGATGTCCCACGCATGAAACTTAGTGCAATATTAGAAGTGGGGAGATTTTAGTCACTAGGACATGGATTTGGTACCTTGGTTAATATACACATATGTGGTTATAACCGTGATTTGAAAGTTATATTATGAATTCAAGCTAGTAGAGTCGGGTAACATTTGTGTGGATAAGCATGGGTACGGGGTGTATGGGCGCCCTAGGTAACTAAATTAATATTAATAAAACCCGCGATTATAAGGGGTAGATATATGTGTATCAATGTGAGAGGCGTGTGAGTAATGAGGTATTCGTGGCTTACAGTACTAGACATATATGAATTTCGAGGAAGAAATTCCCTTGTCAGGGGGGAGTATGCAACGCCCCATATTTTTGAGGATTTAGAATTTAATTAATTAAGTAATATAGGAATTAATTTATCCGAAGGATTTAATTAAATTATTTTTATAAATTTACATGTGTCATAAATTCAGGTCGATGTTGGAGATTATAGTTAAATCACTCAGATGGCAATTCTGAGTGCACGGTTGGTTCTGAATTGGTTGAGAGAGTCGGAAAAGTGTACCCGTAGGTAGTAATTGGGTCTCGGGGCATTTTTAGGCTTAACAAGACTCACACGGGGTGTTTAGGTCATTTTAATTTGGCCTATAGGTGATCGAGTCGGAAACCGATCTTCCTTGTAAATACGCTAGTCATTGTTGTCGTCTTCCAACCGCAATACAAAAACCTAAACTATAACTACACTTTTGTGGAGTATAGTGGCTAGTTTGGGTATCGAATCCTCAGGGAACTAGGATGAGTGAAAGTGATGACAAAGGTAAGACTGTTAACCCTAACTTGACTCTAAAAAGAAATAAAAATAAGATGATTGAGTGAGAAAGGAAAAAGGGAAAAATAAAGAAGTTAACTAAAACTAATTGGAAAATTAAGGTAGGGACACAATCCCCCAACCCTAGTGTATTGATGATATAAAACTAATTGTAATTTTGAATGATTAATTAGACCCAGCATTTAGTACTCCCGAGCATTACGTATACAAGGTTCAAGCCCGCGTCATACTTAATCTGAGGATGAGTAAATTGGTATCGCGATAGTGACACTTGAATTGCATTCTAAATCATCCCGGTTACCCAGAGGCAAACGAGATATAAAGATCTACAATTGTTGCATTCCTACGCAATACGGTCGTAATCAATCACTAAATTTAGAGGATTAATGTTATACACATGCAACTAACACATAAGGCTGGGTTCATGTATCCCGACCTTTGAAAATCTAGCCTAAATGGTAAAATTAATGAAAACTATGTTATCTACGTCGCATGAACTCATACTCGCTTGGAAAGAGAGATGAAATATGAGAAATAGTAAATAAAAGTGCTGAAAATAAAAGTTACCGAGATTGAAGAACAAGAACATGCAAGAAGAAATCAAAGATTGAAGAAAAACCGGAAAACTCTTGAATTAATGGTGCAAAATATGTGCATCTTTCTCCTAGATGTTCCTACTTGTTATGGAGCTTTTACATCAATGAAATCTGAATAAAAAGAGTCCTAATGACTAAATATACAGGATTGAGTTTGTTTAGAAGAGTTCCCAAAACATAAAACTCTTTTGGCTAAAAGATAAGCACAAAATAAAAATCCCGTATCTGCCAATTTGTCACACTTAGAAAGCCAGACTAATTTTTTAACGGATTCTGAGCGTGACTAATTTTGTAATGGATCTAGGGCGTGACAAGTGGGCGAACCGGTTCGGGTTCTGGGTGTACCGGTTCGGAGAATTCGCTGGTTTTGGGCCTCTTTCAACACTTATAATATTTTCCAACTTTCTTCTTTTCTTCCTTGGATTTTTTTCTCAACTTCAAATGATCATAACTCCTTCACCGTAGTTCTGATTTGGGTACCGTTTTTTCCAGTATTCTCACTGTTCCAAGATATTAAACTTTACAGAAGGCCCCACATCCGGAATCGGTATGCAGAATTACGAAAATTCCCTTAAACTTTCCGTCCTAGCCTTTCTTCTATGATTTTTCTGCAACTTCAAGGGATCATAACTCTTTCACCGTAGCTCGGATTGAGGTGCTATTTTTTCCTGTGTTCTTTTGATTGAAAGATATTCAACTTTCCAGTTGGCCCCACTTTCGGACTAAGGCTGCAAAATTTCGAAAATTCCCTTCAACTCCCCGATTCTTGGTTTCTTTCACTATTTTGAGTTCTCTTTTCTATATTTCTTGCATGAAATACCTGTAAAACACATAAGAGATACACAAAATACAAAATACTTGCCAAAAAGGGTTATTATCATAGATATGAGACAAATCCAATCTATTTACACCGCACGGGATCGCAAAAATACCGAAATTAAGGGGATAAATGTGAAGAATTTATGCCTAATCAAACCCCCCTAAGTTAGAACTTTGCGTGTACCGAGCAATGTAAAAGAACGAAAGTATGAGTTAAGGACCCTTCAAAAACTTTATTGGGATAAAAATACCTTTTTAGCGGCTAAGCGATTGCATTTAGCGTATGCAACAAGCCTTTAAACCCCTAGGTTACCCTAGTAGGACGAGTGGTGTCTCGTGAGGGTTTGCAGTGAATATACCCACAAAATTTATTATTGATCAAAGAAATATAAAAATACTTAAAAATTGAAAATTTAAACTCCCCAAAAACAGTCACCTTAAAGTCATATTTACAAGTCTCAAGTCATAATGTGTGTGTGTGCGAAGCCAAAAATCGAACCGCTAACTTCCACCGATTGATTATTACGTTACTTTTCAAAAATTCATTTTGATTCAAATGCTCATGGGACGATCTCTCAAATGAATCTCTCGGAATGTGTCTATTCTCTCGGTATGCGTGAATTATAAAGAGTAAATATAATGGACGCAAAGTCACGCACACAAATTGAAAGACATAAATTTTTGGGTGGAAAGATCTCTTCATCGGAATACGATCATTGGGAAATGGGAACATCGCCTCTTTTTCACACATTTAATCTCTTATATTATCTTTTTGTGCCTTAGCTCTCCAGGCGGTAACCAATTTCGCAATTCGGACTCGGTTAGGACTTTTCGGGTTTAAGGTGTAATTGGTTAACATGGAAATGGTTGGGAAATTCGAAATTGGAAATTTTTCTTATGATGTCCGTTAGTGCTTTTTTTGGGGGGGGGCTATTGCTCATTTTCTCTTCTTTTTCTATTTTTTTCACACTTTTCTTTTCTTTCTAAGTTTTGTTGAGCATTCTCCTATTTTTTTCTTGCCCCTTTTTGTTGCACTTTTCGGACTTAAATTATGACTTTTTCCATTTTTCACAATTCCGGGCTATTTGGATTTTTAGGGTTACCAAACTAAAAGGATGAATTTTATTCGACTCAATTGGGTTATCAAAGGGATAATTTTTCACATCTTTTTATGGATAATATTTTTGGATAACGAACGATGGCCTACTTCATTGTCCGAATTACTTATTAATTTACCATATGCGTCTCGAGATTAATTTAATTTAGAGATTTGTAGCGCGCGTTTCGAGACAACATTCCCTTTTCCATAACCGATGAAAACAATAAAATAGAGATCATAAACGACTTTTGTAAAACGCTGAATTAGAACAATGAGTTAAGCAATAACTCGGAATGATTTAAAAACTCAAAAAGATCGAGAGGCTAGAAATCTCACCGGGTTTTGTTAATTGCCACACTTATTCCTTAAGTCGTCAATTTTCGCACAATTTCCATCTTTGGTCAATTTCGGCTTTGTGCATTTGATTTTTACAACTTGAGATAAAATATATGTGACATTTTTTAAGCTTTTAAATTCCAATCTTTATTTATTTTGAAGAAAAATATTTTTGGCTTTTTTCGAAATTGTTCAATTTTTTTTTTATTTTCTAAAAAAAATACTCTTGGAAAGAACATGTGATCGAATCAATGAATCTAAATAATAAATAGGAAGAATATCCCACACCCCCTAACTTAAATGTTGCATTGTCTTCAATGTGAATCAAGAACACAACATAAAGAGAGAAAAATAAAGATATTACCCGAAATGGAGCGATCCTCGAAAAGTACGATTCCATTGAATCTACAAAACATGTTAGAACCAAACATAGCAAAAAGAATAACAAAAACTCTAAACTAATTTTTTTTTAAACTATTGTACAAGCTACGATTTTCAAATTCTAATAAGTTATATACTACAAGTAAAAAAAATTGAGGGTCGACCCAAAATACAATTTTCCTTTGAGGGATTAATGGTGTACCCTCACTAGAAAGCATGCCTCCCGGAAAATAAGAATTTCATTTGAACAATGGAAGGAATGTGCAAAGCGGAAGAAATGAACCATCACCAATTAAAAATTTTAGGGGGATAATGAGGGATTTGAGTACATAGGGGGACAAGTACCATTGGTATCCAAGAAAAATATAATCCCCTCCCAAAGAATTTTCAAGTAGTATGGGAAGATGGGTACACAAAAATGAATATTTCATCTTGGAGAACAATTTAAGCAAAGGGTCCTTGTCCTCAAAATCTTCTCCCCCAAAATTTTCAACTGGATCTGGTGGAGTGACACGTCTAAGTTTATGGCCCGTAAGATGAAGCATCTCAAAAAAACATTTCCATACAAGAATCGGATCAACATCCTTAAGACATTCATCCAGTTCTTGTGATGGATTTAATGGTTCGATAATAGTGGGTATACAAGGAGACAAATGATCTTCAACCTCAATAGATTTTGCAATATTTATATTAGGTTGATATTCAAAATAACTTGGATCACTCTCAATGATTTTATCCTCAAAAGTGTTAGGTGAAGAGCAAGTCTCGACCTTCTCTAAGTTGTCCAAATAATCATTAATCTCCTTGCAAGTTGCTCTAATTTTCAACTCTGTAGCAGCAAGGTCGTCGAATTATTTTTTGCTAATAAGCATGAGTTCTTCCAAAGTAGGATTCCTTGGTTCTAGCACCTCGGATTCCTTATTTGGTTGAAAACATTCTTCAACTTCAAAAATATCGAAAGGAAGATCCTCATTGGGTTCAAATAATGCATCTAATTCTTTCTCCCAATAACGATTTTTTTCCCGATATTCTTTTTCAAGTCTTTTTTCTTCAAGCAATTCATTTTGATAAATTTGGATGGCCTTAGCATTGGGCTTGTATTTTTTATACTCATCTTTAGTGATATTGATCCAATGTTTATAAATCTTGAGCGCCTCCTCCTCCTCACTATTATCATAACAATTAAACCCACCAAAGGAGTTAAAGTAAGATATTTCGAAGACACCCATATTTTTGATTTTTTTAAGATCAAATTCGGGATTAACCGACCTAACCTAAAGTCTACCTAATTCCCAGGCAACAACGCCATTTTGATCGAGTCGAAAACCGAGCGTCCGTGTAAATACGCTAGTCGTTGTTGTCGTCTTCCAACCGCAATACAAAAACCTAAACTATAACTACACTCTTGTCGAGTATAGTGGCTAGTTTGGGTATCGAATCCTCAGGGAACTAGGACGAGTGAACGTGATGAAAAAGGTAATACTGTTAACCCTAACTTGACTCTAGAAATAAAGAAAAATAAGATGATTGAGTGAGAAAGGAAAAAGGGAAAAATAAAGAAGTTAACTAAAACTAATTGGAAAATTAAGGTAGGGACACAATCCCCCAACCCTAGTGTATTGATGATATAAAACTAATTGTAAATTTGAATGATTAATTAGACCCATAATTTAGTACTCCCAAGCATTACGTATACGAGGTTCAAGCCCGCGTCATACTTAATCTGAGGATGAGTAAATCGGTATCGCGATAGTGACACTCGAATTGCATTCTAAATCATCCCGGTTACCCAGAGGCAAACGAGATATAAAGATATACAATTGTTGTGTTCCTACGCAATACGGTCGTAATCAATCACTAAATTCAGAGCATTAATGTTATACACATGCAACTAACACATCAGGCTGGGTTCATGTATCCCGACCTTTGAAAATCTAGCCTAACATGGTGAAATTAATGAAAACTACGTTATCTACGTTGCATGAACTCATACTCGCTTGGAAAGAGAGATGAAATATGAGAAATAGTAAATAAATGTGCTGAAAATAAAAGTTACCAAGATTGAAGAACAATAACATGCAAGAAGAAATCAAAGATTGAAGAAAAATCGGAAAACTCTTGAATTAATGGTGCAAAATATGTGAATCTTTCTCCTAGATGTTCCTACTTGTTATGGAGCTTTTACATCAATGAAATATGAATAAAAAGAGTCCTAATGACTAAATATATAGGATTGAGTTCATTTAGAAGAGTTCCCAAAACATAAAACTCTTTTGGCTAAAAGACGAGCACAAAATAAAAATCCCGTATTTTGCCAATTTGTCACACTTAGAAAGCGTGACTAATTTTGTAACGGATTCTGAGCGTGGCTAATTTTGTAACGGATCTAGGGCATGACAAATGGGCGAACCGGTTCGGGTTCTGGGTGTACCGGTTCGGGAGAATTTGCTGGTTTTGGGCCTCTTTCAACACTTGGAATATTTTCCAACTTTCTTCTTTTCTTCCTTGGATTTTTTTCTCAACTTCAAATGATCATAGCTCCTTCACCGTAGCTCGGATTTGGGTGCCGTTTTTTCTAATATTCTCACTGTTCCAAGATCTTCCACTTTCCAGAAGTCCCCACCTCTGGAATCAGGCTGCAGGATTACGAAAATTCCCTTGAACTTACCTTCCTAGCCTTTCTTCTATGATTTTTCTGCAACTTCAAGGGATCATAACTCTTTCTCCGTAGCTCGGATTGAGGTGCCATTTTTTCCAGTGTTCTTGTAATTGAAATATCTTAAACTTTATAGTTGTCCCCACTTCCGGACTACGGCTGAAAAGTTACGAAAATGCCCTTCAACTCCCCGATTCTTTGTTTCTTTCACTATTTTGAGTTCTCTTTTCCATCTTTCTTGCATGAAATACCTGTAAAGCACATAAGAGATACACAAAATACAAAATACTTGCCAAAAAGGGTTAGTATCATAGATATGAGACAAATCCAAGCTATTTACATCGCACGGGATCGTAAAAATACCGAAATTAAGGGGATAAATGTGAAGAATTTATGCCTAATCAAACCCCCCTAACTTAGAACTTTTCGCGTCCCGAGCAATGTAAAAGAATGAGAGTATGAGTTAAGGACCCTTCAAAAACTTTATTGGGATAGACTACCTTTTTCGCTGGCAAGCGATTGCATTTAGCGTATGCAACAAGCCTTTAAACCCCTAGGTTACCCTAGTAGGACGAGTGGTGTCTCGTGAGGGTTTGCAGTGAATATACCCACAAAATTTATTATTGATCAAAGAAATATCAAAAAACTTAAAAATTGAAAATTTAAACTCCCCAAAAATAGTCACCTTAAAGTCATATTTACAAGTCTCAAGTCATAGTGTGTGTGTGTGTGTGCGAAGCCAAAAATCGAGCTGCTAACTTCCACCGATTGATCATTACGTTACTTTTCAAAAATTCATTTTGATTCAACTGCTCACGGGACGCTTTCTCAAACAAATCTCTCGGAATGTGGCTATTCTCTCGGTATGCGTGATTTATAAAGAGTAAATATAATGGACGCAAAGTCACGCACACAAATTGAAAGACGAAATTTTTTGGGTGGAAAGATCTCTTCATCGGAATACGGTCATTGGGAAACGAGAACATCGCCTCTTTTTCACACATTTAATCTCTTATATTATCTTTTTGTGCCTTAGCTCTCCACGCGGTAACCAATTTCGCAATTCGGACTCGGTTAGGACTTTTCAGGTTTAAGGTGTAATTGGGTAACATGGAAATGGTTGGGAAATTCGGAATTGGAAAATTTTCTTATGATGTCCATTAGTGCTTTTTTTTTTGGGGGGGGGGGGGGGGGGGGAGGGGGGGCTATTGCTCATTTTCTCTTCTTTTTCTATTGTTTTCACATTTTTCTTTTCTTGCTGAGCATTCTTCTATTTTTTTCTTGTCCCTTTTTGTTGCACTTTTCGGACTTAAATTATGACTTTTTCCATTTTTCACAATTCCGGGCTATTTGGTTTTTTCGGGTTACCAAACTAAAAGGATAAATTTTATTCGTCTCAATTGGGTTATCAAAGGGATAATTTTTCACATCTTTTTATGGATAATATTTTTCGATAACAAACGATGGTCTACTTCATTGTCCGAATTATTTATTAATTTACCATATGTGTCTTGAGATTAATTTAATTTAGAGATGTGAAGCGCGCGTTTCGAGACAACATTCCCTTTTCCATAACCGATCAAAACAATAAAATATAGATCATCAACGACACGCTGAATTAGAACAATGAGTTAACCATTAACTCGGATTGATTTAAAAACTCAAAAAGATCGAGAGGCTCGAAATCTCACTGGGTTTAGTTAATCGCCACACTTATTCGTTAAGTTGTCAATTTTCGTACAATTTCCATCTTTGGTCAATTTCAGCTTTGTGCATTTGATTTTTACAGCTTGAGACAAAATATATGTGACATTTTTGAAGCTTTTAAATTCCAATCTTTATTTATTTTAAAGAAAAATATTTTTTGCTTTTTTCAAAAGTTTTCAATTTTTTTTTCAATTTTCTAAAAAAAACACTCTTGGAAAGAACATGTGATCGAATCAATGAATCTAAACAATAAACAGGAAGAATATCCCAAACCCCCTAACTTAAATGTTGCATTGTCCTCCATGCGAATCAATAAGACAACATAAAGAGAGGAAAAGAAAGATATTACCCAAAATGGAGCGATCCTCGAAAAGTACGAGTCCATTGAATCTACAAAACCTGTTAGAACCGAGCATAGCAAAAAGAATAACAAAAACTCTAAACTAAAAAAAAAATTATCTATTGTACAAGCTACGATTTTCAAATTCTAATAAGTTATATACTAGAAGTCGAAAAATTTGAGGGTCCACCCAAAATACAATTTGACTTTGAAGGATTAATGGTGTACTCTCAGTAGAAAGCATGCCTCCCGAAAAATAAGAATTCCGTTTGAACAACGGAAGGAATGTGCAAAGCGAAAGAAATGAACCATCACCAATTAAAAATTTTAGGGGGATAATGAGGGATTTGAGTACACAGGGGGACAAGTACCATTGGTATCCAAGAAAAATATAATCCCCTCCCAAAGAATTTTCAATTAGTATGGGAAGATGGGTACACAAAAAGGAATATTTCATCTTGGAGAACAATTTAAGCAAAGGGTCCTTGTCCTCAAAATCTTCTCCCCCAAAATTTTCAACTAGATCTGGTGGAGTGACATGTCTAAGTTCATGGCCCATAAGATGAGGCATCTCAAAAAAATATTCCCATACAAGAATCGGATCAACATCCTTAAGACATTCATCCAGTTCTTGTGATGGATTTAATGGTTCGATAATAGTGGGTATACAAGGAGACAAATGATCTTCAACCTCAGTAGATTTTACAATATTTATAAGAGGTTGATATTCAAAATAACTTGGATCACTCTCAATGATTTTATCCTCAAAAGTGTTAGGTGAAGAGCAAGTCTCGACCATCTCTAAGCTGTCGAAATAATCATTAATATCCTTGAAAGTTGCTCCTGTAGCAGCAAGGTCGTCGAATTGTAATAAGCATGAGTTCTTCCAAAGTAGGATTCCTTGGTTCTAGCACCTCGGATTCCTCATTTGGTTGAAAACATTCTTCAACTTCAAAAATATCGGAAGGAAAATCCTCATTGGGTTCAAATAATGCATCTAATTCTTGCTCCTAATACCGATTTTTTTCCCGATATTCTTTTTGAAGTCTTTTATCTTCAAGCAATTCATTTTGATAAATTTGGATGGCCTTAGCATTGGGCTTGTATTTTTGATACTCATATTTAGTGATATTGATCCAATGTTTATAAATCTTGAGCGCCTCCTCCTCCTCACTATTATCATAAAAATTAAACCCACCAAAGGAGTTAAAGTAAGACATTTCAAAGACACCCATATTTTTTATTTTTCTTAAGATCAAATTCGGGATTAACCAACCTAACCCAAAGTCTACCTAATTCCTAGGCAACAACGCCATTTTGATCGAGTCGAAAATCGAGTGTCCGTGTAAATACGCTAGTCGTTATTGTCGTCTTCCAACCGCAATACAAAAACCGAAACTATAACTACACTCTAGTGGAGTATAGTGGCTTGTTTGGGTATCGAATCCTCAGGGAACTAGGACGAAAGAACGTGACGACAAAGGTAAGACTGTTAACCCTAACTTGACTCTAAAAATAAATAAAAATAAGATGATTGAGTGAGAAAGGAAAAAGGGAAAAATAAGGAAGTTAACTAAAACTAATTGGAAAATTAAGGTAGGGACACAATCCCCCAACCCTAGTGTATTGATGATATAAAACTAATGGTAAATTTGAATGATTAATTAGACCCAAAATTTAGTACTCCCAAGCATTACGTATACGAGGTTCAAGCCCGCGTCATACTTAATCTGAGGATGAGTATATCGGTATTGCGATAGGGACACTCGAATTGCATTCTAAATCATCCCGGTTACCCAGAGGCAAACGAGATATAAAGATCTACAATTGTTATGTTCCTACGCAATACGGTCGTAATCAATCACTAAATTCAGAGTATTAATGTTATACATATGCAACTAACACATCAGGCTGGGTTCATGTATCCCGACCTTTGAAAATCTAGCCTAACATGGTGAAATTAATGAAAACTACGTTATCTACGTTGCATGAACTCATACTCTCTTGGAAAGAGAGATGAAATATGAGAAATAGTAAATAAAAGTGCTGAAAATAAAAGTTACCAAGATTGAAGAACAAGAACATGCAAGAAGAAATCAAAGATTGAAGAAAATCCGAAAAATTCTTGAATTAATGGTGCAAAATATGTGAATATTTCTCCTAGATGTTCCTACTTGTTATGGAGCTTTTACATCAATGAAATCTGAATAGAAAGAGTCCTAATGACTAAATATATAGGATTGAGGTCATTTAGAAGAGTTCCCAAAACATAAAACTCTTTTGGCTAAAAGATAAGCACAAAATAAAAATCCCGTATCTGCCAATTTGTCACACTTAGAAAGCCAGACTAATTTTTGAACGGATTCTGAGCGTAACTAATTTTGTAAAGGATCTAGGGCGTGACAAATGGGTGAACTGGTTCGGGTTCTGGGTGTACCGGTTCGGGTGAATTCGCTCGTTTTGGGCCTCTTTCAACGCTTGGAATATTATTCAACTTTCTTCTTTTCTTCCTTGGATTTTTTTCTCAACTTCAAATGATCATAACTCCTTCACCGTAGCTCGGATTTGGGTACCGTTTTTTCCAATATTCTCACTGTTCCAATATCTTCAACTTTCCGGAAGGCCCCACATCCGGAATCAGGCTGTAGAATTACGAAAATGCCCTTGAACTTGCCTTCCTAGCCTTTCTTCTATGATTTTTCTGCAACTTCAAAGGATCATAACTCTTTCACCGTAGCTCGGATTGAGGTTCTGTTTTTTACAGTGTTCTTGTAATTGAAATATATTCAACTTTCTAGTTGGCCCCACTTCCGCACTAAGGCTACAAAATTACAAAAATGCCCTTCAACTCCCCGATTCTTGGTTTCTTTCACTATTTTGAGTTCTCTTTTCCATCTTTCTTGCATGAAATACCTGTAAAACACATAAGAGATACACAAAATATAAAATACTTGGCAAAAAGGGTTAGTATCATAGATATGAGACAAATCAAAGCTATTTACACCGCACGGGATCGTAAAAATACCGAAATTAAGGGGATAAATGTGAAAAATTTATGCCTAATCAAACCCCCTTAACTTAGAACTTTTCGCGTCCCGAGAAATGTAAAAGAACGAGAGTATGAGTTAAGGACCCATCAAAAACTTTATTGGGATTAAATTACATTTTCGCGGGCAAGCGATTGTATTTAGCGTATGCAACAAGCCTTTAAACCCCTAGGTTACCCTAGTAGAACGAGCGGTGTCTCGTGAGGGTTTGCAGTGAATATACCCACAAAATTTATTATTGACTCAAAGAAATATCAAAATACTTAAAAATTGTAAAATTTAAACTCCCCAAAAACAGTCACCTTAAAGTCATATTTACAAGTCTCAAGTCATAGTGTGTGTGTGTGTGTGCGCGAAGCCAAAAATCGAACCGCTAACTTCCACCGATTGATCATTACGTTACTTTTCAAAAATTCATTTTGATTCAAATGCTCATGGGACGCTCTCTCAAACGAATCTCTCGGAATGTGACTATTCTCTCGGTATGCGTGATTTATAAAGAGTAAATATAATGGACGCAAAGTCACGCACACAAATTGAAAGACGAAAATTTTTGGGTGGAAAGATCTCTTCATCGGAATATGGTCATTGGGAAATGGGAACATCGCCTCTTTTTCACACATTTAATCTCTTATATTATCTTTTTGTGCCTTAGCTCTCCACGCGGTAACCAATTTTGCAATTCGGACTCGGTTAGGACTTTTCGGGTTTAAGGTGTAATTGGGTAACATGGAAATGGTTGGGAAATTTGGAATTGGAAATTTTTCTTATGATGTCCGTTAGTGCTTTTGGGGGGGGGGGGGGGGGGGGCTATTGCTCATTTCTCTTCTTTTTCTATTTTTTTCACACTTTTCTTTTCTTGCTAACTTTTGTTCAGCATTCTTCTATTTTTTTCTTACCCCTTTTTGTTGCACTTTTCGGACTAAAATTATGACTTTTTCCATTTTTCACAATTCCAGGCTATTTGGGTTTTTCGGGTTACCAAACTAGAAGGATAAATTTTATTCGGCTCAATTGGGTTATCAAAGGGATAATTTTTCACATCTTTTTATGGATAATATTTTTGGATAACAAACAATGGCCTACTACATTGTCCGAATTATTTATTAATTTCCCATATGCGTCTCGAGATTAATTTATTTTAGAGATTTGTAGCGCGTGTTTCGAGACAACATTCCCTTTTCCATAACCGATCAAAACAATAAAATAGAGATCATCAACGACTTTTGTAAAACGCTGAATTAGAACTATGAGTTAACCATTAACTCAGATTGATTTAAAAGCTCAAAAAGATCGAGAGGCTCGAAATCTCACCGGGTTTTGTTAATCACCACACTTATTCGTTAAGTCGTCAATTTTCGCACAATTTCCATCTTTGGTCAATTTCGGCTTTGTGCATTTGATTTTTACAATTTGAGACAAAATATATGTGACATTTTTGAAGCTTTTAAATTCCAATCTTTATTTATTTTGAAAAAAAATATTTTTGGCTTTTTTCAAAATTTTTCAATTTTTTTTTATTTTCTAAAAAAAAACACTCTTGGAAAGAACATGTGATCGAATCAATGAATCTAAACAATAAACAGGAGGAATATCCCACACCCCCTAACTTAAATGTTTCATTTTCCTCAATGCGAATCAAGAACACAACATAAAGAGAGGAAAAGAAAGATATTACCCGAAATGCAGCGATCCTCGAAAAGTACGAGTCCATCAAGCATAGAAAAAAGAATAATAGAAACTCTAAACTAAATTTTTTTTTAACTATTGTACAAGCTACGATTTTCAAATTCTAATAAGTTATATACTAGAAGTCGAAAAATTTGAGGGTCCACCCAAAATACAATTTGACTTTGAGGGAATAATGGTGTACCCTCACTAGAAAGCATGCCTCCCGGAAAATAAGAATTCTGTTTGAACTACGGAAGCAATGTGCAAAGCGGAAGAAATGAACCATCACCAATTAAAAATTTTAGGGGGATAATGAGGGATTTGAGTACACAGGGGGACAAGTACCATTGGTATCCAAGAAAAATAGAATCCCCTCCCAAAGAATTTTCAAGTAGTATGGGAAGATGGGTACACAAAAAGGAATATTTCGTCTTCGAGAACAATTCAAGCAAAGGGTCCTTGTCCTCAAAATCTTCTCCCCCAAAATTTTCAACTGGATCTGGTGGAGTGACATGTCTAAGTTTATGGCCCGTATGATGAAGCATCTCAAAAAAAAATTTCCATACAAGAATCGGATCAACATCCTCAAGACATTCATCCCGTTCTTGTGATGGATTTAATGGTTCGATAATAGTGGGTATACAAGGAGACAAATGATCTTCAACCTCAGTAGATTTTGCAATATTTATAAGAGGTTGATATTCAAAATAACTTGGATCACTCTCAATGATTTTATCCTCAAAAGTGTTAGGTGAAGAGCAAGTCTCGACCTTCTCTAAGCTGTCCAAATAATCATTAATATCCTTGCAAGTTGCTCTAATTTTCAACTTTGTAGCAGCAAGGTCGTCGAATTGTAATAAGCATGAGTTCTTCCAAAGTAGGATTCCTTGGTTCTAGCACCTCGGATTCCTCATTTGGTTGAAAACATTCTTCAACTTCAAAAATATCGGAAGGAAAATCCTCATTGGGTTCAAATAATGCATCTAATTCTTGCTCCCAATACGATTTTTTTCCCGATATTCTTTTTCAAGTCTTTTTTCTTCAAGCAATTCATTTTGATAAATTTGGATGGTCTTAGCATTGGGATTGTATTTTTGATACTCATCTTTAGTGATATTGATCCAATGTTTATAAATCTTGAGCGCCTCCTCCTCCTCACTATTATCATAACAATTAAACCCACCAAAGGAGTTAAAGTAAGACATTTCAAAGACAGCCATTTTTTTGATTTTGTTTAAGATCGAATTAGGGATTAACCAACCTAACCTAAAGTCTACCTAATTCCCAAGAAATAATGCCATTTTGATCGAGTCGAAAACCGAGCGTCCGTGTAAATACGCTAGTCGTTGTTGTCGGCTTCCAACCGCAATACAAAGACCTAAACTATAACTACACTCTTGTATAGTGGCTAGTTTGGGTATCGAATCCTCAGGGAACTAGGACGAGTGAAAGTGATGACAAAGGTAAGACTGTTAACCCTAACTTGACTATAAAAAGAAATAAAAGTAAGATGATTGAGTGAGAAAGGAAAAAGGGAAAAATAAAGAAGTTAACTAAAACTAATTGGAAAATTAAGGTAGGGACACAATCCCCCAACCCTAGTGTATTGATGATATAAAACTAATTTTAAATTTGAATGATTGATTAGACCCAGAATTTAGTACTCCCAATCATTACGTATACGAGGTTCAAGCCCGCGTCATACTTAATCTGAGGACGAGGAAATCGGTATCGCGATAGTGACACTCGAATTGCATTCTAAATCATCCTGGTTACCCAGAGGCAAACGAGATATAAAGATCTATTATTGTTGTGTTACTAAGCAATAAGATCATAATCAATCACTAAATTAAGAGGATTAATGTTATACACATGCAACTAACACATCAGGCTGGGTTCATGTATCCCGACCTTTGAAAATCTAGCCTAACATGGTGAAATTAATTAAAACTACGTTATCTACGTTGCATGACTCATAATCACTTGTAAAGAGAGATGAAATATGAGAAATAATAAATAAAAGTGCCGAAAATAAAAGTTACCAAGATTGAAGAACAAGAGCATGCAAGAAGAAATCAAAGATTGAAGAAAAACCGGAAAACTCTTGAATTAATGGTGCAAAATATGTGAATATTTCTCCTAGATGTTCCTACTTGTTATGGAGCTTTTACATCAATGAAATATGAATAAAAATAATTCTAATGACTAAATATATAGGCTAGAGGTCGTTTAGAAGAGTCCCCAAAACATAAAACTCTTTTGTCTAAAAGATAAGCACAAAATAAAAATCCCGTATCTGCCAATTTGTCACACTTAGAAAGCGTGACTAATTTTGTAACGAAATCTGAGCGTGACTAATTTTGTAACGGATCTAGGGCGTGACAAGTGGGCGAACCGGTTCGGGTTCTGGGTGTACCGGTTCGGGGGAATTCGCTGGTTTTGGGCCTCTTTCAACACTTGGAATATTTTCCAACTTTCTTCTTTTCTTCCTTGGATTTTTTTCTCAACTTCAAATGATTATAACTCCTTTACCGTAACTCGGATTTGGGTTCCCTTTTTTCCAGTATTCTCACTGTTCCAAGATCTTCATCTTTCCAGAAGGCCCCACTTCCAGAATCGGGCTGCAGAATTACGAAAATTCCCTTGAACTTGCCTTCCTAGCCTTTCTTCTATGATTTTTCTGCAACTTCAAGGGATCATAACTCTTTCACCATAGCTCGGATTGAGGTGCCGTTTTTTCCAGTGTTCTTGTAATTAAAAGATATTCAACCTTCCAGTTGGCCCCACTTCCAGACTAAGGCTAAAAAATTACGAAAATGCCCTTCAATTCCCCGATTCTTGGTTTCTTTCACTATTTTGAGTTCTCTTTTCCATCTTTCTTGCATGAAATACCTGTAAAACACATAAGAGATACACAAAATACAAAATACTTGGCAAAAAGGGTTAGTAGCATAGATATGAGACAAATCCAAGATATTTACACCGCACGGGATCCTAAAAATACCGAAATTAAGGGGATAAATGTGAAGAATTTATGCCTAATTAATAGGCTTATTTCGGGATTCACCTAATAAAACCTAAGTCAGAGGGTTTTGGGCAGACCCAACGCAAAAAGAAAACCCTAGTTATGCGGAGGAGAAAAGAAGGAGAAATATGGAGAGCTTTTAGGAGCCAAATCAAGAAGAAATTGGAGTCTTCTTCATCAAATCTTTGTCTACATGAAAGGAAATCAGACCCAACGAAATTATCCAAGAAAGTAGTTGAACTTCCTTTCATTTAATTTGCGGTATTGAGATTCATATCATGGTGGGTGTAAATCATAGTCTTTTTTTTGGGTAAATTATTTCTTTAAAATGGTTTTTGGGTTAGTTAACCATTTTGATTAATATGGATTGATGATTATTACAAAATTGATCTCCTGTAAAGATATATTACACAATTACCTTGCTGAAAATCAAAGTTAGATTCGTTAATTGAGAATTGTAGAATCGAATTGAAGAGCATGATTGAATAAAAGTTGTAAAACCAAATTCGTGAAATCGTGAGTGATAATTGAAGCCATTGAAGTTTAAAGATTGATATGACGACTAGAACCTGTTTAGTATGTCTAATAAACATTGATTATGATTGGGATGAGTCTTAATAAAAAACTATGACATTTTTATGTATAAAAATGGAGGGAAAACAAGTTGGAGAAGAAGGAGGTTCGTAGTTCAGCAGTAGAGAACCACTCCGGTTTGAAGGCCGAACTGGTCCGATTTAACTATTTGTCAAAAAATGAAATTTGTAGATCTTTTCGTTAGGATCGGGTGGGCACCGACCTCATATTTTTTTTTATTTTTTTAATTTGTTGTGATTTTATAACAAAAGGGTGTCTGAAACCAAAATCCTTTCTGAGAAATCAAATATGGATTGTTTAGGGATGTCCATAGATGAGTGTATGACTCTCGAAAATATTAAGGAATATTATTTTCACCTTGAAATTAGATGGGAATGAATTTGGAGTACGGATTTAGGACTGTTTAGGATGAACATCACTAAAAAATATACGAACGAATTCCAATGGAAATTTTGGGTGAAATTAGGATATGGGTTGGAATGTGATGTGCTTAGTATCTTGAATAAAAATATGAATGTAAGTTAATACTTATGGAATTAGGATTCGGGGTGGTGACTAGGATATTTTTAGGCAGAGTACTACGTGATTTAGGCATGGGGTAGTCGGTTTAATTATTATAGAGTTATATAATAAATTATTTAATATTAAATTTAACAAGGGGTGTTAAACTATATCGTTGGATGTTGTGTAATAAATTTTAAAAGATGAAGATACAAACTGAATGAGTGAGTCTAGGTACCGTAGTTGGGTGATACAACTTAAAAAAAATTAATTAATGTGTGATTAACTAAGTTACAAGTCGGGATATAGACTTGGATATTCCTGGGCTAGTGCTACGAGTGCTAGGCACGAGTTAGCCGGAGTTTAGTAAATATATGTATACAGTTAGTGTGATAGTGTATATATATATATATATATATATATATATATATCGGTGTGAATGATATTTATGTGAAAGCATACCCCTCTAGTGTTATCATCGGAGGTTGCGCGATGTGGGTGAATCCCCTAGCTTGAGGAATAGGGAGAGTATAGTCCCCTAGTAATATCGTCAAGGATTTCATTGTGTTATTTATTTTCAGAGGTGAACCGCTTTGGGTATGATTCGGTTTCACTTTCGGTGAAGGAAATATGACCGCCTCCACGACGTTTGCTTTATTTTTGCCCACGTTCGGTGTGTGCTAGTCCGACTTGAGGTGGTCGGGTTAGAGTGAGCATGCTTGGGATATGATAGCATTTTAGAGAAAAACATTTGGTGTGTTAGTACTTGGAAAAGGCTGGTTATTATACGCGACATGTGTGTAAATGTTGTAGTATACTAGTACGTATATAAAATGAGTAGATAATTATATACCAGATTAACACATAAGTGTGAATGTATTTCTTACATATCTAGAGTGAAAGTTAAATGATTTAACAAGGGATTTCCTACATAACTAATGTGAACATTTGTATGAATTAATATAGTTGAACCGATTAATAAGTTCGGGAGTAAATAACTTAATAATCAAAGTAAGAGTACTCGGGTTAGAGTAGCATGGGAGAAGAGGTTATACGACTAGTTAGGTGGGGTAGCGTAGCTTGGAAGGTTAAAAGGTAATCAATAGGTGTGAACATTATATAAGGGGTGAGCTATACCTCAAGAGAGTGCGACACTAGCTTAAATATGAAAAGTGTGCATGCATATTTAATTATTGAAATTTAACTACTTGCTAAATATTTTCAAAATGTTTTACTTGGGCTCTGACTCGTGTTTAAATCATTTTCAAAATATTTTAGGTGTCCATCCACAGGGACGTCCATCTTGAGGATTCTATCCAGTGATGAGCAGCTGCAGCTCATGTGGAAGTTGCATGACTTTGTTATAGACGCTTCATGTGACGCCCCGCCTAATAAAACATCGGGTGATCATGTCGTCATCAAATTTAAATAGGTTTCTCATATGGTTAATTCTTAGCATCACTGCTTAAAACTTTTTAATTACTAACCACCTAAGTAAAATTAGACCGGTGTTAAATTTTATCTTTAGATAGCACAAATAAAAACAATGCTGAACAATATATGAATCTAATACCCAGACAAGAGTCTAAATTAAATCAACTAAAGTAGAACAAAGTCCTGTCGAATAAACCATCGGCTAAAATAAAACCAATAACCAAGTTAGGAATGAAAGTACTAAGGGACAACATGTCCGTAGTGAAAACAGAAATACTATAGTAGATCAGAATAGAATAAAGAAGCGTCTACTCAAAGCCCTGCAACATCCACCTATGCTGCTGCTCCATGTCCCTGGGATGAAATCATACTTGGCGTTCCTGTGGATGGACACCTAAAAGGTTTTGAAAATATTTACATAGCAAGAGTTAGTACTTAAAACATTTTGAAAATATTTATCAAGAGTTTATCACAATAAAAGTTCGCTTATTTATTACACACGCCTCATCTATAGTGCACGCCTAACGTCCTACCCTTAGTCCACCTAGCCATGCTACCCAAGATAACTAGACAAGAGTATCCAACTGAACTTATCTACACAGCTAAGTTCCCGTACCACCCGTACCGCCCATATAGTACATAATTTTATTAACACTAATCACATGTTAATTAAATCCCATATAACATTTCACATATGTTATCTTCTACTACTTAATATTATTCCTTAGATGTTCACTATCTAATATTCGATTTTTCACAATTAAGCTTCCCCATTTAATTTTCTGTAGATGTTCTCTATATAATCTTGATCCTAGAATTAAGTTCCTCCCTACTTAATTCATAAAGCATTTCAGGCCTATCAACATTCGACTTCCATAATTAAGTTTCTCCACTTAATATACTATAGATATTCTCAATCTATTTTAATCTTGTAATTAATTCTGTCCCTCCTTAATTTACTTTTTTTAGATGTATGCCCGTCATCTATCTATGTACTATCTCACATAAGCATATTATTAATATAGTATATATTTCACACACAATATAGACTATATGGGTTATTGGTCCGGTCTAATCATCGGCCCCAATTCTCCCACTTAATTCATATTTTAGATGTATGCACATCATCTAAAATATCTACTTATCTCGCTTGAGTATATTAATAATAAATTTTATATTTTCACACATAATATATACTATAAGGATTATTCGTCCGGTCTAATCATCGACTAAAATTCTCCTCTCATTTACAATGGTTCGAACACCCCTCGGCCCTAATTGTAAATGTGATATAAAATTATATTGGTTCGGTATAACCATCGACCCCAACATTTATCAAGTACTATAGGTATTCACACAACCTAAGCATTCATTTTAGTACGGAGTATATCTCTCTCTCATACTCACCGTACTTAATATTTTACGAATGATCACACAATCGTATTTATAGAGTATACACACAAATCTAAGGGCCCTAGTTACCCCTTCTCATCACTCCAGTAGTTAAGTCTCCAATCACCCTATTGGTCTACTTATCGTTCCATTCGAAGTTCCCGTAAATTATTATTTCACTATTTGATAATTTACAACATAGTTTATCCCAAAGGATTTTCGTCTTACGTTCCTTGCTAATACAAATATATAAATCCTAATCAGTCCTACTGTAGTATAAAAGAAACCCCCATGATCTCTTAGTAATGTTTTAAAAGTTTCCACGACAATCGATTAGAAGGACTAAGTAAAAGGTTCACAACAACATTTCCTGGAAAAATCTGGACACCGGTCCGGACCCTTTTTTTTAAACTGTCCGGACCTTTTTTTTGGTAAGGTGATCCAGACCTCTATCCTAGGGGCGGTTCGGACCCACCTCAACAATTCTCCCAAATTTTTATGTTCATGCTATAATCCATAGTTTTCATCATTTACACTCATGATAACCTCCATATTCCTTTACCAATATCCTACCCTATAATTTCACACCTCAAATATGGGTATTAGGAAGATTCTAAATGTTCGAAACACATTACTTTTATACTAAAATCATTCAATAACGAGTTTCTATGATTTGACTTTCAAGAACTAAATTTCTGGGTTACTCTCACCTACTCATGGCAAGTTCAAGATTTAAATCCGTTTTAATCATGTAATCTCTTATTTTCAATCTTTCACAAAGGTTAAATCACTCTACATGCAAATCCATATTCAATACACCTCAAATGTATTCTTTTCCTCTAAGAACATGGGATTAGTCATGATTGTTAATAAATCTCTATGCATGGGCATTATAACTTCATTTTAATGTAATAAACAACTTGAATTATACGCTGTAGGGTATGATTTCGTTGGTGAGGATGATGATTTGATGTTTCACTCTTCAAATCTTCACTCCTTAGGCGAATAGGATGCAAGGACTCTTTCAATCCTTCAAGAGTCCTCCTTAAGCTTTTGGGAATGGTTCTTCTTTTCTCTCCAATGGCCTCTCTAAGCTTTTTATGTTAAGAACCATATCCCCCGTTTCTAATCATCAGATATAAGGCTCTAATTTTCGTAAGTCCTTTAACCTCTATTTTTAAAATGACCAATTTACCCTCCAAAGGTGCTGGTTTGGTCCAAAATCGACCCGTGACTCAATCGACATCCATGGGTATACTATTTTGACTAATTCACCCCTTTCGGACTCATTCGTGACCTCTAAATTATCATACGAGTCACTAAAAATATATTTCTCATTTCTCACCTCAAAAGGTTTACATGAGATACTCAGTGAGATAAAAAAATACAATACGCACATATCACTCGCTATGCCGTATAATACTCATAATCAATTATTTACTATTCACACTTAGTAAATATCATAACATAATATTAATAAAATACTCACATATCACTCACTATGTCGTTTATTAATACTCCACTATTATTTACCATTCACGCACATTGTAAATCTCATAACATAATAATAATCAGTATCTATCTCTCGATTAATATCTAATAACCACAATTATTATTTAATCACCTAATAATCATAATTTATATTAAATCACCTTAAATTACTTCGATCAATTAATTTAAGTTAAAACGTGTTATCCTATTTAATTACTCAATTAATTAAATTCCAAATACGTAGGAATACGGGGTATTACTTACTTCCCCCCTAACAAAGGAATTTCGTCCTCGAAATTAGGATAAAATCGATACTTAAAACTTAGGATCTTAACCTCACGACATCCTCTAGTACCCAAATTCAAATCTTAATAACATCAGGGTCACTCCACTATAGACCCTCTAGTGGTTACCACCTGTTTAAAAGGATTAAACACTGTAGCCTCAGTTTATCCACAAGGTTTCTCGATTAACTGCACACTAATTCACTCCATCAGTTATGTGTCCTCGTTACTGGCTCCATCGTCTCCACACTGAGAAAAGGTTACACATCCCTAAATGCCAACTCCCCTTAATCATGATGAATTCTGACTACTCATGTCAGTATATAGAACTTTAGTTCAGGGTGACACAATTCTTACGATATTCAAAAATCACCCAAAATAGTTTGTGGCTCACTCCACTCTTAACGACAGACTCCATGTTACGGAAAGTTCAAAAAATCTAGTTATCCCCCCACTTTTAATCACTAGAGGTGAACTACAATGCTTTCCATACAAAACCTCCAAGGTACTGTGCATGATGAATAGGTACAAGTTATTACACACAACTCTATCAATGGTAATCCTTTCGCTCAATTACCGTTTAAGTCACCCAACACATTACTACCCTTAACTCGCACAATAATCCACCTATCGTCTAAACATCGACTATAGGTGATACAATGGGCCCAAAACAAACTTCATCCCCATCCCTTCCTGATAATTCCAATCAGAGGTGGGATTTCAGGATCTCATCCTAATTCACACTAATATTGGGCACCACATTGCACCGGTGCAATCCTTCTTTTTAAGGAAAGAAAATATTTCTTCTTCTCGGTCAATACATTCCATACACTTGAAGAAATTCTTGACCTTGTCACAAATTGGTATCACACTAATGAAATTTTAGAGTCTGCCTACTCATTCCATCACTGGGAAATGCATAATTGTTACCTATTTTCTGGTTTCTCATCTCAAGTCAACCCATTTCCATCCCTGAGTGATTTACCTGGAGACAATCTCACAATGTCTCACCTGACATAAATTTCCACTTATAATATCTCACATTACGTGGTTCTATATACACCCCTTTCTTCCCTAGAGTATACTAACATTCTAGAAATGTGCAAGACACTCTTCAACTTTCATTCGAGTAAGGCTTAGCTCTACTTTCCCACAACAAACTGGGTATCCTCTTTATCAAGGATATCTTTTAAATGGCTTTCCACAGCCTTTCAACCCATCTCGAGTGTGCTATCTCTTGTTGCACTTATATACTCGAATTATCGTCTTTCTCATATGACGTTTAATCCATCATATATTAAAACTTCGTTGATAACTGTCCCTCAGGCATATTCTCACGCAAAATTCCCACGCCCTTTTTATCTCAGACGACTTTTAAAATTACAACTAATCTGGGCGCCCATACACCCTATAACTTGGCATATTTGCACAAACACTGCAAACATCCCACACGTAACACGCTTTTCTCAAAATTGGCCTTGCATTTTCAGCTTGGTTACAGCACTTGAGTATTCTCAATCACCGATAATTTGTAATTTAATCCCTCTAGAGATTGTCCCACCCTTTAACTCATGGTGAGAAGAAAGTTTCAGTGCCTTTTCATAGCACTACCGGCTCCGCTAGCTTTAGAACGTATTATAGCTTCTAGCTCAAAGCATTTCCGCGATATGTTCGAGGGTTTATATTCATCACTGATGCCCTGGCTTCCATCAACATACTGCTACTCCTGACTTTTATTGAGGTTCATGCTTTTCTCATCCCGCAGTGAAATCCAAACAAGAAACTTCCTCCCAATGCACCATTACTAGCATCTTCGGGAAATCGAGTTCTATAAGACTCAAATGCATAATTAGGATACTCAAATGCTATCCCCGACAGGTAAAAATACATGTATCACCCCCACATCTCTAAAGGAGTTATATAACACTGAGCCCGCACCATCACTACTCATTAACTCTAAAAATCATAATAATGGGCTCAAACTCTCAGTTTGACAATACATACTTTATACTCTGAGTTATATTAATAAGGTCCCTACGCACCGGGATAAACTATAATGCGACATCTATACTCTCTGAAGTCTCGCGAATCAGTCCACACCCAGAATAAAATCATACTCGTTTAATACATCAATAGAATGAGTAATTTTTATAAAGTATCACCCTTTGGCCTACCCCCATTCCCCTACGGTGAAACCAAAGATAACTCTGCTACACATGCAAATCTCTCAAGCAGATCTCGTTTTAAAAAAATACCGTGACTCGCTTGTGTCACACCAACATACCTCTTTCACCTGAGAATAAAACTCATATTTGTACCTTGATCATCACTTGCCTATTCAAATGGTTCCCGAACATAACACGCTTGTTCAGACTGAACCAATAACTATTTTCATCATTGTCCCTACCAGGCAGCATACTTTAGTTCATTTTCTCACTTCGGGTGGGGTCAAGGCATGTGGTCTTGCTCTCCACAAATATCTCTCGATAGAATCCTCCTATCTCTCGTCACACTGGACGTATTAGAGTTTTCCTTCTCTCGAACCTTAGTATCCTCATCTCAGAGGGTTGCCCTTGTTATTCCTTTTGTCCCGATGTCCTTAAGGAACACTACTAGTGTTACCAGTCTCAGCTGAATCCATCGTCTCTCGGTGTGAATCCATTTATCTAAATTACTAAAGGAGTTCCCCACTGGGTCTCCATGCGGTGTCTCAATAGTGCTACTACATTCAGTTTTACTCCCTGACTGAATTTTCTAATATTCTTAACTCCTTTCTCCTGGAAGCGTCAATATTATATTGTAAAAGGACGACATTATCATCATTTACATTAATTGTACAAGCATAATTGTTCCCATCAATGCTGGAGATGTCTACTTGTGAACTTATTATTCAACTAAGGACTCTATTCTCCATTGTAACTACCTCATTGGTTACAACGTTCGCTAAAAATTAGAAATTCTTTCGCACAGTCAGTCTCTATCGAACCCTCATGTGATAAGTTTAGAAACTCTACTCGCATCGCTTTCTGAACAAAATCAATGAAGGAACTTATGGTCAAATCGTATCTAGGATTCCTCCAAAGGCATAATATTTCTTTTTATAAAATGTGGTGACTGTTTTCTCCCATTATTACAATGTTGCTCCCCTGAGCTAAGAAAATATCACAAATACTCTCTTTCAGGTATTTCTATACCCGATCTTATGCCACTGTCCATGGATGTTCTCTTTCCATTTGGCTAACACATAGCATTTACACAAATTCCAACAAGTGGTCCTTTCCGAAGATCCTTCAGTCTCTCTTCTAATTTCTCCAATTCATTCAATAGGTACATCCTTATATGGAGTGACTAACTCACGTCACTACAGTTATGCTCCTATTAGAAAAATACTTTGAATTTCTTTCATCCATATGTTTATCACCCCATCATCTCTAACCCATTTCCTTATAGGTGACCCTTTTGAAGGATTTCTCCCTCAACTCTCTCCCTCAACTTACAGTTATTGGGAAGTCTAAAGTTGTATCCCTGTTCTCTACAACGGTTTTTGAGACACTACCATACCCGAGTGATCAACAGACTCGTAATCTACCCAAATAATATTTATGGTGATCTCCCACTCGATTGCCATTTCTTGAATACTTCGTGACTCATACCGGGCCCTTCCCTCTTGCAGTCCTTCAAACACCTTCTTTGGTCGTCCTAAAGAGTTTAATGTACCACATCCCATCGAACATGCATATGAATTGCATCATCTAGTTACTAGCAGGAGAATGTAAGCCACGTACGTAGAGGAATACAACAATCCTAAGATAGGGCTCTATATCAATCAAATAATACACTGTAAATGTAGTAAGCCGTACATATCCTAAGGACACTAGAACCTGATGCCCTGATACCATATGTGAAACCCCGCCTAATAAAATATCAAGTGATCAGGTTGTCATCAAATTAAAATAGGTTTCTCATATTGTTCATTCTTAGCATCACTGTCGAAAACTTTTTAATTACTAACTATCAAAGTGAAATTAGACCGGCATCAAATTTTATCTTTTGATATCACAAATAAAAACAATGTTGAACAATATATGAATCAAATACCCACACAGGAATCTAAAATAAATCAACTAAATTAGAACAAAGTCCTGTCAAATAAACCATCGGCTAAAATAAAACCAATAACCAAGTTAAGAATGAAAGTAGTAAGGGACAACATGTCCGTACTGAAAACTAAAATCCTAAAATAGATCAGAATATAATAGAGAAAAGTCTACTCAAAGTCATTCAACATCCACATATACTTCAACTCCATGTCCCTGGAATGAAATCACACTTGGCGTCCCTGTGGCTGGACACCTAAAAGGTTTTGAAAATATTTACATAGCAAGATTTAGTACTCAAAACATTTTGAAAATATTTATCAAGCGTTTATCACAATAAAAGTTTGGTTGCTGATTACACATGTTCACGTACACTATCTCTTGAGTTATTCTCACCCCTCATCTATAGTGCACACCTAATGTCCTTCCCTTAGTCCACCTAGCTATGTTACCCAAACTAATTAGACTAGAGTATCCACCTGAACTTATATACACTTTTAAGTTCCCGTACCACCTATACAGTACATAATTTTACTAACACTAATCAAAAGTTAATTAATTACCATCAGCCATTTCACATTTGTTATCTTCTCATATATAATTAAGTCTCACTACTTAATCTTATTCTTTAGATGTTCACTATCTAATATTCAATTTTCCACAAATAAGTTTCCCTATTTGATTTTCTATAGATGTTCTCAATCTACACTTGATCCTAGAATTAAGTTCCTCCCTACTTAATTCATAAAGCATTTCAGGTCTATCAACATTCGACTTCCATAATTAAGTTTCCTCACTTAATATACTATAGATATTCTCAATTTATTTTAATCCTGTAATTAAGTCCCTCCCTACTTAATTTACTTTTTTTAGATGTATGCCCGTCATGTATCTATCTACTATCTCACATAAGCAGATTATTAATATAGTATATATTTCACACACAATATAGACTATACAGGTTATTGGTCCGGTCTAATCATCGCCCCCAATTCTCCCACTTAATCCATATTTTAGATGTATGCACATCATCTAAATTATCTACTTATCTCGAATGAGTAGATTAATAATAAAATATATATTTTCACACACAATATATACAATAAGGATTATTGGTCCGATCTAATCATTGACTCCAATTCTCCTATCATTTACAATGGTCTGGACACCCCTCGACCCCAATTGTAAATGTCAAATAAAAGTATATTGGTCCGATCTAACCATGGACCCCAAAATTTATCAAGTACTATAGGTATTCACACAACCTAAGCATTCATTTTAGTGCGTAGTATACCTCTCTCTCATACTCACCGTAGTTACTATTTCACGTAAGATCACACAATCATATTTATCGAGTATACACGTAACTCTATGGGCCCTAGTTACGCCTTCTCATCACTCCAGTAGTTAAGTCTCCAATTACCCTACTGGTCTACGTATCGTTCCATTCGAAGTTCCTGTAAATTATTATTTCACTATTTGATAATTTACGACATAGTTTATCCCAAAGGATTTTCTTCTTAATTTCCTTTCTAAGACAAATCTATAAATCCTAATCAGGCCTACTGTAGTATAAAAGCATCCCTCACGATCTCTTAGTAATGTTCTAAAAATTTCCACGACAATCGATTAGAAGGACTAAGTAAAAAAGGGTCAAAACAACATTTCCTGAAAAAATCTGGACACCGGTCCAGACCCTTTTTTTTAAACGGTCCGGAATTTTTTTTGGTAAGGTGATCCGAACCTCTATCCCAGGGGTGCTCCCGACCCACTTCAGAAATTCTCCAAAAACTTTTTGCTCATGCAATAATCCAGAGTTTTCATCATTTACACTCATGATAACATCCATATTCCTTTACCAATATCCTACCCTATAATGTCACACCTCAAATATGGGTATTAGGACGATTCTAAATTTTTGAAACACATTACTTTGATACTAAAATTTTTCAAGAACGAGTTTCTATGATTTCTATTTCAAGAACTCAATTTCTGGGTTACTCTCACCTACTCATGACAAGTTCCAGATTTAAATCCGTTTTAATTATCATGTAATCTCTTATCTTTAATCTTTCACAAAGGTTAAATCACTCTACATGCCAATCCATATTCAATACTCCTCAAATCTGTTATTTTCCTCTAAGAACATGGGATTAGTCATGGTTGTTAGTAAATCTCTACGCATGGGCATTATAACTTCATTTAAATGTAATAAACAACTTGACTTATACGCTGTAGGGTCTGATTTCATGGGTGAGGATGATGATTTTATGTTTTCCTCTTCAAATCTTCACTCCTTAGGCGTTTAGGATGCAAGAACTCTTTCAGTCCTTCAAGAATCCTCCTTAAGCTTTTGGGAATGGTTATTCTCTTCCCTATAATGGCCACTCTAAGCTTTTTGTGTTAAGAATCCTAGCCCCCATTGCTAATCATCAGATATAAGGCTCCAATTTTTGTAGTTCCTTTAACCTCTATTTTTAAAATGACCAAATTACCCTCCAAAGGTGCCGGTTTGGTCCAAAATCGACTCGTGACTCAATCAACATCCCCGGGTATACTATTTTGACCAATTCGCCCCTTTTGAACTCATTCATGACGTCTAAATTATCATACAAGTCACTAAAAATATATTTCTCATTTCTCACCTCAAAAGATCTACATGCGATACTCGGTGGGATAAAAAATACAATACGTACATATCACTCACTATGCCATATAATACTCATCATCAATTATTTACTATTCACACTTAGTAAACATCATAACATAATATTAATAAAATACGCACATATCACTCACTATGTCGTATATTAATAATCCACTATTATTTACTATTCAAGCACATAGTAAATCTCATAACATAATATTCATGAGTATATATCTCTCGGTTAATATCTAATAACCACAATTATTATTTAATCACTTAATAATCATAATTATTATTAAATCACATTAAATTAATTCTCTCAATTAATTTAAGTTAAAACCTATTATCCTATTTAATTACTCAACTAATTAAATTCCAAATACGTAGAAATATGGGGTATTACACTTCATTCACTCATTATTAGTGTAGGGACCTTACTTCAGTACTTATTTGGGCATGTTTCCCTCAGATTTATTATTCAACTTATTTATGTGACTTGTGTATTCAGGTTATTGTTTCACTTACTGATGTATTTTATTATTGAACCAACAATTTATTCGGTTATATTTATTTGTGTTATTCATTTCTGTTGGTTTCAGTTATCAATTTGTGTGGATGGATTAATTATTATATGATTTTTCATATGCTGTTAGTTAAAGATAGATAAAATTTGGCACTTGTCTATTTAAATTACTAGGTGGTTAGTAACTTTAACAATGTTTTCGACAGTGATGCTAAGAATGACCCATATGGGACCAATATTTTATTTTGATCACGGGTTGGCCACCCGATATTTTATCAAGCAGGGTGTCATTCCTATCTCTTAAATAGGAAAAATAATCTCCAAAAGATGGACATGAAAAGATTATGTTTGAAACCAAGTAAAAAAAAATTCACAGGATCGTTCGAACGAGTTGTAACTCGTCCTAGCGACCTATGCAAAGTCATTTGAACGAGACGAGGAAAAAGAGCTCGTTTCAATAACTGATATCCAGCGAGTTGAAGAAACTCATTTAGTGACCCTCAATAACTCGTTCTAAGAAGATGCCTTGAATTTTTTTTTTTAATATTTATGTTTCAAACACTTGTAAAATATCCCTAAAAATAATGTTTACTCAAAATCAACCTCATATACCTTCTTCGTATGTTGTAGTAATGAAACAAACTCTTCGATCATTGATTTTCATATTCGATCACTAACTTGTCTTCAATTGAAACCTTAAGAATGTACATGATGGTGTAGTGGACTAGAATAGAATATGCCAAATTATAAACATAATGAGAAATTATAAATTGTTCTCTTATAAATCTCCCCCCTGCTATTCTGGTAAAAACACAAAACCAAAAAAATAACCCCTAAGACAACTTCAACTAATGTCCCTCCCAAGCTCGGGAAAAACCCTTGCAACTTTGTCTCTACTGAAGATCCTCATCGTGTAGTCCATGATATCATTAATGTAGGAAAGATCTACACACATGAAGTAAAGAAATATAATGTGACGCATGGAGCTTAAATAAAAACAAAACGCCCCCTTTATATGCTCTACCCTTTTTTATCCATGATAGACAAAGGGTTAAAGGCTAAACCTGGAAAGTTAGCTTCACGAGTATATACATTTGAAATATCATCACAAAGTATAGACATTTAAGCATATGTGATGAAACTTCAACAAACCAACAAGATCTTTTTGGATTCTTTTGAAAATTTTCAATATGAAAATATACATATAAATGCAAAGAAACACATCATGGGGTAGTACGAAAATATCTGAATCATGGAAATAGAATGAAGGTGTGTGGACTTAATGAAAGGAAAATTCAACATTGGCATATGTAGCGACGGTGCACAAAATCAAAGAGACACTCTTAAAAAAAGAACTCAATTCAACCTTTTGTGTAAAAAAAATTAACAAAGTGACATTGACTCAAATCATTCAAAATATCCTGAATTTTAATGCTTTTCGAATCAATAACGTCAAAATATTTAATATTTTTCAAGGAATTTTATTGTGAAAACCCATTGATCTTCAACATATAACACCCTCAAAATCTCACATTTTAAGCATACACTCTCAAATTTTTTGAAGGAATCATATTCTTTAATATTAATGAAGCATCAACAGAATATGACAAATATATCTTTTAAGCTCTTACAAATGAAATAATTTTAATGCAAAGAAGGCTTCTTCTTTCATAGCCTCTTTCCATTTCTTAAACATGAATCAATAAAATTTTTGGTATAAAGAATCTGGGCAATGGTTTTTACATGGACAATTTATTCCTAGTACATTTGGTTCGTTATTAAGAACGATTGAGATGAGAATATCATATTCAACATATGACAAGCTAGTGAAATGTTCAAATGTTCATACACGTGTGCAATCTAGGTGATATAATAAGTCTAGCAAGAAGGTAGTAATTCGCAATGAACAACGGAGTTCAAAAAATGCATTATTAAGCACAAAAAAACATAGCCAAGTATCATAACACCATGATCACGACACATGAAATGATGGAATAAAATTGTGATTCAAACATCTTAAATATGTATCCATATACCGTACAAGACAAAATAAAAAAAACTTTTTATAATTTTAGAAAACTTTTTAGCAAACAAAAATATTTTTGAATTTTTATGAAATTTTTCTAAAAGAAAAGAAAATTGTTTTGGATTTTTTCATTTATAAACATAAGAATCCAATATAGCTGTAGGGACAAATGTTAGCAATATTATAATCACCCTAAAGGTTTAGTGAAAATGTTTTCCAATTGACGTTTGGAACTCACGAAGCTCCAAGAAACGATCTTCTCCCTAATAAGATCACAAATAAAGTGGTTACGAATCCTAATGTGCTTATTACGATAATGTTTGACCGGATTACGAGAAATGTGGATTGCACTCGTATTATCGCATGAAATAATTCATTGATTAATGCCATAATCCTTAAATATTTTCTATATCCAAAAGTGTTGTGTGCAACAACTCTCGGTGGCTATATACTCGGCCTCTGACATAGACAAAGAAATGCAATTTTTCTTTTTACTCAATAATGTGACAAGAGCACTCCGAAATTAAGTTAGTAAACGATCATCGGTATCACAAGAATACCAAATGCCAAAAGAAAGAGTACCAGGCACGTATTTGATAATACGTTAGGTGCAAGCAAGTGTGACTCCTTTGGTGATGCTTGGTATTGGGCACAAACTGCAACACCAAAGGAGATATCAGGATGACTAGAGGTCGATTAGATGATATTACCTATCATAATCCTATAAATATTTTTCCATACTTCCTTACCTAAAGTCTCTTTGTTAATCTTTGTCGAGGAACTCATGGGTTTGTGAGAGTTCTTCGGAGTCCAAACTAAACTTTTTCACTAGATCCCTAGTATATTTACATTGAGATATAAATATCCCATTCTTGATTTGACTAACTTAAAGATCTAGGAAGAAAGTAAGTTCACTAACCATACTTATCTCAAATTCACTCTTCATCTCTTCCTCAAAAGTGTGAGAATGTTGTGAATACGTGGATCCAAAGACTATGCCATCTACATAGACTTGGGCAATCAAGATAACATCACCCTTTCTCCTAATAAACAATGTCATATCAACTCCCCCTCTCTTGTAGCCATGAGCTAAGAGATAAGAATCTAGCCTTTCGTACTAGTCAATGATTGCTTTCTTCAAAACATATATGTCCTTATTTGGATAAAATACGTGTTTTCGGTACTTTGGGTCCTCAAACCCCTATATAATTCAGAGGACCTAGTCGTTGGCATAATACCCATACCCAATATTTTATTATTTTTCCAGTGAAAATTGTAATCATATCATTAAGATATGGACTTTTATCTCTATTCGATTATTCTTTGGCCTTGATGGTAATTATTGGAAGTTATTGGGAAGAATTGGAGTTCATAGGAAATTTATGAGGTTCAAACGATATTGAAGTCCATTCGAACGACTTATAAATCCCGATCGAACAAGAATCAGGCTGGTTCAAATGAAAATCTAATGTCATTCGAATTATATTCTAATGAGGATCTAACGATATGTCACTGTATAAGGTTCTCAACCTCGTTTGAAGGTTGTTCGAATGAGAAAGAGATCTCGTTCGAACGAGGTCCCAATCTCGTTCTAATGACCCGCCTAGAAATATTTTCAATTGGAATGCCCTGGTGTGCTGTCAGGTTTTGGACCATTAGATCGATGGCATGTCACCTCCTGGTGAATCCAGAAGGTCAAAATTGGGATTTATATGCTCGTGATTATTTTTATAAGGGTTTATGGGGCTTTCTTGTGGATTAAAAGAAGAGAGAGTGAGGACGGGTATCCCTCCACCAAAACCCATAAGATTCTCTCTCTCTCTCTCTCTCTCTCTCTCTATTTTCAAGGGTGTTTCATCTTCCGCCAAGCCCCTCCCACCATTGCTACACCATGCCATCCCAATCCCGCAACCTTGTGCCACCATATTTCACTAGTATTCCACCCATATTTGAACCTTATAAACCTATTTCCTCCATGGTTGAACAAAGCTACGAATTTGGAGTTGTTATTGAGGTTCTTTTAAGAAGATGAAACAGAAATTAATGGGGTTTGAAGGGAATTTCTTAGAGCTTGAATGGAGACAAGCTTTATGGAGCTAGGCTACCTCTTTGAGGACACCGTAGGATTTGGAGAGTTTCCATAACCTTATTCCTCATCCAACCAATTTTGGAGCTCCATTGAGGTGGAAAAAACTCTACTTTTAGTTTAGGACTCTATTTTGCATATTTGTAGTCTTGATGAAAGAATTGTCAGAGTCGAATGTAGATATGAGTTAAGAATTTGATTTCATAGGGTTTTGTATAAATGGTTTATAAATGATTTCAAATGTTTTGAGAAAAGTATTATTATTCAAGAAATCTTAACATTTAAACATTTTATGGAATAAAATGTTTGAAATAATATTTATTCGTTGAAAATATTTATGGGCAAATGCCTAGAGCTGTTTTTTTTTGAAAAATTGAGATTTTATATAAATGGATTAAAAAGGGATTTCAAAGATGTTGAATAAAAAAAGTATTTCAAGAAATTTGTGTGACAACCCGGTATCCGAAATAAGGGGTGGCCAGCCCGATAATCCAAAAATACAGGAATCATTGATGGAATCATTCTCAGCATCGTGACAACATAAAGAGCATACGAGATAACCACTCAATAATTCAGACAACGGGTTGTCAAAAATTTGGTTTTATAATTTAAAGAAATCATTTTAAACATCCCATACATGAAAGAGAAAGTGGAAACCCCAAAAACAATATACATTAATAACAAGTGTACAGTAAGAGAACCGACTAAAATATTAGTCAATAGAGTTCATACAACGTATCAGAAGTTCAATCAATTACATATTACATTCATTATACATTTACAAAAGTTGGGCCACATGCCTGAATAAGAACGGATCATAACTAGAAAACAACAAAGGAGGCGTCTACACAATATCCCGTGAAATCCGCAAAATGTCACGGCTCGTCAAAGGACACTGGAACTGGAAGTTCATTACGGGAGACCATGCGGTGGAGCACCTGAACGGATATGATATATATATATATATATATATATAAATACAACAAGAAATAAGAACCGGTAAGATCCCGGTTTTATGTGATCACTAGATAAATGACAAGTATGACAATGATGAACAGATAAGCATGGATGATAAAGATAATATTCTAGCATGGTAACAAAGATAAATTAAGACAATTTAATGATCATAAGGGAATAATAGATTGTATATGAAGTTAAGAATACTTATCAACCGTTTTCATCTTTCCTCCTTTTCATTTTATCTCCTTTCCATTCCTTATCAGGAATACAATTATTATCATGTGCTCTTTATGGCACGTATTTCAATTGTATGCTCTTTGTGGCATATACTTTGCTCTTTATGCCATTGATGTTCCATCGAGTCCAACCCGATAATTAGAATAGTTATAAGTATATATATATAACAATTCTACGACCGCCCGTCCGGGTTTCTCCACTGTGTGCGCCCCTAAATAACCATCATCTTCCAGGGCCTATCATAAGACAACCTGGGACCCTATCGAAACGTCAGGAAGCGGCCATAAGCCTGCGGGGTAGTCAAGACCACACCCGAAATCTCCTACCCATCGCCGAAAATATAGAACAAGCGCTCATATGGCCTAGGACTATATCCACCGTGCATTCATTAGCCAAGGGGCTTCACCTCACGCACGGACTTCCCTTAAGATGGTATTGAGAGAGGTGTGTATCATCCATTTTATTAATTTCCATTTCATGATTTAGTAAATTATCATTTACTTTGTCCATTTTACATTTTATCAAATGCATTAAGGTTATCTGGAACTATACGTATTTCATATCAGTATAACAACCTCGATAGATAGTTAGACTCCCCAAATTGTTTTCCAAAGCCTCCTTTTTGGCTTCATAAAGGACCATCAAGTCAAACCTAGCTCACAATAACTCCTAAAGTCTCAAAATTTGACTCTAAGATCTCCTATATTATAATAAGACTATACGAGAGAAGTAATGCCTGAACATTATTTTAACCCCCCCCCCCCCCCCCCTGAAATGAACCCCTTCGAGTCTAGGGTGTCGACCACACTCAACTAATACTCTAAGACACTATATTTACTTCATTTAAGAAGGTCCTTAAGTCCCTATGAAAAGAAAAGATTTGAAAAATGAAAAATAAAATTTTAGAGAAGAAAACAGGGGACCGGTCGACCGGTCCCAAGACCGCAGTCGACCGTGTCTCAAGATTTTGCCTAGGAAGAAAAAAAGAAAGTCCACTTCGGCAGGGCCGATCGACCGGTCAAGGGGCCGCGATCGATCGCGCCATAAATTTTATGCCTTTGAAAGAAAGCAGTGTGCCCTCTCCCGAAGGCCCGGTCGACCGGTCTGAGAACCGGGGTCGACCGGTCTTTGCAGACCTAGACCAAACCCAATCTTCCTTGTTCAAGCTAATCCCAAAGCCAACTCATTTTTTTACCACCGACATAACATAAATGCTACTAACTACTACCACAAACGTCATCAAACATCCAAATCATTCTTGACTGGATCAAAACCCACAAATCCACAAAGAAAACCCTAAAATAGCTAAACCATGGTCAATACCTCATTATCATAACAAATCATTTATCTTAAACCACATATAGCAAGTAGAAAACTTTCCTCAATCTAGGAAATGCAGATTTTCTCTTTGTGGAAGCAAGAATCCTCTTTCAATCTTCAATTTCTTCTACTTTCTCTACACTTTCTCTTCCTCTCTCAAGCTCTCTCTCTAGGTATGGGAAATCAAATTTGGGGAAATAGAAGACTTAGTAAGACTAAGTCGTGCGATTAATCAAACTCCCAACTTAATTAATCAATATTGCGATAAAATAACACGCAACTACATATTTAAGGTATAATCAGTCAAAAGTGCCAAAAACCTCAAAATACAATATGGCACAATATTTGACTATCTCGCACGTTCCGGACTCAACTACGGCCTCTAAATTATCATTTGGACAATATATAATTCATTTTAAGTTCCGGTCTCATTATTAATCCAAATATAATTTTAATTCATATGATATTTTAAAACATGACATGGCAAAAGTCACCTATAGTTATGGTAAATATGAAATTTCATAGTGAACATTTACTTTTCTTCATTAAATTCATACTCAATCCATAACCCTACATTTTATATCTAATTACCGTACCTAGTAATTAAATATAAAGTATGTTCTCTTAAGCGAGGGTTATTACATACTCCCCCCCTTATGAGGGAATTTTGTCCCCAAAATTCAAACGTACCTTATAGGAAGAGATGTGGATAATTCTCCCGCATGTCATCCTCACGCTCCCACGTTGATTCTTTCGCATTGTGATAACTCCATTGGACTCTCACCAAGGGCACCACACGAGACCTCAACTTGCGCTCCCCATACTCAAGAATAGTAACCGGTTGTACTTCATATGAAACGTCGGGTTGCAAATCAATATCCTCGAAAGGAATGTGCCAAAGGGCACCTTCGCATATCTTATACTTCTTAAAAGAGGAGACATGGAATACATCGTGAATTTGTTGTAAAGTCTCCGTCAAGGCAAGTTGGTACGCCACGGGACCAACTTTTGCAATGACTGGGAAATGTCCTACAAAACGCGACGCAAGCTTCCCTTTCTTCCCAAAATGCCAAACGCCCTTCATTGGTGACACTCGCACTAAAACTTGGTCTCCAATCTCCAACTCCACGTGTCTTCTACCCGCGTCGGCATAACTCTTTTGACGATCTGGGGCTATTTGAATGAGATTTTGAATGAGTTTAATCTTTGAAGAAGTATCTTGGATCATTTCAGGTCTAAGAAATTTGTTATCACCCACTTCCAACCAACAAGCGGGCGACCTACAGGGCAGACCATAAAGGTCTTCATAGGGTTCCATTCCGATAGTGAGTTGGTATGAATTGTTATAAGCGAACTCAACCAATGGGAGGTATTATTCCCAACCGCCCTTGAAATCAAGCATGCACATACGAAACATATCCTCCAACATCTGGTTTACCCTTTCAGTTTGGCCATCTGTTTGAGGATGATAGGAAGAGCATAACTTCAATTCGGTTCCCATTGCCTCTTGGAA
The DNA here is from genome assembly GCA_949130495.1 of Sambucus nigra. Classification (NCBI taxonomy): domain Eukaryota; kingdom Viridiplantae; phylum Streptophyta; class Magnoliopsida; order Dipsacales; family Adoxaceae; genus Sambucus; species Sambucus nigra. The sequence continues at coordinate 315,210,041 of OX422219.1, read as the reverse complement.
ACTTCGCCAAAAGTGGGACACAAATATTTTATCTCGGTCGGAAATGATGTTTAAAGGTACCCCATGAAGTCTAATGATCTCCTCGATGAACAATTGGTCATAGCGAGCGGTATCAAAATCCGTACGCACGGGCAAGAAGTGTGCCGACTTAGTCAAACGGTCGACAATCACCCAAATGGAATCATGACCCCTTTGTAATCTAGGTAAGCCCATAATAAAGTCCATAGAAATGCTTTCCCATTTCCACACTGGAATCTCCAACGGTTGCAACAAACCTATCGGGCGCTGATGGTCGATCTTAACCAACTGACAAGTAGTGCATTGGGATACAAACTCTGAGATATCCCTCTTCATGCCAGGCCACCAATACTGATGGCGCATGTCTTGATACATCTTATCCCCACCAGGATGTACAGTAAACTTTGACCCGTGAGATTCCTTCATCACCGCTCATCTCAAATCCCCCTCTTCAGGAACAATGAGTCTTCCATGGAAGCGTAGCCCACCCTTAGAACCAATCGAGTACGACTCTGCTCCTTCGGACAATAATCGGTGTATATGGTCTTGACAACCCTTATCTCTTCCCTGGGCTTCTACAATTCTTGCCACCATTATAGGAGTAACGGTCATTACCGATATAAATGCTCTTACCACCGCATCCTCCTGACTGAGCTCTTTCCACTTAGCTTTCCATTCGACAGCTAAGTCTCCCTCGGGATTCCTACTCAAGGCATCCGTTACTACGTTCGCCTTTCCCAGATGATAATGAATATCAAATTCATAATCTTTCACGAACTCCAACCAACGATGCTGATGCATATTCAAATCCTTCTGTGAAAATAAGTATTGCAGCGATTTATGGTCCGTGAAAAGACTAAACTTCTCCCCCAAGAGATAGTGCCTCCATATCTTCAAGGCAAAGACAACTGCGGCAAACTCTAAGTCATGCACCGAATAATTTCTTTCGTGAGGCTTTAGCTTATGGGAGGCATAAGCAATATCCCGTCTTTCTTGCTCAAGAACACCTCCTAACCCTTGAAGAGATGCATCGGTGAAGACTAGATATTCCAATCCCGATTTTGGCAATGCAAGGACTGGATCCAAAGTCAGTCTATCCTTGAGCTCATCAAAAGAAGCTTGACAAGAATTATGCCAAATAATTCTCACTCCCTTTCGGGTCAAATTCGTCAAAGGGCTAGCTATCTTAGCAAAGCCATTAATGAACCGACGATAATAACCCGTTAAGCCCAGAAAACTATGAACCTCGGTGGGAGTCATGGGATGACCCCACTCCCTTGCTGCAATCACCTTGCTAGGGTCCACCGATATACCCTGGGATGACACCACATGACCCAGAAACTGAACTTCCTTCAACCAAAAGCCACATTTCTCAAACTTCGCATATAATTGGTGATCCCTCAATTTCTGCAGGACCAACCGTAAGTGAGTAGCATGGTCAGATTCTATCTGAGAATAGACTAAGATGTCATCGATAAATACAATAACAAATTGGTCAAGGAAATCCTGAAATACCCTATTCATGAGATCCATAAATACAGCGGGGGCATTGGTTAGTCCAAAGGGCATAATCAAGAATTCATAGGATCCGTATCGGGTCAGAAATGCAGTCTTGTATACATCTTGTTCCCGTATCCTCAATTGATGATACCTCGTCCTCAAATCGATTTTGGAGAAGTATGACGCTCCCCTAAGTTGGTCAAATAGATCATCAATGTGAGGCAAAGGGTATTTATTCCGGATGGTGACTTTATTCAACTCCCTATAGTCCACACATAACTGGAAAGAACCGTCTCTTTGCTTCACAAATAATACCGGAGCACCCCATGGAGAAGTACTGCGCCTAATAAATCCCTGCTCCAATAGATGATGAATTTTATTTCTCAACTCCCTCATCTCCACAAGAGCCATACGATATGGAGATTTAGCAATCGGTCGAGTCCCCGTCATTAAATCAATCACAAACTCAATCTCCCGACTTGGAGGTAATCTCGGTATTTCCCGGAATACATCTTCAAAATCTCTAACAATCGAAAGAGAATTTAGGGGAACAACTACATCCCTAGATGCATCCTCCACAATACAATACAAATAAGCACTCTTACCTCCTTCCATACAAGGCATAACAACCAAGAATATTTCTTGTCCCGGAACTGCGAAAACTATACTCTTCCCGTAACAATTTACTATCGCGCGATATTTCACTAGCCAATCCATACCCAATATTACATCATACCCGACCATGTCAAGGATGAGTAAATCGGCCTCAAAGCACAAGTTACCAAGGTTAATCCCTATGTTTTTACAAACAAAGAAAATCAACGAACCATCACCCATAGATGATTCAACACTAGTGAAAGTACTCTCAGTAGACTTTATCAAATCTGTAGTTTGAGCAAAACTCCTAGAAATGAAAGAGTGTGTAGCGCCCGTATCAAATAGTACCCGACCCATATGACCTTGGATGAGAAACTTACCCTCAATTGCCGGCGGTGCTGGAGGGGCTGGAGGAATCATAGCCTCCTCAATATGGTAGACCCGTCCATACTACAGTTTCCCCTGCTGAGGAGGAGTAATCGGATTAGGCGCCTGGGGCAGAAACTGTACATACGGTTGTTGTGGAGCCCTAGGAAGATGCCCTCCAATCAACTGAGGACACGACCTCTTATAATGGCCCAACTCCCCGCACTGAAAACATTTGTTCACCACATTCTCCTGGTTCCACCCTTGATTGTTTCGGAACTACCCCGAGCCTCGGCCCTGCTGGCCTCTGCCTCCATTTCCACCTCTGCCTCCCTGTTGTTGTGGCAGTCCACCTTGACCCGATTTGTTGTTATTGCCACCCGCATTATACCCCCCAAAGCATTGGCGTTTAGAGAAATCCCCTTGCCGGGGGTCCCTTTCTCTCTGCTTACTCCCCGAAGATTGGGACGAAGAAGATGTCCCCCCTCCAATCCCATTACCTCCAGGTTTTCCCACTTGCCCCATCGCTACAGCCTTCTTATTATTTTGCACAAATAATCTATGCTCTTGACAATGAAGTAGAGCAGCATTCATCACATCCCTAAAGGTTAATAAAGACGGATTTCCCAACAAATGTTATTTTATTCGCCAATGTAAACCTCCCACAAATTTGGAGATTCTCTTCGCTTCTAGAGTCACTTCATCCGGCACAAAACTTGCTAGACGGGTAAACTCCTCTTCATACTCTTCCACGGATCTCTCCCCTTGAACTACATCTTGAAGCTTCCTTTGCATCTCCCTTTGAACTGCGGGAGGGAAGTACTTTCCATCAAACAAGGCCCAAAAATCAGTGATCGACATCGTATCCCTTTGCTCGGGTGTAGTCATTGACTCCCACCAATGTAAGGCTGATCTGACAAGCTTGAAAGTAACAAGGATTTTCTTTTTCTTCTCACTATATTCTACCATTCTAAGATGGCGTTGCATGTCTTTCTTCCACTGATTTTCCCTTACCACATCCGAACCTCCATCGAATTCCGGGGGATGGCCTTTTAGGAAAGACTCTCTAACTCTTTCCCACGGAGAAGGTCCCGTAGGAACTTGTGCCTCTTGCCCACGTGGTTGAGCTTGGGGCATTTGTTTTACCACTACAGTCATCGCTGCATTGACAGCTTGGGCCACTATGTTTGCCACATCTGCAGCACTGATACTCCCCGGTGGCGGTGGTGGAGGACCAACCTCATCCTCTACAACTCTATTACGTCGAGCGGGACGTCCTCTCTTAGGCGGCATCTGAGATAGAGAAACGATAGAGTTAGAATATAATATAAAACAATCTATCTAGTAGAAGATCGCAACCATACGCAACAAAGCAGTCCTAACATTAGGCTCTATATCGAAGAACGCTACGGTAGAACGTGACAAGTCCTCATAGATCCTAAAGACTCTAGAACCTGATGCTCTGATACCATCTGTGACAACCCGGTATCCGAAATAAGGGGTGGCCAGCCCGATACTCCAAAAATATAGGAATCATTGATGGAATCATTCTCATCATTGTGAAAACATAAAGAGCATACGAGATAACCACTCAATAATTCAGACAATGAGTTGTCAAAAATTTTGTTTTATAATTTAAAGTAAGCATTTTAAATAACCCATACATGAAAGAGAAAGTGGAAACCCCTAAAACAATATACATTAATAACATGTGTACAGTAAGAGAACCGACTAAAATATTAGTCAATAGAGTTCATACAACGTATCACAAGTTCAATCAATTACATATTACATTCATTATACATTTACAAAAGTTGGGCCACACGCCCGAATAAGAACTGATCATAACTAGAAAACAACAAAGGAGGCGTCTACACAATATCCTGTGAAATCCGTAAAATGTCACGGCTCGTCAAAGGACACTGGAACTGGAAGTTCATTACGGGAGACCATGCGGTGGAGCACCTGAACAGATATGATATATATATATATATATATATATATATATATATATATATATATATACACAACAAGAAAGAAGAACTGATAAGAGCCCGGTTTTATGTGATCACCAGATAAATGACAAGTATGACAATGATGAACAGATAAGCATGGATGATAAAGATAATATTCTAGCATGGTAAAAAAGATAAATTAAGACAATTTAATGATCATAAGGGAAGAATAGATTGTATATGCAGTTAAGAATACTTATCAACCGTTTTCATCTTTCCTCCTTTTCATTTTATCTCCTTTCCATTCCTTATCAGGAATACAATTATTATCATGTGCTCTTTATGTCACGTATTTCAATTATATGCTCTTTGTGGCATATACTTTGCTCTTTATGGCATTCATGTTCCATCAAGTCCAACTCGATAATTACAATAGTTATAAGTATATATATATAACGATTCTAAGACCGCCCGTCCGGGTTTCCCCACTGTGCGCGCCCCTAAATAACCATCATCTTCCAGGGCCTATCATTAGACAACCTAGGATCCTATCGAAACGTCGAAAAGCGTCCATATGCCTGCGGGGTAGTCAAGAACACACCCGGAATCTCCTACCCATCGCAGAAAATATAAAACAAGCGCTCATATGGCCTAGGACTATATCCACCCCGCATTAATTAGCCATGGGGCTTCATCTCACGCACGAACTTCCCTTAAGATGGTATTTAGAGAGGTGTGTATCATCCATTTTATTAATTTCCATTTCATGATTTAGTAAATTATCATCTACTTTGTCCATTTTACATTTTATCAAATGCATTAAGGTTATCCAAAACTATATGTATTTCGTATCAGCATAACAACCTCGATAGATAGTTAGACTCACCAAATTGTTTTCCAAAGCCTCCTTTTTGGCTTCATAAAGGACCATCAAGTCAAACCTAGCTCACAATAACTCCTAAAGTCTACAAATTTGACTCTAAGATCTCCTAGATTATAATAAGACTATACGAGAGAAGTAATGCATGAACATTACTTTAAACCCCCCCCCCCCTGAAATGAACCCTAGATGAACCCCTTCGAGTCCAGGGTGTCGACCACACTCAACTAATACTCTAAGACCCTATATTTACTTCATTTAAGAAGGTCCTTGAGTCCCTATGAAAAGAAAAGATTTAAGAAATGAAAAATGAAATTTTAGAGAAGAAAACAGGGGACCGGTCGATCGGTCCCAAGACCGCGGTCGACCGCGTCTCAAGATTTTGCCTAGGAAGAAAAGCAGAAAGTCCACTTCGGCAGGGCTGGTCGACTGGTCAGGGGGCCGCGGTCGACCGCGCCATAAATTTTATGCCTTTGAAAGAAGGTAGTGTTCCCTCTCCCGAAGGCCCGATCGACTGGTCTGAGAACCGCGGTCGACCGGTCTTTGCAGACCTAGAACAAACCCAATCTTCCTTGTTCAAGCTAATCCCAAAGACAAATCATTTTTTAACCACCAACATAACATAAATGCTACTAACTACTACCACAAACTTCATCAAACATCCAAATCATTCTTGACTGGATCAAAACCCACAAATCTACAAAGAAAACCCTAAAATAGCTAAACCATGATCAATACCTCATTATCAGAACAAATCATTTATCTTAAACCACATATAGCAAGTAGAAAACTTGCCTCAATCTAGGAAATGCATATTTTCTCTTTGTGGAAGCAAGAATCCTCTTTCAATCTTCAATTTCTTCTACTTTCTCTACACTTTCTCTTCCTCTCTCAAGCTCTCTCTCTAGGTATGGGAAATAAAATTTGGGGAAATAGAAGACTTAGTAAGACTAAGTCGTGCCCTTAATCAAACTCCCAACTTAATTAATCAATATTGCGATAAAATAACACGCAACTACATATTTAAGGTATAATCAGTCAAAAGTAACAAAAACCTCAAAATACAATATGGCACAATATTTGACTATCTCGCATGTTCCGGACTCAACTACGGCCTCCAAATTATCATTTGGACAATATATAATTCATTTTAAGTTCCGGTCTCATTATTAATCCAAATATCATTTTAATTCATATGATATTATAAAACCTGACATGTCAATATTCACCTATAGTTACGGTAAATATGAAATTTCATAGTGAACATTTACTTTTCTTCATTAAATTCATACTCAATCCATAACCCAACATTTTATATCTAATTACCGTACCTAGTAATTAAATATAAAATATGTTCTTATAAGCGAGGGTTATTACAATTTGGTATTAAACATTTTATGGAATATAATGTCTTGAAAAAAATGTTTATTTTGTTAAAAATATTTTGTGAACTATGTTCTAAAGTCTCTTGCAAAAATGAAGATTTCATAAGGTTAGAACTTGTTTAAGGTTTGAAGAATAAAAGAAAAATGTCCTTTAGTATTGAAGAGTATAATTTTTGAAAACATTATGAAATTTCTAGAATTAATAATATGTTAGTCCCATTTAATAGGATTTTTAAAATCCACCTTCTCATGAGTCTAACTTGTAGTATTTTGATGATAAACATATAAAAAAATTTAATGAAGGTTTTATTGGGTTTAAATACAAAATAAAGAAAATAGAAATTTTAGCCCTTAAAGTGAATGAAAAACTGTTGAAATGTGATAAGTGTAAGGTTTCAAGACTACATGTGTTAATAAAATAAATGGTATTTTTCTTATAAAGTAGTCTTTAAATGTTCAATGAGTTCTTGAAAAAGAAAGTAATGAAAAAAAGAGATTTCCAACATCATAAGAATGATACTCCAAAGTGTTAAATACGTATTAATGAATTAAAAGAACTTAAGTAGTTATGTGGGTAACTTAATAATATTTTGGAAAATAATACTTGTGAAATTGGAGAAAATGACAAGTTTGGAAACAAAAGGGTAAAATGGTAATTTTACGTAAAGTAGAATATTATTTTGAAATAAAAATATTGAAAAAGGTTGTTACAGAAAATTGTCCTAAATGAACATGATTTTGGAATAAAATCAACACTAAGGTGTAAGGGACATGAAATGATGAAACTTCGGGTATATATGTACATAAGGTAATGAGCACGTAGATATAACGTGTTAGTATCTCCTTTTTGTCGTTCGATTCTATATGCATTATTGTATATTTACCACTGGGCATTCGTCTCATTCCCTCATCTTTATTACGGTAGACAGGTTACTATAATACCTCATATTTTTATGGCATTTAATTATGGGATTAATTAAATAAAATTAGGATAAATTAATTTAATATTAATTCGAATTTTAAATATATATTTACTAGCGTGATGAGAGTTAGTAATTATTTGTAAGAATTATGTTGAATATTACTAGATGAGTAAAGTAATATGAGATTTATTTTATTAAGGTTATCGCAAGTGAATAATACGATAATTACAAGAATTCAATCGGGACACGCATGTGTCATGTTAGGACTAAATTAATGGAATAAAAAGTAAATTAATTATGAGCTACCCTATAATTTCGAGTGTGCCAATGTGTTCGGAATCAAAAAAGTGTTCCCGGGGGTTTAGTTTGGGTCTCGGGGCATTTTTAGGCCTAATCGGTAACCCAGGAGGGAATTTAGGTAATTTTTTATTTTTGCCATAATTAATGAAGAAAATATAGAGTTTATATCTGTGGTAAGAGAGAGTCCTCGAGGGTTAGAAACTGTAGAGTTGCAGAGGGGCTAAGGAAGGGAGAAGAGAGAAGGCTTCCAAGGGAGAGAACCACCTACCCAACACCATATTCACCAATTTCACCACCAATGCGTAGATAGAGGAACGAGGAATGAAACCATACTTATCATCATCAACAATTCAGACATCCATTTATAAGGCAAGTATCTAACTTGCTGTTATTTGGTTGATATCACCTCCATGCTAGTGTACGAGAAAATTAATTATGTTTCCATGAAAAATAAATGATGTCTGGAAAAATTGTGTTGAATTTCAGAAGCGAAATCATGTTAGGATGAATCCCTTGTGTATGTAGATTGGTGAACATGAAATTGGTTGCTCAGTAGAGATAGAAATCTGAATATCAATGGAATTCTTGTGAAATAAAATAAACTAGGGTTAGAGTTTATTTCTTGAATTCATTTGTTTGATGACAGTTCTTGTTGATTTAATGAAAGTTTTACGTTAGAAAGCCTTTATAAGTGGTTATATAATGTTCTTGATGTTTGGTTGGGATTTTGGAGCTTGTTAATGGAGATTTTGAGAAGTTAACTGGAAGAAACCCGTAGGTTAAGAATTTGCAGAATCTAGGCAAGAACTGCTTGATCGATCGATCGACTCAAGAATGTCGATCGATCGACCCCTTTTTATCGATCGATCGATCGACTCCTCCTGGAAACTGAAACTTTCTTCCCCTTTAATGTTAATTTGATTCAAAATGTGAGAGGAGCCTTAGATATAATTTAAACATCATAATGCGATATGGGAAGGACTAGTAGGGTATAAGTAGGGTCCTAGAAATGCGATTTTATATGAGATTTAACTGTGGGATTTTGAGGGTTATAAATTGGAATGGAAACCGTGCGTACATTAAATTAAGTTTTCTGAGAATCAAGAAGGATTTAGACCAGTAGGGTAGTGAGTGTACTCCAACTGATATTATATTTAATTAAGATGAACCACTTCAAGAGACGAGAAGTACTTAGAATGTGGCGGTGATTGAGAATAAAAAGGAAGGGTTTAATTATAGGTAGGACACATACGTTATGTGCCACGTATGATTAGAATATTATTATTATGGGTCATGGGCGTACCTAAATGAACACTGTGAGCATATATATGTATATATATGTAATATGTGAATGTATTTGTATAATCATACCCGCATCGGGATAGTGTTATCTCCATTGGACCTTTGTGGGGGATATTGACTCGTACCCTAGAACATAGTGGCCTTGGTACATGTTATCTGGGAATGATAGTCGGACGGTCCTAAGAGACATGAGGGTATGTGCTGAACTCTTAGTGACTTGGGACTATGCTTTGCCTCCAATATGTGTGTTTTATGTTAATACGGTTCGAGAGTGGATCCGAACTAGTATTTCCCTTATTGTAAGAGAGGTATATGGACTGGATAACAAAGTATGCCAATACCATAGATTTATATGGGGTGCTCTATGGTATATATATTGTGTGTGATAAATATATGTACCGGTGATTCTTCTACTGTGCGTGTAAGTAGACAAAATGGAAAAAGTGCTCCTAAATTAATTAAGTGCTTGTAATCCAAAATTAGTATTGGGATATAATTCATTGGCTTCATTAATTCGTAAGAAAAGTTATCTTAATTAAATTATAAACATACGGTCACTCAGATTAAAAATTGATGAGAGGATAATTGGGTTAGACTACTGCATTGAGTTAATATTATGAGTCATTATAGTAGTACGTTAGGCGTGCACACTATTTGAGAGGTGAGAATTCTCAACTGAGTGTCGAGGTACTAACATGGTTGTAATATCAACTAGTAAGCATCTTAAATATTTTCTAAGCTATTTTTAAAGCTGTTTTACATTCGGGCTCTGACCCGTTTCCTGTCATTTTTCTTTTCTCTTATATATATATATATATATATATATATATATATATATATATATATATATATATATATATATATATATCATAGGTGCCCGGACACAGGGGCTTCAAGCGTAGTTCATTGGACAGTGGACTTGCTGCAGCTTGTGTGGGAGTTGCAGGTCCTTGCAGTAGACGGTCCTTTCTTTGACTTCTAAGCTTCCTATTTAGTCATTTTAGTTGGGGCATTTGTCGCCCATTTCCAGATTATGTTTAGATTTGATAGAGATTTTGTACTTTTTTATTGTTTCAGCATTCAATTTTTATTTGGGAATGTTCACATATTACGTTGGCCATCTGTGACACCTCGCCTAATTAAATATCGGGTGATTAGGCCTTCATTAAATTAAAATAGGATTCCCATTTGGTTCATTCTTAGTGTGGTGACAAATATCTCAACATAAACAATAATGAAAGACAATCACTATAAATAAAAGAATATTAAAGATCGCAATCACACAACACAAATATAGACGTGGTTTGATAAATTGCCTATGTCCACGGAAAGGTCTACCATTATATTAAGTAACTCTCAAGGGAGTTTTTTCTGCATGCCCTTTGCCCCGGGCCAGGAGTACAATATACATTACATTAGAGGGAGAGAGGGGTGCTAGTAACCACCTCGCTAGCACACTATCGCTTGAATATCTCCTCCGAGATTTTTGGGGATAAAATGGGTTAGATTCTTAGTTCTAACCATTACTACTTAGAGTATCCATAATTTGGGTCAGACATCTCTTATTCATAGCTGGGCTTTGTCCGTCTACTCTTATGGGCCTAAAAGATAAATAAGGTACCCACAATCACCCCTAAGGCGTATGTGATAACCGCTAGGCTTCAAGAGATGTCACCCTACTGAGGCAGTTGTTCAAGAAAGGTTCTTGGCAAGTGTGGGCAGATGGGTATGAGCACAGTTGGACAGATGCTCCCACAAGGTAAATGTGGTTGAGGAGCTATGCTTTATTAGAGGGTGGCTGAGTGACCATAGGGAGTTAAAGGTTGCTCAGAACTCCGTGCTTTGGTATAGACATGAGATTACTCCTTCATCTTTGGAGCCAAATCCATTTAGAAGGGACGATTGTTGGATCCCAATAGATGCAATCCCAAGACAACTACTGGAGCCGAGATCAGGCGACGTCAAAGAGGAGCTACTCCCTCACCCCGATAATGATAGAAGAGTATGGGTAGCTGATTATCTAGCCCAGTGACCTAGTCCTCTTTAGGATTTGATTTTTTTCGATAGATGTAACTGTTTATACATATAGTGGTGTAATGAAATATTTATGTTTTGGGAAATTTCCGACTAAACGTGTGTTATTTCATTTTCGGTTTTGCTGGATTTATCTTTAATTGTCTTCTAGCCGATCAAGTATAACTTAGAAATAGCTAATTGTCAGATAAATATCCTCCTCGTCCAGTACACTTTAGTCATACCATTCTTCCTCACTTTACCTTTCAGGCTGTGTCGTCACACTGCCTCAGGCCTAATTAGGGCAATGGCGAGGATATACCTGGCTAGTGGATAGTCCATCTGAGCAGGGTTTTTGGGGCCAAACTATGTTGGCGACCAACCAGGATTGGCCAGGTTACCTAAGGATCCCTTGTAGGGCTTTAGTTATTGATGGGGGAAAATTAAGAGGCTAATTGTGCTAGTGACAAAGGCCTGAGGAGGGTTATTATATGTTAACCCTGATAGTGCTTTGACTAATGTGGCTGGAGTAAGTTCACCAACTTACTATAACGTATGATCTTTATTGTGACTGTTAAGAATGAAGTCGGTAACTTGGAGCGAATAAATTTGCTAAAATATATCTGAGAAAACCAATACTCATAGAATGGCAAGACCAATCAAATTTTATTAATCAAAGTCATGAACAAAGAGCAACATTTGTAAAGAAAAAATTGCCTAAATAAAAGATTACACTATAAGTAGAATTTCTTCAGGTTGGCCGCATTCCAAGATCTTAGTACCTCCCTGCCTTCCAGCATTTCCAAGTGATAGGATCCTTCCAGGTCATCCCTTACCACTGTGAATGGTCCCTCCCAGTTCGGTCCTAGCCTACCATCTGATGGCTTCACAGCGCTGCCAAGGACTTTCCTTAGGACATAGTCCCCAACCTGGAATGTCCTTGGATTGAATTTTTTATTATATTACTTGGCTATCTATTGCTGGTATGATGCTAGTTTCACTTGCGCCAATTCTCTTTGCTTGTCGGCTAAGTCAAGTTTAGCGAGCAATGCTCCATCGTTCTGGCCTTAGTCGATCAGTGTGGAACTCATAGTGGGGAGACCAGCTTCCAATGGAATAAATGCCTCCATTACATACGTGAGTGCAAATGATGTCTCTCCAGTTGCTTACCTCAGGGTGGTGTGATAGGCCGAGAGGATATAGGGTAGTTCATTTACCCATGCTCCTTTAGCTTGCTCTAGGCACTTCTTTAGACCATCGATCACTGTTTTATTGGAAGCCTCAGCTTGACCGTTGCTCTGAGGGTATGCCATAGAGATGAAGTAGTGCGTGATTCCATGGTCACTACAAAATCTTTGGAAAAGGCCACTCTCGAACTAGGTTCCATTATCAGTGATGATTGTCCTAGGTATTTTAAAGTGAGTAATAACATTTCTCCATATGAACCTCATTATGTCTGCATCTCTGATGTTCACTATGGAGACTAATAGATACTTTCAATTTCTAACAGCAGTTGGCAGAGGGCCGACGATGTCCAGACCCCACTGGGCGAAGAGCCATGGGCTAGTGAGTTACTTTAGGTCACTGTCAGGCTGGTGGACTATAGGTGCATGTATTTGGCATTTCTCCCACTTTTGAGCATATACTCCAGTGTCTCTTTGCATATATTGCCACCACTATCCCTTCTTTATTGCTCAAAAGGCTAGTGATCTCCCTCTTACGTGACTTCCATAAATCCCTTCATGCAGCTTGTGTAGGACTTACTCGACGTCGTATGGATGAACACACTGGAGGTAAGGACCTATGAAGGATCTTTTATATAGTTTTACCTCAGGAGGTAAGTGAAAGCGGACACCTTTGACTCTTATCTAATTGGTGCTCTTCTTATCACTTGGTAGTACGTCATTTTGTAAGTAATCTACTATGGGGTCCATCCAACTAAAAGTTTTCTCTATACAGAGAACATGCTCGAGGTTTGGCAATTCTGTGCTTCGGTTGATGCTCGGCCTTGCAAGGAAATCGATTTGAATTGTTCTCCTTAAGTTGGAGTCAACCGCTAAGCTTAGAGCTGCCATGACATCATCATGGCTATTTTGTCACTTCAGAAATTACTGAACATTGATGCGGTCAAAGTTGTCCATTAACCTTTTCACAATAACGAGATAGGTTACCATCCTATCATCTTTTGCATTGAAATCACTACTTACTTGGTTGGATACTAGTTGTGAGTCGTTGAAAACTAGAAGGTGTCTTACCCCAAGCAACTGTGCCTTCTGCAGACTAGTGATCAGTGCTTCATACTCTTCTTCGTTGTTGGAGGCTTCAAATCCAAGATCGATTCCTTGCCCGAGCACTGTGTTTTCGGGGGTAAATATCACGGTTCCTACTCATGCCCCTCTATAATTAGAGGTCCCATCAACATATATCTTCCAGATGCCTAGATCTTATGGGACTTCCCTCAGACGACTGGTTTTGGGATGATCATAGGGCTATTCTCTAGTGAATTTAGCGATGAAATTGGCGAGAATCTGCCCCTTGATAGAAGTCCTTGGCTAAAAATGAATATCAAATCTTCCGAGCTCAACCGACCATTTTGATATTCGTCCTGAGAGGTCTGCTTTCCTTAGTACAGTTTTGAGGGGGTGTGAAGTAACTACGAAGATGGAGTGGGCATCAAAATAGTACTTCAATTTTCTTGAGGTTACCACTAGTGAAAAGGAGACCTTCTCCAATAGTAGGTACCACTTCTCAGCATTGAAAAGAGTTTTACTTGCATAATAGACCGAATGCTAGCTCCCCTCTTTCTGTATATCAAGGCAGTACTGACAACATGATCTGATAATGTAAGGTAGAGATAGACGGGATCATTTTCCCTAGGGATTACGAGAAAAGTGGGCTTGATGAGATAAGACTTAAGATTTTCTAAGGCCCTCTAGCAACCTTCGTTCCATTCCAGACTCTTAGGCTTCTTTAGTGGGTGGAAGAACGACTGCCATTTTTCTGATGATTTTGAGATGAACCGATTTAGGGCAGTGAGCATTCCTATGACCTTCTGCACATCTCTCATAGTTCGAGGGGATTGCAACCTATTGATAGCATCGATTTGGTCAGGATTATCTTCTACACCTCTCTCACTGACCAAGTATCCAAGGAATTTTCCTGACTGGATGCTGAAGGAACACTTACTTGCGTTAAACTTCATTCGGTATTTCCTGAGGATTTCAAAGGTCCTTGCTAGGTCGAAGAGGTGGTCGTCTTTGAGCTTGCTCTTGACGATCATATCATCAATATATACTTCCATGATGTCTCCCATTTAGTCCTTAAACATTCTAGTAACCAACCGCTGATAATTTTCCCTACGTTCTTGATCCCTAAGGGCATAACATTAACATTGGTGATGAAGGTGATCTTATCTTGATTTTTCTCCTACAGAGGGATCTGGTGATATTCGGAATACGCATCTAAAAAGTTCATTCTTTCATGAGCTACTGTTGCATCCACCAACTGGTCAATCTTTAGGAGGGGGAAACTGTCCTTGGGGTAAGACGTATTGACATCGATGAAGTCGATGAAGACTCTCCACTTCCCATTGCTCTTAGGGACCAGTACTGGGTTGGATAGACATTTAGGGAACTAAACTTCCCGTATGGACCCTGCATCCAGTAACTTCTCCACTGCTTTTGCTTTCTCTCGGGTTGTTGGGCGTGCCTTTTGTATAACTAGCTTGAAGGTTAGATCCACGTGTAATTATTGGCAAGTAATGCTAGAATTGATTCTGGGCATCTCTTAGGGGTCCCATGTAAAAACTTCCAAATTGCTTCGAAGGAGGGTGACCAATTCCTTCTTCTTACGATCAGTAAAGGATGTTCCAATAAAAAAATTTTCTCTCAGTTGTCACTTTCGACTGCGATTTCTTCTTGGTCCTTGACAACCCTCTCAGAGGGGAGGATCTTGGTCTCCTTCACTCCTGGTATGCCATATCTTCACTGCTATTTGGAGGGCATCGACCTCTCCTTCTCTTCGCCTTTGTTTATTTCTTCTTCCACATTTTTTTCTTGTTTGGGGCGTACAATCGCTGTGAGGCACTTCCTTGCCATTGCTTGATCTCCACGGATTTTAACTACTCCGCGCTCTCTCAAACACTTCAATTTTTTATGATAGGTCGATGAAACGGCCTTCATCGCGTGCAACCATCCTCTGTCGAGGATGGATTGTTATGTTGAATCAATGTCAACCACAAGAATCTTGATTTTCTTCAAGATGCTTCCTGCCCTTACAGGTAGGACGATCTTTCCCAAGGGGATTGATATCTTTCCAGCGAAGACAACCAGAGGAACAGTGGATTATTTCAGGTCGGCAATGCTTAAATTCATCTTTCTAAATAGCTCGAGGTACATTACTTCAGATGAGCTGCCTTGGTCGAAGAGTAGCATGTCGACGTCAAAGTTAGCCATCCTAAGTGTAATGACCAATGCGTCATGGTGTGTAGTTCTCACTCCCACCAAATCCTTGTCGGTGAACACGGTATGCTTGTTGTAATTGATTTCCTCTGGTCGTCGATGCTTCCCTGCTTGGGTTTTGGTAGGATCAATCTGAAAAGCTTGCATTACTGCTATCAACTTCTTAACTTCCATTCGAGAAGCATCCCCTTGGATCTTCTCTAGGTCGGACGCCCCATGAATTTCTACAAACTCGTGGCTAACATCAACTTCAAGAACATTATTGAGCTTTTAATTACCGTTTGAAGTTACCTTATCTAACTTTTTCTCTATGAATTCATTTAAGTGTCTAGCTTGAGCTAGCTCTTTGAGGTGGGACTTTAGGGCTTTGTAGTGCTCAGTTTTGTGTCTCCCTTCCTTATGAAATTCACATTTCAATGCGTTATTTCACTTAGAGGGATCCCCACCAATCTTCTTGGGACACTTAATGAATGGATTGTCTTTCATTTTTACAAGGATCTTGTAGATAGGTTCTTTGAAGACGATATTCACGGCTTGGAACACCTTCGAGGCGTCTCCCTTGATCCCACTCTTCGGGACACTTTTGCTCCCGTTCTTATTCCCTTTCTTTTGAGAGTCACTTTTCTTGGCCCCCTTTCCAGTAACCTTGGTGCCACTATTTTCTCCTGCACTAGGATGGGCCACGTCTTCGACTTTAGTGTATTTCTTAAAATGAGCCATCAAGTCGTCGACGGTCGTGGCCTCTTTCTTAGTGAGGGACTGGTGTAAGAGACAGAAGTAGGGCAAGCCGATCTTGAAGGATGCTACAGCGACCTGATCTGAGAAATCCTTGACTTTGTTGAATATCTCCCAGTATCTCTTCGCGTGGTCTCTAAGGTTCTCCTGAGGTTTTTTATTCATTGTCAACTAAGTGTCCATCCTCTTCGAATGTTAGTTTTTCATAATGAAGCGAGTTGTGAACATCTCAGCTAGGGACTTGAAGTTCTTGATGGATCTATGAGGGAGATTATCTAACCATTTTTGGGCGACATCATGCAGGATTGATGGGAAAACTTGACACATGATTGCATCATTATGATTCCACAGGGTTATAGCCTGCCTATATTGTCTGACATGATCGATTGGATCAGTCTTTCCATCATAAATCTTGAATCTGGGCACCGTGAGCTTCTTTGGGGCTTCTTCTTCCTTAATTGCCCTTAAAAAAGGGGACTTCATCTGAGTTCTGAGAGATCGGTTGTCCATCTCTCTTGTTGATCTAGCACCCCGATGAGCTGGGTGCTGGTCCATTTCTCTCCAGACTAAGTTTCGTATATCATCGTTCCTTCGGCCAGGGCTCCAATATCGGCAAGTAGATTCTTACTACTCGGACTGATTATCATTTGACCAATCTCTCTCAGAACTCTGCAACCCATGCCCTGGGCTCCTTCCTCGACTGCGATGTTTGCTTGCCTGAGGGCTAGGAGTTCGATTGTAGCATTGCCTTATATTATGATGGAGGTCCATTTCCATCCTCTCTAGTCACCTTTTGAGGCGAGCATTTTCATCTTCCTATTTCAGAGTAGCCTCCTCCTATTCTCGAAGCCCGGCCTTGTAGGCGTCTATCAACCTAGCAATATGTGTGGATCTAATTGGCCCCTCGCTTTGTTTGCAGAGATGACTCTCTCGATGGAGCCTATGGTTTGAATAACTCACTTTGGACCTAACCCTAGGAGGGATAGGCTGCTCTTGGATGTCCCCTGTTTGAGGGGAATCACTGCTATGATCGGACATTGCAGGTTCCTGCTACTGAAGGCTTTCTTAAAGGAAAAACAACCGTTTCCCACAGATGGTGCCAATTGTGGTGACAAATATCCCAACACAAACAATAATGAAAGACAATCACTATAAAGAAAAGAATAACAAAGATCACAATCACACAACACAAAGATATAAGTGGTTCGACAAATTACCTATGTCTGTGGAGAGGTCTATTGTTATATTAAGTAACTCTCAAGAGAGGATTTTTTGCATGCCCTTTACCCCAGGCCAGGGGGTACAATATATATTCCATAAGAGGTAGAGAGGGGCGCTGGTAACTGTCCCGCTAGCCCACTATCCGTTGAATATCCCCTCCGAGAGTTTTGGGGATAGAATGGGTCATATTCTTAGTTCTAAACGTTACTACTTAGAGCATCCATAATTTAGGCCGAACATCTCTTATTCTTAACTGGGCTTTGTTCGGCTACTCTTATGGGCCTAAAATATAAATAAGGTACCCATAATTAGCATCACTGTCGAAAACTTTTTAAAACATTTACTAACCACCTAGTATTCAAAAAAGTCGGTGCCAAATTTTATCTTTTTATTAAACAAACAATATGAGGAAACATATACAATAACTAAACATCCACGTAATAAATGAATAAGCTGAAAAATCATCTGATAAGAAAAGGATATAAAATAATACCGAATAAACCATCGGTTTCCAAATCGAAATAAAATCCCAATATAAATAAAATTCAAATACATAGTCAAACTGACATTAAGAAAAAATTAAGGGCCAACACGCCCAAATGAAATACCGATTTGTTCCAGGAATGCGTAGCTACATCACTTGCGGGAGAGATGGTTCATTGAGGTTGTATGTGGACTACCGAGAGTTGAACAAGATCACGATACAGAATAAGTATCCATTTCCCCAAAATGATGACTTATTCGACCAACTGAGGGGAGTTGCATTCTTTTCAAAGATAGACTTGAGATCGGGATACCATCAGCTACGGATTAGGGAGTAGGATGTGTCGAATATTAATGTCTTGACGAGTTATGGGTCCTATGAGTTTAGGGTCATGCCATTCGGATTGACAAATGATCCAGCCATATTCATGGACTTGATGATCTTGGTGTTTAGAGAGTTCTTAGATTAGTTTATCATCTTCTTCAGAGATGACATCCTGATTTATTCATAGACTCAGGAGGAGCATGTCGAGAACTTGAGGGAGTGGGGATATCCCACGACACCGACAGAGGTGCGTAGCTTCCTAGGGTTAGCCGGGTATTATAGGCGGTTCATCCATGGGATTTTAAAGATTACGAGACCATTGACGAATTTGACACGCAAGGGGGTACCATTCATCTGGGATGACACTTGTTAGTTAGATTTAAATGATATAAAGGATAAGTTAACTTTGGAGCCAGTTCTTGGTTTACCCAGGCTAGGAGTAGTGTACCTAGTGTATACTGACGCACCTCTCTACAGGGTTTCGGTGGAGTACTTCAGTAGGAGGAGAAGGCTATATCTTATTCCTCACACAAGCTTAAGCCTCACGAGAGGAATTAACCCACCCATGACTTAGATCTAGTAGCAGTCGTGTTTGCCTTGAATATTTGGTGACACTACTTGTTGGGGGAGAAATATCGAGTGTTCACAGACCACAAGTCACTGAAATACTTATTCACTCAGTGGGAGTTGAACATGCGTCAGCGCAGGTGGTTAGAGTTTGTGAAAAGACTATCATTTCGAGATACAGTATAATCTGGGGAAAGTTAACATGGTTTATGATGCGTTAAGCCATAGGCCGGTAATTAAGGTGGCAAAAGTGTGGAAGGAAAAGTGGAAAGAGTTTGGACACCATAACGTAGTGGCCCGATCTTTTATATCCGTTATAATGGTCACACCAGAGATTGTTACGAAGGTGATCCAGGCACAAGAAGATGATATGTTTTGTCAAGATCAGATTGTACGGCTCCTAGCTGAGGGTGCTGAGTCCTATTCAGTAAGTTTAGATGGGGGTTTGCGATTTAATGGGAGATTGGTGGTCCCGGAGGGATAAGATTTACGTCATGTAGTGATGTCGTAGTCGCTGGGTCATGATTTGTGGTACATCCCGGAGGGGATAAAATTTATCAAGATATGTGGCGGAAGTACTGGTGGAGTGGAATGAAGAAGAATATTGAAAAGTTCATGTCCAAGTGTGCCACCTATCATCCAGTAAAGGTGGGACCACCAGAGACCGCCAGTATTACTTCAGCCGCTGGAGATACCTACCTGGAAATGGGAGAGAATTTCGATGGATTTAATCACTGGGCTGCCTATATCAAAACGGGGTCACGATTATATTTGGGTAGTGGCGGATCGTTTTACGAAGGTAGCTCATTTTCTGCCACTGCGAAAAGACTACACTACGAGACATTATGCCCAGTTATTCATTGCTGAGATAGTGAGGTTACATGGGGTGCCCCTGGATATCGTGTCCGATAGGGACAAGATTTTTGTGTCATGCTTCTAGGAGAGCTTTTAGGAGGCCATGGGCACCGATCTATGGTTGAGTACGACATATTATCCCCAGACAGATGGACAAACTGAACGTACTAATCAGATGCTGGAGGATATGGTACGCATGTGTGTCCTTGATTTTGCAGGAGGATGGCAGCAGTACCTTCCTCGGGTAGAGTTTGCTTATAATAACTCCTACCAGTTTATGATTGTTGTCTAGAGGTTGGTTACAACAAGCTAGTTGGGCCAGAGGTGATTTATGAGACGACATTAAGGATTTAGTTGATCAGGAGTCGCATTTGGGTAGCCCAGGACAGACAGAAAAGCTACGCCGATGCAAAATGGTTCTTCAGGGAGTTTAGCATGGGGGACTGAGTATTGTTGTCAGTGTCTCCTATGAAAGGAGTAATGAGGTTCGGGAAGAAAGGGAAATTGGCTCTGAGGTATGTAGGACCATTTCCCATTATCGAGAGGATTGGACCAATGGCATACATGCTTGGGTTGCCGGAGAACTTGCACCGTATTCATGATGTATTCCACATTTCGTCATTGAGGAGGTATCTTCGGGATGATTTGGCCCACACTCATATTGCGATAGATGAGATTGATGTATATCCCGACAGTTCTTATGAGGAGAGACAAGTGGACATCCTAGACCATAGTGTGAAGAGATTGAGGTCGAAGTTAGTCCCACTTGTATGGGTCCAGTGGGAGCGTCACAATGTAGAGGAGTCCACTTAGGAGCACGAGCCAGATATGCGCGAAAAGGATCCGAAATCGGGACGAAATTTCTGTTATTAGGGTGAATTATGTAATACCCCGTATTTTTATGGCATTAAATTATGGGATTAATTAAATTAAATTTGGTTAAATTAATTTAATATTAATCCGGGCTTTAAATATATATTTACAAGCGCGACAAGAGTCAGTAATTATTGGTAAGAATTATATTGAATATTACTAGATTAGTAAAGTAATATGAGATTGAATTTATTAAGATTGTCGCGAGTGAATAATACGACAATTACAGGAATTAAGTCTGGACATGCATGTGTTGTGTTGGGACTAAATTAATGGAATAAAAAGTAAATTTATTATAAGCTACCCGTATGGTCATTTCGAGTGTGCCAATGTGAATGTACGTGTATAATCATTCACGCGCTACTTGCTATCACGGGGGTTTTCGCGCCGGGATAGTCTTATCTCGATTGGACCTTTATGGGGGATATTGACTCATACCCTAGAACATAGTGTCCTCGGTACAGGCTATCTGAGAATCACAGTCAAACGTTCCGAAGAGATATGAGTGTATATGCTAACCTCTTAGTGACTTGGGACTATGCTTCGCCTCCAATATGTGTGTTTTATGTTAGTACGGTTCGAGAGTGGATCCGAACTAGTATTTCCCTTATTATACGAGAGGTACAGGGACTGGATAGTTGAGTATTATAGCACCATAGATTTATGTGGGGTGCTCTATTATATATATATATATATATTGAGTGATAAATATATGTACCGGTGATTCTTCTACTGTGCTTGTAAGTAGACACAATGGAATAAGTGCTCCAAAATAAATTACGTGCTTGTAATCCCAAATTAGTATTGGGATATAATTCATTGACTTCATTAATTTATAAGAAAAGTTATCTTAATTAAATTATAGAGATACGGTTACTCAGATTAAAAATTGATGAGAGGAGAATTGGGTTAGAGTAGTGCCTTGAATTAATCTTATGAGTCATTATAGTAGTACGTTAGGCGTGCACACTAGTTGAGAGGTGAGAATTCTCAAGTGAGTGTTGAGGTACTAACATGATTGTAATATCAACTAGTAAGCATCTTAAATACTTGCTAAGATATTTTTAAAGATGTTTTAAACTTGGGCTCTAACCCGTTTCATGTCATTTTTACTTTCCCTTGTATGTGTGTGTATGTATATATATATATATATATATATATATATATATATATATATATATATATATATATATATATATATATATATCACAGGTGCCCAGCCACAAGGGTGTCGAGCGTAGTTCATTGGACAGTGGACGTGCTGCAGCTTGTGTGGGAGTTGCAGGTCCTTGCAGTAGATGATTCCTTCTTTCACTTCTTAGCTTCCTATTTAGTCTTTTTAGTTAGGGCACGTGTCGCCCATTTTCATATTCTGTTTAAACTTGGTAGAGATTTTGTACTCTTTTATTGTTTTATCATTCAATTTTTATTTGGGATTGTTCATCCATTACGTAGGCCTTATAGATGTGGATACTTATTTGGTTTGATTAATTTAGTTGGCTCATTTCCCTTGGATGGTTTGATATAATCGTTAGTAGTATTCATAAATTGGCTTATGCATATAAGATTTTACCAATAGTGTTTAATAAAAAAATTAAATGTTTTGACACTTAACTTAATTATTTATTAGGTGATTAATAAAGAAAATTGTTTTACGATAGTGATGCTAAGAATGAACCAACCGGACACTTTGATTCAATTTAATAAATTACTGATCACTCGGTATGTAGTTAGGTGGGGTATCATATTTACGTATTCTTTTTATTTTATATTAGTAGCTCTGTATGCTTGGACTCCGGGGACACTTCCCGCGGGTCCCTCACATAACTTGATTTAAATGGAAATTTCATCCCAAACTAGTGAAATGTTAATTAAATAAAATTGGATTGGTAACATTATATAGTTCACTTAATTTCACTTTACGCATAACGCTTGGGTCGGACCGAGTTGACCATCGGTAACCCATAAATACGTATCGGGGCATTACAGTTGATTTTCTAAGTGATGGTAAGTCATGAATTAAGTCTTTCTTAACTAAACTCACACGATCTCTAAAAGGTCCATAGTCATCAAACCTATTAAAGGCTCGTAGTGGAGACCTTAGCACTATGACGACTTGGGATTGATACCTTAGAAATTATCGGTAGTCCTCACACCTTGTAGCAACTTTTTACAGGATTGATAAAAAATGCTACATTTCGACGGGTCAGAATTTATTGCAAAGTTAGCATCTCAAAGTTCTATTATGCTTATCAAGTTAGCCTTCAACCCTTAAATATACAACACATTGTCTATCTTATGAAAGACGAAAATATCCATGCAATCTCGTCCTAATATGCTAGACCTACTCCTATCCCCAAAGGTGACTTCTCCTTCCTTGAGATCCACAAGGTTGGTAAAATGAGACTTGTCATTGGTCATGTGACTAGAGAACCCACTATCAAAATACCATTGTGAAGTATCTTGAACCTTAAGAGCAATGTGAACAGCAAGGGATTCTTTATCAGTTCTAGGTACCCAAGTGGTGGTAACCTTTTGGTTACTGTTATTATTTTTGGCAATAGTCATTATGTTGGCAATGTTCTCAAACGGTGTGTAAATCCTTTGAAAATCTTGAATTAAACTTTTAAAAGTATTGAATATAAACTCTTCTTTCTCTCTAAGACTAGCTAGGTCTCTATAGTGGTGTGTGGGAGTATGCGCGTGAGAGACTCTTCCTATCTTGTAACCAAACTCCCTAAGGTGACCTATTCATTTCTAATGGGTAAAAACATAGATTTTTTTGGCTCTACCTTAGTTAAAATGACTAGTAAGATTTCTCCTTAATAGGTTGGGTGGAGGCCTATAATGATCTAACACAAAGTTGGCAATAAATTTGGGTGTGGTATTAAAAGTCTATGTACTATCGTAACATATGTCATGCCTCTCTTTAAAATCTAAAGCGGGTTCTAGGAACATCTTTTCAACTTTCTTCGATGTGTCCTCTATTATGACTTTGACCTCCCAAGAAGGTTCGAGATCTTTCTCGAATTACAAAATATGGTCTTTAAGTTTATCATGAATGTCCAATGATGCTTGAAGAGCTCTCATATTACTAACCACTTTTTTAGACAAGTTGTTATTTTTCCTACCCATCGAAATAAGTTTCTCACTAAAAGATATTCTAATTGAGGCCTCACTCTCTCTCAAAACTTTCAACCCCTCCCTAAATACAATACCCTAGGAGTAAAATTTTATTTTTACTTTTAGTTTTTAATGACTCGATGTAAATTTCAGAGTATGCGTATTGGACACCACGTTCTCCCTCACTCAAATCATCACCATCAAACTCTCAGGAATGATTCGACTCTTTGTCAAGGTTATCACATTTAGAAACATCCTCATTGGCATGAGACGTAAATGATGTGCTAACATGACTAGATATGAACACGGTGAAGTTACATCCATGCGATAATTCATCCACGGAATCCACCGACTCAATATCACTAGTGCTTAGAGTTGCATTATGAGTGGGTTTGCTTTTGACTTGTCTCTTAACCATAATGGGACACTTATGGGCTATGTGAAATTTCCCCTCATACTAATAACACCTCTTTGATTTATCTATCTTAAAATTTTTACCTCTATCTTTCTTTTGATCATTCTCATAAAAAATAATACCCATTTTGTAATTTCTTTTTCTCAATTTTTTTATTTTTCAATTTGGATTAACTTTGATTTTTGAATTTGTGAAACTTTTGGAATTTTTTAATTAAACGGGGTAAGACCATCTTGATCAAATTCACAATTGGAGTCAGAAACTTCCTTTTCTTCAATTTAGCGAAACTATTCCTTTTTCTTTTTTCCTTTTGGGTTTTGGGGAACATGCCTAATTCACATGTCTAGAGATCACCTACGAGTTCTTCTAGCCTAATTGTGTCTAGAATACCAAAAAGTTAAGGAAGGTAACTTTTGCACTAAAATGAAATGAGAGAGAATTGAAAAATTTCTTAAGTACTCTTATTTTCAAAATTTTCTCAACCAAATTAGAATAGGAATTCAAAATATCATACATAAGAGCATAAAATTCACTAAATGTTTCAATTTCAACCATGTGCATAGTTTCAAATTGTATGCTGAGGTTTTAAGGCTTAAATTCATACCCTCATGTGTGAGATGAAACATATCCCAAGATTCTCTAAACGTGGTACACGTCATGATACGAGAGTTAAAATTACTCAATCTAAAGTCATCTTCAGTCCAATTTTTGACTAAATTGAGACTAACAAAATTTTCATTAGTCACAATAGGAGGATCCTACCCCCTTTCAATAATAAGCCAAACGCGCTCATCGATCGATTTTAGAGACGATCTCATCGGAGATCTCTAATAAGCCTAATTCTTTCCATCAAACAAAAGTGGTCAATTATACGAATTCTCTATATAACCACCATGATTCATCTAAATAACTTGTGCACACAAGATCTGATACCAATTTGAAAAACGTGTAAAGTGGTACAATTATATGGTTAAATGTAGAATTCATAAATTAGGTCACAAATAAGCCAAGTTCAATATAACCCAATTTTATCTTGATTAATTAGGTGAAACTAAACATGTAAGATATTGGATCTAAATTAATCAAACAAATAAATAACATGAAATATGATAAAAAAAACTATCACTAACCCTTTTTAGAACTCTTATAACAAAGGTATTATAGATTACATGAATATACATACAAACTTAGACTCCACTAAGCATCGCATTTATGTATCCTTCCTTGTTGATAACAGAAAGTGGTGAAGGTACATCAACACCCCACTATAAGCTCCACATTCCTCGATGTCCACTGATGAGCCTTAGGAAACTAATTTCCTCTCTTCATCAGTGAATAATTAACTCCATAAGGATTTGGACATGTGACGTATTTTTCAAGATTTGATATAGGGACCACAAAATATCCAAGGGGTTTGGATTTGGAAAACCAAAGTGTTTGATGAAAAAATAAATGGAAAAATGCTTGAAAAGAGGAGTAAGTTCGTATCTCATAATTAGGGAGAAAAATATCCGGGAGATAGACTTGAACAGATTACATTTGAAACCAAGTAAAAAAAATCATTGGCTCATTTGAACGAACTATATCTCGTTCTACTGACCTATGCAAAGTCATTTTAACGGTATCAACTAATAGATCGAATGAAATTATAGCATGATGAGGAAAAAT
Source organism: Sambucus nigra (assembly GCA_949130495.1). Classification (NCBI taxonomy): domain Eukaryota; kingdom Viridiplantae; phylum Streptophyta; class Magnoliopsida; order Dipsacales; family Adoxaceae; genus Sambucus; species Sambucus nigra. The sequence goes on along the minus strand of OX422219.1, from coordinate 315,184,077 downwards.
AGCCCGTTTGAAGTTTCGTTTGAATAACAAATATAAAATGAGTTAAAAAAACTCGTTTGAATGACCCTCAATAACTCGTTCTGGCGAGATGCCTAACAAATGATTTTTTTTTTAAACTTTGAAAAATATTTGTGTTTTAAATGCTTGTAATGTACCCCTGAACATAATGTTTACATAAAATCAACCTCATGTACCTTCTTCGTATGTTGTAGTAATGAAATTAAATCTTTGATCAGTGATTATCATATTTAGTCACTAAGTTGTCTTTAACTGAATCCTTGATAATATAAATGATGGTGTAGTGGGGTGTAATGAATTATGCCAAACTATAAACATAATGAACAATCATAATTTTTTCTCTAACAACATAGCATCCGGTTAATAACAAGTTGCAAAATTTATGTGAAAATAATGATGAGACACGTGTCCAAAATCGTTTATGGTATGCAATATTAACTCCTAGATCTTAGTTGTGTAACTTTTCATACTTTTGCAATCTTATAGATGTAATTATTCATTATTTTTCCAATCTTAGGATTGTATTATAGTTCTTATTATTTACATCATGATATTTCAATCTTTTTTAGCAGGGGAATATCTTGACGATGACGTAATTGCAATAGGATTTTGTTACATGTTTCTAAGCATGGTAAACTTAGTGTTGTCATAGTGATATGTGCAGCGTATTCGTGTGAGGAATTTATTGAAAAAATCCATACGAAATGGGAAAATTTGAAATCCACAACATTTTATATAAGATATGAAGTTATGTAATTCATGTTGCATTCTAGATGCTGAAATTTATTTGAAGAAATTAATCGATATAAATGCTGTAATAATTTGGGTATAGAAGACAATAAAATCATCCTCAAAAGGAATGACTTTTTGTCTGGATTGGATGAATCTTATAAATCATGTGATGATGAATTACCCTATGTTGAAATTAATAGACAAATACAATCCAACTGTTGTACATTGTAGAATAGGATATTGATGTCAACTGATGATTTCATGCAATCAATTGTATGAGTTGGTCAAATATTTGAAGTGGTCCATTTATTTTAACTATTTGTTCATATATTAAGTTCAAAGTGAGATATTTTGTTAAATTTATCAATGCAAAATATTAAGATTTTCACAGTGGAACGAAATATTGAAATGTCTCATTACGAAATGTTATATTTCGTAATGTGAAATATCTCATTTCGCAATGTGAAACAAATGATTACATGTTTTTCATTAAATCTTTTATTTTAGTAGTCGTTGCTATTGATAACAACCAGTGATTTAATAATGAACAAAATGGGACAAACTTGTACTTGGATCTCCCTAGAGAATACTCAAATAATATTATATATTATATATGACATTTGTATCCAAGCTTAATTAACATTACGACATATATAATATCATCTATTACAAATAATATATTAAGACTTACAAAAAAACCAATTGTTGTCCATATTATATAGTTCACAAAGAAGTGGATTTATAATTTTCTAACTCGTGAAAAGGGAATAAAAAAATTAATAAAACAGGTAAATAATAAATATATTTAAAATGGCAATTGACTATCTGGGTAGTCATGATAAGGATCACAAAAATCCTCTAGTGATTATATGATTTTAATTAAGGAGTTTGTCGTTGTTGCAATATAGTAGCCAACTAGTTGAGTGTCTATATTCCTTTTCTCGATGGTTTCCTCATACTTTGTTATGACTCTAAGAATATAAAATTTTGATAAATCGTCAATTTTTTTTATGAATGTCAACCCCTTCAGTTAGTTCCGGTATATGTGGTAATCCTCTATAACCTTGTCCTTTATACACGAAGAACTCATAGTATGCAATATTTTACTATTGGAGTTCATCCTCAACTTCTTCTAATTGTCATCTCATGTTTATTTTGAAATCCAGATAGCACTCCAAATATCTTATAAGGTTAACCATTGTTGAGATATGGGGTTAATAGGTATTAGGGTTTGTGTTTATATATTTTGTTGAAAATAGATATGTAAAGGAGATTGAATATCAATTTTGTTAATATATAGGAATACATGTAAAGATGTTATCACTACAAATGTCAAATTGTTTGATATTTTTTTACGTTTCAGATATCATATCAAACATTTGCCTTAACGTAAAAGTCATGTTGCATTAAATATGTGAATAGTAATCATGAGCACTCTCTATATTTTTTCATAAAAGATGTTAGTTCATTTAATGATATTCATTATGAAACAAGTTTGTATTCCAAAAAATACATATTTATATAGTTGAAATATTTTTTTGACAAATATTATTTTTTATACAATAATATTCAGTGGTTCATAATCATTTCACACTAACATGTATCAATTCTTAATGCAATTTTGCAGAGTAATTATTATTAGTAACTAGTGCCTAAATACACTCGTCGATACTACCGTCAAAATATGCATTTTTCATGCTGAATTTTTGCGCAGGCATTTCATTTTCCAAGGGGTTGAATTCCTACTTTCTTCTATAAATATATGGAAACTATTAGTAGCATGTCACTCTCTCTTTATATGTTACAATAGAAATACAATGATTGTCTCTTTAAAAATCGCCGCCTAAAAAAATAGCACACATTTTCGATCTATGTGCTGAAATTCTCATAAAGATATTATCTCTCTTGTTAATTTTTGACATTCAAAATATACTCATACATCTAAAAATATTAAGGAGTTATGTTTTGATGATGATACCCTCGACAAAATTTATACGGGAGATATTCCCATTGACGAGTATTGAGGTTAGTTCAGGTAATACATTGTGGCATTTTAGGTTTGATAATCCCACAACTGGCATCAAATATAGTTATCCTATATGGAGATTTATGAAATATGAACCTGGTAGGCCCGGTCAGTCAATACATAAGCACATGGGTACTAATGGAAATTAATGCGTTACATGCTTTTGCAATTTTTTATGTCAGGACTAGTTCAATAAATGACAAGGGAATTACAATTGACATGTTGAGGAAGAAGGCTTTTGAAAATGATGGGGTTTTCCAAAGAAATCCTTCCATCATTTTTAAGTCATCGCTCATAACTCAATGTATTATCTTTGTAATATAATTTTTATATCTATTTGTAAAATATATGATAATTCTAGAACGAACTTCTCAAGGGATGAGTATTTGCATTTGGAATGTATTGAATAGAAGATTGATGCAATCCTAAACAGGATTACCTTTTATTAGTTATAATATGTAAATATCAATGAACATGTGTTTTGTATTTTGGAAGTATCATATTTTATTGTTTATTTTCAGTTCCTTTATTTTTTTTTCAATTTTATGCTCTATTTTTAGTTCTATCTCATGGAAAGTGTTATGACTATAGTCCTCACCAGAGGGTTCAATATAATATGAGCTTTCATGTGATAACTATATTCAAAAGAAGAGATAATATTTATTTCAATGTGATAAGTTATATTTCACAATGTGTTACACTTATTTCACATGGTGAAATACCTTTATTTCTCATTGTGACTTGATCATTTCATAATGCAAAATCACTATTTTCCAGGGCAAAAGTATGATTTTGCAATGCCAAATACCATATTTGTCATCATGACATGACCATTTTGCATTATGAAATATCTATTGCACAATGCGATAAATACATTACATAATGATAAATCTTCAGTTCATAGTGAGAAATGATTATGTCGCACTGAAAACTTACACTTTTTCAATTTAAAAAATGTATATCTAAATCATATGTGTAATAAAATTGATTCCCTCTTCAGAGGACTAATACCAGAAAAGCAATGAAATACATTTATGCACAAATTTCACAACTAACTATCCAATATAAATGAAACATTAATTATTTTCTTTCATATCAATGAACATCTTGCATTTTTTCTTGTTAAAGGGTATTCTTCTTCCCACGTGTTTGGTCTATCATTTCATAACATGTGTATTATTTTACATATATATTCATCCATAAAATCAATGGCATGTGTATCATTTCGTAACATGTGTACTATTTTACATATATTCATCATTTCGTAACATGTGTATTATTTTACATTTCGTAACATGTTTATCATTTTGCAACAGTTGTTTATATATATATATATTATGGATGAATATATATTCATCCATACATATTCATCCATAAAATTCTTTGTGCGAAATCTAAATGATATTTGTTGATGCGAAAACACAATACAAAAATCTTTGTGATTTTGTGTTGTTATTTCTCACTGTGAAATAATATTGTTATTCTGCACTGCGAAATGATAATGATATTTCGCAAAGCTATTGCATAGTGAGAAATCATATGATAAATAATTAAATACTTCAAGCAATTGACATATCGTCCTTATTTATCAAGTGAAAGATTGCATTAATACAATTTGGCGAGCCTCCACAACTCCATGTTATTGTTATGTCATATGATCTCAATAAAGTTAGTAATACAATATAACAATATAATGTAATGAAAATAATATTTTAATGATACATATTATTACTCTTTTCCATATAATAACATAGCTTTTTGAAGAAGCTGTTTGTCAGCATCTATCAAACCATTATGAATGTTGTTAGAAGGTGGAAATGGAATTTCAAGTTTTAACATGAAGAATTATCACCCTCATCATGGTGTTTCTCATTATTTTGAGATTTTTTAAATTTTCTTAGACTCTTTCACATGAACGCGTCATCCCTTCTTTGCATTTTCATTCTGTAATGAAATCTTCTCCAGTTAGCTTCACAACATTTCTTGGGTTCTCTTTCATACTAGCAATAAGTGTTTTCACCTCATTATTGTTGACTATTTTTATTTATGGTGTTTCATGCTCTACATTGAGGATTTCTACCTCCCTCACTTATAGAAAACTTCTTAATTGAAAATCATTTCTTTTGTTTGAAGAGCTTTCATTGTATTCTTATTTTTTTATTAATATTTTCAAATTTTGATTTAAACAAATCAATCTCAACTTTATATCATTATACTCTCTTTTTTACTTGATAATGATGACATTAGCATTAGTTATATTGTCTATACGTATTTTCCTCATTGATTAGATAATTACATTTTTTGCATCTAACAAACCTTCATATTCTTTCAACTGATTACCCCCTATTTTGAATGTGTTTTCAACATATTCTAATAATTGTTCCTTCTCTTCCAAGTTATTTTCATTTCTATTATTCTCTCATACTAATTATATTATTCTATCTTCATACTGGGTAATACCCGGTTGCATATCACACTTAGACTTTTGCGGTCTTTCCTAATATGCATCTAAGATTTCCTTCAATTTATTTACATATACTTCTTCTTGTTATACGTTCCTATGTAATAGAGAACTTCTGCTTCCAACCTTCCAATTAACTCATTTTTTGATCCATTTGAGTTGATTTTTTGAACTTTTTATCCTCTATTTCTTTCTGCAATTATCTTAAGCATTTATACATTTCACATGTTTGAGTTTGTTGATATCATCATCATATTGTAATCTAAGTTCATCATAGTCATTTTTAAGCGATTTAACTCACTCGTGACATTTTCGACCTCCATATTCAATGACTTTTCCAAATCTTAATATTTTATCTTGAGGTGTTAAAACTCTTCCCTATTATTATTCTCCCCATCATTTCTATCAGAATTATTAGATTGTTGAATTTCTTCCTCAATCAGGTTTTCAGGTGGGTATACAACAAATAGGTCTTCAAAGGCCATTTTTGGTTTTTATTGATAATTCCATTATACCTTTCACTCCTTGTGGTATGTCTCCCTCAACAACAACTTCTTTTAACCCATTTTTAGTTTCCTACCAACAATTCCATTAGTCATCATCATTTACTCCCTCATCACCATTATTACCTTCAAGTCCATCTTCAACGTCAACTCCATCTTCAACCTCAATATAAGCTTCACTATCAACTTTAATGGGATTGGATTTCTTACTCTTCAACTCCATAATTCATATTAAATTTATTTATTAACTGTGAATTATTTAACTGTGAAATCCCATTACAAATTTGCACTGCGAAATAGAACTGTACAATTTGAATGACAAATTTTAACAATCTAAATTGTACACTTTGGAAATGAAAATCCATTTGCTCATTTTATAATGATTGATATTCATTAAAATCACTATATTAATCTCATAAAAAAGTCATATACATACCAAATGTTCTTCACATCAAATAAATCATTTATTCACCTTAAAACATGAGTTTTAAATATTTTATTTCATAAAGTGTTTATGAATTGTGGTCTGAAAATTATCAATGTTTAAAACCCATTCAATCCTTTATTTAAGTGCTCATTTTCATAGAAAATAGTAAGAATGATACTATTGAGTCTATTAGTACATTTAAAACCTTAATTAACATATTTTAAGCTATAGACATATAGAAAAATTAAGCTAAACATATGTTTACTATAAGACCCATTTCAAAAATAGAGAATCCCATTTTCTTCTAAAATATATATTGTAATCATGTAGTATTCAATTTTTCATCATGGATGGCTATTTCTACACACCTAATATCAACAAGATGCTAAGTACTCATATTAATATCATCATTAACTTAACTTAGTAAGAGATAAGTATTTCTCACCTCAAAATATCTCCAAATGGATGTGAAAATGGTGGTGTAGGAGGAATAATACCTACCTCCAAATGTCGCATCAAGGGGTTACAAGAAAATATCCCTAAGAAAATGCCAAGATTCCTCCATTTAAGCTCTAAGGTTGTTCTATCTCCAACCTCAAAACCCCCTTCTATATATCCCAAACCTCATCAAAAGCTTCTCCAAAACTCTCCCTACAAGCTGTCCCAAAATTCCATGGTGTTTTAATGGTGTTCGTGACCTATACAATGGTACTTTCATGGTGTAAAGATGGTGGGGGAAGAAGAGCTATGAATTTGGATAAGTGTAGTAAGCTTTTGTCTATGGAAAAGGAATGAAAATCTGAGGGAGAAGATACAACCTTTTTTTTGCACCAAAGGTCTCTTCATCCTCTATTTGTTAAAGAACAAATAAGGAAGCCTAATACTATAAGATCCCAAGGACAAGAACCTAACCTTTTAATATAAGTGACCAGACTCTTATCAAGATAAAGCATCTGAATAAAGATGATATTCCTCGCATGAGTTTAAACACAAAAGCTAAAAAACTGAAATCTGGACTTGAAAGAATTGTCATTTGCATCACTTTCTCGATCCTGCCTTTTTTTAACTTTTAACTTAAGATTAATAATCCTTGCAATTTTTTGGCTAAAAAATCATATTTACAATAGTCGTTTGGCCTTTCGAATTGTTCTACACAAGGCGCGCAAGAATCGAGACCCCTGTGCAAAACTTATTTTTTTTTCAATTTTTCTTCACATGGTAATATTTCCTATATTTTTATGAGTCTAAATATATGGTCGGAATATTTTTTTGACTTACCGATTGCCCTAAACAATTCACGCAAAGTTAGACTTTCGTTGTGTTGCGCATTGTCAGACAATTTGTACACATGCTCGTGTCACGCTCGTTTCTTATCCGAATGGCGTGAAACTTAACCTAAATTGTTAAAGTAATTACATAAACTCAAAATAAAACACTTGTGAACCATGCAACGTAAACTTTTCTCGTTTAATCCATATTGCGATACTTTAATTTTCATACCATTTAAATGTCGCGTTGTATTAACCCTGTCCGTGTCACATCCATTCCTTGACATTTTCCCCTCAAACATAACAGACATCTTAGATAATACTATTAGAGATTAAATATTCATTCAAGAAACACATGCATCATGATTTTTTTCTCGTTTAAACCACTTACATAATACATCACCTTACGTATTACATTATGTGTTAGCCTTGGATTATTTATTCCTCGAATTTTTCTTTGGACAAAATACCTATGATAACGTTGAATACCTAATTTCTAGGACGAGGTATTACATTTTTCCCTCCTTAGGAAATTTCTCCCTTGAAATTTATGATCATCAAGTTAACAAATCATTCATCCAATAATTTAATTCTAATCCTAGGTGTCTTTAATACTATAGTCTAGCTCAAAGATTTCATACCATTAATTTGATAGTGGATCTTGACATATTATCACTAACCCTTAAGCATGCCTATCATGTAAATCTAAACAATACCTCAAAATAATCGAAAATAACCAACTATCATGATAACACCTAAATAACTCATTATCATTAAATATTTTGAATATCATGATTTACAATCCCACATGTCATCAAATGATTCAGATCTTGCCTAGAATAGGAAGATACATCCTCAACATCAATAACTATTCACATCAACGATTTTGAGACATCCATTTAATCCCAATTGTCCATCCGACTGATACCTTTTACGAGACTTCATATCAAGCTAGAGTCATCTTAGGTATGACAACCTAAATACACATGAGAGACAACATTATCAATCCGTAAATTTCATATGGAGTGAAACACCAGCATTTAATGTTCCATCAAATTCTATTATTCTTATCTTAGAGTTGTGACCTCAAATCCATGATATACATTGTAACCATCTATACTGGTTAACTAACGAGTGTGCTAACCTAAAGATATCAAGTACACACGCAAACTATATGCCACAAACTGCAAGACCATGCGTAACACCAATCGAGGTAAAATAAAGGTGCTTTCAAAGAGGAGAACACTCATGTGCCTTGATGCATCAGCCTCAGCTCATCATATCCCGCATCACTACTAAGCTTATGCAATGTGTAACACCCCGTATTTATGAGAATTTGAATCCAATAAATTCGATAATTAATTAGTTTTGTTTTAAATTACGCGAGAGAAGTAATTTAATTAAATTTAATGATGATGTGATATTAATATGATGAATTTAAAACACTAAGTGAAAATAGTAAATAACATATGGAAATTATTACGCGTAATATCGAGCGATATTGGCGTAATTAGAATTTTCTCAACCGGGAATCACATGTAGACTAATTTGGGGTCGAGATGGAATAATTATGTAGAGTTACTCAGATGATGATTTCGACGTCATTGATGACTCCAAAATGGTCAAAATAGTCAAAATAGTATACCCAGGGGTGTCACTTATAGGGGTGTTTTAGTCATTTGGGAAATGAGAGTTAGAAGACCTACAAATTTCTAACTGCTTTATCAGATGTTAGATAAGAGGTCCTAGGCTTAGAAACTCAAAATCCAACGGGAGTCCATTGGAGAGAAAAAGGAGACAATTCTTAGAGGTTTTTAAGAGTTCTTGAGAGGTTGAATTGTGTTCTTGCACCACAATCAAGCTTGGAGTCAGGATTGGAAGAGAAGATCACCAAACCATCATCCCAACCATAAAATCAGACCCTACTGATCAAAGTCAAGTGGTTTACTGCAATTCAGTATGAAGTTATAATACCCATGTGACTAGGGTGCAACACCCCGCGCGCTCAAAAAGAGATACACGATGGGCTACTACGATAAAACTAAACTAAAACCGTCAATAACGAGTATAGAGCATATAATTTTCCACGATTTAAATACAACAAATCCACAATTCTTCTATTTCCACAATAATGATTACAATAATGTTTCTCAAATAACAAAATTCTTCAACTAAAATTACACCACTAATTTATACATAAAAAATAAATCTTCCAATTCAAGCTCTAAAATAATTCTCCAAAATAGTCTATAGCGTCTCAATCCATGCTAACCTGCCACTAAAAGAAAATACGGGGAAGTACACAATATGACATGAATAGATTCTCAAAAATAATTAGCACGATGAATAAATTGCAACAATACGAATGCGCATATACAAAGCAAATGCAATACTCAAGAATTATATCAATATTAATTTCTTAACAACACATCAATGAGTTACCACGCCTCACCTCACCTCCCTTAGGCATCTCAAAGCCATATTCCGATTTGTGGGACTATTGGCGAGTGCCTATTCTCCATGACATATTAAAATCTCATGACACGATGCTTAAATCATAATATAATATATCACAATATTATAGATTCCTTCAGTTTTTCTGATTCCGAATGAATATCACAATTCAATTATAAGTGTAATCGACACAGAAAACAAATGGAATACTCTTGAAAGAATTTAGGAGCATATTATATAAGTCCCGTACCTCAAAAGCATCACATGAATCATCATATATATTCTTCCTCAAAAATCAAATTGCACCATTACGTTCCCCTCGCAAAAATAATCAAATCATTTTGTTGCCCCAACACGAGATATCCCCAAATAGGCCTCCAAATATAAGGTTGAACATTGAATAAAATTGGGTCTAGGGTTTGCATAAAGAGGGAGAGGAAATATAAAGGGTCTAATACATTTTTGAGAAGTTAAAAAGTTGGTTAAAAACTCCTACCCACGACCTCTCTTTATAAGGGAAGAAAGAATTTGTAAAGGCTCCAACTCTTCAAAATAGATCTGCAGACTCAATTCTGGGCATAGTCGATCGATCGACTCCTTGGGTCGATCGATCAACCCTCCAGGATAAACGATTCTTCCAGCGTGTTAAAATTAAAGGCTTAAATGTTAAAAAATCTTTTAAAACATCATTTTAAATCCAAATTCAAAACTGATTGAAATTCCACTTTTAAAAAATAAAACTCAACATATTTAATTATTAAAAATAATTAAATAAAAATTTATTTTCCTGGAATTTCCAAAAATTAATTTAAAAAATACCCATTTAAAAATATGGGTTGTTACATACTTCCCCACTAACAAGGAATTTCGTCCTCGAAATTGGATGAAACCTAACGCTCGACAAAAAATAATACTTGATTCTATTTCCCCAAAAATTACAATACTGAAGTCCTCAATCAATTCTAAACATCCTCACCGCAATGCCTAACACGTCTTCAAAAAATTTCTATCTCCAAAGAAAACATATCCAACTCGTATGCTAGACCCAAGAGCCGAGGGTTATCGTATACCTAAGCTCTGATACCATCTGTAGCACGTCGTGTGCCTCTTTTCGGGTCACGTGTCTCTTTTCGAGTGCACGAGGTGTTACACCATTAGAGAAAAGAGAGAAACAATTCTCAAAGGATTAAGGAAAATTCTTGAAGTTTGGAAGGTATTCTTTCACCCTAAGCGCCTAAGGAGTGAAGATGAAATCAACTTTGGTTGATCGATCGATACAATAATGTTTCTTACATAACAAAATTCTCCAACTAAAATTACACCACTAATTTATACATAAAAAATAAATCTTCCAATCCATGCTCTAAAATAATTTTTCAAAATAGTCCATAACATCCCAATCCATGCTAGCCTGTCACTAACAGAAAATATGAGGAAGTACACAATATGACGAGAATAGATGCTAAAAAATAATTAGCACGGTGAATCAATCGCAACAATACGAATGTGCATATACAATGAAAATGCAATACTCAAGCATTATATTAATATTAATTTCTCAACAAAACATCAATGAGTCACCAGGCCTCACCTAACCTCCCCTAGGCATCTCAAAGTCATATACCGGTTTGTGGGACTATTGGAAGGTGCTCATTATCCGTGCCATATTAAAATCTCATGACAAGTTGCTTAAATCACAATATAATATATAACAATATTATATATTCCAACAACTATTCAGATTTCAAATGAATATAATGATTCAGTTATGAGTGCAATCTACACAGAAAATAAACGGAATACTTTCGAGAGAGTTTAAGAGCATATTGTGTATGTCTCGTGCCTCAAAATCATCACATATATTCTCCCTTAAAAATCAAATTGCACCATCACGTTCCTCTTGCAAAAATAATCAAATCACGTTCTAGTCCCAACACAAGATATCCCCAAATAGTCCTCCAAATCTAAGGTTTAACATTAAATAAAATAGGGGCTAGGGTTTGCATAAAGAGGGATAGGAAATATAAAGTGTCTACTGCATTTTTGTGTTGTTAAAAAGTTTGTTAAAAACTCCTACCCATGACCTCTCTTTATAAGGGAAGAAAGAATTTGTACAGGCTCAAACTCTTCAAAACAGATCTGTCGACTCAAATCTAGGCATAGTCGATCGATCGGCTCCCTGGTTGATCGGTTGACCCTTTGGGAAAAACGATTATGCCAGCGTGTTAAAATGACAGGCATAAATGTTATTTTTTTAAAACTTCATTTGAAATCCAAATTCAAAACCGATTGAAAATCCACTTTTCAAAAATAAAACTCAACATATTTAATTATTAACAATAATTTTATCCAAAAAAATTTATTCCTCCAATTTCCAAAATTAATTTAAAAAATACCCATTTAAAAATTCGAGTTGTTACCCAGGGTTTCTAATATATTGATTAAATGAATGTTCTTGTACAAAAAGAATGATTTTTATACATGTTATGGGTAGGGATTTCATGTAAAATGATTCAATATTTGTAGAGGATTAAAAATCAGAAGATATGTGAGTATAACCCCGGATCAAAACCGAGTTTTTGAATGAATATGTGGGAAGAACACAAAACTAGGGTTTTTGATGATTATTGAGTTTGATTCGTTCTTGACTTAATTTCTTGCGGATTTAATGTGTTTAGAATGTTCGAAATCATCCTAATGCATGTAAAAAAGTTTTGGAAAAGTTGGTTTAGAATTTGGTGAAGAAACAAATAAGTTACATATGTGAAAATGGTGATAAACGCATTAAAGTTCCAATGAAGAAGATGACCTGGCACAAATCAAATCGATTCGGCCCTATCAGATTTGACTATTTTTCTAATTTAGTCCTCCACACTTTGTATAAATGCTTGGGTGACGGTTGGGTCCATTTTAAATCATTACGAGATATTGATGGGATAACAGTAGGACCTTGATAAAGGAATGTGGTAGTCTTAGGGAGAGAGAGATAAGACCAGAATGATTCGGGCTTAAATGCTAATTAATTCACGACAATGAAAATGTAATTACGAGAAATCATGAGTGAGCTTACTCCATGAACCAGTGGGGTAAGGAAGACTTAAGTACTAAAATAGAACAAGGGGCAACTAGGTCCCTTAAAGTAGAGAATAATACTCAATTAAATATGATACTGAGAAGAATCCTAAATTGAATGTACGGTGAGTATTCGAGTGATATGTACTATGTACAAATGATGATAATTAAGTTGTGTGAATACCTCAATATATATATGTTGTGCGAATACCTATTATGTTATTAATAATATATGTTAACATAACTCCGTTGCCTACTATCATGGAGAATCCCACGCTGTGGGCGATCCCACCTTGCCGATTCCAGGGAGGTCTAGATTTGTGCCCTAGAATATAAAACTTAAGGCGGCTCACATTGTTACGTGTATTAGTGTGTCCGAAATGTCCTTTGGGAACTTTAGGCATGTGCGTAGACCAAAGGCTTAGAACTATATTCGCTTCCACTGGTTGTTATTTGATTTTGGATTCGAGGTGATGTACCGAACCATTTGTCCCTATTTAGTACGAGTGGTACTCGAACTGATAGCAGAGTATGCCCATGTTTCATGGTGGTCCGTTTGAGAGACTTCGTAATGATATATATATATATATATATATACACACACACACACACACACACACACACATACAGTGGATATCTAAAGATTGAATTAACTAGTGAAACTTAATTAATTGAAAAATGAGAATATAAGTGAAATGATAATTTTAACTATTATAACGTATGAGAATCAGTAACTAGAGGGTGAAGTACTGTTGGGTGGTACGATAACAGAGACGTGTTCGTATTCATAAAAACTTAAGTCTATTTTTCTTGGGTAGAATAGCTATGTGGGCTAAGTAGAAACATTAGGTGTGCACAGTAGTTGAGAGGTGAGAAAACTCGAGTTTAGGTGAACCGAACATGTGTAATCAATAACTGATTTTAAATTGTGATAAATACTTGGTAAATATTTTCAAAATGTTTTGGTTTCTAACCCTTGCTATAAAATATTTTCAAAACCTTTTACGTGTCCAGCCACAGGGATGCCAGACTTGATGATTCTTAGAGGGACGTATAACTGCAGCATTATGTAGGATTGTAGGGTTTTGATTAGACGCAACATTCTTTCATTCCTAGTGTAGGACCTCTCACCGGTATTCCAGTATATCCTTTGGGCGTGTTGCCCCAGTTAGACTTTATTCATTTAGTATTTCAGTTTCAGACTTGTATTCAGATTTTCTTATTAGTTGGATTTATTATTTGGTGTGGGATTTGAGCCGATGGTTTATTTGGCTAGACTTTATTTACTTATTTACTTGAGATGATTTGGATTCTAGTATTATGTGAATGTTATTATTATTATTATTATTATTATTATTATTATTATTATTATTATTATTATTATTATTATTATTATTATTATTATTATTATTATTATTTGTCCACTTAATGCAAGATAAAATTTGGCATCGGCTTAATTAACTAATAGGTGATTAGTAATTAATTTGATTTTGGATAGTAATGCTAAGAATGAACCATTTTATAAATCGTATTTTAATTTTATAAAGGCCTGATCACCCGGTATATAATTATGCGAGGTGTCACAGATGGTATCGGAGCATCGGCTTCCAGTGTCCATTAGATCTATATGTCTTATTACGATTTTAGAGTATCGTTCTTTTGTTATAGATCCGTATTATTAGGACCGTCACTTTTATCTTCACATGTTTAAGACATCGTACTTTTGCTATTAGATGTTTGTTTAAATTGTGTCCTTATACAATTCGATATATTTTCACATGCCATCTAGGAGAGAGCGAGCAGCTAGGGCAGTGGCTAGGGATGAGGTAAGGGAGTCTCACTAGGATCCAAAGGAGGTCCCTCAGCCATAACAACCACTAGAGATGATCTCGATATCCTAGGTGGTAGAGATTTTGGCCCAGGCAATCAATGCAGCGATGCTAGCTATGGTCGTGTATTTCCCATAGTCCCACCCGCCGCAGCCAGTGGCACCGATTGTCCAGGCCCATACAGGACCACCTACATGGAAGAGTCAATGAGACCTTCCAAAAAGTCCACTCCCCCGAGTTTTAGGGAAGTTCTAATGTG
The DNA here is from genome assembly GCA_949130495.1 of Sambucus nigra. Classification (NCBI taxonomy): domain Eukaryota; kingdom Viridiplantae; phylum Streptophyta; class Magnoliopsida; order Dipsacales; family Adoxaceae; genus Sambucus; species Sambucus nigra. Next base: position 315,169,028 of record OX422219.1, on the reverse strand, counting down.
GTGTAGGCATGTTAGTGGAAGAAGAATATTCAATGCCATTTGCGCATGGTAGAGTATTCTGAGACGCAGAAACAAATGTTAGCTACTTTTAGACTGGAGGGAGAAACCTTATAGTGGTGGGAGTCGGTGATCACTGCTGAGGAGAGAGATATGATGACTATCATCGAGTTTTGGGTGCGATTCGACCTCAAACACTTTTCGCGTATAGTGCAGTCAGAGAAGCAAAATAAGTTTAGGGAGATGACACAAGGTGACCACTCAGTAGCTAAGTACGAGGATGAGTTTACCCGTCTAGATAATTTTATGCCAGATGAGGTGAGAAATTAGGAGAGAAAGAAGATAAAGTTTATGGACGGGTTGTCCTGGAAGATCAGGCAACATTGGATCGGTAACCCCGCATATACTGATGTCGTTAATGCTGCTCTTGTACACTGTCAGGATAATCATTTCCATGCAAAGGGAATCAAGAGAGTTGGAGACCTTAGATAGCAGGTCAAGTCAAATGGGGGTGGTGCCAGATCGACACTACAATAGCAGACAGCCAGTCATTAGGCGTAGGATTCTCGGCAGGGGAACAATTCCAAGAGATTCAGGCATAGAGGGTACCGATCAAAGGGGCAGGGTTACAAAAAGGGTCAACAGGGCCCAAATCAGCAGCAATTTCCTCACGATCATTAGGACAAGGGGAACTAGGCGGAGTCCATCAGGGACAGCAGCGTCAGGGCCAAAAGGGCCAGAGATAGAGGGAGTTCCGTTGGAACACGAGGCCCGCAATTTTAAAATCTTTTCACAAAAAGTCATTTCCTTTTATGAGATGCGAAAGCGTAAGGTGGTTCAATTAAACAATAAATTTTAATTCCTTTTCAAATTAAAATTAAACAACGTGAAATTAAATTAAAACACACACAAATTTAATTTCACTCAAACCAAATTAATCCAAGTCCTAGAAAATTTGCATAAGTCATATTTCTCAATTTTACCAAATTAAGCCAAACCAATTTTACCAAATTAAATTAATGACTTCAATTAACTACCCATTACCCAATATTTATTTAGAACCAAATTAAACATGTAGTGATTAAACCAATTTTTTCTTTTTCCCTAACCATGCATTCTAGGTGAGTATTGCGAAAGTTAAAATAAACAATGAATCACTACGCCACGATGTACGAGGAAAAACCCACAATGGGAAAAAATCTCGGACGGCCCTAGCCTTAAGTCCACTAAGTATGGTTTTACAATTACAAGATAGATGACTTAGTTCCTCAACTTGACCTTGATGTGTCTTCTTGTAAACACCTCCGCCTAGTCGACAACACTGGAGATCCACCGGAATCTTGGAATCCACCAATGAGACAATAAGTACGCCGTCAACCACACATGGTGCCTTTCACCATGTGAGAATGCCGCAGCAAAACAAACTTCTTCTTATTTGTGGGATTTAAAAGCAACCCAAAACTTCTCTTCAAACAGATGTAGAGATAAACCGGTGACAAACACTCGAGGTAAATATATATATAAAGAAACTTGGAACAATGGGTGAAAAATAAGTGTTTAAATGATTTTTCTTGAAAAATAACAACACTTAAACAAAGAACTTTTTCTTTTTGGAATTATTCTCTCAAACTCTCTCTTGGAGGTTGTAGGATATGAAAAATCTAATTAGAAAAAGTTAGTTCCCGCACATATTAAGTCTGCCCAAAAAGTTAGGGGGAAAGTGGAAAAAAATTGCTCAAAATAAAACAATTAACTGTTCCTGCCAAAACTCGTTCGAACGAGATTTTTCGTTCGAATGAAGTCTCGTTCGAACGAGCCTTCTAACGAAGTTCCAGTGTAAACTCGTTAGAAATATCGTTGAAAATCTCGTTCAAACATCATTTTCGTTCGAACGACACTTCGAACGACATTCCAGTGGCCAATGTGGGAACTCATTAGGAAACTCGTTCGAACGACATTATTGTTCGAACGATAAACTCGTTCTAACGACAATTCCAACGAACTTCCAGAAAGTTGAAAATTTTACTTTTAGCCCAGAAACTTTATATACTTTATTTTAAAGTTTTAATAAAATCTTTTTAAAAATAAACAACAGTTTAAAATAAAAGTTCACCCAATAAAAATGTTCCAAGCTCCTATATATATATATATATTAAAATGCATTCATACCTTAGGAGTAAACAGAATATTGTTGATGACGTAGAAACGAGACATAATAAACTCAGAATTTGATGAAGCTTTAATATCTTGGCCGCTATGTATTCAACTTTAGTATGTCATAGGCTTGAAGGATGATCAATAACTCTATCCTATGACTCAAACATTTTTGTCCGGAATTGAGGCAAAACTACAAAGGACTCAATTGGAAATTTGTGTCCTTATATTTCTCCCCTTTTGGCTATTCCGGGATAAAAACCAACAAAAATCCTAAAGGGTCGTCAAGCTCTACTAAACTGAAAAAGATATCCCACCCAAAATAAAAATACAATGCTTGACTCAAACAACCCGGGGATCAATATCTTTGCCGAAGATGAAAGTTGCATTTTGGAAGAATTCCTGTACACTTAAGCAAACTATCAAATGCATAGGGAATATAAAAATATTAAATGCAATTAAAATAAGTACTCCCCCTAAATTAATTCTCCCCTTTATCGAACAAATGACCTACTTATAAAGACGTCTCATCCTAAGATAAATCTCCCCAAAACAAAGATACGATTACAATAGGATTTGATACCATTTCTCCCCTATCATTCTCCCCCTTTTTGTTTAGGAATAGACAAAGGCTAAAGAATCAAAACATTAACTTATCTTCCCCAATGAAAGCAATACACCCCTTAAACTAAACAAGGGATAAATATAATGAGATAACGACCTAAACATGCATTAGTGCATAAAGTGATGAGAACATTAAAGCACATAGGCAACAAAATCATAACGAATCCATACAAATGAATACCATCTATGATGCGAAAACAATTGATACCAAATTGACAAATATGATTCTAAGCATGTGATATCAAACAAACTATGCAACAAATAAGGTACCAATTATGAATTGAAGCATAAATGGACTAGGTAAACATGACAAAGACTTAAACAAAATATCATACATATGTATACACAGTAGATACAAGCTAAGTATAAGTACACACATATAGATACAAACACAAAAATGACACAAAACTAAATAACATAAGATTTCCACACTCTTATAGCATAAATGTGTCATATGAAAACGAAAGTGTTGGGGTGTGAAGAAGATACCAATGAATTAAAATCCAATCACTTAAACGTGTTCACATAGTTGGTATTTGATTGCAAAACTTTATCAATTAGAATTTAGACTTTATATGACAGGATAAAGTGAACTAATGAACAAACAAACACAATGCATACAAGCCTAGCATGTTGATGATTCTACAAACCAATAAAGTCATGACATTGAAAGCGCAACTAGGATAAACGAACATTGCGTAAACCGTTGATATACCATCCAAACTCCCTCAATAAGCATATATATTATTCTTTTGAATGAATATATCAATTAAACATAGGCCTTGGCAATTATTTTTCTTTTTAATGCCATATTTTTCCTTTGTCCTTTGGACCACGTACTTCTTTTAGGTCCAATCCAAACGGTGGCTTACTATTCGCAAAGGATAATAAATCCTTTCGGATCCCTTCCCAGTGCACAATTATATATATGATTTTTTATATCACACAAATCTCACGTGCAACGGATTTTGACATGCACTTGTCCTCCTAGGTCACAAATATGTAGATGACAATATTGGTAGGAGAACACCTCACAAAGCTCAAACATAACATATGACATTAAGATTCAAAAAGCTCGTGCATGTGTGTAAAGGCATATAAAAGTGAATCCATTAAGCAAGTAGAACTTAAGTGACTCCATGTAAGCATGATAAAGAACATTTTAAGGATTAAAATTCTAACCAAAAGTTCTAGTCACATGGAAGCGAAATGAGAATTCAAACACAAACATATGCCACAAAATGTGAGTAAAACCAAAATACACACAAAATAAAATGTTTTTGAGTTTTTGAAAATTTTAACGAAAAATAAAAATATATACTCAATAGACAAACAAAAATCATTTGAATTTTTCATTAAGCTTAAATTACTAAGAGATAAAAACCCAAATGATAAACAAAAATCTTTTTGTATTTTTCATTTAATGCAAACAAAAATGAACGAAATATAATACAAAAGATAAACAAAAATCATTATTCTAGCATGTGAGTAAGCATGGAGCATAGGCTAGAAAATGTTTAAACATGCGTACACCTAGAAATGATATATAATATGAGGCACAAAAAGCTAGAGTATGCACACAAAACTAACACATTCAATCTTTAGATTTTGTAAGGAAGGTTTCATGTGAAAGAACATGAGAATCAACAAATCTAATATCTAGCGCGTCTAAGAATGATTTTCGAACCCATATAGATGTATATTTGAAACGATGGGATTTGAAAATTAATGAAATGCTAGACATAGAATTCCTAGGACTTCTTTTAAGATCAAATAAAAATGATCTAAGGTGACCTTTCCTACCACAATGCAAGCATGTGAAAACACGAGGAATGATACCTACGGTGTGACCTTTTCTATAGTCCTTGTATAAAGTCGCCCATCTAAAACAAACAATGGTCTTAGATTTAGCAACGTAAGCATTTGAACAAGATGTACTAGAACCAGTACTACAACTACTCGAGTCTTGTAAATCATTTTTCATTTTTAAAATTTCGGACTCAAGTAATAAATTAGACTCCTCAAATTTACGGGACTCCTTCTTTAAATTTTCAATAACTCCTAGAAGGTTATCACGCTCCCCCTCAATGTGAGAAAACATGTTCCTAAGAGTCTTTCCTCGACAGTCACCCGCTTTCTTGGACTTTTCTAAAATATTAAAATTGTGATTTATGTTCATGAGTTTTTCACAAAAAATATCTTTTTGAGTTAGGGAGATTTGCAAAAACTCAACTTTAGTTTTAAAACGAGAATTTTCATTTTCAAGAAATTTAATTCTTTTTGCAAATGTCAAATTTAATTCTCTTCATTTTTGATTACACTTATTAAGATCATTAAATTCCGCTCGAATAGCAAAAACTTCATTAAAATTAGAAATGGACAAATTATCAATAAGGTGTCCCATCGAGAGATACAAAAAAATAGAGAGTGAGTCAAAATTAAACTACTTAAAAATACAAGGAGCACAAAAATTATGGAAGCCGAAAAACGGATCTTTGACGTGATAAATTAGTGCTCCAGCTCTGATACCACTTGTTGTAACACAAGGCCCCCAATTTTAAAATCTTTTCACAAAAAGTAATTTCCTTTTATGAGATGCAAAAGCATAATATGGTTCAATTAAATAACAAATTTTGATTCCTTTTCAAATTAAAATTAAACAAGGTGAAATTAAATAAAAACACACAAAAATTTAATTTCACTCAAACCAAATTAATCCAAGTCCTAGAAAATTTGCCTAAGTCATATTTCTCAATTTTACCAAATTAGGCCAAATGAATTTTACCAAATTATATTAATGACTTGAATTAACTACACATTACCCAATATTTATTTAGCACCAAATTAAACATGTAGTGATTAAACCAATTTTTTTCTTTTTACCTAAGCATGCGTTCTAGGTGAGTATTGCAAAAGATAAAATAAACAATGAATCACTACGTCACGATGTACGAGGAAAACCCTCAACGGGAAAAAACCTCGGACGGCCCTAGCCTTAAGTCCACAAAGTATGGTTTTACGATTACATGATAGATAACTTACTTACTTGACTCGACCCCTCTCAAGCCTTGACGCGTCTTCTTGTAAACACCTCTGCCTAGTCGACAACCTCGGAGCTCCACCGAAATCTTGGAATCCACCAATGAGACAATAGGTACACCGCAACCACACATGGTGCCTTTGACCAGTTGAGAATGCCGCAGAAAAATAAATTTCTTCTTCTTTGTGGGATTTAGAAGCAAACCCAAACTTCTCTTCAAACGGATGTAGAGATAAACCGGTGCCAAACACTCCAAGCAAAGATATATATAAAGAAACTTGGAATAGATAAACAATGGGTGAAAAACAAGTGTTTAAAAGATTTTTCTTGAAAAACAACAACACTTAAGCAATGAACTTTTTCTTTTTGGAATTATGATCTCAAACTCTCTCTTGGAGGTTGTAGGATATGAAAAAGTTAATTAGAAAAAGTTAGTTCCCGAACATATTAATTCTGCCCAAAAAGTTAGTGGGAAAAGAAGTGGTAAAGTGGGAAAAAACTAATCAAAACTGCCAATTAACTGTTCCCGCCAAAACTCGTTCCAATGAGATTTTCGTTCGAACGAGCCTTCTAACGAAGTTACAGTGTGAACTCGTTAGAAATCTTGTTGAAAATATCGTCCGAACAACATTTTCGTTCGAACGACACTTCGAAAGACATTCCAGTGGCCAATGTGGGAACTCGTTGGCAAACTCGTTCGAACGAAATTATTGTTCGAACAACAAACTTATTCGAACGATAATTCGAAGGAACTTCCAGATAGTTGAAAATTTTAGTTTTAGCACAAAAACTTTAAAATAAAAGTTTTGATAAAATCTTTCTGAAAATAAACAACGGTTTAAAATAAAAGTTCACCCAATAAAAATGTTCCAAGCTCCTATATATATTAAAATGCATTCATACCTTAAGAGTAAATGGAACATTGTTGATGACGTAGAAACGAGACACAATAAACTCGGCATTTGATGAAGCTTTAATATCTTGGCAGCTACGTCTTCAACTTTAGTATGTCATAGGCTTAAACGTTGATCAATAACTCTATCATATGACTCAAACGTTTTTGTCCGAAATTTAGCCAAAGCTACAAAGGACTCAATAGGAAATTTGTGTCCTTATAATTCTCCCCCTTTGGCTATTCCGGGACAAAAACCAATAAAAATCATAAAGGGTCGTCAAGCACTACTAGACTGACAAAAATGTCCCACCAAAAATAGAAATACAATGCTTGACTCAAACAACCCGAGGATCAATATCTTTGTCGATAATGAAAGTTGCTTTTTAAAAGAATTCCTTCACACATAAGCAAACGATCAAATGCATAGGGAATATCAAAATATTAAAGGCAATTAAAATAAGTACTCCCCCTAAATTAATTCTCCCCTTTATCAAACAAATGACATACTTAGAAAGACGCCCCCCCCCCCCCCCCTAAGATAAATCTCCCCCAAAATAATATACGATTACAATAGGATTAAATACCATTTCTCCCCTATAGACATCTCATTCTGTTACCCCCTAACTCTCCTTAGGTCCCTAGTACCTGTAGACACCCCATTCTATTACCCCTAACTCTCCTTAGGTCCCTAGTATCTCCCTTCATCACTACAAACCTAGGTCATACCCCGAGTACTGAGCTAGAAGCCATCGAGCACTCCCAAGCTCCGTTTGACCAAAAAGTTAAACTCCTCATCTTGACTAAAGCTGAATAAATATTTGAAGGGCAATGAAATCTGTTTCCAATGATCCATCCCGTGCGCGATTCTGACTTACCATGACGACGAACGATCCGATTGCGTCCAAAACTTTATCTAGAGGCCACCGGGAGCTCTTGGGCTCTATTTGACCTAAGTCAACTCTTCAGCTCCACCAAGGCTAAATGAATCTTAGAAGGGAACTGAAACCCCTTTCCAATGATCTGCTCCTTGAACAATTCTGACTTACCATGTGGACGAACGATCCATTTGACTCCAAGAGGTCACCGAATGTTTCCAGGGCTCGGTTGACCAAAGTCAAATTGACAAATTGGGTCAAACTCTTTGGAAAGTTGAAGTAAATCTCCTAACCATTCCAACGGTCTACCCCGTGTGTGTGTCGAACTTATCATTATAAAGAATGATCTATTTGCGTCCGAACGATTCACCGTCCAATGGACCGACAAACGTTTCTGAGCCATATTTAACCCAAAGTTAACTCTCGAACCCGGGATTAGCCTGAAAGAATTTCAAAGGTATCAAAATTACCTTTCCAACGGTCTACCCCGGGCGCGATTCTGACCAACGATTTGCCCTCGATAGCCAATTTTCCGAAAAGGCCTGAAACACACTGCCAAATGGAAGGTTCCAGACCCTGCCTATCGACAGGTGCCGATAGGCAGGACCAGGTCTATGCCGATCGGCAATGAACTGGGCCTATAAAAGGAGGCCTTCACCTCATTTGCAATGGGAGCCCGTATCTGATAAAGATCGCTCTTAGCAAATCCCAAAACCTCCATCGAAGACAACGCGATTTCAACATCCAAATCCGTTTCTAACTTCCACTTTTCATCATCCTTTTCATCAAACTTGGTGAAGTAGACTCTCTCCATCATCATCCAAGTGCAAGGGCTGCTCTCCAATAATTAAGATCAAGCTCAAGATCTTCAAGAAGTTCCAACTTTCTCTTCAAATTCTCTTAAATTCTCAATAACTTGTTTTATTACTTAACACTTTTATTATCTGATATCACACATCCTAATATACTTTTTATTTAGTATTATTGCACATATATTATTTTCAAATATATAGAACCCAAAAAATAAGAAAAAGAGGGGTTGCTCATAAATTCTAAATAAGGATTCTCATACTTTTCTCACAACTAAAACACTTTTTCTACACACACACACACTCCCAAATAAGATATCCCCCATTTGGATTTATGGGATAAACCCCACCCCTCATTTTGTATGCGAACTACATGGACTTTGATGCCTTTATAGGCTACGTAGGCATCTCGAGGGTAAAACCCAAGACTCGAGTCCTATTCTCACTTTCTCCCTCATTTTCTATCTTCTCTAAAATCCAATTTTCTTATATTCTATATACTTATTCTTAGTGAAGTATTAATCCATATATGTTATCGTTCCATTATAACGATCAACGTAAGGGTAATCGCATAAATCTTATTTTCTAATATTATTTTTATACCTTCTAATGGATGACTCGCTCTATCTCTTCTATGATACAAGTCGAGGATTCCTATCTCCACTATATATATACACATGCACACATATCACAGGAAACATAAAAAGGGAAAATAGCAAACATCCATGAGAGACCAAAAGGGTGGAATGGGTTCCTAACACCTTCCCATTTCGTAACTTAGCCTCCGAACCCTTCTCGAATCATTTTGGTTTCGTATGCACCAGTATGTCTTTGGATGTCGTCCTTCGGGATGGCTTCCCTTTTTTTCTTTTGTCTGTTTTGAGTAAAATATACTGGAGGCTCTAAATCTCTCTATATTTTTGCACCTCATCTCAAACGACGCGGGCCAAAGCGCTCTCGAGAGGGATGCGCGGGACCCGAGGATCCTTCCCTCACGTGCCTGCCCGCGGTGAGGATTGGGGATGGCTATAGTGACGACTCTGCTGGGGACATGTATATGTTTTGAGGGCTTGACTCTATTTACATGGATGTTATATTTGTTTATATTTTCCCTATATCTGCATGTTCCCCTTTTCCATGTGTATCCCATGCTTATTCTTCTGTTCACACACTTGTAAAAAATTCTCCATGTACACTTCACACCACGTGCACCTAGGATCACATATATCCACATATTGCACGCATCACCCATCCATACTTGGTGTACCTTTGGTACTTGTACTTTTCTCCCTATTTGGCATAATCAAGAAAATCATTCTCATTTTAAGATAGTAATAAGAGAATCATGCATGATTCACACGATATCACCAAAGAGCATTGTTAGTGGCCAAATTTTACCTAGTAATTGGAGGGTCACTTCGTGATGGGCGCTGGTCCAACAGGGCGCAGTTAGCCTTAGCGATATGACTCTCACCTTCCATTGTCCAAGTACCTTTGACGTATATCGAACGGTTCCCCCGCATCGTATCGCGTGATCGAAGTCATGACGGGAGGTATATCGCAGGGAATTCATTCACGTACGCCGAGTATATCGAATTCGCTCTCACACGTACCGTCCCCATAAGGTATCTATTGAGGCAATTCACGTACACTCAGGTATATCAAATGGCTTGTCCATACGTACTGATTTCTCGTAGGAGCAAGAGGTATATCGTGTAAGTCACGCCAAAGGGGGGAACCCATTCCGATTCACCCAACCAACTGCATACCCGCATATAGGTGTCAAACCTAGGACACGCACTTTAGATTGCCGATTTCAACCAGAAATTCTGCCAGAATTTCGGGTCGGCATGCCACCTAAATTTTTTCTCATTTTTAAAATGGGACCCTGGTTACAAATCCAGTCGTAGCTCCGCATATATTAAAAACCCCATTTTTCCAGGCTTGGGTCCCGTCCGGCATTGCATTTAGGAGAATTAAATACAAGTGAGAACATAATAATCGTAATAATCATGCTGAGTTCTTTCTCCAAAAATATTTCTCCCTTCTTTATCAAAAATCCAAAAATAGTTTCTTCCCTTTTTCTCAAAAATAAATCCCATTCTACGCCTTCTCAGGTCAATCCCAAGCCCTTCGCCTAGCTCCTTATTGGCTTCGGTCTTCAGTCAAATCACCCCAGAGTTTTGTCCATTCCTCTACTACTTCTTTCGAGTCCGAAATCCATCCACTTTCCATGGAGAATACTGTGACACCCCGACTAATTAAATAATGCCAAGTTGGTTCAGTTAATACCATCACTGTCGAAAACATTTTTAGAATTACTAACCACCTAGTATTTAAAAAGTAAGTTGCCAAATTTTAAGTTAAGTCTGATTAACATGCAATAAACGAATAATGAAATAACAACATAATCCATTCACCATAACGAACTAATGAAATAACCAACAAATAAATATAAGAGTCCGGAGGAAAACTCCTCACAACAATCCAACAACTGGAAAATAATAACATAAGTCTGAATCCTGAATTAATTACATGCCCAAAGTCTGAATAACTGAAATAAATGAAAAGTCTCTAAAGAAATGGGAGACATGCCCTACAACTGATAAATGCTGAATAGAGAGTCAATATAGAAGAAGCGTATACAAGCAAAGTCCTGTAACTTCAACAAACAGCTACAGGTCGTCACCTGAATGAGGATCCTAAGCATGGTGTCCTTGTGGCTGGGCACCTAAAATGGTTTTTACAAAAATAGATTTGAAAGCAAATGGGTCAGAGCCCGAAAGTGGAAATCATTTTAAAAACAGCAAGTGTTTTAATAACATTAAAACATTAAATGCAAAATACATGTTAGGACGTTCACTCACATTAAATTCTCACCTCTCGACTACATGTGCACTCCTAACGTACCGTATCCATCTAAATAATCATACATATCTAACCAAACTGTAATAATTTCTACCCCTTACTACTCGATTCCCATATTACATTCTAACGTTATCAGGATACTTCAGCAAACTACTTGGGCCTGAAGTGATTCAGGATACTTCGGCAAGGATTGAGTTAATTCGGAGTCGCATTTGGGTAGCTCAAGACAGGTAGAAGAGTTATGCTGATGCGAAGAGATTTTTCAGGGAATTCCAAGTGGGGGACCAGGTTTTGCTCAGAGTATCTCCTATAAAGGGGATTATGCATTTCGGGAAGAAGGGGAAGTTGGCACTGAGGTATGTGGGGTCGTTTCCTATTATTGAGCGGATCGGACCGGTTGCGTATAGACTTGGGTTATCGGAGCATTTGCATCGGATTCACGATGTGTTTCATATTTCCTCGCTAAGGAAATACCTTAGAGATAATTTGTCACATTCTCACATTGCTGTAGAGGACATCGATCTCCAGCCGGAGAGCTCCTACGAGGAGGGGCCGATTGCTATTTTGGACCGAAGTGAGAGGAAGCTAAGGTCAAAGATAGTTCCGTTAGTGCGTGTTCAGTGGCGACATCATAATGTCGAGGAGTCCACATGGGAGCGCGAGGATGAGATGCGCGAATGTTATCCAGAGTTGTTTCTAGCAGGTACTTTCTAGTTTCGAATTTCAGGACGAAATTCAGTTATTAGGGGGGAAGTATGTAATTCCCCGTATTTTTGGCTATATTTATTTTTGGGATTAATTATGTAAATGAGAATTAATTGGAAATTAATCCGGATAAAATACTAGCGAGATGTGAGTTGGTATTTGACTATATTGATTATATATGATGTTATATGAATATTGAATTATGAAAATTGTCGTGAGATTGATATACGACAATTTGGTCATTTTATTGGGACGCGGGTGACAGTCACGTCAGGATATAATTATTTTAATTATAAAAGTGAATTTAAATTCTATTAACCATATGATTGTTTTGAGTGCGCCAACGCGTTTGGAAGGGTCGAAATAGTCAGAAAACACTAGCCGGGGGTGTAGTTTGGGTCCCGGGGTATTTTTAGGCCATACCGGCAATATAAAGGGTATTTTGGTAATTTCGTATTTTTAGGAATTAAAAATGACGAAAATTAGAGAAGTAAATCTGGTGTGGGTTTGACCCACTAAGCCACTAACCAACCCATGTTAACCCAATAGGTTACGTTGGTTATTAGAATTAGGTTCTATTACTTTCCATAAGAAAACCCTAGCCACCATAGCCATTGGAGAAGAAGCTTGGAGAAAGAGAGAGAGAGGGAATTCTGTAGAAAGAGAGAGGAAATCAACATCAAATTCAGAGACACTCGAGGCAAGTGATTTAATTTCTTTTAATTCAGAGAATGTTTCTTCCATGTTAGATAATTTGAAGATTTACAATTGTTCTTAGAAGATAAATGAAAACCCATGTTAATTGGACTTAGAACTTGAATATTGAGGACAAATTGCATGTAGAATCACATAGAGATGATTATTATGGTATTAATATATGTTGTATGTAACAAAAACGGATCTAGAATGGACTAATTGATGATTACAAATTCTAGGGTTTATGTTCTTGAATAATTGGGGGAAAAGTGTAGAGATTTGTAAATTAATTGATGTTAGGATGAATTAATCCTTTAAAACGTGTTAGGATGTGACTATAGTATATTTAGGATTGATTAGAGACCTTAAAACAATCGTTGGGACTAATTTTAGAGGATTTTTGAGGTGTAGAAATGGTGAAAAATGAGATTGGGAAAAATCTGGACCGAAACTGGTCCCTCGTTTGAAGACCTCCCCAGGTCGTTCGAACGAGCTCGTTCGAACGAGCTTCTAACGAGTTGACCAGTCGCTTCTAACGAAAGGGAATTTCGTTCGATACTTCATTCGAACGAGATCTTGTTAGAAGGTACAGTTCGTTCGAACGAACTGGAATCTCGTTCGAACAGCCTCGTTCGAACGAGACTTCTAACGAGCTGGCAGTTTAGGCCTTTTTGGCCTGTTTTGATTTTGGGAGTCCCGTAAACTTATTCGAGGGTAGAGATAACATTCCTTTGATGATGTACTGATAGATTTGGGACTTTTGGGTTATTATGAGGAGTAAATTATATACGAGTGATTTAAATCAATGGACTATTTGGGTTGAGACGTGAGTGTCTACTACGACGTGAGAATAAATTATGGCGCGTATGATTATAAACCGGAATCGTATAAAGTGTGTAAATTATATATTGGTACTAGAATGAGAATAGTACTACAATTAAACTACGGGATTACTAAGATGTGTGTTTACTTAGTATTTGTATATGAATTGTATGTATGACATACCTACCATACTTGCTATCACGGGAGGTTTGCGTTCGCTTAGGGACCTCAAATCCTTGTGTTGCCCGGATTTAGACTGGTTACCTCGATGGACATAGGTCAGAGAAGGACTTATTGGGATGTTAATAAGTTTGCTGATCGAGGGAGCGCAGGTATGTGCGTGACCCATGTGATGTGACTGTGTTCGCCTCCACTATTTGTGATTTGTGTTATCTGAACTATTCCTGAGAGATTCGGAATATGTGATCCTTATGTACGTGATGTACCGGGATGGATAGGTGCACCGCAGCTTAGTCTCGGGGTGCTTATATTGTATATTTATGTTGTGGAAAATATACGCTTAATAAACTGGGAATTTTCATATGGTATTGTGTGTAACTATGGAATAACATAGAGGGCTAATCTATAACGATTTGTATTACTTTTGTATAAGAACCTGAATTTACGTTATGCACCTACTTAACTGAGATCGTTAGAATGTTAATGGAACCGAGTAATAAGGGTAGGACCTACGACAGCCTAGCTAGATATGATGTCACTTAGCTAGTGGTTTGTGTCATTTTAGATGGGTACTTACGTTAGGAGTGCACAGTTAGACGAGAGGTGAGAATATCATGTGAGTGCACGTCCTAACATGTACTTTACATTTAATGTTTTAAATGTTTTTAAAGCACTTGCAGGTTTTTAAAATATCTCCACATTCGGGCTCTGACCCATTTGCTTTCAAATCTACTTTTTGTAAAACCATTTTAGGTGCCCAGCCACAAGGACACCATGCATAGGATACTCATTCAGGTGACGAGCTGTAGCTGTTTGTGGAAGCTACAGGGATTTGCTTTTAGACGCTTCTATCATTTGGATTCCGTATTCAGTATTCTTCAGTTTTAGGGCATGTTGCCCAGTTCCATTAGAGTTACTTTTCCACTACAGTTTTCAGACTTTGGCATGTATTGATTCAGTATTTAATTACTTATTTAAGTTGTGGGATTTGTAGTGAGGAGTTTTCCTCCAGACTTTATTTACATTATGTGATGGTTATTCTATTTACTTCGTTATGGTGATGGTGTTATTATTTTTCATTACACTTGTTGCATGTTAATCAGACTTTAATTAAAATTTGGCAACTTACTTTTTAAATACTAGGTGGTTAGTAATCATTAAAATGTTTTCGACAGTGATGTTATTAACTGGACCAACTTGGCATGTTGAATTAATTTAATAAAGGAGTAGCTACCCGGTATTTAATTAGTCGGGGTGTCACACCTACTATATAAATCAATCAATAAGGGAGTGTTATCTCTACATATTACCAAGGTTACGGGACACTTGGGATCAAAACAGGCTAAGATGCCTAAACTGTCAGCTCGTTAGAAGTCTCGTTCGAACGAGGCTGTTCGAACGAGAGTTTGTTCGAACGAACTGGGCCTTGTAATGATATCTCATTCGAACGAAAGTTTTCAAACGAACATCCCTCTCGTTAGAACCCAAATTTTCAACTCATTAGAAGCTCGTTCGAACGAGCGACCTGGGCAGGTCTTCTAACGAGTGGCCAGATTCGAGCCCAGAAATTCCTTATTTCGTTTTTCCATCTTTTCTTCACTTATAATCTCATATAAACATTAGTCCAACAATTGTTCAAGGTTCCTAATCGTCCCTAAACATACATGGGTCACCTACTAACGTTTTTGTGGGGTTAATTCATTATAAACATCATCCAAATATCAAATACCTTCATTTATCCCCCAAATTACATGAACATGAACCCTAAAATTTATAAATCATTAATGAGCCTAATCAAATCCGTTTTTGTTTCATCCAAAGTATATTATCATCAGATTAATCACCTACATACAATTCCTCAACAGATTCTTAAATCTCTGCATCCAATTAAATGGGTTTTCATCATACTCCAAGAATAATACAATTTATTTGAATTTCCTACGCATGGAAGAAGCATTCTCTACAAAACAATGAAATTAAACCACTTGCCTTATTTGAATCTCTGATTTTGATGTCGATTTGATGGAGTATTCTCTCTCTCTCTCTCTGCAGAATCCTCCTCTCTTCTCTCTCTACAAACTTTCTTCTCCAAGTAACGATGGTGGCTAGAGTTTTTGCCTAAGGGACTTTTGGAACAATTTCTAATAACCCCCGTAGCCCTCTAATCAGTAAATGGATGGTAATGGGTTAGTGGGTCTTTTAATTTTCCCTTTAAAACTCCTAAAATTCGTTAATTAGAAATCCCAAAATTCTAAAATTACCAAACTACCCTTATACGTTGCCGGTATGGCCTAAAAATGCCCTGGGACCCAAACTAAACCCCCGGCTAGTGTTTTCTGACAATTTCGACCCTTCCGGACGCGTTGGCGCACTCAAAATGACCATACGATTTATAGAAATAATATTCACTTTTTAATTAAAATAAATATATACCTGACGCGACTGTCACACGCGTCTCAACAAAATTCCCAAATTGCCGTATTTCAATCTCACGACAAGTCTCATAGTTCGATATTCATATATAGCCATATATACTCATTTATATCAAATACCAACTCGCATCTCGCTAGTATTTTTATCCGGATTAATTTCCAATTAATACGCATTTAATTCAATTAATCCCATAAATAAATATCACAAAAATACGGTGTATTACATATACAGATCAAGTACCAGTCATACAGCTGGATCGGACGACAGTCCTAGCTTAGCTCGTGTCGAAGATTGACAACCTCCAAGCTGAGGTCTGAGAGGTGCAACGAAACTAGGTTCCTATAACTTAAGAGCCCGAGGCCCTATTCCCTCGTGCTATGGGTCCGCCTGAGCCTATCTGGGTTCCCAAAGAATATCAGCATGCTCCACGTGCCCCTCCTGTCAATGGGCCACCACCTGCCCAACTTCTGATGCCAAACATTGCCCAGCCTGTGGCTAACCTGCCTATGGTCGCTGATCCAAAAGAGCAGGAGTTGAATAAAGTTAAAGAGGATCTCAAGATGCACACCAAGAATTTCAACCAAGTCAGAATCTCTGGGAATTACATAGACTACAGTCACATGTCTCCTTATCCTAAAGCAAGGTTACCCGAGAAGTTTAAGATGTCAAATATCGAGAAGTTCGGAGGGAGTGTACCCCGGATTGTTCATCTTCGCAATTATCATTGTTCCATGACTCTACTAGGGGCTTCTGAAGAAGTGATGGACCAATTATTTCAACAAACTTTAAAGTATAGTGCCCTCCGATGGTTTTTATCTCTCGAGGAATCTAGAATTCATAGCTGGGAGGATGTAGCCCGAGAATTCATATCGCAGTAAAAATACAACGAAGCGATTGAGGTCACCCGTCGTGATTTAGAGCTTCTCAAAGAGAACCTTAGGGAATCAGTCAGTAACTTCATAACCCGGTGGAGGGAGCAGTCAGCTATCATGACCAATCGGCCATATGAGGAAGAACAGGTTAATATAGTGAAAAAGAACTTCTTGCCCCATGTTTCAGCGACGATGGGAGGACAGTACTATCCCCACTTCCGAGCTCTTAGAGAAGCAAGAGCAGAAATCGAGGAAAGACTTATTAAAACAAAGGTTGAACCGAAGAAGGCGTCCGGACAGTTCACCCCTAGAAACTATGACAAGCCTGCCAGTGCTACAGTCTCAACCATCAACAACATCTCTCAACCAACCACATCATGGGCACCAGAAAGCCGCCCTGTCCCCATTCGAAGGGAATACATCGAGCTCCATGCTCCCCTCTCCAAAGTTTACCAATCCCTATTAAGTCGAAACTTCATCAAACCCTTGTATCCCCATCCATTGCCAAATCCACTGCCACGAAACATCATGGTCGACGCTCATTGCACCTTTCACCAAATTGCTGGTCATACTACCGACCAATGCTTTCACCTTCGAAACATAATCCAAGATCTCATTGACCGGGGTACCATCGCCCCACTAGCCAATTCTAAGCCAAACACTACTCACAATCCACTCCCAAATCATACCAATGCCATATTCTTAGAAGAAAACCCAGATTTCGATCCCTCAACTCAAATCACACCCATATACTCTCCTAAACCTCTTCAAATTTGACCATATTTCCTCCTACACCCTACTAGCCTCGCTGATCAAGCACTGTCACTCCTTACTAGAGCATGCATCGCTGTCCGTACCCATTCTGAAAATGGAAATATGGAATTGTCAGATGTGTTAAATAAACTCCTAGAGTTCGGGCTGAAATTTCCCTCACAGATGGTCATCGATTGCCAAAGGTTTAGTACAATGTTCTCGGATGCACAAAAATTGGCCCGAGATTCAAACAAGTGGGTTGTACCAATCGATGAAGTCAACCTAGATTATGTTGTCCATATTATGGTAGAATTATTCGGGCAAACCAATAGCATGTGTAGTATCACCGGGTTACTTGACATTTTGAAGCTACAAGGGCGTTTGGTTACTTTAACCATACATATCCCCACATAATGGGAAGACTTGTATGAAGAAGCCGTTGAAGTTGTGGAATGCATTGACTTTATATGGAAAGGCATAATTATTTCCATCGGATGGGGGGAAGAATTCGAAGATTTGAGTGAATAATAAGCTTCAGGAAGAACTGGCCCAGTAGCCGACATATGTGGGATGATATCATTTGAACAACTCCTCGAAGAAATAAATAGGGTGACAGAACAACCTGAGATTGACGAGGAAATAGGATTCATGTTCTTCCCTTCTTCAATAAATCATATGACTAGATCAGGGAGACATTACAAGGTTCCAGGATCACTACCAGCAAATGACAAAGGGAAGGGCATTGAAAACCTTCTTATGCGAGAGATGACCATCGAGGAGAGCAAGATCCTCGATCAACTGAAGAAAACTCAAGATAACATCGCTCTATGGGGGATTTTCATGTCTTCCGAGCTGCACAAAAATGCTTTAATCGAGCTGCTCACTGGACCCACAGTTCGTCCTTCTACCACACCAGAAGAAGCGGTAAATCTGGTTGGATCCTTTACCTCTGCCCGAATGTTATCATTTTCTGAAGAAGAAATGCCCAAAATTGGCCCAAATCACAATCATGCACTCAACATCTCCGTCGAAGTTATGGGGAGGGCCGTGCCACTCTCTCTTGTCGATAACAGATCCTCCTTGAATGTATTTCCACTGAGAACCTTCAAATGTTTAGGCCTGAAAGAAAGAGACCTCGCTCCAACCTCCGCCGCTATACGTGCCTACGATAATACCCGCCGGGAGTTAATGGGATACATAAAACATGTAATAGGGGTTGGCCCTATAAAATGTGTCGTCGAATTACAATTCATAGACATCCCATCTTGTTTCAACGTGTTGCTCGGACGACCTTGGCTCCACAGTATCAAGGGTGTGTCTTCCTCACTCCATCAGAAATTGAAGTTCTTCGTCGACAGGCGAGTCATCACCATTTTGGGTGACGGCAAAAATGTCGAGGGTGCAAGCACCAGCAGTCCAATCCTTGAGATATAGCACGGGCAAAATTATATGCTCCTATCAGGATTTCGAGTTGAGCCACTACAACTCCCGGCAGGGGACGGTTTCAAAGAAAGGGTTTGTCCAGAGTATGACCCTTATGGTAATGTCAATGTGATTCAGATGTTCAAAAACATGCACCTCATGCACGAATTGGGGCTAGGGCAAAGGCAGTAAGGGATACTTGAGCCTGTCGAACTAAAGAAAATTTTCCCTCCTTGTGGCTTGGGGTATCAACCATTAGAATAAGAGCTCAGAATGATCCACCAGTCTCCACCAAAGAGAAGATTATACTGAATCACAAATATCACAGGAGACTCCTTGAATGGACGATTCGTCAAAGAAGGTGAAGACTTACCCTTTTACGGTTTTCCAGAACCATGGTATGACCACACAGACAAGAAGATGAAGCCTAGAATGGAGATCTTTTCCCAAGATAGCTATCCATGGGCCAAAGTTTCCAACACCGAGTACAACCGCTCATCAAAGATATCGAAGAGACTAAGGAAAGTGATTGCGAAGATTCCTTCAACTTACAGACACTGGGGCTGGCACTCTACATGGTTCATTCAAGCACTACATCAATGGATCCATCCTATCTGATTAAAGCTGCTGAGACACCCCTCCTTAACGGGCATGCTGCGCCAGTTCTACCTCTTGAAATCTCCCCTAACCCCAATGTTTACAATGTTTCTTCTTCTGTTGTCTATCCTTGTTCAAATGTAATCGAGACCTCTTTTGATAAGGTTCTTAATGATGTTTTTCCTATCAATGAAATAAACAAAGATTTTGAGTATCTTGCTATGCCTTACATTAATTCTTTGGATTCTAATCGAACTTTTGATGACGATGATTTTGCAAATGAATAATTCTTAACTGATCTAAATAAGGTTAATAATAAACAACATAACCGCGTTCAAGTTAGTGAAGAAGAGAATGTTGTTATTAATCTCGGTTCTAGTAACCAACTGCGCGAGATTAGGATAAGGGCCACCCTTGACGAGTATGAGCCCGCAACTCGAAGAATTGCTAAAGGAATTCGTGGATGTCTTCCCATGGTCCTATGATGATATGCCCGGCATTGATCCTGAAATAGCTCAGCATGAGATCCCCACTCTCCCAGAATACAAGACGGTTAAGAAAAAATTGAGAAAGCCTCGCACCGAATGGTTGCTCAAGGTCAAAGAAGAGTTGGTCAAATAGTTGAACGTGGGCTTCATTCGTGTGATAGAATATCCCACATGGCTAGCCAACATAGTACCTGTGCCGAAATCAGGAGGGAAGGTTCGAATGTGTGTAGACTATCGAGATTTAAATAAAGCTTCTCCAAAGGATGATTACATGCTACCCAATATCGACATGATCGTGGACAAAACATCCAGTCATGCTCTCAAGTCATTCGTCAACAGGTTTATCGAATACAACCAAATCAAGATGCACGCAGACCACTAAGAAAAAACCGCATTCATCACCCCATGAGGAACCTTTTGCTACACCGTTATACCATTTGGTCTCAAGAATGCTGGGGCTACCTACCAAAGGGCTGCCACAACCATCCAGCACGGTCTGATTCACAAAGAAGTCGAGGTTTATATGGATGATATGATTATCAAGTCCAAACCTGGAGAAGGTCATGTTCCCGCTCTCCGGAAGTTCTTGGAATGACTGCGATAGTATCGGATGAGACTCAATCCACAAAAATGTGTCTTCGGTGTTACAAAAGGAAAACTCTTAGGATTCATGGTCAGTGAGAAGGGGACAAAAGAAGATCCTGCAAAGCTAAAGGCCATACTTGAGATTCCACCGCCCCGAACAGAGAAAGAAGTCCGAGGTTTTCTTAGGAAATTGCAATATATTAGCCGGTTCATCAGCCAGCTAACCTCCATACGTGAACCGATCTTCAAGCTCCTCCAAAAGGATTCATCTAAGGTTTGGAATGAATCCTTCCAAGAAGCTTTTGACCGAATAAAACAATATCTGACCCAACCTCCAGTGCTCATGCCACCATAGCCTGGTCTCCCATTGCTCCTAGGTGGTTAGTAATCATTAAAATGTTTTCGACAGTGATGCTATTAACTGGACCAACTTGGCATGTTGAATTAATTTAATAAAGGAGTAGCTACCCGGTATTTAATTAGTCGGGGTGTCACACCTAATATATAAATAAATCAACAAGGGAGTGTTATCTCTACATATTACCAAGGTTACGGGACACTTGGGATCAAAACAGGCTAAGAAGCCTAAACTGTCAGCTCGTTAGAAGTCTCGTTCGAACGAGGTTGTTCGAACGAGAGTTCGTTCGAACGAACTGGGCCTTCTAACGATATCTCATTCGAACGAAAGTTTTCGAACGAACATCCCTCTCGTTAGAACACAAATTTTCAACTCATTAGAAGCTCGTTCGAACGAGCGACCGGGGCAGGTCTTCTAACGAGTGGCCAGATTCGAGCCCAGAAATTCCTTATTTCGTTTTTCCATCTTTTCTTCACTTCTAATCTCATATAAACATTAGTCCAACAATTGTTCAAGGTTCCTAATCGTCCCTAAACATACATGGGTCACCTACTAACGTTTTTGTAGGGTTAATTCATTATAAACATCATCCAAATATCAAATACCTTCATTTATCCCCCAAATTACATGAACATGAACCCTAAAATTTATAAATCATTAATGAGCCTAATCAAATCCGTTTTTGTTTCATACAAAGTATATTATCATCAGATTAATCACCTACATACAATTCTACATACAATTCCTCAACAGATTCTTAAATCTCTACATCCAATTAAATGGGTTTTCATCATACTCCAAGAACAATATAATTTATTTAAATTTCCTACGCATGGAAGAAGCATTATCTGCAAAATAATGAAATTAAACCACTTGCCTTATTTGAATCTCTGATTTTGATGTCGATTTGATGGAGTATTCTCTCTCTCTCTCTGTGCAGAATCCTCCTCTCTTCTCTCTCTACAAGCTTTCTTCTCCAAGTAACAATGGTGGCTAGGGTTTTTGCCTAAGGGACTTTTGGAACAATTTCTAATAACCCCCGTAGCCCTCTAATCAGTAAATGGCTGCTGATGGGTTAGTGGGTCTTTTAATTTTCCCTTTAAAACTCCTAAAATTCGTTAATTAGAAATCCCAAAATTCTAAAATTACCAAACTACCCTTATGCATTGCCGGTATGGCCTAAAAATGCCCCGGGACCCAAACTAAACCCCCGGCTAGTGTTTTCTGACTATTTCGACCCTTCTGGATGCGTTGGCGCACTCAATATGACCATACGGTTTATAGAAATAAAATTCACTTTTTAATTAAAATAAATATATACCTGACGCTACTGTTACACGCGTCTCAACAAAATTCCCAAATTGCCGTATTTCAATCTCACGACAAGTCTCATAGTTCAATGTTCATATATTGCCATATATACTCATTAATATCAAATACCAACTCGCATCTCGCTAGTATTTTTATCCGTATTAATTTCCAATTAATACGCATTTAATTCAATTAATCCCATAAATAAATATCACAAAAATACGGGGTATTACATACTTCCCCCCTAATAACTGAATTTCGTCCCGAAATTCGGAACTAGAAAGTACCTGGTAAGAACAACTCTGGATAACGTTCTTGCATCTCGTCCTCGCGCTCCCATGTAAACTCCTCGACATTATGATGTCGCCGCTGAACACGTACTAACAGAACTATCTTTGACCGCAGTTTCCGCTCACTTCGGTCCAAAATAGCAATCGGCCCCTCCTCGTAGGAGCTATCAGGCTGGAGATTGATGTCCTCCAAGGCAATATGAGAATGAGACAAATCGTCTCTAAGATATTTCCTTAGCGAGGAAATATGAAATACATCGTGAATCCGATACAAATGCTCCGGTAATCCAAGCCTATACGCAACCGGTCCAATCCGCTCAATAATAGGAAATGATCCCACATACCTCGGTGCCAACTTCCCTTTCTTTCCGAAATGTATAATTCCCTTCATAGGAGATACTCTGAGAAAAACCTGGTCCCCCACTTGGAACTCTCTGAAGAACCTCTTCGCATCAGCATAGCTCTTCTGCCGATCTTGAGCTACCCGAATGCGACTCCGAATCAATTATATCCTTTCCGAAGTATCTTGAATTACTTCCGGCCCAAGTAGTTTGTTGTCCCCCACCTCCAACCAACATGCTGGGGAACAACAACGTCTACCATACAATGCCTCAAATGGAGCCATGCCAATGGTGAACTGTTAGGAGTTATTGTAAGCAAACTCCACCAGTGGAAGATACTGCTCCCATCCACCCCCAAAATCAATGATACTCATACGTAGCATGTCCTCCAACATTTGGTTTGTACGCTCCGTTTGCCCATCGGTCTGCGGGTGGTACGCCGTGCTCAACCGCAATTTCGTGCCCATGGCCTCCTGAAAACTCTCCCAAAACCGTGAAATAAATATCTTGTCTCGGCCAGACACGATATTTAGGGGCACACCGTGAAGTCTCACTATCTCTGCAATAAAGAGTTGGGCATACTGTCCCGCGGTGTAGTCTGTCCTTACGGGTAGAAAATGAGCGACTTTGGTCAACCTGTCCACAATTACCCAAATGGAGTCGTGACCTCTCTGTGACGTAGGCAATCCCGTGATAAAGTCCATGGAGATGCTCTCCCACATCCACATCGAGACCTCCAATGGTTGTATAAGTCCTGCCGGTCTCTGATGATCCACTTTTACTAGCTGATAAGTGGCGCGTTTTGAAACAAACACGGCAATATCTCTCTTCCTCCCGCTCCACCAATATTGTCGCCTCATGTCTTGGTACATTTTGTCCCCACCGGGATGTACCGCGAACCGTGAGTCGTGCGACTCTGCTATCACCTCGTGCCGTAATTCCTCCCCTTCCCAAACTACCAGTCTCCCATTGAAGCGTAATTCCTCGTCTGAGCTAACGGTATAGGATTCGGCTCCCTCTGCTAGTAACCGAACTATCAGCTCCTGACAGAACGAGTCGTCTGCTTGTGCTTTTATCACTCTCGTGACAATCTGCGGCGTAACAGTCATTACTGACATGAAAGATCGGGCCACTGCATCCTGGTTTCCCAACTCCTTCCACTTTGCCTTCCACACCCCTGCCACTTCATCTACTGGCCTACGGCTCAACGCGTCGGCTACCACGTTAGCCTTTCCCGGGTGGTATTGGATATCGAACTGATAATCCTTCACGAACTCAAGCCACCTCCGCTGCCGCATATTCAACTCCTTTTACTTGAATAGGTACTGTAGGGACTTGTGGTCCGTGAATAATAGAAACTTCTCCCCCAAAAGGTAATGTCTCCATATCCGAAGGGCAAATACAACTGCCGCCAACTCCAAGTCATGAGTGGGGTAATTCTTCTCGTGAGGCTTAAGCTTACGGGAAGCATAAGCTATGGCCTGACTCTCCTGCTATAATACACCTCCAAGTCCTTGCAAGGACGCATCGGTGTAAACTAGATACTCAACTCCCGGTCTCGGCAATGCTAACACAGGTGCTGAGGTCAACTTATCCTTCAACTCATCGAATGCCAACTGGCAGGCATCACTCCAGATGAATGGCACACCCTTACGACTCAGATGTGTCAAAGGACCCGCTATCTTCGAAAATCCCCGAATGAACCTCCTATAGTATCCTACTAGTCCCAAGAAACTACGGATCTCCGTCGGTGTCGTGGGCTGTCCCCACTCCCTCACCGCGGATACTTTCCTCGGATCAACAGATATCCCCCGGTCGAAAATAATGTGTCCCAAAAACTGGACCTCCTTCAACCAAAACCCACACTTCTCATATTTTGCATACAGCTCGTTCTGACGTAGCGTCTTCAAAACCTGCCTCAAATGCTCGGCGTTCTCCTCCTCTGTCTGGGAGTATACCAGAATATCATCGATGAAGACAATGACAAAATGATCTAGGAAATCCCTGAACACCCTATTCATCAGGTCCATAAACACTGCTGGAGCGTTGGTCAAACCAAAAGGCATAACCCGAAACTCGTAAGAACCATATCTCGATAAGAAAGCAGTCTTTGAGACGTCCTCCTCCCTGATACGCAACTGATGGTATCCAGATCGCAAATCAATCTTCGAGAAGAAAAAAGCTCCTCTCAACTGGTCAAATAAGTCATCGATTCGAGGAAACATATACTTATTCCGTATCGTGACCTTATTCAACTCCTGGTAGTCCACACACAGTCTCAGTGAACCATATCTCTTCTTCACGAATAACACAGGGGCACCCCACGGCGAAGTACTCCTCCGTATAAACCCCTGACCCAACAACTGCTCAATCTGATCTCGTAGCTCTCGCATCTCTGCCGGAGCCATACGGTACGGTGCGCGTGTTATAGGTCTCGTATCTGGTAATAAGTCTATGACAAAGTCTATCTCTCGACTGGGAGGTAGGCCTGGTATCTCCTGAAACACATCGGAATACTCTCTGACAACTGGGATCGAATCTAAAGGAATCACAACCTCCTTAGAGGTATCCTCCTCTATGTATTACAAATGAGCGGTCGAACTTCCCTCTGGGCGAGGCATCGCCACTACAAACATCTCTTGCCCCGGAATAGCAGAAACAATGCTCCCACCGAAGCAATCAATCATGGCTCTATAATCAGCGAGCCAATCCATACCGATAATCACATCGTGTACATGCATATCTAATACTAACATGTCTGCAGGTAATACCAGACTACCAATCTCTACCCCCACTCCCCGGCATATAAAGAAAATAAGTGACCCACTCCCCAATGGTGAGTCTACACACGTCACTGTGCTCTCTACGGTGGCTAACAACCCTAAGGCTTTCGTAAAATATGTAGCTATAAAACAATGCGTTTCCCCCGTATCAAACAAAACCCGACCCATGGTACCATGGATAGGAAACATACCCTCAATAGCGGGTGGTGCCTGTGGAGCTGCTGCCTGGTGGACGTTATAGACACATCCATATTGTAACTGCCCCTGTTGCACAGGAACTGCTGGAATAGCTGGCACTTGGGCTGGAGCTGGAAGAGCAGGTGGAAAAAGTGGCCTCTGTGGCTCATGTCGAGCACCCTACTGCTGCTGGGGGGCCCTACCCCTATCAGGACAGTCCTGGCGTTTATGGCCAGTCTTGCCACAAACGAAACACTTCCCCGGGAAGTTCCCCCCTCTCTGCCCCTGCTGCCCCCGGCCCTGGTGGCCGTTACCATTCCTCCACTGGCCCTGCTAAAACTGTTGTTGACCATTCTGACCCTGCTGGTTCAGATGGCCGTTCGGACCCTGATGGCCCTGCTGGAAACCTCCCAGACCATGCCTGAAATTTCCTGACCTGAACCTCTTGTGATCCCCCTGCTGAGAACCCTGATCACCCTGCCTCTGCCCCTGAACAGAATGTGCCCCACTAGCACCATTTCCCCCAGTCCTGCCCTGATGGCTGGACTTTCCTGACCTCTTTCCTTCATCCATGTGAAAGCGGTGATCCTGACAATGGAGCAATGCAGCGTTAACCACATCAGAATAAGTGGCCAACGAGAGGTTCCCTAACAAGTGCTAACGAATCCTCCATGTCAACCCGTCTATAAATTTTTGTATCTTCTTCTCCTCTATCGGTATCTAATCCGGAACAATGTTCAGAAGATCAGTGAACTCTGCCTCATACTCGGCCACAGTCTTACCCTCCTGTCGAAGGCTCATCAACTTCCTCCTCATTTCCGTATGAACAGCTGACGGAAAGTACTTGCGGTCGAACCGCACCCAGAACTACTGAATAGTGAGAGTGTCTCTCTCTTCCACGGTGGTAATAGACTCCCACCATTGCTCTGCAGACCCCACTAGCTTAAAGGTAGCTAGTATCTGCTTCTGAACCTCAGTGCACACATACATCCTCAAGTGCCGCTGAATATCCTTCCTCCACTGACTCGAAACTACCACATCGGAGCTACCTGCGAACTCCGGAGGGTGTGCTTTCTGAAAAGCATCACGTACACGTTCCCAAGAAGACGGGAATGCATGAGCCTAAACTGGCGCGACTATCGGCACCTGAGGTGGTGCCTGCTAAACTACAGCTAGTGCGGCATTTACTGCCTGGGCCACAATGGCTGCAACCTCAGCGGCATTCATCGTGCCCTGAACTGGCGCGGGTTGTGGTTCTGGCGTTGCATCCCTGGGAATCCTTTGTGCACGTCGTGGAGGCATCTGAAATAAGAATGAAGTTTATAAGTTCGCAGTTATAAACTTAAAATAGCTGAAGAACGTAGCATATACAAGAGAGTACAACAGTCCTAAAATATAGGGCTCTAAATCAAAGAAAGCTCAGCGGAAAACATAATAAGCCGTACAGATCCTAAAGGACACTAGAACCTGGTGCTCTGATACCACCTGTGACACCCCGACTAATTAAATATCGGTTAGCTACTCCTTTATTAAATCAATACAAAATGCCAAGTTGGTTCAGTTAATAGCATCACTGTCGAAAACATTTTTAGAATTACTAACCACCTAGTATTTAAAAAGTAAGTTGCCAAATTTTAAGTTAAGTCTGATTAACATGCAATAAAAGAATAATGAAATAACAAAATAATCCATTCACCATAACGAACTAATGAAATAACCAACAAATAAAAATAAGAGTCCGGAGGAAAACTCCTCACAACAATCCAACAACTGGAAAATAATAACATAAGTCTGAATCCTGAATTAATTACATGCCCGAAGTCTGAATAACTGAAATAAATGAAAAGTCTCTAAAGAAATGGGCGACATGCCCTACAACTGATAAATGCTGAATAGAGAGTCAATATAGAAGAAGCGTCTACAAGCAAAGTCCTGTAACTTCCACAAATAGCTACAGGTCGTCACCTGAATGAGGATCCTA
The DNA here is from genome assembly GCA_949130495.1 of Sambucus nigra. Lineage (NCBI taxonomy): Eukaryota > Viridiplantae > Streptophyta > Magnoliopsida > Dipsacales > Adoxaceae > Sambucus > Sambucus nigra. The sequence continues at coordinate 315,140,972 of OX422219.1, read as the reverse complement.
AGCATGGTGTCCTTGTGGCTGGGCACCTAAAATGGTTTTTACAAAAATAGATTTGAAAGCAAATGGGTCAGAGCCCGAAAGTGGAAATCATTTTAAAAACAGCAAGTGTTTTAATAACATTAAACATTTAATGCAAAATACATGTTAGGACGTGCACTCACATGAAATTCTCACCTCTCGACTACATGTGCACTCCTAACGTACCGTACCCATCTAAATAATCATACATATCTAACCAAACCGTAATAAGTTCTACCCCTTACTACTCGATTCCCATATTACATTCTAACGTTATCAAATAAATAGAGGGCTTTACATACACTCGGATTCTCAATTTGTAGTATAATTCACTATCAATTAACCCGTTATGTTTTCTCAAACATTACCATAATTATATTCACAATATTAACATGAAAGTTCCCATTAATTAAGTGTATATTATTCACGTCATAAATATACAATACAAGCACCCCGAGACTAAGCTGCGGTGCACACATACTCTGCTATCCATCCTGGTACATCACGTACATAAGGATCACGCATTCTGAATCTCTCAGGAATCGTTTTCAGATAACAACATCACAAAAAATGGAGGCGAACACAGTCACATCACATGGGTCACGCACATACCTGCGCACCCACGATCAGCAGACTTATTAACATCCCAATAAGTCCTTCTCTGACCTATGTTCATCGAGGTAACCAGTCTAAATCCGGGCAACACAAGGATTAGAGGGCCCTAAGCGAGCGCAAACCTCCCGTGATAGCAAGTATGGTAGGTATGTCATACACATAAAAATAATACATATACTAAGTAAGCACACATCTTAGTAATCACCATAATTATTGGTGGTACCCTTCTCATTCTCGTACCGACATATAATACTACACAATTTATATGTTCCCGATTAATATAATAATTTAGGCCGTAAATGTTCTCGCATCGTGTAGACACTCGCGTCCTAATTCATAATTCCCCTTAGGTTCAAACTACACTTCTAGGTTTTACTCCTCATTATACCTCAAATGTCCCTACTATATCAATCAATCAACAAGGGAGTGTTATCTCTACATATGACCAAGGTTACGGGAAACTTGGGATCAAAACAGGCTAAGAAGCCTAAACTGTCAGCTCGTTAGAAGTCTCGTTCGAACGAGGGTGTTCGAACGAGAGTTCGTTCGAACGAACTGGGCCTTGTAACGAGATCTCGTTCGAATGAAAGTCTTCGAACGAACATCCCTCTCGTTAGAACCCAAACTATCAACTCATTAGAAGCTCATTCGAACGAGCGACCTGGGCAGGTCTTCTAACGAGTGGCCAGATTCGAGCCCAGAAATTGCTTATTTCGTTTTTCCATCTTTTCTTCACTTATAATCTCATATAAACATTAGTCCAACAATTGTTCAAGGTTCCTAATCGTCCCTAAACATACATGGGTCACCTACTAACGTTTTTGTGGGGTTAATTCATTATAAACATCATCCAAATATCAAATCCCTTCATTTATCCCCCAAATTACATGAACATGAACCCTAAAATTTATAAATCATTAATGAGCCTAATCAAATCCGTTTTTGTTTCATCCAAAGTATATTATCATCAGATTAATCACCTACATATAATTCCTCAACAGATTCTTAAATCTCTGCATCCAATTAAATGGGTTTTCATCATACTCCAAAAATAATACAATTTATTTGAATTTCCTACGCATGGAAGAAGCATTCTCTGCAAAACAATGAAATTAAACCACTTGCCTTATTTGAATCTCTGATTTTGATGTCGATTTGATGGAGTATTCTCTCTCTCTCTCTACAGAATCCTCCTCTCTTCTCTCTCTACAAGCTTTCTTCTCCAAGTAACGATGGTGGCTAGGGTTTTTGCCTAAGGGACTTTTGGAACAATTTCTAATAACCCCCGTAGCCCTCTAATCAGTAAATGCCTGGTAATGGGTTAGTGGGTCTTTTAATTTTCCCTTTAAAACTCCTAAAATTCGTAAATTAGAAATCCCAAAAATCTAAAATTACCAAACTACCCTTATACGTTGCCGGTATGGCCTAAAAATGCCCCGGGACCCAAACTAAACCCCCGGCTAGTGTTTTCGGACTATTTCGACCCTTCCGGACGCGTTGGCGCACTCAAAATGACCATACGATTTATAGAAATAATATTCACTTTTTAATTAAAATAAATATATACCTGACGCGACTGTCACACGCGTCTCAACAAAATTCCCAAATTGCCGTATTTCAATCTCATGACAAGTCTCATAGTTCAATATTCATATATAGCCATATATACTCATTTATATCAAATACCAACTCGCATCTCGCTAGTATTTTTATCCGGATTAATTTCCAATTAATACGCATTTAATTCAATTAATCCCAAAAATAAATATCACAAAAATACGGTGTATTACATATACTGATCAAGTACCAGTCATACAGCTGGATCGGACGGCAGTCCTAGCTTAGCTCGTGTCGAAGATTGACAACCTCCAAGCTGAGGTCTGAGAGGTGCAACGAAACTAGGTTCCTATAACTTAAGAGCCCGAGGCCCTATTCCCTCGTGCTATGGGTCCGCCTGAGCCTATCTGGGTTCCCAAAGAATATCAGCATGCTCCATGTGTCCCTCCTGTCAATGGGCCACCACCTGCCCAAATTCTGATGCCAAACATTGCCCAGCCTGTGGCTAACCTGCCTATGGTCGCTGATCCAAAAGAGCAGGAGTTGAATAAAGTTAAAGGGGATCTCAAGATGCACACCAAGAATTTCAACCAAGTCAGAATCTCTGGGAATTACATAGACTACATCCACATGTCTCCTTATCCTAAATCAAGGTTACCCGAGAAGTTTAAGATGTCAAATATCGAGAAGTTCGGAGGGAGTGGACCCCGGATTGTTCATCTTCGCAATTATCATTGTTCCATGACTCTACTAGGGGCTTCTGAAGAAGTGATGGCCCAATTATTTCAACAAACTTTAAAGTATAGTGCCCTCCGATGGTTTTTATCTCTCGAGGAATCTAGAATTCATAGCTGGGAGGATGTAGCCCGAGAATTCATATCGCAGTAAAAATACAACGAAGCGATTGAGGTCACCCGTCGTGATTTAGAGCTTCTCAAAGAGAACCTTAGGGAATCAGTCAGTAACTTCATAACCCGGTGGAGGGAGCAGTCAGCTATCATGACCAATCGGCCATATGAGGAAGAACAGGTTAATATAGTGAAAAAGAACTTCTTGCCCCATGTTCGAGCGACGATGGGAGGACAGTACTATCCCCACTTCCGAGCTCTTAGTGAAGCAAGAGCAGAAATCGAGGAAAGACTTATTAAAACAAAGGTTGAACCGAAGAAGGCGTCCGGACAGTTCACCCCTAGAAACTATGACAAGCCTGCCAGTGCTACAGTCTCAACCATCAACAACATCTCTCAACCAACCACATCATGGGCACCAGAAAGCCGCCCTGTCCCCATTCGAAGGGAATACATCGAGCTCCATGCTCCCCTCTCCAAAGTTTACCAATCCCTATTAAGTCGAAACTTCATCAAACCCTTGTATCCCCATTTATTGCCAAATCCACTCCCACGAAACATCATGGTCGACGCTCATTGCACCTTTCACCAAATTGCTGGTCATACTACCGACCAATGCTTTCACCTTCGAAACATAATCCAAGATCTCATTGACCGGGGTACCATCGCCCCACTAGCCAATTCTAAGCCAAACACTACTCACAATCCACTCCCAAATCATACCAATGCCATATTCTTAGAAGAAAACCCAGATTTCGATCCCTCAACTCAAATCACACCCATATACTCTCCTAAACCTCTTCAAATTTGACCATATTTCCTCCTACACCCTACTAGCCTCGCTGATCAAGCACTGTCACTCCTTACTAGAGCATGCATCGCTGTCCGTACCCATTCTGAAAATGGAAATATGGAATTGTCAGATGTGTTAAATAAACTCCTAGAGTTCGGGCTGAAATTTCCCTCACAGATGGTCATCGATTGCCAAAGGTTTAGTACAATGTTCTCGGATGCACGAAAATTGGCCCGAGATTCAAACAAGTGGGTTGTACCAATCGATGAAGTCAACCTAGATGATGTTGTCCATATTATGGTAGAATTATTCGGGCAAACCAATAGCATGTGTAGTATCACCGGGTTACTTGACATTTTGAAGCTACAAGGGCGTTTGGTTACTTTAACCATACATATCCCCACATAATGGGAAGACTTGTATGAAGAAGCCGTTGAAGTTGTGGAATGCATTGACTTTATATGGAAAGGCATAATTATTGCCATCGGATGGGGGGAAGAATTCGAAGATTTGAGTGAATAATAAGCTTCAGGAAGAACTGGCCCAGTAGCCGACATATGTGGGATGATATCATTTGAACAACTCCTCGAAGAAATAAATAGGGTGACAGAACAACCTGAGATTGACGAGGAAATAGGATTCATGTTCTTCCCTTCTTCAATAAATCATATGACTAGATCAGGGAGACATTACAAGGTTCCAGGATCACTACCAGCAAATGACAAAGGGAAGGGCATTGAAAACCTTCCTATGCGAGAGATGACCATCGAGGAGAGCAAGATCCTCGATCAACTGAAGAAAACTCAAGCTAACATCACTCTATGGGGGATTTTCATGTCTTCCGAGCTGCACAAAAATGCTTTAATCGAGCTGCTCACTGGACCCACAGTTCATCCTTCTACCACACCAGAAGAAGCGATAAATCTGGTTGGATCCTTTACCTCTGCCCGAATGTTATCATTTTCTGAAGAAGAAATGCCCAAAATTGGCCCAAATCACAATCATGCACTCAACATCTCCGTCGAAGTTATGGGGAGGGCCGTGCCACTCTCTCTTGTCGATAACAGATCCTCCTTGAATGTATTTCCACTGAGAACCTTCAAATGTTTAGGCCTAAAAGAAAGAGACCTCGCTCCAACCTCCGCCGCTATACGTGCCTACGATAATACCCGCCGGGAGTTAATGGGATACATAAAACATGTAATAGGGGTTGGCCGTATAAACTATTTCGTCGAATTACAATTCATAGACATCCCATCTTGTTTCAACGTGTTGCTCGGACGACCTTGGCTCCACAGTATCAAGGGTGTGTCATCCTCACTCCATCAGAAATTGAAGTTCTTCGTCGACAGGCGAGTCATCACCATTTTGGGTGACGGCAAAAATGTCGAGGGTGCAAGCATCAGCAGTCCAATCCTTGAGATATAGCATGGGCAAAATTATATGCTCCTATCAGGATTCCGAGTTGAGCCACTACAATTCCCGGCAGGGGGCGGTTTCAAAGAAAGGGTTTGTCCAGAGTATGACCCTTATGGCAATGTCAATGTGATTCAGATGTTCAAAAACATGCACCTCATGCACGAATTGGGGCTAGGGCAAAGGCAGTAAGGGATACTTGAGCCTGTCGAACTAAAGAAAGTTTTCCCTCCTTGTGGCTTGGGGTATCATCCATTAGAATAAGATCTGAGAATGATCCACCAGTCTCGACCAACGAGAAGATTATACTGAATCACAAATATCACAGGAGACTCCTTGAATGGACGATTCGTCAAAGAAGGTGAAGACTTACCCTTTTACGGTTTTCCAGAACCATGGTATGACCACACAGACAAGAAGATGAAGCCTAGAATGGAGATCTTTTCCCAAGATAGCTATCCATGGGCCGAAGTTTCCAACACCGAGTACAATCGCTCTTCAAAGATATCGAAGAGACTAAGGAAAGTGATTGCGAAGATTCCTTCAACTTACAGACACTGGGGCTGGCACTCTACATGGTTCATTAAAGCACTACATCAATGGATCCATCCTATCTGATTAAAGCTGTTGAGACACCCCTCCTTAACGGGCATGCTGCGCCAGTTCTACCTCTTGAAATCTCCCCTAACCCCAACGTTTACCATGTTTCTTCTTCTGTTGTCTATCCTTGTTCAAATGTAATCGAGACCTCTTTTGATAAGGTTCTTAATGATGTTTTTCCTATCAATGAAATAAACAAAGATTTTGAGTATCTTGCTATGCCTTACATTAATTCTTTGGATTCTAATCGAACGTTTGATGATGATGATTTTGCAAATGAATAATTCTTAACTGATCTAAATAAGGTTAATAATAAAAAACATAACCGCGTTCAAGTTAGTGAAGAAGAGAATGTTGTTATTAATCTCGGTTCTAGTAACCAACTGCGCGAGATTAGGATAAGGGCCACCCTTGACGAGTATGAGCCCGCAACTCGAAGAATTGCTAAAGGAATTCGTGGATGTCTTCCCATGGTCCTATGATGATATGCCCGGCATTGATCCTGAAATAGCTCAGCATGAGATCCCCACTCTCCCAGAATACAAGACGGTTAAGCAAAAATTGAGAAAGCCTCGTACCGAATGGTTGCTCAAGGACAAAGAAGAGTTGGTCAAATAGTTGAACGTGGGCTTCATTCGTGTGATAGAATATCCCACATGGCTAGCCAACATAGTACCTGTGCCGAAATCAGGAGGGAAGGTTTGAATGTGTGTAGACTATCGAGATTTAAATAAAGCTTCTCCAAAGGATGATTACATGCTACCCAATATCGACATGATCGTAGACAAAACATCCAGTCATGCTCTCAAGTCATTCGTCAACAGGTTTATCGAATACAACCAAATCAAGATGCACGCAGACCACTAAGAAAAAACCGCATTCATCACCCCATGGGGAACCTTTTGCTACACCGTTATACCATTTGGTCTCAAGAATGCTGGGGCTACCTACCAAAGGGCTGCCACAACCATCCAGCACGGTCTGATTCACAAAGAAGTCGAGGTTTATATGGATGATATGATTATCAAGTCTAAAACTGGAGAAGGTCATGTTCCCGGTCTCCGAAAGTTCTTGGAACGACTGCGATAGTATCGGATGAGACTCAATCCACAAAAATGTGTCTTCGGTGTTACAAAAGGAAAACTCTTAGGATTCATGGTCAGTGAGAAGGGGACAAAAGAAGATTCTGCAAAGCTAAAGGCCATACTTGAGATTCCACCGCCCCGAACAGAGAAAGAAGTTCGAGGTTTTCTTAGGAAATTGCAATATATTAGCCGGTTCATCAGCCAGCTAACCTCCATATGTGAACCGATCTTCAAGCTCCTCCAAAAGGATTCATCTAAGGTTTGGAATGAATCCTTCCAAGAAGCTTTTGACCGAATAAAACAATATCTGACCCAACCTCCAGTGCTCATGCCACCATAGCCTGGTCTCCCATTGCTCCTATACCTGACCATAACTGACACTGCAGCAGGGGCTTTGCTAGCCCAATACCTTGAAGACTCCTGCAAATAAAGATCCATCTATTACGCCAGTCATAAATTAGCTGGGTACGAGGTCAACTACAATCCTTTGGAAAAGACGTGTGTCGCACTTGTCTTGGCACCCAAAAGTTGCGACATTACATGCTCGCCTTCCCAATTAAACTTATATCCAGAATGGATACCATCAAATACCTTCTTGAGAAACCTGCCTTATCCAGTTTAATCGCCCGATGGTTGATGCTCCTAACCGAGTTCGATATCGTGTACGTCATGCAGAAAGCCATTAAAGGAAGAGCCATCTCTGACTACCTCGCTGATTACCCCGTAGAAGAAGCAGATGTCTAGATCTCTGAATTCCTAGATGAAAATATCATCTACACCCCTCAAGACAACCTTCTATGGTAAATGTTCTTTGACGGCGCTGCCAACAAAAAGGGATATGGCATTGGGATACTTCTCATCTCCCCTGATGACTCCCACACTCCCATCGCCATCAAATCGGATTTCCCTTGCACCAACAACATGACGGAATATGAGGCATGCATAGTAGTCCTTAAAGTTTCTCTCAAGAAAGGTATTCAATACCTTTATGTCTACAGAGATTCTTCCCTCATCATCGGTCAAGTGCTCAGAAAGTGGAAAGTTAAGGACAAAAAAATCCAACCCTTCCATACCCACTTAGAAGAGTTAGCCTCCTGATTCTGAGATATCACCTTCCATTACCTACCTCGAGCAAAGAATAACCTAGCCGATGCTCTCGCTACCTTGTCCTCCATAGTCGACATTCCCTAAGGAATAACAATGACCCTCTTCTTAGTTCAAAAGAAAGACAAACCAACCCACTACTATAATATTGAGCTTGTCTCCACCGAAGATCCCGAACTAGCCGACTGCTGGTACTATGATATTTGGTGACTCCTTAAACATGGTAGGTATCCCGAGGGTTCCAATAAGAAAGACTGAACGACCCTCCGAAGACTAGATGCCCAGTACATCATCTGTCATAAAGCTCTACTCAAGAGGAACTTCGATGGAACTCATCTACACTGTATCGCAGGGGCTGAGATTGAAAAGATAAAGTAGAAGTTCCACAGCGGGGAATGCAAGCCCCACATGAATGGTCACATGCTTAAAAAGAAGATCATCCGACATGGCTACTACTGGACCACCATGACCCAAGATTGCACCGCTTATGTCTGGAGATGCCTCAAATGCCAACAGTTCTCTAATCTTCAACACCTGCCTCCGCGAGAATTATACAACATGACCTCTCCCTGGCCATTCTCCACCTGGGGTGTCGACATAATAGGGAAGGTTACACCAAAGGATTCAAACGAACATGAGTTCATCCTAGTTGCCATTGATTACTTCACCAAATGGGTCTAAGTTGAGTCATACACAGTATTGAATGCGAATAAAGTGGCCGAATTCCTCGAGAAAAATATGGGGTCCCGCATGAGTTAGTGTCAGATAACGGGTTGCACTTCGAAGTAGAAGTCACAGAAGTAGCCAACGAGTACGGGATTCAGAGACACAAATCTTCTCCCTACCAACCTCAGATCAATGGTACAGTTGAAGCCGCCAACAAGAACCTCAAAGCCATTATCAGAAAGATGACCGGAAGCTGTAGGGATTGGGCCGATCGGATCCCAAACGCCCTCTGGGGCTATCGAACCTCAATCCGAACTCTACTGGGGCTACCCCTTACACTCTGGTCTACGAAATGGAAGCAGTCCTACATGTGGAGCTAGAAATACCCTCGCTACGCATCATGCTCGAAAGCAAAGTTAGTGAAGAAGACTGGTGCCAAAGCCGTCTCGATGAGATAACACTCCTAGATGAAAGTAGATTGAAAGATCTTTACCACATACAGGGGTACCATCGCCGAATAGCGCGATCATTCAACAAGAGAGTCAAGGACCGTGGTGTCCGGGAGGGGGATTTAGCCCTCAAGGAGATAATAGAACCCATCTGAGACCCCAGAGGGAAATTCAAGCCCAATTGGAACGGCCCCTACATTGTGAAGAAAATCTTATCCGGCGGTTCCGCCATGCTCACTGACCTAGATGGGGAGGAGATGGCTCGTCCAGTCAATCGGATCGTCTCAAGAAATTCTAGCCCAAGTCCGGAATCTCGGCGCGCTACGACTCTTCTCATCTCCCTTCTATTCTAAAAAAAATCTCTTCATTTCCCTCTACCCAGAACTACGTGGGCCTGATCCTCTGCAAAAAAAAACCATTTTTCAAGAAAAACAAAAAAAAATTTAAAATCCCCAGAGGCACGTAGGCAGCTCATACATCTTACAGGAGTACGGCCCTTTCTTTTTCATAAAATACTATTCTTTTCTTATCTCCGAGAACGGCAGATACTTCTAACAAATAATTGAACAAAAGGATTATATATGCCTGAGCGATCAGTATAGATAATTTAAAAATACAAAATTCATCGAAAGGCACAACTGGATGATCAGAAACTTGCTTATTTCATTAATACGAAATTACTGCATAGATTACATAAGAAAAGGAACGGATAACTCCCTTCCCCCTACAGCCATAAAAAGCCAAATAAAATCCCCACATCTATTCCCCATTACATAAATAAAATTTCCAAGAGTTTTACCCACAGCTACCAGAGGAGCCTGCACCCTCATCATCTACATCTTGGGGTCCCCAAATTTCCCCTGCCTGAATAGAGTGCTGTAAACACTCCATGGACCGATAAGCCTGAACCAACTTCGAAAAAACAACAACACCCTCTTCCACGGTGTTAAATAAAATAAAACACCTTTGTCCAGTCTCCACTGCCAACAACTTGTTGACTACTCTCCTCCATAACCACTTCATATAATCCTCAGGGACATGCCAAACTCTCCCGACAGACTGAGAGGGACGGGTCGAGGGATGCCGATCCTCCCACAGAGATCCGAGCAATAGATGCAGGTGCTCGATCAAAACGTCTATCGGAAAGAAATTTAGTGTCCGAGGAGGCACAACCTGTGCCCAGCCAAATTTGCGCAGAAGCCGCCAAGGGAAATAAAAAGAGGTCTGTCTGAGACCAACTAGCCGCACATATGAGTACTCTCCTAGATCTAGAACAGGCTGCAACTACCCTCACCAAGGCACTGACTAATACAGAATTCGAGCCCCATTCTCCACAAACTAGTTTTCCCAGCTTTCAATATCCATGCCAACATAGAAGAAGTGACGCAAAAAGTAGTTGGGTACAACAGATAAAGGATATTCGGGAGGAGTCACCAAGCGGAGTCTTTCAGACAACCATATGAACAGCATCACGGGGCTACCCCTCAAAAAGTCAGAACGACCTTCTTGCTAGGAATCCAGACCATTCAGCGTCTCCGCTAGTATCATCGTCGCAGGATTGCGACGGTATGACATCCACAAAGTAATGGCTGCAAGTTGCGGGTCCACCAGCAGTTCCCCCAGTCACCAGCAATAATTTTGAAACCAGTCCCTGAGCAACGGCTCCAACATAGCCAGCATCACCTACTTCCCTCAAATGCACGGACAGCAACACCGCCGAGAGGGAGATCTTTCCTCCAGCAGCCAGTGACCTGTTCGCCGAAGGTGAAATATGAAGAAGCCCGACCAACATACCCTTAGGAGAACAGGAAAATTCGGGCAAAGCCGCAGCAACACTGGGAGTTATACCCACCGTGGAAGAAAAATCCTCGTAGGTAGGACAAACTTCATCCAACCCAAAGCGGAATACATGGTCTTCGGGGCACCAGAATGGTACCGCTGCCATCAACATGTTCCACTCAATAGGCCGATTGCACCACAAGGAGACTCGATGCATGTCAAAAGCATCATAGTCGACATTATAAGAGAACATTTCTTCCAAGGCTTAAAGGTAGTTAGCAAACTCAATGCTACCAGGGAGAGCCATCTTACAAAGCTAAGAGATAGTGGGCAAGTAAGTAAGAATGCGAAGGTGTGATGAAAACACTCCACCCTTCCCCCTTTTTATAATTGAGAACCCTCACAAGAGACATAATCCCTCCATAAATCGGAGGTAATCCTACCCCAAAAAATACAAAAGGCTGAAGAGGGTACCAATCAAAGCTTTGAATTGTTGGAACTGGTGTCGATAGGGAGGACAGGGTCTTGTCGATCGGCAACCCCCCATTTTTAGAAATTCCCCTTTTTTCCTCTTTTGTCAAATCAGAAAACTCAATAAAAGTAAATTGATATTCTCGACAGAATTTCAAAATCCCTTTTCCTCCTTATATAATTTCCCCTTTCAATTAAAAACTTTCAGTCAAAAATTCCAAAAATACTCCTTTTTACGGTCTCAGCAGCAAAGTAAAAAGCTCATGTGCATGCATTCATTCATTAATAGAAGATAATAAAAAACTCCATTGCATTTCATCTATTTGTTTTTGTGTTACATCAATTGTGCAGGAAGAAAAAGTAAAAAACAACGGGACTCAGCCCGAACCCACATTCTCTCTCTCTCTCTCTCTCTCACCCACCTTTCTCTCTAAGAGCTTCCACCCCTGCGACGTGCTCTCTTTCCCCTACGACTAGACGATGGACCGTCACTACCCGAGCCAGAGTCTTCTCCGGACGAAGCAGATGGCACCAAGAAAGAAGGATCAAGAACCGCATCCCAAATATGGGCAGTCGCCAAAGATATCCAGTCTTTGATGTCTCTTAACCAAGTGGTCGACACTCGGACTTGCTGCAAGAAAAAGGAAAAATCAGTATCAAAGCAGAGATGACAAAAACATAAAAGAAAGAAAGAGAAGAACAAAAAGGTATACCGCAGGTCGGAGGATCTCCTCTGTCAAACCCAACTCCTCCGGATACATCGCATGAGGACGATGCAACATAGGCACTATCCCTCCATCAGCCCGCCAGATGTTATATGAAGGAGTGTGCAATCGCACGAAAGGTACCTCTGAAGTCGCAGCCACCGCAAATGCCATCGGACCACTGCAGATGCCGTCGGACCGCCGCCACTGTGGGAAGATCCCACCACCCTACTGGAACCCGCTGGAGGGAAAGGAAGGGCATCATATATGCTGGGCGCCATCAACCAGCTCGTCACAAAGTACATATAGTCATACGGTGCAGCCGTATCAGTGTACAATAAATAGGACTAGCCGATCATCATCGCGATCCTCGTATCCTCTGACAATAGTCTCTCCTGCCTCATAGACGTAGGAGGCTGTGCAGGTGGCACCACCACCTCCTCCTCAACAATCTGGCAAACCACCCTATCCCCGAGATACCAAGAATGGCCGAACTCATGCGCCAGCAAATGCCTCATCTTCACGTTCACCGCGGTCATCCCCGCATCCTGAATGGCTGTCCCCCAGGGATAAAAGGTCACCTGAAAATCTCCAAGCAGGCATAAATCAATACAAAATCAGAAGGTGAAAAAACCAAGACTGAAATGGAAAGAGTCTTACCCTACCACTGGTCAGGTCATTCAAAACCTGGCGCACCGCCTCCAGAGAGAGATCCCTTCGACTGCCGATTGGCCTTATGCCATCGATACAATCACCAGGAGTCCCCAACAGTGTCTTCCTTCAAAGCGATCAATGGGGTATTATACCCAATCACCTCATAAAACCACGTATGTCAATGATAAGAGTTCACAAACAAAAAAGAGACGCATAAGGAAAATGCGAATGCATGAAAGGAAAATTATAATCCATGAAAAGAAATATGCAAACTGAAGAATACCTCAAGAAGGTACAAGGCTCTAATAAAGGTCTGCGGGCAGCACCGACTGAATGCATCCAGAGAAGAGTAGACGGTAGCCAAAGTCAGACTCCCCCAATCATAGAAATGGATGTTCGAAAACATCCTCAGGTACGACAAGAACCACAAATAGACGACGTCGCCGCTCGACGCCACCATGAAACCTCCGCACACCAGCAAAATAAATAACCGGTCCATTTTCCTTACTTGCAACCCGTCCTCCACATCAATCACCCTGCCCAACAGAACATCCGTCAGTAGGGACAGCCGAATAGAATCCCCAGAAACTATCCTCGCTACATCACCAAGTGTCGCACGCACTGCCTACGGTCTCACCCATAAAGAGCGATCCACCTCTATTTTCTATCCATCACAAACCAGCCCCAATAGCTACTGCACGTCTATGGGAGTCACAGTCATCTCCCCGAAGATGAAATGGAAGGTGTGGGTAGTATCCCACCACCTCTCCCTCAAAGCGCACAGGACCGCTGTCGAATGAGGCATCTCATCCAGCGCAGATGCGAACCTCCCAAAACCTGCTGATGATACCACCCAACGTACCACAGGTGGGAGATGCTCCCAGACATCCCTAAACCCCGTCGTCCTGTGGGCGCGCATGTTCTTCAAAGAAATATCAGACGAGAAAAAGAAAAAATTCTCATTAGAAGTCAATATAGAAAGAAAAATCACTAAAAAGAAAGGAATGCCAAAGGTCGGGTTACTTACATAACTGCCAGGATTCACTCTCGAAGACCGATGATGCGATGGCTCCCGCAGCAAAGTCTGCTCATCCGCAATAAGCTTAAACGCATCAGAGGAGTTATCATTCCCCAAATCAAGAGGAGCCCTGTCCCTCCACTCCACATTCACCCAGTCATTAACGGTCAACCACTCTCTGTGGACTGCAGTGCTCACAAAAGTGGCCATTTCTTGAAGATCGGAATGCTAGAACGATTTTCAGAGGAATCGCCGAAAGAGAGAAAGTAAAGAAGCTGTGAAAAAATGAAGGGATTCGCCCCCTTTATATAGGATGCCAAACGCCATGCCGATCGGCACTGACCCCAACCATACCGATCGGCACTGACTCCTTACCTTCCCGAGGTAGTCCAAAAGTCTGTGCCACTACCGAATGGCACCCCTCATACCATGCTGATCGGCACACCCTTAAATTTCGTACATTAATTCCCAGAAAATACCAGAAAGCCCCGAAAAATCCTCAAAAAATTCCTAAAAATCCCAAGAAGGATGTAGAACATTTTCACCAGGAAAATTTCGCATTCCCTCAAGCGGAACCCCTATTTCCAAGAAAAATCCTCAAAAACCAAGTGAATCTCCTCCCGGAAAAGCCCCGAAGGATCTTTAAGGATCGCCTGATCACTTCCCCATCGAAGTTTTTACAGCACCAAAATTGGTTGTTCCCCCCCTGCGAGGCCTCCTAGAGAAACAAAAGCTTCCCCAGCTATCAGTTCCCCAACTCAGATCAAAATCACAAGACACTTTCTCCAGCATAATCAAAATCCAATCTTTATCCACTCGGTCTTGGATCATCACCTGCGTTAGGTTAGAATTGACCTCGCTCTTGGATTGTCACCTGAGTTAGGTCCGAATTGACCTCAGCCCTCTGTCGCCACCACTCTTAGGTTAGAATTAACCTCTGTCTTAGATCATCACCTGAGTTAGGTCAGAATTGACCTCGATCCTCGATCGTCACCACTCTTAGGTTATAATTGACCTCGGTCTTGGATTGTCACCTGAGTTAGGTCAGAATTGACCTCGGTCCTCGGTCCTCACCACTCTTAGGTCAGAATTGCCCTCGGTCTTAGATCGTCACCTGAGTTAGGTCAGAATTGACCTTTGCCCTCGATCGTCACCACTCTTAGGTCAGAATTGAACTCGGTTATTAGATCTTCACCCTAAACTCGCAGAATTGGCTTTAACCCACAGAATCGGTCACCCTCATCACTTAAGCCTGCAGATCTGGCTTTGACCCACAAAATTGTTCATCCCTAGCACACCCCTCAGGTCCTCAGAATCGTCCTCGACCCTTTGAATCGATCATACTCCATCAAAAGCATCATGTGGTGTCTATTCGACGGTTATCATTTGTTCCAAACTCACCCGTCGAGGGGCTCTGTACACACCCCATTCTATTACCCCTAACTCTCCTTATATTCCTAGTACCTCCCTTAATCACTACAAACCTAGGTCATACCCCGAGTATTGACCTAGAAGCCATCGGGCACTCCTAGGCTTCGTTTGACCAAAAATTCAAACTCTTCATCTCGACTAAAGCTAAATTAATCTTTGAAGGGAACTAAAATCCCTTTCCAACGGTCCATCCTGTGCGCAATTCCGACTTACCATGCAGACAAATGATCCGATTATGTCTGAAACTTGATTTAGAGGCCACCGGGCGCTCTCGAGCTCTGTTTGACCTAAGTCAACTCTTCATCTAGATCGAGGCTAAATGAATCTTTGAAGGGCACTGAAACCCCTTTACAATGGTCCCCTCAATGTTCGATTTCGACTTACCATGCGAACGAACGATCCGTTTGGCCCCAAGAGGTCACCGAATGCTTCTAGGGCCCGGTTAAACAAAGTCAAATCCCCAAATTGGGTCAAACTCCTTGGAATGTCAAAGTACATCTCCTAACCTTTCCAACGGTCCACCCCATGCACGATTCAGAATTACCATGCGGACGAATGAACCATTTGCGTCCGAATGATTCCCCGTCCAATGGACCGACAAATGCTTCCGAGCCATATTTGACCCAAAGTCAACTCCCGAACTCGGGAGAGTTCCAAAGGACTTTCAAAGGTATCTAAATTACCTTTCCAACGGTCTACCTTATATGTAATTCTAACCAACTATTTTCCCTCGGCAGCCAATTTTCTGAAAAGGCCTGAAACACACTACCAGATGGCGGGTTCCAGACCCTGCCTATCGGTAGGTGCCGATAGGCAGGACCAGGTCTATGCTGATCGGCAATGACCTAGGCCTATAAAAGGAGGCCTTCACCTCATTTGCAAGGGGATCCCAGATCTGATAAAAATTTCCCTTAGCGAATCCCAAAACCTCTCTCGAAGACAGCGCGATTTCAACATCCAAATCCCTTTCTAACTTCCACTTTTCATCATCCTTTCCATCAAACTTGGTCAATTATCCACTCTCCATCATCATCCAAGTGCAAGGGCTGCTCTCCAGCATTCAAGATCAAGCTCAAGATCTTCAAGAAAGTCCAACTTTCTCAACTTTCTCTTCAAATTCTCTTAAATTCTCAATAACTTGTTTTATTAATTAGCACTTTTATTATCTCAGCTCACACATCCTAATATACTTTTTATTTAGTATTATTGCACATCTCTCATTTTCATATAAATAAAACCCAAAAAATAAGAAAAAGAGGGTTTGCTCATAAATTCCAAATAGGGATTCCTATACTTTTCTCACACTTTTCTCACAACTAAAACACTTTTTCTACACACACACACACTCACAAATAAGAGATCCCCCATTTGGATTTATGGGATAAACCCCACCCCTTATTTTGTATGCGAACTACATGGACTTTTGATGCCTTTATAGGCTACGTAGGCATCTCGGGGTAAAACCCAAGACTCGAGTCCTATTCTCACTTTCTCCTTCATTTTCTATCTTCTCAAAAATCCAATTTTCTTATATTCTATATACTTGTTCTTAGTGACGTATTACTCCTTATACTTTATCGTTCCATTATAACGATCAACGTAAGGGTAATCGCATAAATCTTATTTTCTAATATTATTTTTATACCGTCCTACGTATGACTCATTTTATCTCTTCCATGATACAAGTCGAGGATTCCTATCTCCACTACATATATACACATGCACACATATCATGGGGAAAATAAAAAGGGAAAATACCAAACATCCATGAGAGACCGAAAGGGAGGAATGGGTGCCTAACACCTTCCCATTTCGTAACTTAGCCTCCGAACCCTTCTCGAATCATTTTGGTTTCGTGTGCACCAGTATGTCTTTGGATGCCGTCCTTCGGGATGGCTTCCCCTTTTTTCTTTTGTCTGTTTTGAGTAAAATAGACAGGCAACTCTAAATCTCTCTACATTTTTACACCTCATCTCAAACGACGCCGACTGAAGCGATCCTGAGAGGTACGCGCGGGACCCGACGATCCTTCTTTCACGCGCCCGCCCGCGGCGAGGATCGGGGATGTACATATATATGTGTACACAATAGATACAAGCTAAGTATAAGTACACACATATAGATATAAACACCAAAATGTCACAAAACTAAATAACATAAGATTTCCACACACTTATAGCATAAATGTGTCATATGGAAACGGAAGTGTTGGGGTGTGATCAAGATACCAATGAATTAAAACCCAATGATTTAAACATGTTCACGTAGTTCGCAATTGATTGTAAAACTTTAACAACTGTAATTTAGCCTTTATGTGACGGGATAAAGTGAACTAATGTACAAACAAATACAATGAATACAAGCCTAGCATGTTGATGATTCTACAAACCAATAGAGTCATGACATTGAAAGAGCAACTAGGATAAATAGACATTGCGTAAACCGTTGATATACCTTCAAAACTCCATCAATAAGAATATATATTATTCTTTTGAATGAATATATCAATCAAACATAGGCCTTGGCAATTATTTTTCTTTTTAATACCATATTTTCTTTTGGGCCTTTGGACCACGTATTTCTTTTAGGTCCAATCCAAACGGTGGCTTACTATTCGCAAAGGATAATAAATCCTTTTGTAGCCCTTCCCCGTGAACAATTATATATATTAATTTTTTTATATCACACAAATCTCACGTGGAACGTATTTTGACATGCACTGGTCCTCCTAGGTCACAAATATGTAGATAACAAGATTGGTAGGAGAACACCTCACAAAGCTCAAATATAACATGTGATGTTAAGATTCAAAAAGCTCGTGCATGTGTGTAAAGGCATATAAAAGTGAATCCATTAAGCAAGTAAA
Organism: Sambucus nigra; assembly: GCA_949130495.1. NCBI lineage: Eukaryota > Viridiplantae > Streptophyta > Magnoliopsida > Dipsacales > Adoxaceae > Sambucus > Sambucus nigra. The sequence continues at coordinate 315,122,898 of OX422219.1, read as the reverse complement.
ACTTAAGCTACTCCATGTAAGCATGATAAATAACATTTTAAGGATTAAAATTCTAACCAAAAGTTCTAGTCACATGGAAGCGAAATGAGGATTCAAACATAAACATATGCCACAAAATATGTGTAAAAACAAAATTCACAAAAAAAATAAAATATTTTTGAGTTTTTGAAATTTTTAACCAAAAAGAAAAATATATACTCAAACGACAAACAAAAATCATTTGTTTTTTTCATTAAGCTTAAATTACCAAGAGATGAAAACCCAAATGATAAACAAAATTATTTTTGTATTCTTCATTTAATGCAAACAAAAATGAAAGAAATATAATACAAAAGATAAATAAAAATCATTATTCTAGCATGTGATTAAGCATGGAGCATATACTAGAAAATGATTAAACATGAATACACCTAGCAATGATATATAATATGAAGAACAAAAATCTAGAGTATGCACACAAAACTAACACATTCAACCTTTAGACTTTACAAGGGAGGTCTCATGTGAAAGCAAATGAGAATCAACAAATCTAATATCTAGCGCGTCTAAGAATGATTTTCGAACCCATATATATGTATATTTAAAATGATCGAATATGAAAATTGATGAAATCCTAGACATAGACTTCCTAGGACTTCTTTTAAGATCAAAACCAAATGACCTAAGGTGACCTTTCCTACCACAATGCAAGAATGTGAAAACACAAGGAATGATACCTACAGTGTGACCATTTCTAAAGTCCTTGGATAAAGTCGACCCTCTAAAACAAACAATGGTCTTAGCTTTAGCAACGAAAGTATTTGAACAAGATGTGCTAGAACCATTACTACAACTACTCGGGTCTTGTAAATCATTTTTCATTTTTAGAATTTCAAACTCAAGTAATAAATTAGACTCCTCAAATTTACGGGACTCCTTCTTTAAATTTTTAATAACTCCTAGAAGATTATCATGCTCCCCCTCAATGTGAGCAACATGTCCCTAAGAGTCTTTTCTCGACAATCACTCGCTTTCTTGGAATTTTCTAAAATATTAAAATTGTGATTCATGTCCATGAGCTTTTAACGAAAAATATCTTTTTGAGTTAGGGAGATTTGCAAAAACTCAACTTTAGTTTTAAAACAAGAATTTTCATTTTCAAGAAATTTAATTCTTTTTGCAAATCTCAAATTTAATTCTCCTAATTTTTCATTGTACTTATTAAGCTCATTAAATTCCTCTCGAATAGAAAAAACTTCATTATCATTAGAAATGGACAAATTATCATTAAGGTGTCCCATCGAGAGATACAAAAAAATAGAGAGTGAGTGAAAATTGAACCACTTAAAAATACAAGGAGCACAAAAATTATGGAACCCGAAAAATGGATCTTTAGCGCGATAAATTAGCGCTCCGGCTCTGATACCACTTGTTGGAACACGAGGGCCCCAATTTTAAAATCTTTTCATAAAAAGTAATTTCCTTTTATGAGATGCGGAAGCGTAAGATGATTCAATTAGACAACAAATTTAAAATCCTTTTCAAATTAAAATTAAACAACGTGAAATTAAATTAAAACACACACAAATTTAATTTCACTCAAACCAAATTATTCCAAGTCCTAGAAAATTTGCCTAAGTCATATTTCTCAATTTAACCAAATTAGGCCAAACCAATTTTACCAAATTAAATTAATGACTTGAATTAACTACACATTACCCAATATTTATTTAGCACCAAATTAAACATGTAGTGATTCAACCAAATTTTATCTTTTTACCTAATCATGCATTCTAGGTGAGTATTGCGAAAGATAAAATAAACAATGAATCACTACGCCACGATGTATGAGGAAAAACCCATAACGAGAAAAAACCTCGGACGACCCTAGCCTTAAGTTCACTAAGTATGATTTTAAAATTACAAGACATATGACTTACTTTCTCGACTCGACCCCTTTCAAGCCTTGACGCGTCTTCTTGTAAACACCTCCGCCTACTCGACAACCCTGGAGCTCCACCGGAATATCGGAATCCACCAATGAGATAATAGGTACACCGTCAACCACACATGGTTCCTTTCACCATGTGAGAATGCCGCAACAAAAAAAACTTCTTCTTCTTTGTGGTATTTAGAAGCAAACCCAATCTTCTCATCAAACGGATGTAGAGATAAACCAGTGACAAACACTTCAAGCAAAGATATATATAAAGAAACTTGTAATAGATAAACAATGGGTGAAAAATAAGTGTTTAAAAGATATTTCTTGAGAAACAACAACACTTAAACAATGAATTTTTCTTTTTGGAATTATTCTCTCAAACTCTCTCTTGGAGGTTGTAGGATATGAAAATGTTAATTAGAAAAAGTTGGTTCCCACACATATTATGTCAGCCTAAAAAGTTAGTGGGAAAGTGGGAAAAAACTGCTCAAAATTGCCAATTAATTGTTCGTGCCAAAACTCGTTCGAACGAGATTTTCGGTCGAACGAAGTGTCATTCGAACGAGCCTTCTGACGAAGTTCCAGTGTTAACTCCTTAGAAATATCGTTGGAAACCTCGTTCGAAAGAAACTTCGAACGACATTCCAGTGGCCAATGTGGGAATTCGTTGGCAAACTCGTTCGAACGACATTATTGTTCGAACGACAAACTCGTTCGAACGACAATTCGAAAGAATTTCCAGAAAGTTGAAAATTTTAGTTTTAGACCAGAAACTTTATATACTTTATTTTAAAGTTTTAATAAAATCTTTCTGAAAATAAACAACAGTTTAAAATAAAGTTCGCCCAATAAAAATGTTCCAAGCTCCAATATATTTATTCAAACGCATTCGTACCTTAGGAGTAAACAGAACATTGTTCATGACGTAGAAACGAGGCACAATAAACTCGGCATTTGATGAAGCTTTAATATCTTGGCCACTACGTATTCAACTTTAGTATGTCATAGGCTTGGAGGATGATCAATAACTCTATCCTATGACTCAAACTTTTTTGTCCAGAATTGAGCCAAAACCATAAATGACTCAATTGGAAATTTGTGTCCTTATAATTCTCCCCCTTTGGCTATTCTGGGACAAAAACCAAAAAAAATCCTAAAGGGCTATCAAGCTCTTCTAGACAGACAAAAATGTCCCACTCAAAATTAAAATACAATGCTTGACTCAAGCAACCCAAGGATCAATATCTTTGTCGATGATGAAAGTTGCTTTTTTGAATAATTCCTGCACCCTTAAGCAAACTATCAAACGCATAGGGAATATCAAAATATTAAATGCAATTAAAATAAGCACTCCTCCTAAATCAATTCTCCCGTTTATCAAACAAATGACGTACTTAGAAAGACGTCTCCCCCTAAGATAAATCTCCCCCAAACTAAGATACCATTACAATAGGATTAGATACCATTTCTCCCCTATCATCCTCCCCCTTTTTGTTCAGGAATAGACAAAGGTTAAAGAATAAAAAATTAACTTATCTTCCTCAATGAAAGAAAATACACCCCTTAAACTAAACAAGGGATACATATAATGGGATAACAAACTAAACATGCATTAGTGAATAAAGTGATGAGAACATTAAAGCACATAGGCAATGAAATCATAACTAATCCATACAAATGAATACAAACTATGATACGAAAACAAATGATACCAAATTAACAAATAAGATTATAAGCATGTGATATCAAACAAACTACGCAACAAATACGGTACCAATTATTAATTGAAGCATAAATGGACTAGCTAAACATGGCAAAGATTTAAACAAAATATCATATATATGTACACACAACAGATACAAGCTAAGTATAAGTACACACATATAGATATAAACACCAAAATGACACAAAACTAAATAACATAAGATTTCCACACTCTTATAGCATAAATGTGTCATATGGAAACGGAAGTGTTGGGGGGTGAACAAGATACCAATGAATTAAAACCCAATCACTTAAATGTGTTCACGTAGTTCGCATTTGATTGCAAAACTTTATCAACTAGAATTTAACCTTTATGTGATATGATAAAGTGAACTAATGAACAAACAAACACAATGCATAGAAGCCTAGCATGTTGATTATTCTACAAACCAATAGAGTCATGACATTGAAAGTGAAACTAGGATAAACGAACATTGTGTAACCGTTGATATACCATCCAAACTCCCTCAATAAGCATATATATTATTCTTTTGAAATAATATATCAATTAAACATAGGACTTGGAAATTATTTTTCTTTTTAATGCCATATTTTCTTTTGGGCCTTTGGACCACATATTTCTTTTAGCCAAATCCAAACGGTGGCTTACTATTCGCAAAGGATAATAAATCCTTTCGGAGCCCTTCGCTGTGCACAATATATATATATATATATATATATATATATATATATATATATATATATATATATATATATATATATTATATCACACAAATCTCACATGCAACGGATTTTGACATGCACTAGTCCTCCTAGGTCACAAATATGTAGATGAAAAGATTGGTAGGAGAACACCTCATAAAGCTCAAATATAACATGTGACGTTAAGATTCAAAAAGCTCGTGCATGTGTGTAAAGGCATATAAAAGTGAATCCATTAAGCAAGTCAAACTTAAGCTACTCCATGTAAGCATGATACAACACATTTTAAGGATTAAAATTCTAACCAAAAGTTCTAGTCACATGGAAGCGAAATGAGGATTCAAACACAAACATATGCCACAAAAACTGTGTAAACCCAAAATACACACAAAATAAAATCTTTTTGAGTTTTTGAAATTTTTAACCAAAAAGAAAAATATATACTCAAACGACAAACAAAAATCATTTGTTTTTTATTAAGCTTAAATTACCAAGAGATGAAAACCCAAATGATAAACAAAAATATTTTTGTATTCTTCATTTAATGCAAACAAAAATGAAAGAAATATAATACAAAAGATAAATAAAAATCATTATTCTAGCATGTGAGTAAGCATGGAGCATATACTAGAAAATGATTAAACATGCATACACCTAGCAATGATATATAATATGAAGGACAAAAATCTAGAGTATGCACACTAAACTAACACATTCAACCTTTAGACTTTTCAACGGAGGTCTCTTGTGAAAGCAAATGAGAATTAACAAATCTAATATCTAGCGCGTCTAAGAATGATTTTCGAACCCATATAGATGTATATTTAAAATGATCGGATTTGAAAATTGATGAAATGCTAGACATAGACTTCCTAGGACTTCTTTTAACATCAAAACAAAATGACCTAAGGTGACCTTTCCTAACACAACGCAAGCATGTGAAAACACGAGGAACGATACCTACGGTGTGACCTTTTCTAAAGACCTTGGATAAAGTCCACCCTCTAAAACAAACAATGGTCTTAGATTTAGCAATAGAATAATTTGAACAAGATATGCTACAACCATTACTACAACTACTCGAGTCTTGTAAATCATTTTTCATTTTTAAAATTTCGGACTCAAGTAATAAATTAGACTCCTCAAATTTACAGGACTCCTTGAAATTTTCAATAACTCCTAGAAGGTTATCACGCTCCCCCTCAATATGAGCAAACATGTCCCTAAGACTCTTTTCTCGACAATCACTCTCTTTCTTGGAATTTTCTAAAATATTAAAATTATGATTTATGTCCATGAGCTTTTCACGAAAAATATCTTTTTGAGTTAGGGAGATTCGCAAAACCCAACTTTAGTTTTAAAACAAGAATTTTCATTTTCAAGAAATTTAATTCATTTTGCAAATCTCAAATTTAATTCTCTTAATTTTTCATTTCACTTATTAAGCTCATTAAATTCCTCTCGAATAGCAAAAACTTCATTATCCTTAGAAGTGGACATATTACCATTAAGGTGTCCCATCGGGATATACAAAAAAATAGAGACCGAGTAAAAATTGAATCACTTAAAAATACAAGGAGCATAAAAATTATGGAAGCCGAAAAATGGATCTTTGACTTGATAAATTAGCGCTCCGGCTCTGATACCACTTGTTGGAACACAAGGCCCCTAATTTTAAAATCTTTTCACAAAAAGTAATTTCCTTTTATGAGATGCGAAAGCGTAAGATGGTTCAAATAAACAACATATTTTAATTCCTTTTCAAATTAAAATTAAACAACGCGAAATTAAATTAAAACACACACAAATTTAATTTCACTCAAACCAAATTAATCCAAGTTCTGGAAAAATTTTCTAAGTCATATTTCTCTATTTTACCAAATTAAGCCAAACCAATTTTACCAAAATAAATTAATGACTTGAATTAACTACACATTACCCAATATTTATTTAGCACCATATTAATCATGTAGTGATTAAACCAAATTTTATGTTTTTACCTAAGAATGCGTTCTCAGTGAGTATTGGAAAAGATAAAATAAACAATTAATCACTACGTCGCGATGTATGAGGAAAAAACCACAACGGAATAAAACCTCGGACGACCCTAGCCTTAAGTCCACTAAGTATTATTTTACAATTACAAGACAAATGACTTACTTCCTCGACTCGACCCCTTTTAAGCCTTGACGTGTCTTCTTATAAACACCTTCACCTAGTCGACAACCCCGGATCTCCACCGAAATCTTGGAATCCACCAATGAGACAATAGGTACACCGTCAACCACACATGGTTCCTTTCACCATGTAAGAATGCCGCAGCAAAACAAACTTCTTCTTCTTCTCTGTGGGATTTAGAAAAAAACCCAAACTTCTCTTCAAACGGATGTAGAGCTAAACCGGTGCCAAAAACTCCATGCAAAGATATATATAAAGAAACTTGGAATAGATAAACAATGGGTGTAAAACAAGTGTTTAATAGATTTTTCTTGAAAAACAACAACACTTAAACAATGAAATTTTTCTTTTTGGAATTATTCTCTCAAACTCTCTCTTTGGAGGTTGTAGGATATGAAAAAGTTAATTAGAAGAACTTGGTTCCTGCACATATTAAGTCTGCCCAAAAAGTTAATTGGAAAAGAAGTGGGAAAGTGGGGAAAAAACTGCTCAAAACTACCAATTAACTGTTCTCGCCAAAACTCATTCGAACGAGATTTTCATTCGAATGAAGTCTCGTTCGAATGAGCCTTCTAACAAAGTTTCATTGTTAACTTGTTAGAAATCTTGTTGGAAATCTCGTTCGAACTTCATTTTCGTTCGAGCGACACTTCGAATGACATTCCAGTGGTCAATGTGGGAACTCATTGGCAAACTCCTTCGAACGACATTATTGTTCGAATGACAAAATCGTTCGAATGACAATTCGAACGAACTTCTAGAAAGTTGAAAATTTTAGTTTTAACCCAGAAACTACTCCTTCGAACGACATTATTGTTCGAATGACAAACTCGTTCGAACGACAATTCGAACGAACTTCCAGAAAGTTGAAAATTTTAGTTTTAACCCAGAAACTTTATATACTTTATTTTAAAGTTTAAATAAAATATTTTTGAAAATAAACAATAGTTTAAAATAAAAGTTCACCCAATAAAAATGTTCCGAGCTCCTATATATATTAAAATGGATTCATACCTTAGGAGTAAACGGAACATTATTGATGATGTAGAAATGAGGCACAATAAACTCGGCATTTGATGAAGCTTTAATATCTTAGCCGCTACGTCTTCAACTTTAGTATGTTATAGGCTTGAAGGATGATCAATAACTCTATCCTAGGACTCAAACGTTTTTGTCCGGAATTGAGCCTAAACTACAAAGCACTCAATTGGAAATTTGTGTCCTTATAATTCTCCCCTTTTGGCTATTCTGGGATAAAAACCAACAAAAATCCCAAAGGGCCGTCAAGCTCTACTAGACTGATAAAAATGTCCCACCCAAAATAAAAATACAATGCTTGACTCAAACAACCCAAGGATCAATATCTTTGCTGATGATGAAACTTGCTTTTTAGAAGAATTTCTTCACGCTTAAGCAAACTATCAAACTCATAGGGAATAATAAAATATTAAATGCAATTAAAATAAGTACTCCTCTTAAATTAATTATCCCTTTTATCAAACAAATGACCTACTTAGAAAGATGTCTCCCCCTAAGATAAATCTCCTCCAAACTAAGATACAATTACGATTGGATTAGATACCATTTCTCCCATATCAAGTTCCTAGGGAAGTGCTTCATTTGTGGTCCACATGGTCACAAGAGGAGAGATTACACACAGAAGGGTAGGGCGCAGAAGGAGGGACAATAGGTTACTCTACCCTGTAGCACCAGCACCATAATCCCCTCACCAGCAGTAGGGAAGGATTAACTACAGGCATGTGTATAACGTCCGGGACATAAATACCGATGCCACCTTCACCTCAGGCACCGCCAGTAGTAGAGGTTACGTTTCCTATTAATGGGATTGAGGGTATGATTCTTTTTTATACTAGGGCATCACATTCGTTTATAAATAACATATTTTCTAGAGCTGTCCGTTTATTAGAGATCGCCGGTAGTCTCATTATCTGTGTAGAGTCACTGATGGGTAGTGGCTCACTTATACACTCGATTTGTAGAGGAATTGATTTCGTGATAGGGAGACAGAGCTTAGCGGAAAACCTTCTAGTGTTAGACATAGCGGGGTACGATGTGATTCTGGGTATGAATTGGGTTACAGGATATAGGGCTATGATAGATTGATATGAGAGGACCATTGTGTTTTCCATTTTGTGGAAGGAGATATTCCTTATGGCGATGCCTCTTCCTGAGGGAGGATTGCTCACACACTTATACTACATTGAGGAGGAAACCTCATAGGAGGTAGTGATTCCATTATACTCGATTCTGATCGTGAGAGATTTTAAGGATGTATTCCAGGAGATACCTGAGTTACCACCCAGTCGAGAGATGGAGTTTGTGACTGACCTAGCACTAGGTATAAGATCGATTACTCGAGCACCATATCATATGGACCATATAGAGATGATTGAGTTGAGAGAGAAGATTCAGTAACTCTTGGGTCAAGGTTTCATTCGGCGGAGTACACCGCCTTGAGGTCTGCCTGTGTTGTTTATGAAGATGATGGATGGTTCTCTTAGATTGTGTGTGGATTACAAGGAGCTAAACAAGGTTATAATATGGAATAAGTGTCCATTACCGAGGATCGATGACCTGTTTGATAAGTTGAGAGGGGTTGTCTGATCTCAAATATTGATTTGAGATCGGGTTATCACCGACTACGTATTCAAGAGGAAGATGTTCCCAAGACCGCTTTTGTGTCGTGGTACGGGTCATACGAGTTCAGGGTGATGAAATTTGGGATCACCAATTCACTATAAGTGTTCATGGATATCATGAACAGAGTATTTAGGGAGTTCTTGTACCAATTTATGATTATGTTTATAGACGACATTCTGGTTTACTCTCGTATTGAGGAGGAGCATGCAGAGCATCTGCATAGGGTCTTCCAGATACTTTGGGATCATCAAATTTTATGCCAAATTCGAGATGTGTGGATTTTGTCTATGAGAGGTTCAGTTTCTCGAACACATCGTATATGGCTGGGGTATTGCATTGATCCCAGTAAGGTATCGGCGGTGAGAGAGTGGGGACAACCCACGACCCCGATGGAGATTTGTAGCTTCTTGGGTTTAGCCGGGTATTATCGTCGCTTTATTAAGGGATTTTCAAAGATTACGGGTCCGTTGATGAACCTGACTAGCAAGGGGGTGCCGTTCGTGTGGTGTGACCATTGTCAGCTGGCATTTGATGAGTTGAAGGACAAGTTGATGTCAGCTCCAGTTCTTGCATTGACTAAGAGTGGGGTGGAGTATCGTGTCCTTGCAGGGACTGGGGGTGTATTACAGCTGGAGGAGAGGGACATAGATTATGCATCTCGAAATATTAAGCCCAATGAGAAGAATTACCCCACTCACAACCTTAAGTTAGCAATTGTGGTATTTACCATGGGGATATAGAGGCACTATCATATGGGAGAGGAATTTACAGTATTCATGGACCATAAGACACTCCAGTATCTCTTCACATGAAAGGATCTGAACATGAGGCAGAGGCAGTGGCAGTGGCTAGAATATGTGAAGGATTACCAGTTTGATATACAGTATCATCCTAGTAAGGCTAATGTGGTAGCAGACGCATTGAACTAAAGACCTATTAGAGAGTTAACGGGGATCTGGAAAGCGAAGTAGAGTGAGCTTCGACATGATTATAAGGTCCCTATAGTGTGTATGTAAGTCTTATCTATCACTCTCGATATTGTGATGCGGGTAGTGAAAGCACTAGTAGAGGATCATATCTGTTAGGACCGGATGCGACATTTATTATCTGAGGGTGTGGAGTCTTACTCGATCATCTGGAGGGAGGTCTACGTTTTCATGGGAGATTATTTGTGCCTAAAGATGAGTATTTGAGTTATAAGGTGATGACTGAGTCCCATGTTTCGAGATTTTTCGCATATCTCGATGTGGATAAGATGTACCAGGACATCAGGAGACAATACTGGTGGGGAGGAATGAAGAAAGACATAGCAGAGTTTTCCTCTAAGTGTGTTACTTGTCAGATTGTGAAAGTTGACCATCAGAGACCTTCAGGGATGCCACAACCATTGTAGATTATCATCTAGAAGTGGGAGAGTATCTCTATGGATTTTATTACAGGGCTACTGAAATTGTAGAGGGGTCATGACTCCATTTGGCTAATAGTGGACTGATTGACCAAGGTGGCCTACTTATTATTGGTCCTCAGCGACTATGAGACGAGTCAGTATGCACAATTGTTCATTACCGAGATACTTAAGCTGTAGGGGGGTCTGATTAACATTATGTCTGATAGAGACAAGATCTTTGTGCCTGACTTCTAGTAGAGCAATTGAGTACCACTTAAATTGCAGGGGGGTCTGATTAACATTATGGGTACAGACTTGCGGTTGAGTACCACTTATCATCCAAAGACAGATGGGTAGACTGAGCAGCTTAATTAGGTTCTAGAGGATATGTTTAGGATATGCATTTTGGATTTTGGGGGAGGATTGGAGCGATACCGTCCATTGATAGAGTTCGCGTATAATAACTCTTACCAATTCACTATCGACATGGCATCGTTTGATGCATTGTATGGGAGACCTTATTGTTCCCACGCTTGTTAATTATAGGTGGGGGATAATAAGTTATTGGGGATAAATATGATATAGGAGATGACTTCCATGATTGAGCTAATTCGGGTACGTATTCGGATTGTTCAGGATAGGCACAAGAGTTATGATGATGCCAATCGGAGGCACATAGAGTTAGAGGTTAGGAACCAGGTGTTTGTTCGCGTGTCTCCTATGAAAGGGAACATGATATTCGGCAAGAAAGGGAAGCTAGCGCCGAGATATGTGGGGCCTTTTTTTATTATTGAGAGAGTGGGGTCAGGGTCATATCGATTGGAATTAACAGATCATCTTCAGTGGATACACGATGTGTTCTATGTAGCATCGTTAGAGAAGTACAAGAGGATCAAGTGAGATTTCTGGCACGTTCCACTTGAGGATATTGATTTGCATCCAGCCGTCTCATATGAGGAGAGACCCGTGGCTATTCTGTATCGTAGTGAGCGTAAACTGCGATATAAGGTGGTGCCACTAGTAAGAGTTTAGTTTGGACACCATAGTGTTGATGAGTCTACATGGAAGCGGGAGGATAACATGCGTGAGCAATATCCAAAGTTTTTTACCGCAGGTATTACCAAATTTAGAGGACCAAATTCCCTGTAAGGGAGGAACTATGTAACACCCGTATTTTTAATTATTTGAATTTAATTAATTAGACAATTAATTTGTTTCATTTTAAATTATGATAGAGAAGTAATTTAATTAAATTGAATAATAATGTGACATTAATATTATGAATTTAATTTACTAAGTGAAAATAGTAAATAACTTTTGGAAATTATTACACGTAATAACGAGTGATATTAGCGTAATTGGAATTATATCAACTATGAGTCACACATAGACTAATTTGGGGTTGAGACGGAATAATTATTTATAGTGACTCAAATGAAGATTTTAAGGTCACGGATGACGTCGGAAGGGTCGAAATAGTCAAACTAGTATACCTGGGGGTGTCGATTGGGTCCCAGGGCATTTTTAGGCAAAACCGGCACCATATGGGGGCATTTTAGTCATTTGGGAAATGAGAGTTAGGAGACCTACGAATTTCTAACTCCTTTAGAAGATGTTAGATAAGATGGTGTAGGGTTAGAAACACAAAATTCAACAGGAATCCATTGGAGAGAAAAATGAGATAATTTTTGGAGGTTTTCAAGAGTTATTGAGAGGTTGAAGTGTGTTCTTGCACCACAATCATGCTTGGAGTGAGGATTAGAAGAGAAGATCATCAATTCATCATCCAAACCATGAAATCATACCCTACCATTCAAAGGAAAATGGTTTATTGCAATTCAATATGATGTTATAATACCCATATGACTACGGTTTTAATTATATTGATTAAATTAATGTTCTTGGAAGAGAAGAATGATTTTTATACATGTTATGGATGGGGATTTCATGTTGAATGATCCTGAAGCGGGTGAAGACCCCCGATTTTAATCTTCTTTAAAATCCTAGATTTCCTTTTTACAATAAATGCGGAAGCGATGTGATGGTTCAATCTAAATAAACAAACATATTTTAATTTTTATTTCAAATTAAAATTCAACCACGTGAAATTAACTTGAACACACACACTAATTTAAATATCACATAAACACCATTAATTAATCCAAGTTCTAGAAATTTGCCTAAGTTATATTTTTCAATGTTATCGAGTTAGGCCAAACCAATTTTAACAATTAAGTTAAATGACTTGAATTAATTAACTAAACAATATCCAATATTAATTAAGTACCAAATTAAACATGTAGGGATTAAATTAAACCAATTTTATCTTTTTACTTAAGCATGCGTTCTTGGTGATTTTACAAAAGAAAAAATAAACAATTAATCCACTACGCCACGATGTACGAGGAAAAACCCGCAACGGGAAACAACCTCGGACGACCCTAGCCTCAAATCCACTAAGTATGGAATTTACAATTATAAGACAAAAGACTTACATCACATGACTCGATCCCTCTCAAGCCTCGACGCTCCTTCTTGTAAACACCTCCACTTACCGAATAACCCCGGAGCTCCACTTCGATCCCGGAATCCACCGATCGGACTTTATGTGGTCACCGTCACCCGAACTAGGAGCCTTTATCCAAGTCGGTAAATCATGAAAAAACTCTTCTTCTTTGTGGGATTTAGAAGCAAACCCAAACTTCTCTTCTTAAATGGTGTAGAGAAAACCGGTGCCAAAACTCCAAGTAAGATGTATATATATATAAACTTAGATAAACTAAACTATGGGTGTAAACTAAAGTGTATATTGATTTTCCCTTGAAAATTGGCACTTTAAAACAATGAACTTTTCCCTAAAATAATTTTTCTCTCAAAACACTCTCTAGAGGTTGGTATGATGTGAAAAGTTAAGGTGGAAAAAGTTGTTCCCGCACATAATAAGTTCAGAAAAAGTTAGTGGAGAAACAAGTGGGAAACATGGTAAAAACTGTCAAAAACTGCCAAAAACTGTTCCCGCCGTCTCATTCGAACGACATTTCGTTCGAACGATATCTCATTCGAACGAGTCTTCTAACGAAGTCCCAGTATGAACTCATTCGAAGCTCGTTGGAAATCTCGTTAGAAAGACCATCTCGTTCGAACGACATTTCGAACAAAGTTCCAGTATGCCATATTGGGAAGTCGTTGGCAATCTCATTCAAACGACTTGTGGTTCGAACGACAATCTCGTTCGAACGACACTTCGAACGAACTCACAGAATGCTCCAAAATTCTTTTTAAGCCTAGAAACTTTTATATACTTTACATATAAGTTTTAATAGAAAACATTCTGAAAACAAAACACAGTTTTAAAAACCTAACACCCAATATAAACCGTTCCAAGCTCCTATATATATATGTAATGCATTCATACCTTGGGAGGATGGAACCACTATTGATGACGTAGAAACGAGGCACTTAAACTAGAAATTTTGATGAAGCTTTATACACTTGGCCACTATGTCTTCAACAAACACGTCATAGGCTTGAAAGATGAATAATATACTCTATCCTACGACTCCAACATTTTTGTCCAAAAATAGAGCCAAAACTACAAAGGACTCAATTGGAAATTTATGTCCTTACAAATCTCCCCATTTGGCTATTCCGGGACAAAAACCAAACAAAAATTCTAAAGGGCCGTCAATATCTACTAGATTAATAAAAGTCCAACCCAAAATAAAATTACAATGCTTGACTCAAATAACCCAAAGGATCATAATCTTTGTTGATGTTGAATGTTGCCATTTTGAAGTATTCCTGCACACTTAAGCAAACTATCAAAGGTAGAGGGAATGTCAATATATTAAATGCAATTAAGTAATTACTCCGCCTAAATTAATTCTCCCCTTTATCAAACAAATGACCTACTTAGAAAGACGTCTCCCCCAAGATAAATATCCCCCAAACTACGATACGATAAGATACTATAATAATAGGATTAGATACCATTGATTAGATACGATTTCTCCCCCTATCCTTCTCCCCCTTTTTGTTTAGGATTAAACAAAGGCTAAAGAATCAAAACAGTAACTCATTATGCATATAGTGATGAGAACGTTATAGCATATGGGCAACAAAAGTTCAACTAATCCAAACAATAACATCAGATACCAACTAGGATGCGATAAAATGATACCAATATGATATATAAATTATTAAGCATGTGATATCAACAAAGAATGCAATAAGATGGATACCAAGTATGAATTAAAGCATATATGGATTAGAAATCAAAGCAAAGACTAAACAAAAATATCAAATATATGTATACATAATATATATCGAAGAGACTCAAGTACACATATATAGATATAAATACACAAATGACACACACAAAATATAATAGGAGTCTTTCACACTCGTATGGAAAAAATGTGTCATATGGAAACAGAAGTGTTGGGGTGTGAACTAGTAACGATTAAATTTAGACCCAATCACTTAAAACATGTTCACGGAGTTCTCAATTGATTGTAAACTTCATCACATTTGAATATAACCTCATGTGACACTATAAATTGAACTCAATGAACAAACATACACAATGCATATAGGCCTAGAGTTTTGATGATTCTACAAACCAAATAGAGTCATGACAATAAAGACCACTAGGATAAACGGACATTGTGTAAACCGTTGATATACCATCCAATCTCCCTCAAGAAGCATATATATATTCTTTTATAATGAATGAATATATCAATCAAACATAGGCCTTGGCAATTATTTTTCCTTTATTTCCATTTTCTATTTGTAGGCCTTTGGACCACGTATTTCTTTTAGGTCCATTTCAAACGGTGGCTTACAATCGTAAAGGATTATTATTCCTTTCGGAGCCCTTCCTCGTGCACATTTATATATCATTTTTATATCTCAGAAGCTCACGTGCAACGAATTTTGACATGCACTAGTCCTCCTAGGTTATAAATATGTAGATGACAAGATTGGTAGGAGAACACCTCACAAAGCTCAAATATAACATGTGACATTAAAATTTCAAATGATCTTGTGCATGTGTGAATAGAGGCATATATAAAAATAGAATCCATTTAATCAATACAAAATCCAACTACTCCATAAAAATATGATAAAGAACATTTTAAGGATTGACAATCTAAACCAAAAGTTCTAGACACATGGGAGCGTAAAAGATGGGATTTAAACACAAGTATATGCCACATAAAGTGTGTCAAACTAAAATACACACAACATAAAATCTTTTTGAGTTTTTAAAAAAAAAAATTTAACCAAAAAATAAAAAAATATATACTCAAAGGATAAACAAAAATCATTTGAACTTTTCATTAAGCTTAAATTATCAAGCGATAAAAATTTCAAATGATATACAAAAATCTTTTTGTATTTTTCAATTAATGCAAAAAAAATGAAGAAATAAAATACAATAGATAAAACAAAATCATAATTCTAGCATGAGATATGTGATGAAGTAATGACTAGAAAATGATTAAATAAGCATATATTTAGCATGATAGTATAGCATGAAGCATAAAAGCTAAAGTATGCAAACACTAACACATTCATCCTTTAGATTTAGCAAGGGAGGAAGCATGTGAAAGTAAATGAAAATCACAATTTCTATTTTGCAAGGCAACCAAGTCGGATTTCCTAACCCAAATTAATGAAGAATGACTATTTTGGGGTGTAGGAATTTTAAATACATTGGTTGCTTTACGTTGGTATTTTCTAGGAATTCGCTTAAGATCAAAACAAAATTTCCTAAGATGACCTTTTTGACCACAATGTGTACAAGTAAAAACATGTCGAAAAGATTTACCTACGGAGTGATCTCTAAAAGCTTTCCTAGTAGATTCTCCTAAAACGTTGGTTTTGGCTTTATGAGTAGATTCATGACAAGTATTGAAGCCTAAACCACACATGTCATTTTTAATTTGGACCGTTCCTAAGATTTTATCTAATTTTTCCGAACGACACTCCAAATCAAATTTGACATTACTAGAGTCTTTTAATTTATTTTGCAATTCTAAAATGTTAGACTCTAATAAAACATTCCACTCTTCAAAAGCAAGAAGCTCATTTTTCAAGGATTCCATTAAACCCCTAAGGCTATCTCTCTCGCCTTCTATATATTCAAGCTTCTCTATAAGAGATTTCTCTCGTGTCTTAAGGTCTTCAACCAACATACTATCATTAACGACCTTGACACTCTCTCTTAAACTAGCTTCTAACTTCAAATTAGTTCTTTTCAATTTAATAGATTCTTTATAAAGTTCTTAAAAATCATTTTCAAGTTCAGTCAAATTAACCTCTTCTTCATTTTCACTCTCTATTTCTTCTCCACTCTCACTATCATAAAAAACAAGGGAATCAAAGACTTTGACCTCGGAAGTGTCATGAGTTTGAGTATCTTCATGAGAAGATTCACTTTCGGTGCTCACATGACTAGCCATAAAAGCCACAAAATTTGGCTTAGTGGGGAAATCGGGTCCCTCTTCCTTATCACTATAACTAAGGGTCGCATTATATGAAATGGGTCGTTTACCCTCTTTCCTTAGTTTAGTGGGGCACTCAGAAGCCCTATGGCCATAACCCTCATAACCGAAACACCTATTAGACTCGTCCCTATTTAGTTGTTCATTAATAAGTTTAGGGATCTTTCTGACTTTGTCATGCTTACAAGTTTCAAATTTCTTAAAATCATTTTTAAATTTATCTTTGTTAAATTTAAGAAATTTTCTAAATTTCCAAGCAAACAAGGCCATGTCTTCCGAGTCACTATCACTCTCGCTCTCTACTACTTGCTTGACCTCTTTTCGGGATTTTAAAGCAACGCCCTTTTTTATTTTATTTTCAGTTTTAGAGGGAAACATGTCTAGTTCATAGGTTTGCAAATCACCTACGAGCTCCTTTAATTTCATAGAGGCTAAAGTTGGTAAAGAATTTAAAACGTTCACTTTTGGAATAAATCTATCGGGAAGGGACCTTAAAATTTTCTTTACTACTCGGTTGTCGGGTATTTTCTCTCCCGTGTTAAAAGATCAATTAACAATATCGAAAAGTCTAGCATAAAATTCATCAAAAGTCTCTTTTTCATTCATTTTGATAGTTTCAAATTGAGTGGTGAGGTTTTGGATCTTCGAAGCTTTAACAGCACTTGTACCTTCGTGAGTAAGTTGTAAAATATCCCAAGCTTCTTTAGCAGTCTCACACGTCATAATGCGTCGAAATTCATCCGGTGTGACTGCGCTAAACAAGGCATTTAAACCTCGGAAATTAAAATTCGAAAGTTTAAATTCACCCTCACTCCATCTATCGGCCGGTTTGGGAACACGTTCATTTTCTACTAAATGAGTTGGTGGAGACCACCCGTTAATGTGACACCCCGACTAATTAAACACCGGGTAGCTACTCCTTTATAAAATTAATTCAAAATGCCAGGTTGGCTCAGTTAACAGCATCACTGTCGAAAACGTTTTATTATTACTAACCACCTAGTATTTAAAAAGTAAGTGCCAAATTTTAATTTAAAGTCTGATTAACATGCAAGTATAATGAAGAAATAATAACACCATTCACCATAATGAAGTAATAGAGTAACCGTAACATGCTATAAATAAAATTGGAGGAAAAACTCCTCATAATACAATCTCACAACTGAAGTAAGTAATGAAATACTGAATACTGAAATGAATACATGCCAACGTCTGAAAACTGAAATGGAAATGTATCTAATAGAACTTGGGCGACATGCCCTACAACTGAGGAATAATGAATAAGGAGTCCAAATGATATAAGCGTCTAAAAGCAAGTCCCTGTAGCTTCCACAAGCAGCTACAGCTCGTCATCAGGATGGAAATCCTATGCATGGTGACCTTGTGGCTGGGCACCTAAAATGGTTTTACAAAAAGATAGATTTGGAAGCAAACGGGTCAGAGCCCGAATGTGGAGATATTTTAAAAACCTGCAAGTGCTTTAAAAACATTTAAAACAGTATATGCAAAGTACATGTTAGGACGTGCTCTCACATGATATACTCACCTCTCGTCTAACTGTGCACTCCTAACGTTCCTGTACCCATTCGTGTGTTATCTCATAACTATCTAAAGAGTTTCTAACACATCTACTCGGTTCTCGTTAAATTTCCAACCTTAATAATTAAATAGAGAGTTCTACTTTAATTCCCGGATTCACAATTATTAACAATACCAAAAAGATCTCTTTTTATCTTACAAAACATTACCATAATTATACTCACAGTTTATTATAGTAAATTCCTTCTCGATTAACCGTATATTTTCACATCATAAATATACAATACAAGCACCCAAAGGCTAAGCTGCGGTGCACACATACTCTGCTATCCATCCCGGTACATCACGTACATAAGGATTACAAATTCCGAATCTCTCAGGAATTGTTGGAATCAACACCACACACATAAATGGAGGCGAACATAATTCAATCATATCCATGGTCACGTACATACCTACGCTCCATAGTCAGCTGGCTTATTAACTCACAAATAAGTCATTCTCTTGAACTATGTCCTCTAGGCACCAATCTAAATCCGGGCAACACAAGGATAAGAAGGTCCTAAGCGAACGTAACCTCCGTGATAGCAAGTATGGTAGGTATGTCATACACATAAGATTATATACTAAGCATTCACACATCTTAGATATTTCAATATTAATAAGGGTATTCTCTACATCATTATACCATTATTCCCAATTCATATATTTCAAGTATCCCGACAATATATAAATTAAATAGTCGACACGTCTCACGTCGTAATATTATAAACTTAAAACCTGTCTCGAATAGACTATTAAGTTTCCATGATTCCCTCATATAACATCGCTATACCTAAGGTCCTTACTTCTGCCCCAAACCTTATTTCATCAAATTACTCAAATTTGTACTATTAACCCAAATATTAACTCACATAACGAATTTCATTAATTTAGAATAATTCCTCAAATTAAATTCTGATTAAAGTCCAATCTCATAATCATGCCTACTGGTCTTCCTTAGAGTTTAAGGGTAATCAAAATGTCTCCAACAAAATTATCCAAGGGTTATCATCATTAAAATTCAATTAAGGAAAACTTTATTCATTCTGGGAAGGTCGATCGATCGACCTTGACCTTCGATCGATCGATTGTGGTCGATCGATCGACTGATGAATGTCGATCGATCGATTACACCGGTCCGTTACGGACTGCTTCGTTTTGCATTTACAGTTTCGTCCCAATTCACCATTTTTAAGCATGAAACTTCAAGATAAGGTCACTATAACGTTATACTAACATCCTATATCAGTAGTAACATTCTAAATCCCATAATTCATCATTTAAAGGCTTACTTTGGATTAAAACTACATCAAAAATTTCCCGGATTTCTTCCATTCAAGAACATCATTAAGTTTCTTCTAATTCTACCTTTTGATCATCAAGGTTCTGTTTTCAACATATAATTTCGTCCAGAATATACTACATGCAAATCCTACATAAATCATGGCTTTTATCTTTCAATTCATGGGTCTAATTTAACTCCAAAAATCAATTTCGAAAATTCCTAAACATGGAAACATATCTTGGGTTTAAATCACTTGCCTTAATTATCTCAGAATTTGGTGTAGAATCTTTGTGACAAAGTTGTTCCTTCTCTCTCTTTTCTGCAGAATTCTTCCCTTCTCTCTTTCTCTCAAGTTCTTCTCAAGGTTCCCTTCTCTCTCTCTCTCTCAAGCTTTTCCCAAGGTTGAAGATAATGGAGAATGGAGGTGTGAAATGGTTTGTGGGAGTTGAATTGCTATATCAACTTCTCCCGTAGCCCATAATGACATATAGTGGGGTTAGTGGGTTAAGTGGGTTAAGGAAATAGTCAGCTTATTAATTCCATTTTCGTCACTTTTTAATTCCCAAAAATACAAATTACCAAATTACCCCTTAAGATGTCGGTATGGTCCACAAATATCCCGGGACCCAAACTAAACTTCCGGCTAGTGTTTTCTGACTATCTCGACCCTTCCGGATGCGTTGGCACACTCAAAACGACCATACGGTTAATGGAACTAAAATTCACTTTTTAATTATGTAGCACGATATCATGACGTGGCGGTCACACGCGTCAAGTAAAATTCCCAAATTGCCGTATTTATATCACACGACAATATCAATATTACCAATATTCATATAATGCCAAGTATGAACATTATAATAAAATACTAACTCACTTCTCGTTAATATTATTATCCGGCTTAATTTCCAATTAATAAACATTTAATTCAATTAATCCCCAAAAATAAATAACGCAGAAAATACGGGGTATTACAGTTAACAACAGACATCCAAACCCTCTCATCGATAGATTTTAGTGCCGATTTTATTGTGCTTTCCAATACACGTAGTTAGAACCATCGAAAATAGGAAATTTTGAAAATGGGGAAAATTCCTTTTTAGCCAAAAATATTTAAAGGATCTTAACGAAGTAATTTATCATTTTTTGGCTCTAATACCAATTTTAAATCGTGTGAAGACACCCCATTTTAATCTTATTTAATATCCTAGATTTCCTTTTTACAATAAATGCGGAAGTGATGTGATGGTTCAATCTAAACAAACAAACAGATTTTAATTTTTATTTCAAATTAAAATTCAACCAGGTGAAATAAACTTGAACACAGACACTAATTTAAATATCTCATAAACACCATTAATTAATCCAAGTCCTAGAAATTTGCCTAAGTCATATTTTGCAATGTTATCAAGTTAGGCCAAACAAATTTTAACAATTAAATTAAATGACTTGAATTAATTAACTAAACATTATCCAATATTAATTAAGTACCAAATTAAACATTTAGGGACTAAATTAAACCAATTTTATCTTTTTACTTAAGCATGCGTTCTAGGTGATTTTGCAAAAGATAAAATAAACAATTAATCCACTACGCCGCGATGTACGAGGAAAAACTCACAACGGGAAACAGCCTCAGACGGCCCTATCCTCAAATCCACTAAGTATGGAATTTACAATTACAAGACAAAAGACTTACATCACATGACTCGATCCCTCTCAAGCCTCGACGCTCCTTCTTGTAAACACCTCCACTTAGCGAATAACCCCGGAGCTCCACCGCGGTCTCGGAATCCAACGATCGGACTTTATGTGGTCACCGTCACCTGAACTAGGAGCCTTTCTCCAAGTGGGTAAATCACGAAAAACCTCTTCTTCTTTGTGGGATTTAGAAGCAAACTCAAACTTCTCTTCTTCAATGGTGTAGAGAAAACCGGTGCCAAAACTCCAAGCAAGATGTATATATATAAGAACTTGGATAAACTAAACTATGGGTGTAAACTAAAGTGTATATTGATTTTCCCTTGAAAATTGACACTTTAAAACAATGAACTTTTCCCTAAAACAATTTTTCTCTCAAAACACTCTCTAGAGGTTAGTAGGATGTGAAAAGTTAAGGTGGAAAAAGTTATTCCCGCACATAATAAGTTTTGAAAAAGTTAGTGGAGAAACAAGTGGGAAACATGGGTAAAAATTGTCAAAAACTGCCAAAAATTGTTCCCGCCTGACGTCTCGTTCGAATGATATTTGGTTCGAACGATATCTCGTTCTAACGAGTCTTCTAACGAAGTTCCAGTATGAACTCGTTAGAAGCTCGTTGAAAATCTCGTTAGAACGACCATCTCGTTCGAACGACATTTCAAACGAAATTCCAGTATGCCATATTGGGAAGTTGTTGGTAATCTCGTTCGAACGACTTGTGGTTCGAACGACAATCTCGTTCGAACGACACTTCGAACGAACTCACAGAATGCTCAAAAATTCTTTTTAAGCCCAAAAACTTTTATATACTTTATATGTAAGTTTTAATAGAAAACATTCTGAAAACAAAACACAGTTTTAAAAACCTAACACCCAATATAAACCATTCCAAGCTCCCACATATATATATATATATATATATATATATATATATATATATATATATATGTAATGCATTTATACCTTGGGAGCATGGAACCACTATTGATGACGTAGAAATGAGGCACTTAAACTCAGCATTTTGATGAAGCTTTATACACTTGGTCGCTGCGTCTTCAACAAATACGTCATAGGCTTGAAAGATGATCAATATACTCTATCCTACGACTCAAACGTTTTTGTCCGGAATAGAGCCAAAACTACAAAGGACTCAATTGGAAATTTGTGCCCTTACAGATTCAATACCTATAGAGGATTAGAAATTAGAAGATATGTCAGTATCACCATGGATCAAATATGAGTTTTTGAATGAATATGTGGGAAGAACACAAAACTAGGGTTTGATGATTATTGAGTTTTATTCATTTTTAACAAAATTTCTTGAGAATTTAATGTGTTTAGAATGTTAGAAATCATCCTAATGCATTTAGAAAAGATTTGGAAATGTTGGTTTCAAATTTGGTGAAGAAATAAATAAGAAACATATGTGAAAATGGTGAAAAATTCATGAACAACCAACGAAGAAGATGACCTGGCTCAAATCGAATCGATTCGGCAAGGCAAATCGATTTAGCCCATTTAGATTTGACTATTTTGCTACTTAAAGCCTCAAAACTTTGTATAAATGTTTAGCTGACCGTTGGATCCTTTTAAATCATTACGAGAGATTTATGGGATAACAGTAGGACCCTGATAAGGGCATGTGGTAGTCTTAGGGAAAGAGATAAGACTAGAATGATTCAAGCTTAAGTTGTAATTAATTCACGAGAATGATAATGTAATTACGTGAAAGTGTGAGTGAGCTTATGGCATGAATCAGTAGAGTAAGGAAGACTTAACTATTGAATTGGAACAAGGGGTAACTAGGGCCCTTAGAGTAAATAATAATACTCCATTAAATACGATACTGAGAAGAATCGTAAATTGAATTTACGTTGAGCATTCGAGTGATATGGACTATGTACAAATGGTGATAATTTAGTTGTGCCAATACCTACTGAATATATATAGGTTGTGTGTGTACCTATTATATAATTGATGATATATGTTAACATACCTATGCTTCCTGCAATCACGGAGGTTCCCGGGTATTGGGCGATCCCACCTTGTCGATTCCAGGGAGGTCTGGGTTTGTACCCCAAAACATAGAACTTTGGGCGGCTCACTATGTGTCATGTATTTGTGTGTCCGGCATGTCATTTGGGTACGTTAGGTATGTGCATAGTCCAAAGTCTTACAACTGTGTTCGCCTCCACTGGTTGTTATATAATTTTGGGTTCGAGGAGATGTACCAAACCATTTGTCCCCATTTAGTACGAGAGGTACTTGGACTGATAGCAGAGTACGCCCATGTTTCACGGTGGTCCTTTTAAGAGACTCTGTAATGATTGATATATATATATATATATATATATATATATATATATATATATATATATATATATATATATATATATATATATATAGAGAGAGAGAGAGAGAGAGAGAGAGAGAGTAAATATCTAAGGATTGAATTAAGTAGTGAAACTTAATTAATTGAAAAAGGAGCATATAAGTGAAGTAATAGTTTCAACTATTATAACGTATGAGAAACGTTAACTAAAGGGTGAAGTACTTTATGGGCGGTACATGAACAGAGACGTGTTCATATTCAGAAATATTTAAATCAATTTAGCCTGGGTAGAATAGCTGGGTGGCCTAAGTAGAAATGTTAGGCATGAACAATAGTTGAGAGGTAAGGAAACTCAAGTGAGTGTACGTGAACCTAACATGTGCAATCAATAATATATTTTAAATTATGATAAATACTTGCTAAATATTTTCAAACAGTTTTGGGTTCTCACCCTTGCTGTAAAATGTTTTCAAAACCTTTTAGGTGTCTAGCCATAGGGACGCCAAACTTGATGATTCTTTACATGGACATATAGTTGCAGCGCTTTCGAGACTTGCAGGGTTTTGATTATACGCATCATTCTTTCATTCCTAGTATAGGACCTCTTCATAGTATTTCAGTATTTCCTTTGGGCCTGTTTCCCCAGTTAAACTTTATTCATTTGGAATTTTAGTTTTAGACTTGTATTCAGATTTTCTTATCAATTGGATTTATTATTTTGTTTGGGATTTGAGCCGATGGTTTATTCAGGAAGACTTTATTTACTTGAGATGATTTGTACTCTAGTATTATGTGAATGTTGTAATTTAGTTTTCCGCATATTATTATTATTATTATTATTATTATTATTATTATTATTATTATTATTATTGTTGTTGTTGTTATTGTTGTTGTTGTTGTTGTTGTTGTTGTTGTTGTTGTTGTTGTTATTATTTGTCTGTTTAATGAAAGATAAAATTTGGCATTGGCTTAATTAACTAATAGTTAATTAGTAATGAATTTGATTTTCGATAGTGATGCTAAGAATGAACCATTTTGTAAATCCTATTTTAATTTCATAAAGGCCTGATCACCCGGTATTTAACTAAGAGGGTGTCACACAATGCTACACCAGAATTCATACCCATAACTAAAATAACAACTTCCCATTACCAGGATTAAAGAAGGCAGAAGAAGATGCAATGAATCAGGCGGCTGGCACACTAGAATGAAACAATCGAATTCGGGTAGATAACCATGCCATGCGAAGTGCGAACCAGAACTTACACTTAAAGTCTATAATTTTCACTGACCTATATGTATGTAAATTTACTAGCCTAGTTATGTGTTCTGGCTTGAATCACTAATCACAACTACCCTTTCACAATGAGTTGAGAACCGATTCACTTAGGAAGCTAAAATTCTAGGTTTCCCTCCTTAAGACTGAGGTTACTTTTTATCTTTCATATCAAAGCAAGGTTACATTTCTCATTTCTTAATGTTAGTCACTGATCTAACTACTCAAGTCTCCACAAGCTCTATATGCAATTGATGAGTTTCAAACCTTGAGATCTTTCTCATCTAGTGAAACACAACACTCGTGTAATTTTACCCTACAGACCATCACTACAATCCTTAGCAACGTCCTATGGGATCCTAAATCATAACTATTGGACTAGTTACATTGACACCTCTATTTTTCAAGCATGATCCCTGCCTAATACCTAATGATTCTCCTCACTAGAGTCATAACATCCACACAGGTAACCTATATAGGTGATATAATCAATTCTAACACTCCACCTCTAGTGCTATGCCTAAAATCAGAATGAACATCATCGTGTTCTAAAGTTTCCAAGTTTAAAACCTAGCACGTATCAACCTATATTCGATATTATCCTCAAAGGTTATATTGCCACATTGGATTATAAACAAAATCCATGGAACAAACTCAAAACATTATCATAGATCAATACAACCAAACCATACTAGAATCTTCAATAATTTACTATCATGATGCAAACATCAATACAACATCGATTCTTCCAGACACTTTATGGAAAAGACACAAACTCAATCATTCCCCAACATGGATATACACATCCCGGTGTAACAGTCATCATGGTAGAATCCTATTATGCATGACAACTAATCACAACCACCAACTCGTAACCTCAAGGAATGAATTCTAGTCACTACGTATTATGCCAATCGTTAGGCTATTTCCTCGACATCATAAAGAATCTCAAAATTTCAAGGAGATACACTATTGTCATTGTAACATATAGTACACAATCTTAAGTTAACTATTTCTAGGGAACGTCTACCACTCATATTAATATCTCACTAGATAAATACGAATTCACATGCATACCCATGTTGCTAATAAAATTTCTCAATGAGTGTAAAACTACGATAACTAAGTTACCTCAATATTTAAATATAATCCCATGTGATTAATCTACAAGTTAACATAACTATATATCTTGGTAGGATACGGGACATTGGGCATTACCTATAAACACCAAGTCCCACACCACTGATGCCACAAAGGATCCTATTCCTCAACACCACGTAATCATTCCTAAAAATATAATTTAATACCATCAAAATTTTGGTAGGATTCAGGATGCTAGGTATTGTCTAAGAGGAGGCTCACCCTAATGATGTCACAAGAGGTCCTATCCTAGAATATCACAATGGTAGTTCTCAACAAATAATCACCAAGATTTTTCTAGGTTCACTACTAGGTTACCTCAAATCATCATAATTATCTAAACCCACATTATAATCAAAATATACTAACATTAAGTTCTCACCGAAGGGACTAAATATGTTTTTATAACATAATCTGTATATAAACATCACTCAGTAACATAATCTCCATAGAGAAAATATACAACCTTTACAGCTAGGTCATAACGAAAACTACTAGACTTTTCTATTACCACTAAGGCTACTCTCATCATCAAAGTTTCCACACAATACATCTCATGCAAAAGATCACGGTGTTGCACTATTCGTCTACACTGACACCCCTGACTTACCAACATATGTACATTTTAAATGCCGCGGAACATGGCATGCTACTAACTTAGCCATTTACCATCTCATAAGATTTTTGTATCATGCTAAGGTCCTTGATGTCACTATCCAAGATACAAATTGAATCCGTCACTAATACATCTTGACAGGACCAAACCAACATCGACGTCGTTGCTGACCTCACCATGTCACACCCAAACTTGGACAGAGAATACAACTTGTACTTTACCCCGGACTTAGGGTTTAATTTATACATGTATATGTTGGAGTAGTGGGGGTGATGGGTTCCTCCTTATTAGCCATATCCCCTACATGGGATCGCGCTCCCTTACAGCTTCTCTTCATGGGATCGTGGGGTAATCGGATGAGTAAAAGAGGTGATGGGCCTGGACTTTGGGCCGCTAAGGAGAGGCTACTCATCCAGGCCTTATGGTGCTAAATTCAGGGTACCCACAATTGCCCCTAAATTTATTGGGCCATTTTTACAGGTCCAATGAATTTAAATAATCAGCTATGATGGTCGATTTCTTTGAAAACTGTGAAGTTGCTTTGGCGGCACCCGCTTCGCTATCCGTGCGTTATGATTAGACTTGAAGGCTTGTTGGAATAAGACACATTTTCTCTTCGTCGCTTCAGCTTTTCCAGCAATCTTCTATCTTCTGAGAACTCTTAAGCTTTGTACCTTCTGTTTTTGGTCTCCACTCTCGTCGTTTCTTCGCCATTTGACCTGATCTTCTGTCTTGTAAGTCTCTCGTGCCCTTTTCTCGAGTTTATAGTTTTTCTTGTATTTTTCCAATGGCGAAGATTGGAAATAGGTCAGTAACTGAGTTTAGAAAATTCTACAGTATTCCTGAGTGGATAGAGATTGAGTGTTGTGCCTCGCCGCCTAGGAACGTTAGGGATATAGAGGATGCACATTGGATTCACGTCCTGTTGCTCTCCCAGGGGGGGCTTACCTTTCCCCCTAATGGTCTGTTTCTGCACTTCTTTAGCTATTTTGGTATTGTGCCTGCACAATGTTCGCCCAACGTATGGAAAATAGTGAACGGCGTGCATATGATAAATCAATTGTACGGCACAAGGTTAGGGCTTGCCGAGGTCTGCTTTTGTTATTCTTTTTCTCGAACGAGTTCAGGTGTCCTGTACCTTAAGGCTAGGAGCCCTGATAGGGTATTGGTAGTAAATTTACCTGATTCCCATAAGGACTACTGGCAAGAAGGTTTTCTTGTTAGGAATTGGCAATTCTCCCCCCAATTTGAAAGGTCGAGGTCTGAGAGGTTCACTGTTCCCTTTTATGGGGAAGAATATATAGGTAGATGTTGTATTATTGTTTCAACCTTTGCTGACTTTGTGATTTTTCTAACCTCTTCTTGCTTTCTCTTTTACAGCGAGGACAAAGAACTTGGAGCCTGCTCTCAGCGAGGTTCGTATCTCGGAACTGGTGAAAGCTTGGAACATCAGGGAACCTTTAGGTGACTGCGAGCATCCTAGGTCTGCTTCTTTTCTTCTTGAATACAAGAACACAGGCTCCAGCTTCATAGCCCGACCTGTGGATAGTGTTTCGGACTTTGACTCTTCTGAAGAGATTTCTACTGAGCCCATCAAATTGGACGAAGAGGAGAGCAGCTCGGAGAGTGAGCCTGCAGGTGTTAGTAATTTGGGTGTAGGCAGTGTTGACAGTACCAGTTCTTCGAGCACTACCAGCAGTTCTGGTGAAGAGATGCCTCCCAGGAAGAATTTAATCAGAGATGATGATGATGATGATGATGATGATGATGATGATGATGATGATGATGATGATGATGATGATGATGATGATGATTTTCTTCTTGCCCAGAGGTCTAAGAAATCGAAGACTGCCTCCGGGTACATAGCTACTGGTTCTCGGCCTTCTTCTCAGGAGCAAGAGAAGAAGAAGAGAGAGGAGGAGCAGGAGAGAGAGAGAGAGAGAGAGAAGAAAAAGAAGGAGGAGTGGAAGAAGGTGGAAGAGAGAAAGAGAAGGGAGAGATAAAATGAGGAGGATAGGAGGAAGATGGAACTGAGGACCAAAACTGGTCAAGCCCTGGTCCCAGTATCTGCCTTGCCTGAGCGGGCTTCGGTGGCCACCTCTCCTCAGCTTGCCCCTGCGCTGCTCAAGAGAGCAGTCCTCCCTGCAGATTGTGAGAGGGCGTCGGGGTCCGATCAACTGGCTTTGTAAGCTAGCCAGAGGCTTGCATTGGTAAGGTTCCTCTTCTAATTCTCAATTTCCTTTAATCCGTTTTGATGGTTTCTTCTTTCTGATCCTTCCCTCATTTTTTACAGTTTGTGACTGACTTTGCTGTGCTTTATCGCTCTCGTGACGAGCTGTTGAGAAGGAACAGCGAGCTGGAGAAGCAGAAGTCTACTCTGGTAGCCAGGGGTTCTAAGCTGGAGGCCGATCTGAAGGCTGCTGATGCGGCTCGAGTCTCATCTGCCTCTGCCCTTGCTAATTCTGCTCATGAGAGAGATGACGCTGTCAGGGAGCTTGGAGAGCTGAGGAAGGTGTATGACCTGGTGTGCTCGAGTAAGCTAGACCTTGCAGAGAAGAACATGGCTCTGGCCGAGCAGCTGGAGGTGGAGAAATCCCAGGCGGCCACTCTCAAGGAAGATTCGTACAACTGTGGCTGGGCTGCAGCGTATGAGGACGCCGAGGTTCAGATAGGCTATATCAGTCGTCTGAACTTCAAGAAAGGGTGGAACAAGGCCCTCGTGGCTGCTGGGGTGGACGTTGCATCCCCACTCTTTGACGAGCATGATCCAGGGCTAAAGCCAGTCGTGGATGAGGACCCAGCCCCAACTGCTGAAGGCACCAATCCTGTTTCTCAGGCGACTCCTGTTGATGCTCCCTTGGTCGAGGGGGCAGTGGACACCCCTGCAGAGGGTAATATCCCTATTGATGCTGATAAGGACAAGGGTCCATCCACCGATGTTGCCAATTGATAGGGCTTCTTTGTAACTTTTTTCTTTTTTGATCTGATGTAACCTCATTCATTATCAATGAAAAGACTTAATTTTTGTTTATGCTGATCTCTTTCTTTTCTCTTTCTTTTACTTGTAGTTGGTTGATGTGGATGACTATATTCCTGTTACATCCCAACTAGGTAGGACTTTGGGTCCTAATGCAAGCCCTGCAGTTCGCTAGGCCTTTGCTAGGCTTTGCAGGTTTGCTAAGTCAAGGAACCAAAAATATAAGGATCAGTCCGAGCTGGTGGCCAAGTTGAAGGACAGGCTCCAGGAAATGGAAGAGATCGGTGCTTCAGTGAAAGAAGAAGTTAGCGAGCTGAGATCAAAGTTACTGGAGGCCACCGAGATCAACCAAGTCATGGAGTTCCTTCAGCGGGAGAATGAAGACCTGAGGCGAGAGGTCTCGAAGCTTAAGGAGCATTCGCCGAGCACCGCTTCGGCAGTCCTACAAGGCTCTTCCTCGTCGCGAGCTGCTCGTCCTCCCCTCCCGCGTGCTGGTAGGAGTACAAGAGGTAGGAGTAGGGAAGTCGAGGAGCAGCGTGAGAGGGAAATGGAGGAGCTGCGCGGCGATGTTCGCCGAGCTTATGTGACTGCTGCTGGGCTTCAGAGGGACGTCACCCGACTGCGGCATCTATTCAAGAAGGGCCCTCGCCAAGTGTGGACTGATGGCTATGATCAGGGCTGGCTGGATGCTCCCACAAGATTATCAGAGTTCGAGGATCTTTCCTTCATCAGGGGGTGATTGAGTGCTCTTAAAGAGCTGCAGGTCCCGAGGAACTCGATATTGTGGTATCGGCGCGAGATGTCCCCCTCTACTCTGATGCCCAATCCATTCAGGCGAGATGATCGATGGATCCCCATCGATGCTATTCCCCGGCGACTATTGGAGTTGGACGTAAATGAGGCCGTGGAGGAGTTCGATCCTGCTCCTGATGATGGGAGGAGAGCTAAAGTTGCTGACTACCTTGTTCGGAGGCTTCCACCTTCTTGATATTTTGTTTTTTAATAATTGTAAATTCTTTGGGCGAGCTTCGCCGACTAAACATGTACTATTATTGTTTGTAAATATAAAAGATTAATGGAAAGTTTGAGTTTTGGGCGATTTTGCCGACTAAACGTGTTCATCCAATCTTTTTATATTTTTGCAGCTTCACAATCCTTTTTATCTTATCATGTGAGTGTCCGCCCAGTCCAGTATTAAGAATACCATTGTGCCCTTCCTTTACCTTTTAGGTCGTGTCGTCACACTCCCTTAGGCCTAAGTAGGGCAATTGGCGAGGACACACCTGTTATTGGATGTCTTTATCCGGTCAGGATTTTGTTTAACCAAAGTAGGTTTGATGCCTAAGAATACTCTGTAGGGCTTCATATATTGCCATGGGCAATGCTAAGAGGTCTGTCGTGCTTCATGACGATGACCTGAGGAGGGGTATTCCCCTGCTATGCCAACCATTATACCTGTGATTTGAAAAGGATTTGCAATAAGATATAATTGTTACTTTTTAGAGAGTGATCAACTGAGAGATTTTCATTGGTGAATTGAGAAATAAAGTGTCTTTTCCCATAATGAGTACAATAAAAGATCTAACAATAGAACCCCTAAAAATAGAATTTCTTGAGATTAGCTGCGTTCCATGCTCATGGTATCTCTCTGCCCTCCATCGATTTCAAATGATAGGCACCTTGCAGATCATTTCTAATTATCTCATAAGGTCCTTCCCAGTTCAGGCCCAGTTTACCGTCTGATGGCTTCACTGTGTTGCCCAGGACCTTTCTTAGAACATAGTCCCCAACTTCGAATTTCCTCGGATTGACCCTTTTGCTGTAGTGCTTTGCGAGCTGTTGTTGATAGCTCGCTAGTTTTACTAGGGCAAGTTCCCTGCGCTCGTCGGCCAAATCGAGTTCAGCGAGCAAAGCCTGATCGTTCTGACCCTGCTCGACGAGGTCGGATCTCATTGTAGGCAATCCTGCTTCTAGTGGGATGACTGCCTCCATACCATATGCTAGTGAGAATGGCGTTTCTCCTGTGGCTCGCCTAGGAGTTGTTTTATACGCCCATAGGATATGCGGTAGCTCGGTTGTCCACACGCCTTTGGCTTGTTCTAACCACTTCTTCAATCCAGTGATCACTGTCTTGTTGGAAGCCTCAGCTTGTCCGTTGCTTTGAGGGTAAGCCACCGAGCTGAAGTGGTGCCTGATCCCGTGTTGGTCGTAAAAGTCCTAAAAAGGGCCACTTTTGAACTGTGTTCCATTGTCAGTGATGATGGTTCTGGGGATCCCGAATCGAGTGATTATATTTCTCCATATGAACCTCATCATGTCAGCATCTCGGATGTTCGCCAGTGGTTCTGCCTCGATCCACTTGGTAAAGTAATCAGTTGCGACCAACAGGTATTTGCGATTGCCGGCAACGGTGGGCAGTGGTCCCACGATATCCATTCCCCACTGGGTGAAAGGCCAGGGGCTGGTCAGGGATTTTAACTCGCTGGCGGGCTGGTGGACCATGGGGGCGTGAAGCTTGCATTTTAGGCATATGCGGACATATACTGCGGAGTCCTTTTGCATATATGGCCACCAATAACCTTCCTTCATTACTCGGAAGGCTAAAGACCTTCCTCCGACGTGACTCCCGCAGATTCCTTCGTGAAGCTCGTGAAGTACTGTCTTGACGTCGCCTGGGTGGACGCATCTAAGGTAGGGGCCGGAGAAAGATCTCTTATACAAGTCGCCTCCCGTGGATAAGTGAAAGCGAGCAGCTTTGACTCTTATCTAGTGGGCAGTCCTTTTATCCTCTGGGAGCGTTCCGTTTTTCAAATAGTCTCTCAAGGGATCCATTCAGCTGGGGGTTGGTTCCAATTAGAGTATTGGCTTTGCTTTGGTCAGCTCGTAGTTGGGGTAAATGCTCGGGCAGCTGAGGAAATCGATAGGGATGATCCTTTTAAGGCTGGAATCAACTGCCGAGCTCAGGGCTGCTAAGGCGTCAGCGTGGCTATTCTGCCCCCTGGGAAACTGTTGGATGTTGATTTCTTCAAAGTTCGTCATTAAGTTTTTTACCAAGGAGAGGTAGGCTGCCATCCTCTCATCCTTCACGTTATAGTCTCCACTTATCTGATTGGAAACTAGTTGCGAGTCTTTGAATACCTGTAAATGCTTTGCTCCCAGAATTTGCGCCCTTTGGAGACCTGCTATTAAGGCTTCGTATTCTGCTTCGTTGTTAGAGGCTGCAAATCCCAGCCTGATTCCTTGCTCGAGGACTGTATTTTCTGGAGTGATGAGAACAATTCCTACTCCTGCCCCCTTTGAGTTGGAGGCTCCATCAACGAATAGTTTCCAGCTTCCCCCTGTAGCCTGGTTATTTTGTTCTGTTGGCTTAGGTTGGTCGAAGGGTTCTTTGCCTGTGAATTCATCTATGAATTCAGCAAGGATTTGACCCTTGATAGTTTTCCTTGGTTGAAATTGGATGTCAAACCGGCCGAGCTCGACTGACCATTTAGACAGTCTGCCCGATAAATCCGCCTTCCTTAGGACAGCCTTGAGGGGGTGTGATGTAAGGACGATGATCGTATGAGCTTCGAAGTAATGCTTCAGTTTCCTCGAGGACATTACTAGGGCGAATGCGAGATTTTCCAATGGCAGGTAGTGCTGCTCGGCATCTAGTAAGGTTTTGCTCGCGTAATAGACTGGATGTTGGATCCCTGTAACTTCATACATTAGCGTTGAGCTGACAGTATGGCTGGATACAGAGAGGTAGAGGTACAAAGAGTCCATTTGTTGTGGTATGACAAGCAGTGGTGGGGAGCTTAGGTAGGACTTGAGCTCGTCTAATGCTTGTGAGCAACCTAGGGTCCATTCTATCGTTTTGCTGCCTTTTAAGAGTCGGAAGAAGGGCTTGCATCTCTCGGAGGATTTAGAAATGAAACGATTTAGAGCATCAAGCATTCCAGTGAGCTTCTGTACATCGCGGATTGTGCGAGGAGGTTGCACTCTTTTGATTGCATCAATCTGGTCCGGATTAGCCTCTATACCTCGCTCGCTGACCAAATACCTAAGAAACTTTCCTGATTGGACACCGAAGGAACACTTGCTCGCGTTGAGTTTCATTCGGTACTTCCTGAGGATTTCGAAGGTAATTGACAGGTCCGAGAGGTGATTTTTCTTCTCCTTGCTCTTGACGAGCATGTCGTCGATGTAGACCTCCATTGTGTCTCCCATTTGATTCTTGAACATTTTAGTAACCAGCCGCTGATAGGTTTCCCCTGCATTTTTTATCCCAAAATGCATGACCTTGTAACAGTATAAACCAACCGTCGTGATAAACGCCGTTTTGTCCTGATCTGGGGCATACAGGGGAATTTGGTGATAGCCTGAGTATGCGTCCAGGAAACTCATTCGTTCGTGAGATGTAGTGGCGTCTACTAGTTGGTCTATTTTCGGAAGAGGGAATCTATCCTTGGGGCAGGCTTTGTTGAGGTCAGTGAAGTCTATGCAAACTCTCCACTTCCCGTTGCTTTTTGTAACTACCACTGGGTTGGATAACCATTTGGGGAATTGCACTTCCCATATGGACCCTACATCGAGAAGTTTTTCGACTTCTTTTTCTATTGCTCTGGCCTTTTCGGGAGCAGTTCGTCGTGCCTTCTGCGCTATCGGCTTGAATGTGGGATTGACGTGCAACCGATGGCAGACCATATTGGGATCGATTCCTGGCAGCTCATAGGGTTCCCAAGAGAAAACATCTATGTTTCTTCTGAGTAAGGTTAACAAATCCTTTTGCTCTTGGTCAGTGAGTGAGGTCCCGATCAGGAAGACTCTGCTGTTGTCGCCTTCTTTAGCAATTACTTCTATCATGTCCTCTATAACACGCTCGGAGGGGAGGAGCCTGGTCTCTTCCACTCCGGGCCTTCCATATTTTAATTGCTATTTGGAAGGGATTGCACCTTCCTCCACTTTCTCACTGGTTTGAACGGCTTTTTTCTCTGGCTTTGGTCGGATGGCCGCTATGAAGCACTTTCTCGCCATCGCCTGGTCGCCATGTATCTCCATCACTCCCCGTTCGGTGACATATTTGAGTTTCTGGTGGTAGGTCGAGGAGACTTCCTTCATTACATGAAGCCATCCCCTGCCGAGGATGGCTTGATACGGTGAATCGATGTCGACCACCAAGAATTCAATCATTTTTTAAACATTTCCAGCGAGCACTGGTAGTACAATCTTGCCCAGAGGCATGGTCATTTTCACAGCGAAGCCGACCAGAGGAACAGTTGTTCCCTTTAGGTCGGCAATGTTCAACTTCAATTTTCTGAACAGGTCGATGTACATTACTTCGGATGAGCTCCCTTGATCGACGAGCAGCCTGTCGATATCAAAGTTGGCTATCCTGAGTGTAATGACTAAGGCATCGTGATGTGGGGTCCTCACTCCCACAAGATCTTCATCCGTGAAAATAATATGCTTGTTGTAGTTGATGTCCTCTGCTCGCCGACGTTTTCCTGCCTGTGATTTTGCTGGATCAATCTGAAAAGCTTGCATTACCGCTGTCAGCTTCTTTACCTCCATTCGAGTTGAGTTACCCTAGATTTGCTTAACATCGGATACTCCATGGATTACTGCGAATTCGTGTCCGGCGTCGTCTTCCAATACGTTGTCGGGTTTTGCCTCCTTGTGGACAGTCACTCTCTCTACATTCCTTTCCATAAAGTCATTCAAATGTCCGTATTGGGCCAACTCCTCGAGGTGGGACTTAAGAGCCTTACAGTGCTCGGTCTTATGCCCTCCCTCTTTATGGAAGGTGCATCTCAGTGCATTGTTTCTTTTCGATGGGTCTCCTCCCATTTTCCGGGGCCATTTGATGAACGGCTCATCCTTGATCTTCGCGAGAATTTTGTAAATTAGTTCTTTGAAGACGGTCCTAACCGCCTGGAACGACTTTGCAACGTCAGGGTTCCCTCCGTTCTTGGAGCCATTCTTGCTCCCATTCTTTCCTCCTTTTTTCTGGTTATCAACTTTCTCACTTCCCTTGGTAGCGAGCTTGGCTCGACCGTTTTCTCCTACTTTAAGGCAGGTGACATCTTCCACCTTTGCGTATTTCTCAATCTGGGCCATCAGGTCATCAATGGTGGTTGCTTCCTTCTTTGTCAAAGACTGGTAAAGGAGGGAAGAGCTAGGTAGCCCAATTTTGAATGAAGCCACTGCCACCTCTTCCGCGCAGTCCTCGACTTCGTTGAATAACTCCCAGTACCTCTTCGCGTAGTCTCGGAGTATCTCCTGAGGCGTTTTCTTCATTGTTAATAGAGCATCCATCCTTTTGGGATAGGAGCTGCTGGTGATGAACCGGGCCGTAAAGAGCTCGACCAGGGATTTGAAATTTCTGATGGATCGGTGAGGCAGTTTCTCGAACCGTTTCTGGGCCACGTCATGAAGGCTCGAGGGAAAAATACGGCACATCAGTGCATCTCAGTGATTCCAGAGGGTCATAGCCTGCCGGTACTACCTGACATGATCGATGGGATCAGTCTTCCCGTCATAAATATTGAACCTTGGAATAGCAAACTTTTTGGGAGCTTCTTCTTCTTCAATTTCCCTCGTGAAGGGCAATTTTATCTGGGTCTTGAGGGCTCTCCTGGCGAGTTCTCTGGTCGACCTGGCGCCGCGGTGAGCTGGATGTTGGTCCATTTCTCTGCGGACTAGGTTCCGTATGGTGTCGTCGCTGTGATCACGAAGGTCGTCGTCTGAGTCGCTACCTTCGAACCCTTGATATTCCCGCCTAGGGCTCCTTCCTCGGCTGCGAGATTTGCTCGCCTGAGGGCTAGGAGTGCGATAGGGGCGTCTCCTGGTATCAGGATGTAGTTCTTTTTTCAGTTTTTCCAGTCTTCTTTTCAAGCGAGAATTCTCAGCCTCATATCTGCGAGAAGACTCCCTCTGCTCGTGGAGCCTTGCTTCGTATGCATCGATCAATCTGGATATCTGAGTGGACCTTGCTGGTCCTTGACTTTCTTCTGAGGCTGGCCTTTCTAAGAGAGCCCCTTCATCTGAACGTCGGACTTCAGACCTAATCCTGCGAGGAGCGGGTGGCTCCTGAATATCTCCTGCTTGAGGAGCGTTGCTGCTGTGACCAGACATCTTAGATTTTTTCTCGGAGTGGGCTCTTCTCAGGGAAAGATAAACGTTTCCCACAGACGGCGCCAATTGTGGTGACAATTATTATGCAACACAAATAAATATGAAAGAGGTAACAATCAAGAAAAGATAAATAAGATGCCAATCACACAACAACGGGTATACGTGGTTCAGCAAATATGTGCCTACGTCCACGGTGGTTCAGTCAGTGTTATTTCTCTATATTCTGAAGAATAAGTACAGAGAATACAACTTGTACTTTGCCACGGCCTTAGGGTTTAATTTATACATGTATATGTTGGAGTAGTGGGGGTGATGGGTTCCTCCTTATTAGCCATCTCCCCTACATGGGATCGCGCTCCCTTACAGCTTCTCTTCATGGGATCGTGGGGTAATCGGATGAGTACAAGAGGTGATGGGCCTGGACTTTGGGCCACTAAGGAGAGGCTACTCGTTCAGGCCTTATAGTGCTAAATTCAGGGTACCCACACGTGTCAAAACACTCTTTAGTATTATTGTGTCCTAAAAATGTTACACTTTATGTAAATTGCCTGCTTACCCAATTTACATCAAAATAAGTAACTTCGCTTTCGTTTACAAGTGCTATTTAAAAAGAAACAATATTTTTAGCTTCAAACTTAACACGTAGGCATTTTAGTCACCACAACACTTTTTCAACTTCTCACTTTATCAAAAATCACATTTTTACACATTACTTCCTTTAATACACAAAATCATTATTTTCACGTATTAAAGTCTACACACTTATTTATGAGTTTTAACACTAAAACCCCATTTTAGCCAACATTCACACATTTGACACTTTACATTTGAAACTTAGCGTTACACACTTTAATTATGACTTTTTGCATAAAGACCCATACTTAGTCATTTTATTCACACTTAGTCCTCTACACTTTCATTATTTACATTTTCACCGAAAGTTTGCAAGAAGACTCCACTTTCACATATTAATGCTTTTAATCCCAAAACATAGTTTAATAAACTAAATTGTACACTTTGTAAATGAAAATCCATTTGCTCATTTCAAAATGATTCATCAGGATTAAAATAACTATAATAATCTCATAAAAAGGGCATATAGATACCAAATGTTCTTCACATCAAATAAATCATTTATTCACCTTAAAACATGATTTTAAAATATTTTATTTCATAAAATGTTTGTGAATAGTGGGCTCAAAATTATCCATTTTTAAAACCCATTCAATCCTTCATTTAAGTGCCCATTTTCATAGAAAATAGTAAGAATGATACTAATAAGTCTATTAGTACATTTAAACCTTAATCAACATATTTTAAGCTCTAAACATGTAGAAAAATCAAGCTAAACATAGGTTTACTACAATACCCATTTCAAAGATAGAAAATCCCATTTTCTTCTAAACTATATCTTGAAATCATGTAGTCTTCAGTCTTTAATCATTGATGGATATTTTTACACAACTAATATCAACAAGATGCAAAGTACTCATACTAATATCATCATCTACTTAACTTAGTAAGAGATAAGTATTTGCCACCTCAAAATGTCTCCAAATGGTGTTGAAAATGGTGGCGTAGGAGGAATAGATCCCACCTATAAAGGTGGACTTCTGGGGTTATAAGAAAAGCTCCCTAAGAAAGCTCCAAGTGTACTCCATTTAATCTCTAAGGTTATTCCATATCCAAGCCCAAAACCCCATTCTACGACTCCCAAACCTCATCAAAAACTTCTATAAAACTCTCCCTACAAGATGTCCCAAAAATACAAGGTGTTTTAATGGTGTTCGTGACCTACAAAATGGTACTTTAATGGTGCAAAGATGGTGGGGGAAAAGATCTTCGAATTTGGAGAAGTGTAGTAAGATTTTGGCGATGGAAAAGGAAGGTAAATATGATGGAGAGGATGCAACCTTTTTTTTTTATCTCCAAAGTTCTCTTCATCCTCTCTCTCACACAAAACAAATAAGGAAGCCTAACACTCTAAAACCCCAAGTAAAAGAACCTAACCTTTCCAAAAAAAGTTAAAGGTCTCTTATCAAGACAAAACATCTGATTAAAGATGAGATTCCACGCAAGAGTTTAAACACAAAAGATAAAAAACCAAAAATTAAATTTGGAAGAATGGCCATTTAAGCCACTCTCTCTATCGTGCCCTTTTTTGTAAACTTTAAGCTTGAGATTCATATTTCTTTCATTTTTTGGCTAAAAAAACATATTTACAATAGTCGTTTGTCCTCTCGAATTGTCATATACAAGGCGCGCAAGAATCGGGACCTCTACGCAAAACATATTTATTTTATTTTATTTGCATGGTAATATTCCTTATATTTTTATGAGTCTAGCTATATGGTCAGAATATTTTTTGACTTACTGATTACCCTAAATAATTTGTGCAAAGCTGGACTTTCACAGTGTCGCGCACCGTCAGACTATTTGTACCCTGTCTCGCGTAGCGCTCGTTGCTTGTCCGAATCGCATGAAATTTAATCTAAGTACTTAAAGTAATTATATAAACTCAAAATTAAACTCATGTGAACCATGCAAGGTAAAACGTTCTCGTTGAATCCATATTGTGATATTTTGCTTTTCGTACCATTTAAATGTTGTGTTATATTAACCTTGTCCGTGTTACATTCATTCCTTAAAAAAATTTCCTCAAACTTAATAGACATCCTAGCTAATAATATTAGAGATTAAATACTCATACATGTGACACATGCATCATGGAATTTTTCTCGTTTAAATCATTTACGTAATACGCCACATTACGTGTTACACTTGGATTATTTATTACTCAAAATTTTCTTTGGACAAAACACCTGAAATAACGTTAAATACCTAATTTTAGGGAGGAATATTACAGTATGGCCAGTGAACTGGTGTACATCATAGGGACCGCCCCATTTATGTGTGTTTTGTGTTGTCTGATTGGATAAGGGATTCCTTCGGACTTACCAATAGTGCACGAATGAGACACTACTAGTATATACCTTTGAGTGTCGCATATATGAAAGGACATATATTTGATTATACAAATTAAATTATATTAATCTAGTTGTTTAAGAATATGGACAATAAATTACAGATGCAATAACATGTAGTGCGCATTATAGATGTTTTTGTTACCTTTACGAGTAATATGACTAGGATAGTTTAAGGAAATGGTAATATGAAGATATATGATTTTATTTCTTTATGTTAGTTATTACTTAATGCATCTTATATTATATTGGCATGGTTAGCATTTACAATTTCGGGACATGTCCGGTTATACATGAAATATAACAGTTAGATGAGGGGGTGAGATACTTAATACAAGTGAGTGACGATGGAGGATAGTTACTTTGAATTAATAGTAATTTTGCGCTTTAAATTTGGTAAGTTAATTCTTGCACACTTCAGGGCGCTGACTAAATTTTCCCATCCAACTTATTAATATCTTTAGGGTTATTTGGGCTCATTTGTTGGGAGAAATTGGAAGACGAGAGAGAGAGAGAGAGAGAGAGAGAGAGAGAGAGAGGGGGGGGGGAGGGGGAGGGAAGAGGGTGGTCTTACTCTATGGGAGGGTTTCTTCCACCACTCCTCCACCATTCCACCCCATTCCATCACCATTTTATGTAGTATTCCACCTTGTTTAAACCCAAAATACCCATTTCCACCATTGTTATGGAAGTGCTACAAATTTGGAGGAGTATTTGGTTGATTATTGGAGATGATTAATGTGGGTTTCATGGAGTATGAAGTCAGTCTTACTTGGAAGCTTGGAGGAAGAACACTTTGGATCTTTAGAGGATGCATTTAGTAAACCCATTGAGGCCACATTTGGAGGTGAAGGTTGTTCCTCCTACACCAACACCACTATGGAAGCCATTAGAGGTCGAAAAAACCTTACTCTTAGTGTAAGATGTTATTTTACACTTGTAGTCTTGTAGTTAGACTATTTGACTAGAGTGTATTTAGTTAAATGGTGTAACTAATGTGTAGAAGATAATAGTATTTTTATGAAAAAAAAATATTGGAAAAAGATTATTTTGTTGGAAATAAAGAACGAATAAATATTTCAAGGTTTGAAATAACAAAATTGATGTTTTATGAAAATGGTGTATTTTCTAGAAATATTGATGAAAATATTTTAGGAAATAAAATAATCGAAGATAATGACATGTTTTAGTAAAGAAATAAAAATGTCTTTTGTACCTAAAGAAATGTATATTTGCAAGTATAATGATTTCTCATGATGAAATGTTTGTTTAAACCATATAGTAGGATTTTGGGGTTCAAAATTCATCTTCTCATACATACAAACTTATAATACTTTGATATTGAGTGTATAAAAAAGTTTGAAGAAGAATTTATTGGATTTAAACATAAAATAAAAAAATTAGAAATTAGTCTTTAAAGTACCTAAAATTGGGACTAAAGGATATGAAGAGTATGAGATTATAAGACTACACATGTTGATGAAAATAAATGGTATTTTCTTGTAAAAGTAGTTTTAAAGGTAAGTGAATTTCTTGAACAAAGAAAGTAAAGAAATGTGTGTCTTGGAAAAATATTGATCAAAGTATTTATGAAGTGTTAATGGGTAAACATGGAAAAGTTGATGTGTGTAACTTAGTAATGTTGTAAAATATTAACACTTATGAAGTTGAAAGAACTAATGAGGAAAAGGTATTTCCAATTAAGTATAATAACACTCCAATGTTAAAAAGGGTGTTATGTGTTTAAATATGTAAGAAGTTAGTGTGGATGACTTAATACTGTTTTGGGAAATTTAACACTTGTGAAAATGATGTAAAAGGTGATTTTGGAAACAAATGGGTAAAATGGTTATTTTACTTAATGTGGAACATTTTTATGAAATAAAAATATTGGAATAAGTTTTATACAAAGTGGTCCTAAAGGAATATGATTTTTGGAATAAAATCAAGGTTAAAGTGT
This sequence comes from Sambucus nigra, assembly GCA_949130495.1. NCBI lineage: Eukaryota > Viridiplantae > Streptophyta > Magnoliopsida > Dipsacales > Adoxaceae > Sambucus > Sambucus nigra. The sequence goes on along the minus strand of OX422219.1, from coordinate 315,080,844 downwards.
AAAGTACATGAAATGGTAAAATTTCAAAGTGTAACATAAGTTGGGGTGGTAAATTCCCACGTTTTGGCGTCAGTCGGATAAAAAGAAAAAGTGAAATAATGTGTTCATTTGTAAAATGTTAAAACACATAAAATGGGACTCGGATGACACCAGGATAAAAGAAAGAAGGGCCCAGAGCCCTTGGGTGAAAAGCCCTAAAACACTGACTAGAGCATATGGTGTGCATAGCCGGCGATGTGGAGCCCGTAGAAGTATGCGGTATTGGAAGAATCCAACAAAATATAAAGGCAATATGGAATATGTCAAGAAATGGGTTGTGTCTACAAATATATTAATACAACCTAACTTGAATGAATGTAATAAATGTTCCGGTAAAGGTGAAATGGATAAGTAAATGCATAAATCTATTAATGCCCACATGATAAGATAAAAGGGTAAAGAAAGTGGGTAAATAAGTGATTAAGTAACCTAAGTGGTTAAATTCGTAATTTACATAAGAATGTATTGAAAATGGATTTCAAATGACAAATAAGTATTTTCTAACATGGTGAATGCGTGTGTTGAAATAACGATTTTCAATGAAAATACGAAAGTGTAATGAAATAAATAAAAAGGGTAATTTCGGTAAAGGAATGTGGTTGGATAAATCAAGTGTAGTGGTTTCAAATGTTGAACTGGGTGTGTTAAATAAAGTGATAAATGTCAAGTATGAGTAAAGCATGTTTTTACTAGATTAAGGTAAATTAATCTAGACAATAATTTCAAAGGTACACATACATATATATAGATACATACATATTTTCCCATGGATGTGGTTGTAGCGTGTGAGTATCCTTTATGTCGTTCATTTATATACTGCTTTGTATATTCCCACTGGGCATAGGCTCATACCCTCACTTTGTTATGATTGGTTGGGTGCAGTTTCATATTTTGAGAGCGTTATTCAGGTAAGTATACTTTATTTATTTTACATTAGTAGCGCTGTTTACTTTGAAATTGGAATCGCCTGCTAACAAGTTCTATGTTAACTAAAATAAAAATTGGCTAGCAACATTATTTAGGTTGTTTCATTGTACTTCACACATACGCTTGGGTTGAACCGGGTTGACTCACGGGTAATGCATAAATCTAGGTCGAGGCATTACAGAAAACCCTATGTTTGTTTAAATGACATACCAAATTTTTCAATTTTTTTTTAATAAACTTATGAAACCTTTTTATAAAACAGCACCCAAAAACTAATCCAAGGAACAAACATAAACGCGTATTCATACCTCATTAAGGACCGTCAGATGATGATGATGAAACTCATCCCGAAACACGATTTATACTCACTGTATCTTTATCTTTGGTAACTCTAATTCTCAATAACACTCCACAGGATTAAAGGTCAAACAACTCGAGTCTTAACCTGTGACTCAAAAAAGTTTTGTCCAAATATGGAATTAAGACACTACATACAAATTGACTTAATTCAAAAATTTGTCCTTACAGTGTGTGTGTGTGTGTGTGTTTGTGTGTGTGTAAGGAGTGGAATAATCATCTCCATATCATGAGAAAGATGATATGAATATTACGGGGATAAATTGTGAGAAGATTTCCAAAAGCAAAATCTCACTATAAAAAGAGTAACTATGAGAAATGGGATCGACAGGAATAAAGTAAACTCAACTGAACATGAATAATATGTTAAAAGAAATGTATAAAATGACTATATATGTGAGTTACACCCCCCTCCCCCTAAATTGTAATCTTACAATGGAAAAGTGAGCATACGAATATGAGAGCACTAAAAGGACAATCAATGTAATAGAATTATCTAAGTGAATAGAATATACTAATTATATGAGTGATGTGGTAATATATGAAAACAACCTAAACGAAATTGGTAAAAATGGACTTGAAACCCAAAATAGCTTTAGGATACCTACATATCGCAAAAAGGAATGAAAGTCCAGGTAGTTCGCATAATGAACAATGTCGGGGCCTAAATGATAATCCAAATCTAGTGTGTCTCTCTTTAATTATGAAACGAGATGAAATGTGGTGAATGTATAGACATATGGGAGGAGATTTTAATTAGGAAAACCTTTTTTTTTGTATTTAGAAATAGACTTAGGGAGATATAAGAAAATAAAAAGGTATGGTTGATAGAGTAAAAAACTATAAACTGAATGAGGATACTAAAAATGCAAAATGGCATTAGTTGGAATAGTAAAACGTAAAAGGATTTAGATATTTAAGCATTTTCAAAATATGTTTTGAGCTCTTTGTTTCTTAACATTTAGTGTGTGGATGATGGTGATGGAATGGTGGTTAAAGGTGGGGCAAGGTGATGTAAGAGAATGTATTAGACAATTTTATATAAATTATGCATGCTAAATTTTGAATGCTGCCTCACTAAAGTCGATTTACTCTACAAATATTGTAATGGTTTCCTTTTATAGGAAATACCTATAGAGAAAAAAGATCAGTCATCCACCAAGGTTCGGCCCACAGAACAGTCAATGGACTTCTTTCTACTAGGTTGGCTAGACTTTCATGTTAAAAAAACCTACCTTCCCATTGGACCGAGCAATGGGTCGTGTTAAGTCATGTTCATGTTGGGATTTTTCATCTTTGGGTATTATCGCATTCATATTTAATGGGTTCATTTTTTATGTCGTGGAAAATCAGATTCAAACCTGACATGTTGCCTTATTGTATCGTGTTATATTCACTACTTATTATCCATGAAGATAATAAATAATTTTTAATCGCATATGAGTTGATACAATAGCAAAATATTAAACAAAATTAGACCCATTATTCATTGAGATTACTAAAGATATCACTAAGTAATATTCACTATGAATAAATTAGCATAAATTAGCATTAATATAAATAACATATTTGGAACACCAATAAACAGTTCTTATTTACTTAGATTAATGGATATCAATGGGTCTTAATGGGGACTAATATTTGCAGAGGGTAAAAACTAACCCTACCTAATAACTATCGTGTTTTATCATTATATAATTGGGTTTTTGGCCAAAACGTTTGAACTATAAGTCCGATTTGTGCATAGTCAGGATTGTTCGAAAGATGATTTAGAGATATATGATTTTATAATGGAAGTCTCTCTAATTAGATAGTTGACTAAAGTAAACCAGCCTTGAGGAGATAAATATTATTATTTAGTTAGGGTTTAAAGGAGGACTGTGAGTCTGGGATTTAAGGAACTTTGTTTGGACACTATGGAAGAGTGTAAGGGTTTTGGGATACAGTTTATATAGAGACCCTCGATGGGAGATATTATATAAGAAAACTTGGCTTTAGCGACGTTTTGTAGTCGGAATAAACTCTAAAAGCGTAGGGAAAGGAAATCCGGACATTTGGGCAACGTTTTTTTAAAACGTTGGCGTATTCCCTGTTGCGAAATAAACATCGTTTGTTAAAAACATCGGATAGAATTTTTTCGATACTTTCTGCTATGTTTATTAACCATCGGCAATTGTCCATGCCTTGTGGCATAGATGCGACTTTTTTTGGAAAACAATAGGTTTTGTATCAACGTTTCACCAAAAGCGTCGGGAATTTAATATTAAGATATTAACATAAGATTCAATCACTTACTTGAAACAACACAATGTTAACAAACTTTTCTCATACTAAATTCCAACATTTTTTTTTGTAAAGTGTAAATATTTTAAGTTCCATATAATATCCAAGTAGACATCATTAATATTATATTTGATCCCTCAAAGAAATTCTCAATCAACCAAAGAAACACTATATACTATAATATCTAATCATCCCAAAATAAAATGAAGAAAATATGTCGTCAATATACTATAATATCTAATCATTCTAAAACAAAATGAAGAAAGTGTATCTTCAAACATCCCAAAGTTTTCTACTAATAAGCCAAAAATTTGTACCAAGTATTCCAAATAAAATATGAAACATATATTATCATAAAAAATGCTAGAGTAATGTTCAAAACAGTCAGTAAGATATCTCCGCGACCATGGGCCTGACAGAACCACCTACAAAAATAAAGAAAATAAGTATTAAAAAGTAAATAAGTCGATGTAAAAGTGACGCACAGAAGAAGAATGAAAGGTGGTTAGGGGCTTACTTACCAATTCAAACTTTTCAATTAGTTGGTATTTTTTGCCTTCTTCATCCGCTCCTAAAATTCGAACAAGAAAATAGTTGGAAGATGGATAGTAATTAGCTTCAATGTTTTCAAATCAACAACTTATATAGTAATAATGAAAATTGATAAGAACGTGTATGAGAAAACTGAAAAATGGTGATGTATATAGCTTTAAAATATATTTTCAAATATAAAAGAACAAGAAAAATGTAATATGTTAATAAATAATATTCCCATATAGCTTATGAAGTTTGCCACCCGACAACCCAAAAAATCGTAAGCCACACAATATAGGTCTGGTAATATTTTTTTATGTCCAAGTTAAAAGATTAATTTTCAAATGGGATCCCTAAAGTTTTAACATTTTTTATGACAAATTGTGGTCAATGCATTATTATAATATTTATAAAAATAAATGTAACATTTTGTAAATTACTTTTTTTGTCGTTGGCTACTATAATATATTCTATTTTTTCCTTGCATTCGAATAAGTGAAGTGATAAAAACATGTGGATGTTTATAAAGTAAATAGTTATATAGTAGCAAAACATGTTTAACACGCTTATTATTTTTAAAAAAATTCGCTAGAGTTTCCTTTGTTTATTCATGAAAACCAACTTGTTTTAACATGTAAAATTAACTCAACAATAGCAATAACTACCAAATTAAAACGCAAATAAATTCCTTCCACCAATTTTAACATATATAACCTCATAAATTACTTCCATCAACACATGTTCAACGAATTGCCATTGGAATGAGTGTAACTATTATATATATAATGGATCTTATATGCATCAAACGATGAAAATATTAATGCTCTTGCTTAAAATGTGTCATGGAGAATTTTAAAAGGAAAAGTACTAACCCCGAAATAGTTAAAAAGTTGAGTTCGTGATATGATATGTAGTGGTGCCTTCATTGAGGAATGCAATCAACGTTGCGATTGAGCCTCAGATGTTAACGGATGCAATGGTGGTGACGCTACATATCAACTTTGGCATTGAAAAGAACCTAGCAATTAGATTATACAAAGTATTAGATGTAATGCATAAAATTAGGAAATCGTACTAAATCATCCAATGATTAATAAAATTTGACTTATTTAGCGCCTAAAGAAACATCTCGCGTAAATTGGTTAAAATCATCCATAGAATGCATTCAAGACCCCATAAAATCCCGTATATGATCTCCCACCAGTTCATTCATCTGAGATTCCATAGAAAATATATTTTCTTGCATATGAGCTTCTAGTTTATCTTTCACTTTACCTTGCTTGCTATCATAATCTACCCCTATATCACGTTGCATCGTCTCATGTTCAGCCACCATCTCACATCACATACTCTCTAGCTCTTGTTAATACTGTGTCTCAATATCTCTCAACTCAAATTGGGATTGCTTATATGATGGCCAAAATATCATACTCGGAGAGACACCAAGTCCCAAAGTCCAAAAGCATGTTTTGAAGATATGAAGGAACTAAAGGTTTTAGATTTGAGTAATATCTCAATTCCATCACATAAACTATCCATGCAGCTCTTTATTAACCCACGAACTTTGTCTCTATATACATGTGAATTAGTGCACAATGTATCCATGATTGGAACTCTGAAGAATCTAGAAATGCCAAACCTTACTGAGTTTGAAGTCAAAGAGTTTCCAAGGGAATTTGGAAATTGAAGTCATCTTAGATCATTGGACTTGCCAAACTGTTATAGGCTCCGCATAATAGTACATGGTGTCCTACAAAACTTAGTATATGTATAAGAGCTATAGATGAGAAATACTTATTCCTTATGTTGGGCAGAAGAAATGAATGAAAATCTTTCTATACATAATAATGAAGCCGATGCAAGTTTTAATGAACTGAAATAATTAACTAATCTGGATTGCTTACATATTGTGATACCATATGAATTTCTACAGAAAGACACAATCTTTGATTTTGACAAACTAATTTTTTTGTATATATATATTTGATGTGCCTCATACCTCGTAGTGGTTCCATCTGTTCCAAAACATATTGGACCTACAAAATGATACAAGTGTTCACTTTGAGCATATAATAAACACGTTGTGCACCAGAACTGATATTATGTGGTTGAAAGTGAAGGATTTGAAGAACCTTGTCAACAATGGAGAAACATAAGGTTTATTGAAATTAAAGGAGTTAAAAATCAAAAATTGTGATGAGATGGTGTCTATCGTCAATACAGTGAGTCATTGAGACACAAGTGACCAAGTATAAGTGTACGTGGTAAAGTCTTGGAGTAATTATGTGTTAAAGGTTTGGGAAATTCGGAAGACATATGGTATGGTCAACGGAGTTTCAAGCATCAGCTTCGAACCTTTGGGAATCTAAGGAATCTCACTTTGTCGTACTATAATAAATTGAAATATATTTTTCAGTGCGGATTGCGAGAGGTTTGACTATGATAAAGTAACTTGCTATATATAACTTTCAAATTATGGATGAATTTTTTATCATAGTGGAGATGAAGATGAGAAAACAGTAGGTAAGATTGAGTTCCCTCACTTGAACTTCCTCACACTTTCTAACATACTATACCTGATTCGTTTTTACAAAGTTATGGATGAAGTTGAGTTTCCTACACTGTTAGTATTGAATCTTTCGAAATCTACTAAACCTCATCAGTATTTACCTTGATCCAGAAAGTTTGGATTCAAAGAACATTAGGATGTAAAGCTTAAATAAATATTAAAAACAATAAATCACAAAACCATGTTACCATTGTATGCAACCTATGAAAAAAAGTTCAAAATAAGAAAATGGACTAAAGAAGACGAATCCATACAAGTTATTAATATGTATTCAAATGCCTAACTAATAAATATTTCTATTCATCTTCATGTATATGCCCTGTGGTTTCCTCGCCAACTGAAACTCCATCCACACCTTTTTGTACCCAACTAACATCACCATTACGCGTCAATGTTGTATCGTCCAAACATTGAGCACTTCATGCCTCTGTTTCATACCAAACACATTTAAAAAGTCTCAAGGCTTTGTTTTAACAACAATATTCCAGTCTTTATCCACTAGGTCTTGTACATATAATACTTGCTTTGTATGAAATGCTAGTATGATGGTTCATCGTATTTTTAATGCCTATGATACTCTAAGTTTACGAGCATAAATCAAAAATCATCTTGATCAATGAGACCTTTACTATTGTTAACCCAGCCACAGTTGAACAACACGAACTTATTTTCTTTTAAATAATGCAGCTCAATGATATCCGTCAAAACTCCATAAAAATTGACATCTCTAGATACGGGATTTATGTCTCTTGCACTTGCATAATTTTTAGTCATTGCATTTAACATGAATCCACTATTTTCCATGGCTCTTCTCCTCTCATGAGCCTTAGTGTGATGCCTAACGCCATTAATTATATATCCAGTGAATATTTTGGCATTTTTTAGGGTACCCATAGCTAAAATCTGAATTTCTTATGATACATTTGTGTTCTTTGCCTAAACTAACCTCCTCACCAATTTTATTACAAAAAAATGCTTTACAATCCATAGTTATGTAATAAAACATTTAAATGTAGAACAATGTTTTCAATGTGAATTTTACTTACATGATACTTAGATAATAAATGAAATGTTTCGTTATGAATGCGGTCCACATCATGTGGTCTGAGATGAGAATCACTCCTAATTGACGCATGATGAGTGCTACATTAAAAGGGATCGTTACATTATTCTTTACATTGCTATAAAATGAAGGAATTTTATTCAAGAAGATACATACTCTCGAAATGGAACAATTGCTTATGTGTTGACAAGAACATATCGATGTGCTTGTACACGTGTAATGTCATCAAACACAAATCCGTTCACTTTTCCTCATTCCCGACCACAAAAGTGATAAAAAACTACCATTATCGTTCCTTGTTAGGCGATTAGACTTCGTCTCAACATTATCGTGTAGGTACCTTGAGCAAAATGTCAAGCATTCTTCTACCCAATACCCTTATGCTATTGAACCCTCTAGATGACTATGGGTCTTCACATAATTCTTCAATGTGAACAAGTATCTCTAGTGAGGGAAATTTCAATTAGTAAGAAAAAACTATCATGAAAAATAATTTTTTTAAAAACAAAAATATATCAACCAATACCACACCTCTTAATAGGATACATTGATCGGTATTGCGGTGGTCCTCCAATCTTCGCAACCTCTACTAAATGAATAACCAAATGCTCCATGACATCAAAAAATGAAGGTGGAAAGATCCTCTCAAGTCAGCATAGCATGAGCTCAATGCGAGATTGAACATGATCTAAATTGGTTACATTCATCCCTTTAAAGTACATATTCCTAAAGAAGTTACTTAGCGTAACTATTGGTCCAAGCACATTCTTAGGCAACACATTTCTTAAGGAAATGGGAAGTAATCCTTGGATTAAGATATGGTTGTCATGACTTTAAAGTATGTACGTTGTTTAAAGTTAACAAAATGCGATATGTTCAAAGCATAAACATACATGACTTTCACCTCCTTAAAAATTTTACAATCAATGTCTTTACCCTTAATGTCCAAGGCAGAACATGCAGGTGGTAAATAATATTTGTTGTCCGCCCGATTCTGAGGATGCAAGGGCTTACGAATACCCATATCTTTCAAATTATGATGGGATTGTAAGTTATCCTTCCCCTTTCCATCAACATTTAATAATGTCCAACACATATTATCACAAACATTCTTCTCAATATGCATTATATCAAGATTTTGGCATAACAAATTGTCCTTCCAATAATCTAACAAAAAAAATATACTTTTTTTCTTCCAATTATATGTTGAGGTTTCATCTCTCTCATCAACCTTTTTCCTCTTACCTCCTTCCTATGGATCCTTCCTACAATTATTATTGAAATTTTTTACCTCATCATATGCTTCAGCTCCAAATAATCGGGTGGGACTTATATCCAACTCAACTGTACCATCAAAGGAATTTTTTATCTATTCTAAATTTATTCCCTTCAGAAAACCATCGACGATGACCCAAGTAGAATTTATTACCTCTATTAAACAACCAACTGGATCGAGTGTACTTATGACAACAGGGACACCCCAATCTACCTTTTGTGCTCAACCCCAAAACATTTGCATAAGCTACTGCATCATAAGTATTTACCTAAACCCATAATTCCTTTAATTCATCAATTAAAAGACACAAATAAACATCAATGTCATTTTCAGGGCGCGAGGATCATCAATAATTATTTCCAATATCATAAATGGTCGTTTCATACACAACCATGGAGGAAAGTTATATATTATTAGAATTACGGTCCACGTGCTATGGATAATTCTCATGCTCCTGAATGGGTTGAATCCATCACAGGATAATCCAAGCCTAACACTTCGCGGTTCTAGTGCAAAATCTTGATGAATATTATCAAATGTTTTCCGAGCAAGAGAATTAGCTAGATGTCTTAGATTAAAATCATCAACATGCTTATCGACATGCCATCTCATCTGTGATACTGTCTTTGATAACATAAATATCCTTTGAAGTCTTAGTATCAAAGGGAAGTATGGTACCATGTTTGTAAGAATTTTTCAATTTATAAAGCCATCAGCATCTGATTGATCATTTACTTGTTTATACCTTAGGGTATGACACTTTCGGCATTCATTCTCTCATTGTATCTCATTCTAATAGAGCATGCAATTCTTAGGACATGCATGTATCTTATTGTACTCTTTCCCTAAGTTTGCAATCAACTTCCTCGCTTCATAAAAATACTTTGGCAATGTTTGACCATTAGGAAATTCATATTTTAATAATTTAAGCAACATTGTGAATGTATTGTCACTCCACCCACCAAGGCACTTTAAATTTAGTAATCGAATAAGAAACGAGAGAGTTGTATACTTCTTACAATCTTGGAACAACTCTCTTTAATATTCTTTTATCAAATTGAAGAATTTCTTGGTTTCTTCATCGGAGCCATACATATATTGGTGCACATCACCACCACCCATAAAGATAAATGGACGTGTAGGAGGAATTCCAAAATAATCATGTATATTCTCTCTCATTTCAACACTAATAAACGAGTCAGAAGAAGGACCCGAAGATTAGGGAGATTCCTTGTGATAAGTCTAACATGCGTAGCTATCTAAAAATTGATTTAGCAATATATGTTCTACAACATCATCTTTCTTCACATATAGCATATTGCAACATTTCTTATATGGACACAATATTGTTTCTACATTCGATCTATTATCATAGGCAAACTTAACGAATTCTTCTTCTCCCTTCTTATACAAAGGATGACAGCTATGTGTAATATTAATACAACTCTTATCCATCAGTATGAATCAATTAAAATCATGAAATGTATAAGTAAAGATAATTTTTTTTTTGTCAATTGGCAAGTTCAACACAAAGGTAACAAAAAGGTAACATGCAATATGACTTTTATTTCTTAACAAACATCGTGGTCTAAGGTTGTCAAATATAAAAAATAGCAAGCAAAAAAAATATGGTCGACTAAATATTCTTTTTAATGTTTTTTAAAACAACATAATAGGATGCAAAAATGAAAAGATCACACAACTTGTCAAATGTAATAAAAATACATAAAATCTACTAATGAGATGAAATTTACAAAATTGGACACGACTTACGACAACAAGATTATCTATAGAAACATCACTTCGTCCCCACAACAAACATAATCAAACATTTGAAATTAATTCAAGCCCTCCGATCAAACACACCTTAATGGCCTAAAAATCTTATTTTCCATTACAAATAAGAAATCTTACACATTGTCTAGCTTCTGAGTGCTTTTGATATCATTTATTCTCCTTCCAACTTACATTAATGTATTATTAGTCAATGCACATTTTAAAGATGCTTTTGATATTATGTATTCATTACTATTTCGTTGGATATAGTCGTAGAAGTGAAAATGATACCTTAACGAGAGAGGGTCTCTGAAGTCCGAGATTAGAAAGAGCTCAAGAGAATCGATTTGATATGCCTGTTGTTATCCAGGTCATGTTTTCTTAAGCAAAGAATACGACAATATGAGAAAATTATTTTTATTTTGTCAAATTCAAAAGGCCATACCCATATCTTTGATTATTGAAAGGTAATTGATTATTAATTGAATTAAAATATTTTATTTCCTTGAATCAAAATTTTTTACATTCTTCAATCATAAAGGTTTAACAAACTAACACTTAACCCAATCTTAAAGAGGCCAGTTTTAATGACACATAGAAGAATAAATCTACATTCAATTTAAAGTTCTTTATATTCTCCCAAGAACCAAACATGCCATATAATGGAATTCAACCAGAGAACAATTCATAAAACATTAATTACTAACCACAAGTATTTGATCATACCTACACATTAATTTACCAAAAGACAACAAATGTATTTAAAAAATCGATACTAAAAAATAGTTTGGAAACTAATAATTACCCAAAATTCAATCATCGTGTCTGGAATCCCAATCATTAACTATTCCCATTTCTATTTCTTCTCATTCCATAATAGAAGAGCGACATCACTTCTAACTAATTCACAATACCATAGTACTTACTCTAAATAATGATGGTTCTTGATTAATATTCGACTATAATTCAACGATGGAATATAAAATATAGATATCTATTAAAGCATTAATCATCTCAAATATCAACCAACTATTACATTTTTCAACCGACAAGGAGCCTAACTTCTACAACCTACCTTTAAATAATCACATTAAGTAAAACCAAAGAATCACAACGATTTGAAAAAAAAACTTGCGTCAGTCGATTTAGAAAAAAGCACAAAGATTCAGAACAAATAATGAAGATTAAGAAGAAAACCTTACGTCCGAATTTTAATTCTTTGGTTTATATCCACAATATTCTTCTATCTCCAATCTCTTCCCACAAAATCATGAAGAGGTATGTTTCGATTTTGTATTAGGGAAACCTTGAAAAAAAAATTGAGCGTCGTATAATTCTGTTCTATCCACTGTGGAAAATAATGATATTTTTTTTCGGAATGAAATGAAAAATTAGAGGGAGTGGGATGTGTGGGCGAAATTAATTCGGTACCCGACGTTTTTATTCCAAAACCAGGGGATATAACCCATATTTTTGTAAAAAAAAAAGTCGTTATTTTTCGACATTTTTCATAAAACGCCACTACTAGATCGACACTTTTATAAAACGTCGATAAATATCCCACATTTTTAAATAAACGTCAGCATATACACTATATATCGGCATTTTTGTAAGTGTTCCATAAAAAACATCGCTAAAGGCAAGTTTTCTTATAGTGTTAGGATAAGTGAAAGGCCATCGAAATATAAACACATGATGGAAGTTATGATTTCTGAGTACTTTTGTGTCCGAAACTCTTGTAGGCATTGGTTTATTGAAGGAGCACATTATATGACATAGTTGTGATGGGCATTGAGTAATTTTTGGGAGCCTAAGGTATTTACTGGCCATCCTAGGGTCATGGACTAATTTTTAACATTGAGGTTTGATTCTAATGAACTAAAATGTATCTGAGGGTTGTATTTCATTCTAAGGGATTAGAGTGAGTGGTGAGGATTGTGGCCTATATATGAGGGACTAGAGAGTATGTTATGACCATGTTTGGGTTGTGTCCTAATTTTGAGGTTCAAGATTTAATTATGATGGCCTAAGGAGTTAATGGAACCAATACATTGATTTAGACCTAATGTTGAGGGTTTTTGTCTAATTATGAGGAATTAAGGAGCATATACAACTTCTACAATAATTATAGCCTAACTATGAGGGCTGATGTATAATTATGAGGAACTAAAGAGTGTATGCAACCAATATGGTGATTGTGGCCTAATTCTGAGGCAGAGGTCTAATTATGGGGAGACAAAGAGTTCATGCAGCCAATACGGTAATCGCGGTCTAATTCGGTGATCGAACATGAAATTATGCGAACCTGAAGAGTTTATGCGACCAATGTGGTGATCGTGACCAAATTTTGAGGGCTAATGTCTAATTCTAAGGATCTATTGAATATATGCGAGAAATATCGGTATCGTGGACTAATTTTGAGGACCTGGGGAATGTTTGTGATTGATACAAGGATAGCAACCAAATTATGAGGGATGGTGTGTAATTATGAGGACTTGATGAGTGTACGAGACCAATATGTGGATTGTAGCCTAATTACGAGGACTGTGGTCTAAATTTGAGGACTTAACAAGTGTAGGAGAGAAATACGTGGATTGCAACCTAATTTTGAGGACTTAGGTCTAAATATGAGCACCTAAGGACTGTATGCAACCAATATGGGTGTCGAGGCCTAATTCGTACGGCTGAGATCTAATTCTAAGGACCTAAGGAGTGTGAAGGGGTTTTGAGTATGTTTGAATATTTGTTTAATATTAAATTATAGTAATTTTTAAGGTGTATGTGTATTTTTTGTGGACTTAAATCTTTTATGATTTGTACGATTTTGACATTGGCATTGCTTTATTCTTCTTTGGATGCACTCTACCCCTATTGTCAAAACACATTCATAGGGGTTTCGTATCTTTTAGAGTTATCTTTATTTTTCGTGCATTATTATTTATTTATTTTTCTTTTTTGAATGTTTTTTTTATTTTTCTTGCATCTTTAGGCATGGTTTAAGTAGGTAATTAGGCTCAACACTCTTTTAATGCATCTACGAGACTTGGATGCAGGTTTGTGGATAAGGATGAGTAGGTGGGGATAAGATAATTGGGTATCAAAGTCCCTTGCCTCCTTCAAGTACATGAGGAAATTCCTAAACACCCCCATGAGCGCTCAAGTTAGTCATTCTTATAAAAAAAATTTAAATTCTTTATTATTTTTGTTATTTTTGGATTGACTTTTACATGAATAATTTTTTTTATAGATGACATTCTTGCATTGGCATCTAACAATAGAAGGTATGGATGTCACTGATGTGCACAAGTGGATGCACCGGCTTCTATCGCATGTGTTTGGGTATAGTTGGTACGTGAAAGAGAGTTTTTAGGACAGTTTTAGTGTGATATATGGTGGATTCATCAACCGATCCTCTGGTCCATATGCCAAATCTGGAGAGGAGGTCGAAGGAGGTCAGGGGAGGCATCTATGATTACATTGACATTTTTTTGAGTTAATTAATGTTGTCATTAATTTTTGACATGGATAGGGAACCGCCCTAGGATGTTAGAGTTGGAGGTAGTGGGTTACTCGAATTGTTAGAACAAGTGTCGGATAGTGGTGCTAGGTATTACCCTCCCACCTCCACTTAATGAGAAAGAGATTCCTTCTCAGTCTTCTGATGAGAGATATGGAGAGAGAAGAGATCCTTTACCTTCTACACGTTGAGTTTCCAAGTTTTCCTCGTTTTCTGGAAGAGGGCATACGTATAGAGGTAAAAATTATCATCCTTTTTCTTGTTTTTTCATTTCACTACACCAAAATGGAAAAATTATCACCTTTTTAGCGGCTAGGCTTATCACGGTCAATGACCGTGACACAAAAACACGCGTTTTTGTCATGGTCATTGACCGCGACACATTCGTGAAAATTGTGTCAGTAAAAAAACCCTTCCCACTGAATTCGTTCCCTCCATTTCTCTCACTCTCTCTAGCGGTTGCTCTCTCTCTCTCTACAACTTTGGTATGTTTTCTCTCTATTTCTCCCCCATTTATGTATATGTGTATGTATATGTGTGTGTGTTTGTGTTCGTGTATATATATGTGTGTAAATGTGCATGTGTGTGTGTGTGTTGGGAGGGGGGGGGGGGGGAGGCAGCAGGGCTGGGGGAAGGGGGTATGTTTGTGTGTGTGTGTGTGTGTGTGTGTGTGTGTATATGCATGCGTGTGTGTATATGTGCGTGTGTGCGTATATGTGCGTGTGTATATATGTGTGTGTGTGCTTGTGGTGGGCAGGGGCAGTGGGGGGTAGGGGTAGGGCAGGGTGGGGGTGGGGGTGGGTGGGGGGTAGGGTAGGGGTAGGGCAGGGGGCAGGAGGTGTATATGTGCGTGTGTTTTTTTTTAATTAAATTTTTTTTGGTTTATTAGATATTGCCAATATTGATTGGTTGTTAATTTTTTTTGTAAATTAATAATTAGTTCCCCTTTCATATGCAAGTAGGATTACCCCTCTTTGTAAATTACTAAATTAATAATTGTATACTTTAATTGTTAGTTTAATTGATGAAAAAAATTAATTGAGTAGATGAATTAGAAGGAGTATTGGATACACATTTGTTGTTGCCATTGATGTTGGATTATAGTGGCTCGATGTTGGGTTGTTTAATTTTAAAAGTGGCATGACCAATGGATTATTGTCCATATGGGGGTTGGATTTTTCAACTTTTTTTGAAAATTACTTTGTATAACGAACAATATATATATATATATATATATAGTATGATAATTAAATGAAACATACTTGAAATTACATATAGTGCGCATAGATACTTGCCTTTTAGTTCTTATGCGTATGGATTCAATAGCCCTTTGACCCGTTCGAGAGTAATTACCCCTGTAATGAGATCTCTTGAATTGTCCCGTTTGAAAAGTTTGGGAATGCATAATTTATGTATAATAATATTCTTAATGGCTTAAAGTTGTTACTCTTGGAGGAAGTTCTGCAGTCGTATCCTAATGTTCTCTGGGTACATACTAAATTGACAAGTGTGACTGTTATTTCAATTGATCAATTGAAAGAATACTCACACTTGCCAAAATACGTCGTGTACTTGGATAACTACAGGGATATGCTACAGATTTTTTCTCAAATTGTAACAATGTGCATGAGTTGTTAAGTATATTACAAAAATATGCGGTCTTGAATGGGATAGGACCACTCACCCTTTAGAGGAGATGGAGGATATAGTAATTAAGTGAAGTTAAATTAAACATACTATAAATCTAAGTTTTGTTTATACTAATCCATGAATATACGCTTCTTACCTTTAATAGGTGATTAGTTATGGTAGCTGTGATGGGATATTCAAAATACAAAGAGTGGATGGGTGAGCCAAATTGAATGGGGGATGTGTTTCGCAGAGGTGCTAATGAATTTGTGAAATACGCAAAGAGATGTCATAATGATGAAGAGTTTTCGTGTTCGTGTGCTAGGTGTAAGAATGGTAAGGTGTTTGAGTGGAAAATAATTGAACTACATTTGTTAAGATCGAGTATGAAAGATAGTTATCGATTTTGGAGTTTTCATGGTGAATTAAAAGTTCCTTTTTCCCCCGAACAACCTTCACAACAACCTTCAACAAATAGAATAGATGTAGAAGGGGACGACGTAGATCATAACATGTTAGAGGATTTAGTTGATGATGCGTATAGAGTTTATATAGTCGAGGAGAATGAGGTTACTGATGATGTACAAGGTTCAAGTGCTCGTGAAGATATCACGATAAACCTTGACGATGACTACCAAAGTTGAAAATTTAAGGCGACCCAACTATTATACTCTAGCTGGGAGAAAGATCAAACAACTTTACATGCCATGGTTGGTTTGCACAGTTTGAAGACACAGTACGGTTCGTCTGGCAATAGAGTGACATGAATTTTGAAATGGGTGAAAGGGTTACTACCCAAGGAGAATATTCTTCCAAATAGCTATCTTGTTATGAAGAATAGTTTGAAAGGTTTGGGAATGAAGTATAAATCGATTCATGCTTGTGTGTATGACTGCATACAATACCGAAAGGAGTATGAAAAACTCGATCGTTGTCCGGTTTGTGATGAACCTATATATGTCCAATCTACTAGAAAAGAGGGCACAAGCTCAAAAGTGCCTCAAAAGTGTTGAAATATTTTCCCATTGGGCCTAGATTAAAGCAATTTTTCACAGTACCATGGATAGCAGTAACAATTATGAGCTAGATGTTGTTGTTTTGGAATTCAGAATTGAGGTGTTAAACAGTAACAATTCATTTGGATTTGTAGTAATTGTACATATTTGCATGTCTTCTTGTAATTCATTTTCATTTGTACTAATAACAACATTTTTTATAGCAAATGTCTCCTTCAGGTATTAAGGCCAAGATGATGATGATGATGATTGTGATGATGTCGTCTGGGATCGGTGGTAGCGGAGGCGAGGAGGGCTCCTCGGCCCCTAGGCTCCCCAAATATGTAAAATTGGGGATGGCCATCGAGAACAAGACGGAACTATTAGGGCGATCCCTCGATCTAGTAAAGACGATCATCAGCCCGGGGTACACTAGTTGGAGGGAGGTGACAAATGAGCTTAAGTTAGCTATTTGGGTGGCACTACAGGTAATGAATTTATATTTATATGAATATTTCAATTTCAATTTTGATTTCATTTTATATTTATATTTATATTTATTTGCAACTAACATTGTATTTGTTGGATAGGAATAATTCAGCCTGGATCCCAAGCTACGCGATTCCGTCTTGGAGCAGTTGAGAGAGCAACACAAGACGTGGAAGAAAAATATGCGAACCCGGTACTTTGGGAAAACCCAAGAGTCCGTTATTCGAATGCGTGAATCTATCATGCCGAAGAAGCCGATCTCATTAGCACAATGGCAAAAGTTCATTGACAATGAGATCGGGGAGAGACAATTGGCATCTCACCAATTGGGGAGGGAAAATCAGGCAAAGGAGACGGACGTACATTATGCCGGTCAAACATCTTATGCCGAGGTGGAGCATAGGATGATGGTAAGATTTAATTTTTCTATAACTACAGAAATATATTATTCTGCATTATTTTACTTTGTGGGAGCGATACTAATTTTACTTTATTTTATTTCAGGGGACAGGGAGTGGCCCTGGGGTAGGCCACATAGGCTCGATACTTATGTGGCTATTTGGACGAAGAAGAGGAAGGATAAGGAGGTGTCCTCGAGCGTCATAGCCATGATTGTAAGTAATCCGACAGTTTACTTTTTGTTAATTACATTATAATTTTTTTAATTACTTATTTTACTATTCATGTGCTTTTTATCGTTTTAGGCAAACCTTAAGGAAGTCCATGAGTCGCAGTCTGATGCTGACAAGGCATCTTTGTCCACAGATGCACTCAGCCAAGTAATTGGCGCTAATCGCAAGGGGAGTACAAGGGGGTGAGCTCACGGATGGACAAATCTAGGATCATCGGATTGGAGATGAGTGACACCGGGTTGGCTCGAACGGTGGACTCGAATGATGCGAAGCTGTCCCATTTGAAGGCGACGGTCCAAGATATGTTCTCATTCATGAAGCGTTCATTGGATGAAAATCATAAGGGGGAAGGGAAGGAGAAGGTGGTGGAGGAGGAGGTGCAGGAGGACGAGGTGCAGGATGACGAGTGTGTGGACGTCACTGCTTTATCACTGACACGTGCAGACTTTGATGATCCACTACCCTATTTGGTTCCCTTAAACCGACCGATATCGACACTTGGTTGGCCGAGCGTGTTTATACTGGACATATTTGATGGCTAGCGGATAAGGTAGTGGTTGAGGGACCCGAATACCGTCTAGGGTATGCCAGTTCGTGGACGCTTGCTTCAAGTCATCGAGTCCAAGGTACTCGTCACGCATGTGATACCCAGGAAGGAGAACTCCCCCTTGTGGTTACGCGAACAATGCGGCAGGATGTATATTGTTGGGTGTGTCAATTCGTATATCTGTGGCCTACTCACCTCCTTAGAGCTAACCTTACCCCAGACATGTAGTGACAATTTTTTGAATTGAATTGTTTTAAGTTGTTACATTTGAATTATATTTGGATTATATCGTAACGCATATTGTTTTGAATGAATATTTGCATTCCCTCTATTGATTTGGATATTTGATGTTTGAACATGTATAATGTTGTTATAACAGGTACAAATATACTGCTGGGCAGTGGCAGTGGTCATACTGCCCAATAATTTTTTTTTAATTCTTCCTAGAATTATCACGGTCATTGATCATGATAATTTTTTAAAGAGTTTCATGAGTTTGTCACAGTTTATGACTGTGACAAAACTTGTCAAGGTCATAGACAGTGACAATTCTAATGAACTTGTCACGATCATTGACAGTGACACGTCCGTGACAATAAATGTTGTCACCCCCCAGAATTATCATGGTCATTGACCTTGACAAGTCAAACTTGTCAAGGTTAATGACCGTGACAATTCGATAGATTTGGTGTGATATTTTGAGTTCTTATCTATATCTCCTGACTTTAATGTGACACCCCGTCTAATTAAATACCGGGTAGCTACTCCTTTATTAAATTAATATAGAATATCAAGTTGTTCAGTCTTAGCATCACCGTCGAAAAAACATTATAATAGTTACTAGCCAACTAATATTTAAAAACTGAGATGACAAATTTTAATTAATTAAATTAACTTAAAACCATGTAATAGATAACCAACCATACAACATTCGCTTAAACAATCTCATATAAATAATCAATGTAATGAAATAAACTGAGTCTGGAGTAACATTCCAAATATAATCCCAAAGTCAAATAATCCCAATCCAAGAGTCTGAATAAGATAAATCCAATAACTGAAATAAATGAAAGTCTAAAACTGCTATCTCTGAATAAGAATGGGTAACATGCCCTAACCGATATGTATAACTCTGAAGGAAGAAAAGATAGATGTGGAGGTGGCTAATACTGACATCCTGTAACTTTCATAGCAGCTAAAAAACGTCAACAAAATGGAACTCATATGCTTGGCATCCCTATGGCTGGGCACCTAAAAGGTTTGTAAAAAAACAAAATAGATTGGAAAGAAAACGAGTCAGAGCCCGAGGTGAAAACATTTTAAAAACAACAAATGTTTAATTGCATTAAATAGTAAATAATATATACATGTTCGTCACGTGCTCTCACTTGAGATTCTCACCCCTCAACTATTGTGCACGCCTAACGTATGCCCTTAACTCATCTTAGTTATGCTACTAACTAACTAGTCTATATTAAATCTGACTATAGGTATTTCTACATGGATCCACCTATATTACTCAATTAACACATACTTACATTTCAATTACTCATTATTTGAAACCATTGTCTTATGTATTATTTAAGTTCCCACATCTTTAGGTCATTTAAATATCTTAGTCATTCTCATCTACTAAGTAACGGCGAATAATCTCAAGTATATATTTATATCACACTCGATACATATATACATATATGGCACCCCTAATCTAAGATGCAGTGCATGCATACTCTGCTATCGAATCCCGGTACATCACATACATAAGGATCACGACTTTCGAATCACTCAGGAATCGTATCACTAAAAATCACACATATTGGAGGCGAACGTAGTTCACATACCCACGGGTCACGCACATACCTACGCTCCCATGGTCAGCTGACTTATCAACTCACAAATAAGTCTTCACGGTCCTATGCTCTTGAGGTACTGAATCTAAATCCCCTTGAAGTCCCATAAGATAAGATTTTGCTCTTCCTTCAACCTCCCGTGATAGAAAGTATGGTAGGTATGTCATACACTAAATAATCCATATATTAGGTAATCTCACAACCTAAATAATCATCATTTCAATATAGGTATACTCATGTCCTATATTACAAGTCTCATAATTAATATAGTTTCATCTTGGTTATATTACGTAATATGTTTAGCGCGACAAACCTCGCCGTATATATTCGAGTACTAAAAGCTATCCCGAAAGGTTACTAAGTCTCCCACTTGTCTCTAAGGTTAATTCAGTAATTTAAAGTCCCCCTACTACTTTATCCAACCTCAAGTAATTGTTTAACCGAATTAAACTCAATTTTCCATAATTTCCAACCATAACACTCTCGTCAGACACTCTTAAGTTTATCATTTAATCCCAAACCAAACTAAGATTTTTCGGGCCGCAAATACATCCCTACTGACCTTCCCTAAGTCTTAATGTGTTCAAATAGTCCATGTTGATACCAAATTTAGTCTGCTCACATGGCTCAATTGAGTGAAGACACGTGGCAATCTACGAGGCAACGATAAACACTTGAGAACAACACCTTGACTCCGAGGAACCATACTGCAATGAGGAACTCTGCTTCCCTGATCAACTCAGACGCTCTGACCTACAAGAACTCTTCGAGGAACTTTTGAGTACCGAGGAACTAGGCGGTCCGAGGAACTTAGGCGGTCCGAGCTGCACCTCAGATAAAGCATTAATAGCCGGATAACCAACAGATTGACTGCGCATTAAATGCTTATTATTATTATACAGATGTATACGCTTAAGGATCATTGAATGTATTACCCTTTCACATTACAGCCTTAGGGCTATAAATACATTGTATTACCCTCATTGTAAGGGAACTGGAATTTCTTGAGAAAACTTGTAATCGAGAATTCCCAAACAGTCAGCAATAACAGAAACAGTGGACGTAGGCCATTCTCATAAGGCTGAACCACTTTAAAAGTTATTTTTCTCATTTTATTTATCTATGATTAAATAATTAGATATCATCTAATTTTTTACATCAACAGATTGGCGCCGTCTATGGGAAATGACTGGTAATATCGTTTTTCATCAAAAACAACTCATCACAAATGGCTGATATTCCAGAACCCAGCAATCGAAATGCTGGAAGCCCTCCAAATCCATCTGCTCCGCCCAATATTACAGATCTGGATGGAATAACGACAAATCTGGCCCAGGGCCAGACAGTCATGCAAGAAACTATGCGATAACTCATACGAACCCTCCATGGCGGTGCAGCAACCCATTCAGAATTGTGAAGTATTCAAAGAAATACCCATTTACCTTATTCGCGTACTAGGCGTACCGATTCATATCGTACTGAGGAGTCTGAAGATTTTTCTTATCAACCTGGACGAACTTCGTCGGTACGAGCCACAGATACTGAACAACGCATCACTCTCTCTCCAAAAAGGTCTAGTGCGCTAGAAAAATTAAGCAGAGTATCTCCTTCTGATCGATTAGGTCCTAGGAGGAGCAAAATTCCTCCTAGAGCAGCATCGAGGAGTTTTCGACGACCATCAGACTTAAGAGAAGGATCTGCCCAGTCACGACCGGCTGCTCGTCAAGATAGATCCCAGGAAGCCATATCAACGCGATCAGTTGCTCGAACCAACATGCCCGAGGAAGGAAACGATGCGTGGAAAGGATCTATTCATAGGCTGGAGGATAGATTAGGGGAAATGGCTAAGGCCAAGAACCCTCTACAACGAACTTTTGTTCAAGGAACACCTTTTGTCTCGGCCATTATAGATTTTCCAACACCATAAAAGTTCAAAGCACCTGTTGTGACCCCTAAATATGATCGAAAGACCGACCCTGTCCTTCACATAGAACAATACAAAGCTACATCCGACATCTATGCTGTTCCAGATGAGATGAGATGCAGAGCATTCTCGGGAACTCTTACCGAATATGCTCAAATATGGTATAATAATCTTCCTCGGGGTAAGATATCAACTTTCTTTCAACTAGCCGAGTTATTCATTGGGAATTTCTGTTTTGGGGAAAAGCTAGTTAAACGAGTAGCGCATTTGTTAAGTGTTTGACAAAAAGCTGGTGAAAGTACCAGAGATTATATCATTCGTTTTAATAACGAGAAACTCGAAGTCATTGATTATGAGGAAAAGATAACGATTACCGCCTTGATGAGTGGACTACTGTCCAACAAGTTATACTACACTTTGGCCAAAGATCCACCTAGAACCATGTCAGATCTGATGGGAAAAGCGACCAAGATCATGAATGCCGAGGAAGCTATGGCTGCGAAGAAGAATATGGATGCCAAAGAAACCAAGGTGGAAGGTGATAAAGCTAAGAAGAAGGAGCATAAGAACAATGGTAGTGATAAACACTCAAAAACACGGTCGTCATGGGAAGTATTGAAGAAATTTGATAATTATACTGCTTTGAAGAAAGACATCAACCACGTTCTAGAAGAAACCAAGAACAATGAGGAATTAAATTGGCTAGAGAAAATGAAGGCAAACCTTGACAAGAGAAATAAGGCAAAATATTGCGAGTTTCACAAAGATCATGGCCATATGACCAAAAATTGCATAGCTCTTCAGAATGAGATTGAAACACTCATCAGACGAGGAAAACTGGCAATGTATGTTGATCGGAGGAATGATAGAAGAAACAACGACCGAACAAGAGAGAGGTCTAGATCTCCTCGTCGAGCAGAGGAGAACAAGAAGAGAGACCATGAAGTTGATCCAGAAGATGACCCCGATCTTTCCAATAGACCAAGGCATCCAGAACGTGAGGTATTTTCAATACGCTTTGGGTCATTTGACTGTAATATTATTACAGGTGGAGATGTAGGAGGAGGAGACCTTACTGCCGAGGGAAAAGCTTACCTCAGTGAGGCTCAAGCTTGCTCATACATTCAATGAATAAATCTACCTGAGGAGGATCGCCCGAGAAAGGTGAACAAAGAGAAATTGGTCATTGGTTTCTCAAAGAACGACCTCACACGTGTTCAATATCCTCATGATGACCCATTGGTGATCAAAATGAGGATGGAGGAGGTAATGATTTCAAGAGTACTGGTAGACAATGGTAGCTCGGCAGACATCATGTTCTACTCGTGCTTCGACAGTTTAAATCTAAAGTTATCTCAACTGGAGCCTTATCATAGACCCCTCCTCAGTTTTGCTGGCGAGAAAGTATTTCCACTTGGGACGATCAAATTGGATATATTCATTGGTACGTGGCCTACTTGTCGAACAGAAAGAATACGCTTCTTCGTGATGGATAAGAATGTTCAATCATCATACAATATCATCATGGGAAGAGTTGGATTGAAGAAGTTCGAAGCTGTAACATCCACGGTACATCAATGCCTAAAATTTCCAACAAATTTTGGAGTAGGAGTTGTGAAAGGTGATCAGAAAGTAGCTCGGGAATGCTATTATTCATCCGCCGAGAAAGAGGAAATGGAGGAATCAAGGAAAAACACTACTACCTATCAAGTGGATGAAGGTGCATAAATTGAAACATTGGATCCTAGAGATGAGTCGCAACTCGTGAAGGGTCAAGTGGTGGAAGCTACTGAAAACATCATTCTGGACGACGAGCACCCTGAACGAACTACTCAAGTAGGTTCGTCATTGGAAGCTTCACTAAAGCAGAAATTGATAACTTTCCTAAGAAGCAGAAAGCAAACGAATGCGTGGAGTCATGAGGATATGCCTGGGATAGACCCAAATTTCTTATGTCACGAACTCAATGTGAATAAGAAGATCGAGCCTGTGAAGAAAAGAAGAAGAGTATTTAGTCCCGAGAAAAATCAAGCTATACAGGAGGAAGTCAAGAAGCTCCAGAAAGCTTGTTTTATTGAAGATGTTAAATATCCAGACTGGTTAACAAATGTGGTGATGGTGAAAAAGAAGAACAAAAAATGGAGGATGTGTGTAGACTTCACCGACCTCAACAAAGCATGCCCAAAGGATCACTTTCTACTGCCCCGAATTAATCAACTAGTGGATGCTACCTCGGGACACGAGCTGCTGAGCTTCATGGATGCTTATTCTGGTTACAATCAGATTAAAATGAAACCTGAAGACAGGGAGAGTACTTCTTTCATTACCCCTAGGGGAACTTATTGTTATTATGTTATGCCTTTTGGTTTGAAAAATGAAGGTGCAACATATCAGCGGCTGATGAATAAAGTGTTTGCATAACAAATCAGTTGCAATATGGAAGTCTATGTTGACGATATGCTGACAAAGAGAAAGAAAGCTGTTAATCATCTAGTTGACTTAAGCCAGACCTTTGATCAACTAGATAAATATCAAATGAAGTTGAACCCGACGAAGTGCATATTTGGAGTACGAGAAGGCATATTTCTCGAATACATTGTCAATCAGCGAGGCATTGAAGCTAACCCTGAAAAGATCAAAGCTCTGTTAGGGCTGCGATCCCCAATGACGAAGAAAGAGGTGCAAAGTCTTACAGGACGAGTAGCAGCACTCAACAGATTTGTATCGCGAGCAACTGATCGATGTCTCCCATTCTTCAAAACGCTCCGAAAAACTTTTGAGTGGAATGATGAATGTGAGAAGGCTTTCCAAGACTTGAAGAAATATTTGGGAGCACCTCCACTGTTATCTAGGCCAGTGATGGGAGAAAAATTATACTTGTATCTGTCAGTGTCTGAGAATGCAGTTAGTTTGGCATTGATAAGAATGGAGAATGGAGTACAAAAACCAATCTACTACACAAGTAAGGCCTTCCGAGGAGCAGAGGTAAGATATCCAAGCCTGGAAAAATTGGCGCTAGCATTGATTGAGGCAAGTAGAAGAATGAAGCCATACTTCCAGGCTCATACCTGATTCGTCACTTTTATTGTATTTTATACCCCGTTAATTTGTACATTCTAGCTTTCCCGTGCATGTATTTTCCGGTTCTTATACTCATTTATTGACTAACCCCTGAGTTCATCATATATACTTTGTATGTGTCTTTATTGAGCTTTTATAGGTCTCGGGAATGCATTTTGGGAAGTTTGGTTTTGATCCGGAAAAGTTCCGTTGACACTTGCACAGTCGGGGGCATTTTGGTAATTTCAGCACTCGGGTTTTGATCCCGATTTCTTCACGGAAGTTGTAGACCTTCTTCTTATCTTCGCATGGCTTCTGACAGTGCTTGAATCCAACCTCGAACGAAGAATTTACGGAATTTTCGGTGAAACATGGGACAACTAATGCCAATATAGGCATCTCTCCTTCTCACAGAAGGCCCGAATCGATTCGTTGACACTGCCGAATCGATTCGGTTTCATACAGGGGAAAATCTCTACACTTCTGAATCGATTCGGATTTGGCACCGAATCGATTCGGCCCTGCATTTCCAGCTTTCTTCTTATTACTAGTTTACCATTTTGGTTGGATTTTGGAGATATATCCCTTGTTTTTCCTCTTTGGTAGATATAGATTGCTTTTGTTAGATTTTTGGATATAGAAAAACACTCTCTTCTCTCCCTTAGGTCAAAGTTCATTTATGGTTTTTATCAACTTGTGAAGCTTTGATTACTAGTTGAATTGTTGTTATTAATGCAAGAAAGGTTCATTTACTTATTCTCTACTTGTTCAACTAGCTTTAATTTGCATTTAATTCCATCTCTTGCATTGGTTTGTGTTTAAACTAGATAACTAATTTAACTATGTTGTTAACTAGCATGTGTAGTTTAGTTTCAATTATGAGTAGCTAGACTTATGATTGGGGATCATAATCCCACCTTGGATGCTTGAACTTCATATTTAGGGTTTGGTTTATAATTGTTTTAATGGAACTTCATGTGTTGGTTTTGGAGTATCATAGTTTCTTAACTTCTCTTGTCATGCAAGGGCTAGTGTTTGAAGCTTTACTACAAACCCAACCCATCTAGCAATAATTAATTAACCCCTAATCCTCCATTGTTGAGTTTAGTCTCTACATGGTTGATGTTCAGACTTAATTAGTTATGCTCGATTAGAATTAATTTCAACCAAGCCCTATAATCCCCTTCCTTGTGAATCCCAGGTGGGAGAATGATCCTCGATCCCTTTAATTTCTTGAACTCAAGCTTACCTTAGTTCTTTTCATAGTTCCATAATTATTAAGTATTAGTTGATCATGAATAGTATGTTAGTTTAGAGACTACTCTCAATCACCTTTCCAAACAATTAAATCATCTTTTACACTTTAACTTTTGTGACGTTCAGAGAATCCCTTTAACCTAATCCAGTTCTCTTAGGAGTGTTTCAATCCCTGTGGATCACGATTCCGTACTTACCGGATATTACTTGTTGCGATAGATTTTCACTTGAATCACAAGTTTTATTTTGGGCGCACCAAGTATTTGGCGCCGTTGCCGGGGATTGGCAACTATCTCAGGTTTTAGAAATTCTCTTTACACTATCGTTCCCGGTGGTCACCGTGATATCACGGTTTCCAAAAATCAATCCAAAATTCTGTAAATGCATGACGCGAGTAGTAGCAATTTGAATCCTATTCGTGAACCATCGCCTATTGAACCCTCGGATTATTGGAGACCTTTACCAACAATTTCTCGTTCTAGTTCGGTCTCGTCTTCTTCGTATACCTGGGCCCACTCCGATCCTACAACAATGGCCGACAATGTTAGTGAGCACGGTAGTCAAGGGGTTGCACCCGACCCCCCTATAGGACCATGCGTGATTATTTGCAACCGGAGAGGACCACCTCTCCGTCTTGTATCATTTTTCCTTACAATGCCGCGCAATTCCATTTTCGGAATGGAATGCTTCAATTACTTCCTACATTCCACGGCATGGACAGTGAACAACCTTACCTTCATGTTAGAGAGTCTAAGGAGGTGTGCACTACTTTTAGCGATCAAAACTGTCCTCTAGATGTCACACGACTCAAACTCTTCCCGTTTTCCTTAAAAGACAAGGCGAAAACTTGGCTTTGGTCTTTAGCTCCTAATTCCATCGGGAGTTGGCGCGAAATGCAAGCGCAGTTTTTGAAAAAATTCTTTCCAACTCATTGCACCAAATCTTTAAAGAGTCAAATCCAAACATTCGTTCAAACCGAAGGTGAATCATTCGAGCGATGTTAGGAGAGATTTAATGAGGTACTTTATAAATGCCCACACCACGGTTTCGAAAAGTGGAGATTAATCTCATTTTTCCACAATGGGCTTACACTTAATGCGAAACAAATGGTGGAGACAATGTGCTCCGGTGAGTTCTTTGGTTTAGATCCCGATGATGTGTGGGCACATTTCAAATATTGTGCCAAGACCACCCAAGCATGGGATACCTCGGATCCGAACAAAACCAGTTCGCGACCTTCGATTCCGTCCTCTTCTAACCCTGGTATGTATCACCTCACTGACGAGGATGAGATGAAAATGAGATTAGATAAATTATCTAAGAAAGTTGAGGAGTTCGGCTCGAAGATTCGAGATCCTGTTGTTCAAACTCATTCCGTAGTTGAGGAGTTGTGTGCCATTTGTGACACTAATGCTCATTCGACCCAAGATTGTCCCACTATTCTGGCTTACAAAGTGATCCTCCATGACCAATCGAACGCTATGGGAGTTTTTAGAAGATCCCAAAACGTTCCCGACCAAGGGTTTAATCCATCGTGGGGTAACCAACTCGGTTACCAATATCCACAATCTCATCCTCCCTCGCCTCAGAATTACCAACAACCGTACAACCAACATCCCCCTTCCCAAGTTGTAATGCAAGGTCCCCCTCAGGGACCACATCCACCAGTTAGACCTGCCTACGCGCACCCGAACAAGAGAAGTCTAGAAGAAATTTTTCAATCTTTTGTGACCTCTCAACAAGCCACAAATGCTAGGCTCTAAAAAGAAATTTCCATGTTGACCGCTTCTTTGAGTGTGCATGAAAAAGGAAAATTCCCGTCACAACCTCATGGGCCCGTTGGTCAAAATAGCATGAATTCCGATGTTTCTACTCCTTCTTTAGATCAATGTAGGTCTATGGAACATGCGAATTCCATCACCACCCTTAGGAGTGGTAGGGTGATTGAAAATCCACCTCCACCTTCTCCGAAAGTATCCGACGAGGTCACGATAACTCCCCGAGAGAGTGAAGTGACTCCCAAAAAGAAAAGAGATAAGTCGCCGACCAAGGGGCCGAAAACTTTAGTCCCTTGTCCGTTTCCCGCACCCTACCCTCAAAGGCTCCTTCCCATTGTTAAACCCAACAAAGATCAAAAAATCATGGAGACATTCAAACAAGTAAAAATCAATCTCCCTCTTCTTGACGCGATTAGGCAAATCCCTTATTATGGCAAGTTTTTGAAAGATTTGTGCACCTTTAAGATAAATCATGTTTCTCGCAAAAAGGTGGAGTTGAATGAACAAGTTAGTTCCATTTTCCAACACAACACGATTCCAAAATTTAAGGACCCGGGGTGTCCAACTGTTTCGTGTATGATCGAAAACTTCGCCATTAATCGCGCTCTTCTTGATCTAGGAGCTAGTGTGAACCTCTTGCCGTATTCGGTTTATCTTCAATTGGACTTGGGAGAACTTATTCCTACCAAAACTAAAATTCAATTAGCCGACGGCTCCACCAAAATTCCACGGGGCGTCTTGGAAGATATCCTCATCCAGATAGACACCTTTGTGTTCCCGGTCGACTTTATCGTTCTTGATACCCAACCTGTTTTAAGCCTGAACAATCAACCTCCCGTCATTTTAGGACGACCATTCCTCACGATCGCGAACGCTTCAATAAATTGTAGGAATGGTGAGATGAACTTGTATTTTGGGAATATGACATTAGATGTCAATATTTTCAATGTGTCGCACCTCTCGAGTGACGAGGATGATTGTGTGAAGGAGGTGAATTTCGTTGGAATGATATGTGTGGACGACGATCATATTGCGAGGGAGGAAATTGAATGGAGTGTGTTAGATGTGTGTTTTGACATGCTAGGCGAGGTTGGCATAGGAGAAAACCATGAAATTGGGGATGAATTGGGGAATTTTGATTCCACTCCGATTGATGACTCTATCATTTCCGAAACTGACATTTACATAGAGTCATCAATCCCGTGTAGGGGGAGTTGCTCGGACAAAAATAGGGTAGAAAATGTCTCTATCGGTTTGTGCACCGACCCTCCGGTCCGTCACAGTAAGAACCCATGCCCCCCTCTTTCAAATCTTAATCCGATTTTCAAAACCAAACGCGGGCCCAGCGGTTAGAGTAGTCCATTTTGGATAGGTGTCATATCCTCCGATCTTGAGCCCGATATAATTGTGAATTGTATGAGCCTTAGTCGGAGCAAAGTCAGACCGAGGGGAAGGATAGGTGTTCACATTGTGAAGTACGTCCTAATAATATCTGCGGATTTACAACTGGACATCGTATGCAGCAGCCCCGTTAGCAGGGGTGATTCGGTTCGTTAAATCCTCAATTTTGGTGCCGATCAACCCCGGCACATGAGGGGTTGCAATTTTTGGTTTCAGACCAGTTACATACATATAGTATATCATTTTGGTCCAAAGAAATCGAGTTGAGGTGGCCCCAAAATTTAAACTTCATGAGAATTCAAAAATCAGCATTGCAGAAAGTCCATTCTCAACTCCCGAATCGATTCGGTTCATCACCGAATAGATTCGACCCTTCCCTGTGGCATAAATTCAAGTGCAGCGAATCGATTCGCTATTCAGCCGAATCGATTCGGTTAGTCCAAAGTGTCAGGTAGCTTCTCCCGAATCGATTCGGATTAATACCGAATCGATTCGGCCCCTTCCAGTGTTGAATTCGAGTGTAGCGAATCAATTCGGTTTAACTACCGAATCGATTCGGGGCACCTGCCACTTAAAAATCCCATATTTTGTTCTAACACTCTTCTCATTCTCTCTATTCCCTTAGCCTGCGAAAACTGCCTCTCCCTTATCATTTCCAGTCCTCCATTCTTTTTCCACCTCATGGCTTCCTCTTCCAAGGAATCCTCATCCAAGGTAATTAATTCAACCCTATTACATCAATATCAATCCTTATTTAGTGTTTTTTGTATGTAAGTAGGGTAAAATGCATATTTGCCAAATCCACATGTTTTCTGCATGAAACTCCTTATTTTCCCATTGATTGTGATGTGAAACCAACAAATACAACTTGTCTATGTAGCTTTGATGATTAAGTAGTATTTGTTGGGGTTTTTCCACATTGATAATGTCATTTTCACCCTACTTTCTATACATTGCACACTAAGTGTTCGATAAATTGCCACTGCGAAGATTTTGTGCGCTAATGCTCTATCTTCGCACCTTTTATCGCACATTCTTGTTGAATTATCCTTGTTTGAGTGCGATGTGCGTCGGTAACGTCAATTCGACCAATTTTTCCCAATGCACACCCTCCGAACCTACTTCCACTTATTTCAGAATTACTTTGATTTTGTGCATCGCACTTATGGTGTGTGTATTGAATTAATGTTTTGTAGGTTTCTTCGATCTCCAAGCCCACATCCAATATAATTTCGGGTCGGGGAGGTTTCGAATCCTTTCGCTCCAAGCAGTAAAGGGACTTGTTCCATGCTAAATTTCCTTCGGGTCGCCCAATTGCTATTGAGAGGCCTGTGCACCTTGAGGATTTCCCTGCTTCTGTCCGTCGGTATTTTCAGAAGTTTAATTGAGAAGCTCACCTTTCCCGGGCGGGTGATGTCAATGATGAGCACGTTCGTAGGTTCTATGCATCTCTCGTCCCAACTGAGGATAGAACTTTCGAGGCTTACGTGTGGGGTAAGCGAATTCCTATTTCTAAGCCTCTCTTGGCTTTGCATCTGACTGGGGCCGACAACCCCGAGGATTTTAATTACCCTTGCTCCGATGAGGGGAGGCTGACTAATGAGACCCTGATTGCGCGTCTGGCGCCAGGGAATGTTTGGGCTGGGGAGACTTTCCCCACATCTCTTATGCCCGACAACCATCGCATCATCCACCTTGTTGTCATAAATTCCATCACGCCGACCCAGACCAAGGCTATTCTTAGCTCCGCCCAGGCCCACTTCCTTTACCATCTCTTGGACACTAACTCTATTGTCAACCTTCCCGCATTGGTACTTCAGCGGATGCTAAAGACCGCTTACTGTGAGAAGGGTACCACTACCCTCCCGTACGCGCGGTTGGTTTCCTATATTTGTAGAGATGCGCATTGCGAGGTGGTGAGTACGGACAACATTCCTCGCCTTCCCAAGTTTCTTGGCGAGAAGGCCATTGAGAAGAGTCTTGGAAAGGATTATTGGGAGAGGAGAAAGAAGCGAATATTGGATGCTCCGGATGCTCCTGATGCTCCTGATGCCCCGGATGCCCCTATGGCGGATATTCCGGATGTGCCTCATCCTGTCCCACCTCCTGCCTCATCTTCTGTTGACCCCATCGCGTATCTCGGGGTGCGGATGGATGAGTTACAGGCGTACTTTTCTGAGTTTTGGGGTGCTTACATGTCGAGCTTTGCAACGTTCCAGGCCGATTTTACTGCTTATCGGGGCGCTTACGAGCGCGATATCTCTATGATTACTCGGGCGCAGATGGACCTATTTTCACATCTCCGAGGGGGCGAGGCTGTTGTGCCTCCGTACCTTTATGACCCTTATGCCCCTCGTGACCCCCCCGCGCCCGAGTCCCCGCGTCGCCATCCGGACGATATGTAGGCCGCGGTCATCCGACTTTCTCTGCTACTGATTTTTGTGGTTCTTCTTTTTGATTTTTGGGTTTCTATCTTTGTAGTTGTGTTTGATGTGGGGAAGAGAGAGTACATTGATTGTATTTTCTAATTTTGATTTTTTTTGCCCCATATACACAACTCGTAATTATTAATGAAATTACTCATTTACAGTTTCATATTTGTTCTTGTATATATCTCTTTTGTATATATTATTGTTTGTGGTACTAACTTGTAACAGGCATGCCATTGCGCGTTTCTCGAGTTAGTCCTTACGGGGTGACTATTTTCATACCCCTTTTCCCTTTTTATCCCTACTAACATTGGGGACAATGTTTCATTCAAGTTAGGGGGTATGGTATACAATTGTGATGCCGGTTATCATGTTAGTAGTAAATAAATTTTATTATCTCTCATATCTACTATGATTACTTATATGATCGACATATCATATTGTATAGCTATGAAGCATGTTTTGAGTCATTGATTTATTACCCTTTAGCCCGTTATTGTTTGCATTGTGAATAGCATCATAAAATTAAACTGCGAAGCTTTGAGCATATACACAAATAATTATTTATGATTTGGTTTAAAGTGTTTCAAATTCGTTATTCTAAGGCGCATGCTATACCCTTACAAAAGTGAAAATTGAGACTTATCATCATTTGTGAGCGTATACACCCACTCTATCTCTTTCTTGTCAATAAACTAGTTGTCGATCTCCTTTTCTTCTCATTTGATTTCATATTAATTGATTGAACACTTGACCATGATTTTCAATGGTGTTTAGTCCCGCGAATCACATGAAACTTTATGAAATGATCATAGGCCCTCTTTGTCATATCACCCATATTAGCCTTGACCTCACCCTTATATGTTTACCCTCGTTAACCCCTTTGAGCCTAAATATTCGCCTTTCGTTTCATAACCCAAATCGCATAACCAACTCCAAATTGGAGTTTTAGCCCATACATACACCTTACATACCTTTGTTTGGAATGTTACTTGGGATTGAATGTTGTTGTTGTATTGCGATTGCAATTTTAGGCATATGAGAGTTTGATAAGCAAAGAAAAGAAAGTAATGAAGAAAAAAAGAAAAAAAGAAAACATGAGAAAAGAAAAGAAAAAGAGAAGAGAAAGTTGTATATGTTGTGTATATAGTTCAATAAGCTTTGATCACTCTCCAATTCATACCTTTAATGCTTGGTTTGGAACTTGTTTTCCAATTTTGATATTGCCCGCTTTATCCCATTATCCCGATTTTTTTATTCCAAACACTTTGAATCCGTTCATACATTCCTTTCATTTCGTACCCTAACCTAGCCTAAATTCTATACCCCAAAAGTCCTAATTGATCCTAGGGTGATGAGATTCAAAGGTCGAATATTAGCGATAATCTGTTTAAATGCTTTTCTCTTGGTCATTACGCAATATCCTTTCATGAGATTGTATTTTTCACTTTTATATTGCGCTCTTCATTGATGACATGTGTGTGGCCTAGTTTCCCTTTACAATTACTCTTAATGCCCGCATGTCCCGTGTGTGTTACATCCCATTTCTAAGTGTTTCATTTGTTGAGTGTAACAACCGTAGAGAACTTGAGTATGCATGCCTTAGCTTTTATATGGATTTTGAAAGTTTTGCCAAATCTAAATTACCACATGTGTCCGCTTATTTCGCATTTCCATGGTTTCGATTTTCATTGAAGTTGTTTGTTTAATGCCGATAATTGTCGTCTTTTGTGTGAGCTTTTTTCACTTTCTTGATAAATTGTGCTTCTTAGATAATTGTTGAGCTACGCATTGGATTTTGTCGTAGCATAGTATGAGTTGATTTGATGTTTGTGGGTGTCATCCCTGGAAACCCTCACGAGACCTCACTCGTCCCCTAGGGGTTTAAAAACGGCTTATTGCATACGCTAAATGCAATCGTTCGCCTACGAAAGTGGCATTTTTTTTCTGTTGTTGTACATATTTCCTCTTTTTGGGTTGCGCTGTTGGCCCTTGTTTCTTCATACTTCATTGCTCGGGACTAGCAATGTATAAGTTAGGGGGTGTGATTCGTCACTTTTATTGTATTTTATACCCCGTTAATTTGTACATTCTAGCTTTCCCGTGCATGTATTTTCCGGTTCTTATACTCATTTATTGACTAACCCCTGAGTTCATCATATATACTTTGTATGTGTCTTTATTGATCTTTTATAGGTCTCGGGAATGCATTTTGGGAAGTTTGGTTTTGATCCGGAAAAGTTTCGTTGACACTTGCACAGTCGGGGGCATTTTGGTAATTTTAGCACTCGGGTTTTGATCCCGATTTCTTCACGGAAGTTGTAGACCTTCTTCTTATCTTCGCGTGGCTTCCGACGGTGCTTGAATCCGACCTCGAACGAAGAAGTTACGGAAGTTTCGGTGAAACATGTGACAACTAATGCCAATATAGGCATCTCTCCTTCTCACAGCAGGCCCGAATCGATTCGCTGACTCTGCCGAATCGATTCGGTTTCATACAGGAGAAAATCTCTACACTTCCGAATCGATTCGGATTTGGCCCCGAATCGATTCGGCCCTGCATTTCCAGCTTTCTTCTTATTACAAGTTTGCCATTTTGGTTGGATTTTGGGGATATATACCTTGTTTTTCCTCTTTTATAGATATAGATTACTTTTGTTAGATATTTGGATATAGAAAAACACTCTCTTCTCTCTCCTAGGTCAAAGTTCATTTATGGTTTTTATCAACTTGTGAAGCTTTGATTACTAGTTGAATTGTTGTTATTAATGCAAGAAAGGTTCATTTACTTATTCTCTACTTGTTCAACTAGCTATAATTTGCATATAATTCCATCTCTTGCATTGGTTTGTGTTTAAACTAGATAACTAATTTAACTATGTTGTTAACTAGCATGTGTAGTTTAGTTTCAATTATGAGTAGCTAGACTTATGATTGGGGATTATAATCCCACCTTGGATGCTTGAACTTCATATTTAGGGTTTGGTTTATAATTGTTTTAATGGAACTTCATGTGTTGGTTTTGGAGTATCATAGTTTCTTAACTTCTCTTATCATGCAAGGGCTAGTGTTTGAAGCTTTACTACAAACCCAACCCATCTAGCAATAATTAATTAACCCCTAATCCTCCATTGTTGAATTTAGTCTCTACATGGTTGATGTTCGGACTTAATTAGTTATGCTCGATTAGAATTAATTTCAACCAAGCCCTATAATCCCCTTCCTTGTGAATCCGAGGTGGGAGAATGATCCTCGATCCCTTTAATTTCTTGAACTCAAGCTTATCTCAGTTCTTTTCATAGTTCCTCAATGATTAAGTATTTAACGTATCATCAATAGTATGTAGTTTAGAGATTAGTCTCAATCACTCTTCCAAACTATTAAATCATCTTTTACACTTTAACTTTTGTGACGTTTAGACAAAAACTTGGTGCACGGTCGAGTAGGCACTTCAAATACTGATAGGCTTAAATTGCTTGCTCTGAAGCACCATGACCGAGGATGTCAGTGATTTGAGATGCACTCATGTCTGTATGACCGGCTTTAAAATATTCATTGCATTGCCTTAACAACTTTGTATCATGAGCAGATAATAATTCCATCCTGTCCAGAAACTAGTAGAGGAAGAAAAAACAATAATCAATAAGAGTACAAACAGAGCATGAAGAAGAGAATCAACAGTATGCATAAGAAAAAGTTTAAATTTTATTACATCACAAAGTTCAGAAGTACAAGGTTAAGAGTTACATGTTTAGAAGTTACATTTGACAAAGAAAAATAAAATAGAGAGAAATCCGAACAACTCTACACCTTTTCCTTGTCTCCCAAAACTTTCTCGGGAGGCTGGGACGAGGAGGTAGGTTGCTCGGATGGAGCAGAGGGTTGCTCGGGAAGTGCTGGAAGTTGCTCGGAGGAAGTAGCAGGTAGTTGAAGTTCCTCTCCAGTGGGCTGGATAGCTGGGGGATGAGAAATTTGATCTCCCATCACCATGGAAGATTCCTCAGAGGCAGCTTCATCCTCTTCATCTTCTTCAGGAGTTGGAGGGGGACCAGGGATGTGTTGCTGAAAGAGTTCAGAATTTTCATCAACCTTCATTTCTTTCAGAGCAGCGACCCATCCATCTCTAAAGTATTTGAGTCTTCCATATTCCACTTGCGACATCATGGCAGCCAAACCTTTGTTCCACCCTTTATCCCAGCCAACGCTGAAAGATTTCTTCACAGCCACTTTCCTCTTTGTCTTCTCCGAGGAAAGATTCTCGAAAAGAAGATTGTTAGCAGCCTTCAGTTTATTCTCGACTTCCTCCTTCTGACGGCTTACTTCCCGAAGTTGACCCAACTCCTCTTCAGCAGCCTTGAGCTTATTTTCAAGCTCCCCAGTATTTTTGAGCTTCCCTTCGAGATCTCTATTCTTCTTCTCCAAATCATTCATTTTTTTCTCCAACCCCCTGGAGACCTCAATAACCTGAGCCTTCTCCTACTCAGTCGAAGTAAGCTTTTTCTCCCAAATTGCCTTAT
The DNA here is from genome assembly GCA_949130495.1 of Sambucus nigra. Lineage (NCBI taxonomy): Eukaryota > Viridiplantae > Streptophyta > Magnoliopsida > Dipsacales > Adoxaceae > Sambucus > Sambucus nigra. Next base: position 315,043,995 of record OX422219.1, on the reverse strand, counting down.
CATCATCATATTTCTGACGAGAATCTCTCAGAGAATGCGCCAGGCCTACCAAAGCTTCCTCTACACCAGACGAGGAGCTTGAAGCTTCAATATCTTCATCTTTCTTCAAAATTGTATTAAAACAGCTCACCAACTGTGAAAAGAAAACGAAAGCAAGTTAGTGCACTGATACAAAAAGGAAATAATGAAAATTTAAGACTATAGGACTTACAGAAGCAATGTGACGAGCTGCTAATGTGGTAATCGTGTCCCGAGAAAGGTTTTCTTCAATACCTTGGATCTCGAGAATGATCCAAGTCTTCACCGAGCTCATAGCAGAGCTCGGGCGAACAAAAGTGGGAACACCACTAGTCGGGGGCAGAGAGATGGATTCAGCCAAATTGACAGAGGATCTTTTCTTCAGCCTCCTCAGAGGAGCATCAACCTTCTCGACTAACGTTGTAGTCTTAGTCGGAGAAATGACAATCACCTCGCCTGGAGCAGCAGCCTTGCTCGGGGCCACAGGGGGCTTCTCGACCACCTTCACAGGAGCAGCCGAGGGAGGTGCATCAATTTTCTTTATCCCTTCTCCTGGGACATCAATCTTACTTCTTTTTTTCTCTCCAGCACTAGAGGCAGGTTTCTCAAAAAGGGTAGGAGGTCTTCTTTTCTTCATCCTTTCACTCAAAGGAATATGTGACTCAGGGAAAGAACTTGTAGAGGCTGGTATTGGTTCTGCGTCGCTTATCACCGGACGAGCAGTAAAAGAAGAGGTGTAACTCTTGTACTAAAGCAAATATGAAGCTGACCTAATATGCTCATCGGCAATAGTCTGATGCAAACTTCAGATAAGTTTTAAATGCCTTATATTAACGTCTGCCTATTTTGGAGACTTTCTTTTGCTGTCAACTGCAAATAAATCAAAATTAAAATATCAATGGCACATTTTATCAAACAAAAAGGAAGCATAATTTTGAAAATAAAATAAAAACAACCTATCCCATTGCCATAGGGAGGACATCTGAGACCCTGGTAAATATCATCTCCAGTTAATGGAGGGTGTTGCCAATTTTTCATAACAACCCCATGCTCAAAGTAATCCCTATTGGCATTTGGGAGATTGACCACTAAATATCTATTTAAAAACCTAGTTTTTAAATAAAAAGTATTATCGCCCACAACCCATCTATAACAAAACATAATTTCAGGAATTCCTATACGGGTTCCATGAATTTGATTTAATCTATAAACACCGTTAACTATTCTCCATGTATTGGGGGCTATTCGTGCAGGAACCACGTCAAAGTATTGACAGAATTCCAGATATAGAGGGTTTGGGGGAAAAGAAAAGCCACACTCAGCAACAAAGAGACTGGGGAACCAATGTTCCTCAGCCAAACGAAAATAGTCTGAAGGCTCAGAAAGCTCTTCTAAAATAACCCATGAGGGAATAGAGAAATCAGAGTGAAACTTATCAATCGATTCTACAGGATAAACCATGATGAAAGAAGGAAATCAAAGAGAAAGAAGAAAATCTTACAGGAAAGGGATGAGTCTGTTGACAACAAACGAGGGAAGAGATGAACGCACAGGAGAGAGAAATTATGGAAAACTCAAAGAGAAAAATTTGAAAAAGTAGAAGACGATGGGATTTTTTGCAACGTTTAAATACTTTGCCTTAGGAAAGGGTAAAAGTAATGATTACAAAAAGAGCCGGTTACGTTACCGGCGGCTAAACAGACAAAAGGGGTGCGGGAATCGAAGCGGTTAGAAAAATTCAAAAAAGACCGATTCTACGAATTTGGAAGAAGAAATAAATACAAAAGAAAATACTCCTAAATTTTAGGATGACCATTTAAAACCGCCATATTTCGAGAAACAATGTTCCACACTCCTCAAATTTCGAACTATGAAACATTGGGGGCTTCTGTTGATACCAAATTTAGTCTGCTGACATGGCTCAATTGAGTGAAGACACGTGGCAATCTACGAGGTAACGACAAACACTTGTGAACAACACCTTGACTCCGAGGAACCATACTACAACGAGGAACTCTGCTTCCCCAATCAACTCAGACGCTCCGACCTACAAGAACTCTTCGAGAAACTTTTGAGTACCGAGGAACTTTTGAGTACCGAGGAACTTAGGCGGTCCGAGCAACTTAGGCGGTCCGAGCTGCACCTCGGACAAAGCATTAATAGCCGGATAACCAAGAGATTGACTGCGCATTAAATGCTTATTATTATCATACAGATGTATACGCTTAAGGAGCATTGAATGTATTACCCTTTCACATTACAGCCTTAGGGCTATAAATACATTGTATTACCCTCATTGTAAGGGGACCGAAATTTCTTGAGAAAACTTGTAATCGAGAATTCCCAAACAGTCAGCAATAACAAAAACAGTGGACGTAGGCCATTCTCATAAGGTTAAACCACTGTAAAAGTTCTCTGTCTCATTTTATTTATCTGTGATTAAATAATTTGATATCATCTAATTTTTTACATCAACATTCCATAACAATAATTCTTAAAAGTCGGGATTGGTTAAACCTTAAAAGAAAAATATAAAACAAATTCAGGAGGAGTCAATCGATCGAATAAAAGGGTCGATCGATCGATCGAAATTCTTGAGTCTATCGATCGATCGACATTCTTGAGTCGATCGATCGATCCATCAGGTATTGGCCTACGATTTATGCATATTTTAGCCTACGGTTTCATTAATTTTAATCCTCAAATCCTCTATTATAATGTCCCAAACTCCCAAATAAATATACCAAACGTTATACCAATATAAACACATAATTTCTAATGTCTTAGAATCACCAAATCATTATGGGTTGCAATTTGTTGGATCAAAATATGTATATTTCATAAAAACCCTATTTCTTCTATTCCTTCAAGAATCATCATATATCTCAACATAAATTCGTAATTCTCTACACATGGATCATGATTTCGTGTCTACTACTTTTCCAGAGGTTAATCTACATGCAAAACCTACCAAGATTAAGATTTAAATATCTAAATCCATTAATTCATCATTTTTAAGGGTTTCTCCAATTCTAAACTATCATGGATAATATATACACTGAATTATTGCAAGTTAAATTACTTGCCTAGAAATAGAAGTTCTGATCCTTTGAGGAAGATGATACGGTGGTGATGTTCTCTTTCTAGTCACAAATCCGGCGGTGATGGTGGTGTAAGATGGTTGTTTGGCCCTAGCAACCCTTAGAAATCCTTCCTTTCTCTATACTTCTCTCTCTGAAGTTTGTAGCAGCTAATAGTCTAATTATTCTAAGGGTTGACTGATATACTTTACCTAAATTTCGTAGGTCACTATTCACCAAATAGTAAAATTACTAAAATACCCTCCCCGGTAGCCGATTTGGCCTAAAATACCCTTAATGGGACCCTAACTAAACCCCCATGAAGACTTTTCTGACTATCTCGATACTTCAGGACACATTGGCACACTCAAAATGACCATAAGGGTGATATAAAAAAATTACTTTATAATCTATTAAATTGGTTGTGGCACGACTGACACGCATGTCCCAATTGAATTTCCAAAACTATCGTATTTTCCACTCTTGAAAATTTTAATAAGTTCGTAATAATATATTACTGTACTCGCTCAGTAATATTCAACATAATTATCATAATCAAATACTAACTCTCATCTCGCTAGTATTTAAATCTAAATTAATTACCAATTAATTTCCTATTTTTAATTCAATTAATCCTTTAATTAAAATCAGTAAAAATACGGGGAATTACATTTAATGTATCATTTTGCTCTTATTTCTAGAATGTATCTGTGTAGGAATCTTGGGTGAATGATGTTTTTAATTGGATGGGTTTAATGGTCGATTATATTCGTATGTTGAACCATTCTTATAATGCATGTGCGGTTTTTGGTATTTGGGTCCCTTCTTCCTTTATCTCTGGGAATGAAAGATCCACTTCTCTCCATCGCATGAAACACGTCTATTGTGAGTAGCGATAGTTATATGTTTGGGAAAAAAGTGTGGGATAAGTGTAGACAATTTTTCTTTTCTTTTTTTTCTTTTTATTTATTTCTTTGCAATGTACCTAGAAATTCAAAAAGTGTGGACAAGTGTAGACAATTTTGCTTTCTTTTTTCTTTTTATTTATTTTTTGTAATGTACCTAGAAATTCAAAGCAATATATATATATATATATATATATATATATATATATATATATATATATATAGAGAGAGAGAGAGAGAGAGAGAGAGAGAGAGAGAGAGGGTCCCTCCTGTAAAGACTCCTTATGTTGGAGACTCCGGTACATAACATTTTTTAAAAATAGTAAAAAATGATTTTTTTATGAAACTTTATGGACTTGATCTCCACGGTGAGGAGATCATATCCCTTTTTTCATTAAAAAATCAATAAAAAAAACTGTTGAGATGAGTTAATATGTAAAAGAAAAGGTATAAATATGCATTTTTGACCGTTAAAATTTTGGTGATGATCTCAACCACTTTTTCATTGAATTTTTTGATGAAACTTCATGGTTAGATCTCGACAGTGATAAGATGATATGAAGTTTCATAAAAAAAATTCAATCAATAAAGTGGTTGACGCCGACCTAACATTTCAATGGTTGAAAATGAATATTTATACCATTTTTTTACTTATCAACTTATCGTAATGATTTTTTTTTATTGAATTTTTTGATGAAAAAAATTATTGATGATGTTTTAACCGTGGCATCATATCCATGAAGTTTTATCGAAAAATTCATTTTTTATTATTTAAAAAAATTGTATATACCGGGATCTGCACTATAAGGAGTCCTTATAGGAAATTTTTTTTTTCTCTCTCTCTCTCTCTCTATATATATCTATATAATAGAATATGACGGTTTTTCAATTGTCTACACATTTTAACGGTACAGATGAGAGACACATCGTTACATATTTTACCAAAATAAACGCTCAAGATCATCTCCCTCTATTAATTTCAAATTTGACTTTACTTTTTGATTTCCACCGTACTATTTTTGACTTTTGTGTCTTCCAATTTTTTTTTTCTGACTTCAACTTTTCTCTCACTCTGACTCTCACTCTCACTCTCCCAAACCCTAAGCTCTCTCTCCCCATTTGAGCCCCTCCGACGAAGCCTCGCCCTCCCACGTTGTAGCTACCCCACCCACACAGTTGTCCCAACTCCCACGCAGCCACCCCCCTCTCATGCTGCCACCCTAGATCTCTCTCCTCTCTCACGTGTATTTCATTTTATTTTTTCCAAGTTATTCAAGGAAACAAGTTATTTAGTAGAATGTATTGGCAACCCTCTTACCTAGGCTCTCTTATTTAAGCTAGGGGTTTTGTGTATACATCAAAAAGTTAATCGATGAGTAGTTCATATATCTTTCAGATTTGTTTTGTTCATATTCAAATAGATTTTTGGGGTTTAAGTATAATTTTTTGTTTCTTATTTGATGTCTTGACAAGTTGCAGAAATGGGTCTTGATTTGGGGTGATTTTTTGAACACTCTTCTCTCTTTATCCCTAAATATATGACGTATTAATCTTTTTTTATGCTGAACTGGGTCTTCATTTGGATTCGTAGAGTTTTTATTGTTTGTTTCAAACTTATGTTGATTTGGGTTCCACAATATAATTTTGATATAGTTGTGAGGGGGCTATTGACCCCTTACCTATTCTCCGATTCTAGTAGAGCAACAATAAAGAAACCCAATTCCTTTTCCATTTTTTGTATTGCATGTTTATTTATGTTTTATATCTACCGATTTGGTTATATATTCTGTTAATTTGATTATCAATTTTTTTTATAGATTGATAGGGTTCTTGCCCTATTTTTTTTGGTTTGAAATCGGATTTGTAATTTATTAGATTTTTGTTTCTTTGTATTTGATTGTAATAGACGTTGCAATAATACTTTATTTGAACTGAGAACAAATATACATCCTTTTACATTTTATAGTTAGAACTTGCATGCAAAATGTTTGCTTGAATACCTAATTCAAATTATATTTCTTTGGTGATATTTTGGCTCAGATTTGTTATGTGCTACAATAGTTTGCTTAACCTAGATACTAGACTCCATCTTGGATAAAAAAGTATTTATATTCTTTGTTTATGTGGTATGAACTTACAAACTCTCTTTTGATCTAAAGTAATGTTAGTAGTTTTAATTAGATATTATAATATTTAGTTGCTATTTTATGTTGCTTTACATTTTCTTTTCTTTTTTTGCAAATATCTAATCCATTTTTTTCATGCTTTGTTTTGCAGATTCTACCTTGAAACATGTATTATCTCACACTCATCCTTGGTAACATCTTTTCTCTTTATTTTTTAATTGGAAAACTTTTAGAAGTACCTAAAATAAATGGAAGAAATTTTGATTATAAGGAATTTGGAGTTATGTACCTTATGATGGGTGTTTGGATCGAGAGCTGACTGTTGCAACACATCAGATAATGGGTTTCTGGACCATATATGCATAATTGTGATTAACCCTCATATTGGTGTTGGTTGATGTTTATAATAGTAATAATTAACATGTAAATGGGTGTTTTATTTTATATAGAAGGTAAACTGATTCCCCCCACCCCATACTCACATATTCATTTTTGAGAGTCATATGAGTGATTCTCATTATTGTTTTGTTTATTAATATCTATCAAGTGCAAAATAGATTTGTAATGTATAATTGCTTTTAGTTATTCAGATGGCATTGTTATAGGTTATTAAGTATTTTTTTACTGTTTGTCTTATTTTTTTGTTGTGCAATAGTTTGAGAAGCCGTTGAAGAATTATATGGAAAAGTGGAATTGGTAAAAGTAAAAAAAAATGGGTTCCTAAATTTTTATTTTTTCATTTATCTATTTGATTATTGTCAATATATATTTGATGTATTGCCAATATCTATTTCATAAAGTTATGAAATTTAGGAAGTAGCATGCAAGGAAGTTGGGTGTGTAATGGGAAATGTAGTAGTAGCAGGTAGTTAGTAGCAGAGTAATGGGAATTGGGTCAATAGTCAACATGTTGAGTAGTTAGGGAAGAGAGGGATGTTGGGTGCGTGTGTTTGGTAGTTGGGAGTGATGGGTTATGGAGTCAGCAGGTTTGGAGGATGCACAGGGGCAGTGTGGTTACGGTTTCGGGTGGATGGGATTGTGGAAGTTGCCCGTTGGCGATGGTGATGGCTGCTGGGAGTTCGATGGGGTGTGGGGGAGGCGGGGAGGTAAGGGGTTTGGAAATTGACTACGAGTGTATTGGATCTACTGGAAAGGTTGTGCATGTGTGCTACTGATAGTATGAGCATGTGAGGTTTGTTCGGTCTAGTGGGAGCTAAGTTGCAGAGTTATATGGGTGTAATCAGAGTGTGAGGTTGTGAGGTGAGTGTCAATAAACAAGTGCATGGGACCCAAATTTATCTTGCGATGCCTTGGAATAGTAACCACTCTACCTTCTTCAGTACTGACATTTATTTGTAATAGTTACCAATTTATCTTTTCCATTGTTGTCACTTAGGTCCAAATTAAAAAGGAAATGTTGTTTGTCGTGGCTTGCACGAGTGACCAAAGAAAAGGTTCATCCACTGATTTATTTTGTAGGTGACATTGGGATGGGTATTATAAAATTGGTGGAACTTTGTATCGGACTTATGTGGGCTAAAAAAGGCTTCTCGGATAAAATATCGAACAACTCTCCCGCGTGAATAATCTTTAGAATAAGATACAATATTTTTTTGACTAACTCGAATATGACATATAATCTTTTTATTTTTATCTAACACTAACATACACCAAATAAAACATTGCACAAAATTTTACTTTTTCAGCTAACATAAATACGACTCAAATATATCAGATAATTGCATTTTTTTTACTTTCCATAAACACAACCGCTTAAAACACGGCACGAACCATGTTCTTTTTACTTAACATGGATACGATCGATATAACATACCATACGCCAGAATTTTTTTTACGCAACACTAAAACGACACAATAAAATCGACACAAATTTTTTTATACGTAATACTAGCACTATCCAATTAAAATACGATGACACATTATTTTTTCAACTCAATAAAACATAACACAAATAGATAGTGTCGTGTTCCTGTTAGGGGAAAAAATAATTAAAATGCAACAGGATAACAAAAATAACAAAGTAACTTATTTTAAAAAATAGTTTAAAACTACCACTTCATATTTTTATTGTTGGAGTATTTTATATTTTTTAAATAGGGTAGATAGCCTACAAACAGAGGTAACTCTGCCCAAATTTTTTAAATTGTTTACAATTATCTCTGTTGTATAAAAACTATTTTCCACTTGACTTAATACTTTGGAAAAAAAATCGTGCCTTTGGGCACGGGCAATACGCTAGTGTGTGTGTATATGTATGTATATATATATATATATATATATATATATATATATATATATATATATATATAGAGAGAGAGAGAGAGAGAGAGAGAGAGAGAGAGAAGAACATATAGGATAATTTTATGACAAAACTCTTTTATTAGGGGATCATTTTGATGAAAAAGGAACGGAAAATGGAAAAAGTAAAATTCCCAAAATAGGGTTGTCGATCGTCGTGCCCTTACCCTGTAGCATGTCAGTGTTATGTACCTATTTTTCAACCCTTTATACCCTTTTTCTATTATAAATGCACAGTGATTTTAGGGATAATTTTGGCTACTTAGATTCTTTATTATGTTGTGAGACATATTCGCTATAAATGGGGGTTAAATGTTGTCTTTAAGGTCACCACTTTCCTTCCAGATTTTCTTTTTTCTGTTCAATGTTTTATTTTCAAATGGTCATTCTATTCATGAGCGGTATTCGTCCAAACTGGAATGTCTGGAAGACATGATCTTGTATGAAGTTGATCAACTTGTGTCCGGTCACTTTCTGGCGCAACCGTCAGATTAAGTTGGCCCTCTTAGAACTGGACTTGTAGTTTTGGTACCCGGAGGACCATATGTTTTACTTAGATTATGTTTTTCCAGTATATGAAGAATTCTCTGTTATTTGGATTTGCATCCTCATATCCCAGTTACCATGCCAAAATTTTCCCAATCTTCATTCCTTAGTACGTGCGGCAGGAATCCACCACTTAGTAGTGATAAGTTGTTACAATATCTTTTTTTTTTTTTTTGGTAAACATTGAAATAGAAAAGGTTACACCGAGGTTACACTACGTGAACGTAAGCCATCGAGGCTACAGATAAGACCCAAGAAACGAAACATAACTAAGCAAGGATAACATGATACAACACAATCCATCCTACATATTAAGGATCCATAGCATAGTGGTGGGGATCTCCTCGATTTTCACAAAAGTTTCCTCCTGCACTTTAGCCTCCCGTACAAGCCAATCCGCACCCCGGACCATGCCAGGACTGACATAGATGAAATCAGCACCAACCACCCTCATAAGCTCGTAGCAATCGACTCTGATATTCTCAAAGTCCGTTTCCCAGTACTGGACCCCTTTAAAGATATCAATAAGCTCGTGGGAGGTGGTTTCAACAATAATGTCCTTCCAACCACGCATCTTAGCCATGTTAAGGCCGTGGAATAGACCTTCCATCAATGCGCGAAGAAGTGATGGAGTGCCCTTAAGTCGTCCATAATAGCCGGCCTTCCATTGTCCGCGGTCGTCAAGGACATAACCCCCAAAGGTAGAAATGCGGTATGTGTGGTCAGTACAAGCTTGAAGTTCCACCTTAGTCTTTCCCTTGTCACCATACTCCAGAAGACAGAATAAGGATTCCGGGATCTCGTCGTACTCACTATATTCGTGAACTTGTCTTCTACCAATCTGGGCTAAGCCATCAGCCCAAATGTTGTTTGACCGCTTGATATGTGAGACCTCTAACTCCATCTCTGTCATGATGGTCATGCATTCCTCAATAATATTAGTCAACTGATGGTTCTGATGGTCCTGCTTATTAAGAAACTTCACGGCATCCAGGCAGTCACTAAGAAGTAGACACCCCTTCCAGCCCTTGATTTTTGCCATATTCAGACCATGCAAAATGCCAACTAACTCTTCCTTAATGGGACTGCTATCTCCAATGATCTTGCCACTAAAACCAATAATCCACCGTTGATCATTACTACTGACCATGCCACCAAAGCCACCAAGTTTGTTGAACGGGTCATAGCTGCCATCAGTAAATATCTCGTAACCTGAAAGGGAATAGACACTCGAGGGGTAGTTAGGGCTAATATCCTGAACATGGTTTGGACTAGCTTTAGATTTAACAATATAATCAAGTTCACGTGCTAGAGAATTCGAATTAGTCCAAACCATATTCGGAGAAATATTAATCTTGTCAAAAATGCGTTTATTGCGTGCAGTCCAAATATGCCATAAAGTGGAAATGAAAAGGATTTAGCCATTTTGCATTGGGTTATCCCATATATTATCTTTAATCCAGTCAAAAAAGAAAATGTTTTTCTGATTGCTCCCGTCCCGTGGTGTGAAGATATGATCCCAAACCTTAGTGGCAAGGTGACATTTACGAAGCACATGGTCAATGTCTTCATCATATTCACAAAAGTCACACTGTTTGGAATTCGTCATTTGCCTGTTGAACCTTTGGAAATTAGTGAAGATTTTTTTATGGAAAATTTTCCAAAGAAAGGTTTTAAGTTTCTGGGGGATTTTAAGTTTCCAGATTAGTTTCCAGTTAACAAGGCAGGGGGTGTTGAGGTCAATTTTAACAAGGGATTCATAGGAAGATTTAATCTAGAATTTTCTGTTGGGGGAGGGTCCCCAACTAGGTCTGTCGACCTGCATTAAGGTGTGGGGGAGGGGGTTCTTATAATTAAGTTTGCGATGACTTTACTAAAGGTATCCTTTATGAGTTGTTCGTTCTAGGCCCCTTCCTTTATAAGTTCGCCAACTAGAGTCACGGGGGAGTTGATTTGGGTATTATGTATTATGGAAGTACCCACCCACCAGTCATTGTAGATATTGGTAGACTTCCCATCCCCTATAATCCATTTAGTATTTTTTACAAGCTCATTTTTACACTTGAAAATGCCCCTCCACACATTGGATGCTTGGGCCGTACGAGTCCAGTTTCTAGGATTATCGTGAGTATTATATTTCGATCTAAGCACACGGACCCATAAGGAATTTTTATCGTTCATAATTTTCCACCCAATTTTCGAGACAATGGCACGGTTATTCTCGTCACTACTCCTAATACCAAAGCCACCAAGCTCTTTGGGGCTGTACACAACGCTCCACTTTATGAGGTGCACTTTTTTCTTATCATCCGACTCTCCCCACAAGAAGTTTCTATTCAGTTTATCAAGTTTTTCATTTATCTTCTTAGGGAATAACGCGGTTTGCATATTGTAGACAGGGATGGCGGAGGTGACAGCCTGGATGAGTGTAGAACAGCCAGCGAGAGAGAGGAGTTTGGATTTCCATCCTGCCAGTCTCCTCTGAACCTTCTCAATAATCTACGTGTAATGGTTAGTTGTGACTTTTCCATGGATGAGATTATTACCAAGGTACATTCCAAGATGATTAGTGATACTGATTTCGCACCTTCTGCCAATGTCACACGCACTTTGCTTTGGTATATTAGGGGATACAAAGATTTTAGATTTTGGTAAACTAAGGGTTTGACCAGAAATATCACAAAAATGATGAAGAGTTTCCATAACCACACTACAGCTAGTATGGGAGGAATCGGAGAAAAGAATGAGGTCGTCCGCAAAGAAGAGGTGAGAAATGGTGGGGCCATTGGGGGAAGCCTTCAGACCCTTCCACTTAAGCCTTCAGACCCTTCCACTTACCCTGTTCCACTTGGTAATTGATAGCCGCACCCAAATAATCCATACACATGACAAATAGGTATGTGGATAGAGGATCACCCTATCTAAGGCCTCTCGACGGCTTAAACTTGGGGAGAGGAGCCCCATTCCACAGAATTGAAGTGGAAGCACTAGTAATGCAGCTAAGGATGAGGTGTCTAAGACTAGGGTTGATATTGAACCAAACGAGTTCACGCTCCAAGAAGTCCCAACTGACTTTGTCATAGGCTTTTTCGAGGTCGATTTTAAAAATAGCACCCCCTTTTTTACCTCTCTTCTTATTCAGCGAGTGTATAATTTCCTGGGTAATAATAATGTTATCTGACAACTGCCGCCTTGGGAGAAAGCAAGCTTGATTAGGGCTAATGATTTTACAGAGGATTGGGCGGAGCCTATTAACGATGATTTTAGCAAGAATTTTTTACGGTACATTGCAGAGGGTGATAGGCCTAAACTGGGTGATATTTTCAGGATTATCAATTTTTGGAATAAGCGTGATGTGGCTGGAATCAGCATTTTCCGGAAAGGAAAGAGACGAAAAACATTCCTTTAAGAAGTTAAATAACGATATTTTAGTAGTCTCCCAAAACGTATGATAAAAGATAGGCTGGATACCATCCGGTCCCGGGGCTTTGAGCCCATTCATACTAAACACCGCGCGCCTGACTTCGTCAATAGTTAAGGGCTGGTCAAGAATGTAATTGTCAACATCCTCGAATCGAGGGTGATTGAAGGTAGTGAACTTGCTATCACTGTTTGGGGGATGAGTGCCGGTGAAAAGAGATATAAAATAGTTATTCGTGTGGAGTGAGATCCTTTCACAGTTGTCCACCCAATCCCCATCAATTTTTATTCTATCTATCTTATTACGACACCTTCTAATAATAGTAGATGTGTGGAAAAATTGTGTTTTTGTCTCCCTCACTAAGCCATTTGATGCGGGATTTTTTTTTTCCAAAGGAGTTCTTCATGTCGGAGGATGTTATTATATTCATTCTTAAGTTGATTTTCGAGAAGATTGAGGTTATGGGAAAAGTGGGTTTCTTGGGCAATTTGAATACCCTTCAGCCTACGAAGAACGCATTTTTTATTTAAATTAATGTGGCCATATACAACATGGTTCCAATGTTTGATTAAGGGGATACAGTTATCAAGGTTGTGTTGGAATCTAAGATTTGTATTCCAGTTATTTAAGATAATATTCTGGAAATCAATACGTTCAAACCAACAAGCAAGCAGTCTAAACGGGCGAGAGATGTAATTATTAGACTTTTTACCTTCGAAACGGGTTAGCATGGGGCAGTGGTCCGAGGCGGTGCGCGGGATATTTTTGACAGCCGCATCCGAGAACTGTAGGCACCAGGCCGGGTTGACCAATGACCGGTCCAGTCTGACAAGGGTGTTGGCGAACCCGTCCCTACTGTTATTCCAAGTGAGGCGTGGACTCGTGCAGCCAAGGTCAGTGAGGTTGCAGTTATTAACATTCTCCACAAATTTATTACACATGTACTTCCTTGTTGTGTCTGGAATAGCTTCTTTTTTCATAAGAGTCAAAATGATCATTGAAATCTCCCGTGGCAAGCCAAGGGGTGTCAAGGTCTTGTGCCAGCTTTTTGAGGTTATTCCAAAGTGTTTGGCGAAGGGTGTAATTAGGGCTAGCATATATAGCGAAAATCAGCCAGTCATCGTAGCCCCTAAGGGTAACGAGGAGATGGATGTCTTGATCAGAAAAATTGATAGGACGAAGTTGGATGGTGCTTTGGCTCCATAGCACCCAGATTCCCCCGGACCGGCCTCTGGACTCAGAAACCTCCCAGTTGGTGAAACCCAATCCGTCAAAAAAAGCAGAGAAGTCGGAAAAGGCAGTTTGGGTTTCGATAAGGATGAACACACTAGGCTTAAAGTTATTACAAAGTTCAGTGAATGTGGGCTTAAATAGGGGTTTCCCAGCCCCTCTACAGTTCCAAGTGATCACTGACATAGATATAATGTTTTTGGAAATAGGGAGGTCCACAGTGGGTGGCCACAGAAAGAAGTTTTTGATCCTATTGATGGAGTCTTTGGCGAAAGACATTTCCACCAATATCCCTCTCATCTACCTGGCTGTCCTTTCCGCTTCTGAGGTTTTGAGTATAATGCGTGTCTGCGTTACACTCCATTTCACCCTCATGTAGATTACCATATCCGTCTCTATGTTTAAAGTAAATTCCTACCTCCCCTCCGCTAGGTTTAGATACTGAACTTGGAAGTTTCCAAGCATTGCAATCGGGAATGGGGGGAGTCCATTATGGTTGGGTATAGTATCTGGTGTCGTTAAGTGTAACACATTGAGAGGGTTCGCCTGTATGGGGTTTTATAGCCGAGTTGGACCCAGCGTCGTTAATAAGTAGATTTAAGTTATTTGAAAAGTGGGTGGGGGGAGTTAAATTTTTACGTACCTTGGTGGTAACCATTAGGTTACCTGGCGTCTCTGTCTCTGACATAGCGTTATTAGGTGGAGGGCACGTGGGGAGCAGCGTTTTGTTTATTTTCTGCTGAGGCTCCTGCGGTGTTATCATGTTATTTCCAGAACTTTTTCCCACGCTTTTCAGATTGGAGGTGATATTCGGCGTCAGACCTTCTTTAGTGTTACTTGTTGTTAAGACACCATTGGTCGTTGATTTGAGATTGTCTCTCAAGTAGTCCCCTAGTACTACCGACTGACACCTTTTATCATAAGTAGGGTTACTGCTTTGTTTTGTAGTTAGTCTTATCCTAGGTTGATTTGATGTCCTCTGTGCATTCTCGTACCTATTTCCATCAGTATGCTGAGAGAGGCTAGCAAACCTATTATACGATTTAACACTGGATTGGAAAATGCATGTGGCCTGCTTCCTATTACTGGTATTTCGCTGACAAGCATCCATGGACCAAAGCTACTATCCAATGGGTCTTGACCGCTAGCCCCTGTCGTCTTGCAAGGGTCCCCTTCTGTTCCAAAAATATTACCGTTACTATTTTCGTTTGCTGCCTTCGTGTGTGGTTGCGTCGTACTGCATGCCGGCGGTACGCAGTGGTTCTCCGGTGGTATACTGGAATTTTTTGCGGTCTGATTTGCATGGCAGTGTTCACTTTTATGTCCAATTCTCTCACACATGAAGCATATGTAAGGTAAGAATTCATACTCTACACGGTATTTCCTTCCATCCAGTTTATAGCATGGGATGAGAGGCTTGGATATATCAACTTCAACACAAATCCTAGCATATTTACCCCTAGACGAAGATATTGAGTTGAAAACAGTTTTAATAGGTTTCCCTAGTTTACTACCTATATAAAAGAGGATTTTTTCATCAAACCATTCTATAGGTAGTCGTGGCAGTCTTGCCCATAAAGAAGTGGTAACTCCACAGGTGTCAGTAGGGTTGAAATTTGGTGTCCAATTCCGGACGATAAGGTAATGGCCGTTGATAATCCATGGCCCCCCTGTGAGGACATTATAGTAGTTATCTTTCATGGTGAACTTGAAGAGGTAGTGACCCTCTTCAAGGTCAATAATTTCATAGTCTCCCTGCAGGTTCCAGATTGTGGGGACACGGTTGACCAACATTTTCAACCCTATATTCCTTCCTAGCAAGCTTACAATGACACTTTCCTTCCATTTATTTATGAGTTTATCCACATGCTTTTGTGGGATAACAACCACTGGACACAACGGGTCGTTTTCATCTTCTAGGTTGTGGTTGAGGTCAAGTTCCCCCCACGCATTTACATCCATCTCATCATCAGTCCATGCACCAGTAGCCTCATCAAAATATATATCAATGTTATTGCTTTTTTTGCTCTCAACGGCATCCTTATAAGAGAAGGCTGCGTTAGTTTTCTTCTTCTCAGCCTGTATTGTCCCAGCTGTTCTCTCGTTTGTGGGGATGCAAGACTCCTCAATATGGAGGGAAGGTGGCTCCTCATCACAATATATCGCAACATCCAAAGGGTACTCCACAGACATAGCATCCAGATGGGTTTCTTTCTGATTTTTCTTGCTATGGACACGGATGTCTTCCTCATCCTCCTTAGAAAGCTTAGCTTTAGAGGATGGAGGTAGGACATTTGTGTTGGGGCCTTTAGTGCCATTGCCGTTTCCGTTGATGTTCATAGCAAATGATTATCTTTTGTCTGTTGATACCCAAGAATTGAGAGATAGATACGTCTTTCCTGTTAAAACTTAGATTTTGAACTCATAAGTTGTTACAATATCATGGTGTCAAATATATGACATATAGCAGAGCCGTTGCATTGACTTAACTGCTAAGTTACTTCTAGTGAAGGGTGACCTGAGTGAAGGTACAACCCTATGACTATAACTTTGACAGAGACATTAAGTTTCCGTAATACTAGAGGGCGTACCCCTCTACCCTTTTTTTAATAATTACTTTGATTTGTACATGTTGATGGTAGAAAGTTTTCGATTCACTATGCCCCTTTACCAACTTTAGAAATAACAAGTTTACTTATCTTCCTTATATGGACTTTGGCTCATCTGTAAATGACTGTTGTGACTGGCTAATGGTAAATATAGCTAACTCCCTGTATTGGTATGTTCCACGATGGGGTTAATTGATACCCATGTTATAGTTGGATGACTATTGTTATGTTTGTCTTGTGGTACATTATCATGCTTTACCTTTCTTGAAGACTAACGCGTCATGTAGTTTGGGAGAAAATATCCCTACATGTGTAAGTAACTTCTTCCGTATGAACGATTTTCATAAATTACTGAGGACATTCTTGGGGAGTTTGGGGTAATGATGTCAGAATACTCAGCCTCTCACACTTTTTGTAGGGGAGGCTTTAGTGGTGTCAATGGGTTACTAAAGTAGTTATAGAGGGACTCAGTTTTTAAGGTATGCACGGAAGTGTCAGGTCAACGGTGACTAGTAAGGGTGGGGATAGTTGACGGTGGTGCGGTGTATCCCGCTAAGATTTTCAAGGTATAACATCGCATTGAGCGTGTACTGGTATGACCTATAGTGGAGAGTACTAAGGCCCGCAAAGGAGGACGACGATGGTAATGATGATGTAGATGTTAGGCTCATCGTAGGCAATGACCATGTTTTCCATTCCTACTAAATAACTTTCATACAATCCCTGATTAGTCTTGTTCTTGTATTCTCTCCTTTTTCATCATAACTTCTGCTTCCTCATCAAAATCAAGAACCATATGTGCCCCATGTTCTAGCAAAGTATTATTCTTGACGTTTCCTTGGGAAATTTTCAAGTTTCTTGCCAATTTTTTTTATTCATTATCCTTCTCGAGGTAAAACAAGATGTCGTGGGGTGATAATTATGCCAATGAATGTGGAAATATTTAGGGTCAATTTGCATATCTGTGCTAAGAGGATAAGGTGGAAAATTTGAGGAGGAAAAACTAAATTGTCCATTACCATTGTGTTGTAGCAACTTATTTCCTCTTTTACTATGTAATGAAACGTCGGTAGATCATCCCGATCAACCTTATTGTTTTTCTTCTTCGCCTCCTCACCACTTTGATCTTCGTCTCCACCTTTTGTGTAGTTTACTCGGGGATCTTGTCCTTCTCTACCTTCTTAGCTCATTTATTACTTGTACGTGATGTTGGTCATAATAGGTTTAGG
The DNA here is from genome assembly GCA_949130495.1 of Sambucus nigra. Classification (NCBI taxonomy): domain Eukaryota; kingdom Viridiplantae; phylum Streptophyta; class Magnoliopsida; order Dipsacales; family Adoxaceae; genus Sambucus; species Sambucus nigra. Next base: position 315,026,512 of record OX422219.1, on the reverse strand, counting down.
AATAATAACCAATAATATGTTTCTGAGAGATCTCCTGAAAGCTTTGAATGTGAATTGTCCAGTCTCATTTATCAAATGACAAATGTACTCCGATAATAACCCTTATGCACAAATTGGAAGAACATTTTTCTCTGTGGCAGCTTCTCTTACAACGAGAGATATTTCCCCAAATATTTTGATATAACTGATTACCTCCTCCATTGGCCTTATCTTCTCTCGAGTATACTGGGTTAGTGTAAAGTCCTATTCTACAAGAATAAATTTCTAGAAAAATTGGACATACACATCTTACCATGTAGCGAAACTTCATGGGGAGAAATTAGAGTACCGTGTGTAATATTTGTCTTTGTGGGATTTTGAAAACATCCTTAAACCCAAATTCTTGTTATTATAGTTGGCACTAAGATTCTCAACAAATCTCTTTATGTGATCCTTCAAGTTTCCCCTTTTTCCACCGAACTTCTAAAATATTGGGAGAATATACTTCTATGGGTAAATGTCATCTTTGTATTACTCACCCAGAAGAGTACAAAAATATCATAGATAAATGATGCCTACCTAGAAGTTTGTGAGGATGAAACATTTTTATCATCTCTTTATTGACTTCCTCAATAGTCAATGAAGGCAAGGCAACTGCCTCCACTGTCTTGGTATGTGGAAGATAAACCGAAGGATTGATCATAAAGGAACAAATTAGTCGTGTAGGTAGAACGAGAGTTCATGTCAAAGGAACGATATGTGGTGCCATGGGTGTGATGAAAGAGATTGGGTCCATCTCTACCCCAAACATAGCCATCCCAGATGGAGTTTGCAAGAACTCCATAAACTTGACCATGAGGTTGGTTATTTGAGCACACCCCATAACAAAGATCATTGAACCTTGTTCCACTGGAACACTTCTTGTAACAACAACAATAACAACTAGATGAACCTCAATTGAAGGAACGTCATCATTCTGCTCCTCTTGACATTAAAGATCATAAAAGTTGAGATCATAGTTGGTGTTATCATTGGCCATTTATAAGAGAATACCTCCCCAGTAGAGTCTTCAAATATAGGAAAGTAGTTCCCTTTGCTATCGTGTTTAAAGATAAACAGAGGCATAAACCGTATTAATGGGGATAATACTACAATAAATGTGCTCTCAAAGGATAAGGAATAAGAAAAGTTATTATGAACTAATTCACATATTTAACTCAATGATTGATAATAAACAAAAGTGTTTGATGATAAATGAACCAAACAGAATCTTAGCTAGAGGGAGGGAGAAGCAAGAACTCAAGATACACCCCCGGTAGGCAACTAAACACCAAGATGTAAGGGAATAACAGTTAAAGATCAATATATGCTTATGTTCTTGATCAAAGCTTGGATAAAAGAATTAATTTCAAATGATAAAATCTCTGTGTTAATACCAAAAATCACATTCTTACGTGGACCAATCATAGATAAACATGTGTCATCTAATGTGGAACCAGTCCTAGTCGAAAAGGTTTAATCTCCGACCAGGTCTAGGAATGGTGACCAACGATCTGAATGGCAACCAACGGTTTGAGAAACCCGACCAACAGCAGGAAGATAGAACAACATGGTCAGTAAAGCGCCAACAGTTATAGACATTATATACAATATGTACTGGTGTAAATGCTTAATTTATAAAGGCATCCGTTAACATTACGCCTCTTGATCTCCCAGTGGGATATAAATACATTTTAATCCATACTACAAAGGGGACCAGAATACAATCCAAGTAAAAAATAAGTAATACAATATAGTAGACGTAGGCTCTTCATTTTAGCCGAACCACTTTAAAAATATTACTTGTCTCTTCTATTTACTTCTTTATTTGTGATCAAATAATTAGATCAATTCTATTTTTGGCATCAACAGATTGGAGCTATATGTGGTAACGTGTTTCTAAACATTTTCACTCATCCATTTACTAAACATGGCTGATATTCCTGAGTTAAGTACCAGGAATGATGGCTTCTCGCATGTTCCCTCTGCTCCACTAACTAACAAGGATTTGACTGTAATATTAGTTAGTCTCGCCAGAGGACAAGCGGCTATGCAAGATACCATAAAGCAGTTAGCGCACACCCTGCAAGCCAGGTCACCTTCCTTATCTGCTCGTGGAAATATGTCACCCCTGCATCCAAGAAGTAGTAGACATAGCCAATCGAGGACTACTAGAGATACTTCCTATTGCCTAGGATTAAGTTCTTCGCTTAGAACATCGGAGCCCTATGACGAATAATCTTTTACTCCTGAAAGATTGAGGGCCTTAGAAATGTTAAGTCTACCATCTCTCTTTAATCGTTTAGGACCTAAGAGGAATAAAAATGTTCCTAAGACATTGTCGAGAAATACTTGATGACCAACCGATCAATGTGAGGGCTTATCCCAATCTAGATCAGATGCCCGACGAACTTCTCATGCTAAGCAGCATTCATATGAAGAGAGCCCAGAACAAACAGTTGATTAGAATGAAAGAGCTGCAACACACACATCTAACATTGGTAACAATGCATGGAAGGGTTCCATCCAGAAATTGGAAGATAGATTGGGAAAAATGGCTAAGGCCAAGATACCTTTGCAAAGAAACTTTATGAAGGGATTTCTTTTTGTACAAGCTATTATGGATTTTCCCATTCCTTCAAAGTTTAAATCTCTAATAGTTACCCCCAAATATGATGGGAAGACTGATCGTGTTCATCACATAGAATAATATCAGGAAGCAGTTGATATTTATGTCGTCCCCGACGAAATGAGATATAGGGCATTCTCAGGAACAATTACAGCACCTGCACAGATTTGGTATAATAGCCTTCCTCGGGGACAAATCTTTAGTTTCAACCAGCTTGTCAATCTATTCATTAGTGACTTCTTCTTTGGAGATAAACCATTGAAATAAGTACCTCACTTGCTCAGTGTAAGACAAAAGGTGGGAGAATGTGCTAGAGATTATATTACTCGCTTCAATAATGAAAATCTAAAAGTCATTGATTAAGAGGAAAAAATAACTATTATAGCCCTCATGAGTGGATTTCTCCCTGAGAAGCTCTACTACACACTTGCCAAAGACCCTCCAAAGATAATGACAGAGTTTCTGCAAATTAGCCAAAGTCATGAACGCCGAGGAAGCCATGGCAGCCAAGAAAAACTCAGAAGTGAAGGCTGAAGGTAAAACCAATAAAAAGGAGAACAAAGATCCTAAGGACCACAAGAACTCAAAGAAACAAGGGAATATGGATCAGCTTAAAAGGTAAGGCAATTATACTCCCTTATCAATGGGAATTCACCATGTTTTAGAGGAAATAAAGCACAACAAGGATATACGTTGGCCTAAAAAGTTGAGAACACCTTCTGCTAAGAGTGACTGGTCCAAATACTATGAATTTCATAGAAAACATGGGCATACGACAAATCGTTGTATTGCTCTTCAGAATGAAATTGAAGAACTCATCCGAAGAGGAAATCTAGGCAGGATTGTTGATCGGTAGAATAATGGTAGAGCTCGGGAAAGGTCAAAGTCTCCATGAAAGCCTAGAGACGAGAAAAAGAGAACTCATGAAGATGATCAAGAGGATGATCCTGACCTGAACAAGAACCCTAGATAACCAAATCACGAGGTATTCACACTCAATTTTGAATCTTTTGATTTTTAAATGATTAAAGGTGAAGATGCCAGAGGAGGGGATCGTACTTCTGGAAGGAAAGCTTACCTCATTGAGGCTCAAGATTGTTCCTATATCTAGAGGATTAACCTATCCAACGTATATCGACCAAGGAAGGTTAACAAAGACAAGCTGGTGATTGGTTTTTATAAAAATGACCTTTTAGGGGTGTTATACCCTCATGATGATCCTTTAGTAATCAAAGTCAGACGGAAGGATATAATTGTTTCCAGAATGTTGGTTGATAATGGAAGCTCAGTGGATATCATGTTTTACCCCTGCTTTTACAGTCTGGACTTGAAGCTCATCTAATTAGAACCTTATCACAAGCCTCTAATAGGGTTTTTTGATGAAAATGTATTTCCTCAGTGGACAATCAAATTGGAGGTATTGATCGGCATATGACCAGCAAGTTGGATAGAGAATATATGTTTCTTTGTATTGGGAAAAAATGTTCATTTTACCTGCACTATGATCATGGGAAGAGTAGGATTGAAGAAATTCAAAGCTATGTCGTCTATAAGTTATTAGTGTTTGAAGTTCCCGACTAACTTTGGAGTAAGCATGGTATAAGGTGACCATAAAGTAGCTTGAGAATGCTCCTACTCATCTATCGAGCAAGAATATCTGACAGAGATAACGAAAAAAACCAACACTTATTAATTGGGCATCTTTGAACCTAATAGCGAATATAAGGTTGAAACCTTAGATCCAAGAGAAGAAACAAAATTGGTGAAAGGCTAAATAGTGGAAGCAACAGAGAGCATTGTGTTAGATGATGATAAGACACAGCAGACTACCCAAATAGGAACAACACTGGATCCTATTCTTAAAGAGGAGCTTGTGACTTTCCTACGACAAAAAAATTGGGTGTTTGCATGGAGTCACAAAGATATGCATGGGATTGATCCTAACTTTCTTTGCCATGATCTCAATGTTAACAAAGATGTCAAACCTATGAAGCAAATGCGTAGAGTATTTAGTCCGAGAAGAACCAAGCTACTCAAGAGGAAGTGGAGACACTTCAGAAAAATTCATTCATTAATGATGTGAAACACCCAGGTTGGTTGGCTAATGTCGTTATGGTTAAGAAGAAAAATAACAAGTTGATAATGTGTGTGGATTTCACGAATTTAAACAAAGCGTGTTCGAAGGACCATTTCCTTTTGCCACGAATTGATTAACTCGTTGATGCTACATCGGGGCATGAGCTGCTAGGATTCATGGATGCATATTCTAGTTATAACTAGATTAAGATAAAGCTTGAAGATAGGGAAATCATTTATTTATTACTCCACAAGGAACTCACTACTATAATGTTATGCCATTTGGTTTGAAAAATGCAGGTGCTACTAACCAGAGATTGGAGAATAAAGTTTTCGAGGAGCAAATAGGTAAGAATATGGAAGTATATATAGATAATATGTTGACAAAAAGAAAAAAAGCATCCGATCACATTGCCAACCTCATCCAAACCTTTTACCAGCTCAAGAAGCACTAAATGAAGTTGAATCCGACTAAGTGCGTATTTGGTGTTTAGGAAGGAATGTTTCTTCGGTACATAGTCAACAAGAGAGGAATTGAAGAAAGACACACTGCTCCTACTATGTACCGAAGTGCGTATTTAGTGATTGAAAGGCAGTCTCCAATCTGTAAAAAGGATGTGAAAAGGCTCACTGGCCGAGTTGCGACCTTGAACCGATTCGTGTACCGAGCTACTGATAAGTTTATACCATTCTTTAAAGTAATGAGGAAGAGTTTTGAGTGGAGCGATGAATATGAGAGACTTTTAGGAATTAAAAAAATATTTGGGATCACCCCCGTTGCTCTCCCGACCAATTTTGGGTGAAAGGTATTTGTAGTTTGTTGTCTCTGAATTAGTTATAAGTTCTGCCTTGATATAAGAAGAAAATGGAGTTGAAAAGCTAGTCTATTACACAAGTAAGGCCTTTCGAGGAGAAGAAATTAGATATCCACGCCTGGAGAAGTTAGTCTTGGCATTTATTAAGGCATCTAGACGGATGAAGCCATATTTTCAAGCCCATACGATTGTGGTGCATGCTGATATGCCTCTTTGGAAAGCCTTGGAAAAATCGGAGAAGTCTAGGATATTGATGTATTGGGTAGTAGAGTTGGGGGAGTATGATATTGTGTATAAACCAAGGTCTTCCTTTAAAGTCCAGGATGTGGCATATTTCATTGCCGAATTCACTTATCTAGAAGTTCCCAAGAAATAGGGAATTCAGGCGAAGCAAGACCTAGGAAGGGATAGTCCAACTAGGGATACCATTGCCAACCTACCAGAATCTTCCACCAGAGCACATGAGATGTACAGGAAGTATGAGGAAGAAAGGATCAAAATATTCCATCATGGGATTTTGACAGACCAAATGTTTAATAACAATCTCCCCGTATGGAACTTGTATGTTGATGGATCCTCTTGCACAACCGAAAGTGGATAAGGTATAATAATCAACACTCCTGATGGGATAGATATTGAATATTCTCTATGATTCCAATTTTAGGCCTTAAATAATGAAGAAGAGTATGAAGCTCTCATTGCGGGTCTAAGTTTGGCTCAATCGCTCAACGTCGAGAAAGTTATGGCGCACAGTGATTCTCAATTAGTGGTGAATCAAATACTGAGTTTGTATGGAGCCAATGGAAAACTAATGACAAAATACCTGTCCAAATAATTAAAAGTTATAGCAAAGTTTCCAGCTTTTCGAATGAGAAGAATTCCAAGATTAAAGAATGCAAGAGGTGACGCACTTGCTCGGCTGGCATCAGCCACTATAATTGAACTCTGAAGAACTATTCCGTTGAAATTCTAATTAACAGGAGTATTGATAAAGACCTGCTGATTAATTTCATCATAATGGACATCGGGTCATCTTGGATGGATCCCATCAGAGCTTATATTGAAGAATGAGTCTTTCCAGCAGATACAAATGAGGCCAAAAAATTAAAGTGTAAAGCAGCAAGATATATGCTGGACAAAAGGGGTAATATACAGGAGAGGATTGACATCTAACCTGCAGCGTTGTGTTCACCCAACAAAGGTTCAAGACTTTATGAAGGAAGTACACGAAGGGTCTTATGGAGCTCATAGAGCGAGAAAATCATTATTGCAGAGGATTAACACACAGGGATATTAGTGGCCAACTATGAGAGCATAGTTCACTCCACAAGCTTCTCGGACTCCAATTCGTTCACCTCTGCCATTTTATATGTGGGGCATAGACTTGGTCTGACCACTGTCGACCACCTGATGAAGATTTAAATACTTGGTCATAGGTGTGGACTACTTCACCAAATGGGTCAAAGCAGAACCATTGATAGACATGCCCTATGATAGAGTTTACCAGTTCATCGGTAAAAACATTATTTGTAGATATGGTATGACTTATGCTTTCATTACAGACCATCGCACATAGTTCGACAACGAGGACTTTGCTGCCTATTATGCCCAGTCCAACATTCAAACGCTTCATTCTTCTTCAAGTCATCCTCAAAGCAATGGGAAAATCAAAGTAACAAATAGGACTCTATTAAATGGACTGAAGAAAATACTTGACAATGCCAAGGGGAACTGGATTAATGGACTATACTTCATTCTGTCGGTATACATAATAACTCCGAGGACTGCTATAGGAGAATCCCCATACATGATGGCGTTTAGAACTAAAGAAGTGATACCAGTCAAATTGGGTCTGCCCACTCATAGAGTGTTAGACTTTAATTCTCCTGTTAGTGATTTAATGCAAAGATTAGATTTGGATATTCTAGAGGAAGTACGTAAAGATGCAGCCTTGAGAAATGCTTCTTACCAGCAAAGGACAACACGTTTTTATAACAAAAGGATGAAGCTGACCAACTTGAAGGGAGGATATTATGTGCTCAATAAGGTAATCCAGAAAAAAAAAAAACTTGAAGCCAATTTGCATGGGCTATATCCTATTTCAGCAGTTGTTCGACCAAGTACCTACAAAATTGAGACTTTGGAAGGGGAAGAGTTCAAAAATCCTTAGCATGTTGAACATATTAGAAAGTAATACATGAAACAAATTGTAATCATGACATTTCCATATTAACAAAATGATGAGTTCCTCCATTTTTTTCGATTTTTTTAGGAGTACTAGTGTTATGCACAACATACTTGATGCACTTTCTTCAAAAGTTGTTATACTTAATTAGAAGAACTTTCAAAAATTGTTCGAAAATACTTGCCCTTCGAAAAAATAACCACATAGTTGGTCGGAGCTTAGAACAACACCCACACAGTGATTGATTGGTACTGTTCAATAGTTGGTCAACACAAGCAAGAGGTGATTGGCATCAAATAAAAACCCAAGTAAGACAGGATTTCAAGTCCTCAAGAAACTTAGTCAATACAATTAAGGGTAAAATAATAGATTTTATCCATCTAGGCAACATGAAGGAAGAATGTTGTAAATGTGAATATTCCACATACGCCTGGTCACCAGTGGTAACTAGCATAAAACCTAAAAATTTAGGTGCATTAGTAGAACCTATGGAAAGACATGGGTAATTAGTATAAAATTGGATTTTAATATAAAAATACTAGTAGAACCTATGATAATAATTTCATTGGTAATTGGTTCTAAACTTGGGTAAAATCCTAAGTGTATTAATAGAACTAATGAAGCAAAAAGCCATTCACATCCAGAGATTGACAAGATAAGTTAATCAAATATTTCATTCATTTAATTATCATTACATGATATCACTTATAACTGAATTACATGAACAAAACTACTCTAAGGGACGTTTCCCCTCTGCTTTAGAGGAGCTTGGCGCTGGTTCCATGCCAGCTGGAGGGTCATTTAATATTTAAAGGGAATTAATAAAATTGAAGTCTTGAAGCATCCTTCTATTACTACTACTCGGGATTTCTTGTAGATGAGGAGGACGAATGATCTCTAACTCGTCATGAAGGGTATAATTCCCCAAGTATTTTGAAATCAAATATTTGGGAATAGTGTTGACGGGGATCGGACTAACGTCCAATTTGAAAGGAGGATCTTAATAATCCAGCATACCAGGATCTTACTAGTGCCAAAGTATATTGTTCTGCCCTACCTTCATAATTTTCAAACAGTTGGTCCAGCCCCACTTGTAACCTTCTGTGGGTACCTAGAATTAGGACCATGGGCCTGGACGAGTAGCCCAGTCCTGGCGGCCCAAAGTCCAGGCCCCTCATCTCTTATTTTGATCCGGTCTCCCCCCACGTTCTCATTAAAGGAAGTTATAGGGGAGATGAAAGATGTGGGGGAACCCATCACCTCCACTTACCTACATGTACATGTATATATTAAACCCTAGGTCCGGGGAAAAAGGACAGTTTTTGTATTCTCTGTAATTACTCTCCGGAGTATATAGAAATAATATCGACTGCACCACTATGGAAGTAGGCACATCTTTGCTGAACCACGTACATCCTTTGTTGTGTGATTATCATTTTATATTCCTTGTTCTCACTTGGTGAATGCCTTCTTCTTATTTATTTGTTTTGCACAATAATTGTCACCACAATTGGCGCCGTCTGTCGGAAGCGTTCATCTTTCCCTGAGAAGAGCCCACACCAAGAAAGGAGTTTAAGATGTCTGGTCACAGCAGCAATGCCCCTCAGGCAGGAGATATTCAAGAGCCACCTGCTCTTCACAGGATTAGGTCTGAAGTTCGACGTTCAAATCAGAGAGCTCTCCTGGAAAGGCCAACCTCAGAAGAAAGTCAGGGATCAGCAAGGTCCACACAAATATCCAGATTGATTGATGCGTACGAGGCAAGGCTCCATGAGCAGAGGGAGTCTTCCCGCAGATACGAGGCTGAGAATGATTGCTTAAGAAGAAAACTGGAAAGACTGGAGAGGGAGCTTCGTCCTGATAATAGGAGACGTCCATACCGCACTCCTAGCCCTCAGGCAAGCAATTCTCGGAGCCGAGTAAGGAACCCTAGGCGAGAATCTCAAAAGGTCGAAGGAGGTGAGTCAAACGACGACCTCCGCGAGCGGCTGTGAAAAGCTCGCCGCAATCAGAGCCCTGCTCGCAGCGACGAAAACATACGAAATCTAGTCCGCAGGGAGATGGACCAACATCCTGCTCACCACGGAACAAGATCAACTAGAGAACTCATAAGGCGAGCTCTCAAAACCCAGATGAAGTCACCCTTCATGAGGGAAATCGAAGAGGAGGAAGCCCCTAAGAAATTTACCATTCCAAGGTTCAAGATTTACGACGGAAAGACTGATCCCATCGATCACATCAGGCAATACCGACAGGCCATGGCCCTATGGAATCACCGAGATGCCCTGATGTGTCGCATTTTTCCCTCGAGCCTGCATAATGTAGCGCAAAAGTGGTTCGAAAGGCTCCCCCGTCGGTCGATCAGGAATTTCAAATCCATAGCTGAACTTTTTACGGCCTGATTCATTACTAGTAGCTCCCATCACAAAAGGATGGATGTTTTGCTAACAATAAAGAAAATGCCTCAAGAGACCCTTCGAGACTACGCGAAGAGGTACTGGGAGTTATTCAATGAGATCGAGGACTGCGCAAAGGAAGTGGAAGTGGCCTCCTTCAAAATTGGGCTCCCTAGTTCTTCCTTCCTACACCAGTCCCTGACGAAGAAGGAAGCTATGACTATTGATGACCTAATGGCCCGAATCGAGAAATACGCAAAGGTGGAAGATGTCATCCACCCTAATAGAGGAGAAAATGGTCGAGCTAAGCTCACTACCAAGGTAAGTGAGAAAATTGAGAACTAGAAGAAAGGAGGAAAGAACGGAGGCAAAAATGGCTCCAAGAATGGAGGAAACCATGACGTATCGAAAGTATTCCAGGCGGTCAACACCGTTTTCAAAGAATCAATTTACAAAATTCTCGCAAAGATCAAAGATGAGCCATTCATCAAGTGGCCCAGGAAAATGGGAGGAGATCCCTCGAAGAGGAACAATGCGTTAAGATGCGCCTTTCACAAAGAGGGAGGACATAAGACCGAGCACTGGAAAGCTCTTAAGTCTCACCTAGAGGAGTTGGCCCAGTCCGGACATTTGAACGACTTTGTGGAAAAGAGGACAGAGAAAGTGGTTGCCAACAGAGAGACGAGACCCGACAACGTGCTGGAGGATGATGCTGGACATGAGTTCGCAGTAATCCACGGAGTATCTGATGTCAAGCAGATACAAGGGAACTCAGCTCGAATGGAAATGAAAAAACTTACAGCGGTAATGTAGGCTTTTCAAATCGATCCAGCAAAGTCACAGTCAGGAAAGCGTCGATGAGCAGAGGAAGTCAACTATAACAAGCATATTATTTTCACGGATGAAGATTTGGTGGGAGTAAGGACCCCACATCATGATGCCCTAGTCATTACACTTAGGATAGCCAACTTTGACATCGACAAGCTGCTCGTCGATCAAGGAAGCTCATTCGAAGTAATGTACCTCGACCAATTCAGGAAATTAAGGTTGAGCGTCGCCGACCTAAAGGAAGCTACTATTCCTTTGGTCGGCTTCGCTAGAAAAATGACCATGCCCTTGGGCAAGATAGTACTGCGAGTGCGTGCTGGAAACGTCTCCAAGATGATCGAGTTTTTGGTAGTTGACATCGACTCACCATACCAGGCCATCCTCGGTAGGGGATGGCTTCATGCGATGAAGGCAGTCTCCTCAACCTACCATCAGAAGATCAAATATGTAACCGAACGAGGATTAATGGAGATCCACGGTGACCAAGCGATGGCGAGGAAGTGCTTCATAGTAGCCATCCGACCAAAGCCAGAGAAGAAGGCCGGTCAACCCAGCGAGAAAGTTGAAGGAGGTGTGATACCTTCCAAGTAGAAATTAAAGTACGGGAGACCTGGAGTAGAGGATACCAGGCTCCTCCCCTCCGAGTGTGTCGTCGAGGACTTGGTAGAAGTTATGGCTGAAGTTGGTGACAGTAGCAGAGTCTTCTTGATTGGAGCATCTCTCACCGACGAAGAATAGAAGAAGTTGACGACCTTGCTGAGACACAACGTAGATGTTTTCTCATGGGAACCATACGAGCTGCCTGGAATCGATCCTAGTATGGTCTGTCATCAGATGCACGTTGACTCCACATTCAAGCCAATCACGCCGAAGGCACGGAGAACTGCACCCGAGAAGGCTAATGCGGTCGAAAAGGAAGTCAAAAAACTGCTGGATGCAGGATCCATACGGGAAGTGCAATTCCCCAAGTGGTTGTCCTAAACCCAGTAGTAGTTCCGAAGAATAATGGGAAGTGGAGAGTTTGCATCGACTTCACTGACCTCAACAAAGCATGCCCTAAGGATAGTTTCCCCCTCCCAAAGATAGACCAACTAGTAGATGCCACTGCAGCTCACGAGCAAATGAGTTTCCTGGACGCATACTCAGGATATCACCAGATCCCCTTGTATGCCCCAGACCAGGACAAAACGGCGTTCATTATTGCTACAAGGTCATGCCCTTTGGGCTCAAGAATGCAGGGGCAACCTATCAGCGGCTGGTCACTAAAATGTTCAAGGATCAAATGGGAGACACAATGGAGGTCTACATTGATGGCATGGTCGTTAAGAGAAAGAAGAAGGAAAATCACCTCTCGGACCTGTCAAAGTCCTTCGAAATCCTCAGGAAGTACCAGATGAAACTTAATGCGAGCAATTGTTCCTTCGGTGTCCAGTCAGGAAAATTTCTTGGGTACTTGGTCAGTAAGAGAGGCATAGAAGATAATCCAGACCAGATCGATGCAGTCAACAGGGTGGAACCCCCTCGAACAATCCGGGACATACAGAAGCTCACTGGAATGCTCCCCACCTTAAATCGCTTCATCTCCAAATCCTCCGAGAAGTGCAAGCCTTTTTTCCAACTTCTAAAGGGGAGTAAACCGATAGAGTGGAGCCCAGACCGCTCGCGAGCTTTGGACGAGATCAAGTCCTACTTAAGCTCCCCATCGCTGCTTGTCACACCACAGCAAATGGATTCTTTGTACATGTACCTCTCCGTATCGAATCACACTGTCAGCTCTGCGTTAATATGCGAGGTTGCAGGAATCCAATACCCCATTTACTACGCGAGCAAGAACTTATTAGATGCCGAGCAAAGGTACCTGCCATTGGAGAAGCTCGCCTTTGCACTTGTAATAGCCTCGAGGAAGATGAAGCATTATTTCGAAGCTCATACTATCATCGTCCTTACATCACATCCCCTTAAGGCGGTCCTAAGGAAAGCGGACTTGCCGGGCAGACTGTCTAAGTGGTCAGTCGAGCTCGGCCGGTTTGACATCCAATTTCAACCAAGGACAGCTATCAAGGGTCAGATCCTTACTGATTTCATAGCCGAATTCACGGGCGAAGAACTCTCCGACCAATCTCAACCAACAAGGCAAGAGAAGAACCAAGCAACAATGAGAACCTGGAGACTCTTCGTTGATGGAGCCTCCAACTCAAAGGGGGCAGGGGTAGGCATTGTCCTCATCACTCCAGAAAACACAATCCTCGAATAAGGAATTAGGCTTGGATTTGCAGCCTCCAATAACAAAGCAGAGTACGAATCCCTAATAGCTGGTCTCCGAAAGGCACAAACTCTAGGAGCAAACTGTTTACAGGTGTTCGACGACTCTCAACTAGTCTCCAATCAGATAAGTGGAGATTACAATTCAAAGGATGAAAGAATGGCAACCTACCTCTCCTTAGTGAGAGAATTAATGTCAAGCTTTGAAGAGATCAACATCCAGCAGTTTCCGAGGGGGCCAAACAGTCATGCTGATGCCTTAGCAGCCTTGAGTTCGGCAGTTGACTCTGACCTTAAGAGGGTCATCCCCATCGATTTCCTTATTTTTTCGAGCATTAACCACAACAGCAAGTTGTAATACCCCGTACTTTTGGCTATATTTATTTTGGGGATTAATTAATTAAATGCGTATTAATTGGAAATTAATCCGGGTTAAAAATACTAACGAGATGCGAGTTGGTATTTGATTATGTGCATATATTATTATATATGAATTTAGAAATATAAAATTTGTCGTGAGATTGATATACGGCATTTTAGAAATTTTGTTGAGACGCGTGGGACCGCTGCATCACGGTGTAATATTTTGATAATAAAAGTGAATTTAAAATCTATAAACTGTATTGTCGTTTTGAGTGCGTCAACGCGTTCGGAAGGGTCGAGATAGTCAGAAAACACTAGCCGGGGGTGTAGTTTGGGTCTCGGGGTATTTTTAGGCCATACCGGCATCATAAAGGGTATTTTGGTAATTTTACATTTTTAGGAATTAAAAGTGACGAAAATTAGAGATGTAAATCTGATGTGGATTAAACCCACTAAGCCCATTAACCAAACCATATTAACCTAGAAGGCTACGTAGGTTATTAGAAGAGTTTTCTAAAATTCCCAAATCAAAACCCTAGCCACCTTAAGCCACCATTGGAGAGGAAGCTTGGAGAGAAGAAATTCTGCAGAAAAGTTCTACCAAACCAACACCAAACTCAGAGACAATCAAGGCAAGTGACTTTATTCCATTTAATTTCAGAGAATGTCTTTTCCATGTTAGAAATTGAGGAATTTTAATTGTTTTTGAAAGATATATGAAAACCCATGTAGTTTGGAGTTTAGAACTTGAAAATTTTGAAGAGATTTGCATGTAGAATGATAGGTAGATGATTTCTCTCATGATAGTTGTGATTAGAAGAAATTAAAACGAATTAAATTCTGGGATTTGATGATGATATAAACCTAGGGTTCTTGTTCTTGAAATAATTGGGGAAAAAGTGTAGAGATTTATATTTTTGATTGATGTCAAAGAGATTTAATCCTTGAAAACATGTTAGGAGTTGACTTGAATATGTTTAGGATGAATTAGAGACCCTAAAACGTTGTTGGGATGAACTTTGGAAGATATTAGGAGTGATAAAAATGGTTAAAAACGAATTGGGGAAAAATCTGGGCCGAAACTGGTCAGTCGTTAGAAGCAATCCCCAGGTCGTTCGAACGAGCTCGTTCGAACGAGCTTCTAACGAGTTGACCAGTCTCTTCTAACGAGTGGTAGTTTCGTTCGATATCTCGTTCGAACGAGATATCGTTAGAAGGTACAGTTCGTTCGAATGAACTGGGATCTCGTTCGAACAGCCTCGTTCGAACGAGACTTCTAACGAGCTGACAGTCCAATCTCGTTCGAACAGCCTCGTTCGAACGAGACTTCTAACGAGTTGACAGTTTGGTCCTTTTTGGACTGTTTTGATTTTTGGAGTCCCGTAAACTTAGTCAAAGATATAGATAACATTCCGAGGATGATATAATGATAGAATTGGGACTTTTGGGTATTTATGAGAAGGAAAATTATATACGAGAGTTATATTAAATGGACGGTTTGGGTTGAGACGGGAGTGTCTACTACGACGTGAGAATGTATTATGGCGCGTATAATTACAAACCGGAATAATATAAGTTGTAGGTATTATAAGATAGTACAAGAAAGCGATATGTACTACCATTAAACTACATTGATTACTAAGACGTGTGTTTACTTAGTATTGGTATATGAATTATGTGTATGGCATACCTACCATACTTGCTATCACGGGAGGTTTGCGTTCGCTTAGGGCCCTCTAATCCTTGTGTTGCCCGGATTTAGACTAGTTACCTTGATGAACATAGGTCATAGAAAGACTTATTGGGATATTAATAAGTCTGCTGATCGTGGGAGCATAGGTATGTGCGTGACCCATGTGATGTGACTGTGTTCGCTTCCATTGTTTGTGATGTTGTTATCTGTGAACTATTCCTGAGAGATTCGGAATATGTAATCCTTATGTACGTGATGTACCGGGATGGATAGCAGAGTATGTGTGCACCGCAGCTTAGTTCTCGGGGTGCTTGTATTGTATATTTATGATATGAATAATATACGCTTAATTAATGGGAACCTTCATGTTAATGTTGTGAATATAATTACGGTATCGATTCGAGAAATATAACGAGTTAACTGATAGTTATATGTATTGCATATTGAACATCTGAGATATTAAACCCCTACTTAATTACGAGCGTTATGATGTTAAGAGAACCGAGTAATAAGGGTAGGACCTATGATAGTCTAGCTAGATAAGTTTCCACTTAGCTAGTAGTTTATATCACTCTAGATGGGTACTTACGTTAGGAGTGCACAGTTAGACGAGATGTGAGAATATCATGTGAGTGCACGTCATAACATGTACTTTGCATTTAATGTTTTAAATGTTTTTAAAGCACTTTCAGGTTTTTAAAATATAACTCCACATTCGGGCTCTGACCCGTTTTCTTTTCAAATATATTTTTCTTTGTAAAACCATTTTAGGTGCCCAGCCACAAGGACACCAAGCATAGGATACTCATTCAGGTGACGAGTTGTAGCTGTTTGTGGAAGCTACAGGGATTTGCTTGTAGACGCCTCTATTCACTTGGATTCCAGCTTCATTATCTATCAGTTGTAGGGCATGTTGCCCATTTCTTTTAGAGTTACATTTACATTACAGTTTTCAGACTTTGGCATGTACTGTTTTAGTTTTCGGTTTACTTATTTCAGTTGTGGGATTTGTAGTGAGGAGTTTTTCCTCCAGACTTTATTTACTTTATGTGATGGTCATTTTATTTACTTCAGTATGGTGAATGGTGTTATTCTTTATTACACTTGTTGCATGTTAATCAGACTTTAAATAAAATTTGGCACTTACTTTTTAAATACTAGGTGGTTAGTAATCTTTAAAATGTTTTCGACAGTGATGCTATTAACTGGACCAACTTGGCATTTTGAATTAATTTAATAAAGGAGTAGCTACCCGGTATTTAATTAGTCGGGGTGTCACAGGTGGTATCAGAGCATGAGGTTCTAGTGTCCTTTAGGATCTGTACGGCTATTATGTTTCCGCTACGTTTCTTTGATATAGAGCCCTATATTTTAGGACTGTTGTACTCTTTTTGTGTATGCTTCGTTCTTCAGCTATCTTAAGTTTATAAACTGCGAACTTATAAACTTTGTTCTTATTTCAGATGCCTCCACGACGTGCACGACAAGTTCCCGGGGATGCAATGCCCGAACCCCATCCCGCTCCAGTTCAGGGCATGATGAACGCCGCTGAGGTTGCAGATATAGTATCCCAAGCGGTAAATGCCGCCATTGCCGTTGTTCAGCAGGCACCACCTCAGGCGCCGGTTGCCGCGCCAGTGCAGGCTAATGCATTCCCGTCTGCTTGGGAATGTGTACGTGACGCTTTTCAGAAAGCGCATCCGCCAGAGTTTACAGGTAGCTCAGATATGGTAGTCTCGAGCCAGTGGAGGAAGGACATGCAGAGGCACTTAAGGATGTATGAGTGCACGGACGTCCAGAAGCAGGTGCTAGCTACTTTCAAGTTAGTTGGATCTGCGCTACAGTGGTGGGAGTCTATTACCACCATGGAGGAGAAATACTCTCACAATTCAGGAGTTCTGGGTGCGGTTCGACCGCAAGTACTTTCCGTCAGCTGTTCATACGGAAATGAGGAGGAGATTGATGACTTTGAGGCAGGAGGGCAAGACTGTGGCCGAGTATGAGGCCGAGTTCACAAATCTGTTGAACATCGTTCCAGACAAGATACCAATAGAGAAGAAGAAGATTGAGAAGTTCACGGACGGGTTGACGTGGAGGATTCGTCAACATCTGCTAGGGAACCTATCGTTGGCCACCTATTCTGATGTGGTTAACGCTGCATTGTTGCACTGCCAGGACCACCGTTTTCATATGGCCGAGGGCAAGAGGTCGGGGGAGTCTAGCCATCAGGGCAGGACTGGAGGACATGGTGCCAGCGGGGCACAATCGGGTCAGGGGTAAAGACAGAATGAGCAGGGCTCCCAGCAGGGGGATAACAAGAGGTTCCGGTCAGGGAACTACAGACAGGGACAGGGAGGTTTCCGTCAGGGCCATCAGGGTCCAAACGGCCATCAGGGCCAACAGGGGCAGAATGGGCAGCAGTTTCATCAGGGCCAGCAGGGCCAAGGGAGGAACGGTAACGGCCACCAGGGCCGGGGACAGCAGGAACATAGAGGAGGGAACTTCCCAGGGAAGTGCTTCTTTTGTGGCAAGACTGGCCATAAGCGACAGGAGTGTCCTGATAGGGGCAGGGCCCCACAGCAGCAGCAGCAGGGTGCTCGCCAGGAGCCACAGAGGCCTATGTTTCCCGCCGCTCTTCCCGCACCGCCACAGATGGCAGCATTGCAACCCATTCCAGCATTCCCAGCTCAGCAGGGGCAGCTACAGTATGGACGTGTCTACAACGTTCACCAGGCTGCAGTTCCACAGGCACCGCCCGCGATTGAGGGTACGTGTCCTATCCATGGCACTATGGGTCGGGTATTATTCGATACGGGTGCTACACACTGTTTTATAGCTACACACTTCGCGAAAGCTTTAGGATTGTTAGCTACGGCAGAGAGCACAGTGACGTGTGTCGACTCACCATTGGGGAGTGGGTCACTTATATTCTTTATATGCCGGGGAGTGGGAGTAGGGATTGGTAGTCTGGTATTACCTGCAGATATGTTGGTATTAGATATGCATGTTCACGATGTGATCATCGGTATGGATTGGCTCGTAGCTTATAGGGCCATGATTGACTGCTTCAGCGGGAGCATTGTTTTTGCCATTCCGGGGCAAGAGATGTTTGTAGTGGCGATGCCTCGCCCAGAGGGAGGATTGACCGCTCATTTGTATTACCTAGAGGAGGATACCTCTAAGGAGGTTGTGATTCCTTTAGATTCTATCCCAGTTGTCAGGGAGTATTCGGATGTGTTTCAGGAGATACTAGGCTTACCACCCAGTCGAGAGATAGACTTTGTTATAGATTTGCTACCGGGTAC
This sequence comes from Sambucus nigra, assembly GCA_949130495.1. Taxonomy (NCBI): domain Eukaryota; kingdom Viridiplantae; phylum Streptophyta; class Magnoliopsida; order Dipsacales; family Adoxaceae; genus Sambucus; species Sambucus nigra. Next base: position 315,007,942 of record OX422219.1, on the reverse strand, counting down.
GAGACCTATAGCACGTGCACCGTACCGTATGGCTCCAGCTGAGATGCGAGAGTTACGGGATCAGATAGAGCAGCTGTTAGGTCAGGGCTTTATCCGCAGGAGTACCTCACCTTGGGGCGCTCCAGTTTTGTTTGTGAAGAAGAGGGACGGTTCACTGAGATTGTGTGTGGACTACCGAGAGTTGAATAAGGTCACGATACGGAATAAGTATCCGTTGCCTCGAATCGATGACTTATTCGACCAGTTGAGAGGAGCTTCTTTCTTCTCGAAGATTGATTTGAGATCGGGATACCATCAGTTACGTATCCGAGAGGAGGATGTCTCGAAGACTGCGTTCTTGTCGAGATATGGTTCTTACGAGTTTCGGGTTATGCCTTTCGGTTTGACCAACGCTCCAGCAGTGTTTATGGACTTGATGAACAGAGTGTTCGGGGATTTTCTAGATCAGTTTGTCATTGTCTTCATTGATGACATTTTGGTTTACTCCCAGATAGAGGAGGAGCACGCCGAGCATTTAAGGCAGGTTTTGCAGACACTTCGTCAGAACGAGTTGTATGCAAAATATGAGAAGTGCGGGTTTTGGCTGAAGGAAGTCCAGTTTTTGGGACATATCATTTCCGACCAGGGAATATCGGTTGATCCGGGGAAAGTATCAGCGGTGAGGGAATGGGAACAGCCCACGACACCGACTGAGATTCGTAGTTTCTCGGGTCTAGCAGGATACTACAGGAGGTTTATTCGGGGTTTCTCGGAGATAGCAGGTCCTTTGACACATCTGACTCGTAAGGGTGTGCCATACATCTGGAGTGATGCCTGTCAGTTGGCATTCGATGAATTGAAGGACAAATTGACCTCAGCACCTGTGTTAGCATTGCCGAGACCGGGAGTTGAGTATTTGGTTTACACCGATGCGTCTTTGCTAGGACTGGGAGGTGTATTGCAGCAGGAGAGACAGGCCATAGCTTATGCTTCCCGTAAGCTTAAGCCTCATGAGAAGAATTACCCCACGCATGATTTGGAGTTGGCAGCAGTGGTATTTGCCCTACGGATTTGGAGGCACTATCTTTTGGGGGAGAAGTTCCAACTATTCACGGACCACAAGTCCCTACAGTATCTGTTCACGCAGAAGGAATTGAATATGCGGCCGCGTAGGTGGCTTGAGTTTGTGAAAGACTACCAGTTCGACATCCAGTATCACCCAGGTAAGGCTAACGTGGTAGCAGACGCGTTGAGCCGTAGGCCAGCAGACGAGGTGGCAGAGGTGTGGAAAGCAAAGTGGAAGGAATTGGGACACCAGGATGCAGTGGCCCGATCTTTCATGTCTGTGATGACCGTTACACCGCAGATTGTCACGAAGGTAGTACGGGCACAGGCTAATGATTCGTTCTGTCAGGAGCAGATAGTTCGGTTACTAGCAGAGGGAGCCGAGTCCTATACCGTTAGCTTAGACGGGGGATTGCGCTTCAATGGGAGATTGGTAGTTCCGGAAGGGGAGGAATTACGACACGATGTTATGGCAGAGTCGCACGGCTCACGGTTCGCGGTACATCCTGGAGGGGACAAAATGTACCAAGACATGAGACGCCAGTATTGGTGGAGCGGTATGGAGAGAGATATCGCTGAGTTTGTTTCGAAATGCGCCACTTGTCAGCTTGTAAAAGTGGATCATCAGAAACCGGCAGGATTGCTACAGCCATTGGAGGTCCCGGTGTGGATGTGGGAGAGCATATCCATGGACTTTATCACGGGGTTGCCTACGTCGCAGAGGGGTCACGACTCCGTTTGGGTAATTGTGGACAGGTTGTCCAAGGTCGCTCACTTTTTACCCGTAAGGACTGACTACACTACGGGACAGTATGCCCAGCTCTTCATTTTAGAGATTGTGAGACTTCACGGTGTGCCCCTAAATATCGTGTCTGACAGAGACAAGATCTTTGTTTCGAGGTTTTGGGAGAGTTTCCAGGAGGCCATGGGCACGGAATTGCGGTTGAGTACGGCGTATCATCCGCAGACTGATGGGCAGACTGAGCGCACAAATCAGATGTTGGAGGACATGCTACGCATGTGCATTATAGACTTCGGGGGTGGATGGGAACAGTACCTTCCACTGGTGGAGTTTGCTTACAACAACTCCTATCAGTTCACTATTGGCATGGCTCCGTTTGAGGCATTGTACGGTAGGCCCTGTCGTTCCCCAGAATGTTGGTTAGAGGTGGGGGACAACAAACTACTTGGGCCGGAAGTAATTCAGGATACTTCGGTAAGGATTGAGTTGATTCGGAGTCGCATTCGGGTAGCTCAAGACAGGCAGAAGAGTTATGCTGATGCGAAGAGATTTTTCAGGGAGTTCCAAGTGGTTGACCAGGTTTTGCTCAGAGTGTCTCCTATAAAGGGGATTATGCGTTTCGAGAAGAAGGGGAAGTTGGCACCGAGGTATGTGGGGCCGTTTCCTATTATTGAGCGGATCGGACCGGTTGCGTATAGACTCGGACTACCGGAGCATTTGCGTCGGATTCACGATGTGTTCCATATTTCCTCGCTGAGGAAATACATTAGAGATAATTTGGCTCATTCTCACATTGCTGTGGAGGACATCGATCTTCAGCCTGATAACTCCTACGAGGAGGGGCCGATTGCTATTTTGGACCGAAGTGAGAGGAAACTGCGGTCAAAGATAGTACCGTTAGTGCGTGTTCAGTGGCGACATCACAATGTCGAGGAGTCCACATGGGAGCGAGAGGATGAGATGTGCGATCGTTATCCAGAGTTGTTTTTAGCAGGTACTTTCTAGTTTCGAATTTCGGAACGAAATTCAGTTATTAGGGGGGAAGTATGTAATACCCCGTACTTTTGGCTATATTTATTTTGGGGATTAATTAATTAAATGCATATTAATTGAAAATTAATCCGGGTTAAAAATACTAACGAGATGCGAGTTGGTATTTGATTATGTGCATATATGATTATATATGAATTTGGAATTATAAAATTTGTCGTGAGATTGATATACGACATTTTAGAAATTTTGTTGAGACGCGTGGGACCGCCGCGTCACGGTGTAATATTTTGATAATAAAAGTGAATTTAAAATCTATAAACTGTATGGTCGTTTTGAGTGCGCCAACGCGTCCGGAAGGGTCGATGTAGTCAGAAAACACTAGCCGGGGGTGTAGTTTGGGTCCCGAGGTATTTTTAGGCCATACCGGCATCATAAAGGGTATTTTGGTAATTTTACATTTTTAGGAATTAAAAGTGACGAAAATTAGAGATGTAAATCTGATGTGGATTAAACCCACTAAGCCCATTAACCAAACCATATTAACCTAGAAGGCTACGTAGGTTATTAGAGGAGTTTTCTAAAATTCCCAAATCAAAACCCTAGCCACCTTAAGCCACCATTGGAGAGGAAGCTTGGAGAGAAGAAATTCTGCAGAAAAGTTCTACCAAACCAACACCAAACTCAGAGACAATCAAGGCAAGTGACTTTATTCCATTTAATTTCAGAGAATGTCTTTTCCATGTTAGAAATTGAGGAATTTTAATTGTTTTTGAAAGATATATGAAAACCCATGTAGTTTGGAGTTTAGAACTTGAAAATTTTGAAGAGATTTGCATGTAGAATGATAGGTAGATGATTTCTCTCATGATAGTTGTGATTAGAAGAAATTAAAACGAATTAAATTATGGGATTTGATGATGATATAAACCTAGGGTTCTTGTTCTTGAAATAATTGGGGAAAAAGTGTAGAGATTTATATTTTTGATTGATGTCAAAGAGATTTAATCCTTGAAAACATGTTAGGAGTTGACTTGAATATGTTTATGATGAATTAGAGACCCTAAAACGTTGTTGGGATGAACTTTGGAAGAGATTAGGAGTGATAAAATTGGTTAGAATTTGGGAAAAATCTGGGCCGAAACTGGTCAGTCGTTAGAAGCAATCCCCAGGTCGTTCGAACGAGCTCGTTCGAACGAGCTTCTAACGAGTTGACCAGTCTCTTCTAACGAGTGGTAGTTTCGTTCGATATCTCGTTCGAACGAGATATCGTTAGAAGGTACAGTTCGTTCGAACGAACTGGGATCTCGTTCGAACAGCCTCGTTCGAACGAGACTTCTAACGAGCTGACAGTCCAATCTCGTTCGAACAGCCTCGTTCGAACGAGACTTCTAACGAGTTGACAGTTTGGTCCTTTTTGGACTGTTTTGATTTTTGGAGTCCCGTAAACTTAGTCGAAGATATAGATAACATTCCGAGGATAATATAATGATAGAATTGGGACTTTTGGGTATTTATGAGAAGGAAAATTATATACGAGAGTTATATTAAATGGACGGTTTGGGTTGAGACGGGAGTGTCTACTACGACGTGAGAATGTATTATGACGCGTATAATTACAAACCGGAATAATATAAGTTGTAGGTATTATAAGATAGTACGAGAAAGCGATATGTACTACGATTAAACTACATTGATTACTAAGACGTGTGTTTACTTAGTATTGGTATATGAATTATGTGTATGACATACCTACCATACTTGCTATCACGGGAGGTTTGCGTTCGCTTAGGGCCCTCTAATCCTTGTGTTGCCCGGATTTAGACTGGTTACCTTGATGAACATAGGTCATAGAAAGACTTATTGGGATATTAATAAGTCCGCTGATCGTGGGAGCGTAGGTATGTGCGTGACCCATGTGATGTGACTGTGTTCGCTTCCATTGTTTTTGATGTTGTTATCTGTGAACTATTCCTGAGAGATTCGGAATATGTAATCCTTATGTACGTGATGTACCGGGATGGATAGCAGAGTATGTGTGCACCGCAGCTTAGTTCTCGGGGTGCTTGTATTGTATATTTATGATGTGAATAATATACGCTTAATTAATGGGAACCTTCATGTTAATGTTGTGAATATAATTACGGTATCGATTCGAGAAATATAACGAGTTAACTGATAGTTATATGTATTGCATATTGAACATCTGAGATATTAAACCCCTACTTAATTACGAGCGTTATGATGTTAAGAGAACCGAGTAATAAGGGTAGGACCTATGATAGTCTAGCTAGATAAGTTTCCACTTAGCTAGTAGTTTATATCACTCTAGATGGGTACTTACGTTAGGAGTGCACAGTTAGACGAGATGTGAGAATATCATGTGAGTGCACGTCATAACATGTACTTTGCATTTAATGTTTTAAATGTTTTTAAAGCACTTTCAGGTTTTTAAAATATAACTCCACATTCGGGCTCTGACCCGTTTGCTTTTCAAATCTATTTTTCTTTGTAAAACCATTTTAGGTGCCCAGCCACAAGGACACCAAGCATAGGATACTCATTCAGGTGACGAGTTGTAGCTGTTTGTGGAAGCTACAGGGATTTGCTTGTAGACGCCTCTATTCACTTGGATTCCAGCTTCATTATCTATCAGTTGTAGGGCATGTTGCCCATTTCTTTTAGAGTTACATTTACATTACAGTTTTCAGACTTTGGCATGTACTGTTTTAGTTTTCGGTTTACTTATTTCAGTTATGGGATTTGTAGTGAGGAGTTTTTCCTCTAGACTTTATTTACTTTATGTGATGGTCATTTTATTTACTTCAGTATGGTGAATGGTGTTATTCTTTATTACACTTGTTGCATGTTAATCAGACTTTAAATAAAATTTGGCACTTACTTTTTAAATACTAGGTGGTTAGTAATCTTTAAAATGTTTTCGATAGTGATGCTATTAACTGGACCAACTTGGCATTTTGAATTAATTTAATAAAGGAGTAGCTACCCGGTATTTAATTAGTCGGGGTGTCACACAAGTTACCAAATGTGGAACAAATAGTTCAGGTGGGATCAGCCCTTAACTAGATAGACCCCTTAAAGGACTATTTATAGGATGGCACGCTCCCAGATGACAAGAAAACTGCCCACCAGATAAGAGTCAAAGCTGCTCGCTTTCACTTATCCACTGGAGGCGACTTGTATAAGAAATCCTTCTCCGGTCCCTACCTTAGATTCGTCCACCCAGGTGATGTCGAGCTAGTTCTACACGAGCTTCATGAAGGAATCTGTGGAAGTCATATCGGAGGAAGGTCTCTAGCCTTTCGAGCAATGAAGGAAGGCTATTAGTGGCCATATATGCAAAAGGACTCCGCAGTATATGTCTGCAAATGCCTAAAATTCCAATTCCACGCTCCTGTGGCCCACCAACCCACCAGCGACCTGAAGTCCCTATCCAGCCCATGGCCCTTTGCCCAATGGGGAATGGACATCGTGGGACCGCTGCCTACCGCCATCGGCAATCGCAAATACTTGTTGGTTGCGACTGACTACTTCACCAAATGGATCGAGGCTGAATCCCTAGCGAATATCTGAGATGCTGATATGATAAGGTTCATATGGAGGAATATAATCACTCGGTTTGGAATCCCCAGAACCATCATCACCGATAATGGAATGCAGTTCGAAAGTGGCCCCTTTCAGAACTTCTGTAACGAACACGGGATCAGACACCACTTAAGTTCGGTGGCCTACCCTTAAAGTAATGGACAAGCTTAAGCTTCCAACAAAACAGTGATCGATGGATTAAAGTAGCGATTAGAGGGAGCCAAAGGCGCATGGGTAACAGAGCTACCCCATGTTCTATGGGCGTACCAAACCACTCCTCGGTGAGCAACAGGAGAAATCCCATTTTCGCTGACATATGGCATGGAAGCAGTCATCCCACTAGAAGCAGGTTTGCCAACAATGAGATCCAACCTTATCGACCAAGGCCTGAATGATGAAGCATTGCTCGCCGAACTCGACCTAGACGACGAGCGCAGAGAGCTAGCCCTGGTGAACCTAGCGAACTATCAGCAACAGCTCGCGAAGCATTACAACAAAAGGGTTAACTCAAGGACGTTCTAATTTGGGGACTATGTTCTAAGGAAAGTCCTGGGCAGCACAGTGAAGTCGTCAGACGACAAGCTAGGCCCAAACTGGGAAGGACCCTTTAAAGTAACTAAAGACGATCTGCAAGGTGTCTATCACTTGGAAACGATGGAGGGCAGAGAAATACCACGAGCATGGAACGCAACTAATCTCAAGAAATTCTATTTTTAGATCTTTTTCTTGTAATATTTTGTTATGAAAACAGAAGTTCATTTTCCTTATTACTAATGAAAGTTACTTAATTGATTACACTCTGATCAATAACAGCTGTATTTATCGCACATCTTTTCCAAATAACAGGCACGATGGTCACTATAGCAGGGAAATACCCCTCCTTAGGTCATCGTCATAAAACACGAGAAACCTCTTAGCATTGCCCCTAGCAATATATAAAGCCCTACAGAGGATTCTTAGGCAATACGTCCAAATCTTATACTGGTCATCAAACCTACTTCGGTTGAACAAAATCCTGATCGGATGAAGACATCCAAGACCAGGTGTGTCCTCGCCAATTGGCCTACTTAGGCCTAATGGAGTGTGACGACACAACCTAAAAGGTAAAGTGGGGCACAATGGTACTTTGGTATTATACTGGACTGGGGGGACACTTGCATGACAAAACAGAAAAGATCATAAAGCAGCAAGGATATGAAAAGTAGGATATACACGTTTAGTTGGCAAAATTGAACAAAACACAAACTTTTCATTAATCCATCATACTTACAACGATGATAATACATGTTTAGTCGGCGAGCTCGCCCAAAGAATTTACATTATCAAAAATAAAAGAAATAGCAACTGGCAAAATATCAAGGGGGTGGAAGACTCCGAGAAAGATAATCAGACACTCGAGCTCTTCGTCCATTATCAGGAGAAGGAGAAAACTCTTCCACAACCTCATTCACATCTGACTCCAATAATTTCCGAGGAATAGCATCGATGGGGATCCATCGATCATCCCTCCTGAATGGGTTGGGCATCAAAGTGGATGAAGACATCTCATGACGATACCATAGCACCGAGTTCCTCAGGACTTGTAGCTCCTTCAAGGCACTTAGCTATCCCCTGATGAAAGAAAGCTCCTCGAACTCAGATAGCCTTGTTGGAGCATTCGACCAGCCTTGATCATAACCGTTAGCCCACGCTTGCCGAGGACCTTTCTTGAACAAGTGCCGCAACGGGGTGACGTCCCTTTGAAGCCCAGCAGCAATTACATATGCTCGTTGAACATCACCGTGGAGTTCCTCCATTTCCTTATCACGAAGCTCTTCTGCTTCCCTGTTTTTGCCCCTGGTGCTCCTACCAGCTCGCGGAAGGGGAGGGCGAGTGGGACCTCGCGGCATAGAAGGAGTAACGTTATGACCAGATCTAGCTCGCGACGACGAGGAGCCTTGCAGAACTGCTGGAACAGTGCTTGGCGCATGCTCCCTAAGTCGTAAGACTTCTCTCCTCAGGTCTTCATTCTCCTGCTGAAGAGCCTCCCCAACTTGGTTGATCTCGGTGGCCTCTAGTAGTCTTGTTCTCAGCAAATTGACCTCCTCTTGCATTGAAGCACCAATATCCTCCATCTCCTGGAGCCTGTCCTTCAGCTTAGCCACCAGCTCGGATTGCTCCTTATACTTCTGATTTCTAGACCTAAGGGACTTGCAAAGCTTAACCAAGGCCTGGCGAACTTCAGGACTCGTGTTGGGACAAAGGGTCTTACCCAATTAGTAAGTAGCAGGAATGTAATGATCGACATCAACTAACTATAAATGAAAGGAAGATAAAGGAGAGAAAGAGACAAATCAGTACAGGCAGAAATAAAGCCTTTTTCATTAATAAAGATTGAGGTTACATCGAACTGAAGAAAGAAAGTTTACAGACTGGAAAAAGAAAAAAATACAAAGCAATCCTATCAATTAGCAACCTCAGGTGGCCCAGAGGTGGATGGCCCTTTCTCAGTATCAACAGGAGCATTGCCCTCTGCAGCGGTGGTCTCTATCACCTCAACAGGAGAAACATCAATAGAGGTCACCTGAGGAGCAGGATCAGAGACTTCAACGGCTTAGGCAGGGTCCTCATCCACGACTAGCCTCGGCCCTGGGTCGTGCTCGTCAAAGAGTGGCGATGCAACATCCACCCCAATGGCTATGAGAGCCTTGTTCCATCATTTTTTGAAGTTTAGACGGATAATATAGCCTATCTAAACTTCAGCATCTTCGTATGCTGCAGCCCAGCCGGAATTATAAGAGTCTTCCCTGGCAGTGACAACCTCGGATTCCTTTTTCTTCAGCTCTTCGGAGAGCACCCTTTTCTCCTCCACGACAACAAGTTTGCTCGAGCAAACCAGGTCATAGGCCTGCCTCAGCTCCTCCAGATCCTTGACTGCTGCATCCTTCTCCTTGATCGCGGTGGCAAGAGCCAAGTCGGATGAAATCTGAGCAGCGTCAACAGCCTTAAAATTGGCCTCGAGCTCCTTACCCTTCACCTTCAGGGTAGAATTCTCTTACTCTAGCTCACTGTTCTTCTTCACCAGCTCATCGCGTGAACGATACAGCACGGTGAAGTTAGTAATGAGCTGTGAAGAAGAGAAGGCATTAGAAGAAGAAAATGAGGGAAGTCAAAAAAACATAAGAGAAAAAGAAAAAGAAACCTTACCAGAGCAAGCCTCTGACTAGCCTGGAGGGCCAAATGCTCTGACCCCACTGCCTTTTGGCGATCAGCTGGGAGGACAACTCTCTCGAGCAGGGCCTGGGCCAGCTGAGGAGAAATTGCCACAGAGGCCCCCTCGGGCAGAGTGAACACTGGGACTAAGGCATGCCCGGCCTTTGTCCTTGCCTCATCCCTCCTCTTCTCCTCCTCTTTCTCGCTCTCTCTCTTTTTCCTCTCCTCGACCCTCCTTTTCTCCTCCAATTTCTTCCTCTCTTCTTCCTTTTTTCTCTCTCTCTCTTTCTCACCTGCTCCTCTTCCTTCCTTCTCTTCTCCTACTCCTGAGCGGAGGACCGGGAACCAGTAGCCACGACCCTAAAAGTAGCTTTTTGCTTCTTTGACCTCTGTGCAAGAAGTACGTGGTCCTAATCATCATCATCCCTAATCAAGTTCTTCCTTGGAGGAACCACCTCTTCACTTGAACTGCTAAAAGTGCTCGATGATCCCCGAGCTTCAGAAACCTCCTCACAGTCAAAGGAACTGCTACTATCAAATCTCCCTCCACCCAAATTACTCACGGCTCCTGCAAGGTCACTTTCAGAGATGCTCTCCTCCTCTTCCAACTGGATAGGCTCTGCAGCAGTCTCTTTGAAGGAGTCAAACTCTGGTATACTATCCACAGGCCTTGCTATGAAGTTGGAGCCAACGTTCTTGTACTCGAGAAGAAAGGCAGCAGACCTGGGATGCTCGCCGTCACCCAGAGGCTCCCTGATATTCCAAGCCTTAACCAATTCTGAGATATGAACCTCGCTGAGAGCAGGCTCCAAATTCTTTGACCTCGTTGTGGAAGAAAAAGCAAAAGAGGAGTTAGAAAGGTCACAAATCAGCAAAAATTGAAACAACAGTACAATGTCTACCTATGTATTCCTCCCCATAAAAAGGAACAGAGAACCTCTCAGACCTCGGCCCTTCAAATTGGTGAGGGAACTGCCAATTCTTAACAAGGAAACCTTCTTGCCAGTAGTCCTTATGGGAATCAGGTAGATTTACTACCAATACCCTGTCAGGGCTCATAACTTTGAGGTAAAGGACACCAGAACTAGTTCGAGAAAAGGAGTAACAGAAACAGACCTCGGCGAGACCTAACTTAGTTCCATACAATTGATTTATCCTATGGATGCCATTTACTATTTTCCACACATTGGGTGAGCATTGTGCAGCAACAATATTGAAATAGCCAAAGAAATGCAGGAACAAATCATTGGGAGGAAAAGTGAGTCCCCCCTGGGAAAGCAACAGAACATGGATCCAGTGAGCATCATCTATCTCTCTAACGTTTCTAGGAGGGGAGGAACAGCACTCAATATCTACCCACTCGGGAATGTTGTAAAACTTCCTAAACTCAGAGACCGACCTATTCCCAATCTTCGCCATTGAAAAGTCCTAGAAAACTATAAACTCAAAGAGAAAGCACAGAGAAAAGATACAGGGAACTTACAATATAGAAGACCAATTCGAACGAGGAAGAAGCACGAGCCCAAGCGGCAAGGAAGCAATGAGACTGGAGATTGAGAGAAGAAGGTACGAAGTGCTAGAACTCGCAAGGAATGAGAAAATGATGGAAAAATTGGAATGACAATAGAGAAGTACCTCTTCCAAGAAACCTTCAAATTCTACTAATCATAGTGCACAAGATACGAGGCGGGTGCCGCTAAAATCAGCTTCACGGTTTCCGAAGAACTGTAAAATAGCCATTATGGCTAATCATTTAAATCTATTGAGCCCATAAACATGGCCCAAGAAATTTAGGGGCAATTGTGGGTACCCGAAATTAGGACTATGGGCCTGGATGAGTATCCCAGTCCTGGAGGCCCAAAGTCCTGGCCCCTCATCTCTTATTTTGATCCGGTCTCCCCCCACGTTCTCATTAAGGGAAGTTATAGGGGAGATGGAAGACGTGGGGGAACCCATCACCTCCACTTACCTACATGTACATGTATATATTAAACCCTAGGTCCGGGAAAAAATGACAGTTTTTGTATTCTCTATAATTACTCTCCGGAGTATATAGAAATAATATCGACTGCACCACCGTGGACGTAGGAACATCTTTGCTGAACCACGTACATCCTTTGTTGTGTGATTGTCATTTTATATTCTTTGTTCTCACTTGGTGAATGCCTTCTTCTTATTTATTTGTGTTGCACAATAATTGTCACCACACCTTCACGTTGGGCTTATTTAAATCGTTCATCACAATGACGAAAGGGCCTCATTATATCCCTCCATCCAGACCTCCCTACGCTGTTTATGAAATTGGAAGGTCAATCTATCAAATTGATGATATAATTTCTTCAGTACTCTATCTTTATCTTACAATTGGGAATACTGAGTAGAAAGTTGCTCAGTTTGAGTCTGGTGTTTCTTAGACATATCAACAATGGCCAAATTCCCTCCTTTAAATTGTGGATCTAGGTTAGCAAGTGTTTGATGGGTCCTAGACTCATTTATAGCAGCTCGGTCAAGTTTAACTTTTTCTCGGGAGGAAGAGACAGTTTAGTTTTCTTGAGTGCCTCCACTTCTTCACTTAGTCTGGCATTTTAAGTCTCTAAGAATGAAACCCCGTCATCAGAAAAAACAATTGTAGTAGAAGAATCCTTTAATGAGTGCAATTCATCACTCAAACTGTTATTTTATTCTTCCAACATCTTAGCGATGGCCCTAGACTCCTCTATTTCCCGATTAATAAGAAATTACTGCCTCCTGAAGAAAGATGCATGCTTTTCCAACTTCTTCTCAAAACCCCAAATTTCGCTCAGAGCTTTGTACTCCTATTCATAGTCGGCATGTAAAAGAGCTTTATCCTCCTTGTGATCTTCTTGAAGGTCTTCTGTCATTTCAAAGTATGCAACATTATTGTCTATCGCTCGATCAAGAAGACACTTCAAGTATAGGTAGGCTTCTTTAGCCTGATCTGAGACATCAACCACGAGAAAGTTGGATAGGTCCTCCTCGGATAAAGTCAAATGACCAACCTTGAAAAGATCATTATATCTTCTGAGTAGCTCGGAGAAAATTGATCCAGTTTAGCCATGAACTATAAAGTGTAAGAAAAAATCTCCAATCAACAACATAATATAAAATTTGAAATAGAGGAAGACAAGTGCATACAAATCTTCATTTTCATTAATGGAAATAAAGTTACAAATACATTGATATCAAGTATAAATTAAAAAAAAAGATAAAAACAAAAGATACTCGCCAAGAAGGTCTACACCTTCTTTCTGTCAGAAGTGGCCCCAACTTGAGAAGGGGTAGAGATAGGTGGAATGACTTGCTCGGAAGAAGGGGGAGTGATGACCCAACTACTTCTGCTTGTTGCTGGTCGGTAGAGTCCGAGATAAGAATGGAATCCTATGATCTTCCATCATCCATAATCTCCTCATCCAAGTTAGGAGGAGAACCCAAATCATGCTCGAGGAATAACTCAGAGTCCTTTCATGTGCCAACCTCTTGCGTTTTCTCGATTAGACATCCTTGAAGCGCTTCTTCTTTATAAATTTCATCTGAGTAAAGGCAACATTAATAGCCTTCTCCCAGCCTCTATTGAACATAAACTCTTTGGCCTTCAATCTTTTGGCCTTCTCAGCAGCCAGACTCTTCTATAGCTCGATAACCTTCCCCCGAGCAACTGTAGCGTCATTCTCGGTAGTCTTTATTTTAGTTTCCTATTTCTTTTGTTCATTTTTCAATGCTTGTTGGGACTCAAGCAAAAACTTATTCTGGCATTCACATGGATCCTCCACTTCATCTGAAGAAGAACGAAGGATGTCATCCTTCTCCAATATTTAATTGAAATCAATCAAGAACTTAAAAAAGAAATCAGAGCAAGTCAGTACAAAAGATCTATTAAACATGAGAATATGAAAAAATAAAAACTTTTACCAAAGCAAGGCTTTCTGTTTCCCTTTTAGAGGGTTTGGAATGGGGTATTGCAGAAGCAGCACCCCTATGGCCTGGAAAATTACCAGACTTTATTCATTGTCTGGCCAAACCAAGACCAATAGCCATTAGAGAGCCAGCATTAGACAAATGAACCAAGTCTCATTGGTCAGCAACGGAAGTAGTTTCTTTACCTAGACTAGAAGGAAGACCCTTCATCAAATGCTTGAGATGGTCTTCATCATTCTTCTTGACATGGGGATTCTTCCTAGTCTCATCCTTATTGCTGACCCTACCAGCAATAACATTTATGGAGCCAATAATGGTAATATCTCTGATAATGTTGGGGAAATTTCTCTTCACCATAGGAGTGGAAAGAGGTAAATCTGAGTCAATTAAAGATGAGGGGCCTATAGCAACATCACCACAGCCAGATACAGTGGCATAAGAAGTGGAGACTAGGTCTTGGTTAAGCTCAATCACCAAGGAAGGAGAAACATAAGTTGTGTAGGTAACGAAGGAAGTAATGGAGTTTCTATACTCCAATAGATATGATGCCGACTGAATGTGTTCCTCTCCAATTTTCTGCTGAATACCCCAAAGAAATTTTAGCTCGGTAAGTCTGATATCACTCTCTTTGGGACACTTTCTCCTCTAATCAACTACAATCAATAGAAAAGAAATACGATTAGTATTGTAACCAATGAAATTATCAAGAAAAGCTATAAAATAGTGTTACGACCTATCCCATGGCCATATTGAGGGCCTTTGGGTCCCTGGTATACTGCATCCCCTGTCATGGGTGAATATTGCCAATTCTTGGCAATAACTCCATGATCAAAATAGTCTCTATTGTAGTCTTGTAGATTAACTACTAAATCCCTATTTATATCCCTAGTGACCCATTTATAGCAAAACACAATCTATGGGATGCCTATATGGGTCACATGGAGCAGATTCAATATATAAACCCCATCTAAAACTCTCCAAGTGTTGGGGGATACTCTAGCATGTACAATGTCAAAATATTGACAAAACTCAAGACAAAAGAGGTTTCTAGGAAAAGTAAACCCACATTGAGCAATGAAAAAAGATATACAAGAGAATTAGGGAGCTCTAAATCTACCCACAAAATATTCCATTCGTTCCTAAATTCGTCTAGAGAAACTACTGAATAAACCATGTTTGAAGATGTAGAAAAGGAGAAAGAGAAAGGATTCTTGCAAAGACTTAAGGATTCAGGAAGAACTAAAGGACAAAAAGAAAAATTGCACGAAAATCTCAAGAGATAATAGAAAAAAGCAGAAAGTTTGAGGTAGAAGACAACCGGGATTTTACCACCTTTATAGATTGCCTCAAAAATTGGCAAAAGTAATGATTAAAGGGAAAACGACGACTAAAATTTGGCGACTAAGCTAAAAAGGACGTATTTTCCCCAAAAACGATTCGTAATAATTCCAAAAATGCCATATGTGTTATACGTTATCAACGAAATTTATAATTTTATAAGTGTGGGAAGTCGAGACTCGACCAAGTATCAGAAAGATTTCCCAATTAACTATTAGAACTAAATGTTCCATACTTTTCCAAAACCATCAAGCATGAAACATTAGGGGCTTCTGTTGATACAAAAAATCACACTCTTACGTGGACCAATCATAGATAAGCATGTGTCATCCAATGGGGCACCAGTCCTAATCAGCAAGGCATATATCTCCGACCAAGTCCAGGAATGCTGACCAACAATCTGAATGCCGACCAACAGTTTAAAAAACTCGACCAATAGTAGAAAGACAGATTAACATGGTCAGTAAAGCGCCAACAGCCATATGCATTATGAATAATATGTACTGGTGTAAATGCCTAATTCATAAAGTCATTCCTTCCTTTAAAATTTCGACTCTTGATCCCCCTAATGGTTTATAAATACATTATAATCCCTACTACAAAGGGGATCGGGACACAATCTAAGTGAAAAATAGACAATACAAGACAGTGGATGTAGCTCTTAATTTTGGTCGAACCACTTTAAAAATCTTACTTGTCTCTTTTATTTACTTCTTTATCTATGATGAAATAATTAGATCTATTCTATTTTTTGCATCAAAACTTTGGTTTATAATAATTCCCCCAAAATGGTGTTTCTGGGTTAAAGATCACGAGGTTTCTCAAATGGATGAAATGGGTATCTATAGGCTCGGCTCACAAGCGTGGAACCTAAAGTTAATTCAATGTTAGTGAGTTCACCATAACCAAAATGTCAAACGCATTAAATGATGAGTGAAATATCGAGTGACCAGTTGTTGTGTCAGACGACACTAGAGTGTGATAGTGCCTAACCAACCAGTTGCTCACTAAACCACCACTATTTGATCTTTAGCCTAATTTAACATGTTTAAGGTATGACATGACATCAGTCAGATCTTTGAGGAAAATATACTATTTTTGGGACAAAAATCTATGGTTGAGTAAGCTAGTGGATGTCATGTTGATCTAATAATGCTCAATCAGGATAAGTATAACTCTTTTATGGCTAGGAATAAGTTTAGTTGTTGTTGCTCGAGCATTTCTCATTCGAGCTCAACTCAGTGTTTTACCTGGTTTATGTAAACTATTTAATCTTGCTTTAATGAAGCCTTATTCTCTATCCTCGGAACTAGTTCTCTTAGATTTTCCCAAGTAAGTTTGCTCGATAGAACATGAAAGCTTTCCCAGGTCCTGCCAGGCCTGGTCCATCGCGGGTATCGAGTATATCATCTTAATATTACAACATAACTCATAATTTACCTAAAATGAATAGAAAAATATATGGTGTATTAACTTGAATATTTAGATGGCTTCCTCCTTCTTCTATTAAGCTCTACTTTGCCTTATTCTTCTATCAGATTGGTTGACTCCCCATTCTCCTTTGTGATGTCACTAGTTTTAATGAATCTTTCTCTAGTTTCTCATCTAATTTCTTAATAAGGAGGTTTATCACTAACTAACGTGGTTTGCCTATAATACCCTACTATAATAGGGGTAATAATGCTCATTGATGTTTATGGAGTATCGGTGCACATCATTGCTATAACCCTAGTATTATGAATGGGAACCAACACATAAGGTACCAAGCAATAAAGGCGTATTTAGTAAAAGATAAATGCAAAGTAACACTTAGTTAAAAAATTATACTACCTGAGAAAGAGGCAAGGTAGACAAGTAACTCTTAGTATGAGCAACCCCTGTTGGGTTCCCTAAGCTGGTAAATTATACAATTAAAAGATAAACAAGTAAATGGAGAAATCTAATGGTCAGAGAAATGAACATTTGGATATATTTCTCAAAAATAACTTTAAAAGTAAAATTACCTCATGGCTAAGGGAGGCCACCAACATGGTGTTCCTCTTTGGGCAGGAATGGGAAGAATATCTGTTTGGATGAGTGAGGTGGCAGTGCTCGCCTCCAGGGACACGTTATCCCTCAGAGAAGGAACCTTTTAAAAAAGAGTATGACATTAATTAAATTATATATATTTTATCAAATTTAAAATATAATGAGAGTAATGTAGAAGACTTACATCGTCATGTCGAGGAACTTGGCCATAGGGCAATATCCGATGGTGGGGTTGGTTGTTCTGGGGGCAATAATCATAACTTCCTTGAGATAACTTTATGAACTATCCCTAGGGTTAACTATTACCTCCTTTTGAACTGATATAAAATTAAGTATTAGTTAGACAATATTCAACAATTACGAGTGACCCAATGTCATTTGAAGACGAAGTAGGATAACCATAAGAATGGCTAGTCTTGTAATCAATAAGTTTTTCTTCAGATGAATATGAATCCAACAAGACATTTATATCTTATATATATTGATATATATAAATAGTTTGAGACATAACGAAAGTACCTTCCACGAGTTGAGATGTGTTTGGAATAGTTTCATGAGAGGATACGGCTTCGAATGCTACATAGTCTCACTTGAGGATAGTTTGATATGTTTCCTCAATTCCAGTAGTATTTCTATCTGAACTTTGACAATCGAAAATAGTACTACAACAAAAATTTATTACTCGTGTCTTATTCCTCCCCATTATCATTTGTATGGGAGAAATGGTGAAAAAATGACCGATAATTTTAGGCGGGATTGAAGTTAAAAATTTCCAAATTTGGATGGTTCCTCTTAGTTGGGTCCTCACCTTGCATTTGGTTTTGAAATTGAATGTTTTTGCATACACTAATGAATTCTTCGAAGGGATATTTTCCTCACGAAGAGAATTCACAAGAATGGGAGTTAAATATTCCAAAGAAGGCCTTATAACTAGGCTATAATGACATGTCTCTTAGAGAGCGCATGATCTCAAATAAATGTCTGTGGGACTTATAAATTCAATATATATCTCTCGCTGTAGACTATGCATACACGTCTTTATACTTAGTGTTTAAAATTTACATAGATTTAACCAATCACTACTCATGGCGGGCCGGTAATCGCGAGCAGCAATTTTGATATTCCGGAGTTTGGAAAATCTAGCAATCATACCTTAAGGGATACAATTCACATATGAATTCTTTTAAAGTTGCTCCACTAAGAGAGTGGAAAAAAAATTAGAGGAAGAAGTACTCTAGTCATATCTGAGTTGCATCCTTGCTCACTTAGGATGGTAAAACTCCACACACTAACCCAACTCGATTAAAGATCTCAAAACATAAGGAAACATGATTGTCATTGCACCAATAAATGGAGTACTCTTTACAACTTCAACATTCGAAAGAGGATCAAATTCTTGTTAAATAAGAGGGGAAAATCTCTAAGTAAAGATACTCCCCATCCTCTACATGTAAAGGAAAGATTAAAATTCCTCAATATCATCTAGGAGACGACTAGGAGAGGTCTTAAGATTTTTCTATTCCATCTGACAATAGGAACAATGTTACCTGACAATGAGCGGGATTAGAGGCCTAGTTTGGGAACTTCTCAAACAAAAATCCCATCAAAATAAAAGATTTGGAAAAATTAACTACATCATAATGACCATGGGATATCTTCGTGTTACTAGGTGCTTGGTCCAGCCAAGTGTACATAGTTACTAGAGTTAAAGCAACCAAAGGAACATTATTACAATGAGCAAAATGAACAACCAAATGAAATAATATCTAGAGAGGGGAATCATTTGGTCTCATAAGAAATAAAAATTTAGATAAGAAAGTCATGAAGAAGTCAACAAAGTTACCAGTGGTATTTAAACCTGTCTCATCCACACTATTGGGGGCTTTGATGCGAGCTTCTTCCTTGGAAAAGGCTCAAATTTCCTAAACCAATACACTTGCTATTTGGTGAAGGTGGGTTTGCTCATTCCTATACAAGTAAGACCTACATGGTGGATTCTTTCAGTCACTGCTCTCTCAATATCCTCACACAAGGACTCATCTATGGCATCCTCATAAAAATAGGTGAATATGTACATCCCAAAATGGGCAGGTAAGTTAGCTTGCATTTCCTTCAAAGTGATAGTAAACTTTCCCCAACATGTTATGAAAATGTGTGTCTCCACACTCCAATTAGAGATCGGTACATTAAGAGGACTTCAACTCTTATTAATTGTGCAACTTTTAAAACACCTTATAGTCCTCCCTAACCTAAGTGTCTCGATTATCTCGCCATGCTCCTCCATAAACATGACATAACTCACTTAGGCTCCCATTCCTTGAAGTCTCCCCCCACAAATATCAAAGTTAATGTTTGAAAAAGGAAAGTCACCTATGTCTATTCAAAACCTCAAAATTCTATCAGGGATCATGATTGGAGTATCACTCCAGTCTCTAGGCCTTGGAAACCCCACAAAGGGTCGCTCGCTCACAAATGCAATTGAACTAGCAACAAACTTTTTGGGAGTGGAAATAAATCCCCAAAGATATGGGAAAATCTATATATAATGAAATACCTCATTAGGTGTTGTTCCAAATATTTGTTTTCTGCCTTGCTCACAACAGCAAAGCCTATGTCCCCACCTTATTGGCCAAATGACCTAGTGTCATCCCCAATAGTGGTAATGTTTGAAAAATAAATGTCCATAATGGTGGAAATGATTGGAGATACATAAGAAACCCCAACCATTTACACTAAAATAGGCACGATGCCATCAAAACGGTTGTGCTGGTGGCAGCAATAATGGAAGAAATTACAAAGCTTGAGGAAGCCATTGAAATAGTAAGGATAAATTTTCTAATTTAGTCAATTTGTATGTTCTGGATTATTCTGTGTTTGGATAAAACCTTTTAGTCATAGGTTAGGACGTGAGTGTGTATACCTTTAAAGATAATGACATGTGTGATTGAATACTTGATTGAATATCGTATCGGCTAAGTTAAAGTGTTACATCATTATCTCATGTTTCGTGTCGTATTTCATCTTCAATGTTTAAGGATCTCTCAAGTATGAATGCGTATATTTTTTATTCTTGGATATTTATAATTGGGTGTTATTTTTAAAGTGTATTGTAAAATATTGCTTGAAGGATGTTTTTAAAATATTTTAATAGAAAAATAAATTTTGTTTTGAAGTCATTCGAACAACTTCACTATGTTTATCGAATGAGGTGCCCATGTCGTTCAGACGACATTCAAATGAACATCGAGCAAGAAAGTTCTGATACTCGAAAAAATATCATTTCAAGCTCGTTCGGATGAGATAGTCATGTTCGTTCGAACTAGTTTTTGTTTTGTTCAAACGAGATTGTGTTGATGTTCTAACAACCTCTTATTTTCATTCAAACAATCCCTTAAAACACGTGCCACGTAAAAAATATACCACCTAGAAAAACATGTTTTCTATATAGTAATGGCCTGAAATGAGTTTTATTTGGTTAAGACTTTCAAAATCAATTTTACTTTATCAAAAAGTCTTCCAAACCCTAATCTTCACCCATCTTGTTTAATATCCAAGTTTCAATTCATATGTTCTTTGAGGTATTTATTTGGACACCTTAGTTTAATACTCTTCGCATTTGTGTGGTGAAATTTATACTTGTTGTTGTTTACAGATGGTGGAATCTGTGTTGTGGTGTTACGATGAAGAAGCGATGAACTCCATGTTCAAATCCATAGACGATTGCTAAACCTGTTAGGTTGATTTCGAGGCATATGTGGACTCACACATTGTGGAAATTTCATGGGTGGACACTTGCTTATCAATGTGGTGAAGGTTGAAGAACGACGGTCATCAAGGCTTGCAAGGGCATCAAGGTCATTTTATAAGTGTACTATCATTTTTTTCTAATTCCATACATATTGAATTGCATGGTGGGGTCGTTTCTATTCTTTTCTAGTTGTGGGTTTTACTCGTACATCAGGGTGGTGTGATTGATTTATTTTATATGTTATACTCAGCTAGATTCTTACTTTAGGTTAAGATAATATTGGTTAATCTGTTTAACACGACCCTTTTTTAATTAGTTCTAAGTTTAGGTTGGTTCATTTGTTTAATTGAACTTAAATTTGGAAAAAATTTAAAAACAGTGGTTTACTTGTTTTTACCCTATCCATATTGTACCCCTTGATATACTAATTTCAAGTCGAATCAAAGACGATATATATAATTTGTTTAAGCATGAATTCGAGCGGTTTTTATATGAAGGGTCAGTCACTTTGTAGGCCATCGATGTTTGATAGGTCTAATTGCACGTACTAGAATGTGCCTACAAAATAAACACTTTAGGCTATAGAAGAGAGAGTATGGTTAACTGTTATTAAGGGGTAGACCCCACCCTTGACTTTAGTATATGAACTTCGTGTCCCTAAACTCGTAGAAAGTTGCAGGGAGGATGGTTATAAATTGTCTAATTATAATTCATGTGGTATAAATGCTCTGTTTTGCGCGATCACACCGAAGGATTTCCATCGTAATATGATTTGTGAAATGTTCCAAGAATCTTGGGATATACTCCACCTAAACCATATAGGGAACTAGTGTTTTTAAGGCTTCTAAACTCCAAAACCTCACCACTCAGTTTGAAACCATAAGGATGGAAGATAGTGAATCCTTTGATGATTCTACGCTAGATTATTTGATATTATGAACTTGTTTTTTACATGAGGGAGATAATTATCAAAACTCGAGTAGTCAAGAAAATATTAAGGTCCTTCGGAAATATTCCCTATTGTCTCTACATGTCCACACATTGCGGTAGGAAAAGTCACCTTAAGCATTTTTGTTTCGATCTTAAAAAAGCCTTAGGAAGTCTAAGTATAGTGTCACCAAGGTTCTCCTAATAGCATCATGTTACGCCTATGTAGATATCATATTTGGAGGCATTAAATGTTAGACTTGTTTATTCTCAAATGCTTGCGCATGATACTTATCATGTTAAATTTAATGGTTGATTGTGTTTATATGTTTTCATACACTGGCTTATGTGCTTCATGATATATGTTATTACAGTTTGTGTGATGTTTGAGTCTTTTGTATTTTATTTTTTATTTTTGAGTCTTATTTTGAAAATTATAAAAAGTTTTTTTTTGTCTTTTGAGTTTAGTTTCCAAGTTGTGCCATTTTTGAAAAAATTTTAAAAACTTAAAAATATTTTGTATTTATGTGTAATTTAGTTTTACACATGTTGTGTGGCATATCATTATGTTTGCATCCACTTTATTTCATATATTCATGTGTATAGGACATTTGATAATGATTTTCAATACTTAGAATGTCCTTAATTAATGTGGCATGGAGAAGTTTGACTTTGATTTTCTTAAAGGGTTCACTTTGCGTATACCTCATCACACACACGCACGAGCTCTTTTGGATTTTAACTTCATATGTTACATGATCTAAATGAGGTCTTCTCTCATAAATATTGTCATTATACATATCTATTGGATTATTGGGGATTTGTGCATGTAAGAACCCTTGCCCATGAGTTTGATGTTTTATTTAAAATATGATTGCACATTGTAAAGGTCTATGAAGAGAGAAATATTCCTTACATAAAAGGCCAACGTTGACAAGATCCTAAAAACAATAAGAGGAAAATAAAAAGAAAATATTGCCAAGGCGAAAGTGTTTCATTGATGCTTTAAAGAAATTGGAATTTTCAAAATGAGCAAAAGAATAAAAGATTGAATATCTATAATTTGAGGATGTTATAGGTTAAACATCAATGGGATTGCGAAATGAGTCCTCGCTAATTCATGCTTGACGTTATTGATTTTAGAATCACAATATTTTCTAGATTGTTGTGTACTATCCTTATTTGTCCATTTTTAGTTCACTATGAGGATAAATCTTATTTTAATAAAGTTAATAAAGTCAAATAGAACGTCTTAGTTATTCTAGAGTGATTGGGTCGTATATCACTTGTTGCTAGTTCACACCCCTTCATTCCGTGCCACAATTGTTTAAATACATCGATACTATGCTAGTGTGGAAAACTTATGTGTTTTCTATCTTGTTTGGAGTGTTTATATCTATATATCTATGCATGTGTGGCATTGGTATCTTTTGCATAGTTATATACACAATATCTTTTATTTTTGGGTATTTGCATTTTCATTTAGTATATGTATGACATATGTTCTTCTTAAGTTTTAAGTAATTTTAAATTGGTATGCTTGAAGATTATATTGATATCTTATGCTACAGTTTTTTCATTTAAATTGGTATTAATTGTTCATTCTTTAGATTATGTGTGCTTGTGTTTCCACATTGTGTTTGTTGTTGCTTGTTACACTTTACACCACTACATGATATAATTGTTTTTTTCTTCATGCTTACCCATGTTTCATTTAAAAGGATAAATGCTTACCCATGTATCTCAATATTTATAGTCAGGAGGATATTTTTACCTTGGGGGAGATGTCCTAACTTAGGTGGAGATTTTTAGAAAATGGGAGGGTTTATTATTATGTGAATGTATATTGTTATATATTCTCTTTGCATTTCAAGGTCTGTTAAAGTGTGCAGGTTTGAAACGATGCGATAAAGTTTACATAAGAGCAAAGATACTCAATGTGAGTCTGTCAAATGTCTGTACTTTTTCTTTCGGAAGTTGGGGATTGAGTATCTTAGATAGCTTGACAACCCATAGGTTTTTATTTTATGTTTTGTCACAAAATAGCCAAATAGGAAAAATTTTAAGGAAAAATTTACAAATCGAGTCAATTTGTATGTTTTGGCGTATTCCGTATTTGGACAATTTTTTTGAGTCATAGGTTAGGACTTGAGTATGTTTACATTTCAAGCCAATTACATGTTCAATTGAAGGCCGTAGAGGCCAAGTTATAGAGTTACATCATCATGTTGTGTTTCGTGCTATGTTTGGTCTTCAACATTCAAGGATCTCTCAGATTTGAATGCATCTATTTTTTATCCTTGGATATTTATAACTGGGTGTTGATTTTAAAGTGTTTCATAAAATATTGTTTGAGGGTTCTTTTGAAACAATTTTGAAAGAAAAATAACTTTAGTTTTAATGTTGTTCAAATGACTTCACTATGTTCGTTCGAACAAGGTGCTCATATCACTCAAATAACATTCAAACGAACATCGAACGACAAAGTTCTAATACTTAGAAATATATTATTTGAAGCTCATTCGAAGTATGTTCAAATGAGATAGTCAGTTTCGTTCCAAAGAGTTTTTGTTTAGTTCGAATGAGATTGCGTTTTGGTTCGAATGACCTCTTATTTTCCTTCGAACGAGTCCTAAAAAAGTGTTGCCTTGAAAGATGAGTTTTCTATATATTGGAGGCTTGGCATGAGTTTTATTTGTTTGAAACTTTCAAAATCAGTTTTCCTTTATCTCAAAATTCTTCCAAACCCTAGTTTTCACCCATCTTCTTTAAGATCCAAGTTTGAATTCATATATACATAAGATCTTTGTTTGGGCACCGTTGTATACTACTCTTAAGAACTAAGTATTTGTTTTATGTGGTGGAATCCATACTTACTATTGTTTACACATGGTGGACTCCATATTTTGGTGTTGAGGTGAAGAAATAGTGGACTCTATGTTCAAATGCATAGACAATTGTTGGTCTTTCTTAGTGGATATCGAGGCATGTGTGAACTCAAGCATTGTGGCAGTTTCACAAATGGACTTCAGCATCTCACTGCGATGAAGGTTGAGGAATAAAGGCTGTTAAGGATTGTGAGGGAGTCAAGATTATTGTGTGTAATATCCCGCACTTTTATGGGAAATTAAATTCAATAATTCAGAGTAATTTGGGAATTTAAGAATTATCATGAATGGTAAATTTTTGGAGTTTTCAAGGATCAGGTGCTTTTCGATGGGTGTTATGTTTACTTTTGGGAATGAGTAAATAAGTTAGAGTATTTTAATTATATGTCGCAGCTGGGTAAAGTGATAGAGGATAATATTTTAACGGGAATACCGCATTAAGTGGTGTGGGGTTAAATTAGTGAGTCGTGGTCAAGCACCTCAGATGGAGATTTTGAGTGTGCGGTTGGTCTCGGAATGGCTGAGATAGTCAGAATAGAGTATCCGGGGGTCGTAATTGAGTTTCGGGAATTTTTGGATTAATAGGGACTCACAATTGAGTAAACGAGTCATTTTTGGGTTTTAAAGGGGTAAACCCTTATTCTCTCTTATATAAGACACTGGAGAGTGGGAGAAGAAAGAAAAGAGAATAAACGAGAGAAAATAAGAATAGAAGAAAGGAAGAGGAGAAAAGAGGAGAGGAAAAGGATTTACGGGCCAAACTCCGTGGGATTCGACTCGGGGTCGTCGAATTTCATCCTCCAGATAAGTTTTTAATTTCTTTATTTAATTTTGAGCATAAATATCATATCATAGTTGGTAATAACAAACCCTAAAGATTTTGGGTTGGGTTTTTCATGGATCAAACGGGTTTTTCTTGAAAGTTTAACGGTTGAAAACGAAAAATGTCATCTCGGAGAAACTTAGGAAATTATTGAAATCGATTGTTGATTATTGGTTCTAGGATGATTAGAACCTATTTTCTTTGAGAATATATAGTTGTTTATTATTAAATAAGGATGGGAGAAGAAACAAAAAGCTTGGAGGTATGTTAATGGCCGAAACAGTCTCGGAGAAGACGATGAACAATGACCAGCATCATTGCCGAATCGATTCGGCTCTTGGTCAAAAAATGAAATTTGTAGATATTTTCGATACGGTCGCGTGAGCGCTAACCGCGTATTTTTCTGATTGTTTTTTGGTTTATAATGATTTGTTCTATGGAAGGCTGTCCAAGATCGAAATCGTTAGATAGAAATCAAACCTGATATTGGGAGAATTAAGGCCAGAATTGTTTGGAGATAAATATTAGGGGTTCCTAAATACAGAGTTCGGACCTCTAGATTATTATTTGAGCGAAATGTAGACCTTAGGTTTGTTGGAAAATGGAATCCACGACCTATTTAAATTAAGGGTGTTTGGTGACGAATATTTCTTGGGATAAATTCAGTGGGCATTTAGGCTTATATAATTATGCACGTAGAAAACATAATTATAATGATTGTGGCTGAGTACATTCTACGAGATTATTAGGATAAATTTAGGAAAATGTATATTTACTTAGTGTGAGTTGATATAGTTGGATAAATTATATGAATCCTTAAGTGTGATTAAGGTACCAGTATTTATCAAGTGAGGCGATACTTTTAGGTTTAGTATCGTGAGTGTGCAAATACTCGAATATTATTCATTACGAGAATCTTTGGGATTTTTAGTCATCGCAATATGTGATTGGCACTTATGGCCATTTATATTTGTTTAAGGAACTATGTGAATTATATATATATAATTATATATATATATATATATAAATAAAGGAGGAGGGTTTTTTGTCTTTCCCAACTAACAATTGAGATTAAAAATTAATGGGTTTGGTGTTTAGCAACTCGCAGCTGAGATTGAATGAAGAGAGTTTGATGGGCTTGAATCTGAAGTCTCTACATGCAAGTTGAGGAACACCCTTGAAGCGCAATAGTTATTCAGATGAAAGGCTTGACAAGTATTGAAAAGTGTTTCCAAAACTCGAAAGACGTTCTCTGCAACACTCTACCCATTTCTCTCTCACGCAATGTTCTCTTTTACCAACTCCCCCATCACAACAATACCATTTCTCTCTCTCACACGTATGGTAAACTGAAGCTCCAAACAACTGCTCCAACATCTGCTTCAACTCCCACAGAAGCTCCAACTTCTGGTTCAAGTCACTTCCCACCCAAACTCCCACAGAAGCTCCAAGATCGATTCAACAATCTCCTCAACTTAAATGTAAAGATCTCCCAGCTCTTCGTTGTTGATACTTACCAAAGAAACATCTCGAGAAAACCAAATACACATGGGTTTATCTCTATCAAAACCAAACTCCTCCTCCTTTCTCTCACTAACTTCTGATATGGGTTTATCTCTCTCTAAACCGGGACTACCTTTTTTGTTTGCTAAAATCCCAAATCCACATTTACTTTTTTGTTTGCTAAAATCCTCTTCCCCACCTGATAGAACTTGGAATACGATGTTATCGGATTCTTCATTGCCCGGTTCTGATGCTACTAAATCGGAGATCCAATTTGAGGGAATCAACTAGCTCTGAGATCGATTCTTCGAATTTTCTCAAGTCTCCGGCTTCGATTGCCTGTAAATCGGGTTTATAGATCGGGGTTTCAATATTTGATCTATAACTTTGTTTTTAAATCAGGTTTATAAATCAGGGGTTCAACCTCCATTATTCTATCACCTTTATCTCAGCTCAGTCTAATTTTCAGGTATGCTATAATTTTCATGTATGATCTATGGTTTTAGTTCCACCATTGTTCTAATTTTTAGCTAT
This sequence comes from Sambucus nigra, assembly GCA_949130495.1. Lineage (NCBI taxonomy): Eukaryota > Viridiplantae > Streptophyta > Magnoliopsida > Dipsacales > Adoxaceae > Sambucus > Sambucus nigra. The sequence continues at coordinate 314,980,643 of OX422219.1, read as the reverse complement.
GCTCTAATTATTCACTCGACTCTTCTTTGTGTAAATGGAAGATGGTGGAAATACAGAGTTCAACAGAACCCATTTTGATGGTGGAAATACAGAGTTCAACAAAACATGAAAAGAGTGGCAAGAGTGCAAAGGACGACGAGAGCGGTGAGGAGAGGAGTTTGAGCTCGGCGGCACAGTTCTGGAGTACATGTACGAACAACTTTTGGTCTGTCATTTTTAGATTTTTTCAAGTTTTTTTTTTAATTTATTATTATTTTTTATTTCTTTTATTATCTTTTATTAGACTCAGCGCATACGCACGCTTCAGCATCCCCCATTTTCTCTCCATTTTGTTTATTTGGTTTGATCATAAGTCACCTTCTCATAGATAAAAAATAAATAAAAGAAGGTTTGTTGATACTTTGTTTGATTTTTTTTATTATTTGCAGGAGGTTTAAAGTTTCTATTGTGTTCACATAGAAGTTCGTTCAAACGATTGCTCATATTCTGCATCTTTATTTTTAATGTGGTTCTGAATGAGGGAATCTCTTGATTGAAATACTTGTAGTGGTTATTGAAGATATTTAATAGTGCGTGTTGTTTAATTATTTGTAGAAGGTATGATCTAATTTGCGCACATGGCTCAAGGCATTCAAAATTTGTGCACATGGATCAAGGCTATAAGATCTTAGATGTGACTGATGCAATAGTCAGTGATAGGGCATGGGCTTACCACCATGAATATCAGAATTCAGAACAAAATTATTATTAAGCACCATATATACGTCTTTGGGGGATGAACTCTTTTTTGTTTTTATCGTTAATAGTCTAATGTTCATGATAAGTTTGAGTCCAAGATATGTTAGTACTTTCATAATAAACATATTTTATGTTTTATGTACTTTTTTTAGCACACGTCTCCATGTACTTTGATGTATTTTGCCAACTATTTTCAAGAACTCTCCATCTCTAACAAACATGCAGGAGTGCACTTGGCTCGATGTACTTCATAGAAAATATTTTAGTAATTGAATTTGACATTGATTAGAACTAAAACATTTGTTTACAAAAAATAGTGAAAAAACAATAACATACTTTTTAAAACATAAAAATACAAGTTGGACTATACTAATTGACTATAATTTGACTCTCCACAAACTATTTCAATGTCACTTCTATATCACTGTTATTGCATATTTACACCAAAATATTTTAATGTTAGAGTTATGTTACATCGAAATAATTTCATGAGTTGTGCAATTATTTTGTTTTCAGTCTTTTAAATTTTAATAATTTCAAGCTTTTATTTTCATCCACAATTTTATTTTTTATTTTGTTATTAGGACGAGAAATTTATTAAAATTAATGGGTTTTAATGGTTATTAACGATTGAAGCAGGTCAACGCAATCCCAATTCTTTAACAATTGAAGTGTCATTGTTATTTTTTGATCTAATCACTATTACGAAATCTCTAGAACGTTTTTTCAACTATGCATGGACGTAATCACTACGAAGAAATATTTGGATTATTTTTACAACCGTTCCATCGGCACGGGTACACCCTATTATTTATATATATATATATATATATATATATATATATGTGTGTGTGTGTGTGTGTGTGTGTGTGTGTGTGTGTGTGTGTGTGTGTGTGTGTGTGTGGATGGTATATATATATGTGAAGCATACCCCCTCTAATGCTATCATTGGAAAGTTGCGCGATGAGGGTGAGCACCCTCGCTCGATGAGCAGGGTGTGGATATTCCCCAGGTAATAGCGTCCATTGTGATATTGTGTGATTTTTATTAGGAGTGAGACGTGGTGGGTATGTCTCGTCTCATTACTTGGGAGGAACTATGACCGCTTCCAAGACGTTGTGTGCATGTGTTGGCCGCGATGTCGGTGATATTGAGTCCGACCGCTGGTCCCCAGAATGGTATGTGAGTGATGCACTGGAAGATGATAGCATTGAGACAACACATCCTCGAGTTATAGCTCGTTGGGATGGTTATTGTACTTGTATGATAGTGCATTACTTGTGTATGATAACAAGATATTATATCTCTATGAGAGTAAAGAGATAAATTGAATATGAAATTAAAAAGGATTAATTCTCATTCCGGGAGATTATCTCCGGCAGTGTAATATGATGTGCATATAAAAATAATGTATAAAATTATATGAGTATATATATAAGTTGAGTACTGTGGGTCTAATGGATCTCGACGATTGACCTTGCCATGTAGTAGTGTATCAGGGGGGTTCCTTGTTTGGATTTCGCTTTGCGAGACACCCCACGAACGAATATGACATAGCGTTGAGACTAGGGAGAAGTTGAGCCCTTAGTACTTGGGTTGTTTAGGATTTTTAGAGTTGGGGGTGACGGATTAGTTATGCACTGTGGCTTGACTAGGATGTTTAGAGGGATGCTCTAGGTTTGCACTACTAGAAGAGAGGTGAGGGGTATCTCATGGGAGTGCGATACCAATTTAAATATGAGATAAAATAAACTTTTAAAAATAAAGCATTTATGCACTTGAAAAATATTTTCACAACTCGGGCTCTGACCAGTTTTCCTATTTTTCCTTTCTTGCTATATATTATATATACATAGGTGTCTAGACACAGGGATGCCTGGATGATGATCCTTTCGAGTCAGACGTCTGCTGCAGTAGCTGTGGATGCTTGCAAGTTTGATTTAGACACTTCTATTCTTGCAATCTAGATAGGAAGCATTGTAGTTACTTGTACTTATTTATTCTTTCATTGCCCTTTAGTGCGGCATTCGATTTGGTTGTATTATATTTGAACCGAGTGTTCGATTATTTTATCTTTTTCCAGTTTCATCTATTAAAGCTGTGTGAATGTTTATATTGTGTAGTTGTTTAAAAAGATTAGTTAAATAAAATTTTGATGCCAGCCTAATAGGTTATTAGTAATTAAATTGGTTTTCGATAGTGATGCTGAGAATGATCAATATGCGACTCATGTTTTAATTTGATATAGGAGTGATCGCCCGGAATTTTATTAAGCGGGGTGTCACATTGTGTAATTTTATTCTCGTGTCCTTTGTAATTCGATACATAGTGAAATTTCATGGTTGGGTCATCCCAGGGTTTTCCCGTTGTGGGGGTTTCTCATACATCGGGTGTCATGTGATAAATTTATTTTATTTTATACTCACGTAGATCCATGGTTTAGGTTAGGATAAATTTGGTTAATATGTTTAACCCAACTTTCAAAAAAGAGATTGAAAGATAAGTGAAGAGGTTTTGATAAAAAATGCTAAGAACACAAAGGATTAAAAACCTTTCTTTTATCTAAGAACAATGATCGAATAAAGTAATGTTTTTTTAAAAGGTTTGTGAGGTATGTATACTCACTAAATACAAATAGGTGATGCCATTTGAAAATGGGTAATCATTAATGAATAAATGTGACCCTCCCCAACACAGCACGTTGCATTTCATCTCATGAATAAACGTGTCTAACAAGTTTAAGTGTGTTAGGGAATATAATGGCCCACATACATAATGATGAAAAATATCCACTCAAATATTTTTATTAGATATTTCGTACACAACTTTGTCTTTTCAAAATGAACGAGAGACTTTTTTACAAGGGGGATAATGTGGATGGGTAAGCGAGCAACCACTCAGTTATTTGAGGAATACGCGAGAAACACAAGAATAAACTTAGGTGATTGCATGAGAACCCACCGGTCACTCTCGAGGGACACCCGAACACCCCCTCATTAATGAGTTCCCGTGCAACGCTTCACTATCCATAGAGAGTAACACGAAAAACCCTCAAATATAGCTAAGAAGAATTCAAAAGTAACCACTTAGTGCCCTTATTTTTTTGAATTTCATTGTTTTTCAATTTTTTTAGCGACTACTTACTAAAAAAATGATTGTAGAAATTTCCAAGAACAAAATATTTTTTTTCAATTATTGAATGCATATTTGTGATGAACTAGTTCTAAAACTACTACTTACTAAAAAAAAGCATAAATATGATTTTTTTTAACTAACTTAAGAAATTGAAAATATTAGCTAACAAATTTTTATTTATTTCGTATTTCCTAATTGTTTTTGACATTTTTACTAATGAAAGTGAAAAATGTAAAAAAAAAAAGTAGTCTCAACTTATTTTTAGAAGACTGAACAAGTCCTCGACAAGAAATCCAAAAACTTGTCCTCAATTTATAAAATACCGTAAGTGCATGGGCTATTACAAAATAACGAGTCTAAGTACAAATCGAACCCACGGAGATTTGTTAATTTTTTCTTTAAAAATCATCATGACTATCCAACTAGACGAAGTGGGGTTAGAGAGGTGATGAAATATTAAACTAACATATCACAAATAAAAGTGCAACTATGAAATATATAATCAACTGTGTGAGAAAATTGGGATATTGGATCCCTTTATGACATTTAACTAATATTATGTAATAATTTAAACTCGCCATTCTCGATTTTATAACTGTCGCCGCATTTAATTCAAAAAATAATAGGGTTAAGTTCGCAATAAAATTTAATGCCTCTAATTTAGACGGCTAAAATCCATATTCCCTTAAAAAGATAACTTTTAAATTTTAAAGTATATCCTTTAAGCACAAGATATCGATTAATTTAATAAAAGTACACACCATCAAAAAGTACTCACACTCAAAAATAGAAAAATAATTTTTCAAACAAAGTAAAAAGTTTAAAACACACTCTCATGTCGTTTTAAATGAATACCGAATTTTTATAGCATACAAAACGCTTCCAGAGATAAAAATGAATTTAAACTACACGGAATATTAATCAAACATAATAAACTTCACCTAGTCATAGTAAAGAAATTAAGCTAGCATAACTGGAGATAACATAAAAAATCGAGAATGAGTTATAACTTTCATTAATAAAACAAACTTACAAATATTGTGTCTCACGAATAACCTTGACATTCCTCCCACAAAGATAAAATTCTTGGCCCTAAAAAAAAACTAAACTCCCAAAATATGCCTACAAAAAATTACCTCTAAAGGGTCTCTCTAAAATAATGAACCCAAGGGTTGATGCATTTGATTTGGGTCAAAACACCATTTTAATTATTGTATTTGGAGTAGTAGTTTTCCCAAAAATAACCATTAAAAATATACTCACTTTTTGGGTACTTGACACAAAATGAAACTCTTTTTTACCAATTTGATAAGCATTTGCATCCAAATTTGGGCCTATTTGGGACGCACCTCCTTGCTATTATTTTTATTGAAAAGATATGTGGTCAGGGGGATTCGAACCCCGGACCTCAAGATTTCTTCCTTGTGAGTACATTCATTCTGGATAGAGAGCCTTTAGTTTATTATACACCTTTGTTTTTTTATAAACCAAAGAAGTTTCCAGAATTTCCCTTTCCACACTTTGGCCTAATAACTTCTAAATCTTTAAAACTTTCACATAATCTTCATAACTCTTCCAAAAAACCTCGAATCTTTACCAAACATCAGGGGTATGTATAAAAATAAAAAATAACTTATATTAATTTAGTTCTTGCCCTCTAAAGTTTAAGAAATTACGAATATACCTTTTGTTGCATTTAAGGCTCCGAATATCATAACTTTTTCGTTATAACTCCTAATTCAACCAAATTTGAGGAAAAGTTTATATTGGCCAAATAAATTTAAAAAAATTATTTTAGGTCCATAAAGTTTATAAAATTTTAATTTCATCCCTAGAGTTATTAAAATTTTACTTTTAACTCAAATTTTATTCAAACATGCATTTTTCTTTTAATTTATCAAACTAATTATGAAAGCTAATTATTTATGATACAATGGGCCTAACAAGGCCTAGATTTGGGTAAAATAATAAAAAATTATGCACTCATCACTAGTCATCGTAGATTTCTACCGAGCAGTCACCGTTTCAGGAATGAAAAGTCTAACTTTTTACCTGTCGGTGAAGATGTAGGGCATAACCTGCTCGGCATTCTGATTATCAAATTGAGGAAAAGACAAATGTTGTGACTTCGAGGAATAAGTCTATAAGTAAACATGCTCAGTTTATAGGCGAGAAGCATAAATCTAGGGAAGATCTGCAAGATCATAGTAAAATGATGCACACAAAGAATAATTTTCTAAAACATCTGGTAGGAACATGTCTAGGTTGATCATATTAGAAAGATAGAGAGATGGTGAATCGCGATCTAAAAGAGATGAAAATAAAAATATGTGGTTAAAAATTAATCCTATAACTAGAAGAAATTCATTTTTTGTGGATACTTTCACTTTGGCTACTACTAAGAATAATATTCTCCTAGACATGTTGTTCAATTTTAAGACTCCGAATGGTTATTACAATAATTTACACTAGGTTGTAAGCTACACAATAAATTACCTTAAACAACGAAAATCTCACGTCTGGCACATCATCATCCAATTAATCTCTCTGTTGTTTAGGCATTACTTTCTAAGCAAAAGGATCTCCACTGGGCAATTATTAATATTAGTTTATGCTTCACCTTATTTTTGTGAAAAAGTGGTAAATAAGACGGACATTAAGGCTGTGAAAGCCTATCTAGCCAAGTTGATTTTTGTCTTAAAGAATTATTTTCCTCTGTCGTTCTTTGACATCATCATCCACTTCCTTGTGCATTTATGCTATTAGGCATTATTATGTGGACCTGTTAAGTATATATGGATGCATCCTTTTGAGTGATTGATAAAAACCTTCGAAGACTACATAAAAATACATTATATATTATAGGGTCAATTGCGGAAGAATACATAATAGCAGAATCGTCATTATATGCCCGGGAACATATGCTAGAACAAGGGCTTTGGAAGTTCAATCCTCGTGGAGAACAAGTGATTGAGGAACCTTTCAAGAATCCTAAAGAGGTGAGACTCATTAATCTTTAATATGAGTAAACAACGTGTTGTATCTAAGAATCCCAAGATGAAGTTCAATATTGGAGGAAGTAAGTAACTATATAGATAACTTATTTTTGTTTGATTACTTGTTTTCTCTGTATTACCATCTAAACTCTAGAATTTCAAGAACACGCTTAGGAATTATGAGCATAAAATGGCCAAAAATAATAAGATACGTGACTTTAAGGCATGGGATATCAAAATAGGTAATTCCAACCTCTTCTATTGCGATTATTTACGTATGTGTTGTAAAACATGGCCTAATACAAATCCATTAAAAAAATACAGCTTTTAAGGAAATGTGAAGTGTTTATAAGGCTTTCACGTCTAGCCAAAGGTCCTATTTTCCATGCGAATGAGTTTAAAAAATTCTATATCAATGGTTTTGATTTCGCCTCAAACCCGTTTGAGGAAAAATAATTGATACAACATCAGAATATCAATTTCGACCTTGACTTCTTGTGGAACTAGAAATAAAATCCAAAGGACGCAATATTGACCTATTATGGGATTATCTAAGAAATCCTAAAACTAAATCATTAGACATCAAAGAAAATGTCTACTATTGTGACTGGGTGAAGGTGGAGGACACTACGAATGGATGTAAAGTTGAGACTCACTTAAAACTTACAATTGTATATTTTTTTAAGATGAAGTGTAAAGATTTGTATATCAACGAGCCTTTTATTTGCATCTTTAAAAATGTAAAGTAGGTATTATACTTTAAGTGAATAAATGATGACAATTAGTCTGTTGTTATTCATGCACTTAATGATTTGACTACTCAAGGAGATGCTTTATAGGCCCCTATAGAGTTCCAATCTGCTCTCAATGAAAATCGTAATTTGACCATTATTTTAGTTGATTTAGATGAAGACTGAGTTTCAAAATATAACTTTAATTTCATTTAATCAACTCTTGTATGAGAACCCTATTTGTATCGCGTGTAGTGGTACAAACCTTGTCTTTAATTACGTTTATATCCTCTACTCATATATTTATTTCTCTTACACTTTTTTCCGATCGCTCGTATTTTGCAAAATATCATTATCTAAATCTTCTAATGTTTTGAATGCTATAATCATAATAAACCTCCAATCTGAGGTAACCACACAAATGGTCACGGATTCTATTGATGTTCAATATTTTTGTGGTTTCCTCGATTGGTGGTTTATGTTATGTGATGTTCACTAAGAAACAAGGCATCAAAGTCTCTTATTGGTAACACTAATTCCATAGTCTTATATTATTCAATAACCAATCCTACTTTATTTTGTGTTATTATTCCATTATTAGCTTCTATCAGTAATCCCACTTTTTTTTAATTATCATATCTACATTCACATATATTTTTAGAAATAAACAAACTCAAAAGGGGGGCTTATACCACAATTCCACCATGTCACAATATAGTCTGATTCTATGGCTATTGTGAGCATGATCAAAGGTAAGAGGAATCCACCTTGGAAAATTAAGAAGGTGATTAAAGATCCTCAGAGAATTATTGAAGAAAGCAAGTTCAAAAATAACTTACTCATGGAGGCAGTCTAATTCTTTGGCACATGGTCTGGCTAATCTAGCATCTTCTTCTCCTATTTTTTAAACTTTACACAATATAGACTTAGTTCCCATTATTATTAAAGGTCTCTTAGAGTTATATAAGTTAGGCCTAACAACTGTAAGAACTAAATATTGATTGTAATGGAGGTTTTTATAAATCTCCAAGTTTCATTTTGGTTAAGTTTGTAATGTGGATATTTATATATCCCCGTATTTCTTTAATTCACATTCACATTAGTCCATGTAAGAGCCACTCAAAAGGGTTTTTCTCCATTTATTTCCAACAAAATGTATGGGGGAACTATCCCTCTTCCTTAAAATAATACCACAATTCCCAATGTAGAGTGTTCTCACAATTTTCTACACTTTTAACATATTTCACATATATAGTCATAAATCAAAAGAGACACTATAGCTTCAGATTATGGGTTAGACCTCAACCTTGTTCATCTTATGAACTACATTTACTTTGATGTTATTTTTGGCAACATAGGCATCCCGAAGTTATTTTGGGATTCAAGTCCTTTGTTATTTACCGTTTGGAACATTTTGAACTCTTGTTTCTTGGAAGGAAACAATCACTACACTATATTTCGATTGGGATATTGTAATGTTATTCTCATATTCATGCAATGATGCATTGTATTATTACTTGTGTTGAACAATTTGATGGCTTTAGTTATTTAATTTGTGTTGTGTTATTACTTTTTGATTTATGGATGGCTTAGTGGATAAATATTTACTTCTGGAAGTGTAAAAAGCTTTGAAAAATATATACGTTTTTTTGGGATGCAAAAACATAAAATTTATTTTTTTATTTTTTTAAATTTGTCACATTTTCATATCATGACAAAAATTATGGAAAAATTATAAATAATAAAATTAGGACATGGCTAAGAACCGTGAACAAGTATAATTTTTATAATTCGATGCTAGTTTTGGTCATGCTGCACAACCCTGACCCCCTAGTGTGACACTTTAAAACTGTAAAATATTTAGTTATGGTCCACAACTGTGAATAAATATTCACAGTTTTAAAATTGTCACACTAGGGGTAACGATTTTAGACCGTGACTAACACTAACACAACTATAAATTGTCACACCATGGCTCACGATTTTTCGTGACCATTCGATCATAGTTTTAGACTATGTCCCATAATGTTATTACCCTCAATATGGTCACGATGAAAAACCATGACCCATAGGCATTGTTCATGGGCTAAAATCATGACCATCTGCCTGTTTTAGTGTAGTGTGAGTCGGTGGATTCTGGGGATGAATGACTGCGTAGACATAACTTCTCCATAATGATGGATAGTCAACTTAGCACTTCAAGTATGTCTCACACTGCTGAGGATGTTTATAAATGTGATAACCTTGATAATGGGTTGAATCATTCCATAGAGTTTGAGGGTGAAGATGAGAATTTGAGTGAGGGAGAATGTAGTCTCCATTATGAATACCCCAAACTTTACACCGATTTTTTAAAAACTAAAAATAAAAATAAAAATTTGACTTTTAGAGTGTTGTCTTTAGATAATGAGTTAAAACTTTCGAGAGACAGTGAGGCCTCGGTGCTTCAACTCAAGAGAATAAGAATATCTTTAAGTGAGACACTTATTTCAACGGGAAGGGAGAATATCGACTTGACCAACAGAGTCTCTAGTCTTACGATAGATCTTCAAACATCATTCGAGTTTCATGAGAAACTTAAAGCCCAAATTTCCCAACTCGAGAATGATTTCAAAACTTTCCGAGAGGTCAAATTCAATTTAAAGGACATAACCAAAAAAGATGGGAAATTTTCCTAGGTCTCGATATAGGTTCTAAAGAGAAGCGTGGCATAGGGTTTGATAATGCATCTACTTCCCATATCGTATTGGAACCCTGGTCCAAGTTTGTGTTAGATCCTTATAGGCCTCCAAGTAACCCACCAAGGAGAACTCATCCGAAGAAATCTAACCTACGTCGACGCAAACATATTTATGTTTATACCCATTGCAAATGAATAGGTTACTTGAGAATGTTTTGTTACAAGCTAGAAAGAGTGTCTCACACACATGCTCTCACTCACCACTATAGAGACCTAGATATCTTAGAGAGAAAGTTGATTTTTTAGTTAGTAATTTTAAATATTTAATGGAAGAATTTTGAAGGATGTCTACGACTTATAAGAACACTTCTAACACAATGACTAGTGACAATAGTTATAAATGTAATAAAAGGGTTACCACCACTTAGGTATCTGAAAGTGACATTAAAGCTTGTATCATTCACGTTGCTCGTAAGGTTCAAGATACATCCCAGTGGTATTTTGATAGTTAGTGATCTAGGCACATGACCAGTGACAAGTCTCTTTTTACCTACCTTGTGGATCACAAGGAAGGAAAAGTAACCTTTGGGGATAGGCATAGGTCTATCATTTTACGATGACGTTCTGTTGAGATTTTTGAATTTCCCAAGCTAGAGAATTATTTTATATCGAAGGGATACATGATAACTTAATAAGAATGAGCCACATTTGGGATGCTAACTTTGTGATAAAGCTTGATCGGTCGGGATGTTTTGGTGTAATGACCCATAATTGTTTCACCTTATGTATGGCTAAGATCCAAAACCATTACCTATAGGCCTGGGTTATGATCCAAAACCATGACCATCATCCTGTTTTGGTGTAGTGATCAATTTTAGTGCTTGTGAGAAAATGTATCTTGTTTGAATGTTTTATATGGAGTTTAGCTTAAGAGAGAGAGAGATAAAGAGAGCTTAAGGATCTGAAGAACTTAATAAAGTTGACTATAATATGTATTATTTTAATCTCTTAGATGTAACCATATTTAATTTTAATCTCTTAGATGTAACCATTTTTACTCTGTATCTCTCAACATTCAAAAAATTATGGTATTCCTTCTGAACTATGTTAAAGATTCAATTTAAATACAAAATTTTATTTCATTATATTTTTGCCTTTTAAAATGGAGAAATGAATTTTACTTCATTTTAGACTTTATTTTTTACTTATCTTATATGTAGAACTATCTATATTATTTTAGATCTCTGGATGTGGTGTTTTGTTATATGCATTGTGTGACACCCCTACTAATTAAATACCGGGTAGCTACTCCTTTATTAAATTAATTCAAAATGCCAAGTTGGCTCAGTTAATAGCATCACTGTCGAAAACATTTTTTATTATTACTAACCACCTAGTATTTAAAAAGTAAGTGCCAAATTTTATTTAAAGTCTGATTAACATGCAACAAGTGTAATAAAGAATAATAACATCATTCACCATAATGAAGTAAATAGAATAACCATCACATAACGTAAATAAAGTCTGGAGGAAAACTCCTCACTACAAATCCCACAACTGATAAGTAAACTGAATACTAAATCAATACATGCCAAAGTCTGATAACTGTAATAGAAAAGTAACTCTAATAGAAATGGGCGACATGCCCTACAACTGATAGATAATGAATCTGGAATCCAAATGATAGAAGCGTCTACAAGCAATTCCTGTAGCTTCCACAAATAGCTACAGCTCGTCACCAGAATGAGTATCCTATGCATGGTGTCCTTGTGGCTAGGCACCTAAAATGGTTTTACAAGGAAAAATAGATTTGAAAGCAAACGGGTCAGAGCCCGAATGTGGAGATATTTTAAAAACCTGCAAGTGCTTTAAAAACATTTAAAACATTAAATGCAAAGTACATGTTAGGACGTGCACTCACATGATATTCTCACCTCTCGTCTAGCTGTGCACTCCTAACGTAAGTACCTATCTACAACGACACAAACTACTAGCTAAGTGACATCGTATCTAGCTAGACTGTCATAGGTCCTATCCTTATTACTCGGTTCTATTAACATTATAACGATCTCAGTTAAATAGGTGCTTAACCTAAATTCAGATGCTCAATATGCAATATATTTCACTATCGGTTAACCCGTTATGTTTTTCTCAGAACAATACCATAATTATATTCACAACATTAACATGAAGGTTCCCATTAATTAAGTGTATATTATTCACATCATAAATATACAATACAAGCACCCCGAGAACTAAGCTGCGGTGCACACATACTCTGCTATCCATCCCGGTACATCACGTACATAAGGATTACATATTCCGAATCTCTCAGGAATAGTTCACAGATAACAGCAACACAAATAATGGAGGCGAACACAGTCACATCACATGGGTCACGCACATACCTACGCTCCCACGATCAGCGGACTTATTAACATCCCAATAAGTCTTTCTCTGACCTATGTTCATCAAGGTAACCAGTCTAAATCCGGGCAACACAAGGATTAGAGGGACCTAAGCGAACGCAAACCTCCCGTGATAGCAAGTATGGTAGGTATGTCATACACACAATTCATATACCAATACTAAGTAAACACACGTCTTAGTAATCCCGTAGTTTAATTGTAGCACTATTCTCATTCTAGTACCAATATATACTTTATACACTTTATACGATTGCGGTTTATAATCATACACGCCATAATCTATTCTCACGTCGTAGTAGACACTCACGTCTCAACCCAAACGGTTAATTGATTTAAATCACTCGTATATAATTTACTCCTCATAATAACCCAAAAGTCCCAAATCTAGCCATATATCATCAAAGGAATGTTAACTCTACCCTCGAACAAGTTTACGGGACTCCCAAAATCAAAACAGGCCAAAAAGGCCTAAACTGTCAACTCGTTAGAAGTCTCGTTCGAACGAGACTGTTCGAACGAGATCAAATTGTCAGCTCGTTAGAAGTCTCGTTCGAACGAGATCCAGTTCGTTCGAACGAACTGTACCTTCTAATGAGATCTTGTTCCAACGAAGTTATCGAACGAAGTTCCCTTTCGTTAGAGGCGACTGGTCAATTCGTTAGAAGCTCGTTCGAACGAGTTCGTTCGAATGACCTCGGCAGGGGCTTCTAACGACCTACCAGTTTCGTCCCAGATTTGTCTAAATCTCGTTTTTCACCATTTTGAACACCTCAAGTCTCAACCAAAATTTGTCCAACCAATGTTTTAAGGTCTCTAATCATCCTAAAACATACTAAGGTCATATACTAACACCTTTTAAGTAAATAATTCATCCTAAACATCATTAGATCACAAGATTCTACACTTTTCTCCAATTCTTTTCAAGAACACAAACCCTAACATTTTAAATCATGAATTAACCCAATATAAATCCGTTTTAATTTCTTCCAATCACAAATATCATGAGAATAATCATCTACCTATCATTCTACATGCAATTCTCCTCAAGATTTTCAAGTTCTAAGTTCCAAACTACATGGGTTTTCATATTTCACCAAGAACAAACATAAAATTTGAATTATCTAACATGGAAAGAACATTCTCTGAAATTAAATGGAATTAAGTCACTTGCCTTGAGTTTATCTTTGATTTAGATGTTGGTTTGATGGAGCTTTTCTGCAGAATTTCCTCTCTCTCTCTTTCTCCAAGCTTCTTCTCCAATGGTGGCTATGGTGGCTAGGGTTTGTTTTGGGGAAACTTAGAAAACCTAATCTAACAACCCCCGTAGCTTGTTGGGTTAATATGGGTTGGTTAGTGGGTTTAGTGGGTCTATTCCCAATCAGATTTACTTCTCTAATTTTCGTCATTTTTAATTCCTAAAAATACGAAATTACCAAAATACCCTTTATATTGCCGGTATGGCCTAAAAATACCCCAGGACCCAAACTACACCCCCAGCTAGTGTTTTCTGACTATTTCGACCCTTCCGGACGCGTTGGCGCACTCAAAACGACCATACAGTTAATAGAATTTATATTCACTTTTATAATTATAATATTTATATCCCGACGCGACTGTCACACGCGTCCCAATAAAATGACCAAATTGCCGTATATCAATTTCACGACAAATTTCATAATTCAATATTCATATAACATCATATATGCTCAATATAGTCAAATACCAACTCACATCTCGCTAGTATTTTATCCGGATTAATTTCCAAATAATTCACATTTAATTAATTAATCCCAAAAATAAATATAGCCAAAAGTACGGGGTATTACATACTCCCCCCCCTAATAACTGAATTTCGTCCCGAAATTCGAAACTAGAAAGTACCTGCTAAAAATAACTCTGGATAACGTTCGCGCATCTCATCCTCACGCTCCCATGTGGACTCCTCGACATTGTGATGTCGCCACTGAACACGCACTAACGGGACTATCTTTGACCGCAGTTTCCTCTCGCTTCGGTCCAAAATAGTAATCGGCCCCTCCTCGTAGGAGCTATCCGGCTGGAGATCGATGTCCTCCACAACAATGTGAGAATGAGCCAAATTATCTCTAAGGTATTTCCTTAGCGAGGAAATATGAAACACATCGTGAATCCGATGCAAATGCTCCGGTAACCCAAGTCTATACGCAACCGGTCCGATCCGCTCAATAATAGGAAACGGCCCCACATACCTTGGTGCCAACTTCCCCTTCTTCCCGAAACGCATAATCCCCTTCATAGGAGATACTCTGAGCAAAACCTGGTCCCCTACTTGGAACTCCCTGAAAAATCTCTTCGCATCAGCATAACTCTTATGCCTGTCTTGAGCTACCCAAATGCGACTCCGAATCAACTCAATCCTTGACGAAGTATCCTGAATCACTTCCGACCCAAGTAGGTTGTTGTCCCCCACCTCTAACCAACATGCTGGGGAACGACAAGGCCTACCGTACAATGCCTCAAACGGAGCCATGCCAATAGTGAACTGATAGGAGTTGTTGTAAGCAAACTCTACCAGTGGAAGGTACTGCTCCCATCCACCCCCAAAGTCAATAATGCACATGCGTAGCATGTCCTCCAACATCTGATTTGTGCGCTCTGTCTACCCATCGATCTGCTGATGATAAGACGTACTCAACCGCAATTCCGTGCCCATGGCCTCCTGGAAACTCTCCCAAAACCTCGAAACAAATATCTTGTCTCTGTTGACACGACTCAGAATGTGTCTCTAAAGTGTGTACTCTATAGGCTCAAGTGCAAGCCTGTCGTTCAAGTAATAATCCGACAAGTCGGGTATCGATCCTCAGGGAAAAAGGACAACGGAGTTGTGACGACGGGATAAGATAGAGGAATCCTAACGTTGACTCTAAGAAGAAAAGAAAAAAAATGATTTGGTCTTTTGGGATTGATTAAACTAAATGCAATTATGAAACTATGATAAAATATGCAACTAACTAAATTATCTAAATGAAGAATGAAGAATTAAATTGAACTTTTTAACTAAATGATGAGAAAATAGGATGGGACTACAATCCCCCAACCCTAGTGTAATGCAGTGACAACGTTGATCATAAATTTGTCCGATTAATTCAAACCCGGAATTTAGTACTCCCAAGCATTATGTATACGAGGTTCAAGCCCGCGTCATACCTAATCTGAGGATGAGTAAATCGGTATCGCGGTAATTACACTCAAATTGTACTCTAAATCATCACGAGTACCCATAGGCAAACGAGATATAAAGATCTACAATTCTTAGAAAATTACGCGATACGATTTAAATTAATCATTAAATTCAGCGGATCGACGTTATACACATGCACTAACACATCAGGTTGGGTTCATGCATCCCAACCTTGAAAAACCTAGCCGGACATGTTAAATTGCCTAATGCATGAAAGAATGATGTTGCATGTGTAAGAATTCATGATGAAATTAGCTAGAAACATGTAATTACGTATTATAAATGTGGAAACAAGTTGAATCTAATGGGAAAGTAAAGCATGCAAGAACAATAATGAAGAATAAGAATTTTGAATTAAAACTTGTAAAAACAAACCCGAAACGATGAATTCTTGAAGTAATTTGTGCCCTTGATGTTCCTAACTATTTCTCTCTTTTTGTTCTATCAAAAACTCTCTAAAAATAACCCTAAAAGCTGCTCCTAGGTTAATGCCTTCGTTCCCCACAAGTTTGGAGTCTTTTAAACCTATTAGGAGACTTGGAGACCAATCCAAATGAAAGACAAAATTCGCGTGTCAGGTACAGCGAACCGGTTCGCAGGTACAGCGAACCGGTTCGCGTGTACCAGCCTGGTCTTGCTCTCAGCACTTAGATTTTTTTCTGGTTTTTCTCTTCTTTTCTTGGATTTTTCTTCAACTTCAACTGAGCATAACTTTTCAACCGTAGCTCGGATTTGGGTGCCGTTTTTTCCAGTGTGCTCGTTGTTCCGAGATCTTCAACTTTCCAGAAGGCCCCACCTCCAGAATCGGGCTGTAAAATTACGAAAATGCCCTTGAACTTGCCTTCCTAGCCTTTCTTCTATGATTTTTCCGCAACTTCAAGGGGTCATAACTCTTTCATCGTAGCTCGGATTGAGGTGCCGTTTTTTATGGTGTTCTTGTAATTGAAAGATCTTAAACTTTCTAGTTGGACCCACTTCCGGACTAAGGCTGAAAAATTACGAAAATGCCCTTGAACTTGCCTTCCTAGCTTTTCTTGCACTGTCTTGCTTCCTCCTTTGCACTGCTTGCATAATTAACCTGTAAAACCAATAGGAGAAGCACAAAACACGCAATACTCGCCAAGAAGGTTAGAAGCATAAAAGTGAATCAAATCCATATATGTTACATCATTCGGGTTCACAAAAGTACTGAAATTAGGGGGATAAATATACAATATTTATGCCCAATCAAACCCCCCTAACTTAGAACTTTGCGCGTCCCGAGCAATGTAAAAGAATGAAAGTAAGAGTTAAGGACACTTCAAGGACTTTATTGGGATAGAATGCCACTTTCGCGGGCAAGCGATTGCATTTAGCATATGCAACAAGCCTTTAAACCTCTAGGTTACCCTAGTAGGACGAGTTGTGTCTCGTGAGGGTTTGCAGTGAATATACCCACAAAATTCGACTCAAAGAAAATTCAAAATACGCAAAAATTGTACAATTCAAACTTTTCCATAAAATAGTCATCATCAAGTCATATTTACAAGTCTCAAATCGTAGTGTGTGTGTGCGAAGCCGGAAATATAACCGCCAATTTTCATCGATTGATCATTACGTTACTTATCCGAAAATTCGTTTTGATTTCAATTTCTCACGGAATGCACTCACAAACGAATCTCTCGGATTATGGCTATTCTCTCGGCATGCGTGATATAAGGAGTAAATGTAGTGGAAGCAAATACACGCATGCAATTAGAAAGACGGAAATTTTATGGTGAAAGGATCTCTTCAACGGATTACGGTTTTAAAAACGGGAACATCGCCTCTATTTCGCGCATTTAACCTCTTATATTATCTTTTGGTGTATTAACTCTCCACGCGGTACTCAATTTACGCAATTTGGACTCGGTTAGGACTTTTTCGGGTTAAAGGTTGCATTGGGTAAAATAAAGGAGGTATGGAGGGTTGGAATTGGAAAAGTCATTCGTGATGTCCGTTTGTGCATTTTCCGGGCTATTGCTCATTTTTTTCTTCTTTTTCTATTTTTTTTTTCTTTTCTTTTTTTCTTTGTTGCTATTTTTGTGAGCATTCTTCTATTTTTTTTTTCTTGCCCCCTTTTTGTTGCACTTTTCGGACTTAAATTCTGATTTTTTGTTTTTTCATTTTTCGCAATTCCGGGCTATTTTGGGTTTTTCGGGTTGTCAAACGAAAGGGAAAATTATTTGGCTCAATTTGGGTTACAAAAGGGATAATTTTTCGCTACTTTTTCTGGCCAATATTTTTGGGTGACAAACGAGGGCCTACTTCATTGTCCAAACTACCAATTGCGTTACCATATGCGTTTCGAGATGAATTTAAGTTTAGAGACTAATTTGGCACGATTTTCAAGGCAATATTGCACACATTTTTCAAAACCGATCAAATGAAAAAAATTTGAGATCCTTGACAACTTATTAAGCGCTAAAAAGAACTTTGAGTTAACAATTAACTCGGATTGATTTAAAATCTCGCAAAACGTGATAGGCTCGAATCTCACCGGGTTTTGTTAATCTCCACATTTATTCGTTAAGTCGTCAATTTTCGCTCAATTTCCATCTTTAGTCAATTTCGGCTCGTGTATGTTGGATGTTTACAATTTGAGACTCCAATTCGACTTTTAATGATATTTTTGAAAAATTTGAATTCCAATTTTTATTTATTTTGAACAAAAATATTTTTGGCTTTTTCAAAATTTTATGATTTTTTTGGAAATTTTGGGCATTTTTGAAAATTTGTGAAGTTTTAGAAATACGCACTTGTGACCCCCCCTAACTTAGACTTTTGCATTGTCCTCAAGCAAAAAGGACTAAAATCTAATTCAAGGCGAATGAAAAGTGCGGAAAAATAAAACAAACAAATGTGAAAAATGCAACAAGACACTATATGACACTCATGCATGACTCAAAAATACAACAAAAATCACCCCATACGCGTCGGGGGTGCGACGACCTCTCATCTCTCCATAAACTCACCCGACCCCTTGCACGGGGAATGATGCTCTCCTTATCACCCCCGTCTTCCTATCATATACTAACAACCGGAATAAGTTGGGACCTCGCCCATAGATAAAGGATAGACCGGGAGACTCATCGTGACTAATTGGAAAGGGATCCTCATGATCCTGACTCAAAGCGTGGTCTGCGTGCGCTGACTCGGAGGGAACACCTAAGTTTCTTTCAATTTTTAAGACACATGGGTCGGGCTCTAAGTTGTATGGACCACAACTTTTCTCCTCATTTGCCTTCGGGACCTCTAGTGGTATGGGTGGATGGTCACAAAGAAGGAATTTATCAATTTTAGCTTCCCATTCGCTTTCTTCTAGGTGATGAAATGAATCCAATAGAGCTTGGACTTCGTCGTTAAGGCTCTCATCCAGGCTCTCATCCACCGGACCGAATTCTTTTTCAAAGTCTTCAAGACTTATATCTCCTAATTCTCTCTCTCGAGTGTGTTTTGAACAATTTCGTTCACTCTCTTCTGAAGACTTCTGTGATGTGGATGGTTGGTCATTACGAAGAAATTCATCTATTGTATCTTGCCATTCGCTCTCATCCAGCATCTCCCTCGTAATACTCATCAAATATTTTTTTATTTTTTATTTTTTATTTTTGGTCAAAGTTTTAGATTAACTCAATCTATACCTAAGTCTACCTAATTCCCCGGCAACGGCGCCAAAAACTTGACACGACTCAGAATGTGTCTCTAAAGTGTGTACTCTATAGGCTCAAGTGCAAGCCTGTCGTTCAAGTAATAATCCGACAAGTCGGGTATCGATCCTCAGGGAAAAAGGACAACGGAGTTGTGACGACGGGATAAGATAGAGGAATCCTAACGTTGACTCTAAGAAGAAAAGAAAAAAAATGATTTGGTCTTTTGGGATTGATTAAACTAAATGCAATTATGAAACTATGATAAAATATGCAACTAACTAAATTATCTAAATGAAGAATGAAGAATTAAATTGAACTTTTTAACTAAATGATGAGAAAATAGGATGGGACTACAATCCCCCAACCCTAGTGTAATGCAGTAACAACGTTGATCATAAATTTGTCCGATTAATTCAAACCCGGAATTTAGTACTCCCAAGCATTATGTATACGAGGTTCAAGCCCGCGTCATACCTAATCTGAGGATGAGTAAATCGGTATCGCGGTAATTACACTCAAATTGTACTCTAAATCATCACGAGTACCCATAGGCAAACGAGATATAAAGATCTACAATTCTTAGAAAATTACGCGATACGATTTAAATTAATCATTAAATTCAGCGGATCGACGTTATACACATGCACTAACACATCAGGTTGGGTTCATGCATCCCAACCTTGAAAAACCTAGCCGGACATGTTAAATTGCCTAATGCATGAAAGAATGATGTTGCATGTGTAAGAATTCATGATGAAATTAGCTAGAAACATGTAATTACGTATTATAAATGCGGAAACAAGTTGAATCTAATGGGAAAGTAAAGCATGCAAGAACAATAATGAAGAATAAGAATTTTGAATTAAAACTTGCAAAAACAAACCCGAAACGATGAATTCTTGAAGTAATTTGTGCCCTTGATGTTCCTAACTATTTCTCTCTTTTTGTTCTATCAAAAACTCTCTAAAAATAACCCTAAAAGCTGCTCCTAGGTTAATGCCTTCGTTCCCCACAAGTTTGGAGTCTTTTAAACCTATTAGGAGACTTGGAGACCAATCCAAATGAAAGACAAAATTCGCGTGTCAGGTACAGCGAACCGGTTCGCAGGTACAGCGAACCGGTTCGCGTGTACCAGCCTGGTCTTGCTCTCAGCACTTAGATTTTTTTCTGGTTTTTCTCTTCTTTTCTTGGATTTTTCTTCAACTTCAACTGAGCATAACTTTTCAACCGTAGCTCGGATTTGGGTGCCGTTTTTTCCAGTGTGCTCGTTGTTCCGAGATCTTCAACGTTCCAGAAGGCCCCACCTCCAGAATCGGGCTGTAAAATTACGAAAATGCCCTTGAACTTGCCTTCCTAGCCTTTCTTCTATGATTTTTCCGCAACTTCAAGGGGTCATAACTCTTTCATCGTAGCTCGGATTGAGGTGCCGTTTTTTATGGTGTTCTTGTAATTGAAAGATCTTAAACTTTCTAGTTGGACCCACTTCCGGACTAAGGCTGAAAAATTACGAAAATGCCCTTGAACTTGCCTTCCTAGCTTTTCTTGCACTGTCTTGCTTCCTCCTTTGCACTGCTTGCATAATTAACCTGTAAAACCAATAGGAGAAGCACAAAACACGCAATACTCGCCAAGAAGGTTAGAAGCATAAAAGTGAATCAAATCCATATATGTTACATCATTCGGGTTCACAAAAGTACTGAAATTAGGGGGATAAATATACAATATTTATGCCCAATCATCTGTCAGACACGATATTTCGGGGTACACCGTGAAGTCTCACAACCTCTGAAATGAAGAGCTGAGCATACTGTCCCGTAGTGTAGTCAGTCCTTACGGGTAAAAAGTGAGCGACCTTGGACAACCTGTCCACAATTACCCAAACGGAGTCATGACCCCTCTGCGACGTAGGCAACCCCGTGATAAAGTCCATGGATATGCTCTCCCACATCCACATCGGGACCTCCAACGGCTGTAGCAATCCTGCTGGTTTCTGATGGTCCACTTTTACAAGCTGACAAGTGGCGCATTTCGAAACAAACTCAGCGATATCTCTCTTCATACCGCTTCACCAATACTGGCGTCTCATGTCTTGGTACATTTTGTCCCCTCCGGGATGTACCGCGAACCGTGAGCCGTGCGACTCTGCCATCACCTCGTGTCGCAATCTCTCCCCTTCTGGAACTACCAATCTCCCATTGAAGCGTAATCCCCTGTCTGAGCTGACGGTATAGGACTCGGCTCCCTCTGCTAGTAATTGAACTATCTACTCCTGACAGAACGAGTCATTAGCCTGTACCCGTACTACCTTTGTGACAATCTGCGGTGTAATGGTCATCACAGACATGAAAGATCGGGCCACTGCATCCTGGTGTCCCAATTCCTTCCACTTTGCCTTCCACACCTCTGCCAACTCATCTGCTGGCCTACGGCTCAACGCGTCTGCTACCACGTTAGCCTTACCTGGGTGATACTGGATATCGAACTGGTAGTCTTTCATAAACTCAAGCCACCTACGCTGCCGCATATTCAACTCCTTCTGCGTGAACAGGTACTGTAGGGACTTGTGGTCCGTGAACAGTTGGAACTTCTCCCCCAAAAGATAGTGCCTCCAAATCCGTAGGGCAAATACCACTGCCGCCAACTCCAAATCATGCGTGGGGTAATTCTTCTCATGAGTCTTAAGCTTACGGGAAGCATAAGCTATGGCCTGTCTCTCCTGCTGCAATACACCTCCAAGTCCTTGCAAAGACGCGTCGGTGTAAACCAAATACTCAACTCCCGGTCTCGGCAATGCTAACACAGGTGCTGAGGTCAATTTGTCCTTTAACTCATCAAATGCCAACTGACAGGCATCACTCCAGATGAATGGCACATCCTTTCGAGTCAGATGTGTCAGAGGGCCCGTTATCTTCGAAAATCCCCGAATGAACCTCCTGTAGTATCCTGCTAGGCCCAAGAAACTACGAATTTCAGTCGGTGTCGTGGTCTGTCCCCACTCCCTCACGGCGGATACTTTCCCCGGATCAACAGATATCCCCCGGTCGGAAATAATGTGTCCCAAAACTGGACTTCCTTCCGCCAAAACTCGCACTTCTCATATTTTGCATACAACTCGTTCTGACGAAGTGTCTGCAAAACCTGCCTCAAATGCTCGGCGTGCTCCTCCTCTGTCTGGGAGTAGACCAGAATATCATCGATGAAGACACTGACAAACTGATCAAGGAAATCCCTGAACACTCTATTCATCAAGTCCATAAACACAGCTGGAGCGTTGGTCAAACCAAACGACATAACCCAAAATTCGTACGAACCATATCTCGACAAGAACGCAGTCTTCGAGACATCCTCCTCCCTGATACGCAACTGATGGTATCCCGATCTCAAATCAATCTTTGAGAAGAAAGAAGCACCTCTCAACTGGTCGAATAAGTCATCGATTCGAGGCAACGGATACTTATTCCGTATCGTGACCTTATTCAACTCCCGGTAGTCCACACACAATCTCAGTGAACCATCCCTCTTCTTCACAAACAAAATTGGAGCGCCCCAAGGTGAGGTACTCCTGCAAATAAAGCCTTGACCTAACAGCTGCTCTATCTGATCTCGTAGCTCTCGCATCTCTGCCGGAGCCATACGGTACGGTGGACGTGCTATATGCCTCGTATTTGTCAATAGGTCTATAACAAAGTCTATCTTTCGACTGGGGGGTAGGCCTGGTATCTCCTGAAACACATCCGAATACTCCCTGACAACCGGGATCGAATCTAAAGGAATCACAACCTCTTTAGAGGTATCCTCCTCTATGTAATACAAATGAGCGGTCGAGCCTCCCTCTAGGCGAGGCATAGCCAGTACAAACATCTCTTGCCCCGAAATGGCAAAAACAATGCTCCCGCTGAAGCAATCAATCATGGCCCAATAAGCTACGAGCCAATCCATACCGATAATCACCTTGTGAATATGCATATCTAATACCAACATGTCTGTAGGTAATACCAAACCACCAATCTCTACCCCCACTCCCCGGCATATAAAGAATATAAGTGACCCACTCCCCAATGGTGAGTCGACACACGTCACTGTGCTCTCTGCCATAGCTAACAATCCTAAGGCTTTCGCGAAGTGTGTAGCTATAAAACAATGTGTAGCCCCCGTATTAAACAATACCCGACCCATAGTGCCATGGATAGGAAACGTACCCTCAATCGCGGGCGGTGCCTGTGGAACTGCAGCCTGGTGGACGTTATCGACACGTCCATACTGTAGCTGCTGAGCTGGGACTGCTGGAATGGGTGGCCATGCTGCCATCTGTGGCGGTGCGGGGAGAGCGGCGGGAAACATAGGCCTCTGTGGCTCCGGGCGAGCACCCTGCTGTTGCTGCTGTAGGGCCCTGCCCCTATCAGGACAATCCTGTCGCTTATGGCCAGTCTTTCCACAAACAAAACACTTCCCCGGGAAGTTCCCTCCTCTCTGCCCCTGCGGTCCCCGACCCTGGTGGCCGTTACCGTTCCTCCCTTGGCCCTGCTGGCCCTGGTGAAACTGCTGCCCATTCTGCCCCTATTGGCCCTGATGGCCGTTTGGGCCCTGATGGCCCTGACGAAAACCTCCATGTCCCTGTCTGTAGTTCCCTGATCGAAACCTCTTCTGATCCCCCTGCTGCGAACCCTGCTCACCCTGTCTCTGCCCCTGAACAGATTGTGCCCCACCGGCACCATGTCCTCCAGTCCTGCCCTGATGGCTAGACTCTCCCGACCTCTTGCCCTCAGCCATATGAAAGCAGTGGTCCTGGCAGTGTAACAAAGCAGCGTTAACCACATCAGAATACGTGTCCAACGAAAGGTTCCCTAACAGATGCTGACGGATCCTCCATGTCAACCCGTCCGTGAACTTCTCAATCTTCTTCTTCTCTGTTGGTATCTTATTTGGAACGAAATTCAACAGATTCGTGAACTCGGCCTCATACTCGGCCACGGTCTTACCCTCTTGCCTCAGATTCATAAGTTTCCTCCTCATTTCCGTGTGAACAGCCGACGGAAAGTACTTGCGGTCAAACCACACCGAGAAGTCCTGAATAGTGAGAGTATCCCTCTCCTCCACGGTGGTAATAGACTCCCACCACTGCAGTGCAGATCCAACTAGCTTGAAAGTAGCTAGCACATTCTTCTGGACGTCCGTGCACTCATACATCCTTAAGTGCCTCTGCATATCCTTCCTCCATTGGCTCGAGACTACCACATCTGAGCTACCTGCAAACTCTAGCGGATGCGCTTTCTGAAAAGCATCACGTACATGCTCCCAAGCAGACGGGAATGCATTTGCCTGTACTGGCGCGACAACCGGCTCCTGAGGTGGTGCCTGCTGAACAACGGCAATTGCGGCATTTACCGCTTGGGCTACTATAGCTGCAACCTCAACGGCGTTCATCATGCCCTGAACTGGAGCGGGCTGGGGTTCGGGCGTTGCATCCCTGGGAACTCGCCGTGCACGTCGTGGAGGCATCTGAAATAAGAACAAAGTTTATAAGTTAACTGTATATAAACTTAAAATAGCTGAAGAACGAAGCATACACAAAAAGAGTACAACAGTCCTAAAATATAGGGCTCTATATCAAAGAAACTTAGCGAAAACATAATAAGCCGTCAGATCCTAAAGGACACTAGAACCTGATGCTCTGATACCACCTGTGACACCCCGACTAATTAAATACAGGGTATCTACTCCTTTATTAAATTAATTCAAAATGCCAAGTTGGCTCAGTTAATAGCATCACTGTCGAAAACATTTTTTATTATTACTAACCACCTAGTATTTAAAAAGTAAGTGCCAAATTTTATTTAAAGTCTGATTAACATGCAACAAGTGTAATAAAGAATAATAACATCATTCACCATAATGAAGTAAATAGAATAACCATCACATAACGTAAATAAAGTCTGGAGGAAAACTCCTCACTACAAATCCCACAACTGATAAGTAAACTGAATACTAAATCAATACATGCCAAAGTCTGATAACTGTAATGGAAAAGTAACTCTAATAGAAATGGGCGACATGCCCTACAACTGATAGATAATGAATCTGGAATCCAAATGATAGAAGCATCTACAAGAAATTCCTGTAGCTTCCACAAACAGCTACAGCTCGTCACCAGAATGAGTATCCTATGCATGGTGTCCTTGTGGCTGGGCACCTAAAATAGTTTTACAAGGAAAAATAGATTTGAAAGCAAACGGGTCAGAGCCCGAATGTGGAGATATTTTAAAAACCTGCAAGTGCTTTAAAAACATTTAAAACATTAAATGCAAAGTACATGTTAGGACGTGCACTCACATGATATTCTCACCTCTCGTCTAGCTGTGCACTCCTAACGTAAGTACCTATCTACAACGACACAAACTACTAGCTAAGTGACATCGTATCTAGCTAGACTGTCATAGGTCCTATCCATATTACTCGGGTCTATTAACATTATAACGATCTCAGTTAAATAGGTGCTTAACCTAAATTCGGATGCTCAATATGCAATATATTTCACTATCGTTTAACCCGTTATGTTTTTCTCAGAACAATACCATAATTATATTCACAACATTAACATGAAGGTTCCCATTAATTAAGTGTATATTATTCACATCATAAATATACAATACAAGCACCCCGAGAACTAAGCTGCGGTGCACACATACTCTGCTATCCATCCCGGTACATCACGTACATAAGGATTACAAATTCCGAATCTCTCAGGAATAGTTCACATATAACAACAACACAAATAATGGAAGCGAACACAGTCACATCACATGGGTCACGCACATACCTACGCTACCACGATCAGCGGACTTATTAACATCCCAATAAGTCTTTCTCTGACCTATGTTCATCAAGGTAACCAGTCTAAATCCGGGAAACACAAGGATTAGAGGGACCTAAGCGAACGTAAACCTCCCGTGATAGCAAGTATGGTAGGTATGTCATACACACAATTCATATACCAATACTAAGTAAACACACGTCTTAGTAATCCCGTAGTTTAATTGTAGCACTATTCTCATTATAGTACCAATATATACTTTATACACTTTATACGATTTCGGTTTATAATCATACGCGCCATAATCTATTCTCACGTCATAGTAGACACTCACGTCTCAACCCAAACGGTTCATTGATTTAAATCACTCGTATATAATTTACTCATCATAATAACCCAAAAGTCCCAAATCTAGCCATATATCATCAAAGGAATGTTAACTCTACCCTCGAACAAGTTTACGGGACTCCCAAAATCAATAGAGGCCAAAAAGGCCTAAACTGTCAACTCGTTAGAAGTCTCGTTCGAATGAGACTATTCGAACGAGATCAAACTGTCAACTCGTTAGAAGTCTCGTTCGAACGAGGCTGTTCGAACGAGATACAGTTCGTTCGAACGAACTGTACCTTCTAACGAGATCTCGTTCCAACGAAGTTATCGAACTAAGTTCCCTTTCATTAGAGGCGACTGGTCAATTCGTTAGAAGCTCGTTCGAACGAGTTCGTTCGAACGACCTGGGCAGGGGCTTCTAACGACCTACCAGTTTCGTCCCAGATTTGTCTAAATCTCGTTTTTCACCATTTTTAACACCTCAAGTCTCAACCAAAATTCGTCCAATCAATGTTTTAAGGTCTCCAATCATCCTAAAACATACTAAGGTCATATACTAACACCTTTTCAGTAAATAATACATCATAAACATCATTAGATCACAAGATTCTACACTTTTCTCCAATTCTTTTCAAGAACACAAACCCTAACATTTTAAATCATGAATTAACCCAATATAAATCCGTTTTAATTTCTTCCAATCACAAATATCATGAGAATAATCATCTACCTATCATTCTACATGCAATTCTCCTCAAGATTTTCAAGTTCTAAGTTCCAAACTACATGGGTTTTCATATTTCACCAAGAACAAACATAAAATTTGAATTATCTAACATGGAAAGAACATTCTCTGAAATTAAATGGAATTAAGTCACTTGCCTTGAGTATATCTTTGATTTAGATGTTGGTTTGATGGAGATTTTCTGCAGAATTTCCTCTCTCTCTCTTTCTCCAAGCTTCTTCTCCAATGGTGGCTATGGTGGCTAGGGTTTGTTTTGGGGAAACTTAGAAAACCTAATCTAACAACCCCCGTAGCTTGTTGGGTTAATATGGGTTGGTTAGTGGGTTTAGTGGGTCTATTCCCAATCAGATTTACTTCTCTAATTTTCGTCATTTTTAATTCCTAAAAATACGAAATTACCAAAATACCCTTTATATTGCCGGTATGGCCTAAAAATACCCCGGGACCCAAACTACACCCCCAGCTAGTGTTTTCTGACTATTTCGACCCTTCCGGACGCGTTGGCGCACTCAAAACGACCATACGGTTAATAGAATTTAAATTCACTTTTATAATTATAATATTTATATCCTGACGCGACTGTCACACGCGTCCCAATAAAATGACCGAATTGCCGTATATCAATTTCACGACAAATTTCATAATTCAATATTCATATAACATCATATATGCTCAATATAGTCAAATACCAACTCACATCTCGCTAGTATTTTATCCGGATTAATTTCCAAATAATTCACATTTAATTAATTAATCCCAAAAATAAATATAGTCAAAAGTACGGGGTATTACACATTGTTGGTACACTTTATATATTGTGATTAAAAAATCACATCAAAGAGTTTTATGGAGTAATCGAAAAATAAAATCATAAAATAATTTTAAGTCTAAGGCTCAAAATTAAATTATTACCTCATATGATTGTCACAAATATAAACCGCATGCGTGAATTCCAAATAAATACTACACAATAAAAATAAACAATATTACCTCAATTGTTTATAAATTCGTCGTAGACAATTCTTGGGTTGAGTCGCGGACTAGGTTTCTCTCTTTAAGACGTTTCGCGGCTCTACCCTCTTTGTGCAGGTAGTCTATAGTCACGCCGTTCCCAGGATAAAACAAGCCCAGAATCACTTATGTATCATATAACCATGCACCGTAGTTAAATGTCTTCTAACACCCATTCCAAATTAATTGCTCAATATCTGAAATTTTAGTTTGGGGGAACAAACTGTTCTAAAATTATTTTGAGAAATAAATATTTTCATGAAGAAAATATTTTCAGTCATAAAGGGAGAGAAGAAGTATTTTTGTTTTGAATCCAAAACACCCAAAGCACTCGATTTTTCTTTCTTCCAAAACTAAACTCAAGTTTCTTTCTTTTTTTTCATTTCAAAAACTCAAGCTCTCAAGAGAGCTCTTTTTTCTTCTTTCTCAAAACCATACTTAAGCTTATCACTTTCTCTCTAAAACTCCCTGCTGATTTTTGATCGGATGATTTTTATATATGTTGGTTCTCAAGTGGTTGAATGAGTGGGACAATAAAAAAAAGGGTAGTGGACACATGTGGGAGTAAAACCCGGATGGTTGTGTCTAGTGGGTTCAAGTGGGAGGCTATAATGCCCCACAACCACTTTCAACTTTTGCAAAAGGAAGTTATCTAATAATTATAACTGTTCCAACAATCCCCCACTTGAAAAATTTGAAACCATAATATCGAGAAATAATCCATAGAATTGTGCATAAGCAAAGGTGTCTTTCGACTTGAACCTTTACGTAGTAAAGATGATTTCGATTATACTAGAGTAACTCGTAGTTTTGAACTCTATCTCTGACAACATCCCACACACAACCCTACTTGGGTGTAGTCCTCAAACCAGCACGTTACGGCCATGTGCTTCTATCCCAGTATGTGAACGCTCTATGGAATTTGCCCAAAATTACCATAGGAAGCGACCATACTTCCACATCCACATAGGTGCGTCTATCAAGGATACTCCCTTCGCTAGGTACCCCACTCAAAATAGAGCTATAGATCTTCACTAAGAGTTATAATTAACTCAACCTTAACTCGCTTCAGGATATCATTCTCCATAGGGATGGACTCGGAGTAAAACTCCGTAAATAATAATTAGCCTGATTCAACCCATATCACTGTGACTTGTTATGACCCTTTGAACCTATTTCTTGGGATGTTCAGTCTATAGGTTGGGTTACCACCACAAATGATTCAATATCAACGGGCTTTAGTCCGATCCCTTTCTAGGTGTTAAACACCATCTCCCACACTAGTCCTTTCGTTAAAGGATAAGTCAGGTTCTATTCTCATCAGTCCGATCATAATCCACACTCACAACTCATTAGTTTTTAAATTCTCAAACTATGTTGTGCTTACGACATATTTTCCGTTCTTTCCGTTATGATAACGGTTCTAAAATTTTACAATAGCCATGGTTCTATTGTTGTGGATAAAATGACTGTGTCAATCTCTACCATAAATGGTATCTTATAATAGGTCTTTTAACCTTTCATTTACTCACTAGCCATAGCTATTGGTATCACCATATACTCCATCATTAAATATGTTAATAATTAATATTTCTGGGAGTTCAAAAAAATAGCAACATAATATATGTTAAAAACATATCCATTATTAATTCAGAATCAATTCTAGGTTTGAGGTTTTTATCAAAACACATAACCTTTCTCAATAGCATAAGAATGCACTTTTTAATTATAAACCTTCATAGTACTCCCAAAAAAAAAATATTCCAAGTCAACTGTATTTAGTAGCTCAATTGAGACTACTTAAGATGTTCGCATATTCATCTTTTCTTATCACTATATATAGTGTTCTTATACTTGGATCATGTGGAGTACAAGATGGTTCATAATAAGCATATATCTAATAAATAGATATTCTTGTATTTCAATGTACTCGATCAATTAATTGATCCATATAGCCTTGTAATATTAACAAGTACTATTCTTGTTTCATTGAAACTCTTTATGCTAACACTTTGACTTAACATGAATTTGGTTTTCTAGGCAACAAAATATTATAACCAAATATTAGCTAATCATTCTTGCATAATAAATAAGAGTGCATTCATATTTCAACATGCTTAGTGATAAACACGATTCATAATATTCTCAATTCATTCTCATTTGATAATTTATCAAAATATCATGCCATTTATTAGTGCCTTCCATATTAATTTTCCAACTTCAAGTTGGTCCGTGTAAGTTCCCTTACATAGGTCACCATCCGAAAAACAATATTATATATATTTATTTTTTAACTCAACATCATATATAATATCAATGGCATTCAAATTAAATGAAGCTTCTTCATTTTCATGAGAATAATTTAATGTGCATCATGTATAACTAAGTTATATTGATGAATTTCGGTTATTAAACAAGGCTTATATTCATAAATGATAATTATCTCACTATTCCTTCAAAGGATGTGTATACACCTCATTATCTTATAGTTATAAGACAAGTCAATTATAAACTAATTTCTAGTTTATTCCAAGGAATTCAATCAAATAATTTATGACATGACATCTCTAAGGATTTTTCGAATCCTTTTTAATAACATAAGCAAGCTTTTATTTTTAACTCATAACTCAAAAAATAAGAGTTCTCTTGAACACCAAAGTTTCAGATTCTATTAAATGTTCTTTAATTATAGTTGAGAGGTACTCGTTTGAGTGCCCCCACTACTCTCTAGGTATAGCATTGAGAAGCAACATATAATGTGCCCCCACTATATCTTCAATTCATAAAATAAAATCTAAACTTGTGAGTTTCAACATTAAATAAGAATTAATCTTATTTCTTAAATAAATACGTGCTTAATGTCATCATGCATAGCCGAATCAAAAAATACATGTTCATCTGTTTTAGTCATAAATTCAGACTTTCATCTGTCTGAAAGTCACATATAGATTATACAATCTATTTCATAAAAAATCATAATATAAATTTTTTCACAATGTATACGATAATACTCCGTATTAGAGTTTAAACCTCTATTCCAAATCAAAGCATACGGTCAAAATAATTTTACCCAACTAAATTATTTCTACACGCGTATGAAGCACACCAAATTGATTCCAACATAGTAGAATACAATTTTATTGTATACCTTTTTCAACTCGTATAAATGAATAATACAAAGAATTATTTATATAAAATTCTAGCGGTTGCACTCCAAACTCAAACCTTGTATAAGTCATTATACAATTTCTTTGAAATTCATCTTCCATAAATTTGAATCCAAATTTTTCTAAGTACTTCATAAATTCTTGAATAAGAAATTTATAAAGGCATCAAAATATTTTGAATCCGTTGGGAACACGACATGACACATTTTTAAAAAAAATGTTGTCCAAAATATTTTTTCAAACGAAAAAACTTCAAGTTTGAAATTTCACCACGACTAAACCGCTTATTGAAAATTTATGAAATTTTCAAGAATTCATCCTTTATGAGTCTAGTCTTATCCAAAATTTGAATCACTCAAAAATATTAAGTACAAGTGAAGATAAACTTATTTTACTACAAGCTGTCCAAAAAATTCAGCATTGTGCATCTCATTTGTAAAAATCATAATAACATATATACAACTCTTTTTTCACAAATTCCAAAGCCCAAAATTTATAATCTCAACATAATATATGCATGACAAAACTCACGAAATTTCAGTCTATATATCATCAAAAAACTGAGATGATATTCCAACAGAATTCATAAAAAAAAATCATTTTTTTTTCATCATCGATCACTTTAGTGTGGTTGAAAAATATCAACTACACTTTCACATAAACACTTCAAATATATTTGAACAAATTTATTTTGTACTAAACATAGCGCAAGGCACAAATGTTTATAACTTACCCTTCCAATCCATATAACAAATGTTCATTTGCTTTCATATAACAAATTTTCATTTGTTTCCAAATATCAAATTTATAATTTGATTCCATATAACAAAATTTTAATTTGTTTTCTTAACCACAAGTGGCTCAAAATAAATTGTCCAAAAAACAATATACAATTCCATTTCCAACAATAACATCTTATGTGAAATAATATTTCACATTGATAACTAGAAAATAGGATTGACCTATTTAAAAGTCTTCCTTGAAGGGGTTCATTTTTGTTCAAATTATAATTTCTCACGAAATTATTGATCGATTTCGAATTGACCAAAAATACTGAAATTTATATATCTACTTCACAAAATATAACATTTAGGAAGTTGAGGGGCTAAACGGTCATTTTTAGAGGTAAAAGGTCAAAATTATAATTTCTAAACATAGAAACTTAATTGGCCTTTTTTCATTTCGACATCATAAAAATAATCATATATGCCCATAAGATTTATTTTTCGGTCTCCATGGTACACATAAAACGTCTTAAAATTGTTGGTACACTTTATATATTGTGATTAAAAAATCACATCAAAGAGTTTTATGGAGAAATCGAAAAATAAAATCATAAAATAATTTTAAGTCTACGGCTCAAAATTAAATTATTACCTCATATGATTGTCACAAATATAAACCGCATGCGTGAATTCCAAATAAATATTGCATAATAAAAATAAACAATATTACCTCAATTGTTTATAAATTCGTCGTAGACAATTCTTGGGTTGAGTCGCGGACTAGGTCACTCTCTTTAAGACGTTTCGCGGCTCTACCCTCTTTGTGCAGGTAGTCTACAGTCACGCCATCCCCAGGATAAAACAAGCCCAGAATCACTTATGTATCATATAACCATGCACCGTAGTTATATGTCTTCTAACACCCATTCCAAATTAATTGCTCAATATTCAAAATTTTAGTTTGGGGGAACAAACTGTTCTAAAATTATTTTGAGAAATAAATATTTTCATGAAGAAAATATTTTCAGTCATAGAGGGAGAGAAGAAGTATTTTTGTTTTGAATCCAAAACACCCAAAACACTCGATTTTTCTTTCTTCCAAAACTAAACTCAAGTTTCTTTTTTTTTTTCATTTAAAAAACTCAAGCTCTCAAGAGAGCTCTTTTTTCTTCTTTCTCAAAACCATACTTAAGCTTATCACTTGCTCTCTAAAACTCCCTGCTGATTTTTGATCGGATGATTTTTATATATGTTGGTTCTCAAGTGGTTGAATGAGTGGGACTATAAAAAAAGGGTAGTGGACACATGTGGGAGTAAAACCCGGATGGTTGTGTCTAGTGGGTTCAAGTGGGAGGCTATAATGCCCCACAACCACTTTCAACTTTTGCAAAAGGCAGTTATCTAATAATGATAAATGTTCCAACATACATGTTTAAGGGTGTTAAACATTTATATACAATTAAGGAAGGATTAAAAGTCGGA
Organism: Sambucus nigra; assembly: GCA_949130495.1. Taxonomy (NCBI): domain Eukaryota; kingdom Viridiplantae; phylum Streptophyta; class Magnoliopsida; order Dipsacales; family Adoxaceae; genus Sambucus; species Sambucus nigra. The sequence continues at coordinate 314,946,772 of OX422219.1, read as the reverse complement.
ATAGAAGATTTCATATGAGTTTTCAGGGGGCACTTTTATAGATATGCAGGAGCTGGCTTAGAAAAATCGATCGAAGTTATAGGATCATCTTAATAAGCCTGTAGAGCACTGGTGTATTCATCTCTACATCGGAAAGATAAAAGGAAATTTTAAACAAATAAAGAATGTAGTTCAAGGAGAGATAAGTCTTCAAAGAACATTTAAAGATCAATACAATTGCGAGATTGGGGAATTGGAGTATGAATGTTAATGGCAAGAAGAAAAATGATGAAAAATCAGAAGTGAAAGTTATTTTCCATACAATGTGCAAAATGTCCTCCTACGGTTAAATTTAACACCATTAATGGTGATTAAATAGGTGGACTAGCGAATAAGTGTACCATAACTTTAGAGAGACTAAAGGAGGAGGTCTTGAAGATATTGCTTTGGGTTTAATCTCACTTTTAACTTTTTTACACCTTTTTTGTGTGTAAATCGCACACGTCCTTGTATTCTTGATGGTTGTTTTGCCTAATGGTAGTTTGAATTGTGTACGTAATGCTTTATTGGAGTAGTCCAAAATAATAAAATTCTTTGTTGCTTAGTGCCAATTCATTGAATTGCGTTTTTATTTTAATTCAAAAGAAAAATTATCCTATCATATAGTGTAGATTAATCTGTATGTTCTTTGATTTTGAACCTCAATATTAGGATATCTTTGCACTAATTTGCAAATTGTTTTTGATTGACGAATGATGAATGATATCCTAAAACAACCATTTATTACTATTTGTTTCCACTTGACTGATTAGTTCAAATAATAACATGCAATAGGGTTTCTAGACACTTGTACAATAAGTTATCACCTGTGACTATTTGTGATGACTCAATGAAAAATCAATCCAATGGTCCCAGCATCAGGGTTTGGATTATAATATATCAATACATATACGTCATCAATTCACTAACTTTGTGTCACAAATATGACATATTTATGTCTCTGTTGCCGGTATCAATTGAGATCTTGAACTCTTCAATATATATTTATGTTTTTATCATTCCTAATTCTTTATTTAATTTATATATGATTATTATAATACCCCGTATTTTTACGCATATTTATTTTATTTTGAAATTATGGAAATTTGGATTAATTAATTTAAAGGGAGAAAATTTAATTTATAATTAATCCGATTCTATGAGTAATAATTACAAGCCTGACGAGAGTTGGTAGTTGTCGAAAATAATTATTTCAAACTATAATTATGTTGAACATTACCTAATGAGTAATGTAATATTATTTCGAAAATAAGAATATGGTCGGGGACAAGATACACGACATTTAAAATATAATTATTTGGGACACGCGTATGAGTCGCGTCACTATTATATATTGGCGGTTTAAAAAGGTAAATTATTTTTATATAACTCAAATGACTATTTTGAGTCCGCCAGCGTGTCCGGAAGGGTCGAAATAGTCAGAAAATACTACTCGAATGTTTTATTTGGAGTCCGGGGCATTTTAGCCCAAAATGACACCCCTGAGGGGTATTTAGTCTTTTGGGATGTTTGAGTAATTAAATGGACGACAATAGGATTAAAATAGGAACATAGAGGGTTAGTGGTCTGTTAGTTGCAACCTACGTGAGAAAGAGAGAGAAAGAGAGGGAGAACCAAGGAGGAAGGAGACCCATTGGAGATCAAAGCCAAAAGTTGGAGATGTCTCACAAATAGTTACACCAAAGTGTAGATCGCAATGAGAGGATCAACAACATACAAAATTCGATTAGAGAATCAAAAATCCACCCTAAGGGAAGTGTTTATCTTGCTACTTATTTAACATATATTGTTCCTCTTAATCACTAGTTGATGAAATAGTCATATTACAATGAAAACTTGGGTTTGATTAGGTTTAATTGTAAATAAACGTTAGAATGGAGATGGGTATGCATGTAGAGGATTTACCCTTTTGTAAATAGTTAATATGGAGATTTTATGCTTTAATCACGAATTAAATTGAGGGTTTTGATTGATAAAAAATGTTGGGTTCATTACAAAGAGGATTTTTAGAAAAGGAGGAAAATGTTTAGATTCCCTTTTAGCATGTAAGGATTTGACCCTTAAATTGTATTAGAAAGTGCCCTATTGTGATTAGGAATAGTTTAGAAACCTTAAATTTGAAGTTTCTTTGGTTTTGAGTTGAAATTGAAAGTTAAAAAGTTAGGAAAATGATTTGGGGAAGAACAAGACCAATTTGGAATTCTCGTTCGAAGACCTGCCCAGGTCATTCAAATGACCTCGTTTGAACGAGAATTCCAACGAGTCATCTAACGAGATTTTCAGTTCATTTGAAATAAGGAGTTCGTTCAAATGACCTCGTTCGAATGAGAATCCCTAGACTTCTGATGAAACTTCAGAATGTAATTTTAAGGTCCCATAAAGTTAAAAATTCTCCTAGGTTTGTCCAAGTGAGACAAATAACACGTGAGTAATGCGTAACGTAAATTCCGAATTATTGGTGAGTTGGGGGTGTGATTATTCTTGGGATATAAAGAGTTTATAGAACCGGGGAGAGTATGTATGTTTGAGAGATGAATTATATGACTGAATCGCGGTGAGTGGTAGAAATACTACTACTACTTGCGTACTATGGAAATCAGGTTGCGTGAACACCTATTAAGTTATATAAGTTGTGTGCTTGCTTATTACGTGGAATATTATGTGTATGCCATACCTGGATACTGGCTATCAAACGGAGGTTAGCGCATTGTGGACGACCATATATTGTGTGCCTTCGGGGGATTTTGAGTAGTACCACTAGAGCATGTATCCTAGGTAAGAGATATCTGTGAAAATGATAGTGTTGACGGTTGTATGGGTGCATAGGTATATGCTTAGCCCATCGGCTTGGAACTATGTTCGCCTCCAATATGTGTATATGTATTATTGGTTCCTGAGAGATTAAACCTGTTGTCCTTCATACGTCAGTGTTGCAATGGGACCAAATAGCCGAGTATGCCTTGCACCAGGGGTTTCTTAACCATCGGTGCAGTATTGATATATATTTTCATGTATACATAGTGAGATTTTATATATAAGTATACTGAGTTCCTATTCCATGTTTCATGTTGGCTACTTTATTAGAGTATATACTTATTGGGGCACCAGTTGATAATTGAGAATGTAATGAGAATGAGTTAAAGCATCTTCAAATCTATTACTAAATAATAGAAATATATTGTCTTCGGGTTATTTAGATATTTTATCTGGCATAGTAGTTATACTACGTTTAGTTAGGCATGATATCATAACTAGCATGGGTAGTTAGGCTCGCTAGGCGTGCACATTAGATGAGAGGTAAGAATCTTAAGTGAGTACGCTAAGTGAACATGTATAATATTTGTGCTAATTAACCAATTTAGGAACTTGTTATATTTAAACTATTTTCTACTCAGGCTCTGACCCATTTTTTTCTTTCAAATCTCTTTTCTTACTCCTTTGTTTTAAGTGCCCAACCACAGGGACACCAAGCTTAGGAGATTCCACTCATTTAACGAGTTGTAGCTGTTGTGGAAGCGACGGGACATTGCTAGTAGACGCTTCATAGTCTATCCTTGTTTATTTATCAGTTATTTACTTCAATTGGACATGTGGTCACTTTCTATTTTACATTCAGAGATTTAAATGTTTTATTCTGTTAGTAGACTTTTATTTCATGGCTTTGGATTATTGTATGGGATTTTGACTGGAAGTGTTTACTCTTGTTCTTTATTTTAATTCAGCCAGTTCTTTCCTTATGTTTTTGCGATGAATAGTATTAGTTAATTATTTCCTTACTTGATGATGGTTAATAATAAGGTAAAATTTCGACATCAACCTTTTTAAATATTATGTGGTTAGTTTTAATTAAAGAAAATTTATGATTTTCGATAGTGATGCATTATGTGAACCAACTGGATATTATAGATTTAATTAACAAATGACTGATCACCCAGTATTTAATTAGGCGGGGTGTCACAGGTGGTATCAGAACATCAGGTTCTAGTGTCCTTAGGATATGTACGACTTATTATGTTTCCACGTAGCATCCTTTGATATAGAGCCCTATATTTTAGGATTATTGTACTCTTTATGCATTTTACGTTCTTCAGCTATTTTGAGATAATAACTTTAGACTTATGAAACCTTACTCTCCTTTCAGATGCCTCCTCGACGTGCACAGAGAGTCCCAAGAGATGTTCAACCCGAGCCATAGCCTGCACAACCCAGGGTATGATGAGTGCCACTAAAGTTGCCACCATTGTATCTCAGGTGGTACATGTGGCATTGGTAGTTGTACAGTAGGCACCATCTCAGGCACCAGTGGTGGCTCTAGTTCAGGCACAGACATTCCCGTCTACTTGGGAACGTGTTAGGGATGCCTTCAAGAAGGCGCATCCTCCATGTTTTACAAGGAGATCCGACGTCATGGTAGAAATCCAATGGAAGAAGGACATCCAGAGGAATTTGAGGATGCATGAGTGCACGGAGGTGCAGAGTCAGATAGTGGCCACATTCAAGTTAGTGGGAGAAGCACTGCAGTGGTGGCAGTCTATTACCACCGCTGAGAAGAGAGACACACTCACGATTCGAGACTTTTGGGTGTGGTTTGATCGCAAATATTTTCCCTCAACCATCCACACCGAGATGATATAGAGGTTGGTGAACTTGAATTAGGAGGGAAATACCATGGCAGAATATGAGATCCTAACTGAGGAAAAGAAGATTCAAGATTTTATGGATGGGTTGACATGGAAGATTCACCATAATTTGATAGGCAATCTCTCTTTGGCCACCAATTCGGACGTGGTTAATGAATCACTACTCCCCTACCAGGACCACCATTTTTATCTGACAAAGGTTAAGCGAGTAGGAGAGTCTAGCCAGTAGGGCAAGATAGGAGGAAATGGTGCCAGTGGGGCACAGGCAGTTCAGGGTCAACATAGACATAGTGATCAGGGTTCCCAGCAGGAGGATCCTAAGAGGTTAAGGTCAGGAGGTTTTAGACATGGGCGGGGAGGCTTTAGACATGGCCACCACGGTCACCACGGCCATCAGGGCCAGCAGTAGGTTCAATAGGGCCGGCATGGCCAAGGGAGGGGCAAAAACGACCATCAGGGCCGGGGACACTAGGGAGAGAGGGGAGGACCCTTCCCAGGGAGATGTATTACTTGTGGTAAAACTAACCACAAGCGCCAGGACTTCCCTTAGAAGGGTACAGGACTACAGCAGCAGTAGGGCACTCATCAGGAGCCCCAAAGACCGTTATTTCCCACGACTCTCCCAGCACCCCCACAGATGCCAGCACTGCCACCCATTCCAGCTGTCCCAGTTCAGCATGGGCAGCTTCAGTATGGACGAGTCTACAATCTTCACCAGGACACAGTCCCACAGTACCAACCCGTGATTGAGGGTATATTTTCTCTCCAGGGGACTTTAATACGAGGGCCACACACTATTTTATATGAGGGCCACACACTATTTTATTGCAGAAGAGAAATATAAACGGGTCAGAGCCCGAGTGTAAAAATGTTTAGAAAGTGTGTTAACCATGCATAATAAATATAAATGCACTTATTTCATAATTAAAGTGGAATCGCCCTCTCGTGAAACGCCAAACTCACCTCTCATCTAATAGCGCGCACCTATTCGCGTCCTAAAATCTTAATTAAGTTACCCCGCCCATAAGGACAACCTAACTTACCATAGGCACAACCTATACCCACAAGACCTGCCCTCCTAACATGACCCAAGAATCCAACCCATTCTAATCACACTTAATTATTTTTACAAACATATATGCCATACTAGGCTTTATAAATTCCAATTTAACTTAATCATTTATCCAATTTTATTACTTCACATACTAACATTAAACTTCAATTTAAGAGTTTATTCTCTAAGTAACATGCATAATTTAATAAGGATAAAACTTCCTTCTACTCTCAACATTGTACTACGTTTCGTGCGTGGGGCGTCTCGCAAAGCGAAATCCAAATAAGGAACCCCCCCAATACACTACTTCTTGACAATGTCGATCCGAGAGCTCCATTATGTCATACACACAATTTTACTACTATATGGTTTGCCAACTAAGAGAAATCCCCAAATCTCCAACAAATATCCTTGGGTTGATATAACCAAAATATTCCTTAAATGCGATACATCAACCCCCAATAATCCGGTACAACATAATAATCCAAGATGTACACCATAGAACCTTTATATCCTTCCACCTATAGGATATGTATAAGTATATATGGATTTACACTAAACATATATATGTATACTATCATTCATACCTATATCCAAGTGTACATACTACATATGATGTACAAGGGCCATGCAAATAATATACCCGGCTATATATATCGTCGATAAACTGCACCATGCTATCATCTTCCCAGTGCCCAACTCATGTAGCAATTCTGGGGACCACATGGCGGGGCTAAACGACACCCATCCTCATGATAAACTCACACACACAACGTCCCGGGAAACGGTTATAGCTCCTAACCGGCAATAAGACGAAACATACCCACCACGTCTCATCCCAAAAATGTAAATCACATCATAACACACTGGACGACTATGACCTGGGGAATATCTACACTCTGCTCCTCGAGCCAGGGTGCTCACCTTCATCGTGCGCAACTTCCCAATGATAGCATGAGCGGGGTATGCTTAACCACATAAGTATATATATCATTGACATGCACAATATATATACATCCATATGATCCCATCATAAAATTAAACCATCACATACGGTTTAGATATTCACAACATGAGTATGCACATATATCCATATCTATACAATTATATATATATCCACATATCCACATAAATATACACACTATTTATCGTCCGTATGTACAAGATTTATAAACTCGGCTATAAGTATACATAATCCTCAATATACTAGCCGTCATCGCAAACACATTAACTTACCCCGATATGTGAATATGATCCCTCACTTGAGGCATATTCATTCATTACTCCTATGATACGAATAGTCTTCCAACATATGTATATATATCCCACATTAAGGTTATCACCCCAAAGTTTAATATATATATTAATCGCTATAAATCCCATCTAAAGGTATTCCCATAACCTATAGTCTTCAACCCAAAATCTTAATCCTCAATTCAATTTACGATTCGTTAAAGTATTGGAATCCCAATTGTTATGCACACAATTGACAAGCCTCAAGCTTAATCTTACATTTATCTTATGATCTCCTCAAATCTTTGGACACCATAAGATAAATCACACACGCATATATATAACAACTATGTCAACTCGATTTGCAACACCCTTAATCTAGTTGATAGCCTAATCCAACTATTCTCAAAGTTTCGGCTACGGTTCAATCGTTTTAGTGAACCCCAAATCTTATTACATTACATTTTATTCCTTAAGTTAAACCTTACTAAGGATGTGTGACCACTCTCTCTCATTAGTCCCCAACCATATCTTAACTAGAATCTGTAACACCCCGTCCGCCCGGGGAGAGCTAACGGAGCGCTAATGCGATAAAAAAAATCCAAATCCACAAATAACAAGGTATATAGCATTTAAATAAACCCACAATAATATAAATCCACTAATCTCAATCTCTTCGATTACAACAAGTCTCTCGAATTAAAATTACAACTATTTAACTCGAATAAAAATACAAATCTCCAATGCTCTATACAACAAAATAAATAATACAAATCTTTCTCAAATAATCCTCGCTAAAATCAATCTCCATAGCGCCCCAAAATCCACGCTAACCTGCCAACTAAAAGAAAATATGGGGAAGTACACAATATGACAGAAAAGATGCTCAACAAAAATATTAGCGATGAATAAAACGTAACAACACGAGTACGAATATTCAAATCAAAATGCAAATCTCAAAGAATTTATCAATATAATTTCTCAACAACACTTTAACCGGGTCACCAGGCCTCACCACATCCGTATATGCTTTATCAAGCCATAACCCGGGAAACAGGAATTTTGGCGGGTGCCCAACATCCGTGCCATATTAAAATCTCATGACAACGTGCTCATCAACAATATAATGATACCACATGAATCAAAATAATTTCAACAATTATTTTCCAGATTTCAATGAATTTATCAATTCAAATATGAGTTCAATTAACAAGAATTCAAAGAGAATGACACTCACGAGATTTAAGGAGCATATTGTGTAAAACCCCATACCTCAAACCATGATGAGAATCCAACGATAACATCCTCAAGATCAACTCAAAAGATCTACAAAATCTCCTCCAAGAACCTCCAACAAAATAGCCCCAAGAACACCTTTAATCTAAGATTGGAACTCACAAATCTCAAGGGCCAAAATATATATAAAAGAAGAGGAATATAAAATATATTTGTTGCCAAAAGTTGTGCCCAAAAGTATGTTAAAAGGCTTGCCCACGACTTCCTTTTATAATGCAAAGAAATGAAGAGTTGGAATCCAAAAGACTCCTTTAAATAAGGTAATTAAATGAAGAGTTAGAATTCCAAGAGTTAAAAATATTTAAAAATCATTTTAAAATCCGTTTTAACTCCGTTTTCGAAACCGTTTGAAATTCTCGCCTTTAAAAATAATAACCAACATATTTGAGCAATAAAAATAATTTTATCAAAAACCTTATTTTCCTCCATTTTCCAAAAAATAATTAAAATAGCCCAAAAATTATGCGAGTTGCTACACTTCCCCACTAACAATGGAATTTCGCCCTCGAAATTCACCGAATGCCTAACTCTCAAAAATCAAGCTAACAATCTCCAAAAATAATCTCGTCTCCAAAAATAAATTCCTCACATCTAATCTCGAAACCTATCACGAATATCACCTAAAATTTTCTATCTCCAAAAATTGCTAACCACGCAATGAACCCAAAACCCAAGCCCTGAGGGTTTCCGTATACATAAGCTCTGATACCACCTGTAACACCCCGCCTAATTAAATACCGGGTGGCCAGTCCCATACCAAATTAAAACAGAATATACAGTTGGCTCATTCTTAGCATCACTGTCAAAAAACATTTACAACTCACCCAATACCCAATTAAGCTAGTGTTAAAAACTTTCCAAATTTTAATTCAACAAAATTCATTTCTAGTTTAAGAATAACACATCACATTTTATTCTACAACACTGATAACCGATTAGATAACACAAAATAATTTGAATGCAATTGGAATAAACATTCCCAAATAATATTAATCCATTATAGTAATCCCAACAATATCAAATGAATTAAAATGACAGGAATACCATAGTATTTGACCCCGATAGAAGAAGATAACTGAATCCTTTGGGAAACATGCCCTACTAAGAGAATACTGTGAATCAAATGATGATAGACGTCTAAGCAAAACTCCATAAATCCATAGCCTGTCATAATCCTCTAAGGTTGGCGTCCCTGTTGCTGGACACCTGATATAGAAGATACAATAGAAAAGAAAATATGCAAGGAAACGGGTCAGAGCCCGATTGTGAAAATGATTTTTAAAACAACAAGTATTTAATAAGTGCAATAAATCTTTTATTATGTACATGTTAGACCCAACTCTCACTTGCCATTCTCACCTCTCAACTAGAGTGCACACTTAACGTTTCCTATTAACCTCCTAGTTAATGGTTCCTCTTTTCTAGTCTCCATATTATAATTCCATCCCAATATCATAATCCCCGTATGTCCCATACCATACGTCACATTATTGTTCATTTACATTTCTCATCGTTTCTCATTAACGTGAATCATTTCTCATTAATATGAATTAAGTTTTTCAATGTACATTCATTAACTTAATTCAATTATCTTTCTCTATTCACTGTTATCTACAATTATCACCGTAGATAGATTTAACCGTAATAAATATCCATTCATTCATTTAATCCATTATATATATATATATATATATATATATATATATATATATATATATATATATATATATAATACGACACCCCGATTCACAGCTGGAGTGCAATGCATTACTCTGCTATCATATCCCATCATCGCTGGTCGCCCAATAGTTGACAAAAGGTTCGGTAAGAATTCCTCGAACCATAAACAATAACACAAACATTGGAGGCGAACATAGTTCTCGTATCCATGGGCCACGCACATACCTACGTACCCACAGTCAGCGGACTTATCAACTCCCCGATAAGTCTTTCATAGACCTATGTTCTCGAGCGACAAATCAAAGATCCCATGGATTCATCAGGATATGACTGCCCTCACGCGCAAACCTCCCACCGATAGCAAGTAAGCTAGGTATGTCATACACATAAATCATCAATAAATCAAGTAGGTATTATCATACCTATAATATAATATCAATAAGGTAATATCACTACCCTAAGATAATTCCCATAGGTAGCATTATATCTCTTTTAAATTCCACGTATTAAAATATCATATCTTTACTTCATAATTTAATTATCCTCGTATCCTATAACATCTCTCCACTCCCGACGTCGTTAAGGTTCATGCGCGGAGCGTCTCTCAAAGCGAAATCCAAACAAGGAACCCCTCCAATACACTACTACTTAACTTTGTCGATCGAGGAGGTCCGTCAACTTTAAATACGTGATTGGGATAACCTCATACCCTCTTTCAACCAAATGTGTCCTAAACTCCCATCTCTATCCAGGAGTCATACTGCTAAGCGCTCGTATTACACTTAGTCCTTGTACAATCAATAATGAGCTTAAACTCAGTCCTTGATGTTCATATTGTAATCCTAAGGCTAACCAGGTGTTACATTCAATCACCACTACTGGACCTATCCTTAATCCTCAAGCAAACCAATTATAATCCAACAAATGAATCTAGCAACCGAAATTTCTTTAATTTAATCATCATCATTCTAATCAATTTAAATCCCAATCAAATTAATTCAAATCTTATCAAGGGTCTACTGATATTTTCTGAGTCCCATAATATCCAATTAATAATCACCAAATATCCACAAAAGTTTTGGGTTAAGAACCAACATTAAAAAAGAAACAACATCATGAATTCTCATATTTTAAATACTCAGAAAAATCAGATCGAAAAATTATTCAAATCATCAATCCGACTTAAGATTTGGATTCTACACGAAAAATTGAGTCAGGTATGTGTTTTGAGTTTTTCTTAAATCTCATCCAAATGTACTCGAAAAGGAGATCTAAACATTCCAAATTGGCTCTTCTCATTCCACTCGTTTTTGCCTCTTTTTTTCATAAAATTATCAACATATTATCTTCAAGAACACTAAATTATTTTCATAATTTCTTCCACAGATTGATGAATATTTATTGGATTACTAACTACCTACAACATGAGTTAAATTCCTATATATTTTTAGATTCCAAAAATCCATTACTACTCCATTTTTATCTTCCAAACATGAAAAATCATCTCTTTTCATAATTATTCTAACATGGACAATATACGAACTTAAGTTGCAAATATCAAACACTTGCCTTTAATGAAGATCTGATCCTTTGGGGTTGAATAACATAGGTGGTTCTCCCTTTTTCCGGCCACTTTCGATGGTGGTTGGTGGTGGTGACCTTTGGTCTTTAGTTCTCCTCCTTTCCAAGCAAGCTTTTCTCTTCCCAAGCAACCTTTCACTCTCTCTAAGAAGATGAGCTTTCAATTTTGTGTAGAAGAGATGAATGAACCCACATTCAACTAATCTCCAAATACTTATAATAAGACAAAATCCGAAATCACTATTCATCCCCCTTGTAAAAATAACCAAAATGCCCTTTTGGGTTGTCTTTTCATTTCCAAATGACCCGAGACCCAAAATTAACATTCAAATAGACTTTTCTGACTATTTCGAACCTTCCGGACGCAACGACGCAGTCGAAATGACTATAAGGTCGATATAAAATAAACTTCTTTTTTAATTTAATAAATTAGTCCCGACACGTCCCATACCGCGTCTGACTAAAAATTCAAATTACCGAATTTATATCATACCGTCATATCAATGACATCACATTCATATATTACCTAAATATCTTTAAGTAATATTCAGAATCATCCATTTTAATATCCACAATTCGGATAAAACCCAAATGAATTAATTTATAATAAGATCCAATTAATCCATTAATGTAAAATATAACCCATTTTAAAAGTCATTAAAATTACGGGGTATTACATACTTCCCCCCTTATAACAGAATTTCTTCCCAAAATTCTGAAAAATGAACCATACTGATAAGGTCAACTCCGAGTATAAATCTCACATCGCAAGAAATCTAAGTAGTACCGCCCATACAGTACATTAACGAAAATCCCCATCGATGTTACACTAAGTCTCACCATATAGTTCCAACTGAATCAAATTTAAATTATACCCAATCTTCCCTATACCGTCCTTGTGACAAAGTTTCGGAAAAATGATCCTCACTTATTAAACAAATAAATCCTGAAGTCACAACTACCTACTGTTTCACAATTATGAAAACTACTACAATCCAATCATCCAGGGCGCCCATACACCCTCTCGTACCATTTTCATTATAAAATTTATCGCAAAGGTTATAAACTCGTTTCCCAAAGACCTAACTTATTTCGACTCCCAACGGTTATTAGTTTCATGCGTGGGGTGTCTCGCAACCGAAATCCAAACAAAGAACCACCCCGATACACTACTTCCTAAAGTAGTCGGTCATCGAAACTCCTAAGGTCCTTAGTCAATAGTTTATAACCTCTCTACAGGTTTTATTAATTCGAATAAAGTCTACTCATCTACTCTCTTATAAAAGACAAGATGCTAGCTATAGTAGTAGTACATACGCTCTCCTATACCACAAGTCAATGTATGCCGATTGTCATATCATGCTCGGACATGCCCAAAGTAAGTAATTCCGTGATAAAAATCAAACCCACGTTATGACATGAAAATATAGGTATCCACCTATGTTATTCAACCCCAAAGGATCAGATCTTCATTAAAGGCAAGTGTTTGATATTTGCAACTTAAGTTCGTATATTGTCCATGTTAGAATAATTATGAAAAGAGATGATTTTTCATGTTTGGAAGATAAAAATGGAGTAGTAATGGATTTTTGGAATCTAAAAGTATATAGGAATTAAACTCATGTTGTAGGTAGTTAGTAATCCAATAAATATTCATCAATCTGTGGAAGATATTCTGAAAATAATTTAGTGTTCTTGAAGATAATATGTTGATAATTTTATGAAAAAAAGAGGCAAAAACGAGTGGAATGAGAAGAGCCAATTTGGAATGTTTAGATCTCCTTTTCGAGTACATTTGGATGAGATTTAAGAAAAACACAAAACACATACCTGACTCAATATTTCGTGTAGAATCCAAATGTACTCAAAAAGGAGATCTAAACATTCCAAATTGGCTCTTCTCATTCCACTCGTTTTTGCCTCTTTTTTTCATAAAATTATCAACATATTATCTTCAAGAACACTAAATTATTTTCAGAATTTCTTCCACAGATTGATGAATATTTATTGGATTACTAACTACCTACAACATGAGTTTAATTCCTATATATTTTTAGATTCCAAAAATCCATTACTACTCCATTTTTATCTTTCAAACATGAAAAATCATCTCTTTTCATAATTATTCTAACATGGACAATATACGAACTTAAGTTGCAAATATCAAACACTTGCCTTTAATGAAGATCTGATCCTTTGGGGTTGAATAACATAGGTGGTTCTCCCCTTTTTCGGCCACTTTCGGTGGTGGTTGGTGGTGGTGACCTTTGGTCTTTAGGTCTCCTCCTTTCCAAGCAAGCTTTTCTCTTCCCAAGCAACCTTTCACTCTCTCTAAAAAGATGACCTTTCAATTTTGTGTAGAAGAGATGAATGAACCCACATTCAACTAATCTCCAAATACTTATAATAAGACAAAACCCGAAATCACTATTCATCCCCCTTGTAAAAATAACCAAAATGCCCTTTTGGGTTGTCTTTTCATTTCCAAATGACCCGAGACCCAAAATTAACATCCAAATAGACTTTTCTAACTATTTCGAACCTTCCGGACGCAAAGACGCAGTTGAAATGACTATAAGGTCGATAGAAAATAAATTTCCTTTTTAATTTAATAAATTAGTCCCGACACGTCCCATATCGCGTCTGACTAAAAATTCAAATTACCGAATTTATATCATACCGTCATATCAATGACATCACATTCATATATTACCTAAATATCTTTAAGTAATATTCAGAATCATCCATTTTAACATCCACAATTCGGATAAAACCCAAATGAATTAATTTATAATAAGATCTAATTAATCCATTAATGTAAAATATAACCCATTTTAAAACTCATTAAAATTACGGGGTATTACAGAATCATATCGTTATAAGGATTCGTCACAACTGTAGACATACAATTGCACTCCGTACTCTCACTACTCTTCCAAAGGGTCCTAAGCCTTGCGTCCCAACTAAGCGCACTAACAAACTCTAAATGGAACTCCCATTCATAATGAGGATTCTCACTATTTCTATACACCACTCCAACGCATACATATATGTTTTCCCAAATTATTCCAAGAAGTCCCCATAATCATAACATGTGAGAAACCCCTTATATGTCTCCAAAACATATCTCTTACATCATAAAAGAAGGTCCTGAATAAATAAACCCAACCATAAAGGGTTAGAAATCATTCTAGAAAAACTCCTCAAACCACCCTGTTTCTGAATCGATTCGGCCTGGTCCGAATCGATTCGGTCTCAAGGGCGAATTGATTCACTCCAACTGCGAATCGATTTGATCCTAAGGACCTGGCACTCTGTCTCCAGCCGAATCGATTCGCCTTGGGTACGAATCGATTTGGTTATGCAGACCTGCCACTTTTGCCTAAGCCGAATCGATTCGCTTATGGGGCGAATCGATTCGGGTCTGCAGAACTTGAAGGGTTCTTCTTCTTCATTAAACCCACGAATTCTAAACCCTAAAATTTCACTCCTAACCCCTAAACCTTCATCACAACATGATTCTAAGCCAATAAATCAACCCAAATCTGATCCCAACCATTTCTACACCATTTAAACCCATATACAAACATCGATTTCAAGATTTAGACCCAAAAATCTAGGTTTTGATATTATACCCAAAAATCCATTTCTTTTATTCACAAATTATGAAATGAAATACAAAAATGAAATATTTAGCAAGATTAAACACTTGCCTTGGATTTGTAGAGGTTGAATCGTCCCCGAGATCGCATTTTGGCCGGAGTTCCCAAGCTTTTTCTCCTCTCTCTCTTCCTTTCTTCTTCTTCCTCTCTTTTTTTCTCTTTTCTTTCTATTTCTCTCTTCTCATAATTGAGAAGGCTTGATCCGTAGGCCTTTAAATCTCTTAAAACAATAAACCCAGTTTTAAATGTTAATACACACTTTAAATGACTCGTTTACTCCAATTCGAGCCAAACTAACTTAAAAATATTCCGGAACTGAAATAAAACCCAATGACAATCATTTCGACTATCTCGACCCTTCCGGAACCAATGGTACACTCAAAATCATCATCCGACATACTTTAAAATGTCCTCAGTTTTTGGACTTCAATTTCCAAATTCTAAAATTCTTCGATTTAAATAAATTTTATTTTTCCCAAAATTTAATTTTTCAGTCCCAAAAATCGTGGGGTGTTACACTCTCCCCCCTTACAAGAATTTCGCCCGTGAAATTTACGATATGACTAGGACCTCAATCTTATCGAGTCCTTACATCTACCCTCTAGATAACTATCACATCGAACTATATGGATTTTATAATCAAACTAGCTACCCAGGGCGCCTATACACCCCGTACGTCGAGCGCAACTCGTACCTTAATAACTCGGCACCACTAGTCTCAAATCGTAAAACAATAACCCGGCTCTACAAGCCTCAAATCAGGATATAACTCTCAACCATATAATCTATAGCAACACTTTAAATATGTATAAAATTTTGAAAATTCCCAATGGTTGAACTCTTCTCAAATCCTGATGCTAGCTACCTTCGTGCGGGGGAGGTCTCATAAGCGAAATCCAAACAAGGAACCCTCATAATACACTACTGTGTAACTATGTCTGGGATTGAGATCAGTTGAACCAGGGTTAAGTTTTTTTTTTTATAAAAGATTTTCACATTTTAGATATTTCCCGAAGGCCTATGTAACAATAAAATATAAAATAATTCCATGTCTCTCGACACGCCAATCAAACACCTTATGTTTAGAACACAAGGCCTCCACAAACAAAATACTCTAACTAGTACCTAATTCTCAAAACTAGCACAACTATGAGCTAAATTTTTCGCTCAACATGAATCTACTAAGGTTTGAACCTCCTCAGTTATACTAATCCCTTACATCACATCAGCACCTTTCCACAAGATAAGTTCTTCCCTCAATGGAACACTAAAATTTCCTGCCCTAGCCTATCCATAACCCATTAACCTTAACAATTCACACTCGCGAAAATCAATAGAGTAACTCGCCACTACCTCATCACAAGACGGTTTAATATCCCAACAGATGTGGTATAAATACCACACTTTCTCACTCCTTCCCAAGGCCTAATTCTCCTCAAAGAAATATCTTCCTCATAAATCCTTGCTAACCATCCCGAAGGACAAGACGCTATTGCGACTACCAGAAACTCCCTCAGTCCTACTCAATGAACCCAAAAACTTTAAATTTCTCACTCCCTCTTCCCAGAAGGCAACATTCCCGATATTGGGACAACTCCACACACCTCACATCGGTAAAATTCACCAACACTAGGTTTCCTAACAAATGTTGAAGAATTTCTCAATCTAAACCTACCAAGGGCTCCCTACTCTCTCCTCATCAGTACTTACCTTATAGATCATGAAACTCTCCTTCTTATCTCTACCTGAATCATGGAAAAAAAATACCTCAAATCAAAACGTCCCCAAAATCTGTTATGGGTATTACATCTCTCATCTTGCCCCTTCCTAACCGACTTATTCTTGGCGACGTCGGAGACGAAAGCAACTGTGTCAGAACGTCATTCAAATGAGTACACCTCGCAAAAGAACATAAATTTAGTGAATACAACAATCCTACAAGTAGGGTTTTATATCAAGAACATCAATGGAAGAACGCAGAAAACCTGCACAGATCCTAAGGACTCTAGAACCTGATGCTCTGATACCATCTGTGACAACCCGCCCAAAATAATAACTGGTGGCCATCCCTATACTACTTTAAATCGGGAATCTCATATTGCTCAGTCTCAAGATCAACTGACAATACTAAATAGTATACGGCTAACTACCTGTAATACCCCGTATTTTTTGTGATATTTATTTTTGGTATTAATTGAATTAAGTGTGTATTAATTGGAAATTAATCCGGATAAAAATATTAACGATATGTGAGTTAGTATTTGATTATAATGTGTAATATTGGAAATATTGAAATTGTCGCGAGATTGAAATACGACAATTTGGGAAATTTTGTTGAGACGCGTGTGACTGCCGCGTCAGGAATGTATTAATTTAATTAAAAAGTGAATTTTATTTCTATTAACCGTATGGTCATTTTGAGTGCGCCAATGTGTCCGAAAGGGTCGAAATAGTCAGAAAACACTAGCCGGGGGTTAAGTTTGGATCCCGGGGCATTATTGGGCCATACCGCTAACTTATAGGGGCATTTCGGTAATTTCGGAAATTGGGTAATTAAAACCCACGAAAATTAGAGTTAGAAATCTGACTTAGTCTCAACCCACTAAGCCATTTCCAACCCCAATTTAGGTAGTGGGATACGGGGAGAGGTTTAGAAACCTTAAAACTTGGCAAAAACCAACCCCACCTCCATTATCACCTTGAGAAGAACCTTGAGAAGAACTTGTAGAGAGAGAGAGGAAGAGGATAATTCTGCAGAGAGAGAGAGAGAGAGAGGACAGATTCAACCTTCAAATTCAACCTCAAATTCAGAGAAAGATTAAGGCAAGTGGTTTAATTCCAGTTGATTCAATGCTATGCTTTCCATGTTTAGGAATTATCGAATTTATCTTGGAAGATGATATAGACCCATGAATTGGAAGTTTAAAACTATGAATTATGTTAGGGACTGCATGTAGTAACAATCTGGACGAATTATGAATTCAAAATTATGACCCTTGATGATTTAAAAACGGATTTAAGAAGAGGTTTATTAATGTTCTTGAAAGAATTAGAAAACTAGGGTTCTTGATGAAGATTGATCCATGTATAGACTTTGGTTGATGAATTATTGGTTTTAGAATGTTATTAATGTTGTAGGATGGTTGTATGATGATACTATAACGTTATATTAGAAATTCATGCATTAAAAGTATGTTTTGGGATGATTTGAAAACTGCAAAACGAAGTAGTCCGTAGCCATACCTGGTGCATTCGATCGATCGATGTTCATCAGTCGATCGATCGACTACCATCGATCGATCGAAGGAAAAGGTCGATCGGTCGACCTTCCCAGAATGAGTAAAGTTTTTCCCTATTTAAATTTTAATAATGTTAACCCTTGGATAATATTGTTGGAGACCGTATGAATACCCTTAACCTTAAGGAAGACCAGTAGGCATGGTTATGAAATTTGGACCTTAATTAGAATTCAATTTGAGGAATTATTCTAAACTAATGAAATTCGATAAGTGAGATAATTTTTGGGTTAATAGTGTAAATTCGAATAATTCGATGAAATGAGGTTTGGGGCAGAAGTAAGGACCTTAGGAATAAAGATGTTATACGTGGGAATAATAGGAACTTAATAATCTATTTTAGATAGGTTTTAAGTATAAGAAACTACGACGTGAGACGTGTCGACAGTTTAACTTCT
Source organism: Sambucus nigra (assembly GCA_949130495.1). Classification (NCBI taxonomy): domain Eukaryota; kingdom Viridiplantae; phylum Streptophyta; class Magnoliopsida; order Dipsacales; family Adoxaceae; genus Sambucus; species Sambucus nigra. The sequence goes on along the minus strand of OX422219.1, from coordinate 314,927,893 downwards.
ATAGTATCGGGAGACGTAAAATATACAAATTTGGAATAATGATATAAAGATGTAGAGTATACCTTTATTAATATTGAAATATCTAAGATGTGTGAATGCTTAGCATATAATTTTATGTGTATGACATACCTACCATACTTGCTATCACGGGAGGTTTACGTTCGCTTAGGGCCTTCTTATCCTTGTGTTGCCCGGATTTAGATTGGTACCTCGATGAACATAGGTCAGAGAAGGACTTATTGGGATGTTAATAAGTCTGCTGATCGTGGGAGCGTAGGTATGTACGTGACCCATGTGATGTGATTGTGTTCGCCTCCATTGTTTGTGATGTTGTTATCTGAGAACGATTCATGAGAGATTCGGAATGCGTGATCCTTATGTACGTGATGTACCAGGATAGATAGCTGAGTATGTGTGCACCGCAGCTTATTCTCGGGGTGCTTGTATTGTATATTTATGATGCGAATAATATACGGTTAAATAAAAAAGGAATTTTCTATGTTAAATTGTGTGTATAGTTATTGTAACATTATGAAAAGATAAAAGGGGACAGATATCAATAAATGGCTTTGTTAATAATTAGGAATCCGAGAATTAAAGTAGAACTCTCTATTTAATTGTTAAGGTTGAAATTAAACGTGAACCGAGTATAAGTGTTAGAAACTCTTTGGAACTAGATAGTTATGAGAAAACACATGAATGGGTACAGGAACGTTAGGAGTGCACAGTTAGACGAGAGGTGAGTATTTCATGTGAGAGCACGTCCTAACATGTATCTTGCATTTATTGTTTTAAATGTTATTAAAGCACTTGCTGTTTTCAAAATACTCTCCACTTTCGGGCTCTGACCCGTTTACTTTCAAATCTATTTTTTTTGTAAAAACCATTTTAGGTGCCCAGCCACAAGGACACCATGCTTAGAATCCTCATTCAGGTGACGAGCTGTAGCTGTTTGTGGAAGTTACAGGACTTTGATTATAGACGCTTCATATATCTTGACTCTATATTCAGCATTTATCAGTTGTAGGGCATGTCGCCCATTTCTTTTAGAGATATTTCATTTATTTCAGTTATTTCAGTTATTCAGACTTCGAGCATGTAATTTATTTAGGTTTCAGACTTGTCATATTATTTCTAGTTGTGAGATTGTTGTGAGGAGTTTTTCCTCCGGACTTATTACTATTTGTGGTTATTTCATTACTTCGTTATGGTGAATGGATTTGTGTTATTCTTCCATTATTCTTTTTGCATGATAATCAGACTTAACTTAAAATTTGGCAACTTACTTTTTAAATACTAGGTGGTTAGTAACCTTTAAAATGTTTTCGACAGTGATGATATTAACTGAACCAACTTGACATTTTGTATTGCTTTAATAAAGGAGTAGCTACCCGGTATTTAATTAGTCGGGGTGTCACACTACCCAAAAATATTCAAAGCAGATGCCAAAAATTAAATAAAACCTGCAACAGACAACAAACCAACACTAACGACTACTAACAAAAGCAGTATGCACAAATATGATGATGCAAGAAAGTGCTAGTATAACGTGAAGTGAGTATATACAATTAATGTACCCGAAAAAGCTGTCGGGTCATAGCTAATACAACATCATAAAGAGGAAACATAAACATCCATAAATATCCCTTGGGTGAAAACCCGATATACAACATGAATCCTACCTAGAGTTTTAAAAGAAGTAGGAAGCGACTAAATTCTGAAACCCGCCACAGTTTGCAACTGATATGGCTCCCAAGACTCTGGATAGAAGGGCATCCGACATCCATGCGGTAGGACACCTGTAGTAATTTATATATATATATAACAGAAGGGAAATATAAACGGGTCAGAGCCCGAGTGTAAAAATTTTTAGCAAGTGTGTTAACCATGCATAATAAATATAAATGCACTTATTTCATAATTAAAGTGGAATCGCCCTCTCGTGAAACCCAAAATCACCTCTCATCTAATAGCGCGCACCTATTCGCATACTGAAATCTTAATTGAGTTACCCCGCCTATAAGGAAAACCTAACTTACCATAGGCACAACCTATACCCACAAGACCTTCCCTACTAACACGACCCAAGAATCAAACCCATTCTAATCACACTTAATTATTTTTACAAACATATATGCCATACTAGGCATTATAAATTCCAATTTAATTTAATCATTTATCCAATTTTATTACTTCACATATTAACATTAAACTTCAATTTAAGAGTTTATTCTCTAAGTAACATGCACAATTTAATAAGGACAAAACTTCTCTCTACTCTCAACATTGTACTACGTTTTGTGCGTGGGGTGTCTCACAACGCGAAATCCAAACAAGGAACCCCCAAAATACACTACTTCTTGACAATGTCGATCCGAGAGGTCCATTATGTCATACACACAATTTTACTACTATATGGTTTTCCAACTAAGAGAAATCCCCAAGTCTCAAAAAACTATCCTTGGGTTGATATAACCGAAATATTCCTTAAATGCGATACATCAACCCCAAATAATCCGGTACACCATAATCATCCAAGATGTACACCATAGAACCTTTATATCCTTCCACCTATAGGATATGTATAAGTATATATGCATTCACACTAAATATATATATATGTATACCATCATTCATACCCATAGCCAAGTGTACATACTACATATGATATACAAGGTCCATGCACATAATATACCCGGCTATATATATCGCCGATAAACTGCACCATGTTATCATCTTCCCAGCACCTGACTCACGTAGCAATACTGGGGACAACCTGGCGGGGCTAAACGACACCCATCCTCGTGATAAACTCACGCACACAACATCTCGGGAAGCGGTCATAGCTCCTAACTGTCAATGAGACGAAACATACCCACCACGTCTCATTCCAAAAATGTAAATCACATCATAACACACTCGACGACTATAATCTGGGGAATATCTACACTCTGCTCCTCGAGCTAGAGTGTTCACCCTCATCGCGCGCAACTTCCCAATGATAGCATGAGCGGGGTATGCTTAACCACATAAGTATATATATCATTCACATGCACAATATATATACATCCATATGATCCCATCATATAATTAAACCATCACATACAGTTTAGATATTCACAACATGAGTATGCACATATATCCATATCTATAAAATTATATATATATATATATATATACACACAATTTCTCGTCCGTACGTATAAGATTTGTAAACTCGGCTATAAGTATACATAATCCTCAATATACTAGCCGTCATCCCAAACACATTATATTACCCCAATATGTGAATATGATCCACAGTGGAGTCATATTCATTCATTGCTCCTATGATATGAATAGTCTTCCAACATATGTATATATATCCCACATTAAGTTTATCACCCCAAAGTTTAATGTATATATATTAATCGCTACAAATCCCAACTAAAGGTATACCCATAACCTATAGTATTCAACCCCAAATCTTAATCCTCAATTCAATTCAAGATCCACTAAAGTATTAGTATCCCAATTGTTATGCACATAATTGATAAGCCTCAAACTTTATCTTACATTTATCTTATGATCTCCTCAAATCTTGGGACACCCTAGGATAAATCGTACATGGATATATATAACAATTATCCCGACTAGATTTGCAACACCATTTTTCTAGTTGATAGCCTAAACCAACTATTCTCAAAGTTTTGCCTACGGTTCAGTCGTTCTAATGAACCCCAAATCTTATTACATTACATTTTATTCCTTAAGTTAAACCTTACTAAGGATGTGTGAAAACTCTATCTCATTAGTCCCCAACCATATCTTAACTAGAATCCTATCGCTATAAGGATTCGTCACAACTGTAGACATACAATTGCACTCCGTACTATCACTACTCTTCCAAAGGGTCCTAAGCCTTGCGTCCTAACTAAGCGCACTTACAACCTCTAAATGGAACTCCCATTCCTAATGAGGATTCTCACTATCTCTATACACCCCTCCAGCGCATACATATATGTTTTCCCAAATTATTCCAACCAGTCCCCATAATCATAACATGTGAGAAGCCCCTTATATGTCTCCAAAACATGTCTCTTACATCATAAAAGAAGGTCCTGAATAAATAAACCCAACCAGAAAGGGTTAGAAATCATTCTAGAAAAACTCCTGAAACATCCCTGTTTCCGAATCGATTCGGCCTGGCCCGAATCGATTCGGTCTCAAGGGAGAATCGATTCACTCCAACTACGAATCGATCCGGTTATGCAGACCTGCCATTTTTGCCTAAGCCGAATCGATTCGCTTAAGGGGCGAATCGATTCGGGTCTGCAGAACATGAAGGGTTCTTCTTCTTCATTAAACACACGAATTCTAAACCCTAAAATTTCACTCCTAACCACTAAACCTTCACCACAACATGATTTCAAGCCAATAAATCAACCCAAATATGATCCCAACCATTTCTACACCATTTAAACCCATATACAAACATCGATTTCAAGATTTGGACCCAAAAATCTAAGTATTGATATTATACCCAAAAATCCATTTCTTTTATCCACAAATTATGAAATGAAATACACAAATGAAATATTTAGCAAGATTAAACACTTGCCTTGGATTTGAATAGGTTGAATCATCCCCGAGATCGCATTTTGGCCAGAGTTCCCAAGCTTTTTCTCCTCTCTCTCTCTTCCTTTCTTCTTCATCCTTTCTTCTTTTCTCTTTTCTTTCTATTTCTCTCTTCTCACAATTGAGAAGGCTTGATCCGTAAGCCTTCAAATCCCTTAAAATAATAAACCCAGTTTTAAATGTTAATACACACTTTAAATGACTCGTTTACTCCAATTTGAGCCAAACTAACTTAAAAATATTCCAGAACCCAAATAAAACCCAATGACAATCATTTCGACTATCTCGACCCTTCCGGAACCAATGGTACACTCAAAATCATCATCTAACATACTTTAAAACGTCCTCAAGTTTTGGACTTCAATTTCCAAATTCTAAAATTCTCCGATTTAAATAAATTTTATTTTCCCCATTATTTAATTTTTCAGTCCCAAAAATCGTGGGGTGTTACATGCATTGCTTTTGAAAGAACACCATGGGAAAATATTGAAATTCAGAGAAAAAAATTGTGTAAAGATAAGGTATTTAGAGGGGAGTAATGCTTTGAAACCAAAAACAAAAATAAATAAATTTTCTCATAAACTAAATATTATAGAAACCCAAATCTTTCCACATGAACTAATTATGAAATAAACCAAAGTACAAATAAAAAGAAAATTTTCTTAAATCAAATATTCATTTGTAATAAGATTAAAAGTAACACACCTAAAAAAGTAGCGTGGATCTATTTGTAACACGTAACTATTTAATGTTCACGTTTATAGATCTATATAAAATCGAGATAGAGATAGCGTCTACTATACTTGGGAAATCAAGAAAAAAATATGTCAGATCTACAAAATAAAACTACAAATAAACAAACAACCAACCCTAAAAATCGAGAGAGAACATCTACTATACCTGAAAAATCAAACCAAAAAAATGTCAGATCTACAAAATAAAACTACAAATGAACAAATAATGAACCCTAAAAATGTTTTATTCAGAGTTGTAGAGGTTGAAACCATCAATGAGAAAGGATAAAAATACCCAAAAATTAGGGTTTAGAAGACGTAAATTCAACCAAAAAACTTAATGTGAGTAAGAGAGAAGGAATACCTCATGATGAAAAGAAGACAGGGTAGCGAGAAAGAGAGAGAGCAGCGATAGACAGAGGAAAGGAGCAGGCATACCTCATGTTCGTAAATTGTACCCTAGAAGGAGAGAGAGAGAACGATGAATTTGGGGGGTGAATATTTGAGATTGTTTAGTTAAATTACTAATTTAACCCTTGTTTTGAATTAAAGTAGGAGAGGGAGTGAGGTAAAAGAGGGGGAAATCAAAAATAAAGGGGAAAAGAGTAAAATGGAATAAATCAATCTCAACCCTTAATTTCTAGCTGTGGTGGCTTCATCACAACCCCTACTTAGCTTATCCCACTTATGGAATAGTGTCACAATTCTTCTCCTTATTATATAGATAATATCTATACACATCAAGTATATCCATACTTATATATCACACACTATATAAGTATGTTAACGATCCCTCAGAGCTATAACTCAATGGATGCAATCTCTAGAATGGTATCATCTTCTAGGGAATACACACATCACCCTGATTACCACCGGTCATGATCTCACATCGACCTGATAAAAAATATAAAACAGATGTCTAGGAAGCGGCCATAGTTCCTCACCTGAAATTGAGACGAATCATACCCAAGATATCTCAACCATGATAAAGAGCCACACTGCTTAAATAACTGGACACTGTGACCTGGGGCCTATACTCTTCCTGCATTTACTAGCCAGGGGATTCACCCACATTGCACAACTTTCCATAATAGCACTAGAGGAGTATGTTCCACACAAATATATCATTAACACAGAGATACATTTATAATCATATATATATATATATATATATATATCAAGGTTCTAAAAAACGCGGGGCGTGATCGAGGCATGGAGGCCAAGCCTTAAGCCTTAGAAGCCTAGGTGGGCCTTAGGCGTAAAAAGGCGTGAAAAGGCGTTTAGGCCTTCTTAATATATTTTAATATTTTTTAACCATAACAAGGCTATTAAAATACTAAAATTGTACATATCATAAAAATATGTCTGAATATATGCAAATTAAAATACTATTTGATTATTTTGAATGAGATAATGGTCCGGTTTGTAAAAAAATTCTTTAAAAGGCGATATCGTTTCAGTAAAGCATTGTTGTTTTTAAAAAAAAGTGCGTCGTAAGGATTTTACCAAGAATAAGGTGTGAAAAGCGTAAGGCGGGGCGTTTCTCCCAAGCCTCAAGCCTAGGTGGGCATAGGCGAAGCCTAGGCGGGTTTTTTAGAACAATGTATATATATATATATATATATATATATATATATATATATAATAGGAGGAGGGACTTTTTGTCCTCCCCAATTAATGGCTGAGATCAAAAGTTGATAAGTTTGGTCTTTATCAACTGACAGTTTAGATTAAATCTAAAGAAATTGAATCTAATGGTCCATGTTGGTACCGTCGCTTCTCTTTAGATCTATTGATTTGAAGGGTAGGTGTGAGCACAAGGCTCAAGAAAAGTCTAAAGTATCATATTTGTCAATTTGCACGTCTCTCACTAAAACCCACTTTACCACTTTACTTTCAAATCTCTTAGTTGCCATAACAACTACCCAGAGGTTCATCTCCTTTCTCCTCTGACACTGTTATTTTCTTAGGGCTCATTTGTTAATTGTTGTTACCATCATATCTGTTAATTTTTCATTGCTGATAATTTTTCATTACCATCACTGTTAACAATGCACGTCTCTCTAATTTCAAGACCAGCAACAAGCCACGTAATAAAGCAATTGTTTTCTTTTGTATGTTTTTTTCCTCTTCATTTCTCCATAGAAGGCATTATTTTCATTTTTTCTTTTGTTTTTCCATTTCAATTTTTTTTGCAGATCTAACATGCCACATAGGGGTGAACAAGACACAAGCAAGAGTCGGTAGAAAGAGGGCGGACAAGCCTCAAATGGACCACCGAAAAAAAACTCATGAGGAAAACCTGTACAATCCAACATCGAACACAACACTAAGAGGTAAACAAAACAAAATCGAAAAGGTCCAGGCAAAATCGACAAGATTGCAGGCAATGAAAGAACCATGAGACCAATCTTGTGAACAAAAAACAACCCATCGAAGATTTGTTAGATCTGCCGCGATTCTTTGATTTTTGGGTTTTTTAGATCCATCTTTTGAGGTGATCAAACTTTTGGTTTTGCAAAGTTTTACATTTATATGTGTATTTTTTAGATCTGTGTTTGGATGTGTGTATTTTAGTTTTTTATGGTTGATATCTAAAGACCCATTAAAATGAAAGACAAATCTCATCTTGGATCTTTATCCTCTCACATATCTCTTATTTTTTCTTCTTTTAGTTTTTTACTTCTAGCCGATCTAATATTTTTTTTGTTACGGTTGCCAGTACTTCTACAGCTTTATGACTGGTAAGATTTTTTGGGCATCTGGTCATTCATTCGGGTAAATGATATTTCAAGATTTGTTCCGACACGGTTGTTTATGTTTCAGGTATAATATTTCATTTTCTTGGGGTTAATATGTAGGTGACTTTTAACTTTCTTGGTGTATGATATTTTTTCTGTAAACATTAAATCTAGCAAACTTTGGTTCGAAGTTTTATTGGTCAGGTCATTTGGGTGGTTCAATCCCTCTGTAATGGAAGCAGAGGAGCCTGTGGAAATGGAAGTATATATATAGTTTACAGGATTTGGTAAAGGATGTGGTACAGGATTTGGTATATATTTTCTTTAACTGATGTGGTAAAGGATCTCCTGAGTCATTAAAACAACACTGATTTGTAGCTTTAAGAATTCTGTTGAGCTACATAGTTTATATAGATTAACTTCAAAAGGAACTTTGTACTTCACAGTTTATTTTTCTACAGAACACATAAAGTGAAAAATACTTGGCTATTAAGATTGAAGTGAAGGAATCTGGGTCTGATTATATGAATGAAGATACAAACCTTTTGTTCTTTTTTTGTTTGGTTATCTGTTTGTAACGATTTTTTTTGTACACATACCTGTTTATATAATATTTGATATTTGTTTTCATTATTTTATTTTTAATTTGATTGCTTTTCAACAGTGGTCCCTTTCGGTGGTGAGGGGTGTAGATGAATCTGAGCGGTGGTTGTTGGGTCGAGATTGCCAAACAGGGTGGGGATTTCTTTCAATCGTGGCTTCTACTGGGTTGTTGATTTGAGGGTGGCGGTTCCGACAGACTATTTAACAAAGGAGGTTCTGATCTTTCTGAAAATCAATACCCCCACTGTCTTTGACCAAGCCACTTTACTTTTTTAAGACCTCCTCATTCTGCGAGAATCGTACTTCCATCACAAAAATCTGTAACTTCCATAAAAAAAATCAGGAAATGAGGTGGTGTAAGATTGGTACTTTAATTTGAAAACGTTCACCCTTTGAAAGTGTGTATGTGTCTGAAAACCATTCATATGTTTGTTTCCTGTTTATTTTTCTAGGTATATATTTTCTATTTTGTTTGTACTTGGTATATATTTTTTTCTTCAATTTCAAGCCCTATTTGTGCTCTGCAAAGACCAATATATTGCGTTTGGGGTATGTCATATTTGGTTCACAATTTCAATCATTATCTTTTTTACGTAAGCAACTTATAACATAGCATAACAAACTTTTTGTTTCTTCGTGCCATCTAAACAACTATCCTTTTTTTTATATATACAAATGTTTCATAAAAAAATATAATGAACTTTTTTTTAATTTTCACTTCAAATAATTTTCGCAAAACGTTTTATAAAAAACGTTTAATAATGTTACAAAACACTTTATAAAAAATTATTAACAATTATAATCAATTTTTTAAGAAACATTTTATAAAATGTAATAATTTTTTTTTCATAACCAGTCTTTTTATTTATAAAATATAATTAATAAGAAGTTATTAAAAACTGCTTTATAAAAACATGGATAATAATATTTATATACAAAATAAATTATTTCTAAAAAATAAATTATTTATGAAATTAAATTCAAAATAAAGTGATAAAAAGCTATCTTCCAAAAAAATATTCATAAAACGGTTTTTTATTTATAAAAAGGTACTTTATAAGAAAAAAAATATTTCTAAAAATGTCGCTTCATAAAGAAAATGTCTTATAAAAAATTAATTTTCGTATCTATAAAAAAATGTCGTTTTGAAAAAATAGTTCTATTACAACTTTTTTTTGAAACGTCATTTTATGCCAATTTGGATCAGTTTGGTGTCATTCATGTCAGGTTATCGTTTTTTTCGTGTTGTATTATGCTATCGCATGTCTTATTTGACAAACCTAATCACTATTATGAAACATTAAGAACGTTTTTTACAACCGTCGGACATTAAGTTATAATGATCTTAAATAAAAAAGTGGTATGTAATTAATATAATAAAAAATAAAAAAATATACAAAAATTGTCATGATAAAAACAATTAAGAACATGAACTAATTAATCATAATGATATATTGTTAATGATAGGTCGCTAATAGAAATACATAGGGGTAAGATTATGTGCGTATCATTGGCACGAGCACAAATTTATCACGAGGACAAAATTTTCACCGTGCCATTGGCATGAGTACAAAATATCACGCGAATAAATTTATAGTCGTGCCATCGGCACGGGTACATCCTAGTATATATATATAAGATCAAAAGATGATGTCACTTGTGGGGTTTCTCCATTGATGGTTGAGATTGAATGTGGAGGTTTTGAATCTAATGGATGAAAATCGTTCAAACATAAATGGTTGGGATTAAGCATTGAGGCGCGGACAGCTTCACATTGGGACTCACAATCATAGAGTTGGCTGAAGTACAACCTAAAATATGGTCTTTCTCCATATCTTCACTTCACTTCACACCATACGCTCCAAAACCTAAAAGGCAGAGTTGCAGAAGAAAGACGGAGGTGAAGTTGCATGAGTTGTCCTTAAGATGGAGTTCCATTTTTTTGTTAACTGCATTTATGGGGATATGGTTGAATGAGTTTGTGTGAACTGGGTTTTCTTAACTGTGTTTATGGGTTTTCTTTTGAGTTTACACCATCATTAAAATATGGTTGTGTTTCTTTCTTCCAAATCTGATATTATGTATGGGTTTTTGTAACTATGTGTATGGGTTTTTGTAACCGATATTGTGCTTCTTTTGAGTTTACATCATCATTAAAATAGTAGAGTTGACTTATGGGTTTACCCAAAATGGGTATTCTTAACTTCTATTATGTATGGGTTTTTGTAACTGCGTCTTCTTTTGGGTTACCCAATTTGAGTTTACACCGTCATACACGAACTAGGTCTTAAATTATGGTTGAGTTTACACCATCATTACATGATTGCAACTCTGGAAATGATTACAACTTTACCCTTTCCATCCATCTCTCCCTTTATCAACTCTGGATCGCACATCATTACACGATTGCAACTCCAGATCACTTTATCAATGAGAGCAGTACTCCCTTTCCGTCCATCCCTCCCAACGATTGCAATGTCCAGGATGCATATCACTTAATAGAGGTGTGATATCAAGTTACCCCTTTTCATTCAAGATATATAGGCGATTGGTGATACATACACCCTTTCATTTACATCTCAGGCAACCCCATGCTATGGATCGGTTGACAGAGGTGCGATCTCAGGTTCTAACGATCTCCGTCAATGATCTCAGATTAACGATCTATGGTAATGATCTGTGGCAACTATACGAACATCGATCTCTATCAAGGATATTTTTTTAGTACGCCTTCTCATCATTTTTTTGGTTATACCCCTTCTCGGCATCATTTTTCACTTTCCCTTTGTTGGGTTTTTTTTAAACGAACAGCATTGACTTTTTTTTAAACCTAGATCTATTTTTGGGTTTTATTAAACAATAATGTTTTTTTTATGGGAAGTAACATCTTCCATTAACAACATGTGCATATCAAATATATTACAAAGAATCAACATGTATGTTCTTGGCCTACTTATACCATAGAAAGTCATCTTCGATTAACAACCTATATGTATTTTGCTTTACCTGAGCCTGATTAGGGGAATCATTGTCTGTAAATAATGAATGGTCTCTTTGTTCATTCTTCCAAGAATTCTTGTGTACTTCAGCTGATGAACCATTGTTCATTCTTCCAATAATATTTGTTTTACTTCATTTTTGTTGTTACAAAAGTCCCGGCTCACGTCTCATTATTTCCTATCATACAGTTTCTTTTTCAAGTTCAGGCATTTGGTAAAAGGCCTACTAAGGTATACATGTTTTTTTTTGGTTATACAAAGTGTTTTTTTTTCATGTTTGACTTATGGTTTTTGAAGATTTATTGGATTATTGTTATTAAGATATAATGTTTGATAAAATGTTGAATGCAGGGTGTTTGTTTCAGTGTCTGTTAATATGGGCTCAATTTTTTATACCTGTTTGGTTAATGAGATGATAATATACATGTATTAAATGAGAATATGCCTATTTGATTTGAGAATGACCTAACATACCCGTTTAATTCATGAAAATGACTTAACATAGGCCCTTTCTAATCAATTTATATGACTTTTCGATTGTTTATACCCGTTTGATTAATGATTGGTTTTGATTTCATGGTTCAGTACAGTTTTAGTTTCTACAAAACAGATTCAGTTTTATTATTTATTAGTGCGTTTGTTTGTGTTTTAGTTTCTGATTTGATGGTCATTTTCATTTGTTTTTGGCAGGTTTATATTGATTTGTTTCGCCATGGAGGACATTACCGTATTCGGCATTGTATGCTATTTTTCATGGCCTTTATATCATGTTTTCATGGCCTTTATCTGATGTCATTACTTTAGTCATGAGCATTTGAAGCGCGAGTCATTTATATATATGTCTAATTTTAAACATCCTTGATATTTATGCATGAATTACGAAATATAGTAAAATAGACCGATTAATCCCTTTAGTCTATCACTTTGTTCTCGATATGAGGATTCGGGCAAACATAGTTGCCTCAAAATTTAGTAAGTTGGAATCTTTTTAACTTTTACATTTTCTTAGTTTTAAGATACAACCTTAAGTCTTAACTGATATAGCAGCCTTAACAAATATAGCAACCTCAAACGTTTGAACATGTTAATAATCTTATATACGTGTTTAAACATATATAACATTTATACATGTTATATCTGCTTAAACATATACTGGTATACCTGTGTGTAAACAATTTTTGAGTAATTTAACCCTTTCTTGATGTGTTTTTCATATTGTCGCACTAATATTTTGTTTTTCCAATTAATTTTTTCAGTAAAATTCCGACAACTCGAAACTATAAGGGAAGTTTTGTCCATTTGATGCCGTGATTTTTTTTAAAAAGTTTGTTCGTTCAAGTATCTTTTTGATGAATTTGATTGTGAATATGGTACGATTAGTTGTTACCCCTTAATCAGGTGGACAGTTCAATAAATAAAGTAGAATTGACACTTTGTTAATTTGAGGCACATTATGAATTTGATTGATAAATTTAGACTATTTGAACGTTGTTGGACTATTTGTTATTTGTTAAGCAAGGTGGTTAGTCGTATATGCGAAGGAGATCAGGCTAATTTTTTAAAAATTACATTTTATTTTGTTGGCAAATGAAATTTTTTTTCTTCTTGCAATTACTTATTTTAATTTTTTTTTTGTCGTTTTGCGATTACGTACTTTTAATTATTTCTTCATTTTGCGATTATCAGCGTTTCTTCAGGCACGGGCATACCCAAATATATATATATATATATATACACACACATATAAAATCCGGCTATTCATGCCTATTTCTTATGGTATTAGGCTATAATCCCAATTATTCCAATTCGTATTAATTTATCAGTATACACACAACTTATTTAAATCCCATAAGTATTCACTCACTTATGATACAATTATCATATAATTTCTCCCGCATATTAACTTATCACATCTAGCTAGTATTCTTGTTTCATCCGACTCACACATTTGGATTTTACTCACATATCATTGACACATACATTCTACACGCATAATGTATATATACCCTCCGAAATGACTTTCCCGAGTGTCATTCATCCCAAACACTCCTAAAATGTATAACCCGGATCTTATTCCAACTAGTCCGAGGTTTAAATAACACCCGATTAATCTTTTAGGGGCCCTCACTCTTTATTTAGGGTCCCTTATTATTTATCTCCAAAAGGAATTCTTCTCCAATCCTTTTAGTCCAAGGAACATTTCTCAAATTTAGTAGCCGTAAAAGAACCGAAGCAATGGCAAGAATAACGAACCAATTTGGTTCTTAAATAAAGGAATAGAACCGATGACTCCAAAAAATGAATCGATCTGGTGATTGAACTGAATCGCAATATATCGGTTCGTTATAATCAGTTCAGGAGTTTCCTCTTCTCCAACTCCAAAATTTATGGTTTCTAACATCACCAACCATAACTATAAACATCTACACGCTCATTTTACCCAACATGTCAATCTATTCATGGGATTCCTTAATTTAACTCTGGTTTGACCCTAACTTAGTTAAACTTAAATTTTATTCAACTCTTCCAATTTCTCATAAAAAAATACACCATAAACATGGATTTAAACTCATATTTCATATGGAGTTGTTATCAGCTCAATTTATATGAAATCATTTCCAAAAACCCCATTTTGATTCTATAATCCAAACCCAAAGAATCATATAGTTTTCACCGACTATAATATGAATAATAAACACACATAAATAGTTAAATAAAGTTAAACACGTGCGTCGTTGGATAAATCCGACGACATCGTGCCGGAATCCGTCGAAGCTTCACCGAAAATCTCCCTCTTCTTCTTCTTCTTCTTCTTCTTCTTCTTCCTTTGTTTCCTTATTTCTTTTCTTTCTTTCTCTCCTTACTTTTATCTTTCTCTCGTGACCTTATAAGGGAGAAATAAGGGTTATCCCCTTATTAAACCCAAAATTGACTCATATACACGAATGCAAGCCCCTACTGATCCAAAAAGTGTCTGAAATCCAAACGCTGGCTCCGGGTACTCTATTTTGACTATTTTACCCATTTGAGACCAACCGTGCACTCACAATCCCCATCCGAGTCACTTATTAAATATTCACCTTTTTAAACCCCAAACAACTCCGCATGTATTTTCCAAATAAAATATTATTACTTGTAACTTTTCCCAACCACAACATGGTATAAAATAATCTAACTTCATTTAATTATTCCCATAAGTAAATATAGTGCAGGTTAATATTAATCCAAAATTCTCTAATTAATATTTAACCCACGCTTCTAATTCTCTTTCACTTAAAATTCTCAAATCATTAAATTACACCAACTCATGTAATTTAAATATCCATAAAAGTATGGGGTATTACATACTCCCCCCCCCCCCCCCCCCCCGACAAGGGAATTTCATCCTCGAAATTCAGATAAAACGGGTACTAAGTCTTAGGATCTTTAACAACACAACATCCTCTAGTACACGAGATCTATCTCAAAATAACATAAGGGTTACTCTACTATACACCCACTAGCGATACCCACCTGTCTACATGCTTAATGACTATAACCCATCTTTACTGCAAGCTTGTTCAATTCTCTTCATACTGATATACTCTATCAGTCTTAAGGTCTCACCTCAATAACGTCACATTACACATTGTGCTTCTACTAACGACATTCGAGTAAGGCGAGCATATACATCCCTAGCTCTATCGCCTTAATACTAGTGGAAAGTCGCACATCACTAAGTACTAGCCTTTTATATCCATCCCAATAAAAAAAATCCCATCCTGAGAGAAACCATAAAAACATCTGACCACTCTGCCAGTCCTTCAAATCTCGATTTATGGCGACGTAACTCTTATGACACTAAAAAGTCACCCAAAAATAGTTTGTGGTTAATGCCCCTCTCGACAACGGATTCAGAATCACATTAGATCCAAAAGTCTCGTTATTCTCTCACCTCTAAATAACCATAGGGGGGTTAACAAGGCTTTCCATGAAAAAGCTCAAATGACACCATGTCTAAGGCAAATGGGTACGAGTTATTACACACAACTCTAACAATCAGTAATTTCTTTTCCCAATTACCGTACATTTATACTTCTCACCACTCGCATTATTCATCATTGTAAATGACCTCCCGTCTACTCATTGGTCTATAGGTTACACGACTTGCCCATATAAAATGTCATCCCCACAGCTTTTTGAAAATCCCTATATAAGGTGGGGTTCAAGGATCTCATTCTAATTCACAAAAATATTGGGTGGGACCTCACACTAGTGAAATCCTTCTTTACTAGATTGCCTATCTATTCCATCACTAGAATCCTCAGCTTGATACAAAATTTATGGTTGATCATCTCGAACCAACTTATTTCCATCTATGAGTGGTGCAATCGGAGACAATCTTATTATGTCTCACCTAACACCAATCCCCACTTATAACGTCTCACATTAAGTGGTTTTTTATAATCCTCTTCTTTACCCGGGGTATACTAAAAATCAAGGACCATGCACTTTTTACCACAATGCGCACTTCTGGGCCCTTTTAACTTTATAGACATCAACATTCTATTTACGCACAATACACCCTCAACATTCGACTGAGTAGGACTCCGCTTCACTTTCCCACAATAGTTGGATTTTCCTCTTCTCAAAAGATATCCTTTTAAATGGCTTCCCATAGCCTTTAAACTCATCTTGGACGTGCTACTCTCATTGCACACATATACTTGGATCATCGTCCTTCTCACACGACGTTCAATCCATCATTCCATTCCGTCTTTGTTTATAATTTCCCCATGGGCACATATTCCACACATCTATTCCCACATCCCTTTAACTCAAGAGATTGAAAATCAAACTAATGAGGGCGCCCATACACCCTATAATCCGTGCGTCTTAGCATAACACTGGAAACGTCACACACTTAACACACTTTCGCAAAATCGACCTCGTATTATCTACGTGACTATATGTATTCTCAATCACCCCATAAATCAAAATTTAATTCTCCTTAACATCGTTCCACCCTTCAACTCGTGCTGAGAAGAAAAATTTTCAATGCTCTCTCACGGCACTATCGGCTCCACTTATTATATCTCTCATCTCAGAGTATTTTCTCTACACTTCCATTGATTAATATTAAAAAATGATGCCCTAGCATCCATCAACGTCTATCTACTCATGACGTTTATCGAAGTCCATGCGTATCTCATCCCGCAATAACATCCGAATAAGCGGCTTGCCCCCAAATGCACTATCACTCAACATTGGCGATAATCAAATTCCATAAACTTCAAACACATACTTGGGACTCTCAAAAATCCTATCCCCAGACACATAAATATAAATCTCAACTCCTACGTCTCTAAAGGAGTGATATAACAATGCTCTCTCTCTCTCTCTATCACCAAGTCCTGAGCACTAAATATAATAACGAACTAAATCTCTCCGCTCGATAATAAACCTAATGAACCCCGAATCATATCGATAAAGTCCCTACACACCGGGATCAAATATATCGAGGCAACTATACTTTCCAAAGTCTCTAACATAATATATGAATGTGAGCTAGACCCTCTTTCAGGTGAGGCATCGCCAGAAAAACACATTCTACCCTGGAACATTAAACACGATAGCCTTGCAATATCATCGCACTATCGTTCTAACTAGTCTATAGTCAGGATAACATCATACTTATATAACACATCATTAAAACGAGTAATTCCAATAAAATATATTCTCACTAATTACACCCGCTCCCCCTGTGGATGAAACCAAAGATAACACCACTACATAACAGAAAATATATAAACATAATAATGTTATCGATAAAACCACTAAACTCGTCTCACGCTTGAATCTAGTTCTAATGAGAATGTCGTGACTCGCTCGTGTCATATAAATCATACCTCATTCACTCGAGGATAAAACTCATATCTGTACCTTCTCAATCGCCCTGGACGCTCAAATGGCTCCCAGACATAACAAGCTTGTCCGAACTGAGCCAAAAACTATCTTAATCATTAACCCTACTAGGCACCATACTCTTGTTCCTTTTATTAACTTCAGGAAAAATAAATGCAAGTGGTCCTACTCTCCACATAAAAATATCTTTATATAATTCCCTATTCCTGGTCATACTAACCGTATTACAGTTGTCCTTCTCTCGAACCCGCATAGCCTTCACAATGTTTGCTAACCCTGTTGTTCCCTTAGCTCCGCTAGCCCTAAGGAACACACTATTGACTTTAACTGAATCCACTGTCACTCGATATTAATTTATCTATCAGAATCATTTAAATGGGTACCCTAATAGGTCTCCCCATTGCGGTCTTTTTCTATCACCATTACATTGAGTCTTACTCCCTGTCTAAATTCTCCAACTCTTTTAGCTCCCTTCACAAAGAAGCCTTAATATCATCACCGACAAAAAAAATGACATTTTCACCATCTGCATCGACCGTCTAAGAATAATTTCCTTTAAGTGCTGGGAACTCCTCTCGTGAGTCCATCACCCACTTAAGGTCTCTTTTCTCCATTGTATCGACCTCATCGGGTACAAAGTTTGTTAGGCAAGGCCTCTGTCCGACCCTCTTGTGATAATTCATAATTTCATCCACACCTCTTCGTAAACAATTATTGAAGGAACTCACGGTCAAACTATACCTAAGATCCTTCAATTGGCATAATATTTCACTTTTCAAATGTGGTGACTGACTCCCACCACTATAACACTGCTCCCACAAGCTAAGAAATTTTTTTACCCCAAATTTTCACTTCTGGGTATACTACTCTCAGCTGTATGCCAAAGCCTATGGGTATCTTACATCCATTGGCTAACGTACACCATATCTACATTTACTAAAATTCCAACGTGTGATCCTCTCCAAAGACCCCTATGACTCTCTCCCACTCTAACCATGCTGGATAAGTCTAATTTGGCACCCCTTTCTACTATAGCGGTACTTGAAAATATATACTGCACCCTAGAAATCCCTACAGCCCCATCTTCTCGAGCAACAATATGGGTGACCTCGACTACAATCATCGTCCCAAAAATATTCTTCAACTCCAACTGAGCCCCACCTCCTAATGTTCTCCCAATGGCCCTCATATGTCGTCCTTCATTGTTCGGAATATTAAACACGCTCGAACACATATAAGATTCACTAAAATTATTCATTATAGCAGGAGAACAAAACCTCACCATTGGAATCAATAATCATAAGCATAGGGCTCTATATCAAATAGAAAGCAACACCGAAAATGTAATACGTCCGCACAGATTCCTAAGGACACTAGAAACTGATGCTCTGATACCATCTATAACACCCCACCTATTTTAATCCCGGCTGATCAATCATTTATCAAAATAAAATAGGATTCTCATAATGGATCATTCTCAGCATCACTGTCGAAAACAAAATTAATTACTAATAACCAATTAGGCTCGATGTCAAATTTTAAACTTTCTAATATTTTTAACATAAACACATAATAAGTCCCTACACACAATTAATATACACATTAATTGAATAAAAAAATAACCGTTAACTCGTGATAAAATATTATTACAACCATATTGAAAATGCGACAAATGAAATAAATCATAGAAGTTGGGCAGAAGCCCAAGTATAAATCACAATACCTACTATGTAGATCATAATTATATAAGCGTTTAAACAATCCCCGTCAGCATCCACAGCTGCTACAGCATCGTCTGACTTGAATTAATAAAATCATCCAGACGTCCCTCTGGCTGGACACCTAAGAGGTTTTTTTTTATAAATATTTTTGAAAGCGGGTCAGAGCCCAGATACTTTTGAAAATATTTAGAAAGTGTTTAAAGTACTTTAATATTTAAAATATGATATTCACCATATTTAAACTGGTGTCACACTCACATGAGATACTCTTCACCTCTCATCTAATAGTGCACACCTACCGCATGTATTTTAAACACCCTAGTTACGCTACTTAGCCTAACTAGCATCTCACCAAACATCTAAATAACCATACGCTATCTCATGGCCCGCGTATAATATTGTAAGCTTTCCCCGAGCTTAAGCACTATAATCTCACTTATAATTTATCCTTTTATAATAAATAACTTTCACTAGTTATTATACACTATTCACGTTTTAGTGTTATCTGTCTCGTATATAATATTCTCATCTCTCTCTCTTTCTCTCTCTCTCTCTCTTATATATATATATATATATATATATATATATATATATATATATATATATATATATATATATATATATATATATATATATATATATATATATATATATATATATATATATATATTATACTCTACACATCAAGTATATCCATACCTATATGTCACACACTAGATAAGTATAATAACCATCCCTCAAATCCATAACTCAATGGACGGAGACTCTAGAATGCTATCATCTTCTAGGGAATACACACATCATCATGGGTACCACTATTCGGTATCTCACACCAGCAAGATAAAAACATAACAAAGACGTATGGGAAGCGGCCATAGTTCCTCACCCGAAAGAGAGACGAATCATACCCAAGACGTCTCACCCATAATAAAGAGCCACACTGCATAAATAACTGGACACTACGACCTGGGGACTATAATCTTCCTGCATTCACTAGCGAGGGGATTCACCCATATTGCACAACTTTCCATGATAGCAATAGGGGGTATGTTCCACCAAAATATATCATTCACACACATATATATTTATAATCATGTCATATGTATATATATACTCTCTCTCTCTCTCTCTCTCTATATATATATATATATATATATATATGTATATAAGATAGGGATGTTTTTGAAAATGTACACATTTTCAACAGTGCGGATGAGTGCCACCTCAAAAGACATTTTTCCAAAATTAAGGTCGGAGATTAATGACACATCTTACACATTTTGAATTATCGAATTTCATTTTCCCACCCAAATATTTATTCTCACTACCTCGGTAACCCCCCTCTCTCATTTTTTTCTTACGCTTGTCAACCCCATTTGAACCCTCACGACATCCAATGCACGCATCTCTCTTCTCTTTAATTTAAAATATATTCTCTCTATCACGCTTAAATCAAATCTCTTACTACCAAATACCCTTACCATAACTTTTCCACCTACATCCTCGGGTCGTGATAAATCATCCTCTTCATCATCGGTTCATCTCCTCCATACCTTCAACCCAGCCTCTCACTCTTAATCCACGGCGTTGGTTTTTTTATTTTACAATAGTTTGGTCAAATATGTCAATATTTCATATTTCACTAACACGATTTATGTGTTCACAGCTTTTTGTTGGACCTTTTTGGTTGATTGTATGATGGATTTCTCGATTTAAGAATGTTGGACTTTGACTTTTATGTTAATAATCTTACATCTCATTTATGTTTTTTTTATTAATTCTTCATCTGACACTCTCTTTCTTCCCCTTTTGATATTTTTCCTTTATTTGTTCTTTCTGCAGACACTTATGCATGGTATATGTTTGGATAAATGTGTGTATGAAAGTTTTAACTTTGTTTTTTGAATATTTTGGTTTTGAGGTTATTGCAACACTTAAATGACCACATTTTGTTTTGATTGAATTTGTTTCTAAACCCAAAATTTAATTATATTGAGTCTAGGTGAAGTCTTTAAATTTTTCCCAGTTCAAAGGAAGTTTTTTCATAGCCTGGTGATTTTGGCATTCCCCCCAAAACCTCCGCCTAGTGTCACCATAAGATAGAAAGGAACTGAATTTCTTTACCCAGGCACTGGATTTAGATCGGATTCAATCGTTCTGGATATAATAACCAAATTGTGATGAGTTTGGGTTTGGTAATTAGTTCCCTTTCCATAGCATCCATGTTGACTAAAAAGAACCAAGAGGAGAAAAATTGGTTTGGGTAAATAAATTCAGTGCCTTTTCAGTTTAGAGTAAACAATGTTGGGAAATTTACCCCAAATGTTACTCATTAGCTTACTAATAATTATTCTTCGTATTTAGATTATGTATCTAATGAAGATGTGGATGATGGAATTTTGCTTAGTAGATTTGAGAGAGTTTATACATGGGCATCACAATTTGATTAATGTTTGTGTACAAATTTATTTATGTCGGCATGAAGTTATCTTCTCTCTCTCAGAAGCCCTACAACCGTATTTGCCTTTGGTTTTCTTCTCATAATTTTTACTGTACTCCCTTTGGAAGGCATCCTTGAAGAAATCAACTAAAGCTACAAGCCCAATGAAAATATGCATCCATCATGTTTGAGAAAATTACCAAACGGTATTAGATTATTTCTCCCTGTAGAAAATTTGTATATAAAGAATTTATAGTGTTAGAAAATGTGTACAATCTTGCATCTGTGTGGTCTTTTTACTATAGTATACTGGACTTAGTAGTTCAAGTGGTTTTTATAGACTTAATCTCATTTTCTATTGCTACCTATTTGCTCATCTGTGAATAATTTTTAAGTTCTCTGTTTCTTAGTGTTTTATGTACTGCTTGAAGGTATGATAATTAATAATTTTAGTATTTAGAATTTTGAGCTTTATTTATGCAATATGGTTAAATGTTTTACAAATAATTATTTTTTTCACTTTTGGAGTTTTCAAGTTACTAATCCATGGTTATGGAATTAAAGACTTGAGAAATGATTTAGACAATTGGATATTTTTTACAATACTCATGTAATAATTTTTCATCCATGTGTGTGTTTTTTGCTCTACGAAAATATATAGCACAAATGTTCTTTACACCGAAGAGAAAGTTTATCATAGATGCTCCTTATTTCTTTATACCAAAATGGCATATCTTAGACAAATAAACTTAACAAGTTTGTTTCTTGATGTTGTGTTTCTGTCCATCTACTTTTTAATAATGGTATTATGATCATTCTTATGATAGTCAAACACCATTCTTATGATTGTGATATAAAATGGCATATCTTCCTTTTTTTCATAGATATATTACGAGTTCGAATTATGATTGACATTTGAACTATTGTTCTAATTTCGCATGGTTGTAATAAATAAGTTTGTTATCACTTTCTTTCGATTTAATTTCAGTTATTGCTTAATTCTTTTCTAATGTTTTTTGTATATTGTTGTTTGTAAGCTATTATGAGAACTTCTTGCTGGATTTTAGTTCTCTTGATAACAATTCGAATGATAGTGGTAAGGCTTCAATTGCCACTAAGCCTTCTTATGTTCCACCTCATCTACATAACAGACCACCTCCAATAGAGCGGAAAGCTCCACCATATAGTTCCCAAACAAGAACTTTGGAGTTTATACTGATTATTTTAAGATTCTTTTATTATGTGGAAATCTTAATATTTTATTATGATTTAGAGATTTTTTTAGGAATATTCAGAGAATTATAGACTACTACCACTTGGTTTTTATCTAAGGTTTTAAGTTTATTATTTTATGATCTAGGGTAATGTTAGCTAGATATTATGGGAGTCTTGAATTGAATTTCATTATAAGTTCATGTTTTATGTTAATATTTTTATATTTGTGATTATGGATGACATTGTTCATTCTAAACAGATACGAAGTGGGTTTATAAAGGAATGTTTGGGTATATAGTCTAAAGAAGTAACTTAATAATAAACGATTGAAACACCCAATGACTATTTGTAAATCATGTAAATGTTAACTTTGGATGAAAATCCCTTTCTTTTTCATTTATTTTTAACTAATCTTGAATTTGGAAATATAAATTTTTATTTCTTTTACGGATAATCTAAAAATTTGATATATCATCGAATCCCCTCTGCCTTATCTTATGTATAATGTGATATCTATTGTTTGTATATTTGCGTGGATTACCATCCCCACAGTTCAACCACTATCTTTGTATCATTGCTTCATGTTTTTAAATTTAGTGGATTCGCTTCATGTTTGTATCTTTGATTCTTTTAATGTTTACACCTAGTAAGTTGTTCGTGTTTTAGGTCCTTAGTCTTGATTTATAATATATATCCGTTATACCATTGGGTTTCAAATTCCACTCCTTACTTTGGAAAAATTTCTTCATGCCTTCAGGCACGGGTTATACGTTAGTATATATATAAATCAGGCTATTCATTCCTATCGCCCATGGAATTAGCCTATAATCCCTAATATACCAATTCGTATTAATTTATAAGTATACACACAAGTTATTTTAATCCCATAAGTATTCACTCACTTATGATACAATTATCACATTAACTTCTTTCGATTATTAGCTTATCACGTCTAGCTAGTATTCTAGTTTCATCCTACTCACACATTCGGATTTCACTCACATATCATCGGCACATACATTCTACACACATAATGTAAATATACCCTCCGAAATGACTTTTTCGGGTGTCATTCGTCCCAAACACTCCTAACATTTATAGCCCGGATCTAATTCCCACAAACCTTAGGTTTATATATCACCCAATTATTCTTTTAGGGGCCCTCACACTCTATTTAGAGTTCCCTACTATTTATCTCCAAAAGGAATTCTTCTCTAATCCTTTTAGTCCAAGAAAAAATTCTCAAATTTCAGTGCCCTAACCAATTCGAACCGATGTCCAGAAAACACGAACCCATTCGGTTCTGAAATAAACAAACCGAAGTGATGACTCCAAAAAAATGAATTGGTCCGGTGACCGAACCGAACCGTAATTTACCGATTTGTTGTAATCTATTCAGGAGTTTCATCTTCTCCAACTCCAAAATTTATTGTTTCTAACATTACCAACCATAACTATAAACATCTACACGCTTATTTTTACCCAACACATAAATCTATTCATGGGATTCCTCAATTTAACTAAGGTTTCAACCTTAACTTAGTTAAACCTAAATTTCATTCAACTCTTCCAATTTCTCACCAAAAATTACACCAGAAACATGGATTTAAACTCCAATTTCATATGGAATTGTTGTCACCTCAATTTATATGAAATCATTTCCAAAAACCTCATTTTGATTCAAGAATTCAAGACAGAAAAATGATATAGTTTTCACCAACTATAATATGAATAATAAACACACATAAATAGTTAAAGAAAGTTTAACACTTGCCTCGTTGGATAAATCTGACGACCTCCTGCCGGAATCCGGTGGAGATTGGTCGAAAATCTCCTCTTATTCTTCCGTTCTTTCCTTCTTTCTTTCTTTCCATTATTTTCTCTTTCTCTCGTGACCTTATAAGGGAGAAATAAGAGTTATCCCCTTATCAAACCCAAAATTGACTCGTATACACAAATGTGAGTCCCCACTGATCCAAAAAGTCTCGAAATCCAAACACTAGCCTCAGGTACTCTATTTTGACTATTTCAGCCCATCTGAGACTAACCATGCACTCAAAACCCCCGTCCGAGTCACTTATAAAAAATCCATCTTTTTAAACCCCATACAACTCCACACGTATTTTTCAAATAAAATATTATTACATGTCACTTTTCCCAACCGCTACATGCTATAAAATAACCAAACTTCATTTACTTATTCCCATAAGTAAATATAGTACACATCAATATTAATCAAAAATTTGCCAATTAATATTCAACCCTCACTTCTAAATATCTTTCACTTAAAATTCTCAAATCATTAAATTACACCCACTTATGTAATTTAAAGATCCAAAAAAGTATGGGGTATTACATCCTCCTTCCCTAAAAGGTACCTCGTAACCCTAGTATATCTTATCATTTATCAAGTCAATAATATCTCATAATGATTCCCTTACATCACCATGAATACTTGACCCTTAAACAATCATATCATCAAAAAGCAAAGGATCAGTCACTTTGAGTCAACTCAAAATAGGCATCTCGAGTATTTCTCTCCTTAAAGACACACAATATAACTCAACTCTCTTAGAATATTTATCCCCCAACTATAAGAGAGTTGAACCTTCCCGTGCCTCTAATCACGCTCTATTCTCACCCAACTAAAAGAACATACTTCATCAAAAATGGAATTTGGTGGGCCCAGTAATTTCCTATCAGGAAATGAAAACATTTCCTACGAGGATCTCCTAATCAACTCTCTAGCCTTAAATCTTAAAGATAACTTCAAGTATAATTCACCATTTGATGTTGGCAGGATTCACTCCTCGATAAATCTACACTAACAAATTCCCCACATACAAAATATGTTAATGATTCAATAATGGATGGGATTCCTTTATGTCTCCGAAAATGTCTACTCTCACATTACCAAAGTATATTATAATATCCCAATTTTTTTAGATAAGATTTTTCTATTTAAAATCTTATTGCGTATGGGTTATCCTTGAATATTTCACATAAAATATTTTCATTCACGAGTCCACATGGGTTTTATATGAGTTAGAAAGTACGTGCATGAATTTTCATAGGCTTGCATGAATTAGACATTATTCTACAAGGTACTAATTAGTCCTAACTAATCAAAGGGTAAAGTTTTAATAAATAAAGTGACTTATTGAGATGGTTATTTTGTTAAGAAAATAGTCCTTGGGATAGGAGGTTATTTATGGGATTGAAAAGATAAGTAATTTTGATATACATTATTTATGCGGGTATTTACTTAAATTAATTAAATGAGTGGTAAATTTAAGATTAAACTTCATTTTAGGTATTAACCATGTCTATAACTCGCTTAATAAGAGTAGGACATTAGGGGGTTTTAGCAAAATAATATTGGAACTACAGGAGAGTTTCCTAGTGAAATGAATTATGAAGAAATTTGTGACAATGTGAGGCGTGTTAATTGATATTAAGGTGGGCTATATAATTCAAATCAACATAAAGATTTGGTTGCCATATTGGGGTTTCGCTGAAAGCAAAAAGAAAAAAAATGAGAGTCCCCCAGTCGTATAAGTAAAAAAGAACCAAACAATGGAAATGAGGCATACATTTAGGTTTAATAAATAAAGAAAAGGGAGGCACTGAAGAGGGATGCGTGCAATGCACTTAGTATGAAGCCCCTATTCCATCTTGTTTTTACCACTATATCGAAGCGATACTTCAAACAAAAAGAACACAACTATTTTTCTTTTTGTTTTTTTGTTAAAAGGTGGGCTAGTTAGATATTGTGTTTTCCATTTTCTATTAGTTAAAGGGGTAAGTTGTTGCATTTTTATTCGAGGATAAGGATTCACTAATCCATACCTATACCTCATCCGAACAGACCTTTTAAAAATTACTAATATCCCTCATTTTATAGACATTAAGACTCTCCCTCTCACTACATCCAAACCCATAAAATACATTTGCTACCAAATAAATAAAAATACACATTTTCCTAAATCACACCATTTTTAGAGGATTGAACCATTATTATCACACTCAAACCTTGAGTAAATTATTTGTGTCATTGTGAGCTTGAAGATAAGTTATTATGAAATCTTTTTGAAGTACAAAACCTTAGTATTTAAAAATTGAGTGTGGGTGTGCTTTAAAGGAGTTTGTAGGGGGATTTTTACTGGAAGCTTTCATTGGACATTGGTAAACCCCTTAAGGCTATCATTGGAGATTGGGTTTGAGTTTTACTCCACTATTCTTCCACCATTTTCGGACTCTTTTGAGGTGGGTGTTTATTGCACTAGTATTCTGAAATTATGTTTAAATCATATTAGCTCTCTCTCTCTCTCTCTCTCTATCTATATATATATATATATATATATATATATGACAAACACGCATGCTTCCTATCTACGAGATCTGTTATGATTTCAAGTTAAAGATGGGTTTTAAACGTTGTTTTCAAGTTGAGAGATTTGTAGAAGATAAAGTGATGATTGTTGCGAAGTGAAAATACAACGAGTGTGTTAAAATTTATATGTTCATGGAAATAAATAAAAATATCGAACTAACATGTTTTGTATAATTTTTTCGATAATTTCATAATATCGGTGTTAACATTATTTTTATGAAAGTGACGAAAAAAACAATATAAAAATATATTATTTCATGAAGAGAAATAATAAGCTAAAAGGGTTGATATTTTAAGTGTGAAAATAACATGTATATGAGTGATTTACATGAAAATATTAGATTAATATTTTCAAAATATTATTTATAAAAAATAGTGTGGCTTTAAAGTGCATGAGGATATAAAATATATTTTAATATTTCTAAGGTTTCTAACTTGAAACGTGTGTTTAAATGATAAACCTATTAATTTTAGATATTTAAGTCTGTAAATTACATGTATGACGCAAATTTGGAAAGTTTACAAAATGAACCAAAATAGGATGACATTGTGATTTTTATCTCAAACACTTTAAACTTTTTTTCGCAAAAGGAGACTTTATTGTACAAGGCTTTAAATGAAAAATAAATGATGTAAATGTCTCTTAACTTTGAAATGGGATAAGACTTTAATTTTTTTGATAGTACATCAAAAATATGAAATAAGAACAAAATGGTAAGATGTCTTCAAATGTATAGCAAAGGCGACATCGTGGTATTGACCTTAGGTATTGGCCGTTAGGATGGATAAACTATTTAAAGTAATGAAAATGGATATTTATTAAAATAAAAGGAACGATGATATATCGACTATTTTTTAGGCACGAGTGTTAGGCACGTGAATTAAAGTGTTATGGGTGTTAGGCACGGGTTAGCCGGGTATAATTAGATTATATGCATATGGTGATGGGGATTGTATATATATTTGTGTGTTCCATAATTATTAGTGTGAATCGTGAATTAAAATAATTAATGTGAGATTAATGAAATTACAAGTCGGGATATAGACTTGGGTATATATTTGGGCTAGTGTTGTGGGTGTTAGGCACGGGTTGGACGAACTTCATTTAATGTATGCATACAGTTATGTGTGATAGTATATATATATATATACATATATATATATATATATATATTTGTGTGCTCTATATATAGTGGTGTGAATTATATTTATAGGAATAAATACCCCCTTAGTGCTATCATAGGAGGTTACGCGATGTGGATGAATCCCCTGGCTTGAGGAGAAGTGAGAGTATAATCCCCAGGTCCTATCACCTATTTTTATATTACGTGATTTATTTTCAAAGGTGAACCACTTTGGGTATGATTCGATTTCACTTTCGATGAAGGAATATGACCGCCCCCTCTACGCTTATTATTTTTTCCCAAGTTTGGTTTGATCTAGTCCGACTTGAGGTGGCCGGGTTAGAGTGAGCATGGTTGGGATATGATAGCATTTTAGAGAAAGCATCCAGTGAGTTATTACTCGAAAATGGATGGTTATTATACGCGACATGTGTGTGAATGTTGTAGTATACTAGTACATATATAATATGTGTAGATAATTATGTATGGGATTAAAAAGTGTGAATGTATTTCTTACCCAACTAATGTGCAAGTTATATGATTTAAAATGGTGAATTCTTGTATAACTAGGGTGAAATTTATATAATTTAAAAAGGGTAATTTCCTATATAACTAGTGTGAACATTATATGAAATAGTATAGTTGAGCGAATTAATAAGTTGAGGAGAAGATAACTTACAATCAAAGTAAGAGTACTTGGGTTAGAGTAATGTGGTAGAAAGAGGTGTGATAGGGATAGTTAGGTGTGGTAGCAAAAATATGAAGGTTAGAATGCAAGCGTTAGGTGTGGACATTAGATGAGGGGTGAATTATACCTTAAGCGAGTGCAGCACTACCTTAAATATGAAGAGTGTGCATGCATATTTAATTATTGTAATTTTCTTAATTGCTAAATATTTTCAAAATATTTTACTTGGGATCTGAGCCGTGCCAAAATATTTTTCAAAACCTTTTAGGTGTCCCGCCACAGGGACGCCCAACTTGAGGATTCTATCCAAGGATGCGTAGCCACAGCTCATGTGGAAGTTGCAGGACTTTGCTATAGACGCTTCATTCGTTCATTCCTAGTGTAGGGACTTTACTTCAGTACTCATTTGGGCACGTCGCCTCATATTTAGTATTCAGTTATATATTTGACATTATGTATCCAGACTGTCATTTTAGTTTATTGTTGGATTTTATATTTGAATCGATAGTTGATTCGGTAATCATTATTTATATTATTCATCTATGTTTGATTCAGTTACCAGTTTGTGTGGATGATTTTATTATTATTTTCTTTCCACATGTTGTTAATTAATAAAAGATAAAATTTGGCTCCAGTCTATCTAAATCACTCGGTGTTTAGTAACATTAAAAAGTTTTCGACGGTGATGCTAAGAATGAGCCATATGAGACCAAGATTTTATTTTGATCACGGGCTGGACACTCGATTTTTTAGTAGGCGGGGTGACACAACGTGATATTCCGACCATGGCCAATGAAATTAAGCATGTATCTTATAAATATCACGTGCACTTTCAAAGTACATGTGATATTTACAAAGTACACAATTGTCAATGAAATTATCACATGTATTTTATAAATAGCATGTGTATTTTGAAAGTACACTCCTGTACTTTATAAGTATCACGTGTACTTTCAAAATAAACGTGATATTTCAACGATCATGGTCAACGAAATTATGCACGTAATTTATATATATCATGTGTACTTTCAAAGTTTACGTGATATTTATAAAGTACACGTGAACTTAGGTTTTCAAATAATTTTTTCAATTTATTTGTTGGACTGCATTAGTATGTTTTGCTCACCAATAGTGAAATGACACATCCACTTGTTGTGCTATGTTTTGAACTTGCTATTTTGTTGAGTGAATTGATGAGAAACCCATGCAGGATAGATGTCATATCATATTTAATTATGTCATCAATACTGTTGACATACGGTGTCAAAAATTCTCCTAATGTGAAGTTTGAGTTTGAGAAAAACAACATCGTCACGAAGTAGAGACAAGCAAGTTTTACAAAATCACTAATGCCCTCATATGTGTCCAACTCTACTGATTTCTTCAAACCCTTAGATATTTATGACTTCCCATTTTTTTTAGCTTTGAAGTATCGAGGAATGAATTCGGGGTTTTGAGACGCAGTCAATCTCTTTTTCAGATCTATTGATTGTTGCCCCTCTACCATTGGGATCCAAAATATTTCACTTATATCTTATGGGATTATTTTTCCATTGTTCTTCATCTCAAAACTCCCCGTTTTCTTTTTTTGATCTTTATAATGGATATAATATTTTTACTAGTTTCTTTGTGCTACATTTCTACTACTTCCTCTCTGTAGTAAGCATTAAAAAGCTCCCACAATGGAGTCTTCTTAAGTAGTACAATATACCTATCATTTGTTTTATTTTTAATAGTAGAAAAATAATCATAAAAGCTAACAATATTCGATATTGGTCGTGCTTATTCACACGACGTGTAGATTTCACATCACTGCTTAAAGAACTATCTTCAGAACTACTCCTCTTGTTTTTCCTTATTTTTCTTGCCCTCGTCTTCATCTGTATTGTAATAATCTAAACACATAAAATTTAAATTACAAACGTATAATGATAAATTACATGTATAAAAAATAAAACACACGTGAATTGAAATAAATTACAGGCTCAAATAATAAAGTACATGCATATTTAACAAAAGCACGTGCAATATTCTCATAAACACTTCTTACAAATCTAAAAAAAATACATTCTAACCAAGGTAATACTTATCATCTAATATATGGTAATACCTAATCCGTGTTGTTCGACAATTTATAAACCAAGATTCTCTATTCTTAACATATTCAGAAAAGAACTGATACAATAAATCCATGCTAAATGCATTAGCATTTTCAAAATCTCTTAAGTAATAATGCTTAATTCGTTTTTTCTAAATCCTTCTCTTTTCATTCAGTTACTTGAAGGTTTGGTACATCAAATGTACACTTAATGTCTTCATACTAGTAAAAAAACCAAGTAACTTATTCGCTCTATCGTTGATGCGAAGTAAAAAATGAATTTCGTCATCATAAGTAGTATTGGTTGTCATTGTGAAAGGTTTTGTATTGTTAAGATCTTCAAAGATGCAACCAACAATTTTATAGTTGAACGTGCTTGATGATATGATTTCTAAACTATAACACAACAATAGTAATTCTTATAAACATATGGAATATCATTCAAATGTCGTTCGCGCGGACCACAATAACATAAGATTGATTAAATATGGAGATGACATATATATATATATGGAGATGACACATATATATATATATATATATATATATATATATATTATATTGAGTACATGCATAGTACATAAAAGTACATGCATATTGGATCAAACCAAATCAATATCAATGTACATATAATTTATGAATTTGAGTGTACTATTTGAATGTACATGCGAATTCTTAAAGTACACACACAAAATACTGGATTTATACAAATACATGACCTAAATTCAGAAAGTACATGAAGTCCTAAATAAATGCCGCTGGAGTGGACCACAGTTAACACAGGACCTATACAAATACAAAGAGTATGTAGGATTGATTAAATATGGAGATGACATATATATTGTACACGCATATTACATAAAAGTACATGCACATTGGATTTAACCAAATCAATTTCAATGTGTGTACTTTATAAATTTGCGTGTACTATTTGAAAGTACACACAACTTCATAAAGTACACGCACATAATACATGACCCAAAAGTACATGTAGTCCTAAATAAATGTCGTTAGTGCATACCACAATTAATATATGGCCTATACAAATACAAATAGTATGTACATATTCCAATCACGTATATATCTCCAGTTCTCAATAAATGATGTATACGAGAAGAAATTTACAGTGATGAAATACATAAATGTGCACTCCTCAACATGCAAAAAGTGTGTTTTGCATTTAAAATTAGGGCAATAAGTATATTTTTTCATATCATGAACAAGAATAATGTGATTTCATCAGTCCATGTATAACATCTACAAATTTATATATATGAGAACAGAAAATTCCTAATAAAATAAGAAAAAAAAGTTGTATAAAACTTAAGGACACAAAAATAGTACACGGAATACAACATAACACTAAAAAGTAAGGATAAACAGATGATATTAGAAATAAAATGCTAAGAACACAACATATACAGAGTGTATGATATAATCTTAAGAACGAAACTTAATGACAACAATATTACATTCAATTCATAATATATTACATTAACTACATAGATATGAGCATCTATCCATACTTGTTAGTGTTGTTTGGAAGGATTTGATAGAAATGTGAAATATTTGTTAGAACTTCCACGATTAGGATTTTGATCGCTTGAAATGTGTTTGTTTTGGAATTTGGAGGCATTTATATGTTATTGTTGGATGCAAATTTTATTGAGAATGAAAATCATTTTGGAATTTTGATCGAATAGACAATACGGTTAGAGTTTTGATCGAAGAGACAATACAAAGTTTTTCAGTTTTGAATTTTTGTGAAGTGTGTGTTTGTTTTAATTCGGGGGTATTTATATGTTTGACCTAATCATTTAAAATTTGTTGGGCCCTCTTTTTTTTCCAAAATTGTTAGTCCAAGGACTAGACCGTAAAAGACCCTAAAAAATAGATTATGCACTTAGTACAAACAATAATTTTATTTAACCAGTAATAATTTTTAATTTAATAATTAAATACCAAGTAATATACAACATAAATTTAATTTAAAAATAAATTATAACCTTAAAATCATGGGGGTTTAAATTAAGTCTTCGCGCAGCCAACCTCAAAGATGCGTCCGTATTATCTAACTCATATGGCATTTCTTAGTAGGACTTTAAAAGATAACAGGGCATGTATAAAAGTGGAATAAGTCTGTGAAACGCATGTTCCAAACGTTTCGCCATCGAAGTATTGTCACCTATTGCCTTATAATGATTTTTCTTTCCCTAAGTCCGCCTTTGAAATTTTGATTCGACTGTCACACACCCAATCTAAGACGTTTACGGTTGAAAGCCTTCACATGACTAAATTCATTATGTTGGCAAGGCTTTAGAGTGTGGTTGTTTTGTTGGAGTAAAAATTATTTTGAGTACTCCTTCCTTCAAAAAACCTGAATCGAGAGACCATAATAAAATATCAGGGTTATCGTCGTGATGTAACTAAAGATGGATTCATCATTTAGAGAGCCTTAAAAGGTCGGGGGATCATGCCTTGTTATCTTCAAGAGAGAAAGTTCTCAAGAAATTTAACAACACTTAGGGTCCGTTTGATAACCTTAAAATTCCAAGGCAAATTCAGAAACTTTGGAAAATTTCAAAACTTTCTAGCTTTTAGACCTTTTTATATCCTAAATTTGCCTTGGAATTGGTTTTCCAGGTACAACACCCCTTAAGCACAATTTGACACCTTTGGGTGGATTCTAATTCATTTTTTTTTTTTGGGGGGGGGGGGGGGGGGGGCAGGTTTTGGTTTGCCACCTTTGGGTAGCAAATCACTCAAAACCAATTTTTTAGAACTTTATATATTACTGATAAATTTGTAAATATTTATATTTCGTATATTTTAATATATATATATATATATATATATATATATATATATATGTATATATATATATATATGTATATATATATATATATATATATATATATATATGTATATATATATATATATGTATGTATATGTATTCCGTAAATAAAATTTTCACATATCTATTTTCCAACGTTTGTGTTTGATAGAAAATGTGAAAAATTGTTGATTTTCCAACTTCTATCAAACGGACATAAGTTGGAAAATAGTCATTTGCGTTGGAATTGTTTGCCCTAGAATAAAATGCCCTGGAATCATTTGCATTTTCCGAGTTTTCTATCAAACAAACCCGTAGGTTTTTTATGACGAGGTTAAAGAAGTAAACGCTGATAAAAAAGTCTATAAAAAGGTTAAATAAGTTGGGTCAAAAGAACGATCTTGACATGAAGTTGGACTATCTTTATCAACTTTAAAAAGATGTTACAGTAGGGTCTCCTCAGACTTGGGAGAGGCTTCTCCAAGTTTAGTTGGGGGGGTTAAAAAACATATAAGTTCATATAAAGTGAGTGATTAATTAGGATTCTCTTCGTCATCATGCTTCACCCGTGACAAAATATTTAGACGTTGTGGTTTGCAAAGGTCTATCATTGATGCCCCAACAAAGAAACTTTATTCCCAAGTTGGTGAAATAGAGTTAGGAATTGACATTATTCAACGATTTTGACCCCTTGCTATCATTTTTCACATCTGTCATTTGAGGCCACTACAACAACTTTTTTTTAAGTGTCATAAGAATTATTTAATGATATTTTTTAATTTCAAAAGGTGTCTAGTTAACCACCGTCATATTAAGTTTGAGTTTAAAAAAGAGTCATCAAGGGCCATATAAAGGGAGTGTTCAAATAAGTAAATCTAAACTAAAAACCGTCATATAAGTGGCATTTATGATTATTTATTTGAAAATGTCTCTTTTGATGATGCTTTATTCCTATTTTTCGAAAGCATCGTATATATTTCATACATTTCTTAATATTATAGCATTTGTTGTGACAATCCTCATGTAATATAATTTTTTAAATGTTGTTGATATACATAAGTTTGTGCTCGTCAGATGACACCCCACAACATCATATCCCCCCATATTTTCTCTAAAAATACTAGACTACAGGAGTTTTGAATAATAATCTCATATCAGATAGCCTCGACGTCCGAGACCACCCTATCACACGACTGCCTTCATCAATGACCAAGCACAGTATCGGCCTTGAAGTAATATAGACATGAGGTCAGCCTCAAATTGTCGATATCATATACCCCTAGGGGACTGAGACCCTCCCATCCTCATCCCATGATAAATATGGAACAAATTTGGTCTCGACCCCATCCTATTGATCAGTTGTCTTCCAGTCTCATCGAGTCGAGACCCATAGCTTCAAATACAGTGCATGTGTATGGAAAACATGACAAGGGTATTATTGGCATATCTAATCAATATTGTTATAACAAACCATCATGTGGGAGGAATATATATTCATCTTGATTTATACATTTCCTTCTACAGATGTCATGCTCTTATTGACAACTGATGTCATTACATATGAACTGTATGCCTCGGGTGGTATTGCATACCCTTAAGTCTATTAAAGAGAGTCGTTGTCTCCTTCTATAAGGATCTAATTCTAAAAACCCAATCATTACTTTGTGTATAAAGAGAGTGAGAAAAAATAGCATGAAATCATCTTCAATGTCTTTTGGCCATCTTATATAGTGGAATCACTTCATGCTTTGCACTATGGACATAGGCCAAGACCGAACCACTAAAATTTCTTTGTATCTTCTTTGTCTCTCATCATTTTACTACATTATCTTATCTCTGCCATTGTTGTGTAATCTTAGGAACTACGTTGAATCCCTTCGAATAATATTTTTCATCATGATTTTGGCATCGTATTTGGGAAGAGACTGCATTTTGTTCTCCACATTGCTTAAATAATCCTCTTACTGCCTTTGATGGTGATACAATCACACTGATGTTGGGACTGAATCAGCATTGAAAGATCTTGATTTGAGTGATACTTAAGCTTGACTGGTTCATCCGATTTCTTGGTTAACTTTCTTCTACTTCAATCTTTTAGCTATTTGATCAAGTCTAATCGGGGATGGTCACTGATCCTCTATGAAACACTGGAGCCAGCTCAATCCGACCACCTCAACAGTAAAAAATAAGTGAGGCGGTGGTGACAATGAGGTTCCTTGTGTCTAGCCAATAATAGATGCAGTCGCAGCTCCTGGCCTTTAGCTAGGATATCATAGAAAGATCTCGGGTATCCCAACCATTAATTTTATAACTCTTTGCATCAGGGAGGCCACGCATCCAGTAGTAAGGGGAACACCCCAAGCTCCAATAAAGGAAGATCAATGATGCCTAAAGCGGAGGGATGTCACAGATTTGCGACGTCTCCACCTTGGAAAGTAAGTCCATGAGTATTCAAATGATTTGCCTTCTAACGATGAGGGTTGCTGGGAGAGTATGAGACCTCGGGTACCTCATATCGGCCAAGGGAAATCTAGAACTATAAGGCCCTAAAACATGATTAGGAATATTAATTACATGATTAAGTACAATTTATTAGTTATAAGTTGGTGATGGTGATGGTTGTTAAACATGTTAATTATCATGTTTAGGGGATGCATACTCATGTGATATATGTGTTGCTGCTAATCGAGGTTATGATCAGGGTTAACGTGTTTAGATCATATGATTAATTATGTGGCTAAATGCATCATGAAAATATTCCTCTAATGAATTATTATGGTTATAGAATGAAACTAGGGTGTTGGTGCGAAATTGGCAACGTTTGGTTGCCAAATGTGAAAGTTTTAAGATTGTTGGTAATTGCTACTTTCTGTTCGAACCCAAATTAGGCATACTAATTTTATGATTTTAGGAAAACACAAAATATAAAAGTTGTAGATGTATAAGTTATCTACACATGGTCATAAATTTGGAGTAAATTGGGGTCCTTAATAGGGAGTTATTGTATTTTTACAAAGGCAGAATGAATCTGTCATTAGTTGAATTGTCTTATTTGACCTCTTGTCCAATCAATCACATGCCAGCACCTTAAAATGGTCATATGGGCTCGTGGCTACACTTTTTATGGGTATATATCATACCTTTATCATATTTCTAATTTCAAATTACAGTCTTGGGAAGAATTGTCCTAAGGAGAGAGAAAAGGATAAGTTAAGGAATAATTGCTTTGGAAATTTTCTATAAATCAAGGAGTACTTATAAGGTAATTACTTCTTTATTAAAGTTCGTCACATGGATGAGTTATACACTTGGTATGTTTTTGTTTCTTATTTGGATAAAGATTTTAATGATACCCATATTTCCAAATTGTGTTAAAACAATGATGGCTTAAGAACATATGTAAGAACCCGTGTTGGGATCATAAATGTTAACCTTAAAATCCTAGATTTGAATCACCTTTTTTTGGAGATTTTGATTTATTAAATTAATTTATAAGATGTGTGTATGTACTAAAACATTTTTAGTATTGTTTCCATGATTGTAACTGAGCTAGAGGTTATGCATGCTTAAAAATGTTAAGTTATGCTTGAATGTTCTATTCCAACCTAGTTCTGCTAAAAATGGCATAAATCTTGGAATACTTATTGTAATCGAGTAATTATATTTGGAGATTAAAATAGATCATATATGTATAACATATCCAAATATTTTGTAAAAATACCAAGGAATGAATATTCAGTGATAGTTTGAAGTTCCGGTATAAAATCTGTCCCAAAAGACTCAGTATGTACACCACATGTTTGATGTTTTGCTGACATAGCAATGAACTCAAAAAATTATGAAACTTTAAATTTATCTTATTAAAGATGTTTGTTGATATTGAGTCGAATATCATGTAAAGTTATGATGTATAAAAATTATGAAATTTTTTGGAAGTTCACTGAACGATAGGGGAGCCTATAGGGAAGATTTGCTATATAGTAAAGCAACGAGAATAACTTGTCTAGAAAATTCGTAATTTAATTCCATAATTTATGTTAGAACCCTAATATATAGGATGTTATAGAAATGATAATTATCATATTTAATTTCTTTTTTTTATTTTAAATTTACCAACAGATGTGATGTGTTACTCAGTTTAATGTTATTTGGTGTATACAAATACTAATGATGTTGAATTGATAGCGGGCAAGCGACTAATAGAGCTATACTAAGGAAATAGTTTTGGTATTAATCTTAGTAACAACTTTAAGGTGAATGACCTTCCCTATGAAATATAAATGATTATATTTTCATTTGGAATTGTTTAGTTAAATACATGCGTTAAACAATTTATGGAGTGATGTGGTAATTTTGAAACATATGCATATGATTAAAAATGTTAAGCAGTGTTATTTAATGTTATGGACTGTGGCGGGTCCTCTATCTAAGGTTAAGGACTATGGTGGGTCCTACGGGTTGTGGTGGTCCTGTTAATCTAACTTAAAGGCTTGTGGTACTCGGACCTAATTATGGGATGTGGTGGTCCCCATTAACTGTGGTGGGTTAACTAGACTGTGGTGGGTCCAGGCTTGTGAGAGTTACATAATTTCTATTGGGTTATAACATTAGAAAATAAAAATGATTATTCAAATTGGTTATATGTGTGGTTTATGTGTGGTATATGGTCATTAACTGAGCTTGTATTGCTTACACTCCTATAATTTTATGTTTCAGGAATGCCTATCATTTGGAGTTCACTGCAAAGTTAGGATCTTAAAACGGGGGAGCGACGGATATCGAATACGGGTTGAATATCAACAAGCTTTTTAGATAAATGTTAAACTAAAGAACTCTTGTATGTAAAGTTGTTAGTACTTGTAAGTTATATGTAAAGATATATCGTTATGCTTCATCTAAACATGCCTTGGAAAATAAACAAAATATGGTGCTATTTTTTGAGGCATTTAAAGTAAATAAATGTTTAAGGGAATTTATCTCTAAATAAAAGGATGATTTTAACTTCATTAAGTCGGGGCACGACAAGAACCAACTTACCAAAGAGTGTCCAACACACTCCTATAAGTCATCAGAAAGGCTATACATTAGATAGGATAAGTAGATGATCAAGTTTCAATCATCTCATCTCAAAGGGTGATGGTAGTCGAGATCGGCATTCCTGAAGCATGGAAGGCACACATCTAACTGGTTGTATGGATAATGATAGGATGAGATGAAATGATAAAAGAAGGGAACATCGAGGGGTTAATAGTGGGCAAAGAATTACGGGCAGAGAATCGGTCGTCGAGATAGTGGCAATAGTGGAAGGGGATGAAGGTAATATAGTGTAGGAGTAAAAGCCTTGAAATAACTAAATCCAGAGGCTAGAAGATAAGATTGGTTATTTCAATAAATATCGAGACCGCAGTCAATGGATGTATATAGAGGGATCTCCGTTTTTGCTAAGAATAGTTAGTTACCCAACTTCTTGAAAGTTTAAGCCCCCGATTGTAACACCTAAATACAATGGGAGTACTAACCATGTTTATTACATATATATATGTACAAATCAGTCGCTGAAATACAATTAACACCTCACGAGACGAGGTCCCAAGCCTTTTCTAGTACCCTTACAACTACGGCTCACGTGTGGTATACTGACCTGTATAGAGGTTCTATAGAAAACTTAAAGCACTTGGCTAAAATGTTCATTCATAATTTTTTTATTGGGATGAAGTCGATTAAACGTGTGACTAATCTATTAAACGTTAAGCAAGCAAAGAATGAACCTTTGAGATACTATATTTCTCGGTTTAATGAAGAAAAGTTGGAAGTGAAAGACTATGAGGAAAGTATTGCCATGATGACTGTAATCAGCGGCATGTAACCCG
Source organism: Sambucus nigra (assembly GCA_949130495.1). Taxonomy (NCBI): domain Eukaryota; kingdom Viridiplantae; phylum Streptophyta; class Magnoliopsida; order Dipsacales; family Adoxaceae; genus Sambucus; species Sambucus nigra. The sequence goes on along the minus strand of OX422219.1, from coordinate 314,887,913 downwards.
AGAAACTTCTATGGAATATCTATAAGGATCCTCCTAAGTCCATGACAGAACACCTAGTACCAACCGGGAGAATCATGAACGAGGAGGAGGCTATGGCGGCCAAGGTGGTGACTTAAAAGAGATTAATAGAAAAAATTATACCAATACCGAGATAAGGAGAAGGAAGGGAAAAAGATGTCCAACGACGAAAAATTTGCCAAGTACACTCCGCTGATAGTAAGCTTTGACATGATACTAAAAGAGATTAAATATGACAGAGAACTCAAGTAGCCAGATAAGTTGAAGTCCTTACGCCATAATAGGGACAAAAGTAAGTCGTGTGAGTTTTTCCAAGACCATAGTCATATGATAGTTCAATCTTTTTCCTTGAAAGACGAGATTGAAAATTTACTGAAGCAAAGAAATATATGAAAGTAAATGGAAAAGAGTTGAGGAAGGGACAATGGAAGAAAAAGGTTCAATGCAAAAAAGTATGTCAAGCCTAAGAAGGAGTTTAGAGAAAACAAAAATGAAAAAAAAAATTAGACGACAGTGACGAAGACGATCCTAACCTTCCATCCAAGTTACCTACAGTTAAAGTTAACCTTTGTATAATTTATTTTCATGTAAAAATGCTATGTAGAGGGCTTGTATGTGGAAGAACTGAGTCGACCGATAAGAAGTCTCACGTAATTGAAGCGAAAGTTCGACCCAAGATATTTGAAGCTAATTCAATCGAGACTGAGATTAAACTCAACAAACTGAAGAAAGTAGACATGGATAGCCTGGTCATGATATTTTCAAGGAAAGATTTCATAAAAAACTTGGCCCCACACGATGACCCTCATGTCATCGATAAACTAGTTCACGACTATAATGTGGCTCATATATTAGTGGATGGGGGAAGCTCGATCGATGTCATATTTTGGGATCATTTTAAAGGGATAAAGCTAATCAAGAAGAGACTCGTACCTTACCATCAACCTTTGATCGAATTCATTAGGGCAAGAGTACATCCATTAGTATTTTAAGAAATGGGCATATGGATGGGAACTTGGCCGAGATGACTAACTAGGAATATTGGCCTTTTGTGATGGATGAACATGTTTTTTTAAACTAGAACATAATTCTGAGGAGAGTGTCACTCATGTAGTTTAAGATCATGACTTCCACCATATACCAGATAATGAAATCCGCGACTCCCTATGGAGTATATCAAGTGAATGGTTATTAGGTGGAACCACGAGAGTGCTACATCACCTCGGTGGAGGAAAGAGAATCTCATAAAATGAAGATAACTTCTTATAACATAGATAGCCTTGATCCAAGGGACGAGAGAAAACTTAAAAAGGGAGATCTTGATAAGGAGGTATATGCCATCATCCTCAACGAGAATGAGTTAAAAAAACCCGTCCAAATTGGCTCATCCCTCAAGGTAGAGATAAAGAATGAATTAATTAAGCTAGTGAGAAAGAGACAAAGTATATTTGCATGGAGCCATAAAGACATGTCAGGGATTGAACCTAAAATCATTTATCATGGCCTAAACATAGATGAGAATGCCAAGCTAGTGAAGTAGAGTTGACAAACCTTTGCCAGGGATAAATATGATGTCATATAAGATCAAGAAGTTGCAAACTTTAGATTTCATTAGAGAAGTGCAATACCTAAAATGGTTGTCTAAAATCATCATTATGACTAAGAATAATAGAAAGTGGAGAATGTGTGTACACTTCGCGGACCTTAATAAGGTTTGTCTGAAGGACAGTTTTCCTCTTCTATAGATTGAACATATTATAAATGCTACAATAGGCCACAAACTCATTAGCCTCATGTATTCTTATTCCGGGCATAATTAAATTTTGATGCATAAGGACGACACTGAGAAGACTTCCTTTATCACAGACAAAGAACCTATTGCTACAAGATTGTGTCATTCGGCTTAATAAACATAGGGGATACTTAGTAGAGGTTAATTAATAAGATGTTCGAAGAAAAATTTGGGAAGACAATGGAGGTATATGTAGATGATATCATCATGAAAGTTTGAAGGCCGAGACTCATGCGGTCGACCTAAAAAGAACTCTTGATATAATGGATAAGTACAGAATGAATCTAAATCCTGCGAAGTTTGTGTTCGACATTGAAGAAGGTAACTTCTAGGCTTCATAAAATCTTGGAGGCCGAGAATCGTGGAATGCGAATCATCTAAAGAGATATTATTAGTAGTTCATTTGTTTGTCATTTATCCATTTTCCATAGCTGAAAGGCAATTTTCTCAATTTTATGCAAAGAGAATGTGATTTTAAATTAAATTCCATGTTAAATGAAATGAAGTATTATCCCATCTCCTATTTACTGAGTTTACATTCCTATTAGGTAATAAATTAAAACATTATTTAATTATGGTGATTAATTAAAACTCCCTCTCGGTAGTACAAGAGTGCTTGAAGAGTCTCGGCTCCAAGGCATCACTCTAAAAATCCTGCGATAAGGGAAGGTCCTTTAACATAATTTTAATGGAGGTAAGAAGTTAAACAACATTTAATAATGGTGAATAAATAAAAATATCTCTCGGCGGTACGAGAGTGCTTGAAGAGTCTTGGCTCCATGGCATCACTCTACAAATCCTCAGTGAAAGGGAGGTCCTTTAACATCATTTTAGTGGTGAGAACAAAACAAATATTTGAATATGATGAAATTAAACATCATTTAATTATGGTGAATAACTCAAAATCTCTTTGGACAATACAAGAGTGCCTAAAGATTCTTGTCTCCAAGGCATCACTCTAAAAATCCTGAGAGAAGGGGAGGTCCTTTAACATCATTTTAGTAGTGAGACAAAAAAACATCATTTGAATATGTTGAACTTAAATATTATTTAATTAGGGTGAGTAATTAAAACATTCTCTACAGTGTGATGGTTCCTCAAGAGTCTCTATTCCAAGGCATCGCTCTAAAAATCTTGAGAGGAGGAAGATCCTTTAAAACTATTTTTGCATGGTGTAATTATTGAACATAACATGATTTTACTTTAATGAAATAAATCGTAGTGAAAACAGTTAATGAAATGCCACACTTGACTCAGAAACTACACTTAATCATTTAGTGAAAGAAATAAGAAAATAACTAATAATGATATATCATAGAAGCTATAGGAAAGAAGTGATTCAGAGTTAAAATTATAGACAAAGGTTTACATACAAATGTTCACAAATATTCAGAGATAATAGGATGCAAGTTATAAAAATTAAGGCTTCAAAGTCTAGAGCGGTAGCCCATTAAGAAATACGAACTCAGGCATCAGTTACCAAGGACTTTGTGATAGTTGGTTGAGCTGAATTTTTATTCTGAGTGGTCGTATCTCCCTCCATGTCCCCAGCCCTATCGATTGTCTCCTATTCCACTATAGTTGTTTCGATCACTCCAGTCTCAGTAACACTATCCTCTGCTTGAATCTGTTGAAGGGCTTCAACGCTTTCGGGATCAACAAAGATGAATGAGTTGATAATTTCAGTCAACAAGGGGTCATTAGCCACCAACTTAGCATGTTGGCTGAATATTCGGTGGCAGTCAGTATTTTCCTCTTTATTCATATACTATATGGCATACCCAAAGAACTCTTCTGACTCTTTAAAGTCGGTAACATATTTCTCGGCCACCACTTTAATTTTCTCAGGCTCATCCTCTTCTTAATCTTAGAGTTAGTCTTTAGCTCTTAAATATTCGCCAGAAGCACCATCTTCATGTTCATCATTCACTCTTTGTGATAGGACCTCATATCCTAGAAACCTTTTATAATAGCCGACCTTCAGATCTTTATGTTTTTTCTTCAATCCGTTAACCTCAGCTTGTTCACCCTTTACCGCCTTGAGCTTCTTGTCAGCCTTAGTCACCCAGAGGTCCATGTTATCTAGGTTAATGATAGACTAAAACAAAATAAGAAGAGGTAATACAAGATTATACAAGACTTCAAGTATTATTCAAAATATCAAGAAAAAACTCTTCACCTGTGTGGCCCAATGAAGTGAAAAGTTAAACACCAAGGAGAGGTCATACGCATAAAAGTATCGATTGTTTCACTCAAGGAAAACCGAAGTAATGTCCTCTTAGGACCTCAGCTGACTCTCAATAGAGAGTCGACATTGATACCTAGTTAGGCCAGGAACTTAGTAGCATGGGTATCAACTCTGAAGGGAAAAAGGGGATTCACTACCTGTCTCGACAAGATCACATATTTCCTCTTTTTTAGTGGGGTGGGGGGTTGTAGAGGTTCCCCTAGGTCCATCTTTCCTTTCCTCTAAACTCTCGACATCATGGGGGCCAGGAGCTGTGGATTTTTTTCGAGCTCGTATCGACTATGCAAACTTTCTGTGAAGACGAGTAGGCAAGTTATTGGACATTAAGGCTACTATTTCCCAAACAAAGTTAGGAACTATTTCTGAATGATATTTAAAAATAACACATATTCTGTATCGGCGTACTTAAAGCTAATGCAAATGTTAGATGATAGTAAAGTTTGGCAAAAAGAAAAAAATGTACTTACGATCTTCTATTAGGGGGTCCACCCCCATGCCAATATATTCCAAGAGATGGGGGATCATAAAATCCTTAAAAACTATAAGACTCTCCCCCTCAGCTTGTCATATATATCCTTTTCTTTGGGCTAAGACCATGATCTATTTTTGTCGAGATCGAGACACGATCCCACTGCCCTGGGACTCTTAGCTCATTTATGAAAGAAAAAAAAGTAGCGGGACTCCCTTCCATGGTTTGAGGTTTGGTTAATGTGGATAAGTTTGCGATTAGGACGACGAGTTGCGAAATGGTAATAACAAGGGGCATCTATCATAGTGACCACAATATATCAAGAAAAAAAATGTCAACCGACATGTCCTCCTTGAAAGTAATCTGCCAAAGGTATGTGACCCCAAAAAGAGTCCTCCAAGCATTGGGCATCAGTAGAGCAAGAGCCATGCTGGTGAAAGAAAGAGTCACTCGAATAGATGAGTGGATGGGAAAGAGAAATTCTATTTTGAATATTTGTTCATAAATAATAATCTCTCCATTATTTTAGTATCGAAGGCACGCTCATCCTTGGAGGGAACCCTCATGTTGATGGTCTTTTTCACACCATGTATCTGCCTCCAAACTATTACATTTGTCTCACAGATGTCACTAGGTATAACCGAGGCATCACTTGTGTTCAGAATATATTGGTCTTACTCCTTATCCTCCTCAACAATAGGAGCCTTGCCACAAGGATCATAAATTATGAACTTGGCCTCAGTCATAAACGTGATGGCCATTGTTGACACAAAAAATTATCCATCTACATGGACCAATTAGAAATGGACACTTGACTCATTACGTAACAACAGTCCTAGTTAGCATTCATATAGTCGAACCATAAGATAGCTACACGATAAGTAGGCCGACCAACATGAAGAATGCAGACCATCACAGTAGATAAATAGTCACCATGTGGGAAACAACCAAGGGTTATACTCACGTGTTCAAGACTATCAACCATCACATTCATTATTGATGGGTGTAAATGTTTGAATGTATAAAGGAATTCCAACTCTTATTCTTTGAGTCACTATAAATATATTGTATTCCTTTCACAAAAGGCAATATTAAATGGATTCTAGGCTAATCTTCTTGTAGCAGGAGTACCTAGATTTATGTAATAACTAAAATCAACACAATAACAATGGACGTAGATTTTCCTTCATAGCCGAACCACTATAAAAATATTTGTCTCTCGTATGTATATTTCATCGCATCTGATATTTTATTTGTGACTAAAAAATTGGATCTAATCCATTTTTTGACATCAACAGATTAGTGTCATCTGTGGGAACGTATATTCAATATCATTCTCTATAACGTACGTCTTTATTCAAGGGGAATGAATAACCCTGAGAGTAGTACAGAAATGAAGGCAATACTCCCATCCCATCTTCTCCGCCTACATCAGTCGACTTATGGAATTCTTGCATGTATTGCCAGGGGTCAAAATGCCATGCAGGAAACCATGAGACAATTGTCTTAATCATTATAAGCCAGGTCTCCATCTCTTTCCAGGCAATATATGACTCCTTTTCTGAGGAGAGAAATGTCACCTCTGCCACCCAGTAATAGACGAAATAGTTATTCCAGGTCTTTATGTGATAAGTCTTATCATTCGGGAGTAAGCTCATCACTCCGATCCACATAATTCTATGGAATCCATTCTTTCTCTCCATAAAGTCCAACCATTTAGGAAAGGCTGAGCAAAGCCTTACCTTCATGTCTCTTAGGACCCCAAGAAAATAAGAATCCCCATAAGGAGTTATCCATACCATATGAACACCCAACCGAACATCGTGAAGGCTCAGTCAGATCCATGTCAAGCGTCTGACGCTCTTTGTATGTCGAGCAGACTTCTAACGAAGAGAGCTCAACACAAATACATGATCACGACAGTCAATCTACTTCTAAGAGATCTAATGTAGGAAATCCTTTATGGAAAGAATAGATCCAATGATCAGAATATCGACTTGGATAAATGGCCAAGGTAAAGAACTTATTGTAGAGAAATTTTATTAAAGGGTCTCCCTTAATCCAAGCAATTGTTGATTTCCCAACTCCATCCAAATTTAAAACTCCAGTTGTTACTCCCAAATATGATGGTAAAAATCACCAAGTTTTACACATTGAGCAGTATCAGGATGTAGCTGACATATATCTTCTTCCTGATGAAATGAGTTATAGAGATTTTTCAAGCACCATTACTAGTTTAGCCCAAATTTGGTAAAACAACTTGCCCCAAGGAAAAATTTCCATCTTTAATTAACTTTTCGAGTTTTTTATAAGTAACTTCTGTTTTTGCGCCAATCCAGTTAAGAGAGTAGCCCATATCTTGAGTGTCATGTAGTGAGCAGGAGAAACCACCAGAAAATACATCAATCATTTTAATAACGAGAAACTAGAAGTGGTTAATTATGAATAAAGAATAGCCACCATCGCCTTAATAAGGGGATAACTTCCTTAGAAGCTATAATACGCTTTTGCCAAAAGGTACTCTCAAAACCATGATCGTGCTCATGGCTAAGGTAGGAAAGGTCATGAATGCCGAGGAAGTAACGGTTGGAAATCTAAGTCCCGACCAGAAATAAAAGAAACATGAGAAACCCAAAAAGTATGAAGCATATAATCCATTGATAGTTAGTATTTTTCATATCCTGGAAGAAATTTGGCACAATAAAGATTTGAAGGGTCCTAAGAAGCTGAGGACACCCCCACCAAGAGAGATAAATCAAGATATTATAAATTCCACAAGGATCATGGACACATTACCGACCATTGTATTTCTATAAAGAACGAAGTTGAATCCCTTATTCGCTAAGGAAATCTGAGAAAATTTGTTGATCGTTATGAAAGTTGAGAAGCAGGAGGAAGGCCAAATTATTCTTGTAAACCTAGAGATGATAGGAAGAAAAGCCATGAAGATGGTTCCCGACCTACCAAATAAGCTAAAGCTACCCAAAATTAAGGTGGCTATGATAAGTTTTGGTTCTTTTGATTGTCATGTCATCACAGGTGGAGATGTAGGAGGAAGAGATCAAACTGTGGAACGAAAAGCCTACCTGAATGAAGCACATTCGTGCTCCTATATACAATGAATAAATTTTAATGAATATGATCAACCTAGGAAAGTAAACAAAGACAAACTAGTCATCATCTTCTCCAAAAATGATCTCTTTGGAATATTCTGTCCTCATGACAATCCACTGGTTGTTAAGTTTAGAATCCAGGATGCCATCATTGCTAGGGCTTTGATAGACAATGCAAGTTCAACTGATATTATATTTTATCCTTGTTTCCAGAGTTTGGGCTTAAATCTTAACTAATTGGATCCATATCACAGACCGTTAATTGGCTTTTCAGGGGAAAAAGTTTATCCACTAGCAACAATCAAGTTGAAAGTGTTATTCGGCACTTGGCCAGCAAGCCGCACCGAAAATAAACGCTTCTTTGTTATGGATAAAAATTCTCAGTCTGCTTACAATGTGATCTTCGACATGGTGGGACTAAAGAAATTTAAAGATGTATCATCTACAGTCCATCAATATTTGAAGTTCCCTACTCATTTTGGAGTTGGTTTCATGAAAGGTGATCAAAAGGTGGCCAAAGAATGCTATTACTCCTCAACCGAGCAGGATAACTTTGTCTGTGTGAATAAAAAGACCACTACTTACCAAGTTGACACTCTGGAGCCAAATAGTGAATTCGAAGTTGATGCATTAGATCCCAGAGATGAGACAGAGCTAGTCAAAGGAGAGTTTGTAAAATCCACATAAAATATAATCTTGGATGATGAATGACGAGAAAATATCACCAAAATTGGCTCCACATTAGCTCCACACCTCAGACAAGAATTGATTTCATTCTTAAGGGAACAAAATAATGTATTTGGTTGGAGTCACGAAGATATGCCTGGGATTGATCCCAACTTCCTGTGTCATAAGCTCAATATTAAGAAAGACACTAAGTCGATCAAACAAAATCTCAGGGTGTTCAGTACTGAGAAAAATCAAGCCATATAGGAAGAAGTAGAAAAATAATAACATTCCCAACTCATTGAGGATGTCAAATCTCTAGCATGGTTAGTAAATGTTGTGATGGTGAAAAAGAAAAATGATAAATGGTGAATGTGTGTAGATTTCATCAATCTTAATAAGGCTTACCCAAAGGACCATTTTCCTTTGCCCAGAATTGATCAGTTGGTAGATGCAACATCATGACATAAATTGTTAAGTTTCATGGATGCTTATTATTGGTATAACAAGATAAAAATGAAACCATATGACATAAAAAGAACTACTTTCATTACCAACTAAGGTACTTATTGCTACAATGTAATGCCCCTCGTGCTTAAAAATGCTGGAGCGATGTACCAAAGGTTGGTTAATATGGTGTTTGAAGAATAGATTGGGAAAAATATGAAGGTGTACGTAGATGATATGCTGACTAAAAGTAGGAAAGCTTCAGATCATATCAAGGACCTTAGTCAGACATTTAACCAACTAGAAAAACATCAAATAAAATTGATTTCAACCAAGTGAATGTTTGGTGTCCAAGAGGGAATGTTCCTCGACTTTATAGTGAACCAAAGAGGAATTGAAGCTAACCCTACCAAAATCAAGGCTCTCATAGAGATGAAATCGCCAACCTGCAAAAAATATGTTCAAAAATTACTGATAGAGTGGCTTCTTTAAATTGGTTTGTTTCTTAAGCAATAGATAGGTGTTTACCATTCTTTAAGGTGCCTAGAAAGACCATTGAGTGGAATGCAAAGTGTGAAGAATCATTTAAAGAATTAAAGTAGTATCTGGGATCTCCGCCATTATTCTCCCGACTAATCTTGGGAGAAAAATTGTAATTGTATTTAGATGTTTTTAAGTCCATAGTTAGCTCGACGTTAGATCGGCTGGAGATCGGGATCCACAAACCATTCTACTACACTACCGAAAGCATTCAGGGGAGCCAAAATTAGGTATCCACACATAGAAAAACTGGCCTTAGCTCTCATTAAATATTCTAGGAGAATGAAGCCTTATTTTTAAACACACACCATATTAGTGTACACTGATCTCCCTCTACGGTAAACACTTCACAAACTCAAAAAGTCAGGCAGGCTGGTGTATGAGGCATTAGAGCTGGGAGAATATGATATTATCTATGAACTAAGATCATCATTAAAAGGGCAAGCTTTGGCAGATTTCATTCCAGAATTCACTTATCTAGAGGTAATGAACCAATCAAACTCTCCCACCGAGCAAACTTCTTTGGAAGAGAGATCAACTAAAAGAGAGCCAAAATTTTAGCCTATCAATCAGAATCGTCCAGCGCTTAAGAGATGGCTCAGAAGTTTACAAAAGACATTGAGAAGATATTCTTCCACGGGGTTCTGTCTACAAAAAATTTTAGTAGTGAAATTTTGTTAGGGAACATATATGTGGTTGGATCTTCGTGCGCCACTGGCAGTGGACCACGTATCATACTTAACACTCATAACAAAATTGATATTATATATGCACTTAGTTTTCAATTCAAGCCATCAAATAATGAAATTGAGTACGATGATTTGATCCCTAGATTGGAATTAGCCCAGTCATTAGGCACCATACAAGCAGTGGCCCACAGTGATTCCTAATTGGTCGTCAACCAAGTACTTCGTATGAATGTAGTCAAATGAGATTTGATGACTACATACTTGACCAAGGTAATAGAAGTAATTTCCAAATTTCTAGGTGAAAAAATGAACATGATACCAAGGATAGCTAATGCCTGAGATAACGTACTTCCTTGGCTGGTTTCAGTAATAATAATAGAACTCGGGAGAAGCATTCCAATTGAGATCTTAACAACCAGGAGAATAGATAGGTTTCCAATGGTCAATCTTATTACAATGGATTTGTGACCTTCTTGGATTAATCCAATTAGAGCTTACATCGAAGAAGGAACCCTACCAACAGGATTAAAAGTGGAGAAAAAGCTCTGGTACAAAGTAGCTAGATATGTTTTGGAGAAGGGAGTGTTGTACAAAAGGGGATTCACTATTTCCTTATTACACCATGTCCATCCATGAGAAGTTGAAGATTTACTAAAGGAATTGAATGAATGTTTTTATGGAGATCATTATATTGGTCAGTCATTAGTCTAGAGAATCAATACGCAGAGGTATGACTAGCCAACTATGAGGGAAAATTATGGGACCTTCGCAAGAAAATGTGATAAGTCCCAGAGGTTTTATGCAATTTATGAAACACCCAGCGCTGCTTTAAAACTGGTCACTTTTCCTTCTCCATTCGTTATTTGAGTAATTGACTCGGTCGGCCCACTACTGACCAACAAAGGCAAGTTCAAATACCTTGTGGTAGTTCTTGATTATTTTACAAAATCGGTGGAAGCAGAGCCATTGATAGAGATGCCTTATGAGAAGGTATACTGATTCATCTGGAAGAACATCATATGTAAGTATGGCATTCCCTATGACTTCATTATTGACCATGGTACCCAATTCGATAATGATTAATTTGACGCATATTACATTCAATCCAAGATCCAAAAACTTCACTCTGCCCTAGGGCATCTGAAGCCCTTATACTTTTGACTCATTTGAGTCTAGACTGTATAAGAGATCATCTAGTTTGGAAATTGTGACAAAATTGTGTCCATCCTAGAAACCAAAGAGCCTCAGAGATTGTTTTGATTCTTCTCCTATTCATCTTGTAATGATCCTGAGACTATAGCCATCACTCACACACTTAGAACTTAATTTTTGCATATCATATTGCACCTTTATGTGTATTAATGTGGTGAGTGTGTTTAAATCCCTCAATTTGATTTTTATTAATTTTTTGGGAATTTTAAACATCTTTTAATTAAGATTTTATTAAACTAAAGCTTGATTTAAAAAGTTTTGGGGTTAATATCTATATATGTTTTGTTGTGGTTTTTGGCCTTAAGTTACTCTGGGTAGAAACCAAAAGCGCCAGAAACTCCAGGGTTGGCTTTGTAATTAGTTTTGGACGTGCGTTTGTATTCGTTCTATGGCCAACACTTGATGCTCCCTGATTGGCCTGGCTTGTGTTTCTTTACAGAGACATTAGTTGAGAATGTTATCATCCCTTGGATCAAATGTTATCGATGGCCTGCATGTTGTTTTGGTGAATCCCCGTGTAATCCCCTAAGCCAATCACAGCCTGTTTAATCCACCGCCTGTTGTGAGCCCTTGGATTGAAGTCAAAGAAGCTTGACTCAATCACAGTCGTCTGTTTTGATTGAACGTCTGGAACCTTCTCCTCTTGCTATTTAAAGGACTCTCATCTCAGCCTTCGAAAGCTTTTGTCATTTTGAAAATTCTCAGAGAAAGAATAGAGAGAGAGAGAGAGAAGAAAGAGAAGAGAGAGAGAGAAACCAGAGAGTCAAGTTAGAAACCCTAACTTCGTCTAAAACTTCTCCAACCTAAACCACTTACCTCTCCAAAACACCATAACCAAATAAACACCATCTTTAGTGTTTCTTGAGTTTATGAGAGTTCGAGTTGAGTGATCTTGGGTTGCTGTAACCTTGTGTTCATAAAATCTTATTTCCAACTTAGAAACCTACTCAGATCTTGTTTCTGATTCAATAGAAATCATAGATCTGAAGTTTTTCATGTCATAATACACTTAGTTGCATTTTATTTCTCATCTTGAGAAGTACATTGTTGATTGTTTTCTGTTAAAACATTTTATTACTTCAAAATCAACAATAAATGTTTTATAGTTTCTGTTTTTACAAAACTTAACCTGACCTAGTTGGATTCGCACTTGGAGGGTTTGCAATCTCCTAAATATTTTCAAAAGAGATTGAGAAAGGTCTTGACCGATTTCTTAAGCAAGATCTCCGTGGAATCTGGGTTATATTGAAAGGTCAAAAGGTTTTTGGTTTTGTAAGAAAGAAAAATAACAAACTCACTGCATATAGACTTTATATGTAATTTGTTAGGATTGTTTGTAACTAATAAGAGTGCGTGTGTGCATGCATGTGTTATAGAACACTTTTCGCAAACATCTTCACACTACATACACTGAAAGTGTTGGCTATAAGATTTGGTGAACATAATTCGACGTAACGTGCTGAAACAAAGGAAGAGTTGACAAACTGAGAAGACTACATCAACAATCAAGATCTGCAGAAAAGTTTAAGGACGCCAGAGGGTACAATCCTGAACTTGTATAGATTTGTTATTGTGTGCATGTTAGTTAAATAGATTGTAACTCACATATTTGTTTTAGTGAATTTTTTTGTGTTACTCCGTAGAGGGAGTCGTGGATGTTTCCTCAAGGGTGAGGTTTTACCACGTTAAAAATCCTGAGTATTGATATTTCTACATCTTCTCATCCCATTCCGATGTGTGCTGAGTTTAAAATATTTTAAACTGTTTACTAAAACTTGTTATCAAATCTTGTCCTAATCTCGTACATAATTTTGTTAACACATCTTGTGTTCAAAATCAGTTTGATTTAAGTAAAGAGTTTCTTCAACAAACTTTTCGGAGTTGCTTAAATAGTTTATTTTCAATAAACGGCTTTAGCAACGCTATTTCAATTGGTATCAGAGCTATTGGTGAACTTATTTAAAAAAGATCCTGAGTTTCTGAAACTGTTTTCTCAAAATCAATCATGGACGAGAAAAATGAAAGATATGGTAACTTGACCAGACCTCCAGTCTTTAATGGAACCAATTTTTCTTACTGGAAAGTAAGGATGATTGCTTTCATTCAAGGAACTTTGGGAGATGATGTCTGGGACATTATTGAAAATGGATACTCATATCCTACTAAACCAGCCACTGAAGGAAGTAATGAGAGGGTTAAGAAAATATTAAGTGAGTTTACTCAAGAAGAGAAACAAGTTTCTCGCAATAATAATAAAGGAAAGAATGCCATATTTATGTTTATAAAAGAACATCAGTTCAAGAGAATCTCATCCTGTACCACTTCTAAGGAAGCATGGGATACCTTGATTACTGCCTATGAAGGAGACTCTAGGGTTAAGGCTGCTAAAACTCAGATGTTAATTCAATATTATAATTCTTTAATCATGTCTGAATCTGAGTCTTTTGATGACTTCTATATGAACCTGACTGATATTGTCACTAAACTGCATGCTAATGGTATAACTTATGATAGACAAGAAATTGTGTCTAAAATTCTGAGATCATTACCACAGAAATTTGACAATAAAAGATATGCTATTGAGGAAATGTGTGATATAAATCTCACTCCTGAATTACTCAGTAGTAAATTAAGAACTGTGGAAATGGAATTAGAGTTTAAGAAACAATTGACCCACACTCATAGGAAACATACCAATTCTAATCTTAGCTTTACTTCTAAGATGATTAAGCCTGAGTTAAACACTCCTAGTAATGATTCTTATGAGGACTGTGACTTAGAAAGTCTAGATAATCAGATTGCCCTAATGTCAAAACAATTTAAGAAAATTGTTAAATTTAGAAACAGTATTGCAAATAGACAGGGCAAGTCTAATTATTCAACTCCTTCAAATCACAAGTCCCATGAGAAACCTCATGACAAACAGAACAAGGACAACACAAGACCTCACAGAGACCTCAAGAAGACTGAATGCTATAGATGTGGTAAACTAGGACACATTGCTCAAGACTGTAGAGTTAATTTAAATACCCAAAACAAACACTCTAGAGCCAACATCTGCAAAACATGGGATGACTCAAGTGACTCTGAAAATGAGGAACCTGAGACATCTGATGGTTTTGATCCTTGTTTATCCTTCTTTCCCAAAATCATATATAATGATGATATGCCTGTGCTTGATAGTGAGGATGAGTCTAGTAATTCTAGCTCTGTTGCCTTGAATCATACTTTAACTGGTTTAGATGCTTTACTTACTGAGAACATTAATACTTCTTCCTCGGGGTGTGTGAGTCAAAGGGGAATCGATACTGCTGATGTCAGTGGGTGCGTGAGTTTAAGAAATGAAACCTTAGGGGTCACTTCACACACCTCACTTAGTGACTCAGACAATGAAGATCTCCCAGATATACACACTCTATATTCTAAAACTCTAAAGAAAAGCACTAGACTAGAAAAGATTGTGAAAGATCTTACCAAAAAGCTAGAGGATCTAAGCCTGATGGTAAAAGTCAATGCTGAAGAGTATACTACTCAATGCATGTCTCATGAAAGTGAAATCAAAGTGTTTGATGAAAAACTGAAAACTTTGACAGAAGCTAACGAATTTCTGGAGAAAAAATACAAAGGGACATTATTAGAATTGGAACAAACCAAAGAAAAGACAGCAACTGTGTTCAAAAAATTTACAAAATTTGAAAACAATTCTAAATGTTTTGAGGAATTCATTGCTGAATCTAAAACCAATTCTGATGATCGAACTGGTATAGGGTTTTTCCCCAATTTGAAGACACAAACAAAACATGTTGAACCTATCAAATTTGTGTCAGGAGGCAAAAGACCTATTGAAACATGTCCAGACTTTCATTCACTAAAAACTGAGTTTGATCATCAAAACACTAACACTGGAGATGCAAGTTGCTCTAAGCATGAAAGTTTACCAAAGGAAAAATATGTCTACCCCCCAATTAGGAAAAGTGAACCTGCTTTCAAACCTGTGCTACCTAGGAATATAATTCAGCCTCAAAATTTCTCAAAACCTTTGTTTAGAGACTTTCCTAAGGTAAACCCCATTCTGAGCAATCTTTATTGCTCCTATTGTGATATATACGGACATTCTTTCGATGATTGCTATTCTAGGAGACTGATTAAGCCTATCTACAATACTTCCATGTATAAAAAATTTAACTATTCTAGGAGGAGTCGTAACAATTATGTCCTTCCCAGGCCACCAGACAAAAACTCCAACTATAGGAATAGAAAAACTAAACCTAAAAGGACATTTACTAGAAGGAATCCTAGAAACTTTTCTAAATCAAATGCTCAGGTGTTTAAATTTACTCAAAAGCATGCGCAAAATGTTTTTCATCAAAAATCTAATGCTCGCCAATTTTATCAAATGAGAGCAAACAAGCGCAAACAGAAAACCAGAGCAATTTGGGTTAGAAAAGATGATCTAGTACCCCAGATGAAGTGTAATATTGTTATTTCTGCCTTAAAAGCTGAACTTACATCTTCTGGTTGGTATTTGGATTCTGGATGTTCCAAGCATATGACAGGTGATGATACAAAACTTTTAAATAAAACCCACTTTGATGGTGGAAAAGTTGTTTTTGGTGATGGAGTATCATCCTAGATCATAGGCAAAGGAACTCTTAAAGAAAAAGGACTTCCTGTTCTTGAAAATGTTCTCTTAGTTCAAGGTCTCAAGGCTAATTTACTTAGCATATCACAATTTTGTGACTCAAACCATACTGTTACCTTTTCAAAGAACAATTGCAAGATTTTAAATGAAAAGGGAGAATGCGTAATTACAGGATTCAGGACTCCTGACAATTGTTATACTGTCATGACTAGTTCTGAAATCTGTAATGTTGCCATAATGGATGACAATGAGATATGGCATAACAGAATGGGTCACATTAATTACAAAAATTTGAGTAAATTGTCCTTTTAACAAATAGTTAGAGGAATACCAAAAATTAAACCTATTCATAACATCGTCTGTGGTCCCTGTCAAGAAGGAAAAATTGTTAAAGCACCTCATAAAAGGGTTAAAGATATCCTTACCTCTAATCCCTTAGAACTCGTCCATATGGACCTAATGGGTCCTTCTCAAACTGTTAGTCTCTGTGGTCACAGTTATATTCTAGTTATGGTTGATGACTTCAACATATTCACTTGGGTAGCTTTCTTAAAACAGAAATCCGATACTTTTCAAACTTTTTTAAAGATTCTTTTACGAATTGAAGATGAGAAAGACACTCAAATAAATAGAATCCGAAGTGATAGAGGTGGTGAATTCAAAGACACTAGTATTATAGAATACTGTGACTATAATGGTTACAAACATGAGTTCAGTGCTCCTAAGACTCCTCAACAAAATGGTATAGCTGAGAGAAAGAATCGAACCCTTCAAGAGATGGCACGTGTCATGCTCCATGCCAAGAACTTACCTAAGTATTTTTGGGTAGAATCTATTCGTACAGCATGCCATCTTATTAATAGGGTTTATCTTAGAAAGAATTCCAAACAAACTCCTTATGAACTTTGGTACAATTAAAAGCCTAATCTTAAGTACCTTAGAACCTTTGGTAGTACCTGCTATGTGTGCAAAGATAGGGAACACTTATCTAAATTTGAGAGCAGGGGAGATAAAGCCATATTCTTAGGATATTCACCTAACAGTAGAGCTTATCGGGTGTATAATCTTCGCACTAAAACCTTAATGGAATCCATAAATGTAATTGTTAGTGACACTACTATAGAAAGCAAGACTAGTGAATTAACTATAGAAGAAGAATCGTCAAATATTTTAGAAAATGACTCTTCTGAAATAGATAATTCATTACCTATTGAGTCACCTGAAGTACCTAACTGGGTTTCTAAAGATCATCCCATAAACAACATAGTTGGTAACCCTAGTGAGCCAGTACGTACAAGATCCCAACTTAGAAATTATGCACTTTATGCATGCTTTGTTTCTCTTGTGGAACCAAAGAATGTAAATGAGGCATTGAATGACTCTCACTGGATTTCTGCAATGCAGGATGAACTTTTACAATTTGTCATTCATGATGTATGGTATCTTGTTCCACGTCCAGATCACAAAAAGGTTATTGGTACTCGTTGGATTTTCAAAAATAAAACTGATGAAAATGGGATGATAATTAGAAATAAAGCTAGACTAGTTGCTCAAGGTTATTCCCAAATAGAAGGAATTGATTTTAACGAGACGTTTGCTCCTGTTACTCGTTTAGAATCAGTTCGGCTGCTTCTTGCTATAGCTTGTCACATGCATTTTACATTATATCAAATGGATGTTAAATCTGCGTTCCTTAATGGAATACTGGTCGAGGAAACCTATGTAGAACTACCTAAAGGGTTCATTGACCCTAATTATCCTAATCATGTATTTCGGTTGAAAAAGGCTTTATATGGTCTTAAGCAAGCTCCTAGAGCTTGGTATGAGCGCCTGTCCAGTTTTCTACTGGATAAAGGTTTCAAAAGAGGTGGAAATGACCAAACCTTATTTGTCAAGCATTTTGACAAACACATTACTATCGCTCAAGTCTATGTAGACGATATCATATTTGGATCCACTTCTACCTCAGAAGTAAAATCTTTTGCTGAAATTATGAGTAAGGAATTTCAGATGTCCCTTATTGGGGAGTTACAGTTCTTCCTAGGTCTCCAAGTCAAACAACAACCAGATGGATTGTTTCTTTCGCAGACTAAGTACGCATTAGAGATAGTTAAGAAATTTGGCCTCGAGAGTGCTAAAAGTGTTAAAACGCCTATGAGTACTACAGAAAAATTGTCAAAAGATGAAAATGGAAAATCTGTAGATCCTATTTTATATCGTAGTATGATTGGCACATTACTCTATCTGACTGCCTCGCGTCCTGATATCATGTATGATGTGTGTGTTTGTGCGCGCTATCAAAACAACCCCAAAGAGAGCCATTTAAACTCTGTTAAATGGATAATTAAATATGTTAAAGGCACTCTAAATTTAGGAATTTGGTACACGAATGACACACCAAGCACTATTATTGGGTACACTGATGCTGATTGGGCTGGTTGTACTGATGATAGTAAAAGCACTTCAGGCGCATGTTGTTATATTGGTAATAACTTGGTAGGATGGAGTAGTAAAAAACAGAACTGCACGTCTCTCTCGGCTGCTGAATCTGAATACATAGCCGCTGGTGGCTGTTGTGCCCAATTATTGTGGCTTAAACAAATGCTAAGTGATTATGGTATTCTAGAACCCACACTTCATCTCTATTGTGATAATCAAAGCGCGATTAATATTTCTAAGAACCCGGTTCAACACTCGCGAACTAAGAACATTAAAATAAGACATCACTTTATTCATGAATTAGTTGAAACCAAGGAATTAGAAATCAATTATCTTCCTACTGATCTACAACTTGCAGATTTGTTTACCAAACCTCTTGATTATAATAGATTCATTTCTTTACGTTAATCTATTGGTATGGTTTGTGTCGAGTAAATACCTGTTATATTTTCCAAGCTCCTTCCCTTTGTCCATTTGAGACAAAATGGGGGAGAAATTTGAGTCTATCTCTGCATATACTAAACAACTTGATCTTAGTAATTCTTTGCAGGTATTCTTCTTGTACAATCATTCTCTATTGTAATAATAGGATGTTAAACTGTATATAGTTGAGCTATGTAATTTTTGTTTTCTAGGATTTGGGTAGATAGAACTTTTATAGGAATAGGTTTTTCTTATTTGTTGTCGCCCTACGAGTTCTAGATGACTCAAAGGAGATTTTGTCTCATATTTCCAAAGGGGGAGATTGAAGCCCTTATACTTTTGACTCATTTGAGTCTAGACTGTATAAGAGATCATCTAGTTTGGAAATTGTGACAAAATTGTGTCCATCCTAGAAACCAAAGAGCCTCACAGATTGTTTTGCTTCTTCTCCTATTCATCTTGTAATGATCCTGAGACTATAGCCATCACTCACACACTTAGAACTTAATTTTTGCATATCATATTGCACCTTTATGTGTATTAATGTGGTGAGTGTGTTTAAATCCCTCAATTTGTTTTTTATTAATTTTTTGGGAATTTTAAACATCTTTTAATTAAGATTTTATTAAACTAAAACTTGATTTAAAAAGTTTTGGGGTTAATATCTAAATATGTTTTTTTGTGGTTTTTGGCCTTAAGTTACTCTGGGTAGAAACCAAAAGCGCCAGAGACTCCAGGGTTGGCTTTGTAATTAGTTTTGGACGTGCGTTTGTATTCGTTCTATGGCCAACACTTGCTGCTCCCTGATTGGCCTGGCTTGTGTTTCTTTACAGAGACATTAGTTGAGAATGTTATCATCCCTTGGATCAAATGTTATCGATGGCCTGCATGTTGTTTTGGTGAATCCCCGTGTAATCCCCTAAGCCAATCACAGCCTGTTTAATCCACCGCCTGTTGTGAGCCCTTGGATTGAAGTCAAAGAAGCTTGACTCAATCACAGTCGTCTGTTTTGATTGAACGTCTGGAACCTTCTCCTCTTGCTATTTAAAGGACTCTCATCTCAGCCTTCGAAAGCTTTTGTCATTTTGAAAATTCTCAGAGAAAGAATAGAGAGAGAGAGAGAAGAAAGAGAAGAGAGAGAGAGAAACCAGAGAGTCAAGTTAGAAACCCTAACTTCGTCTAAAACTTCTCCAACCTAAACCACTTACCTCTCCAAAACACCATAACCAAATAAACACCATCTTTAGTGTTTCTTGAGTTTATGAGAGTTCGAGTTGAGTGATCTTGGGTTGCTGTAACCTTGTGTTCATAAAATCTTATTTCCAACTTAGACACCTACTCAGATCTTGTTTCTGATTCAATAGAAATCATAGATCTGAAGTTTTTCATGTCATAATACACTTAGTTGCATTTTATTTCTCATCTTGAGAAGTACATTGTTGATTGTTTTCTGTTAAAACATTTTATTACTTCATAATCAACAATAAATGTTTTATAGTTTCTGTTTTTACAAAACTTAACCTGACCTAGTTGGATTCGCACTTGGAGGGTTTGCAATCTCCTAAATATTTTCAAAAGAGATTGAGAAAGGTCTTGACCGATTTCTTAAGCAAGATCTCCGTGGAATCTGGGTTATATTGAAAGGTCAAAAGGTTTTTGGTTTTGTAAGAAAGAAAAATAACAAACTCACTGCATATAGACTTTATATGTAATTTGTTAGGATTGTTTGTAACTAATAAGAGTGCGTGTGTGCATGCATGTGTTATAGAACACTTTTCACAAACATCTTCACACTATATACACTGAAAGTGTTGGCTATAAGATTTGGTGAACATAAGTCGACGTAACGTGCTGAAACAAAGGAAGAGTTGACAAACTGAGAAGACTACATCAACAATCAAGATCTGCAGAAAAGTTTAAGGACGCCAGAGGGTACAATCCTGAACTTGTATAGATTTGTTATTGTGTTCATGTTAGTTAAATAGATTGTAACTCACATATTTGTTTTAGTGAATTTTTTTGTGTTACTCCGTAGAGGGAGTCGTGGATGTTTCCTCAAGGGTGAGGTTTTACCACGTTAAAAATCCTGAGTATTGATATTTCTACATCTTCTCATCCCATTCCGATGTGTGCTGAGTTTAAAATATTTTAAACTGTTTACTAAAACTTGTTATCAAATCTTGTCCTAATCTCGTACAAAATTTTGTTAACACATCTTGTGTTCAAAATCAGTTTGATTTAAGTAAAGAGTTTCTTCAACAAACTTTTCGGAGTTCCTTAAATAGTTTATTTTCAATAAACGGCTTTAGCAACGATATTTCAACATCCACAAATTAACTGCCAAATAGAAGTGACAAACAAAACCTTACTTAATGGACTGAATAAGAGACTTGATGCTGTCAAAGGTAACAGGATTAATAAATTTTACTATGTTCTTTAGGCTTATAGAAGAATGTTAAGGACAACAATAGGATAAATACCTTAAATGCTTGCATTTGGGACAAAAGCCATTGTACCAGTCGAGATAGGCCTACCAACTCACAAAGTGTTCAACTTTGATTCTCCCTAATGTTATCTAATGAGAATATTGGGCTTGAATATGTTTGAAGAAGCTCGCGAAGATGATACACACAGAAATGTTGTATATCAACAAAGGACTGCTCACTTTTACAATAAACAGGTTGAGCTGGCCAACTTAAAAGAAGGCGAATACATCCTCAAGAAAGTCATCTAGAAGGGAAATAAGATTGAGACCTATTGTCATGGCCCATATCGTATTTCAACGGTAATTTATCCAGGGGCTTTACGGCTAGAGACACATGATGGAAAATAATTCAAGAACCCTTGGAATGCTGAGGATCTACAAAAATACTATCAGTGAATAAAGGAATTTTGTATTTATTTTTTATTTATGTTCAACAAAACTTTGTTTCCATTCCAATAACATATCTTTCGTTTCCAATTTTTTCAATTTTTTTGGTGCACATCGATATACTTCCCCAGAAATAATAAATAAACAATGTCTCTTGGTCTTTAAACCTTGCTGATCAACATAAGGAAACAACTATACAAACTACATGACTCAAATACTTAATTAGTTTGAACTTATCAAATTTTAGATGCGCCAACATCTTAACAAGAAGTTCGAGATGCACCAATAGCTTAATAAGCAGTCATGTTTTACCAAGCTATTACTTCATGTATGACTTCGTATTAACAAGTCATGAATAAGAAGTCAGTAAAGATCCATGTATTAATCACAAGAAACTTTACCCGACCATGTTAAACACATGAACGTACACATATATTTATAACAGACTTGGTCACCACTAGTAACTTACTTCATGTATGACTTCATCTTTGATATATAAAGAACAAGAAGTCTATAAAACTTTGTATACAACTCAAGAATTTAAAAACAAGTTTTATACGACTAGGTTAAATGCAGTAAAACCTGTAAACATTCCTAAATACAGGAATACACACATACATTCCTCATACACTTGGTATCCACTGATAACTAATGCTACAACTTCGACCAACAAAAGTATATATAGTTTCATCCAAGTTCATTGGTAGAATCTAAGGCCCTACAATCACAGTTTAATAACTCATCGTTAAATAATAGCTTAGTCGACTAACTAATTAACTTATCATAAGTTGACAACGACAACAAAAAAATAATTATTTTTTTATTCGAATAGTAAATATATTGTGTATTACATGCAAGATCAGGGGAATACAAAAATAGAAGAATTATCTAGTTCGACATTTTCCTTGTGCTTTGGTCATTTTAGAAGAGGTTTATTGCACTCTCTCCATCCCAGTAGGAGGATCATCCAGGGTATGGGGGGAATTTATGTAATTAGTATTGTAAGGACATTTTTCGCATGTCCGAAATGTTTCATTTATTTATGTCGTACGCTGCTACATTTGGCACGTCTCCTCACGATCTCACATGACGGACTCTATCCGAATTTCGGGAATCAAGCATGAATTATCTCCACTAATATGTCCCACATCTGCCTCAACGACTTCACGTTCCAAGATTTTAGGGACTTAATGCAAGTGGTACGCAAGGGAAGTCAAAACAGTGAAAAAAAGGAACGATAGGAGAGTTCAAGGGCATTTTCGTAATTTCACATCCATAGTTCGGAGGTCTGGTCAACTAGAAAGTTGAAGAGCTCGCCGCAACGAATATACTGGAAAAAATGGCACCTCAATCCGAGCTACGGTGAAGGAGTTATGACCTTTTGAAGATAGAGAAAATTCCTTAAAGAATGCTGTTTTTTTTGTACGCTGGATAGAATTTTAGAGTTTTAAGAACGTGGGACTCTTCATATTTTTTCCTATAAATACCAACTTCGGGGGAGTTGTTTTGTAAGACTTTAGGAGACAAATTTGAGAGTCCAAATACACCTAGTCTTCATATTCTTGAGTCCCAATACTCATGTTTTGATTCACACATCATTGCCAAACCTTTGTGAATCCTTTAAGCAACCCAAGAACACAACTTTGGTTTGTTCAACCCTTGTGGAGGAGACCGTTCTTCTTCTTTATTGCAGCCCTACTGGAAAGGGATAATTCCAGCCGCGACTATAGAATCCGATACCCGAGGGTAATTCTTAGTCAACTTGTATTTTCATTGTAATCCGATTGTAAGCCGTTCTCTTACAAATTATAGTGAAAATAAATGGTTTTGCCCCTGAGGGGGATTTTTCCTTAATTGCATGTGTTTGAATGTTCTTGCGTAGATTATCAATTTATTCAATCACATACTGCTGCATGTTTAGGGTTTGTTTGTGTTAAAAGGATTTTATATATAACTTGATCATTTGAACACGAGCACACACGTTTCTCAAATTGGTATCAGAGCAGGTTACGCTAATCTATCGCGTATTCCTTTTTTTCCGCAAAATTTTTCTAAGATATCAATTTTCTGAAAAAATTGATTTTTGAAAAAGTGCGTGTTCAAATGGAGAAGTCATATTATAAAATGCCTATTTTTGACGGGACACATTATGCTTATTGGAAAGCCCATATGAGGTCGGCTTTAAAAGCCAATTATGAACGTGTCTGGATTTTGGTTGAACGAGGGTGGACTCCTTCCACCGTGACAGTTGATAATGTGACCAACTTGGAACCTGACATTTCTTGGTCTGATGAAGAAATTAAATGGTCATCTTTTAATTCTAAGGGTCTAAGTGCTATTTCTGGGTCTGTCACACCTGATGAGTTCAAACGCATAATGACGTGTACCACGTCAAAAGAGGCATGGGATGTTTTACAACTCACCCATGAAGGAACTAATGCTGTGAAAGAGTCTAAGTTGCAAAACTTGACAACTCAATTTGAAACAATCACCATGCATGATTCTGAATGCTTTGATGAATTTTATGCTAGACTTTCTGACATTGTGAATACTAGTTTTAATCTTGGTGAACAAATTCCGAATGCTAGAGTTGTTAAAAAGATTATTCGTTCTTTACCTAAGCGTTTTATCCCTAAAGTCACTGTGCTAAATTCTATGGGTAATTTAAATACGCTAAAATTGGAAGAACTTGTAGGAGATTTGCAAACTTATGAAATTGATATGTTCCCTAAAAATGCTAAATCTAAAGATAAGGGAATTGCTCTTAAAGCCCAAGAGAGAAGGAGTGAGGGGTCAGCTAGAAAGAGGGTAGAGTCATCTAGAAAGAGAGAGACTGACACGTCAGATTCTGAGTGCGATTTTGACTTAGATGATTTGGCTCTTTTCGCAAAAAATTTCAAGAGGATTCTCAAATTTAAGAAAAATGGCAATTTTAAAGATAAAAAAAAATTTGAGAAAAATAAGTTTGAAAAGAAAAATGAGAAAGTTTCCAAAAATCCTTCTCTGAAAGAAAGTGAGAGATGTTTTGAGTGTGATGGTAGGGGTCATAGAGCTTTTGAGTGTGCCAATCGTCTGAATAGAGAGAAAGGGAAAGCTGTCCTTAATGCTACCCTTAGTGACGACAGTGAGGTTGAGACGGTGGATTCTGGAGATGAGTCACCGCATGAGTGTAACTTCACCGCATTCATGGCTAGCCAAGTGAGCACTCCTAGTTCTCCTCATGAGGATGAGGATGATTCTTCACAGGGACACCTCGACAGTGAGATCGATGTGAGTGAGGGGGAGGATGACACAAGTGAGAGCGAGAGTGATATACAACGCGCCTACGCTGAGTTATATTCTGAGTCTTTTAAAACTAAAAATCGTAACAAAGCGTTAGTTCTTAAGATCACTTGCCTAGAGGAAGATTTAAGGAAAGCGAGAGAAAGAGAGTTCTCCACCTGCACCGCCCTGAGAGAGAGAGAATCTACCTGTGTCGAGAATGAGAATTTGTTTAGAGAGAGAGAGAGTACTCTAGAGAAAGAGAGAGGGGACTTGATCAAGCAAGTGGCTATTCTTGCGAGTCAGCTCCATTCCTCCGTGGAGACTCGGAAGAAACTTGAAGCCCTTGTTGCCCAGCTGACTCATGATCTCGAGAAAGCACGGGAAGTCAAGGTACAAATCGAGGACAGATCTGGGAAGATGCGAAAGATGCTCCTCGGCCCCGCTTTAGGTTTTGGTGATCGTCAAGGAATTGGATATGATGGTGCCTCCACGTCCCAAATTTCACCTGGACCAGTTCCTGAGTTTACTACAACTCCTTATGGTCACCGTAAAAAACCTCGAAGGAGAGTTCGACCAAGAAAAGCAAACCAAGGTCCGCCTTTGACTGAGCTCTTTTGTACTTATTGCAAAAGAAAAGGCCACCTTAGGGAAACTTGCTATAGCATGGGTCGGACACGACGTACTACTGCTCCACCACGACATACTGATGAGTTTTCTAGTCTGAGAGAGCGAGTTGAGTTCTTAGCTGCCACGACTCAGAGTTTGATGAAAGAATTCCGACGGATGTCTTCGCCGTTAGTGAATGCTTCTTACATTCCAGCTAAAACCAACAAAGGCAAACAAAAGGTCATCTCTGCTTGGGTGCCTAAGAAAGATAAAAAGGCCTTTGTTGTTCATGTTTCTCTCAAAACACATAATACCTCACAGTGGTATTTTGATAGTGGGTGCTCCAGACACATGACAGGTGATGCCTCATTTTTTACTACTCTTGAGGATTATCAAGATGGAAGAGTCACCTTTGGAGATGGGAGTAAGTCTAGCATTATAGGACGAGGCACTATCGAGTTACCTGGTTTTCCTAAGCTAGAAAATGTTTTGTACGTCAAAGGTTTGAAAGCAAACCTTCTCAGCATTAGCCAGCTGTGCGACACTAACTTTGATGCAAGGGGTGAGGACCGAGGATAATTTCTATGGGACTGAGCCCACATCCTCACTTGTCTGCAACAGCGCCACGATCACTCCTATGGATCTGTGGCACCAACGTCTAGGTCACGTGAGCGTTAGAGATCTCAATCGTTTATCTAAAAAGGACCTAGTACGTGGCTTACCATCTCTTGGAAAGTCAACTTCGACCGTTTGTGGACCCTGTCAGTTGGGAAAACAAATTCGTAGTCCTCATAGGAAGTTACATTCCATTACCACCTCTCGTGTTCTGGAGTTGATTCACATGGATCTTATGGGTCCCACTCGTACTGAGAGTCTAGGTGGTAAGAGGTACATCCTCATGATGGTAGATGATTTCTCCAGATACTCCATTGTAGGTTTTCTGAGAGAGAAATCCGATGTTGTAGATTTCTTAACGACCAAGTGCCATGTCCTGCAAAATCAACATGGTGTCACTATTAACAGAATACGTAGTGACAACGGCACTGAATTCAAGGAAGCAAAGGTGGATTTGTACTGTGATAGCCTTGGGATCAAACATGAGTTTTCTGCTATGAGAACTCCTCAGCAAAATGGGATTGTTGAGAGAAAGAATAGAACGATCCAAGAGATGGCTAGATCTATGCTTCTAGGTCGTAAAGTTTCTAGGAGATTTTGGGCAGAGGCAGTGTCTACTGCATGCCACACGGTGAATAGGGTGTATTTGCGTCCACACACACTTCACACTCCTTATGAGTTGTGGACTGGCAAGAAGCCCAAACTGGCATATTTTCGTGTCTTTGGGAGTAAATGATACATCCTACGGGATAGAGAGCAATTACGAAAGTTCGACTCCCGAAGCGACGAGGGAATATTTCTAGGATATTCATCGAATAGCAGAGCGTACCGGGTTTTTAACCTGAAGAGCTCTAAGATTATGGAATCAATAAACGTCACCGTGCAAGATGACGAACCATCGACGGTTATTGATCCTAACCTTCAGTGTGAGTATGAGGATTGTTCTGACAGTGATTTACCTGTTCCTCTCTCACACTCTGTGGACCCTACTCCTGTGTTAGGGGACACACCTGCTTGGGTTCGCAAGAGTCATGACCCTTCTGCCATTCTTGGTGATCCCACTCTAGGGGTCAAGACTCGTGCTCAGCTAGGGAACGTTGTTAGCCATCTTTGCTACACGTCCAAAGTCGAGCCCAAGAACCATAAAGAAGCACTCAAGGATGAACACTGGATATCTGCTATGCAGGATGAGTTGCTTCAGTTTAAAAAGAATGATGTCTGGGAACTTGTCCCCCGACCTAGTGAGATTAATGTGATAGGTACCCAGTGGATTTTTAAGAACAAAATGGATGAAAATGGTACCATAATTCGAAATAAGGCTAGGTTGGTCGCTCAAGGCTACACACAGATAGAGGGTGTAGACTTTGGGGAGACATTTGCTCCTGTTGCGAGGCTTGAGTCCGTCCATCTTTTGCTCGCCATCGCATGTCATCTGCGCTTCAAGGTGTATCAGATGGATGTCAAGAGTGCCTTTTTGAATGGCATTCTACAGGAGGAGGTTTATGTGGAACAACCAAAAGGGTTTGAAGACCCTCAGCACCCTGAGCACGTCTACTATCTGAGGAAAGCCTTGTATGGTTTGAAGCAAGCACCCCGTGCTTGGTACGAGAGGCTTACTTCCTATCTCTTAGCTCGTGGCTTCAAGAGAGGGGGAGTAGATATGACGTTGTTTGTCAGGAGAGATGACGGTGCTATTTTGGTTGCCCAGGTCTATGTGGATGACATAGTCTTTGGATCCACATGCTCCCATCATGCTCACCACTTTAAGGAGGAGATGAAAAGTGAGTTTGAGATGAGCATGGTTGGTGAGCTTACATTCTTCCTTGGTCTCCAGGTTCGTCAGCTAGAGGATGGGATGTTCATCTCCCAATCCAAGTATGCTAGAGACCTAGTGAAGAAATTTGGTTTAGACTCCGCTAAGCATGCACGTACACCTATGAGTACCACTACCAAGCTTAGTAAGGACACTTCAGGCAAGGACGTAGAGCAAACCTTATATCGGAGTATGATAGGTAGTCTCCTCTACTTGACTACCAGTCGTCCCGACATCGCCTTTAGTGTTGGAGTCTGTGCGCATTATCAGGCATCCCCAAAAGAGTCGCATTTACTTGGTCTAAAATGTATTATTAAATACGTAAGTGGGACTCTCTCATACGGGATTTGGTATTCCTTTGATACCGATGACCGTCTGTCCGCCTACTTGGATGCCGATTGGGCTGGGGATGTAGATGGATGTAGGAGCACTTCTGGTGGGTGTTTCTATTTTGGTTCTGCTCTTGTCTCCTGGCTGAACAAGAAGCAAAATTCCATCTCTTTGTCCACTGTGGAGGCTGAGTACATAGCCGCCGGGAGTTGTTGCACACAACTCTTGTGGATAAAGCAAATGCTGGAGGATTATGGGATATCACAGGACACCATGACCATTTCCTGTGATAACACGAGCGCGATACACATATCCCGCAATCCAGTTCAGCATTCACGCACAAAACACATCAGGATACGTGAGCACTTTATTCGTCAGTTAGTTGAAGAGAAAGTCGTATCCCTGAGTTTTGTTCCTACCGACCGTCAGTTAGCCGATATTTTCACGAAACCTTTAGATGCCCTTAGATTTGAGAGTCTTAGGAAATCTTTAGGGATTTGCATAGTTGACTGAGGGGTTGGTCTATGTCTAGAATAGGATGCTTCTTCATGTTCATATCATATGCTTCCTATTGCTAGTCTGTTTTATATGTACTATTACTTTGTTGTACAGCTTTGTTTTATTCTTTTTGCTTTTTATATTTCTTTTGAAAAAAAAATACAAAAAGATTTTCCTTTAAGAAAAATTTTGAGAAAAGCACAAAAAGATTTTATTTTTCCAAATTTTTGAAAAAATCCAAAAAGATTTTTGTATTTTGCTTCTTTTATGGATGAGCATGTAAGATAGCCAAGTCACAACTTCATTCCATTTATCCATGTGACTGTTTGATAGAGATTTGAGAGGCTACATCATTTCATACATGTGCTTTACATTGATTGGAGTCTTTGAGATGTAATTAGTGATATCTTCCTACATGTTTGACTCCTATATCCTTTATTGCACACATGCACGGCTATATTTGATTATTGCACTTGTCTATCTCATGTTGGCTTGCGTGTTTTCATCTCAATCCTGTCTATACAATGTACAATATGCGATAAAACTTGACAAGATTGGAATGCATGTAAAAACCGTTTTGGTGAGACTGTGTGTTTTTGTAAAACGGGGAGGGGCTGCAAAAGGTAATCATCTATCCTTTGCGCAAAAGCCACCGTTAAAAAGGACCTAAAAAATGGAGGAAATTTAATATCCGATGTCCAAAGAGGTTAAAAGAGCCCGAAAAATTTAAAGGCAATAAAAAGCAATTCATGCCAAATATGGGCCACTTAGGTTTCACCATCAATTCTCCAAAGTTTGAGAATTTAGAATGCCTTTATTCAATACAATATCTGAGGGAGTTTGGTTGGAGAATCTAAACGGGTTTGCACTTCCTTGAAAGTCCTGAAAAAGCATAAAATCATTTTGGACGTTATTGGTGTGAAAATCATTTTGAGCTTTGATTTGTTGATTTGATTGAGTCAATATCTTATACTGTCACTCTTTTACACCAAAGGAAGCATTTGAGTTCATTCGCTAGGAATATCCAATATTCATTGTGCACATATGTCATGTTTGTATGCATTGATTTTCCTATCAAATTTGATCACACCACTTCATTTACGCTATCATTGACTTGGTTGCTTTCTGTTTATTCATGGTGTGTTTTTATCCTAGTGACACCCCACACTTGCTTATTTGATTTATTTCTCTAATTTGTCCATTTGGGGACATCATAAAAAGGGGGGAAAGAATTATCATATTATGGGGGAGTTTGAATTCTGGGGGAGTTTTTGAGATGTTGCTTATGTTTTTATCATATATTGATATCCATGTTATCTCATTTCAAACTCGATATGTCACGTGGTATTTGCTTTGTCTCATGTGTGTAGGTATGAAGATTGCAGATCTATATGTTGCACACCCTGATGAGAAAAGTTTTGAGATTCCAGAAGAATTAAAGAACAAACGATGAAGACTATTCATTTGTACCTTTTCTAGTTTTGGGTTTATGGGAGGGTAGATTTGTATAGGCAATTTCATATTTGATAATTCGTATTTTTTATGTATGTACCGGCATAGACATAGGGGGAGATTTGTAAGGACATTTTTCACATGTCCGAAATGTTTCATTTATTTATGTCGTACGCCGCTACATTTGGCACGTCTCCTCACGATCTCACATGATGGCCTCTATCCGAATTTCGGGAATCAAGTATGCATTATCTCCACTAATATGTCCCACATCTGCCTCAACGACTTCACGTTCCAAGATTTTAGGCACTTAATGCAAGTGGTACGCAAGGGAAGTCAAAACAGTGAAAAAAAGGCACGATAGGAGAGTTCAAGGGCATTTTCATAATTTCACATCCATAGTTCGGAGGTCTGGTCAACTAGAAAGTTTAAGATCTCGATGCAACGAAGATACTGGAAAAAATGGCACCTCAATCCGAGCTACGGTGAAGGAGTTATGACCTTTTGAAGATAGAGAAAATTCCTTAAAGAATGCTGTTTTTTTTGTACGCTGGATAGAATTTTAGAGTTTTAAGAACGTGGGACTCTTCATATTTTTTCCTATAAGTACCAACTTTGGGGGAGTTGTTTTGCAAGACTTTAGGAGACGAATTTGAGAGTCCAAATACACCTAGTCTTCATATTCTTGAGTCCCAAGACTCATGTTTTGATTCACACATCATTGCCAAACCTTTGTGAATCCTTTAAGCAACCCAAGAACACAACTTTGGTTTGTTCAACCCTTGTGGAGGAGACCGTTCTTCTTCTTCATTGCAGCCCTACTGGAAAGGGATAATTCCATCCGCGACTATAGAATTCGATACCCGAGGGTAATTCTTAGTCAACTTGTATTTTCATTGTAATCCGATTGTAAGCCGTTCTCTTACAAATTATTGTGAAAATAAATGGTTTTGCCCCTGAGGGGGATTTTTCCTTAATTGCATGTGTTTGAATGTTCTTGCGTAAATTATCAATTTATTCAATCACATACTGCTGCATGTTTAGGGTTTGTTTGTGTTAAAAGGGTTTTATATATAACTTGATCATTTGAACGCGGGCACACATGTTTCTCAAGTATCCCTCATCATTTGCCTATTGTTGCTGCTCGACTTGTTGATCAGATGATAAGAACGAATTATTTCATGCACATCATGAAGATTGTAATCTCCCGATATTTGGTGATTAAACACTAAGGAATGGCATCAAAAGGGATCCATGATATATCTAATTTAAATTGAGGCTTGTCACAATCCAACAAATCGGGTTCATTTTAATACCATAACTCACTGTTTTGGTCATACTTCGTAAGGTAAGCATGTTGGTCCATCCCCACCTGTAACCTTCACGATGACTTTGTGCAAGATGATCGTCGAAATGGTTGAGGGATTCATTATAACCTTCCATCCAAACCTCCCTGGGTTGCTTGTGAAATTGAAAGATTAACATTTCAACCTGATGTTAAAGTTTCTTCAGGACATCACTCTTGACTTTCAACTAGATGGATTGATCGACGATAGCTTTATCCTTAGATTATATCTGGACAAGCAAATTAGTAATGGTCTGACTCTTTGCTATCAACTAGTCAGTCTAGTCGGCTAGAGTTTTTCTAATTCTTTCCTCATCCACAGTTGGTCAGATAGCTCTCCATTGCTCGAAAGTTTTCTCAGGTATGGTTTTCTTCAATATTTCAAGTTACCTCAACGAACCTTGCATTCCCAGCCTCTAGGAAATAAGCACATTCATCAGGACCACTCGTGGATGATTTCTTCAAGTTGTCTGGCTGATCTCTAAGGTGATTCTTTTCCTCTTCAAGCAGTTTGCCTACTTCCCTAGCTTCTTTAACTTCTTGGTTCAATAAAAATTCCTTTCACCTATACATTGAGTCATACTCTTCAAGTTTCTTCTCAAAGACCGATCCTTCACTCAACGCTTTATACTTAGTTTCATAGTTTTCATGAAATAAAGCTTTGGGCTGATTATGATCTTCTTACAAATCTTCAATCATCTCATAATATGAAGCATTATTTTCTATTACCATATCCAACAAGCAATGAATATGAATGTATGATTCCTTAACTTGGTCGGACACATCAGGACCAAGAAATCCAACTAAGTCTTCTTCAGATATTGGAACATGGCC
Organism: Sambucus nigra; assembly: GCA_949130495.1. Classification (NCBI taxonomy): domain Eukaryota; kingdom Viridiplantae; phylum Streptophyta; class Magnoliopsida; order Dipsacales; family Adoxaceae; genus Sambucus; species Sambucus nigra. The sequence continues at coordinate 314,855,586 of OX422219.1, read as the reverse complement.
ATCTTTCGAAAGGTTTTCGCTCCACCTGAGCATATTGCATTTAGCAGAAACTATAACCTTTTTCCTAACATCAAACTGAAAATTACAAATATAAGAATATCATAATGATTTCTACAAGGTGTGTGACTTCATGAAGATAATACAAAAAACAAAGAAAGCATAAGTATAGTAAATGCAACACATTTAGTCACAAGGAGATGTTTTCATTAAGAAACCAAACGATGTTAAAGAATAACGGTCCTATTACAAGGAAGAATAACATAAAGAAAATAGGCAATAAAGTAGTTAAACCTTCTCCTTATCCTAAATATTAACTTCAAAAGGCATCTCTGTAAAAAGGACAGCTTCACTAATTGGCTTAAAGGAAGACTCAACTGGCTGAATGGAAGATTCTCCATATTCTTCTTCATCATCAAATTCTTCTTCCATGCTTGGAGGAGTTCCTAGATCATGCCTTTGGAAAATCTCAGAGTCTTCTGTAGTGTTGAATTCCTCGAGTGCCTCCGACCAACCATCCTTGAAAGATTAATTCCCGACGTACTCAATTTGTGCAGAGGTAGTCAAGAAGGCTTTGTCCCAACCTTTGTTAAAGGAATCTTCCTTTATTTTCATATTTTTGGCTTTCTCCGTAACCAAGTCAGCTGTCAGACCTAGTGTCTTCTCCTTAATAGATTTGAGAAAGTTTTGTTATCCACCAAATTCTTCTCGACCACTTTTACCACGTCCTTAATAACTGTTAGAATGGTCTCAGTAGTCTTTCATTTACCCTCAGTAGTAGTGGCCCTATCATTAGCCTTCTGTAATTTTTCTTTCCAAGACTTATGATTGGACTCTAGCGCTTGTCTTGGACCTTCTAAAGATTTCTATAGACCTTCAAAGTCCTCTTTCACATCTCCTCCAGAAGAACGCAGTTGATCGTCCTTCTCCATTATTTGGTTAAAATTCACCAAAAATTATAAAAAGGAAAAATATCAGATTAAAAGAAGAGCAATAAGACAGTAACGATAAGTAATGAAGGGACAAAGGTTTACCGAAGCCATGTCCTGGAAAACATTTTCTGCCAACTTCAATCATGGAAAAGAAGCAACAGTTTCTCATTAGTAGGGCGAGTACCAAATTTTATCAATTTCCTAGCTAAACAAGGATTAATAGATACAAAAGATTACACCCATTAATAGTCATGTTAACTGGGATTTTCTCAACCAATTTTTATTGCTCGGTAACATTCTTCTTAGTTTGTTTCTCAGAAAGATATTTTTTCAACCTCTTATATTGAGGTGACAAAGCATCAACATCCTTAACATTGATAACTTGAGGCACTTTTTCAGCAGCCACATATACTTTCTTAGCCACTTTAGATTTATGAGTATCAATAGCTTTAATAATCTTCTCCACAGCCCTGTTGGAAGTAGGAGACAAAGCTCTAGTCATAAAATCAGGGATTTTCCTCTTGCCCATACTTTCTACAGGTGAAGAATAGATAGTTGATATGTCTAACACTTCTAAAGAAGAAGAAATACATAAATCCTTTTCAACTCCTACGGACTCCTCAGTCAAAGAAGTTGGAATTGATTCTTCTTCCATATTTATGGGGATTGAAGGGGCTACAATAGTTGGCCTAACAACAAAACAGGTAACATAACTTATGTATTACAACAGGTTAGAGGCCGCTCTACGGTTCTCCTCAACAATTCTTTGATGGTTGGTCCATAGAAATTTTATCTCTTGAAGACTGACATCCCTTCTTTAGGACACTTTTTCTTGTTCTAAACTGTACAAAAATAGGATGAGAATCATTAGTCAACATATCCTCAAACAGTTGGTCAACAAGAAAGAAAAAATAAAATATCAAAGCTAATAACCTATGCCCATGTCCTTCCTGAGCACACCTAGGCCTACCATGCACTTCTCCTCTTTAAAGAGGATCACATTGCCAATATTTTGCTTTTACTCCATAGTCGAAGTAGTCCTTATTATAATCTAATAAATTGACTACTAAGGCTCTATTGACATACCAAGTTTTCAAGTAATAAATGTTGTCACTAGTAACCCATTTGTATCAAAACATTAGTTTCAGAATACCAATATGGGTTCTGTATATTTGGTTAAGCCTATGAATCCCATTCACTATTCTCTATGTATTAGGGGCTACTCTAGCAGGGACAACATCAAAGTACTGAAAGAACTTTAGAAAGAACGATTGGAGGGAAATGTAACACCACATTCAGCTATAAATTGTTAAGGGATCCAATGACCCTCTAGTAATGATAAAACATCTACTCGTGGACTAAGCATTTCTAAGTCTACCCCATCAGGGATTTTTTTTCCCACTTAAATTAATCTAAAGAATCCCCATGAATAGTATACACCACGATTACAACAAAGAAAGAAATAAAAAAAAGGGAAGAAGAAAGCTTACAGATAAAATGGTGATAGAAGCAAGAGTCGAACGTAAAAGAAAGATCACAGATGAAAATCTTGGAGAAGAAAGATAGTTCAAAGGTTTGAAAAGTTGTGGTAAAAAACTCGAAAAAAAATCTCGTCTCTTATTGCTTACCTAGAAAACTGTGCAAGTAATGATTAACTGTATTGACGATTGACATTATGACAGTTGCATAACTTCAAAGGAGGGAAAATACCAACACACCTTTTGGCGATTCGTTAAATTTCCAATTATTTACGAAATTTCCATTATGTGGTCAAATCATGAAAAACTTTACAAGTCCTATAAGTCGACAATCGACTAAAGCTACAAAAGACTGTCGATTAACTCAGTACGACTCATACTCCATCCTTTCAACAAAATATCAAGAATGAAGCATTGGGGGATTTTGTTATCACTAAATATTATCTATCTAAGTGGACCAATTAGAAATGGACACTTATCTTATTACGTGGCAACAGTCCTATTCTGCAGTTACTTAGTCGACCTAGAAGATAACTGCTCAGTAAGTAGGCCGACCAACATGAAGAATGCAGACCATTATAGTAAATAAATAGTCACCATGTGCGAAATAAATAAGGGTCATACTACATGTGTTCAAGACTATCAACCATCCCATTCATTATGTACGGGTGTAAATGCTTGAATATATAAAGGCATTCCAACCCATGATCTTTGGGTCACTATAAATACATTGTATTCCTTTCACAAAAGGGAAGATATAACAAATTCTAGGTTAATCTTCATGTAAAGAGAGTACCTTGCTTTATGTAATCACTAAAATCAATACAATAACAGTGGACGTTGGCTTTCCTTCATAGTCGAACACTTTAAAACTCTTATCTCTTATGTGTATATTTCATCGCATATGATATTTTATCTGTGATTAGAAAATTGGATCTAATTCAATTTTTGACATCAAAAGGCATTGCCATAGAAGGAAATTTGCTAGCCACTATAACTTCTGGCTCATTATTCAAGATATCATAAATCTCAGGTTCAGGGTCCCCTTATTTACTAGTAGAAGTGGTGGCATGACCACGATTAGTGGACTTAGTAGTTTTGCCTTCATCCACACAGTCAGCAAGGACCCTCATTGACACCTCGAAGGAGTTGGATTTTGATCTCTACAAGGGTTTACAATGTGTGAAGGATTACAGCCCTTAGAAGATGAGGCACACAAAGAGTCCTTAGAGGCCGAAACAAACATGGAATCAATGATAATGGAAATGAAGCTAACTTTGAGTTTGAAAAAAGTTGGATAAGTGAGAAGTAATATTGGGTGTTTTATAGATAGAAGGATAGGAGTAAGATGAGTTTGAGACTCAACTTTAGCCCTACATTTAGCCTCGGCCTCGGCCCTACAAATCTCTTATCTTATACTCTCTTGAAGGTGAGAAATTTTTTTCCTAATTTGAAAAATCTACGGTACATGAAAAATAAAGTGTTAATTTCATGTTGCTAACTAAAGATCAAATAAGGTGTTTATAAGGTTTTTGAAAAAACCAACTAAGAATAACAAGAACTCTTCCGGCGAGCATCAATCAAAAAGGTTGTCGAAAAAATCATGTTTTGCTCGAAAAACCCTAAAATTAGGTAGTTTCAACCCTAAAACAATATCTAATCTTCCTAATCTTTCTAAATCACCCCAATTTACACCACAACCCACCAAGTATAATTGTCGAAAAAACTAGAGATGCCAAAAAATGGAAAATATAGAGAAAAATGAGAATCATGGCAAGAAAGCAGGGAAGGAGAAGTACATGGAAGGGAGAAAAGGACTGAAAGAGGAGGAATACATTGAAAAGGAAAGAATTAATTATCAAAAACAGGATAAATTTAGAGAGAGAGAGAAAGGCGCTTATTATTGTGGAGAAAATGGTGAAGAAATGAAATAGGAGAGAGAAAAAGGAAAACTTAAGTTATTTTAGCACCCCGGGCGTGCACACATTTCCCAACGCACACATTATTAGGGTGCATCATTTAAAGTTCCCTTAGATTCACACCTCCTTAGGACACATGAAAAACCATTGGGCAATTAACTGGTGACTACTTTGGGAGGCTAAAACAACACCTCTGCACACAAGCCTGCCCACTTCCATAATATGACTTCTATGACATTAAGGTGACACCTAACCACATATAATCAAGATGAACTTGAACCTCAGCCTTACATTAACATTGAAGACTAAGGTATAGGGGGTAATTGACATACATTAGTCTTGCCTCGTTAGACAACACCCATTGTGGTAATATATCCCCCCATATATTCTCTCATATCACTATACCACTGGAGTTCTCATCTATAGTCTTCTATTAAATAGTCTCAGCCTCTGAGACCACCCTATCACATGACTTACTTCGTCAATAACCAAGCACACTATTTGCCTCGCAGTAATACACATGAGGTCAGACTCAAAGTGTCGGTATCATACACCCTCAGGAGGCCGATACCCTCCCATCTATATCTCAAGACAAATATAGAGCATGCCCATCTTGGTCCCATCCTCAGGATCAGTTATCTTTAATTCTCAAATTGTCACGACCCATAGCTTCAAATATAGTGCACGCTCGTGGAAGATATAATAAGACTATTATTAACATATCTAGTCAATACCGTTAGAACAAATCAACCAGCACATGGAAGGAATATATCTTCATTATGATTTGTACACTTCCCTCTACAAGTGTCATGCACTTATTGGCTGCTGATGTCATTATATGTGAACTATATGCTTAGGGGTAGTATTGTCCACCCTTAACCCTATAAAATGGACTCATTGTGTCCTTCTAAAAGGTTCTAATTCTTGAAACCCTATCATTACTTTGCTTGTAGAGAAAGAGACAGAGAGAGAGAAGATATTATAATAATCTTCAACGAATTTTAGCCATCTTATATAATGGAATCACTTCATACTTTGCACAGTGGATGTAGGCCAAGACCGAACCACTTAAATATCCATGTCTTTTTTTTTTGTTTCATCTCATCTATCACTATACTGCATTATCTTATCTCCACCATTGTTGTGTAGTCTTAGAAACCAGGTTGAATCCCTCTAGATGATATTTGGCATCATCAGTTCTCTAACTTGCAATTAAAATATTAAAAATGAAATTCATTATATTTGGAACATCCTCTCAATATAAACTAGTTTTGGATATAAGTTTCCCAACACTTAAAACACTTCAATTTCAGTGTTCAAGGAACTTGCATATTTTGAATTAACTATAAATGAACAATTATATTATAACAAAGACAAATATCACTCTTTTAGAAAATAAAAGATTTACAAAATTTACAAGTAGAGCTATATTAAAAGCTAACTTTAAAGTAATGTCTTAGAACATATGTACATAAAAGTAAATGCTTATGTACATAAAATCATATGATTAGATTAATAGATAAAAAAATTAATAAAGAAAGAAGAACAAACAAAATTCGTCATTTTCCATCTCCTTGATTTAAAAGAACATCCTTTTATCCTTGTATCTTCCATGCACTAATTATGCAATACGAAAAAGAAGTTTAAATCATATGTTGTAATATATTCTTTAGAGAGAAATAAAATAACAAAAACCATAACATATCAAAAATGTGATTTCTATGGACAACTAACACTATCCATAATCCAAAACCCCTTTATGTTTTTCCAAAAACAAATAAATGAATTGATAAGCTCACAACCTCACTATAAATTAAAGGACGAATATTTAATTAAATGCCCATTTTCCAATATTAATTCATTGAGACTCTCAACATGGGTGTAAATTATATGCACCAAGTGTTCTCCTCCCTCACCCACCCTCATCATTATCCACCAGGAGGTCACCTTATGTCCATCTCGATTCACCTCACCACCTCTTAACAGTCGACAACTTAAAGCCCATATATATTCATCAACAACTTACAACTACATGTTTGCCATTACCTCCACAATTAAGTCACACAGACCATTGATACCTCAATGTTACAATAATATATTTTCCTTACTTTGTAATTCCCTTCTAGAAATATAATTAGAATTCAAAAATTTTCTAGTTCTCAAGCTTTAGAGTGTAACAAGACTTCAACATTTTCAAAATGTGTAGTCATTTTCTTGTATAATGTATGTAGTAATTTGGTTAAAAATTTCAGAAGCTTTAAAAAAAATTCAAACTACTTTTTGGTTAATAATTTTAAACTTTATTTGTTTTCCAAACCTAAACTTTCAAAAAAATTGTTAGTGCCTAAATTGGTTTCGTTCAAAAGACTATAGTTTTTATTTGGGGTTGTTTGTTTTTAGACTTTATTACTGCCATTTGAGGTTGTATTAAAATATGATTTCTATGTCATATTATATTGTTGAAGGTGATAGTGTTAAACAAAAAAATCTCTCTCTCTCTCCAAGGTGCATGGCGGTTAAACCTACCTCCACCTTGGAGGTAGATAATCATCCTCATAATTTCTCCATTCCTACCTTATGTAAAGCCTACTTTGTTCCTAACATCCATGCTAAACCATCCTTTTTGAAATACTTTGATGATGTTGTAGTGTCTTCTAACCCTAGTAACAATGTGTTTCCTGAGGTTTCTTCTTTCAAAGGAGAAACTACCCCTTTTCTTTATGATGACTACCTTTAGAAAGCCTCAACTCCATTCAAACACTCTATCGCATGATAGTTTACTCAAGGCACACCTCCATTAGAAAAAATAAGGAAGATGTTAATAACTATAGGTATGAAGGATAGTTTTAACGTAGGCTTGATTGATTAGAAACATGTGATGATCCTTCTATTCATTGAGGAAAACTTCTATAAATTATATTTGAGATCTACATGGTATATCCATTGATACCCAATGAGAGTTTTCAAATGGACAAATGATTTTCATCTAGAATATGAAATAACCTTGGTTCCTATTTGGGTATGTTTTCCATAACTACCCATTCACCTCCATTACAAAGAAAGCATGTTCTCTATTTGAAGTGCATCTGGAGTTCCATTTAAAATGGATAGTACTACTGCATCTTTAGATAGACCTAGCATGGCTAGGGTTTATATTGATATTGATCTTAATAAGTCATTACCTAAAAGAATCTAGATCACGAGTAAAGATACTAAAATAGTTTTTTGGCAATACATTGAATATGAAAGCATTCCTTAATTTTTTTCTCAATGTGAGAAAATGGGTCAAATGTAAGATTATTGTTTGTTTAAAAAATTATCTCATCCCAAAGTGGTAACTTAATTCTTTCCATCACAATCCCTCAAGTAAGTCCCGTCATTATTAAGATTGATGAGGAGTAAAAAACACAAAATGTTATGAAATAGTTCTAGATTACAAACTTTTTCAAAAAGAATGCAGTTATGGAAGAGAATATACTTCATATGCATAATGAGGAGGAAAGATCCCCGATGAAGAATAATTTGGAAATTTTAGGTCTCAACTTCTCTAGTGGGGATTTGGTGAATTTAGTGGAAGAAAGTGAACTTCCTACTTCTCCTTACTCACCATTTGTGAAGAATACACAATGAGATCTCAAAAGTTTATAAAGTACATCAAAGAGATTCAGAGGCATGATAAGTCTAGTTAAAGAGGCAGACTAGAAGATATCAGCTTAAAGGTTCAACAAGGCACATCAAAAGTAAACTATCCTATTTTCAAAGGAGGGACTAAACAAGGACACAAAGCTAAGGTGAAAATGCTTTAGCAATCAATATTTATCAAACTCTTAAAATAACAGACTTCTTAGGTCAGGTACCAAAAATTATCTTCTTAAACATTCCAAATGAATTGTTCAACCATTTGGAATATTAGAGGGTCTCAAAGAAAGGGACTATTAAAAGATTAAAAAGGCTTTTAAGAAATCATATAGTTTATGTCATGATTATTCTTGAACCAAAGCTTGAAGTGGCTATAATGGAAAGTTTTAGAATAATACTGGTCTTCAATAGTGCTTATGATAACATAAATGGTAAGATTTTGTGTTTTGTCAAAGATGGAATTAATTGTGATTTTTTTTGCTAAGAATCAGTTCCTAAAGTAATCTTTTTTTAATTAATGAGACTTTGGTCAAGACCAGTTTCATTTATGCCAAAAAATCTAAGATTAAAATAAAGAAGCTTTAGCAATTCCTATCTCTAAATTTTACCACATTTCCACGGATAATTGGTGGGGGCTTTAATGTAGTTTCTAACATCTCTAAAAAGGTTGGCGCAAATGTTGTAGATGATGGAGTAGCTTATGAATTTTTGGGATCCATGGAGAACAATGAGATGTTTAATCTTGGTTTTATTGGTCCTAACTTTACCAAGTTTAACACAAGGGAAGGAAAATCGTTTGTCTATGAAGCCACAGTATCCTTTGTCTATGCATCCACAATCATTAAAATTCCAAGAATTTTTTATCTCATCATGACATTCAGAATGTGGTGACCCAAGCTTGGAACTCAGTGTTTCATATCAACCCATTTGTGTCCATAACATTGAAATTCAAATCTCTAAGAAAAATTATCTCCTTTTAGAGTACACAGGTGTTTGGGGATATTTTTTCATGAAGCTATGCTAAATAAAAATATTTTTTTTCCTATGGAGATGGCCTTTGATAAGGATACACAAGAAATCAATAAGGAGAATAATTCTTTTATTGAAGCATGGAGTATTAAGAAGCTTAAAATTGAAGACTTATATTGGAGGCAAAAAGTTAAGGAAAAATGTTTCAAGGAAAGGGATAGAAATACCTCTTACTTTCACAATTCAGTAAAGGCCAAAAGAAGGAAACTTATGATTTTGAAACTCATAGATCTACAAGATAATTAAAATAAAGGAGATAATGAAATTCAGGTGGTTGCTGCTTAATTTTTTCAAGATCAGTTTACTCAAAACGATGGGCCAATAATTTCCATGGATGATCCATTCGTAGATGTTATGCATGATATAAAATCTAGAGAGTCGAACTCTAAATTATTCTCAATCCATGATATTGATTAAATTTAAGAGGCGGTGATGGAATTGAAATCAAATAATTGTCCTGGTAGCAATGGATTTCGTGATTGCTTCTATGTGAAATTTTGGAGCATAATTGACAGAGAAGTGGTTGCTGTTATGTAAGGTTTCTTCCTAGGAGCCTCCATTCCAAGAAGTGTTTCATCTACTTTAATAGTGTTGATCCCTAAAGGTCAATCTCTTAAAAAATTCTCTGAATTTATACCTATCAGTTTGGTGAACTTTTTAAATAAAATAATTTCCAAACTCCTCGTTAATAGATTGAGTCTAGAATTGCCAATGATCATTTCATTAAATATGATTAAAAATGTCGTGTTGGCTCAAGAAATGGTTTCTTGGATCAATAAGAAAACAATATGGAGTTAATCTTATGATTAAGTTCGATTTGGCAAAGGCCTATGACAGAGTTTCATGGATGTTCTTAAACCACATGCTTAGGAAATTTAAATTTTCAGAACACTGGATGACATTATTTGAAGGTTAATTTCAAATTGTTCAGTCTCAATAATTATAAATGGAGTTCCCAGTGGTTTCTTTAAATCCTATAGAGGATTGAGGCAAGGTGATCCTTTCTTACTAAGTCTTTTCATAATTATGCCAAGAATATTTACTAGAAACCTCACAAAATCTCCCCAAAATGGTAGGTTACAAAATGCCTCTTGGGTGCCCCATATTCAATCATTTAACTTATGATGATGATGATGTGATCATATTCTCTTCTGGTGCTAGGAAGGAGTTAAATATCATAATAAGATTAATTATGGATTATGAGAGGGCTACTAGTTAGAATATTAACTTATCTAAGAGTCAAATTTCCCTTTCCAATAAAATTTCAGCAGCAACAACAAAGAAAATCAAGAACCTTATTGGCTTTACTAAAAAATCTTATCCAATTTTAGACTTGGGTTGCCCTTTTTTATAAGTAAGAATAAGAATTCTCATTTTGAACATCTAGTTAAGAAGACTAGAATGGCTCTTATTGAATGTAAATCAAGGTTGATTACAATGGGAGGGAAGCTTGTCCTGATAAAGAGTGTTTTAGATGCCATTCTGGTGCACACTTTAGCTACTATAAGTCCAACGAGACAATTGGTGACAGGAATGAATCTTTGTTTGCCACATGTGACACCCCGCCCAATTAAACCTTGGGTGATCAAGCCTTAATTTAATTTAAGCAGGTTTCTTAAATGGTTCATTCTTAGCATCACTGTCGAAAGCTTTTTAAGTTACTAACCACCTAAGTGAAATTAAGAGAGTGCCAAATTTTATTTGTCTTAAGAAGAACAAATAATCCATACAAACACATTACAATTATAGTAATAATAAAACAGTTTGCATAAATAACCGAATGCAGGTAAAGTCTTGCCGAAAACCACGGCCAATAAAGGACAACTCAAAATCCAGAATCAAAATAACTGTAAAAGTAAGGATAGGGCAACATGTCCCAACTAAGAATACTAAAACTGAGATCCTGCACTGGAACTGAAAAAGAGGAAGCGTCTAAACAATCCCTGCAACATCCACACGTGTTGCAGCTCCCAAATCCCTGGAATGAAATCATGCTGGGTGTCCCTGTGGATGGGCACCTAAAAAGGTTTTAAAAAAAATTTACATAGCAAGAGTTAGTACTCAAAACATTTGAAAATATTTTTGCAAGCAGTTATCACAATTGTGTTATTGATTACACATATTTAGGTTCCGCACACTCCCTTGAACTTCCTCACGTCTCTTATATAGTTCATGTCTAATGAGGATACTTAGTTCACCTAGTTATACTACCCAAAAGCGTAGGTAACTTATTTACTGCTCGTTATCCTTATTCTTGTAATAATTACATCACGCTATAAATTATTACTAAGATATTTACAATTCATCTCATTATCTACTATTCTCAGTCTGTAGATTATGCATATAGAATACATTTTATCACATAATCATGTATTGAATATCAGTTATCACTAACATATCCTTTTACTACACATAAATGACTCTTGGTTCGGAATGATTCATCGACCCCAAGTGAGAGTTGGTTCGGAATGATCCATCGACCCCAACTATTTAAAAATATATATATATATACACATATTCTGGTTCGGGACTCTTTTATCGCGACACTAGTTTAAGGTTTGGTTCGGCATTTTACATCGACCCCAAACATATAATAACTTTATGTTAGTTCGGAATGTCTCATCGACCCTAACATAATTAATTTAGGTAAAATTCTCTTAACCTAAACTTTTATATAAATATTAGGTACACACCCGACCTATCAAATCATGCCCGTACATAATATATTTTACTTATATTCACCATACTCATTAATTTACAATTTATTTCACTATTGTAATTATTCGAGTATTCACGCAACTCTAAGGGTCCTAGTTACCCCTCCCTTAATTAAGTAGTTATGTTAACTTTAACCTACTGGTATTTTTTTCCGCAACTTACTCTCACTCTTTCCGTAGCTAAATTCTCACAATCCCAACATACGGCTATCGATCGTTCTCCCGTCGGTTCATTTCTACAAAATTCCCACTCAATCATTTATGAAGAAATCTAACGGTACACCTACTGGTATTTATGAAGTCCCCTCATAGGTAAAATATCATCACTAAGGTTCCCATTAAGCGACGGTAATTACAAGGAAATTTATTCACAAAATTCTCTAAAGTCTAGCCAGGGTCGATCGATCGATGGGATATGGTTGATCGATCGACTGCTAGATCGATCGACATTCAAGGGTCGATCGATCGATCAAGCAGTGACAAACCCAGTTCATCTTCTTCATGCGGGTTTCACCATTTTTATCTATCTATCTTCCATAATAATCCACCATATTTGCAACCAACAATTTCTAATCATTCCTACACGTTCTGGGATGATTACTAACGACTTAAAACAATAAAATCATTATAAATCTTGGCCAAATTAACTAAAAATCTTACTATTATTTAAGAACCCTAAAAATATATTCTTTACATCTTTCATCATAATCCCATATTTTTAGTTCGATTTAATCCTCTAGTTTTCTATGATATCAGAATATTTGGAGATCCAAAAACGTCCTACATGCAATCCCTACCAATCATGGATCATAATCAATTGTTTTACTCCCAAAAATATCATAAAAACCATGTTCTTCATAAAGCTTAAATATGGGTATTATAACTCAATGTATTTTGCAAATAACCACTTGCCTTATGATTTGTAGGGTCTAATTTTGTGGTTGTTTTTGATGGTTGATGATTTTGATCCTTCAATCCTCCTTCCCAACAAATTTGTGGTGAAATCTCCTTAGAATTTCCCCTCATTCCTTCTTTTGCCTTAGGAACTTGCCTCTCTCTCTTCTCTAATTTCTATGGTGTATTTTCTTTCTTTCTAACCCTAGCCTCAACTCTTATAATCTAATTTAGGGTTTCAAAATTCGTAGGTCTACTTACCCATAAATGTAAAGAGACCAAAACGCCCTCGAATGGTCCCGGTTTAGCTCGAAAATGACCCGACTCTCAACTTGTACCCCCGGGTATACTATTTTGACTAATTCGACCCTTTCGGAATAATATGTGGACTCTAAATTACCTTTTGAGTCTCTAAATTACCTTTTGAGTCTCTTAAAATATTTTTCTCATCTCATCTTCAATTTTTCTCTACGCGCGACACTCGGTTGGGATAACTCAGGTACGTCCATACAATCGCTAGACCGTACATATCAACATTCAAAATTTACTACTCACATTTAGTAAATTTTTAATCGTCATATTAATCTTTCTTAACATTATATCACATTAAATTACTCTACTCACGTAATTTAAATAAAACGCATTTTATCATATTATATTACTCTACTCACGTAATTTAAATAAAACGTATTTTTCTAATTATGCGGAATTGCGGGGTATTACACCACTGTCTTCTAGGACTCTACAGAGGAAATAAGGAAACATCATTGGTGTAAATGGGACACATTTATTAAGCCAATTAATGAAGGAAGGATAGGAATCAAAAAACTTTTAGACATCTGTAAGTGTAACACCCCGTATTTCTTTGCATTTAATATTTAATTAATTAAAAAAAATGAAATTACTTGTGTGTCATAATTTAATTGAATTAATTATGGTAATATTTATTTAAATATTAATCGGAGAGTAATGGTTAATATTTGGGAAAAAATTATTATTAAGTGAATAGTAATAATTTAATTACGTCATAACGTGTATTAGTTACGTAGCATTTATTTATCTCAGCCGGGAGTCGGTATAGACTAATTTGGGTGTGAAATAAGGATTTTTATATATTACTTCGGATGTTGATTTTGAGTGCACGGTTGAGTTTGGATGGACCGAGATATTAGGAAAACTGTACCCGGGGGTAGTAAATTGGTCACGGGGCATTTTTAGGCATAACTGGGTCCACACAGGAGTGTTCGGGTCATTTGGGCTTGGCCCATTAGGCTAAAAACGGGATTTGGTAGAGTATTAAATGACAAAAATCATACTCCAAAACTTAGGGCTTTGAGAGATAAATAGAGGAAGCTATTTGAGAGCAATTTGGGGAGCTTTTGAAGACAAATCTAGAGAGGGATTTGAGTGTTATTCATCAAACCTTCCTCTACCTCAACAGATCAGACTCTACGAACAATTATAGGCAAGTGGTTAACTTGTTGTGATTTTAAATTTGTGATAATCAATTCATATCATAATGGGTGTATTTAAAATCCATTTTTCGGCGTGTGTTGACAATAAAATGGATTTTTCTGAATTAGAGTAATATGTGTAGATTAATTACTCAATTAATGTTAGATTATGATATGGGACTGTTGGAATCGGAATTAAGGGTGGAATCCAGTATGTGTTGGTGACTAATTTTGACTGAGAATGATGAAATTGATTCGGTTAAAACAAACGGATGAAAACCCAAATCGGGGATACATGAATTGATATGTAAATTAGTTGATAAACTAAGGTCTCTTGGATGATTAGAACCTATTTTTACAAGGAGTAAATGTTGATTGTGATTGGGTGGAAGTTTGAGAGTGAATGAAAAGATTAAGGGTTTAACAATGGTGGAAACTAGAAATCGGAGAAGATGAACTACTCGATCGATCAATCGACTCCCAAGGGTCGATCGATCGACCCAGCATGAATTTTGGCAGTGACACCTAATTTCTTTAATAAGCCTTAAATTGTTTGGGGAACTTTTAAGGGGGTATAATTAGTGAAGATTAAAGTAATTATTATTACCTAGGACTTGTTGGAGGTGGTATTAAGAATTATAAACGGACGTAAGGGTGTGAAATCTTATGGGAGGAATTTGGGAAATTAATTCATAATTATTAAATTACGCACCGAACGAATATTCGGGTATAGTAGTTGAGTGACACTACATTATTGGTAAATTAACTGTGGAGTAATTAATTAATTTTGAGTCGAAATATGGACTTGGGTAATAATAAATACGGGCCAAGTAAGCAAGTCCGGGTATTGGTTGAGTGACACCAAAGTATTAAATTAATTAATGTGTAAATTAAATAAATTAGAGCAGGACCATAGACTCGGGGAAAATTATAGGCTAGTGCTACAGATTTGGTGCACGGTAATGCTGGGAACAAATTATTATATATACATCGTGTGGTGACAGTACATATATATATTGTGTGTGTGTGTGTGAGAGCTATTAAATATCAGTGACTAGATATTTATTTAATTTATATGGTCTAGTGCTATCAAGGGAGGTTGCGCGAAGTGGGTGAATCCCCTAGCTTGAGGAGTAGGGTGAGTATATCCCCAGGTCACAGCGTCCATTATATGGGTGAGAGGATTACCTCACTTTCAGGGAAGGAATATGACCGCCTCCACTACGATTATATTTTGGGCCTAGTTGGTGAGCGATTTCGACTTAGGGTAACTAGGTTATGTGAGCACACCTAGTGTGATAGAACTTTAGAGAATACATCTGGTGAGTTATTACTCTGGAGGATGGGCTATATATATGTTCAATATATATGTGAATGTTGTAATTTGGTTTTGCGTATATAATGGGTTAAATAGCTATATACGGGTGATTAAATAGAGGAAGTGAATTGTATTAATTATTAATGAGTTATATATGTATATTCGACAAACGTGTGAATTTTTTAATGTGGTTTTACGTATATAATGGGATAAATAATTATATACGAGTAATTTAATACATGGCGAAAATGGTATTACTTATACAACTAGTGAATGTCATATGGATTTCAAGGGAAGATGATCAATTAAGTTAAGGTGATAGATAACTTATATATTGTGCATTAAAAATACTCGGGATTGAGTAGGGCGATTGACAAGAGTTATATCAAGTATCTAGTTTCGGGGTGTGACAACCCGCTCACCAAAATAAGTGGTGGCCAGCCCAATACTCCAATATAACGGAATCATAGATGGAATCATACTCAGCATCACAATTAAAATATAGAGTATCCAGGATAACCACCCAATATTCCAGAAAACAGGTTGCCAAACATTTTGTTTTAAAGTAAATAAAAGAAAACGAACAACCCATTTCCTGAAAAGATAGGGGAAACCACAAGGATGTATATATAATACTATAACAACAGGTAACAAATAAGAGGACCAAATATGTTATCGGTCCGCTGATTCATACAACATTATTAAACAATTTCAATAAATTTATATATTACATTACATTAATCAATTACAAAAGCTTGGGCCTCGCCCGAGTAAAAGACCTGATCCTGTCTAAAAGGTAAAAATGAAAACGTCTATACCAAAAGTATCCCGTAATACCCGCAATGCATCATGGCTCGCTGAAGACATCGGAATAGGAATTCAAGTCAGGCATCCTTGCGGCGGAGTACCTGAGCGGAGACAAGATGCATGTGCAACAAGAAATGTAAACGGGTCAGGGCCCGGTTCTATATGATTACCAGATGAATAAAGAGTATGACAGTTATGAATGATGAATCATGATGAGAGATATAACTATCTAACTACGCAATTTAAAACATAACTAAGCAGGAAGATAAAACAAATAACATTAATCTGAAAACTTATCATGGGTACCAATTATCTCATATAACTTTGTCCTTATCAGGAAATATATGTAAAATCACAATGTAATGCTCTTTATGGCATTTTTATCTCACTTTTACATTTTGTAAAAATCCTTTCCGTATCAGGAAAATAATCATTTTCAAATGCTCTTTGTGGCATTTATATGTGCTATTTGTGGAACTTCATCATGATCTTTATGGCATATCAAATACATCAATTCCCACTTGATTATGAACTGTTATATTTATATACATATAACGAATTCTAAGACCGCCCGTCCGGGTTTCCCCACTGTGCGCGCCCCTAAATTACATCATCTTCCAGGGCCTATCATAAGACAACCTGGGCACCTATATCGCAAGACGTCGGGAAGCGTCCATATGCCTGCGGGGTAGTCAAGACCACACCCGGAATCTCCTACCCATCGCAGAAAAATATACAACAATAAGCGCTCACATGGCCTGTGGACTATATCCACCCTGCGTTAATTTGTCAGGCGGCATCACCTCGCGCGCGGACTTCCCTTATGATGTCATTTAGAGAGGTGTGTTTAAACCATTTTATTTATCATTTTCAAAATCAAGTAAATTATCATTTAGTAATTTCATGAATTAAGTAAATTATCATTTACCGTCATCATTACCAATTCCATATGTATCTTTCATTTTTTTTTCGAAACTAGTATCATTCACTTTTTGTAAATAATATAACTTATCATCCGGAGCCATACGTATATCATAATGATATTACAACCTCGATGAATAAATGAACTATCAATTTATTCTCCCAAGATTTACTTGTGAAGTTATTATAACCATCAAGACGAATCATAGCTCTATTGAGCTTCTAAGGTCTCTCAAACGTAATACTACATCTCCTAGTTTTATATTAGTCAACTAGAAGAAAATAATGCCCTAACATTAATTGGCATAACCCAGGAAAAGTTCCCACCTATCCTATTTCTAATGTAGGGTGGATAACTAATTCGTCTAGGACTCTAAAACTCTAAATTTACTTCATTCAAGAAGGTTCCTTGTCCCTATTGAAGAAAATAAATCTAGGAAACAAAATAAGATTTTAGGATGAAAAATAGGGGACCGGTCCTGAGACCGCGGTCGACCGCGTCTCCAGATTTTGCCTACAAAGAAAAACAGAAAGCTCAGAATGGAGGGGCCGGTCGACCGGTCAAGGAACCACGGTCGATTGCGCTCAAAATTTATGCCTTTGTAGGAAAGCAGTAAGCCCTCCCGCAAAGGCCCGGTCGACCGGTCGTAGCAGACCTAGGGTTATTCCTTCTTCCAAAATTTAATCCAAGTGAAAATCTCACTTTTCCCAAATCCTAAATCTCTTCTATTTTGAACTCAACCAACAATCTTTATCTACCCAAAGATTATCCTACATGATTTATAACCATTATAATTCACAATTTTATCATCAAAACCAAATCTAGGTTTTAAATACCAAAATTTCCATTTTTGATCTCCAAATATGTATATACATAAATATCACACAATGTATTCATCTTAAAACATATATTAGCAAGTAGAAAACTTGCCTTAGGGTTGATATCTCAGATTTATTTGGAGAAGAAGCAATCCCAAATCCTCCATCTTCAAATCTCTCTCTCTTCTTCTTTTTCTCCATTTCTCTCTCTTTCTCTCTAACTCTCTTGTTTGGTAAGCCACAAATGAGAGAAAGACATAAGGGCAAGACTAAAATCGGGTCTTAAGTCTAAAGTCTCCAACTTAAGTGGTTAATACCACATTAAAATGACTCGCAAATACGCGTTTAAGCTAAAACCAGGTAAAAGTGCTCGAAACCCAAAAATACAATAAGGCACTTATTTTGACTGTCTCGGACATTCCGAGACTAACTACACCCTCTAAACTGGCATCCGTAAATTTTATAACTTATTTCGAGTTCCAATATCATTTAAACTATCGTGCCATTTAATATATATGACACTATAAATCACACCACATTAAGATATTTACCTACATATACGGTAAATATACAACATCCCAGTAAATATTAACTTCTAAAATTAATATTTACCCCAGTACCAACATTTTATATAATTACCTTATGCGGTAAATTAATATAAAATGAGCCTCTTAAAATTGAGGGTTGTTACACAGGGTAGAGTACTAGGTGGGAGATAAAGAAAGCGTTAGGTGTGCACATTAGTTGACGGGTGAGTATGTCCTCAAGAGAGCACACTAACTTAAATATGAAGCCCATTCATGCATTTTTAATTTCTGTTATGTTAATCACTTGATAAATATTTTCAAAATGTTATGTTAACAATGGTAGAAACTGGAAATCGGAGAAGATGAACTGCTCGATCGATCGATCGACCCTTGGGAGTCGATCTATCAACTCAGCATGAATTTTGGCAGTGACGCCTATTTTCTTTAATAAGCCTTAAATTGTTTGAGGGACTTTTAAGGGGATATAATTAGTGCAAATTAAAGTAATTCTTATTACCTAGGACTTGTTGGAGGTGGTATTAAGAATGATAAACAAACATAAGGGTGTGAAATCTTATGGGAGGAATTTTGGAAATAAAGTCATAAGTATTAAATTATGGGGCAAACGAATATTCAGGTATAGTAGTTGAGTGACACTACATTACTGATAAATTAATTTAGGAGTATTTAATTAATTTAGAGTCAGAATATGGACCGGGGTAATAATAAATACGGGCCAAGTGAGTGAGTCCGGATATTGGTTGAGTGACACAAAGTATTTAATTAATTATTTAATTAATTAATGTATAAATTAATTAAATTAGAGTCGGACCATAGACTCAGGGGAAATTATAGGCTAGTGCTACGGGTTTAGTGCATGGTAATGCCGAGAAAAAAATATTATATATACAGAGTATGGTGACTGTATATATATATATATATATATATATATATATATATATACACACACACACGCGCACTAGAGGATACCCGTGCCTGAAGGCACGACAAAAATTTTCAAAGTACGTAATCGCGAAACGACGAAAACTTCGAAAGTACGTAATTGCACAACAGAAAAAACATCGTTCCCTAACAAAACAAAAAGAAGTTTTAAAAAATCGACCATAATATCATTTATTTATAGGACTATCCGCACTGTTTGACAAATAATAAATAATCAAAAATCGTATATGCAGAGTTTAATCAACTACAATATGACGTAATCAAAATAGGTAAAATATTGACGAAAAACCTTGCATGAACCAAATCCGATAATCAAAAAATAGAACTCCCGACTTTAAAATCGATTTTGACCCCATGAATAGCACCGAAAATGGCCCGAAAAGTAGTTAGCTAGGCACGGGTGATACGAATTCAATGGTGCCAAAATCGCCTCATTCCGATTTATGGTTAAAAAGTTATGGCATTTCTCCCAAAATATACTATTTTAACTTGAAACATAATATTAAGCATTACTCAATGCTAAATGTTTAAGCCTAAACATGATCACTTAAAACTAACAACAATTCAATACAGGGGGTAAGAAATAAGAGATGAAAGTAAGTACACAAAATGAACTTGAAAATTATCAACTTCAAGTGTTTCTTACCCACCATGTACAACTTCTTATGGTACACAATCTATAAGCTTGTGCTTTGATTTTTTAGGCCAATGACTTTTTCAAAAGTTAAAGGAGTAATATGTGTTTTTTCTACATGTAAATGATACAGGTTCTACCTCAAAGCTGCAAGAGCTGATGAAAAGGTAGAGAAGACAGCCAAGTACCTAGCAGTGCTAGCACTGCTGGGCCCTGAGAAACTGTCTCCAAGAACATTGAATGAAACTCTCGCCAACCCAAAATCAGAGATTTTGAGTTTACAATTTTCATTGGCCAATATATTTTTTGGCTGTAAATCTCGATGGAATACATTTGCTGCAGCAAAATAGTTAACTGTCAAGTCTGTTCCACATTAAATGAAATCCCAACTCCATACACCCCCATACAATGTTAACAAAAAAATAATAATAATATACAAAAAAGAGCGTGACCTCCACTAACTAATGTCAGAAAATTTTAAACAATAAATATAGTTTTATCAGAAGTTCACTCCCATAACCCTAGAAGATATATTTTTGTTATTACAATTACTGTACGGGAATATTAATAGATACACTCAAATGGTAATGATCATCCAACTACGTGTCCTTGACTCACAACAATAGAAGACCCATGTAATGTGAAAAGCATAAACATGTATCAATTGTGCTTCTAAAAATGTATATCAATTGTGCTTCTGAATAGGCATATCAATTCTGCTCAATTAAAAATGTAGACATGTTGTGCAGTTACTTCTAGACATGTTGTGCTCAATTGTGTCGTTACTTCTAAACATATACTTTTAGACATGTGGATTTCAATTAAAAAAATGTAGACATGGTAAAGAAAATCAGTTAAAAAAATGAGCAGAATGCAATCAGTTGTGCAGAATCAAACAGTTGTGCAGAATCGGTTGTGCAATCAATTGTGCAGAATCAAACAAATTGTGTAGATCGGTATGAAATCAAACTAATGCAATCAGTTCGCATAAAGCTTGCCATATTTTCCACTTATATATGGACAATAATATCCTCGAATGATATCGCGAAATGATTCTTTTGGTCCAATGTATGTTAAAGACGTAAGGCTTTCGGCAAAAAATTTAAGTGATTTCATATTATGGTAGTGGTTTTGTCTTGAATAGATCTATTTTGTCCTGAATAGATCACTAAATGAATCAAATGAAATGAAAAAATAAAAAGAAACAAAACCTTAGACTGAGCTTCAAAGCATCTGATGTTCATGTGATGACTGTTGAATCCGGGAGAATGACTAATTTGCATCTGATGTGCATCAATAATGTTTTGAAGATGCTACCATCCATTTGCGCCAATAAGGCTGGCGCAATAATGCACCAATAAGCGGTTATTGCTGCTACCATTGGATGTGAATAATGAATACAGAAGATATAAATAGATAACATAATATACAACACATGAGAATAATGAAAATAAAAGATCGAAAGAGAACAACTTGCAAAATATAATAAATTATTTTAAGGTATAGTCTTCACAATTCACTATTTGGCATAAGGTATAGAAAGAGAATGAAATAACTCAAGAGAGCCCGAACCTCTGTAGGGGGCTAAGATTCCTGCAGAACCTCAGAAAGACTTTCCTGCGCAGCTCCAAGTTTGACAAGTGTATCCACACCCCTATTTCCTTCCTGTAGGGTGTGAGTGATTTCGCCTCTGTTTGCTTCATGAGGGTATAATGATAGGGCTGAGATTTCTGTCAGCTGCACCAAAGTCAATGAATAGAACTTTTCATACGACCAGGAGAGAAGACCACCACATAAGGGTATAATGCATGCAAGTTCATTTCCATCAATAAAACAATGGGTTCTACCACCAGTAAAGAATTGGTTTGTAGACATACAAAAATTAAAATTTCTATAATTTGGTCATGAATATGTTTGGTTTGTGTTATTGATTCTAACAACAATAAAACCATGTTCTAGCAAACTGCCTTATATATAAGTACCTTTGGTTTTAGGTGGAAAATAAGTATAATCCTGGTCTCGTTGGCCAAGCTATTCAATCTTTCGTCAAGCTTGGATACCACCATATTGATTATGATCAAGTATATAGAATTAAGAAGGAGATCGATTTAGTTTTGAAGAAGCTATTTAAAGATGGAGTGGCGAAGCGGGGGGAAATATTCATTACTTCCAAACTCTAGTATACTGATCATGCACCCGAAGATGTACTAGAGCCATTAGAGAGAACTTTGAAAGACTTGCAGATTGAATATGTTGATTTGTACCTTATTCATTGGAATGTTCAGTTTAAGGAGTATGTTGGCTTCAATCCTAAAAATCTTACTCCAACAGATGTGCCTAGCACATGGAGAGCGATGGAGTGTCCCACCTGGGACTTTTATTACCAAGAAACTGGGACATTTATTAGATGTGGCACGCGCCCCTCCTGCTGCCAACTAGGTGGAGTGTCATCCTTCATGGCAGCAGACCAAACTTCAGGAATTTCGTAATTCTAAGGGTGTTTACCCTTGGTTTCTCCCGGTATAATATGGCTAAAGAGCGATGTCCTCAAGAATCCAGTTCTACTTACAGTTGCAGAAAATTAGGGAAGGCTCCAACTAAAATGATATATTGCAATCTAAATAGCTAAAGAACAAAAGTATGCAATCTAAACAACTAAAATTAAAGCGCGAACTAGATAACTATGATAAAATCATAAAAGATGCAATCTAGCTTGCTTGATTACTCATTTCTAGGTTGTGTAAGTTTGACTATAGTTTTAAATGATGAAAATATTGCAAAACTATATCAAGCATATATTCGAAAAAAAAGTGTTATTGATAAGGATAAAGTGATCCAAATTCCATAAAACTTTATAAAGTGCCATGTTAAGGATAGTTCTTAGCAAGAATTTGATCTAAAATCCAATAGATATAAGATGAGTGTACGTACGAAAATTACAAAGAAGCATGGTTTCATCATAGTTGTCATTCAAAAATCAAGAGATATAAGATGGAACCTAAAATCATTAACAAACAAATGAAATCAAAGAATAACAGAAGAATGTCATCCATATATGCTAATTATGTCTGACAAATGAAACGATTTGATTTTGAGCTAGAAAATAAAACATTAACCAAAATTAGCAAAATTTCAATGATATAATACCTTATGGTACAAAAAATTAATAAAACTAACTCCAAAATACCTATCTTTAACCAAATGAACCCTAAAAATATACAAATTAAATCCCCAAAACAGATACATTTTAAACTTTTAATTAAATAATGAACTAATAAAATCTAGTAAAATAGTATTGCTGAATGATATGAAGTAAATCATTTTAATAATAATGAAAAAAATTCATTTACATAGCTAAGAAATCTTCCGCATGATTATTACAGGTGACGACTTGGGTATTTATAATAGTATCTTCCAAAGAACTGCAAAACAATTTCTGAGTAAAAGGTTCGCAACTCCCAAACATTTACAATTCATAACTATTTAAGAAAATCATTGCAACTGACAAACATTTTGCAACTGCCAAACATTTGTTGAGTAAAAGCTTTGGTAATTTATAAACTTAGTTGATTTTGTATGTTTCACACAACTCCAAGTCTAAATTTAGTAACAACTAAAAACCAAATGGTAATAAACTTGGGCAAAAATCAAAGGAATAAGTTTCATACACACATTTTATCAAACACTTGCTAGACTAAATTTAGAGAAACATAAATATGTATAATTAGTATATATTCTTACCACCAAAAAAGAGGGAATTTCATAATCTTCCATCACAACCACCAAAACCCAAATCGAATGGTCATAAAAAATGTATCAGATTTGCAAAACAAAATAATATATCCGATCTGCAAAAAAATTGAAAAGAATCAGTCTCCAAAAAATAAAACCTAATATTCAAGTACTTTGGGTGTGAATTTAATTTTTTTAAGACATGGGTTTGGAGGTTTGAATCTCCCAATACTAAGAAATTTTGAGTTTGAATCCCTAAAAAAATAGGTTTGGTGGTTAGAAACGAAAACCTCTATAGTGTGTGAGAGATACAACGTGTGTGTGTGTGTGTGTGAGAGAGAGAGAGAGAGAGAGACAGAGAGACAGAGAGAGAGAGAGAGAGAGAGATAGCGTGTGGTGTTTAATGGAGTTGTGGGGATGAATCTGATTAACAAAGGGGGGAAATGAAAAGTTGAAGTGGAAACATTAGGGGGGAAATTTGAAATTTGGAAAAGGGGAGCATTGATCTTAACCCTTGATTTTTGGAGAGTGAGGTGGCAAGATCTGATTCGTTATTGTGATTAGACATTTCAAAATCCATGCTATCTTATTATATGGATATATTGTGCGTGTGTGTGTGCTATTAAATATCAGTGACTAGATATTTATTTAATTTATATGCTCTATTGCTATCAAGGGAGGTTGCGCGAAGTGGGTGAATCCCCTAACTTGAGGAGTACGATTATTATATCTCCAGGTCATAGCGTCCGTAATATGGGTGAGGGTCTTATCTCAATTTAAGGGAAGGAATATGACCGCCTCCACTACGTTTATATTTTGGGCCAAGTTGGTGAGCGATTCTAACTTGGGATAACTAGGTTTAGTGAACACACCTAGTGTCATATCACATTAGAGAATACATCCGGTGAGTTATTACTCGGGAGGATGGGCTATATATATGTTCAACATATATGTGAATGTTGTAATATGGTTCTACTTATATAATGGGATAAATAGTTATATACTGGTGATTAAATACAGGAAGTGAATTGTATTAATTATACATGGGTTATATATGTATATTCAACAAACGTGTGAACGTCGTAATGTGGTTTTACGTATATAATGGGATAAATAATTATATACAGGTGATTTAATACATAGAGGAAATGGTATTACTTATATAACTAGTGAATGTTATGTGGCTTTCAAGGAAAGATGATTAATTAAGTTAAGTTGATAAACAACTTATATATCATGAATTAAAAATACTCGGGATTGAGTAGGGAGGTTGACAGGAGTTGTATCAAGTATCTAGTTTCAGGGTAGAGTAATAGGTGGGAGATAAAGAAAGCGTTAGGTGTGCACATTAGTTGAGGGGTGAGTATGTCCTCAAGAGAGTGCGACACTAACTTAAATATGAAGCCCATTCATGAATTTTTAATTGTTGTTATGTTAATCACTTGCTAAATATTTTCAAAACGTTTTGGGTTCTAACCCTTTCTATCAATTATTTTTAAAACCTTTTAGGTGTCCAGCCACAGGGGTGCCAGACTTGATTTCATTCCAGAGATTCGCTGATGTAGCATATGTGGATGCTGAAAGATTTGGATAGATGTTTCTCTCATTCTATTTCTAGTGTAGGAGTATGATTCCAGTCTATCTCGAGTATGTCTCTCACGGTTTATTCAGTTACTTCATTTCAAATTCTATGAGTTTTTATACACTATTAGTTTGGTTTATCTTGATTTTCGCCGATGGTTTATTCGGAAAGACTTTTATTAATCTATGTGATTATTGATTCTTTCATCATTGGATGTATTATTTTTTTTTTCTGCACTTATTTTGTTTGGATTAATGAAGATAAAATTTGGCACGAGTTTTTTTAATACTAGGTGGTTAGTAAGTTTAAAAAAATCGACAGTGATGCTAAGAATGAACCAAATGAGACTCCAATTTTAATTTGATATAGGACTGATCACCCGGTATTTTATTAGGCGGGGTGTCACAGTAAGTCCATGACTATTAACCTTTGGTGGAAATTTAGATCCACTGACTCTCTTTAGTCAAACTTTATTAAAGCCAAATTATCTTATTTTACATAAAAAAGTCATTTACCCATGGAAAATTAAATGGATTTTTGGATCAAATTTTCTTATTTTCTTCTCAATTTCAATTCAAATTTAATCACATTCATAGAGAAGATAACATGGCAGCAGAATCGCCAAGATTGGAAGTGTGCATAATCAATCCTTATTGTCTCACCGGTTAGATCGCTTGCCTAGAAATTTCATGGAAATTTTAAGATTGGAGAAGCTTCACACTCCTTATATTAGGTTAGTCTCTTGATTAGGTCTTTTTCATATTATTTTGTAATTGCTTGTGTTGTTAAAATCCTTTTTTATTTCTTCATTAAATGTTTTTCTAAGCTATTTATGAGGGCTTTTCCCACTTGTGTATATCAATAAAATTCTTAATTCATTAAAAATTGTATCGAGACATTATTTGAGGTTGTTTTTCGATGTACTGATGGGTTGTATTATTATTATTTAACTAGCATGAAGGCCACGCGATGCGTGGCCGAATGCCGAATTTATCGAAAATGTATTGTTTTGTTGTTGTAGTTTGTTTCGCGTAATTATAATTTACATTGAAATATATATAGTAAATCAAAGCCCTAACAAACATATCATATATATTCCGTAAATACAAATATCGTTCCAATTATAAAAAGTAAAATAATCTACTAACGGTAATCGCATCAAAACAATTCCCAATTACATCATTTAAAATTAAAATCACATAACATATAACTCATTTTTAGAACGCTATTTCCAAGATAAAAAAACATAAAATGGTAAAGAGAATAAAAAAAATGGGAATGATAATAGGAAAATATTCGCAAGAAAGAGAGAGAGAGAGAGAGAGAGAGAGAGAGAGAGAGAGAGAGAGAGAGAGAGAGAGAAAGAATAAGCACCATTTTCTATTGTGAAAATAAAAAGGACTTCCATACATGTGTAAACAAAAAAGATACATATTATAAACAAAAAGATACATATTATAAACAAACATGGAAACCAAATCAGGTGAAAACCATTTTCTCCTAATTTGTTTATAACCCACTTTCTCCCGTCCCTGACAAAACCAAAAGATATATATTATAAACAAACATGGGTTTGACGAAACACTAGAAAGAATAAAATCAGGTGTTTATTTGTTACGTTATTGAACATTGATTCTCCACACCATTTATGTACAGAGAGAGATAGGGATGAAGGTTTCAAAATGTAAAAGCATATATATATATATATATATATATATATATATATATATATATATATATATATATATATATATATATATGGGTAGAATGAAAAATCAGAGGAAGGAAGGAACTTACCCTCTTTTGAGCTCCTTTGATGGTGTTCCGGTACCGATTTGAAGGAGGAAGAGGATTTTTCCTCTTCTGTTTTCTCCGTCCAGTTTAGTTAATGGGTTTGGGCATAAGTAAGGTGGGTTGTCTTTTATTTTTTGTTTTTGGTTTGTCTCAACCCCTATTCGTGGGTCTGTTGTGGGGAGAAGATTTTTTTTTCTTATTCATTTCGGTAGAAACACAACAAATATATATATATATATATATATATATATATATATATATATATAAGAGAAGGCCTTATATGTGTATTGAAGAAGTTGCTCTACTTTTGCTGAAATATTAGAGAACTACTTGCAGCTCTATATGTAGTTGCAAGCAGAAGTGAAAGAAGTGAAGCAGAGGATATAAGGCTCATATTCATGCATTCAGTAGACAGAGGCTATAACTTCCAAAGGGCATGAACATATAAATCATTTATAAATCTATATAAGGGAGATTAATAATCTTTGTTCATTAATGAGAACATCGTTTGTAGAGACCAAATACATAGAGAAAGAATCTGAAAAAAAGAGAAGTATCGAAAATGAGAAGATATAATGGAGAGAGAGTTTGAGACTTAATTGATATTTAATACACTGTCACGTGTGAAGAGAAGGCCTTATATGTATATTGAAGAAGTTTCATTTATGATATCCACGTATCATTCCCTCATGATTTGGATCTACAATTTTTATATAGTTATATAGATGCGTTACCTGCCTATGAATCTGATGTGCTAATTTTACTAATGTTGTGCAGCTAAATCAATAACTAAATCATATGAACTTTATCTTTCCACTTGCGTTTTTTGTGTGATAAAAAGTCATTTTTCAAATAAATATCTACAGCTTTTGTCAGACCTACATAACTTATATTTCTCTTCTATAGCATCATCTTTCAAATCCTAATCTATCTCAGTTTATGATGAATAATATATTTTGAAAAAATTTAGGTTCGAGAGAATGAGGAATTGAATTATGAATAATAATGGTGCTAGCATCAAACCTTAAGATCCTATCATACAGTGCGATTCAAGAGAATCCAAAGAGGACTCCATTTTACATTCTGAGACTGATAGGGATCAAAATCACATAAATAAAATAGTGAGGAGACACTTTAAGGAGATTTAATAGGCGATTGCTTCTCCAATCATTGTTATCACCCTAGTGAAAGGAAGGGTGGTGGACAATGTTGACGGTTAGCAAGAAAAGAAGAGCTATTAAAAGTTTGGGTTGGGGTTGAAGGAAAGACCGTGTGAATAATTTATCGGTTTGAGAGTGTTTTCCTCTTGATCAAATGAAGTATGTCTTCCGAACTTAAGTGAAAAATCATTGAATTGATTAATCTCTCTGTCTCTCAAAATTATACATGACATGTTTGTTTATCTTAACTTTAAACATTTTAACACATCAACATAGTTCAACTATTATTTTGTGGTAAATTTTTTTTGTCACTACGTAATGTTGATTGTCTACATTTCACCATATTGTCATTTATTTTTTATTTTTTTATGAGTTAATTGTTATTTTAGTTAATGTAAATTGTATTTTGGGTGAATTCCTTTTCACACTATATTTTCCTATCGAAAGGTGCTATAAATATTGTTATATAGAATAATTTATCAATGTTAAGTAATTTCCTTTTCCTAAAATTGATTAATCGACTTGATTTGTACTATAAAATTCTTTGATTTTGTTCTCCTAAGCATAAAAATAATTTTTGAATTACCACATATTCCAGTTATATCATTTGGACAGAAGTTTTATTAAGTAATTGACAAAATAGCAAAAATTATTCGGGTTAATACATTATTTAAAAATTATCCTAACTGTTATTCAAAATATGTTAACTCATACCGAATTTTTTTTATGGCTGACCTTCAAAACTAGCCATCTCATGCTTTCATTATGTTATACATTCCTTCTAAATGATAAACTTTAAGGTGTTAAAATTGATCTAAAAATCAAGTTTGTAGCTAAATACGAGGTATATTCCTGGGAAATAGTGCATACTTCTAAAATAAGAATACATTATGTAGAATTATAAAATTTCAAAAATATGGTTTAATTGATTATTGATGTGAAAAAAATTACCATCACTGGAGGGGTGGACCTACTTTCTAACTTATTTACACTAATAATGATTTTTATATTTTGACTTATCTCCATGTGTCTCCATGGCTGACACAATTTAGCTTCCTTGGTAGGTTAATCCGTCTGTCCAGGTGATCAAAGACAACGTGGCAATGGGGAATTTTTTTTACTTTGCCGAAGGAGACTATCGACAAGCATGTGAATCCCATTGAGATATCTATCAATGTAATACGCTAGTGCTAATCTCAATTATATATCTTCAGTATTGTTAAACTTTTCTTACAATTTAACTCATGATGCTTTCTCATTATGCTTTTTGGTCAGATTTGAACTATGTTTCGATCAGTTGGTTGTCCTAAAATTATTAATTGACTCATTTATAAATTATCTAATTTACAAATCGACTTTTGGGTTTGATTTCATTAATTAAAGAATTCATTAATTTTTCCAATTTAGTTCATATGTAAAATTTGAAATTAGAGCATTTCACAAAAAAAAAATTGAAATTCATCCATTTGAAATAAGAATTAAAAAAGTCTATCCGACTGGTCCTTCCTCCCTTCCTCTCCCTCCCTCTCTCTTTCTCAATTTTTTTTTATTTTTTTGATTGAGCCTTAACATCAATTTTAAATTACCAATCATTGCTTAAAATTGGAATTATTTTTTTTTCAAACTCACTAATTCAAAATTAACTAATTTAGATAATCTAAATATTTTCACAACCAAATGGGGACCAAAAGTATTGTTGTTACTGCATTATTTATTTTTGCCATAAATAATAATCAACGTTTCACTATTAAAACGAGTTATATACTTGTGTGTGGTCTCCCGAGGTCACTTACGGACACTTAGTAAGTGAGTTACACGCTTGATAGGTTTATCCCCATAGCCAAAGTTGTCGATGAATAAATCGATGAGTTGGTGGAACCTAGAGATTTGTCCTCGGGGAAGATTATTATACAAAATCTGGACAGATCCAGAACTGGATAAATATAAAATGTTTCCTTGTATTGATCAATATGAAGGACGGGGTCAATTTTTTTGTCATATTTGGTAGTGACCACAAGTGGTTTGAATTTGGACGGTGTGGGGAAATCCACAATGGCTGGAAGAAAAGGAGATCCTTTCACAAATCTCCTTTGTAAGGGATTTTTAGTCTTGGCTATCTCCTCCAAGAAATCTTCCAGTCATAGTATTGATCCTTTTTAGGAATGATATTTGGGCTTAGATTTGGCTGAGGCATCTTGGGCAGCTCTACCTTGTGTTCATGCTAAGATCTCTTCATCGGAAGTCAACTCGGTGTGCACGGATCCCTAAATGATAACTCCGGACCTTCTTGACCCTTTATGATGCTCGGTATGGTCATCATATGATATATATGCCTCCTTATGATGGCGATTGGTTGCTTGGGGATCAAGACAATTGTAATGCCCGGGCCTAGATTTATGGGTTACCCATGGTCAACCTGGTCCGACCCAAGCATTAGGTGTGAAGTGCAATGAAATAACCTAGATAATGTTACTAGTTCAGTTTTATTTTAATTAACATTTTGCTTGTTTATCATGCGATTCTAGTTTCAAATTAAACTTCATGAGGGATTATTTAGGTTGCTTAACCACCCATTTACCCCCTTACTTTGCTTTTTTCCTTACCTTATGGACATTATTATATTTACTTATTTATTTGCCCATTCCACCATTACCGTAACCTATATTAAGTCATTCAAGTTAGGTTTTATTAACACATTTCACCGCACAACCCATTTCATGACATGTTCCTTATTCCTTTATCTTTTCTCGCAATCTTCCAATGATCACATACTTCAACGAACTCCACACCACCAGTTATGCGCACCATATGGTCTAGCCATTTGTTTTGGGTCTTTCACCCCAGGGCTCCAATCCCTCCTTAATATTTTCGGTGTCATTCGAGTTCCTTTACATGTGTTTTAACATTTTGTAAATGTCCACATTATTTCACTTTTTCTTTTTCCCGCACCAAAGCCATAACTTGGGGTCACACCCCAACTTGTGTTACACTTTAAAATTTTACCATTTCATGTCCTTTACACTTTAACCTTGATTTTATTCCGAAATCATATTCATTTAGGACCACTTTGTGTACCACCCTTTCCAATATTTTTATTTCATAAAAATGTTCCGCTTTAAGTAAAATTGCCATTTTACCCATTTGTTTCCAAACTCATCTTCTACTCCATTGCTTCAAGTTTTAATTTAAAAAAAACACTAATAAGTTACCCACACTAACTTCTTAAGTGTTTTAACACATTAACACCCTTTTAATCTTGGAGTAATATTCTTCTTAATTGGAAACATCTTTATTCAAATATTTCCTTTACAATTTTCATAAGTTCTAATCTTTTACAACATTGATTAGATAAGTTAATCTTACACTTAGCAAATAAAGAAGGAAAGAAAAGATCGCTCGAGGGACTTCCCACGAAGACCCTCCACAGACACTCCTCAAAGGACAGAAGGCCAAAGTTATTCGTATAATGATATTTTGTAATATAAAACAGAATGTATTTTATCATGTACTTTATTTATTGAACAAAACTTATAGTATGGTCGATGTTGTTCGGTACCCTCGAGGGACCATGACTGGCAGGGCATGGGAGAGTTTATGTGATCTATTGAATGACCTCCTCTTGGGAACCTCGCAGTGACATTATTTGGAGGATTCAACGTTGGGAGTACAATATTCAAATCTCTTGGCACACTTAGGAAAAACTTCATTTAGTATGCATTATTGCTTGATCCACTTCCAGATGAGCAACCATGACTTAAACCTATTTGGGTGAACCTCCTTGAGGTACCCTAATCTTGTATCTTTGGCCTAGAGATAACTCTTGGCCAACCAACAAACAACATACAAAATAGTTGAGCAACCTTCCAGCCGAGGAACCTCAAGCCATACACTATCTGTTTGCATTGGTGTTACCACACGTCTAGTGGAGTCTCTGTTCACTTACTTTATGAAGTCATAATTTTAGACATTGAGGAACTTGAAGTTACCCCACTCAAATCTGTTTATCCGTAGGATGGAAGGCCTAGGCCACCAAATCTAATTTCATAGACGTTCTAAGGTAAGCCTTTGAGCTGCCACGTCACGTCCCTCATTAATGCCACCGTGCTTCTAACTGGTTAAGCACTATCCCGCTAAAATATAATATCCCATGCATTTAATATAGTATCTTCAATATTAAAGTTACGATAATTTAACATTAAATTCCAGTCAATCACATTTAATGCCAGTAAGGTTACTCGAGTAACCTTGCCTCCATATAAATGGACTAACCAAACAATTTACAAGGATGGCAATCTTGATCCCGAATTGCTATTGGAATTTCCTCATACACGAGAGCTTCTGTGAGAACAATTATTTCCCTAGAATTCTCCCCACACCCATTAATACCCGTATCATTGAGAATTAACTTATTTTGGGGTTCCTGCCTTGCCTTTATTGTGCCGAGAGTGGTTTCTCTTTCTCCTTCCGACCAAGTTACTTACTTGTTCCATCTATTTATTGTATTTGCAGTGCATTTATGGTGTAAAGATATCGTTTAATACTATCTTCAGTGTTGGATATTATTGTCTCTCTCGCCCTCATTTATTGTTATTATTAAATACTATCATGTGCATTAATCCCGATTTTGATAAGGGGTTACGCCTCTCTTGATACTAAATGTGTTCTAAGAACCCACATCTTACATTTGGTGACTCCATTGGGGAGGTATTATCTTTTGAAAAGATGCTAGAGGATAATAATGCTAGGATAATTGACTTTGACGTCATGTAGCGTGAGGAAGAGGAAACTCTCGCTGTATTAGTGGGGCTAATGGGGTTGTTTGCGGAGTTCATCAAAACCCCAGCAACCCATGCTATGATGGGAATCACTAGAGGAGCAAACTCATTCATGACACCACCAACGGGGATACCAGCTCCTTCCATTATTAGTGCAGTGTCCACACCTACTTTTAATAGTATTCCTCCCACTACTCCACATACTTTCGATAAAGTTCCTCCCACCGCTCCACCTCCCACTATCCCACCCATAACAACAAGAGTAATGGCTCAAGACCAGGGAATGGCATCAATGGCATATACAACAACTGGAGGTGTAGGGAAAAGTGCACCAGATATGCCAGCTATCATGATAACACCGCCCACCAGCTCCCCACCACCTAATGTGGAGGAAATTAAGAAGGAGATGTTAAAGTTTATAGCAGTGTCCAAAGTTGGAGATAGTTCCACAGTGTACGATGACTTTCGTACTCCATACCAGGAGGAATATAATAATTAACCCTACCTAGTATGGGAAAATCCCACCAATATTCGAAAAGTACACAGGGAAAGGTGCAAGCCCTAAGGAGCATGTGAAAAGGTTCATTGAAAGCTTTGGGTTCCATTGTAATGACAAAAAAATTGAGGATAAAGGAGTTTTCCAAATCCCTAACAAATAAAGCCTATATGTGGTACTCCCACTTGGCCCTAGGTAGCGTTGCCTCTTGGGAAGAGTAACATGTTTTTTTTCGTACAAAAGTTGTTTTTGGTTGAGGATGAGTTTATACTTACACAACTAGCGCGTGAGAACCAATATCCCGGAGATGATGGTGTTGCCTACATCAGGAGGTTTTGCGGGTGCTCCCTTGACATAAGGGAGGAAACGCATGAAGATAAGCTCTTGCAAGTATGTGAAGATGGGCTACTGCCATAATATATTTGCCACATAATCAATGAACCATAAGAGGGTGCATTTGGAACATTTTTAAAGGCAGTGAGGAGTATTGACATTATGGTAAAACCCATACAACCCTCACCTGCCTTGGCAAGTTTAATGTTAAGGCCATCAGTTGCCTCAGGGAGGGGAATACCCTCAAGGGTGAATTATGCAGATGATGGAGGCAGGGGGGAGGTAGAGGTGGCCGAGGAAGAAGAGATAGAGGCAATAAGAGAAGATTTTAAGGCGAAGAGGATCCCCTTGAACTGCCATGTTCAGTGGAGGAAGCTCTAAACCTATATGATCTCATGGTTCGAGGCAAAGTTTGTAGACCACTCAACGTCAGTACAACACAACATTATCAAAAGGACAGAGAGAAGACAAACTATTGTGCACTTCACAGTAAGGTAAATAATCCAACCAAGATATGTTTTTTGATGAGGCGATTGATAGATCACCATGTGAAGAAGTGAGACATTGAATTTACCCAAGGCAATGTGAACAATAATCCTCTACCTTCTCATGGGGCCCACATGGCTAGTGCATTTAACAAAGAGGCTAAGCAAATATTGAGGGAGAAGTGTCTCCTCAATTAGGATTTTGAGGAGTCTTTGAAGGAATGCACCTTCGATATGGCTAAGTTGGAATTAGAAGATAAGTTAGGCGAAGATGATGAATATGAAGATGACCCCATCGAGAGTCTAAGCAGAAAAATGGGGGATTGTTCTCTAGGGACATTAAACGTAGTCATGGCCTACGATGAGGCTTCTTACAAATACTTAGAAGAAGTTTATGAACTTGAAGAAGAAAAAATAGACCCTTAGGTTGAATGCACAGTAGTTGAATGCTCACAGAAGTTCAATTGGTTCTTCGATTAGGTTGGGCTGCCCAAGGACTCGCAACTAGAGGTCACTTGAGCCATCTTAGAGATCGCTAAGAGGAACATGGTGCCACACCTGAAATGAAAGGGGCCTATGGCCAAGCTGTTAAGGAGATATCTTTTTGAAGTCACGTTTTTTGAAGAAGATCGATTGGTAAAGTATTCTCATAATAGGCCACTTTATGTTACTGTATCCGTAAATGATTGTGTTTTCTCTCGTGTGTTATTGGATGTAGGGTCATCCATTAATGAAATGCCCATTGGATCTTTTTATGATACTATCTTGTCTAAAACAAGAATAATATCACACTAATTAGAAATTTTGGGGTACGATAACCAGTCATATAAATCTGTGGGATATGTTAGCGTGGATAACACAATGGGAACATTACCTCCCACATCAAATTCCACATCATGGACTGCAAACCATCATACCAATTTCTAGTATGAAGGATATGGATGCAAAACCATATGTTGGTGCCCTCCACTTACCATCAATTTGTGAAGGCGAATGTAAAGGGCAAAGAAGTGGTGATTCAATCATCCAAAAAGCCCTTCATGAAGGATGTAGCACACTTGGTGGATGTTACCCTTTACACTGAGTTATCTGAGGAGGACATGGTGGTAACAGAGTATACTGTAAGAATAAGGCTTCCAAGAACTCGAGAGAAGGTGCATGCACCTTCTCGACTAGTGGTGACCTATAAAGAAGAGCATGATTAGGAGATAATGAGGCCCCCCAAGTTTATCGAGGCAGCTGCGCGATCGAATGACACCACAAATTGACCTAATCGAACACCAAGTATAGATCCAGAGTGTTCTAAGTGGGTACTCTGTAATAAAGTTGGAAGAAAATCAGAAGAAGGGGCCTCATAGGGAAGAAAGTTCCCAACAGTTCAAGCGAGTAGTTTTGCCCAATGGTAGAATCATCTACAAGTTATAAAGGTGTGAGAGGGCACCTGAAGTTTTGGACGATTAGGTTGACTCAGTTTATGACTATTTTTGGGTGGACAGCTAAGGAAAATACATGGTGATAAAAAAACTCAAACATCCAAAAGTTTATAGAAGAAGTAGAATAGGAACCTGGGTGCATGAAGGACGTACCCATGCTATAAATTCAAGATTTGGAGAATATAGACTTAGCTAAAGAGGGAAATGACTCTAGCCCCATATTTATCTTGAATGAACTTAATTAGACGCCTCAAGAGCATCTAATCGTTGCTTCAGGAATTCAATGACGTCTTTGCATGGAAATATATAGAGACGCCTAGGGTTTACAAGGAGGCGAGTTGCCACAAGTTGAATTTTTTTCCGTCGGCCATCCTAGTGAAGTAATCCACTCGAACGTACAACATAGAGTTGGATTTTAAGATCAAGAAAGAGGCTAAAAGGCATCTTACAACTAAATTTATTGTCCCTATCCAACACCCGATTTAGCTGTCTAGCATTATGATTGTAGGAAAGAAAGACAAGAGCCAGATCTAGATCTCCATGGATTTTAGGGACCTGAATCGAGCGTGCCCAAAAGATAAATTCCCTTTACCCTCCATTGATAGTCTGATCGATGAAACTACGGGATACGAGATGTATAACTTTATGGATGGTTATGTGTGATATAACTAGATAAAGATGGATCTAGTTGATGCCAAGAATATCGCCTTCTGAACACCTTAGGGCAACTTAATGTACACAATTATGCCCTTTCATTTGAAGAATGCAGGATCCACTTACCGGAGGACCATGGTGTTTATCTTCCACGACCTCTTTCCCGAGATCGTGGAATTTTACGTTAATAACCTAGTAATTAGGTCCAAAAAGGAGACTTCTCACTTTGATGATTTGAGGAAGGTGTTCTCCCAACGCATAAAGTACAAGTTGAAGATGAACCCTCTTAAATGAGCATTCAGGGTGACAAGTGGGAAGTTCCTCGGGTTTGTCGTGAATCGGCAAGCTGTTCAGATGGACTTGGACAATCAGCGGGTTATTCTCAATTTGCCAAGGCAAAAATTGGCGAGGGAGTTGTAGAGATTCCTAGGGAAAGTCTCCTACATGAGGAGGTTTATCCGAGGACTGGCTAAAGTGACACATCCACTAATGGAGACACTTAGAAAAGGATCAAAATCCAATGGGAACAGATGCACCAGGATACCATAGACAAGATGAAAACACTCCTCATAACCCCTTAGACGATGATTACTCTAAAGACATGTATCCCTTTACGTCTATATCTCACATCTATTGTGGCGTTATGGGCGTAAGAGATGGATAGGATAGAGAAACCTATTTATTTCTTGTGTACGATTATATATGGGCTAGAGTCTAGATACACTAGCATCGAAAGGCACTATAGCATAAAAACTTAGGCACCACCTACTATCATTCACAGTCTACATTGTAACTAGGTGTGATCCTATAAAGTTTTTATTTGCAATAACTGTACTAATAGGTAGGGCAACCCAATGGTTCTCAATCCTCTTCGAGTACGATCTTAAATGCATAGTTCCTTGAGATATCAAGATCCAAGATTATGCTGAATTGTTAGTTATCTTTCCCTTCGGTACATTTGAGCCACTTGTGGAGGAAATTCCCGATGATGATCTCTAAGCCATTTTTTTTACAACCAGCATAGATGAATGGATTTTGGAATTTGATGGGATAAAAATAAGGGGGGTGAAGTGTAATTTTGAGGAATAATGAAGAATAAATTTGACTACCTTTCAAGTGTTAAAATAATGAAGTCGAATATGAAGTGCTGGTACTAGGGCTCCTCGAGGCCCTTAGAAGGGGCATATAGGTACTGACGATAAAAGGGCATTCTAATTTTGTGTTTAAACAGGTGATAGGGGATTTTCCTTTAAATCTCATGAGGTTGGCACCTTATCGAACAATTTTACAATAGTTTCTTGGGCAATTCGAGGTGGTAAAAATCAAAAGGTACCCTCGAACAATGAATTGGCATGCTGATGCTTATGCCAACATTTGTCAAAAAATTACCTTTGGTGGAGAGTCAACAGTTGTTCGAATCACTAAGAGGATAGCCCCCTCGACCATACTGAGATGCTACCCACATATGACAATGATGATTTGAGGAATTAGGAAGCAGTTAGAGACATGTGAAGGCCCACTTAGCTTAGTTGACCTTATGTAATATTTTGTTTTCGGGGGAAACTTATACAACAAAAATAAAAGAGGTTGTCTATCTAGATGTGTAGACCCCAAAGTAGGCAAGAGGAGATTGATTAAAGTACATGAAGGTAGGCAGTAGAGTGAAACTTCATCGATCAACCTCAAGACTGGAAGCAACCATACATAGACATGTTGGTGGATGGAGTAGTCCTACTAGACAAGGATGATGATATGAAGATAAAAAGATGAGCACCCAAATATTTTGTCTAAAAAGGTCATTTGTACTGACGAGGTTATCATGATAGGGCTCTGAGATACATCAGGGAAGAAGAAGTTGAAGAAGTGTTGAAATAAGCCAACGAGCTAACGAGCCAGAACACATTGGGGAAGCCAAAATTTATGATCAACTCATGACTTTGGGTCTTACTGGACCATAATAGAAAAAGACTCAGTGAAGTTCATTCTTAAATGCAAAGCTTGTCAGCCACATGGGAATATGATCCACGCTCCTTCAGTGGACTTGCATTCTCTTTCCGCACATTTCCCATTTCACACATGGACGTTCGATCTAGTAGGGGAAATAAACCCCTACTTGAGAGGAAAGGTTTAGATATTGGTTAACACTGAATGCTTTACCAAGTGAGTAGACGCCATACCGCTGAAGAGATCCATAACAGGGTAGTTTCTTGATTCATAAAGGAGTACATCATTTGCCATTTTGGCATCTTGAAGGTCTTCCTATCAGACAACGGCACTTCTTTCGTGAATAATGAAGTAAGTTTATTGATAGATAAATACTCCATCATCCATCATAAGGCGGCATACTCAAAGTGCAATGGGAAGGTAGAATCCACTAACAAGACTTTGGTATATAACTTGGCCAAAATTTTAGAAGATTTCCTGGGAATATGGGACGAAAAGATTCCCGAGGTTCCATGGGATTATCGAATGACAAAGAGGAAACCCACAGTGTATAACCCATTTTCCTTTGTATTTGATGCATAAGCTATTTTACCAGTGGAACTCGAGGTACCTTCTGCTCGATATAACTTATGAAGTGCGACATGCTTCCACATAACTGGCATATAGAACTTAAAGCGCTAGAGGAACATAGAGACAATGCTGTGAGGCACTTCGAAATGTACATAAAGTAGTTGTCTATATCCTATGATCAAATGGTAAGGCCAAGAATGTTCAAGTAAGGAGACCTAGTATTGAAGGCTTGCACTAGGCACATCAAGAGATTTTCATTGCCTAAGTTTAAAGTCAACTGGGAAGGACCCTATATCGTTTGAGCAACTCATGATTCGGGCTACTGTGAGATATCCAAAGTGGAAGACATTATCACTTTCAAATTAAACAAAAACTGGCTCAAAACCTACCATGTTTGAATGTACTTGATTCACGCCCAACACTTCAGTTTATTTCATAATGTTTTATTAATACTTGTTTGGGAGAAGGTTCCCTGCAAATTCTGAGTTATTTACTTAACATGGTATAAAGTCATATTTATTCTAAAAGTTTTGTCCAATTTTTCTTCCCTTATTTTACATAGTGTAAATTACATTGATGTACTAGCTCAGTTAATATTCAAGCAAGACAGAAAAGGAAGATAATCAAATTCCAAAAAGTTTAATTAAATAAATAAATATTATGATTACATGCCATGGAGGTTCCAAAATAGTAAAAATGTGGGACACAAACAAAGAGTAAATTTAAACAAAAGTAGCTAAGGGCCATCCATGATAAAGCGCAGATTGGCCGAGCCAAGAAGTTGATGGTGATACTAAGGAAGTATTTGCTAAAGGTTTCTTTAGTTAGAGATTAGATCAACTAAGTCCTTCTGGTATCACTCCCTTCTCTAGTTCACATTATCCAGATCTTGCTCAGACTTGAGTAACTCAGCCTCCACTCGGACAATAGCATCATGAGAATCCTCCACCTTTTGTTCAGCCATAGCTAACTCTGCCTCCAATCTTACTAATTCCTCCAAGATGGATACCTGTGAGCGTTAAGAGTTTTGTATCCGGTGATAGAGAGTAGGCAGGTCAAATTTCTTAAAGTCACATAGCAGGTTCACTAGCCAGGACAATGAAAAATCATCATTGATACATAGGTTGACCTTCCCCAATAAGGCCTTTATTGTATTAGGGATTAGAGATTCCAAAGTAGTGTTGAGAATTTCATCCAAAATAGTGGCTAGGCAAAGCAGTTTGCAGGACATCATCATAAGTATAGGTTGAATACTGCTAGATATGGGGGAAATCGAATAAGGTTTTCCTTACAACCACTTCGGGGGATGCCTCAGAAGGGTGTACCCTAAAAATTCTCTAACTCGTAGAAGGTCGTCGAATGTGCGAGGCACTATCACTCTCTTGCACTTAGGAAGCAACCACCTCGGGCCTCCTACCAATACTTGGACCCACTGCTTGAACTTACAAACTAGGGGCCTCGCCCAATGCTGCAAAATTAGCCACCATTCTTGTCGGTGCAATTTCATGTGCGACACTTTCAACTCATGGGTCACGCACAGCCAACTGCTCAACTTCAACCTGAAATGCAAGAAATTATCAATTCAAGAAAATATACAAACTAGATTGTAAGAAAAATTAATGTCCAATATAACTTGGCCCGCCTGACCTTCGATTATGGGATATTTGAAGTCTAATATGACTTGGCCCGCCTGACCCTCAATTATGGGAGATTTCAAGCCCAATATGACTTAGCCTGCCTGACCCTCGGATATGGGAGATTTTAAGACCAATATGACTTAGCCTTCCTGACCCTCGGATATGGGAGATTTTAAGACAAATATGGATTGGCCCGCTTGACCCTCCGTTATCATAGATTTTAAGACGAATATGACTTGTCCCGCCTGACCCTCGATTATGGGAGATTTTAAGACCAACATGACTTGGACCACCTAACCCTAGGTTATGGGAGACTTTAAGACCAAATATGACTTGTCCCGCCTGACCCTTGGTTATGGGAGATTCAAAGTCCTATTTATTAGGCAATTCTAACAACATTTAAATGAAGGAGTTACATAAAAGAAGAGCATACCTCTGAGTTTGATCATCAGGAAACTGTTGGGTGACCATGTGTATGAAATATTCCTCCTCATGTAAATCGCCAAGCACCACTAAAAGAAGCTGTTATGAGGGAACAAAAACATTACCTCCCACTTTAGTATCTTCCTCCTACCCACCTCCTACTTAGCCCGCAACAATAAATTTGGCTCCTTCTAGTTTAAGGATTGAGGGCCCATGGGGGAGGGGACAGCAGGGCAGCTTGTTCAAGAAGCAAAACATGCAAAGCACAAAGGAAAACAAGATAAGAACAACATTAGCAAGGAAAAAGGAGTTAAAAAACGTTTACCATAACCGACGGTATAATAACGACGGGGAAATTTCCAATAACAGACTCAATAACACCCACATCATGAGCACTTACCTCGAGACTAGCCTACTTGTGCAAGAAGGCAGAGTTAGGTAAATAGCCACTAATAGATTAGACAAAACAAAGAGATATATCTTCCCCTT
This sequence comes from Sambucus nigra, assembly GCA_949130495.1. Classification (NCBI taxonomy): domain Eukaryota; kingdom Viridiplantae; phylum Streptophyta; class Magnoliopsida; order Dipsacales; family Adoxaceae; genus Sambucus; species Sambucus nigra. The sequence continues at coordinate 314,814,031 of OX422219.1, read as the reverse complement.
GGGGGAAATTTGTAGTTACTTGCGAGGCTATAGAGGTAGCTATCCCCTTTAGTGCAGCTTCTTTCGAGATAGTTGAAACTTCAACGAACTCTTCCAACGGGACACCAACTTCAACATCATCGTTCATATAACTACGAACATAAACCTAAAAAGGAGAAACATGAGTCAATATTATAAAGGAAAATAGGAAAAGTTAGAAACTTAAAAGGAGAGTGGCGAACATACCTCTTCCTCCAAAACATCCTCCAAAACTTCCCAATCTTGAGGAGGTGAAGCAGACTTAGAAGAAGAAACTATTCTTCGCAACCCATGTCTTCTAATAAGAGCAGACGCGTTTACCTCTTCCACTTCCTTTTCCTCTTCTTTTTCCTCTTCCTCTTCATCCACGTCTTCCCTTTCTTCTCTTTCCTCCTCCTCCTCCTCCTCATCTTCATCCATCACATCTTCACAAACATCTACTTCCTCTTCAAAATCCTCCTCCTCGCTCATCTCACATATCTCCTCCAACACGATTTTGACAGGGATAGCCAACTTTCTATTCCTGCTACCTACAATAGCTGGGGGATTATAGGAAAACCCTCCTTATAAAAGTTGACATGAAGGCCATATCCTCCTTATAAAAGTTGCAGATCTTCCCCCTTGAGATCCCTTTCTCAGAATAATAGAGTTGGCAGGGTAATTCGAATAAATATTGACAACGGTGGAAGTGAGAAAGTTGTTGCATGAAAAAGAAAAGTTGGTGGGCTTCTCCTGGGTGAAATGGCTTAACATAGGAATAACTTGATCATAGGCAAATTGTATGGCCACATGGTTTGAGCCATAAATGGAATAAAATGTGGACCATTCTGTGTATAAAGGTAGATAAGAGGGAACCAACAATAGAGGAACCATTTTCGTCCAAAATTTCATGGCAAATACTTCCTTGATGGGGATAATGGCAAGCTCCTCGTTCGTAAAAAATTGGTTCGTTAAAAATTGATCAACCCTAACATAAGGGAGGGGTACAAACTTCTCAACCTTATCAATTAAATATACAAATGGTTTTTGGAACTCTTGTTGTTCCAACAACAGATGCGAGGGACCTTGATAGGATAAGAGCTAGTGTAATTACTAACTGGGGAATACTCTAAAAAGTGGGCACATAGAAAGGAAGTCAACAACATGTGATTAGCATAGTTAGAGACATCAAACCTTCCAATGCTTCGAGCCAAATTAGCTTGCACATGATCTAGCCAGGTGTAAAATGAACCAAGAGTGATGGCATCTACAGGAAGCTTGATACCACTGGACATATGAATGACCATGTTAATCCGATCCTTCCTGGTGAAATCGTGCAGTTTGTTGGGAAGCAATGTCTTTGACAGGATGACCCAAATGTAACTCGCAAGATCAATATTAGAATCAAATCCCTTCCTACCTGGGGGATGCTCAAATACTTGCTTCCCTTTTCTATTCACCTTCGCCGCCTTGCAGGACTTAATCACATATTTATCCTCGATGAAGTAGAAATACCTGATCACCTCCAAGTAAGTACATTTATTATATGTCACAATGAAGTCTTTCACTACTGCCTCTAGTTGTGCTCGAGTGGCCTTCTCAAAACTTAAGATAGCCTCCTCAAAGAATGTGTCAAAACCTCTTTCTTCTAAACCTAATAATTTGTATACATCCTCTAGAGTAACTGGGCAGTACTATTGCTCTTCGCATGGGTAAGATCATTCAACCAGCTGGTGGAAGACAAACCAACCAAAACCAATTGCACCGAATACATGGCATGGATGTAATCAGTCCAATAACCTAGACCTTTGTAGGTACCGAAAGTGGATTCAAACTCCACCTTGGAACAAAGGTAATCCCCTTGCTCAATAAGAAATCGAGTGACGGTGGAAGTTGGGATGTAGGCGAAATCCTCAGCGATATCACTCTCCTCCATTAGTAGATTTGTCATTTCCATTGGTACAAGGTCACTAGGGAAATGCTCAGCTTGCATCCAAAAGAGGTCTGACTCACCAAAATATGGAACACAATGGTTGTGTTCCCACTGGTATTGACATGCTTTGGGTGTTGGGGGAAACACCCCATGCAGAAGGAGTTATCTTAACTTTGGGTGCCATGGGTATAAAAAAGTGAGAAAGGAATGAGAAAATAAATGGTTAAGGGTTTGGAATAAGGGAAGAAAGCAAACACTAGAACTTATCTCTCTCAAAAGAACACGATTTCAAATAAAAATAAGGGTGAAGGTTTGAAAATGCAAGTATGCCCTATTTAGGGGCATCACAAACCCCAACATGCGGAAAATGACAACACTTTGGGAAAAATAGTGATGATCAAGTTGTCTCACATGGATGCACACGAGCATAGGGGTTGTAATTCAAAGGCTGTAATGATGACTCTTTAAGAAGTGATGCATTGAACCATCACCTGGGAAAAATGCACTAGCCCCATAGATGTTACGTGTAAAGCGCAGAAATACAAGTGATAACCTCATTAAATGACATATGGCCAGAGTAATAAATGGGGCACGCTTAGAGTTTCTCCAACTTGGGGGAGATGAAGTGCTTTGGGGGGATCTTGAAAAAACCTCTTCACTTCCCCCAAGGCAATTGTCACATGAAATAATCATGTCCCATCAAGGAATGGTGCTATTGAAAATATCACAAGGCCTTCAAAAGATGAAGTAGTTTGAAATAAGGACTAGATAAGCTCCTCGCACACACTGCTCTTTAATGAATAACTTGATATTTATTGTGATATGATTATTTGCTTATTTTTTTTACAAAATATTTCAAGATCAACCAAGTATTTCATACAGATATTTCTTCATACAATAAAAAAATCTATCCAGGAAGGCAAAGACCGCTCAAGGGACTTCCCACGAAGTCCTTCCACAGATACTCCTCAAAGGACCTCCTGAGAAGGCCAAAGTTATTCGAATAATGACATTTTGTAATATAAAACAGAATGTATTTGACCATGTACTTTATTTATTGATCAAAACTTGTAGTATGGGAGAGGTTATTCAGTACCCTCGAGGGACCATATCTGGTAGGGCATGGGAGAGCTCACATGCTCTATTGAACGACCTCATCTTGAAAACCTCGCAAAGACATGGTTTGGAGGATTGGGAAAAAGAAAACGTTAGGAATACAATAACCAACCCTCTTATCACACTTGGGAAAACTTCATTTAGTACGCATGATTGCTCAAGCCACATCTAGTAGTGCTACCATGACTTCAACCTATTCGAGGGAACCTTCTCGAGGTACCCCAATCTTGTATCTTTGAACTAGAGATAGTTCTTATCTAACCAATTAACAATATACCAAATACGATCATCGCGTGAAAGGTGTGCACGTGTAAGGGCACAATCGTTATTTTTGTTTCACCGCTATAATACAAAAACATAAATTATGACTACACTTACAAGGCAAGCACAGCGGTAAGTCGGGTATCAAAAGATCCACATAGATGAGTTGCTAGAATTTATAGGATTTAATACTCTAGAAATAAAAGGGGAAAAGTGATTACAAACTAAAAAGGAAAAAGATGCGTAAAAGGGAAATATTAATCTAGGCGAGGGAAAATAAAGCTAGACTGATAAAGCGAGTAAAAACTATAGGTTGCGTCGAATATCCCTCACCCGAGTTAATTCATATAAAATGGATAAATGGGTCGATGAGTTATTAAAAATGTGTCTCGTTTCGACAGTTAATTGAATCAAGGGTTGTCACGCCCCTAAATCCGCATAAAATCCTAATAAGATTTTGGCATCAACAAATACCTCAGAAATTGCGCACGCAAGGTCGTAAGCACGGGACATACATGATATACCCCGTCAAATCTCCTAGGCGCAATAACTAGGACAACACACCCAAAATAGACCCGTAAGCACCATCACCAAGGCAAAGCAACGCATCAACCCGAGTGGCTTCCATTCAAACACAACCTAATTTAAATTAGTTAGAAGGCATGTTAAAAACGCGATAAATACACACTGTAAATAAATGCGGTAAATCTACACTAGAAAGCAAGGAAAGAAAGCATGTGAATCTAGTTAACAAAGTTTGTAAATTAATATAGAAAGCAAGAATAAAGGAAATGAAAGTTATATTAATGGAGAGGGAAGATAAAAGTACAATCTTACAAACCCAAATGTTGTCACACCATATGAGGAAGAAGAAAAGAGCTCTCAACTCCCAAACCCTAACCTAAACTATCTACCTTCTAATAATATCTAACTAAATATGAAAATGCAACAAAATTCCTATTTATAGTAAGTTACAAAAGAAATAAAGAAGAAAAAGAAAAGAAAAGGTATGAATTGCAAAATATCTGGTATGATCGATCAATTGATCAGAGATCATCGATCGATCGATGGGCATTGATCGATCGATTAAAACCATCAATCGATCGATCGAACAGGTGCCCATTGTCTCAATTCGTAGGCTTAATCCGAAACCGTGGTCAACCGGGGCCCAAGCCCGATCGACCGGCACTCTGTTTTTGGCAGCCCTTGGTCCATGAAGAGGGCGAAAAGTCCATTAACGGAAATGGCCATATCTGCTACATCCGAACTCCAAACGATGCACCGTTCGTGACCACGCGATGCTAACTCAATGAACTACGCATCCATTCCATTAGCTGGAGAAGAAATGTGAATTAACTAAAATTCCCTTGAAGTTGCGTCCAATGATGTAACTTCTCTGAAATGAACGGATCCTCACTTTTAGCATATCAATACCTATAAAAGAACAATTAACCCCTGCAAAGCATGTATATATCCCAATATGAGGTTTTCTGGTTAATGAGCATAAATATAGGCATTAAGGACCGTAAAAGCGCTGGAATGCATAAAGATAAGGGACGGAAATATGCAATATTCGATACGAATCACACCCCCTAACTTAAACATCGCTACTCCCTAGTAATGAAAGAAACAAAACCAATCCATAGAGAGAAGTACGAGACGTATAAATGCATCAAAATATAAATGCCACTTTTATAGGGAGCACGATTGCATTTAACGTATATAATAAGCCGTTAAACCCCTAGGTTACCCTAGTGGACGAGCGTCATCACGTGAGTGTTTTCAGGGATGATACCCACAAACATCACAAGGTTTTCTAAAAATATGCCCAACCCAACATGAGACAAGCCCAACAATAGCGAAAATGATTTCATATGCATTATTAGCACATTGAACGAATTCAAACAAACGTTTGAATTCATTAATATTACAGAATGCACCTCATAGAATTGAAACCTTAAAATGTTGGAGGGGAGCAAGCACATGCAAAGTGTGATTTGGAAAAAACTTATATAAGTCGGATACTAAATAAAGCAAGCATATATTCAATCCTCATGGGCATTACCATCATCAAGTGAATTCACTCGAAATAGGGAGTTAACACACGGAACATGCGGGCATAAAGAGTAAATGTAAGTGAAAACTAGGCCACACACATGTCACAAATGAAGAACGCTATATATGAAATTAAAAATTGTAATCTCAATGAAAGGATGTCGCTAATTAAAGGAGGCAAAATATATTTTCATTGATTATCAAAACTATTCTGACTTTTAAATTACCTCAACCTAATATCACATAGGACTTTAGTAGGGTTGTAATGTAGGCTAGGCTAGGGTACGAAATGAAGGATACGTATGTACGGATTCAAAGTGTTCGAAAATGAAAACTTGGAATAATGGGAAAATGCAGGCAATATCAAAATTGGAAAACAAGTTCCAAAAAGGCATTAGATAGAATAATTGGAGAGTAATCAAAGCTTATTGAACTATATACACAACATTTACAACTTTCTCTTTCTTTTCTTTTCTTCTTTTTCTCATTTTTTTCTTTTGTTTTCTTTTGCTTTTTGCTTTCTCTTTTTCTTCACTTTTTCACTTCTTTCTTCTTTACTTTTCTCACTCTCACATGCCTAAATTGCAACCGCAACACAATCACATCATTCAATCCCAAGAAACATTCCAAACAAGGGTATGGAATGTAATATGTATGGTTTATAACTCCAACGAGGATTTGGTTATGGGATTTGGGTTATGAAACGAAAGGCTATATTTAGGCGCAAAGGGGTTAACGAGGGTAAACATATAAGGGTGAGGTCATGGCTAATATGGGTGATATAACAAAGAGGGTCTATGATCATTTCCCACAGTTTACGCAATTCTAGAGTCAAAACAATATATGAAAATCATGATCAAGTAACACATTTCAAGTATGAAATTAATTAATAAATGATCAACTGAAAGAATAAAGAGATTGCCGATGAATTCAATGTTTTCAATGAGAAAGGAATAGTGTATACACTCACAAACGACGAAAGGTACAAAGCTTACTCGTTGTAAGTATATACAATGCAACAAAAGATTATCGAGTTATAAAAATCTTAAACCAAATCAATAAAGCAATAAAAGAGCATGTGCTCATGGGATTAAAGTTTAATTCATGAAGTTATTCATAATATCAATAATTAAGACTAAAGTCTAATAACTTCTAAAATCGAGAACATGCATCATTGGGTTGTCTATTGGATTGGGCAATTATTGAAATTTATCATCGAAAATAAGGGCAAAATGCCCAATAAAGGAGAAAAAAGAAAGAAAATCTTTTTGAAATTTTAAATTTTTCTAAGAAAATCATACTAAGTAATTAACATGTGAGAAAAAACATGGACACTACCAATGAATGGATAGAATATTCCACACCTCTAACTTAAAACCTGGCATTGTCCTCAATGTTAATTAAGAACCAAGTTTAAGAAGGAAAATAACGATATTACCCAAAAGTGGAGCGATCCCCATAAGAGCAAGTCCAAAGAATCTACAAAACAAGTTAGTACCGAGCATAGAAAAAAAATAACAAAAATTTAACTAATTACACTAGACTAAATTAAAAAGAAAGAAAGAATAAAAAGCTAACTATATATAACCTACTATTTAGGCTTCACACTAACTGTACACTAGAAGTCTAAATAGCTGAGGGTCCACTGAAAAAATGATGTGACTTTGGATGATAACCGGTGTACCCTCACATACAAGCATGCCTTCCGAAAAATATGAATTCTGTTTGAACAACAGAAGGCATGTGTAAGGTGGAAGAAAGGAACCATCGCCAATTAAAAATTTTGGAGGGAGGATGGGGGATTTGGATTGAACGGGTGACAAAAAAATGTGGGGATCGAGAAAATGTGAATATCCTCCCAAGGATTTTGAAATTGGAATGAGAGGTGGCACACACAAAGGCAAAGATGCGATTGTGGAGAGCGACTCGAGCAGGTACTCCTCATCGACAAAAAGGTTTAAAACATTAAAGTTTGAAACCGAATCATCAGGTACTTGTGACGGTGTGATAACAGAGAATGAAAATGGGGATGAAAGAAATTCAAACTCATGAGATGAATCATCATCGCATGAAGATTGAGTTTCAAAGGAAATAATATCATTTTCAATGAAATGTTCTTCATTGGGGGCCAAAGAAGAAAACATTTCATTGCAAATAGATATTACGTCATTTTCATCATCACTTTCAATATCTATTACCTAATGGACAAAGTCTATAATGGTTTGTTCCAAAGTAGGCACAAAGTCCTCATTTGGTTCAAAACATTCTTCGACTTCGAAAGTCTCAGAAGAAAAAATCGTCGTTGGACTCAAATAATAAATCCAACTCATGTTCCCAACAACGATTTTCTTCCCGATAACAATTTTCAAGTTTATCATGTACGCAAGCCCTCACCGAATGTCATAGATCGAGGTGCGGATACATGAAAATGGGAACTTTGAAAATTACCATCAGACTTAAACGAAAACTCATTATTATAGGAATTTTGAAAACTATTGCAATTCATTTCAAAATTCCTATTATAAGGAGGAAAAGGCCCAAAATTATTTTCTCATCATCAAAATTCCAATAACCCAAGTTTTGACTTTCGTTATACTCGCCCAAAGTCATATTTGAATTTGAAATTCTTTGGGATTCTAAGTATTCACCAAAAGTCATAAGATTACGGGAATTTTGAGAATTATAACAATGATTATCGAAAGAATTGGAATAAGACATGCTTACCACAAAAATGGCTCGAAATGGCGAATTCCACAAAGATATGCGCGCGCTAGAAATCCAAGCATGTCTAAGTGCTCAAATGTCGATGTCCTGCAAAAAGGTTAGCAAATAATACAGATAGAAAGAAAATACTACGAAATACTAAATCAAATAAAGTCTAAAACAAACTAGTTCCCAGCAATGGCGCCATTTTGATCACCGCGTGAAAGGTGTGCACGTGTAAGGGCACAGTCGTTGTTTTCGTTTCACCGCGATAATACAAAAACCTAAATTACGACTACATTTATGAGGCAAGCACAACTGTAAGTCGGGTATTGAAAGATCCACAGAGACGAGTTGCTAGAATTTATAGGATTTAATAGTCCAGAAATAAAAAGGGGGAAAAATGATTACAAACTAAAAAGGAAAAAGATGCATAAAAGGGAAATATTAATCTAGGCGAGGGAAAATAAAGCTAGACTAATAAAGCGAGTAAAAACTATAGGTTGCATCGAATATCCCTCACCCGAGTTAATTCGTATAAAATGGATACATGGGTCGACAAGTTATTGCAATTGCGTCTCATTTCGACAGTTGATTGAATCAAGGGTTGTCAGCCCCTAAATCCTCATAAAAGCCTAATAAGATTTTGGCGTCAACAAATACCGCGAAAATTGCGCACGCAAGGTCATAAGCATGGGACATACATGATATGCCCAGTCAAATATCCTAGGTGCAATAACAAGGACAACGCACCCAAATTAGACCCGTAAACACCATAACCAAAGCAAAGTAACGTATCAAACCCGAGTGAGTTCCATTCAAACACAACCTAATTTAAATTACCTAGAAAGCATGGTAAAAACACGGTAAATAAACGCTGTAAATAAATGCGGTAAATCTACACTAGAAAGCAAGGAAAGAAATCATGTGAATCTAATTAACAAAGCATGTAAATAAATCTAGAAAGCAAGAATAAAGGAAATGAAAGCTATATTAATGGAGAGGGAAGATAAAAGTACAATCTTACAAACCCAAATGTTTTTACACCATATGAGGAAGAAAAAAAGATCTCTCAACTCCCAAACCCTAACCTAAACTATCTACCTTATAATAGTATCTAACTATATCTGAAAATGCAACAAAATTCCTATTAATAGTAAGTTACAAAAGAAATAAAGAAAAAAAGAAAAGAAAAGGAACGAATTGCAAAATATCTGGTATGATCGATCGATCGATCAGAGATCAGAGATCGATCGATGGGCATCGATCAATTGATCAAAACCATCGATCGATCGATCGAACAGGTTCCCATTGTCTCAATTTGTAGGATTAATAAGAAACCGTGGTCGACCAGGTGCCCAAGCCCGGCCGACCGACACTCTGTTTTTAGCAGCCTTTGGTCCATGAAGAGGAGGGAAATTCAATTAATGGAAATGACCATATCTTCATCCGAACTCCAAACGACACACCGTTTATGGCCATGCGATGTTAACTCAATGAACTATGCATCTGTGGAATTTCCATGAGCTGGAAAGGAAATCTGGATTGAGTCAAATGCCCTTGAAGTAGCATCCAGCGACGGAACTTCTCCGAAATGCAATGGATGCTCACTTTTAGGGTTCCAATACCTGTAAAAGCACAATTAACCCCTGCAAAGCATGTATATATCCAAATATAAGATTGTATGGTTAATGAGCATAAAATAGGAATTAAGGACCATAAAAGCACTAGAATGCATATAGATAAGGGGTGGAAATATGCAATATTCGATACGAATCAAAATACTAGATCTAACTTCCAACCGAGCAACCTCAAGCCATACACCATCCGTTTGGATTGATGTGACCACACGTCTAGTGAAGTCACTATTCACTTACTTTATGATGTCATAATGTCTAACATTGTGAAACTCAAAGTTACCTCACTCAAGTGAGTTTATCCTTAGGATGGCAGGCCTAGGCTACCAATTTTGATTTCATAGTCGTTCTAAGGTAAGCCTTTGATCTTCCACGTCACGTCCATCATTAATGCCACCATGCTTCTAACTGGTTAGGCAATTTCTCGCCAAAATATAATATTCCATGCATTTAATGTAGTATCTTCAACATTAATGCTACAATGCTTTAGCATTTAATTCGAGTCAATCACATTTAATTGCATCAAGGTTACTCGAGTAACCTTGCCTCCATATAAATAGACAAACCAACCAATTTACAAGGATGACAATCTTGATCCCGAATTGCTGTTGGATTTTCCTCATACACGAGAGATTTTATGAGAACATTTATTGTCCAAGCATTCTCCCCACACCTATTAATACCTATATCATTGACCATTAACTAATCTTGGGGTTCCTACCTTGCCTTTATTGTTCTGAGAGTGTTCGCTCTTTCTCCCTCAGACCATGTTACTTGCTGGTCCCATCACTTTATTGTATTTGCAGTGCATTTATGGTGTAAAGATATCATTTAATACTAGCTTGAGTGTTGGATATTCTTGTCTCTTGCCCTCATTTATTGTCATTATTAAATACTTTTTAATGAAATAATCCCGATCTTGATAAGGGGTTGCACCTCACTTAATACTAATTGTATTCCAATAAACCACATCTTACAAAGATACACACCAACTTTTCAATGCTTAACCATTAACACTTAATCTACATCATTACTAACCATTTTTTAAAACTAGAGAGTTCTTTACATTTTTTATTCTAGAAATCTAATTACACTTAAAGACTATTTTTATAAGAAAATGCCATTTCTTTTTATTATCATATGTGGTCTTGCAAGTTTGTACTTATCACACTTTTAGCCCATTTTTCGTACACTTTGAAGGGAATAATTTCTACAATTCTTATCCCATATTTAAACCCAGTTCAATCTTATTTAAACTTGTTAATACATTCATTATCCAAATACTATAAGTTTATATGCATGAGAAGATGGATTTTAATCCTTAAAATCCCATCGAATGGGTTAAACATTTTTTTTTCTAGAAATTCGTCATACTTGCAAAATTATAATTTCAAGGCATAAAAGACATTTAATTTTCTTCAAGCTCAACATATGTCATTTTTTTATAAAATCTTCATTTTTTCAAGAAACATTAATTCACCAATGTTTACCAAAATAAATTATTAGTTTCAAACTTTTAATATTTTAAAAGCTTGAAATATTTATTCATCCTTTATTTTAAATAAAATAACATTTTACCAACATTTTTATTCCATAAAATGTTTATTATTTTCTACACAACAAGTTCATCATTTCATAAAATGCACCCTACTCGTGTAATCTAACCACAAGACTACACATATGAAAAATAAAGTCTTAGTACTAAGAGTGAGGTCTTCCCACCTCTAAAGGTTCCATTGATCGTAGAAATGTTGGTGTTGGAGGAGCAATCCCCACCTCCAAAGGTGACTTCAAGGGGTTACCAAATGCATCCTCCAAAATATTCCATTGTTTCTCCATTAAAGCATCCAAGCAAAACCCGCTTCAAACTCTATGGAAGTTCCATCTTCATATTCTCAAAAAGCTCCCAACAACACCTTATAAATTCGAAGATATACCTCAACAATGGTGAAAATATGTGTGTATGTGTAACGAAAAATTTCCAATCGAGTCAATTTGTAGTATTGGCTTAATTCCGAACAAAACGATTTGGGTCATAGGATAAAGTGTCTAGTTGTATCCATCCGAGCCTATGACGAGTTTGTGTTAAAGACGCAGCGGCCCAGAATTTAAAGTTTCATCATTACCGAGTCTAGTGCCCCATTTCATGTCATTAACGTGAGGATTCCATAGTCTTCAAAAGATATGAATGCAGTTTTATATATATAGGAGACTTGGAATATTTTGTGGTGTAATTTTAATCTAAAATGATATTTTATTTTCAGAAATTATTTTAGAACTTTGGATAAAAGTTTTTGGACATAAAATTGAAAAACTGGAATTTTAAAATTTTCATTCGAAGTGTCATTCGAACAAGATTGTCGTTCGAATGACCTGGGAAAGTCGATCGAATGACTTTGGCAGGAAAGATAAAAATCTGGCAGTTTTCTTTTTTACCCACTTTCCCACTACTTTTTCCCCACTACCTTTTACCACCTTTACATAATGCGGGAGATAGTCTTTTGAAAATGACTTTTGAGACTTTTAAAGTGAGACACATTCAGAGAAAAATACTTCAATCAAAAGTTCATGTTTGTGTGTTTAATTTTTAATGGAATAAATTTTTAAAACACATAAACCCATTGTTCTGTTTTAATCCAAGTACCTTCATATCTATATTTATTGCTTGGAGTGTTTGGCACCATTGGTTCATCTCTACACTATTAAAGAAGAGAATTTGGGTTCTTATCCACTCAAAATGAGTTTGTTTATGAGCTGCAGTGTTCCCACTCGAAGAACGGCTTCGCGTGAGGGTGACGGTGACCAAGAGCCCCATCGGTGGATTCCGAGACCGTGGAGGAGTCCATGGTTATCTACTAGGCGAAGGTTTTTACAAGAAGGACTTGGATTGAGTCAAGTTGTTGGTGTAAATATTTTTGTCATATGATTGTAATTCCATAGTAAGTGGATTTGTTAGGCCAGGCTCGTCCGAGGTTTTTCCCATTTGTATTTTCCTCATACATCGACGTGTAGTGTGATGTGATTTACTTTTATCTTGCAAATCACCATAGAATGCATGCTTAGGTTTAAGTAAGATAAAATTTGGATTAATCACACTGTTGTTTAATTTGGTGTTAATTGAATTTAGGTAATTTTTTAATTAATGTAATTCAAGTGCAAATTATTCTCACTTTTAGTTTAGTTTAATTTTACTTTGAAAGAAATTAAAATTTGTAGATTTTGTAGTTTTTCTGTTAAACCATCCTATTTTTCACTTGAGGAAATTAATATTTTAAAAGAAATTTTAAAGATTGGGGGCTTCCTACAATATCAAATTGGTATCAGAGCCAGAGAGCTAATTTATTGCGTTAAGGTCCTTCGTTGAGTTGTTAAAAATGGAATTTTCCCCATTTTCAAAATTTCCTGTTTTCGATGGTTCCGATTATGCGTATTGGAAAACGCGTATAAAAGGATCACTTAAGTCCATAGACGAGAGGGTTTGGCTGTCTGTCGTTACCGGGTGGTATCCACACACATGTTGGGTAGAAAATGAATGTGTCTGCAAACCCGTTGAGCGTTAGAGTGAGAACGAACTAAAACTTTCTAATTTTAATTCTTGAGAACTAAATGCCTTGTTTAGTGAGGTTACACCGGATGAATTCCATCATATCATGACTTGCGAAAACGCTAAGGAAGCTTGGTATATACTATAACTCACTCATGAGGGAACTAATGTCGCTATGGCTTCGAAACTCCAAAACCTCACCACTCAATTTGAAGCCATCAAAATGCTTAAAAATGAAACCTTTGATGAATTTTATGCTAGACTTTCAGATTTAGTTAATTCATCTTTTAATTTGGGACAGAAAATACCCGACGACCGAGTAGTAAAGAAAATTTTAAGGTCACTACCCGATAGATTTATCCCTAAAGTGACCGTTTTAAATTCTTTATCCACCTTGCACTCTACCAAACTTGAGGAGTTAGTAGGTGATTTTCAAACCTATGAACTAGATATGTTCCCCTCCAAAATTGAAAAGAAAATAGATAAGGGCATCGCTTTGAAATCCCGAAAAGGAGGAAAACAAGTTGTGGTTGCTGAGAGTGATAGTGACTCGGAGGAGATGGTTATGTTTGCGAGGAAGTATTTAAAATTTCTTAAATTTAATAAAGATAAGTTAAAATATGATTATAAAATTTTTGAAAAATCTAAGAATGACAAAGCCGAAATGATCCCTAAATCATATAATGAAAATATAAATAGGGACGATTCAAATAGGTTCTATGGTTATGAGGGTTATGGCCATAGGGAAAGAGAGTGCCCCAACAAAGTAAGGAGAGAGGGTAAGAAACCTATTTCATACAATTCCACCCGTAGTGGTAGTGAAAAGGAAGAGGGACCCGATTTCCCCATTGAGCGCAACATTACCACGTTCATGCAAGTCATGTGAGCACCGATAATGAATCTTCCCATGAAGATATACATTTGCATGACCCTTCTGAGGCCTTTGTTTGTGAATCCCAAAAATATGATGGTTATGAGAGTGGAGAAGAAAGAGAGTGTGAAAGTGATAAAGAGGTTGATGAGAGTGAACTTCAAATTGCATTTAGAGAATTTTATGATGAATTTATTAAATTAAAATTATAAAATTTGAAGTTAAAATTTAGTTTAAGAGAGCGTGCCAAGGTCTTTGATGAGAGTGTGATGGTTGAAGAACTTAGGACATGTGAGAAAGATCTTAGACATAAGCTTGAATATGTATAAGAAAGAGAGATAGACTTAAAGGTTTGATGGAGTCAATGAAAAAGGAGCTTCTCATGTTTGAAGAGATCAAGGTTTTTCTAAAGACTATAATTTTAGAATTGGAAGAAAAATTGAGAGACTCTAGTGAGGTCAAATTTGATTTGTAATGTCAGTCCGCTAAATTAGAAAAAATATTAGGAACCGTCCAAGTAAAAAATGACTAGGCTTCGATTCTTGTAACGATTCCTCTAATAAAGCCAAAACCAATCTTTTAAAAGAATCACCTAGGAAATCTTCTAAAGGTCATTCCTTAGGTACTACTTTTCGACGTATTTTTACTTGCTCACATTGTGATCAAAAAGTTCATCTTAGGAAATTTTATTTTGATCTTAAAAGAATTTCTAGGAAATCCATGAGTAAAGTAACTAAGGTAGCCAAGATCACCAAATTCCGATACTGTCGCTCTTCACTTGTATGGGTTAGGAGATCCGACTTGGTAGCTTTACAAAATAAGGTTTATGATTCTCATTTGCTTTCACATTAAACCTGCCATGCTAAATCAAAAGGTTGAATGTGTTAGCTTAGTTTTGCATACTCTAACTTTTGTTCTTCATGCTATATATTCATGCTAGTTGTATGCTTCTTTGTCATTTTTCTAGTCTATGCTCCATGGTTAATTACATGCTAAAATTATGATTTGTGTATATGTTTTGTATTATATTCTTTTAATTTTAGTTTTCATTAAATGAAAAATACAAAAATATTTTCTTTATCATTTGTATTTTACCTTTATGAGTAATTTCGGCTTAGTGAAAAATACAAAATGATTTCTGTTTATCTTTTGAGTAAATTTTTTTTTTATTTGGTTAAAATTTTCAAAAACTCAAAAAGATTTTATTTTTGTGTGTTTTGTTGGTTTTACACACCTTTTGTGGCATATGTTTGTGTTGGAATCCTTCTTTTCTCTTCCATGTGATAAGAACTTTTAGTTAAAATTTTCACTCCTTAAAATGTTCTTTGTCATGGTTACATGGAGTAGTTTAAGTTTGACTTGCTTAATGGATTCACTTTTCATATGCCCACGAGGTCTTTTGAAATGTTAACTTCACGTGTATATTTGAGCTTTGTGAGGTGTTCTCCTACCAATCTAGTAATCTACATACCTTGTGACCTAGGAGGATTTGTGCATGATAAATTTATTGCGCGTGAGTTTATTGTGTGTTAAAAAATGATATATAAAAGTGCACAGGGAAGGGCTATGAAAGGAACAATCATCCTTTGCGATTAATCCACCGTTTGCAATGGACCTAAAAGAAATACGTGGTCCAATGGCTAAAAAGAAAAATATGGAATTAAAAGAAAAATATTTAACCGAGGCCTAGTTTGTTTAGATTGATATATTCATTCAAAAGAAAAGAATAATATGCTTATTTTGAGGGAGTTTGGATGGTATATCAACGATTCTACACAATGTCCTTGTATCCTTGTTGCGCTTTCTTATCATAACTCTATTGGTTTGTATAATCATCAATATCATAGGCTTGTATGCATTATGCATATTTTTTCATAGAGTTCACTTTATCTTGTCACATAAGGCTAATTATGAGTTGATAAAGTTTTACAATCAAATAAGAACTCCATGAACATGTTTTAGTGATTGGGTCTTAATTCATTGGTTCCTAGTTCACACCCCTTCACTTTCGTTTCCATATGACACATTTATGCCATAAGAGTGTGGAAAACTTATATTATTTTGAGTTGTGTCATTTGTGTTTTTATATCTATATATGTGTGCTTGTGCATATTGTGTATCTATTTTGTATACATATATATATATATATATATATATATATATATATATATATATATATATATATATATGATATTTTTGTTTGTTTTTGAATCTTTGCCATGCTTTCTAGTCCATTTATGCTTTTAATTCAAAATTGGTATCTAAATTTTTGCAAATTTTGGTTTATATCCCATGCTTATGTTGGATACATTTTAGTTGGTTTTAATTTTTTTATCGCATCATAAGTTGGTATCTATTTACCCTTATTATGGATTAGTTACTTTTTATCATTGCCCATATGATTTTATGTTCTTATCACTTTATGCACCATCATGTTTTACTTGTTTTACCATGTTTTATATCCCTTGTGTAGTTTTAAGAGGTAGAAATAGTATTTGCCTTAATTGGGAGAAATAAGTAATGTGTTAATTCTTAAACCTTGTCTATTCCTGAATAAAAAGGGGGATAAATGGTATCTAAACCTCTAGTTTAGGAGATCTAACATGGGTGATACATCACCTTTTAAGTAGTTCAATGTTAGACGAAGGGGGAGAATTAATTTAGGGGGAGTATTTATTTAAATTGCATTTACTCTTTTGATATTCCCTGTGTGTTTAATGGTATGGTTAAGTGTGCAAAATTTTATTTATTATGTTAGTGGCATTTATTTAAAGTGACAAAGCACATCCTTGGGTCGTGTCAATAACGTCTGTAATTTTTATTTTTTGGGTGATATATTTAAGTCTAGACGAGCTTGATGGCCCTTTAGGATTTTTGTTTTAGTTTTGTCCCTAATAGCCAAAGGGGGAGATTTGTAAGGACAAATTTCCAATTGAGTCAATTTGTATTATTGGCTTAATTCCGAAAAAACGATTGGAGTCATAGGATAGAGTGTCAAGTTGTATCCATCCAAGCCTATGACGAGTTTGTGTTGAAGATGTAGCGGCCCAAAATTTAAAGCTTCATCATTGCCGAGTCTAGTGCCACGTTTCACGTCATCAACATGAGGATTCCATAGTCTCCAAAGGGTATGAATGCACTTTTATATATGTAGGATACTTTGAAAATTTTATGGGTGTAGTTTTAATATAAAATTATATTTTATTTTCAAAAATTATTTTAGAACTTTTGATAAAGTTTTTGGACTTAAAATTGAAAAACTGGGATTTTTGAATTTCGTTCGAAGTGTCGTTCGAACGAGATTATTGTTCAAACGAGATTTTTGTTCGAACGAGAATTCGAATGAGTTCGCCAATAAGTTTGACAAAATGTTCCCTAACTTTTCGTTAGAAGTTTCGTTTTAACTACCTCGTTCGAAGGAGTTTTCCAATGAGTTTTTTGACATATTTTCCCTTTGCACTTTCGTTCGAACGACTTTGGCGAGGAAGCGCCCACTAATTTTTCCCCACTACCTTTTACCACCTTTTCATAGTGCGGGAACTAGTCTTTTGAAAATGACTTTTGAGACTTTTAGAGTGAGACACATTGAGAGAAAAAATCTTTAATCAAAAGTTCATGTTTGTGTGTTTAATTTTTCATGGAATAAAATTTTAAAACACATACACCCATTGTTCTGTTTTAATCCAAGTATATATATATATATATATATATATATATATATATATATATTTGTTTCTTGGAGTGTTTGGAACCATTGGTTCATCACTACACTATTAAATAAGAGAGTTTGGGTTCTTCTCCACCCAAAAGGAGTTTGTTTGCGTGCTGCAGTGTTCCCACTCGGAGAAAGACTTCGCGTGAGGGTGATGGTGACCAAGAGACCCATAGGTGGAATCCAAGACTGTGGAGGAGTCCATGTTTATCTACTAGGCAGAGGCGTTTACAAGAAGGAGTTTCAAGTCTTGGATGGAATCAAGTTGTTGGTGTAAGTATTTTTGTCCCGTGATTGTAATTTTATACTTAGTGGATTTGTTAGGCCAGTGCAGTCCGAGGTTTTTCCCATTTGGGTTTTCCTTGTACATCGGCGTGTAGTGTGATGTGATTTACCTTTATCTTGCAAATCACCTTAGAATGCATGCTTAGGTTTAAGTAAGATAAAATTTGGATTAATCACACTTTTTTTTAATTTGGTGCTAATTAAATTTGTGTAATTATTTAAATTAATTCAATTCAAGTGCAAATTAATAT
This sequence comes from Sambucus nigra, assembly GCA_949130495.1. NCBI lineage: Eukaryota > Viridiplantae > Streptophyta > Magnoliopsida > Dipsacales > Adoxaceae > Sambucus > Sambucus nigra. The sequence continues at coordinate 314,795,666 of OX422219.1, read as the reverse complement.
CACTTTTAGTTTAGTTTAATTTTAATTTGGAAGAAATAAAAATGTATAGTGTGTGTAGTTTTTGTGTTAAACCATCCTATTCCTCATATAAGGAAATTAATATTTTAAAATAAATTTCAAAGATTGGGGGCTTCCTAGATTTTCAATATGGCTCAAATATGGTGCAATACAGTAAGAAAATGGTGTTTTATGGTGGTAGAATGGTGGGGAGAAGCCCTACCATGGTGGAAGACCACCCTCTTTCCCTTCTCTCTTCTTGAATTTATCCCAACAAAATTCCCCAAACAAGACTTATAAATCCCCCCTCAAAGAACATAAATCCCGTTTTGCCCAATCTAGGCTGATCTGTGTTTGACAGCACACCAAATCAAGGGACATAAATGTGATAGAGCACAAAGAAAATCTAATTAAACATTCTCAACACACGTCATTCGAACGACATTCCTATCTCGTTCGAGCTACATGCCAACCTCATTCCAAGTTTTTCTTCACGCGACATGGAACTGTAATGCAGTGGGATCTTGTTTAAAGGTCTTCTTCTTGCGACCTTCACGCGAACTTTGCGTGAGATCCCTATCTTTCTTATAACGACATGCCAATGTGGTTAGAACAACCCTTCTTTAATTTCATTTATTTTTCTCCATATTTGGCCCACAATTCTTCTATAATTATCATTAACCCCACTTCAGTATAATTTATATATAATTTAATTGAATTATTGGGACAAGATATTACAAACTTCCCTTCTTGGGAAATTTCGGCACTGAAAGTCTTGATCCGTTAATCCAGAAGCTTGTGGGGTTCTCCAACTTCCATTCCAAGCCATAGAAATCCTTTAAGACAAAATTATCAAAGTTCTCAACATTAACGTCACCCTACGTGCCTCCATACGAAATTTATCACCCAATAATCAACATATAACATGCTCTAATGATCACCATCTCGCTAATCACGAACGTAACACAATCGACTCCGAGTCTCTACTCAGTTGATGATCATGTCCAAACCATTTCAGGTAAAACCCAAGATAGCGCCCAAGGCATGCTGGCGCCTCCACGGACGACCCATTTCTAATGATCAACACTCACCTAACGAGAACCGTAGTACAACTAATCAACATATTCATCACCAATGTCAATTCCCTATTAGGACTGCACATCCTTCGTCCCATAAATTTTTAGGCTATCCTGATTACACAATTCGTATGAGCACGCCAATAACCATATTATGTTATTCTCTCACTTCAAGTAGTAATATTCTTATCAAGTCATCATTGTGATCTTTGCTTACATCTTTCGTTGTGTCACTCTGATGAAATTAGTACTACCCTAAGTGTATCACCTTTCAGTACTCACTAGATCCTCTCTCTAATACACTTACCATAGTGAAGCAATATCGTATGATATGTTTTCCTTGATTTCTAACACCATACCGTATCCTTAAGTCATCATCCCGCTCCTTGCAACCAAAGCCATTGACTGTCATACCGACTAGTCGAAAGTCCACTATCGCTAAGAAAGATCAACACTACGAGCAAGTATTGTGGCCAAAAGTGCAGCTACCCACACACATAACTTTATGTGATAACAAGTATATCTCGAATGGGTTGCACCCAATTATCGAGCTTCATTGAGCATAGTTGATCCACCGCGCTCTCCCACGCCCAATCGTGTCGTGACATGACATGGCACCAATCTAAGTCACCACTTAGGTGAGGATACCAGTTCCTAATTATTAAAATCGAAAGGAACACATGAGATTCAGAAGGAACAAGCAACCGTCCCAAAAAAAAATTGTTTACAAGAATTCGACTATGAAATAGAAAAGAGAACCTACGTCGTATGCTTGAAGGCATCAAAGTTCTATTTGTAACCTCGTGCCGACGTTTGGTCACCCTTAACTTCCCCTACTCCATAAGGAGTCAGGAATTTTATAATTTGGTGGACCGTTGAAGGCATGGACTCAAAATCTTTAAGTGATACTCGTCCCAGTATGAGTTTGTAGGCCGAGAAGACATTTTCATCCATAACGAAAAAATTGATCCTTCTAGTTAACTACTTTAGTTATTTGTCCCCCCATCCTAATGTCCATCTCGTACATTCTCAGGGAGTGAACCTTCTCTCCACTAAATCCTCTCAGAGGATGATGGTATGGTACGTTCCTGGCCCGGATGAGTCCTAGGCCCTTGAAGCACATCTAGAATATAACATCTGCAGAGCTTCCACTATCAACTAAAATCCTTGAAACTTCACATCCATGTACTCTGGTTGTTATGACAAGAGGGTCGTCATGTGGATCTAGGATACCTTTAAAATATAGCCTTGAAAAGCCGATTATGAGGGTTTCTAATTCCACTTTCTTCTTTTTCTCAGATTTCACTTTAATGGAGGATGAATGTACAACTTAGGCCTTTGTGACAGCCTCAGCCTCGACCACATACGCTTTTTGATCATCCACATCAGAGCCTTCTCCGACTAAACCACCATAAATCATGTTTACCCCAAATGAGCTCATGTTCAGCCTCTTGACAGGGACATCTTCGTCTTTTGGCAATAGATCCAGATCATCACTATCGTTATCTGAAGGGTCATTTCACCTGGCCGGAGCATCTTCTATGCACTTACCACTCCTCTTTTTTCTAGGGTCGGCTCATCCACCCTTTGTAGCGTATTTATTCATATACTTCCTCAACTTCCTGGATTTTAACATTTTCTCAATCCCATCTTTCAAAGCAAAGCACTTATTAGTCAAATGGTTGTGATCCTAGTGAAACTCACACCATAAGGCTTTATTCCTCTTATGCGAAGGAGCCCTAATCTTCTCAGGCCATTGCAGAGATCTGTTATTCTTAATCTCGTTCAAAATATGCTCGCACCTCATAGTCAGAGGAGTGTAGTCTGATTGCTTGTCATCAGTCGACCTCTTTCTACCATCTTTTTTTTCTTTTGGGACTTACTCCCACTGCTTCCACATTTATCATTCTCATACTTTGCAGCCATTGCTTCTTCAGCATTCATGACTTTCCTATCCATTGCTAAAAACTCGGCCATTGATTTTTGGGGATTTTTAATAAGCTTCTATAATAACTTACCCCTTTGAAGGCCCCCAATGAGTGTTGTTATAGCTATGCTTTCCTCACAGTCTTCGACTTCCATCTTATCCTTGTTGAACCTCGCGATATAGTCTCTAAGACTCTCATTCTTCCCTTGTTTGACATAGAGAAAATGAGTAGTCTTTTTCTGGGGTCTGACCCCAAAACAAAAATTATGGATGAAATGCTCGGACAACTGTTTGAAGTTATCAATAGAATTTTTCGATAGTGGAGTATACCAAACATGATCAGCCCCGGTCAGAGTGCTTGAGAATTCAAGACATATCATATCGTGTGAGATAGAATAGATATCGACTACTGATTGGTGCATCTCAATGTGGTGAAATAGGTTGGTGCTCCCATCATATCTTGGAGTTACCAAAGGTGACTTGAATTTATCCGGGGTTGGGAATTTGACTATCCTCGTAATAAATGGAGAACCCTATGAGTATCCCCTCTGCAAGGGGTCTAGACTTTTCAAAATATCGCCAATCTTATTTTCCAGCCTTTGAATTGAATCATTCTAGGGTTTATCAGCCTGGCCGATGTTATCCCCTGCTGCTTCCATAGCCTGGACCGAGGGTTCACCAGCTGCTAGTTATCGTTGGCTATTAACTTCCCCATGACCCCCGTCTCGGCCATGCATGGGTCGGCCTTAATGGGTTTTTCATTTGGCCCCTTTTCTTCTGGATCCAGAAATGCTCCTTGACCTAGATAGCCTCTCTCTCAGGTCATTGACTGGGCCGATCCTCTCAAAGGCCGACCCTCTATTCAATCGATCAAATGCTGAACCTCTTTGAGCAGGATTTAGTCTCTGCCTTCTGCCACGACTCTGGCTCTCCTGTATAGGCCGTACATTATTATCTGATATCTCATATGGCTCCTAATAGTCTTTCAAAAGATCTTCATCCTCAACATCGTCATACCTGTCTTCTGGGCAAGGGTTTCCTTGCTTCCCCAGGCATAAATGCCTAGAGTCAGCAACATACTTCCACCTTTGGAGAGGAGGTAGATCTTTGCGTGGTGCCTGGGGTGGTCCCCTGGACTCCTTGTGATGTCCATCCGGCGTTGATGGAGTTATCATCTACGGTGCGACCCGTGGTGGCCTCATTATCATATTTTGGCTTAAGGCGGTGAATTGCTCCTACATCACTTCCTCGCTGGCCACCAGGGATTTCAAGGTTGCAGCCACCTCAGCCATCTCGGACAGGGGTGACGAGTGGCTACATATTGGTCCTCCTCCAGCTGGTAGTGGAGGAGAATGTAGTTTAGGTGCCATTTGTTGTCTTGGAACTTTGATCTGTGATCTGAAGACTGAAAGCTTTGGGCCCAACATGAACTCTTTCAATGGCAAAACAGCTCCAGATAAATGGTGAGGATTGGCTCGCCACCAAAGATCCCAATGAGGACAAGCTATGAAATGGAAGAGATGAAGTTTCTCGTTCCCACAAACGATGCCAATTTGATGATACCAAATTATGTACCAGAAAATAAGTATAAAATTATGAGCTAAAACTAGTGCAATAATGAAGGAAATATGGCAATATAACAAAGAAGGTGGTGAGGTAAAGAGGAATCAACACATGAATATAAGCGGTTCGACCGGAGCCTACTCCACTGTGATGGTGTGTGTGATCTTCACTATGAAATAAGGGCTCTAACGGCCTTAGTGTTACAATCACTCCACTTTCTCTCTCTACTGTATAGAAATGTGCAAACTTTATATTAGGGTTTGTGATCAGTCTTCTTGTAATGATGAAGACAAATGATATATATATATATATATATAGTGCTTAGGGTTTGTAGTGTAACCACCAAGAATGTTATTTACATGAATGACATATTCTTTAGTCAATTTAACATTGACACCTGGCATCCTACATGTGGTACATGTTGACCAAATGTTGTAAGGACATAAATTTCCAATTGAGTCACTGTATTGTTTTGACTTAATTCCCTGAAAAAAACTGTGTTTGTAATATGTCATAGGGACATTTTTATTTTGTCACGATCCCACTTGGTCTAAGACTTATTAAAGAAATTGAAGACGTTACGGCAAAACTTCAAATAATTAATCATGACGAAGTTTAAATTGGTGCAAGTTTATTCGTCTTCAAGTTAATTGCTTTTCCGAGATCACTCGGGTATGAATGCGTATAATTAATGGTGGTCGGAATAATTTTATAAAATATAAGGATGTATTTTTATAAAGAAAAATGTTTAAAATGTTTTTAAAGTGTTTTAAATGGTTTACACTACGTTTTATTTTGATAAACTCGAAAAGGAGTTTGACTCTTTTGGATACCTTTTGGAAGAGACGTTTTAAATAAAAAGTCAAAAAGTCAAACCGTCGTAGCATCGTTCAAATGACATAAGATCTCGTTCGAACGAGATACCTATGTCTCGCAAATGACATGGCTCTATCGTTCGAATGACACATTTTTCGAGGTGGCACTTAATTCCTATTTAAACTGTGTTTTCGTCAGAGTTTCGTAGGTGTGCATTCTGGAAAACAGTATTCGAACCAGAAACTTGTTTGCACATGTTTTTCTAAGGTTTCAAATCTTAAACACATCTTTAGAAGTTTGCAAAGATCCGAGATATCATTATTTTATGTTTACGTGATCTTATTGTACCAAGAAGGTTTGTTCTATACATGAAAATCAGGGTTTTACGATGAAGAAAAGAGAAGTACTTCTTATTCGACATCGTAGACGAATCAAAGACATTCGGTGGACACCGAGACATACGTGGATGCGTGTGTTATGTACAGGTATCGTGGAAGATGAAATTTCTCTGTGGGCACTATTGAAGAGCGGTAGAAGATCAGAAGGAGCATCAAGACCCATGGGGATCGAGACATTGAGTAAGGCTAATCTATCTTTTGTAAAACCTTTGTTCATAGTGATTTTATGGCTTGGGTCGTCCGAGGTTTTTTCCCGTCTTGGGTTTTTCCTCGTACATCAGTCGTTGTGAGTATTCTTTACTTTCCTTTACTTTCTTTAATCACTACATGCATGTTTAGGATTAATGAAGATAAAATTGGTCTATAGTAAGAATTGGTTTTTCACAACTTGGTGTGGTGCACATTAAAAGTTGGATATTTTTTGTGAAAATTGGTTTTATTTTAAACACACATAAGGACCGCCCCGCATTTTCAAATTGGTATCAGAGCTAGAAAACATAATTTATTTGTTTTGTGATCCCGTGTGTTTTCGAAGATGAATTTTGGTTATAACAAATTTTCTCGAGCTCCTATTTTTGTTGACACTAATTACACTTATTGGAAGATGAGAATGAAAAGTGCATTAAAATCTATTGATGAGCGTGTGTGTCTAGCAGTTGAGAAAGGTTGGACACCCCCTGTCACTGTCATAGGTGAGGTCACTAGTTTAAAGCCTATCGAGTCATGGACTGAAACTAAACAAAGACTGTCACAATATAATTCTTAGGGTTTGCACATTATTTCTTCACATGTCACATCGGAAGAATATAATAGAATTATGACTTGTGAAACATCAAAAGAGGCTTGTGATATTTTGGCACTCACTCACGAGGTCACTAGCACGGTTAGGGAGTCAAAACTTCAAAATATCACTACACAGTTTGAGACCATTAGGATGTTAGAGAGTGAGACTTTTGATGAGTTTTATGCTAGGTTATCCAATATTGTCCACTCGTCGTTTAACATAGGTGAGAAAATTCTCGACAATCGTGTCATTAAGAAAATCCTTAGGTCTTTGCCTAGTAGGTTTGATGCCAAAGTGATTATTTTAAAGTCCTTGGGTAAGTTAGAGTCCACGAAACTAGAAGAGATTGTAGGTGACCTATAAACTTATGAGATCGACATGATTACCTCCAAGAAAGTGCCTAAGAAAGAAAAGGGCATTGCTTTGAAAACCCGAACTGAGGAAATTAAAGTTTCGAATTCCGATTCCGATTTCGATTTTGAGGATGTTGCTTTATTGGCAAAGAAATCTAAAAAATTTATTAAGTTTCAAAAGAAATCAAAAGATTCCAGGAAATTTGAAAAATTCAAGAACAACAAAGTAGATTCCACCTCTAAGGATAAGTTTAAAAAGCCTAAGAGAGATGAGTCGGATAGGTGTTTTGGGTGTGAGGGGTACTATCACAAAGTTAAAGAGTGTCCCACTATACTTAATAAAGATGTCAAACAACCTATTTCATATAATGCCACCTTAAGTGATTGTGATCCAGAAGAGGGAGAGGGTTCCCCCATTGAGCGTAACTTTGTTGCGTTCATGGCATGTCATGTGAGCGATGAAGATTCTCATGTGAATGACACTTATGAGGAGGTCTTGAGTGAATCCAATGTTAATGAGGGTGAAGAGAGTGACAAAAAGGAGGTAAATGTGAAAGAATTGAAAATTGCATTTAATGAGTTGTATGCCGAGATGGTGAAGGTGAAAAAGGACAATGCAAAATTGCAAGATAAGTTCAATGAGCATGCCATAGAAAATAATGATAGTTTGATTGAGGATCTTAGGTCACAAGAGAAGACTCTTAGGGAGAAATTAGAGTATGTCGAGGGTGAGAGATAAAATCTCTATGGTTTGATGGAGTCTTTGAAAAAGGAGATTTTAGAGTTTGAGAAGTCTAGGCGTTTGCTCGAGTCTAGGATTCATGAGTTGGAGAAGAGGTTGAAAGACTTATCTAGAGTCAAGTTTGATTTGGAGGCTAGGTCGGAGAAGTTTGATAAGATCTTAGGCACCGTCCAAATTAATGGAGTTAGGGGAGGTATAGGTTTTGATGAGATAGTCGTTCCCATTCCCCCCGTAAGTGTGAGAAACACTAGGAAGGTTAGAAAAGGTCCACGTATAAGTAATCATTCCCACCATCACTTCACTTGCACGTTTTTTGGTAGGAAAGTTCACCATAGGCATTATTGTTACGATCTTATACAAGATCCTAGGAAGGTTAGGAATAAAGTTACCCCGGTTCCCCAAACCCCTATGCGTCATTTTTCACCTACTTGGGTTAGGAAATCGGATTTAGTGACTTTAGGAATAAAACTTTTTGATTCTCGTTTGGGTGCAATTTACTCTTCCCATGCTAAATCTAAAGGATGATAGTGTTACCATATTTGTCATATGCTAGTTTTCTTCAGGATTTATTCATTGCTAGTATAATGACATGTTTATCTCTTTGTATTATATTTTTCATTTGTTTGAGCCTTATTTGAAAAATACTAAAAGATTTTGTTTTTGAGAAAAATTTTGAAAAAACAAAAAGATTTTTCTTTTATTTGAGTCAAAATATATTTGAAAAGACAAAAAGATTTTCGATTTTTGTTTTTGAGTTTACATGTTTGATGTGCATATTGGTGTGCTTTGACCCCCCCCCCCCCCCCCCATCGTTTCATTATTCATGTGGCTAGGACACTTGGTCATTATTATCGATGCTTAGAATGATCTTAACCATAGTTTATATGGGGTTGTTTCGAAGTTGATATGCATTTTGATTTGGCTTTGTACATATACCAACATTGCACACATGCACGAGTTTATATAGAGGTTTGACTTCGCTTACATAATTGAAATTGGTGAGGCGTTCTTATCTCAATCTTGTCATCTATGTGTAAGGAGACTTAAGGTGAAGTGTTAATGTAATAACCGTTTACCGTGAGGATTTGAATTTGTCTTTATTTAAAATGATGAGTGATTCATGGGAAAGGGCTGCGAGAGCTCAAAATTGACTTGTCGTGAAAGCCACCGTTTAAAAGAGCCCAAAAGAAAAAGGAAAATGCTAAGAAAAGGTCCAATAAGATTTTCTCTAAGTTGAGAATGCTAGAAACCTCAAAAGAACTTTAAAAAGTATATATTTATGAGCGCGTTTGGTTGGAGAAAATTTAAACGGGTTTGCAAATCTAATCTTAATGTTGAAACATTGCAATTTGACGCTATTGTTTGTAGAATCGTCAAAATTCTTGATTTGTGTGCATGTATTTTGTTTAGTTCATTAAGCTCACACTTTAATTGTCATATGGCTATGATAAAGTTTGATGATTTATCATTACTGATTAGAGCTTCTTGATCTATTTCGATCTGTTGGAATTGTGACTCATTTGTTGTAGTTTCACGCCCATTCATTCAATGTCCATGTTTGAGCACATCGATACTATGTTTGCATGTAACTCACATTGTTTGTTTTTATGCATTTTTGCGTTTTGTGTTAAAATCATATTGTTTTAGCACTGTTTTGCTTCTGTCAGGCCCTTCCTAGAATTTTTTTGTGGAAGTTTTTTCACTGGGCAATAATATATATTATTTAGGGGAATCTGGGAAATTTTGGAAGGTCACGAGAAGCTAATCAAATGACATCTCCATGTCGCACGAACGACAATTGTACTTCGTTCAAGTGACATCCTCATCTCGTTTGAGCGACGTCCCTGGATCGTTCGAACGACAGCCTGAATTCTTGCTTCTGATTGGTTTGCAATCCACTGGTTTATTTTGGTGATATTTTTTGTACTGCTGGAAGTTTTTCTGAACTGACTGGTTTATATGCAGGATATATTAGTTCAAAATTGATTATTTGCAATTGAGTCCGTTTATCACACCTGATTTGTTTGCTATACTCTTTGTGTGATTCCTATGCTTACCAGCTACTGATTTGTCATTGCTTGATCAAATTTAGATGGTTGTTTCATGTTTATCTAGCATTTTTTAATTGATATATTCTCATGCTAGATAGTTATTGATTGGTTTATCTTTTCACCGGATTGTCTATTCGAGACAAAAAGGGGAGAGATGTATGTGATGTAGGGGGAGATTTGGTGTTGAGAAGATTTGTTGAGCATGTTTATTGAGTTTGGTTTTACAAATTGGTATCATACTATTTCTCAATTGTTTAGTTTCAGAGCTTATTCATATTAGTATCTATTATAAAATTGGTATCATATAATTGCTCACATGGTTGTCAAATGATTTATTCTAATTGGAAATATAAATTGGTATCATTTGTTCCTACATACTTCAGTGGGTATTTGTTTGTTTGTTTCATGTGTGTAGGTATGCTTCAGCGATTCGAGATTTCAAAGTCTACATCATATTCATACAGGTGCTACATATTCTAGTATGTGTACTGTAATTTTTTACTTTGAGTTTATGGGATGGGATTTAGGTATTTCACTGGTTTAGTTTCACTGGTTTAGTTTTGTCCCCGAATAGTCAAAGGGAGAGATTTGTAAGGACATAAATTTCTAATTGAGTCCCTTTATTTTTTTGACTTAATTCCGTGAACAAAACTTTGTTTGTAATATGTCATAGGGAGATTTTTATTTTTTCACGATCCCACTTGGTCTATGACATATTGAAGAAATTGAAGACATTGTGGCAAAGCTTCAAAGAATTAATCATGTCGAAGTTTAAATTGGTTCATGTTTATTCGTCTTCAAGTTAATTGCTTTCTGAGATCACTCAGGTATGAATGCGTATAATTAATGGTGCCCGAAATAATTTTTATAAAAGATACGGGTGTGTTTTTATAAAGAAAAATGTTTAAAATGTTTTTAAAGTGTTTTAAATGGTTTACACTACATTTTATTTTGATAAGCTCGAAAAGGATTTTCACTTATTTGGATATCTTTTGGAAGAGACGTTTTAAACAAAAAGTCAAAAAGTCAAACCGTCGCAGCGTCGTTCAAATGACATAATATCTCGTTCGAATGAGATACCTATGCCATGCGAACGACGTGGCTCTGTCGTTCGAATGGCACATTTTTTGAGGCGGCTCTTAATTCCTATTTAAAGGGTGTTTTCGTCAAAGTTTCGTAGGTGTGCATTTTGGAAAATAGTATTCGAACCAGAAACTTGTTTGCACATGTTTTTCTAAGGTTTCAAAGCTTAAACACATCCTTAGAAGTTTGCAAAGATCCGATATATCATTATTATATGTTTACGTGATCTTGCTGTACTAAGAAGGTTTGTTATGTACATGAACATCAGGGTTTTATGGTGAAGAAAAGAGAAGGACTTCTTGTTTGACATCATTGATGAATCAAAGCCATTCGACGGACACCGATACATACATGGACGCATGTGTTGTGGACAGGTATCGTGGAAGACGGAATTTCTGCATGGTCACTATTGAATAATGGTAGAAGATCATAAGGAGCTTCAAGACCCGTGGGGATCGAGTCATTGAGTAAAGCTAATCTCTCTTTTGTAAAACCTTTATTCATAGTGATTGTCTGGCTTGGGTCGTCCGATGTTTTTTCCCGTCTTGGGTTTTTCCTCGTACATACGGCATTGTGAATATTCTTTACTTTACTTTACTTTCTTTAATCACTAGATGCATGTTTAGGATTAATTAAGATAAAGTTGGTTTAAAGTAAGAATTAGTTTTTCACAACTTGATTTGGTGAACATTAAAAGTTGGATAATTTTTGGTGAAAATTGGTTTGATTTGAAACACACATAAGAACCACCCCACATTTTCAAATATTCCCTCATGTGAGGGAATGATTCAGTTATAATGATTTCATCCACGTGCTCCAAGTCTCTTTTATACTTGCTTGAGCTCGACTTGCTTGATGTCATTCACTTGAACCTCGGCCTACCTAGATACGAGGTTGCTGGCTCCCATTGAACTATCAAGCGTGCAACCTTAGATAGAACCTCGGTCCAACGGATCAGCCGAGGTTGGGTGACCATGTCCACTCATGCTATTGGATGCATACGGGTACAACATGGGTCTAAGCTGAGCATATGAAACTATTACTGATATCGGCTTTCTACATAGTCGAGGTTGATGCACACGGAGGTCAACCCTTATCTGGACGATCCTGCCAGTGACTTACGGGGCCCATTTAACGACTCTTCCATGAGTCGAGATGACGTCGCTTCTCATGGTACGAGGGTATACTTTGGTCATATCATTACTCATTCCTGACGTTCTCACCGAGCACAATTCCTAGCCACCTACCCTATCTTGGGTTACTAGACGTGATGAATTGAATGACAACAATTCATTCTTGCAACACAAAAGTAATATACTAATCGGTAGTCCTCTAGGAAGTAAATGCCAAACTTCCCTCCTTGGGAGTAAGGCCTTACCCGTCACATCCTTAGCACACATGAACCATTTCGATTAGGGGATACTCCGCGTCTTTGCCTACATTGACATTGTCCAAGTATTAGGGATGATGTCACCAACATATACCGTACCTAGGTTATTATTTGCCTTATCATATCATGATGGAAATACCAAATTCCCATAGGCATTGATTAGTTCAATCGACGCATTCATCCTACCATGTCCCTTGACCACACGAGATTGCCACCAATCTTACTTTTGGTTTCTACCCACGTATAATTTATGCGGCGACCACAGCTGCCGCCATTGGCCTTTTTAAGGCAATAAATACCACATAGGGATACATCTTCTAATCCAAACCTTCTTGACAAGATGTGTCAAAAAATAGTCCTTACATTTCTAAAGCTATCCTAGCATATACCATCGACACATGCTGATATTATGATCATGATTCGATGTTACCCCATCACGGTTTCCATTTCAGGTCTCGACATGGCGTCATCACTCTAAGTGTCGAATACATTTCTTAGTGCATCTCAAAATGGAGTATCACCACACCCATTATAGTCATTTCATAGCATCTGAGCATCATTCCTATAACAACACAACTGTCACCTTACCTTATTAGGGATTACACCACCCCTCTGTGCTGATTTGGGAAGCCACCCGAGCATGTACACTATACGACTAGCAATCTGGGATCATCATGTGACCCTCGACATAATCAGTACTAGGCTAGTAATACTCCTTCATACCAGAGTAATTGACCTCCTAAGGACACTAAACACATTCCATGTAATTATCCTCAAGATCCGATAAGATTTCATCATCCATACCATTATCATTGTAGGTGCGCTCCACAAACCTTCAAGACCCACATTAAGATTACTGAAAATCTCATTCTTCTTGTGTTGGTTCAATTTTGAGACAAATCATTTTTTGTTGCTCCTGCAATTTTTTATTTATTAAAATCTATTTTTATAAACCTTAATTCGAACTTTTTATATTGATTTAATATAACAATTATTTTTTTTGTTAAAATACTCTTATTGTGTATTTTTAACCAAAATAATTTTTATATTAAAAGTTATGAGTTTTTGTTATCTCTTTAAAATATTATTTATATATTTTTTATGGTTTTTAAATTGGATGAAATGTGATTAAATTTAACATTATTTATTGTTTAAATTTAAACATGTTATCCCAAATTGAAACATCACCTCCCTCTTTATTTTTTGTGTCATTTTGGGCTTATAAGTTGTTACCGTTTGGCGGTATGAAATGTGCACTGCTCGATGTCTGTTCTTCCGTGTTGTTTCAGCCGACCTTGTTTTCCAGGCCTTGACTTTTTTCCCTTGTTTTTGTTGGGTACTTATAATCATTTTTTGGTGAGAGATTTTGTTTTAGGGTTTTATTTTTTTTTGTTTTGTTGAGCTCTCTCTCTCTATCTAATATCAGTTGCCGACATTTTTGGGTTTACCCATTTTTTCTCTCTCTATATGCTGCCTACATCTCTCCAATTTTTACTCGATTTTTCTACTCATTAGGTTGGTTTGAGAGCTTGTATGGTGTTTGATTTGGAGCTTTGAAGACCCAAGATTTGAAAGTTTTGTTTGGTTTTATTTGATGATGTGTTGACCCGAGTTGAGGAGATTTGTTGTTGTGGGTTTGTTTATTTTGTTAGTTGAAGAAGAAATTTGGAGTTTCCATTGTTGTTGATGCTTTGGTTTGGTCCTGTGTTGGATCCTCAATCTCGGATTTCTTTTCCATACCCGAGGTTTTTGGTTTTGATCTTTATTCGACCGTGTTTTTTAGGTTTCAATTTCATGTTTGCTGTGTTGGTTTCAGGCTTGAGATTCCCTATTTTCACGAGTTTGGGTTTCGTTGCTCCGGTGGTTTTTTCTACTAGTGGTTCCCTTTTTCAGTGATATTTCTGCTGTAAAAGCTTTAGGATCTTAGACGTTTGCCGATCCATAGTTTTTGGGTTTTTCGGTGGCCATTTATGGTGTGGCTGTTTCGGTTGGTCGTATTCCGGGGGTTTGGGTTTTTCCGGCATCCTTGGAATCTTTTTGGAGATTTTTTTTTGTGAGGTAACATTCTTTTTTTTATACACACACACATCTATATAATAAGGAGTAAAAGTTTTGACAATATTCAATAAAGAGATAACACAAGTAGAGGTTAGAATTGAATCATCAAAACCATCCATAGCAAGATGAAAGGTTGGATTTTCACTCACACACTAATAGAATGTACTATAGTACACCTCAAATTTATTTTACCTTTATTTTGAAATTCTACCCACTTCTATCAGAATCATCCATCACTCACGTCTCTCTCTCTCTCTCTCTCAGGTCCTAATACTCAAATTGATCCTCAATCTCCATCTCGGCTCCAAAAGGTAGAATGGTAAGCACACACATCGTCTCTCTATCTTCGGAGTTTTTCTTTACTCTCTCCTTTTTTTTCGACTTTGTAATTTTTTGGAGATTTTTATCAATTTTTCTAGTGGCCAACGTACAGATCTGAAATTTCGTGCACTTTGTATGGTCTTTCTATAAGTCTCCGATGCTCCAGAAATTCATCCCAATGGACAATAACTGTTGGAATACATGCGTGGTGTTGCCTTTCAGATCGAAGTGCTCAAAACGCTTTTCCTTGAAGAACATAATATCCATGATTTCAGATCTGTCTTGGGATATATTTGTCTAATCAATGTTTATTTTGTTGGATTCAAAACTGGGGTGCGGTGTTTGAGGACAACTTTGAATATTGGGTGAGATCTCTCATTCTTCATTCTGTTTTTTCTTTCTAATTTAGGGTTTTAAAATTTGATGAATTGTAATACCTAATTTAGGTTTTTCATTTGTTTTGTGCAAATTTGCAGGTCTAATTTTATTTTCAAAATAAGTTAGGTTTCATTTTTTTTATGGTTTAAGGATTTCTCGCGAATTTGGTGTTCAGTTAGTGACATTTGTGTCAGTTTGATTTTGAAGGTACTAACTTGGGTTTTTATGAATTTGGTTTTTAAATTGTAGGTATCATTGTTATTTTGTTTGTTGATCTTTCTTTGATGTAAGTATAACTGTTGGTTGAAATTTTATAATTTCATTTATTTTTTAGGTTGGCTTATCAGATTACGTAGATGTTTTTGTTGCAAATGCAATATGATATCTACTTTAACAAAAAAAATAGTCATTGTGTACTATTTTTTTGTTCTGGGATTTGAATCAAAGAATTTGTTGCTTATGCAATATGATGTTTATGTTGGCGATTTTCAGGATATTGTAACTCAAATTTTTTGGAATGGGTTTTCATCATGTGACGACCATGAATTGATGAGTTTTACTATTTTACTTTTGTACCTTCTTTCATTACCTTTCTCTTTAATGTGCAGTTTCAATGGGGCCCAATAGTAATTTGATGTTTAGATTCATGATGCTTAATACTGATATTCTTGGTTTCTTAACTGTAATTTGATGTTTAGATTCTTGATGCTTAATACTAAGGTTCTTAAAGAAGAAGGCATTCCTACATGATTGATTTCTACTCCTTAATACTAAGGTGTTTGAAGAAAAAGGCATTCCTATATGACTGAGTTCTACTCCTATTTTTTATATATGTTGTTTTTTACTACTATTTAAAAATGGATACTATTGTTTTTTCTTTGCATTAATAAAATATCGAGATTCAAATTTTATTATTGTTTCCAATTGTTGTCTGCTTTCGCCAATAATTTTCTCATAACTAGAAGTTAGTTATATTTCAGGGATTTTTGGTGGTACATTTTATAAAGTTTATCTATTTTTCTGCAGTTAATCATTATCCGCACTCAAGATTGAAGTAATAACCGAACATTTCTGCAAAAGATCAACACCAATCGATGCAAATTTGTGATTTTGACCATTTCAATCTAATTTCTCCAATCTAATTTCATTCTCTATTTACATTAACCCCTGATGATCGTTAACTCTCTGAGTTGTTATCATTTATTTTTTCAGTTTTTTTTAATGTATTTTAGTACAAAATTGTGAAATGTCAACTTAATTTGTGGGTGTTTTTTTCTTTCAGTGTTTTAGAATTTTGTTACCTTTCAACGCTTCTCCCTCGCGTAGGAAAATATGACTCCAAATCAATTTTTTTCATATGCGCAAAAAATACGCAAAGCACAATTGCACAATTTGATTTCAGTTACGCACAAATGCATCTTTTATGTAGGTACTGGAGGTTTGAAGTTTAATCTTTTGGTCACTACAACCGGACAACTGTTTGGGTTACTACAAGAGTTGTAGATGGTGTAGTCAGAGTATGGAGTATTTTAAGCTTCATATAATTTTTTGATAGATATGAGCATTGCATGTTGTGTAGTCTTAAAGTTATTTGGGGTTCTTACTGATATTTTAATTACAGTTTCTCTTGCTTTTTTAGATCGCAATCATGTTCGAGTGTTCTTCAAAAACCACTACGGTCACACCATCATTTCAGTAGGTGACTGTTTCTCATTGATTGAGAACCTTTAAGGAGGTGAACATTTACTAAGTTGATTTTTCAATTCCCATATTTATAGAATTTTTTTTCACTATATTTTTTTTGTCAGCTTCTTTTTAATTGAAAGAAAGTCTCCTACAAAGTCTACATTTAATTACATGTATTGGGTTTATGTAATAATACACTTCATTATATGTTAGATGAAAACATGGTTGAATGCCTCATATTATGGGATTACAGTTACTCTATGGTGATGTTTAATTTCCTAATGCCTGACTCTACTTAGATGGCTCCCCAAGCCGCGATTCAATGTTCAAGGAAATCGCAACCTTATTCACAATATCACCTTACAACAGTTGAGGGAACATGTGACATTAAGGTCATATATGATGTTAACACTAGAAAATAGAAACACCATCTATATTTTCTGCATTCACGGACTATACAAGTACAATGACAACAATATATGTCTTTTTCTCTCCTTCTAATAGAATCATATTTTTGTTTTTTAGCATTGTATTTGTCTCTATCATTTGGGATAACTACATGGAATTTTCATCCATAAGCACGTGCAACACCAGTAATTCAATCATATCCATTAGAAATTTAGATTCTCTCTGCAGGAAATTTTCAGGTCTATTTAAGTTGAATTTCTATGCCACATTCGTAAGAAATTAACTCAATGGTGATAACTACACGAATATAAATCTTAGGCGTTGACATATTCTCAAAGCAGTACCTATTTGCAGTAAGGCTAAAAACAAACCTTTTGGCATTCAAGATTATAAATCTTGGGTGTTGACATATTCTCAAGTTTTTCATTGTTTTCGAATATGATTTCTTTTAGATAAGTAATCATTTTTTTTTTTAGTTTTGGTCAAGTTACTCAATATTCTGATATACACAGTATTTTAGGGACGTTTGTTCATTTAGTTTTAGTTTTTTGGAACTGATTGAATTATTATTGAATATTATGAAACATGTTAATAAATTCGTTAAATGAAATGAAGGCTACTAGAGTTGTCCTTGTTGCGTTGAATTTAGGTAATTTTATTTTCTCATGTGTGCTTATATGTGTTTAGGGGTTTCCAAAACCGTCTTTGTTTTCTCCTCACTCCATTATCTGTGTATTTCATGCTTTTTTTATTAAAATTTTAAAACTTTTAAAAACTTGATTTTTGGTTTAAAATTTTGATATGTTTTTTAGTTCATTTTTCGATGTGATTATCAAAATTACATATAACTAGGTTCCTATTTGTATTGATTTTCACATTTATACATGCTATATAACTAGGTTCCGATTACACTCTCATGTTATAGCAATTATATACATGCTACACTCTCCTGTTATAACATGTATATCAGTCGCGATTACAGGGACCGGTAATGGCTTTTTACAAAAACACACTCTCGGTTATAAGAAGTTTTTGGATATTATAAACGAAGATTTCATGTATGCTATCAATCGGTTCTTTGTTGTTAATGAATTTCCAATGTCATGGACAAGAATTGAAATTATGCTTATTCCTAAAAAGAAATGTCCTTATAGATGTAAGGATTTCAGAACACTTGGTCTCTGCCCCTTCTCTTCTAAGGTAAATTCATACATCTAATTTGGTAAATTCATATACTTTTAATATAATGTTGTTAGTGAGGTGTGAACCACTGGATTGATTTTAGTGTTCTTTCACAAATACATACCCATTATCATTTTTAGTATTTAAACTCATTAAATGTTGGAGGAGAAACATGGAAAGAATGAGATGCACTTTTAAGGTAGGTTAGAGTATTGTGACACATAACAAATTATGGCTTACAAAATGTGTATTGACAGCATGTTAGACAATAGACATGTCAACTATTTTCTTGCAATATCATTTGAATGACACTATGAATTCTTGCTAACACTAAAGTATTATTTAACACCATCAAGATTATGTGGTTTTGCAATATCATCTGAATGATGTTATGAATGTCTACTAACATTTTGTACAAATTTTATTATATATATTGGGTGTGCATATACATATTCGGTGTAAAAAATTGGATGTGTGTTTTAAATGTATTATAATGGTTATGTGTATGGTTGTTATTGGGTTGGTCTGTATGCCTAAGTATTGTTAAACAGAATATAGGGGCCTGAGGACTATGAATCTCCGGTGACATATCGTGACCTTTTTTTCTTTCATTAAGACTTCTAGTTAAAGAATTTCTCTATCTCATTTGTGTAGGTTTTATTTTTATCTTCCAACATCTCAGATTTATTGTTGTATGGTAGCATTACTTTAGTTATAACATTTTATTCATAGAAAGAGGTTTGGTAATGCTAAATTTTGGGGAATGCTCTAATTTATATAGATTGAGGAATGCTCTAATTTGGTAACGTTCTCTCTCCTTTATATTTTCTTCACAAGCTCCCCCATTTATACTACCGAATATGGATATGTCGTCCATGAATCTTATTTATTGAAATTTCTCTGCACAAATATATGATTATTTGTTTTCGTTCATGGACCATGTGAAACATGTGCTTTAATTTTGCTAATATACAGTTTTCTTTTTTGTAGCAGGATATCTTCCAAAATCCAAGTAAAAACTTCTTGAGCAGTTTTACCATTCCCCTACTTATGTTGTTGGTAGGTGTGAGGAAACACACTTATTTTCAAACAGTGAATCCTATGTTGGATTTTGGTTTTTAAAATTGTATGTGTATTGTTTATAAAAAAAACAGTTGTAATTTTTTTCCTTTTAATGCCATTAGCAATTGTCATTTGTGATGAATGTGTGAATTGTATTGACTCTCTTTACACATTTCCGTCTTCTGACATATTTCCCTCTCTATAGATTCACTAATGTCGGTAAGCTAATCTTCCATTTCGGTTCATTTTCCTTATTTAGATCGCTATTAGTTTTTCTAATATTTAGTTTGCTTCGTTCGATTTTGTTGGTGCAGATGCTGGAGTTGAACCCAACGATTGCATTAAAATTTATATAGGTCCAATTTTTTACTTTTCAGACAGACTATAGCGACTAAATGCCACATTAAAAGAGAGGGTAATTGAGCAAACACCACTATTGACTTTTTTGTTTTTCTTTATGTTCAAATCATGTTTTTTCTTCATGGTTTACAAGTTTATGATTTTGCATATCTCACCCTAGGATGCTAACCTCCACTCATCAACTGAGAAATCTCCCATCTACCTTTAGGCACATGATATATGTTATATAAATAAGGTATATGTTCTCTTTACATATGATTCCTTACGAAGCATGTTGAAGTTAACAAGGCATTAAGAGCTATCAAAGTTTATGCAACCACAAAAACCTGGTACATGTGACCTCCTTAAACGTTTGGTTTGCCTCTTTAATTTGTGTATTGACCCAGGCTACTCTCCTACAGGATTTCAAAATATACTCGACAATACCTGCTTGAGCAGAAGTTGCATGATAGTAAACAGATTCCTAGTTTGTAACCTGAGTATACATTGACCATTGAAAGTTTACATCGTCAGGACCCATCTCACCGGGTTGATGATCTGAGGAAAGAAAAAATAAGTGAATAGTTGAGTGAAGAAGTTGACTGCCTACTCGAGTAATTAATGCTTAAATGGCCAAAGGCGAGATAGAAATAAATTTTGAGTCATACCATCTATGGCATGGCTTGATCCCACATTTATATAACATGTAATTGATTTTCCAACTTTGTAACTCTGTCAGGAGTATAATAAAACATAGTTTACTTCAAATAATGTAATCTTTTGTATTCACGATCATAAAAACATACATTTTTAGGAATGTAATCTTTTGAATATATAACATCCATTGCTGGTTGTGCCGGTTTTGCAGGTAAATACATTTAGGGAGAACTTGCACAGTATGTTAACAAAATTGGTTTTAACAGCCACTAAGTAAGTTGTTTTACGTTGGGGAGAACTTGCACAGTATATCAAAATTGGTTCGACTCTGTTTCAGATGTTATTTCTGTTTTCTGGTTATAATGGCACTCTGTTTTGAATCTATTTAAGATATTATTGGTGCATGTTGATTTGGTCTTTTTTTTTCTTTCAATAGTGGTTTGGGAGACATATTACTGGACATGGGTTTTCCCCTACTAATATGGTGTTTGTTGGGATTTTAAGAAACGGTTCTAAAGTGGCACTCAACAACGCGCGTTGTGTTAATATTAGTCTCTTATATGTGATACCTATGTTACACATCTTTGCCTCAGTGTTACCAAATATCACAGTTAGTAAAATTTATTTCTCTTTTACCCTTTTATTGACAAATAATTTAAGTATTAGGGAAAACTGAACGATTGCACAAATTTATTGAACCCACACACACACACACACACACACACACACACAATAATAATAATGAATTACCTGTTGCTACAAGGGTGTGGTTTGCTTCTTACTTAAATGCGCTTGGTATGTATAACTTTTAGTTATTCTACAGGAATTTCATTGTATGTCTCTTACTGAAATCACAATTATTCTACAGGAATGTATAACGAGTATTCTACATGAATTTAGTTATTCTACAGGAACTTCATCGCATTTCCTTTGTACTAAAATCACAGCTACATAACAAGTATGCTTTGTCTTATATGTTAACATTCATTGTGTTCCATTTATATAACTATCACTGCATTTCAAACAAAGGAATATTTGTTTTACTGTTGTGGTTACTTTGGGATTGGCTACTAAAAGGTATGGATTCATTTTTAGGAGTAGTCTTTCGATAAAATTATTTTTGGATATTTGTTTATATGTTTGGGATGGTGCATGCTATTATTTTGGAGTTGTAAACCAGTTTGTGCACTATTATTTTGGAGTTGTAAACAATTTGACTGCATCTAGGAATTTAATTTGTTAATCAATGTGGTTTCAATATGTTTTTGAATTTACATGTCATAATATTTTCGAATTGAAAAATTATTGTGAGAAGGTTTTGGGACACACTCGGGGACATTGGACGTAACGGTGAGCAACTTGAATACAGGGTGTCCACCAATAATAAGCGAGTATGTACTGCATACCCCCAAATTGTGTCCCATGTCAAATATCCACCAAGTATTTGGGTACCAATCTATATATGTGTGTATTTTATGTGCATGAGAAAGCAAATTCAAGGTCAAAATGTTTCTAAGCTAAGTTGTATGCAAATTTTGTCTTCAAGAACATGGTTTGATAGAATAGATTTTGTCTTCAAGAACAGATTTTGTCTTCCTACATTTTATTTTGTTTCAAGCATTAGACTCATGTCAATACATTTACCTTATTTTGCTCCACAGATTTGAGTTCTTAACCCGCAGTTCAATTATAAATAGACTCATGTCAATACATTTACCTTATGAATATTGATTTTGGAGATATATCCGTGGTTCCACATTACTCAATTTGTTATGGTCTGTCATGATTTCTTTAACTTCACGTCAAATTCATTTATTATGATTTTTGTTTTTCCTACATCATGACATTTACTAATTTTTTTTTATAAAATCCTTTTCTCGTAGTACTGTTGGCACTCTAATTCTCAGCTTTATTCCATTCTGAAAAAAGGGAAGTACAACAGCAATTGGCACTCAACAAAATGGGGAGGTGCACATGCCTTGATGCACCAACACAATCAGCGGATCGGTGGTGGTGCAAGGCAGGCAATTTTTTAATGAAGAATGTTGTGTTGTAATTTTGTTTAAGCAATGATTAACTCAGTTTTATTCTCTGTGTATTATTTTTTTGCATTTGAGTTGTTTCAATCTCTCCGTCCCCTGTGTAGTGCGGACTTTGGTTAAAGAATTATTACTTTTGTTGGGAAGGAACAACTTAAGAGTTAATGTGTAGTTCTAAAATGTTTTTACTTTTGTGCTGTAAAAAAAACTCCGACGTAAATATGTATTTGATGGCTATGATATTTATGCGAGGTTCAAGACGGACTATTACTATTGTTATTGTGAACTATTTTTATTTTTTAATGGGTGAATAGTCGTATAAACAAAAGAAATTACGATCAATTTTTTAAGATTTTTTACATTTGTGTTGTAAAAAAATTTGGACTTAAATTGTTTACACATTCAATACTTTGAAAAATTTTCTCCGTGCCTTCAGGCACGGATATTCCACTAGTGTGTGTATATATATATATATATTGTTTGTTTGGAAAAAAACTTGGTAGATCAAATTTGTTTTAACTGGAAAAAAAACTTACTTTGTTGCTTTGGACATTTTTTATGGGTTATCATTCTAGTCCCAAATATTATGTACCATTTTATTAACTGCATGTGTTGAGGTATTGTCATTTGGACTTAAAATTGTCTTTGGACTAAAAAAAATTTACTAAAATTTATTCGGACTACTTTCGACTTTTAGTCTTGCTTGCGTAGTTGTGTTGACTTATTTAAATCGAACTAAAAATTAGTTTGGACTATTTTTGGACTATATTCTGTTTTGGGGAGTTTAGCATTGAGAATTTATTTACACCCATTTTAGTATTTGGTGCACTTGTTATCTAGTCCCAACATGTTGGGTATTTTGTTGGTGTGATTTATTTACACCAACTTTTGTTGTGTGTACACTTGTCTAGTAGGAATTAACACTGTCTTATCTAGACTTAAGATTTTTTTGTGTCACAAACTTTTTATTAAAATAATTTTTCTTTTAAATCTGATTTAAAATTTAATTTATTTGGGTTTAAAGTTAATTTAATTTTTACCTCTAATTAGTTATACCCTATAAGCTGAACTTTTGTGTATTCACTTTAATTAGTTGGGTTTAATTAGTGTGTGAACTTGAAATCACATCTTTATTTATTCAAATTTTATTTTAGTTAAACTCATCCTATTTTATTGAGTCGAGTGCTACACTCATTATCTCGTACTCATTTGACTTGGATTGAATCATTTGACTCATACACTTTTTTGCCATAGTTGAATACTTTTTTTGTGTGTGTGTGAGTTTTTGACCCAAACCTAGTTATAGTATTGGCTTAAACTAAAATTTATAATTTAATCTTTGTGATTATTTTTGTGTTACTAAAATCGGCTTTTGGATGTATCTCACTTTTAGTAACCATTTTGTCTTGACTTTTATTAAGTCCGAATTTGTATGAGCTAAGTGCTACACATATTTATTTTTTGCGCATTTTACTTAGACTTAATATTTACATAACACCGGTTTAAATTGATTCATATTCTATTTGGTGTTAAGTTAATTTTTATTTTAGTTGCGTGACACAATTGTTATTATTTTACTTCCTATTTTATTTGTGGTCATTGGCGCTAACTAAATTGTTTTTAGGATTAATCTTTACTTGAGTATTAATTATTAAGGAAGATTAATTCAATCTTGGGACTTAATATTTAATCACTCTTTTAGTACCGATTAATTCAATCTTATCTTATTATTTGTTATTTGTGGTGTGTACTGATTAATACACGGGGTCTCAGGTTTGAGTTCTTATCTTTTAGTACCGATTAATACACGAGGTCTCAGGTTTGAGTATGTAGTTATGTGTATGTTTCGTGCTAACACTACCTGGGTTGTTTAGTTAGATTCAATATTGTGGGGTTATTTAGTTTGTGCCCGGGTGTACTCATTTTGTATTGGCCTAACTATTTCATTTACATTGGGTTGTTGAATTCTTTATCTAAACATTGGTATTAGTGTTGAGTGTGTAGTTGTGAGTGAGTGATAGTCACTATTACCTTGATTTATTGGGTTGACTGGTTTTCAGTCAAGTTGGGTTGTTTTAGACTAAGGTGATTGTACGGGTGTTTATTTTATTAGTTTAATTCATTGTGAACTCGGGGACTGTAATCTTTAATCGATAATTGGTAATAGTGGATTATTTTTATATCTAGCATCACCACTTTTACTTACTAGTGTGCGTTATTGTTTTCTAACTTATAGCTTAAAATAGATTTTATATCAAAGAGTTTAAAAAAGGTTTTATAATAACCTAATTCGCATTAGCAAGTACCCTTTGGTACTTTCTAGTAACCATTAGGTCGTTTCCAGTAATATCATAGCGTCAGGATTCACTTTGTAAAAGTTTTTATTCTGCAATGATACTGAACTCCTTTTTAAAATCTATATTCTATATTTTTTTAAATCTATTTTTTAAATATGGGAAACTTATATGGTGATGATGATTTTTTTTCTACTCGAAAATCCCTTTATGAATGTTTTAAAGAGGCAAAGCTTTATTCACAAAATGATATTAAAAGTGATAATGTGTTTTGCCAAGCAATGGGTGCAATCGAAGTTAAAGATATTTTAGCTTGCACCACATGTTTGGACGCTTAGAACATCCCTAGTTCTCCTATCCATTTATCTAGTGTATGCGATGATACTTCTATTTGTGAAAGAGATACTAGTTGTGATAATTTAGTTATTTTTACTTCTCGTTGTGTATTTATGTTCGAGAATATTTTAGACAACTTATCTACTAGTTCTTTTGATTCTGATTTAGATGTAAATAAGTGTGGGTTAGATATTTTAAAATTATGTCATACCTCTCCTGCTCAATATCACCCTACATTCACAACTTTCATATCTAATTTTGATAATATTTTTAATGATGTTGATGAATCTGAAATTGTAAACGATTCTACCATTTTAGAATGGTGCGTGGGTATGAATCTAGTAGGTTGCGTAGATAATATATCCATCAATAATACGTTTTAGGACTGCACTGATTTAGTTCAAATTAATTCTACTTTGATGGCTAAAAATGACGTTTTAAACAATCAAATCAAGTTAACGTCTGAAGAATCTGAATTTCATATAAATGAACTTGAAAATGATGTTTCACTTTTAGAGAAAAGAATTATTATGTTAACGAAGCTTAATCACTCTCTTGAAACTAAAAATAAGGAATTTTTGTTTACATTTGATGAATATCAAGTTGAACTAAAGATTGTTTTAGATAAGTATGATGAATGTCAAGGAGAACTTAAGATTGCATCTAAAAAGGTTAATAGTTTTTATAATTCTCATTTAATTGTTGAATCCCATAATAAGTATGTTGATGAAT
This sequence comes from Sambucus nigra, assembly GCA_949130495.1. Taxonomy (NCBI): domain Eukaryota; kingdom Viridiplantae; phylum Streptophyta; class Magnoliopsida; order Dipsacales; family Adoxaceae; genus Sambucus; species Sambucus nigra. Next base: position 314,769,994 of record OX422219.1, on the reverse strand, counting down.
TTGTTCCTTTAAAAGGGATTGGTTTTAAAGGTGAAACATTTGATGAAAAATTAATTTTATTAGTTGTGGCGAACAATGTCCCGATTCGATCGAAATTAAACTAAGCTATAAACATGCTGAATTTGAGGATTGTGATACCACATTTGTTACGCCGGTATTTGTATGTAATTTTTATCATAAATCTGGTCATTTGGAAAAAAATTATTTTAAGAAGTTAGGAAAAAATAATTCTGATTTAGGCAAATTTAGTCAAATTCAAAATATTGGATAATTTAAAACTCCTAAGCCTTCCCTTAAATGCGATTTTTGTTTTAAAATCGGACATGTAGAGAAATTTTGTTTTAAGAAATTAGGGAAGAATCAAGTTGTTTTAGGAAAAAATAGGCATTTTGATAGAAATAAACATGCTGAAAATCATATTTTTAGGGGTAATTTTTGTTTTAAAATGGGTCATTTAGAGAAGTTTTGTCGTAAAAAGTTGAATTTTGATTCTGAAAAACTGCCCACTAAGTGCTGTAATAATAAATGTGTTGAGAAAAAGATTTTCAAGTGTAACTTTTGTTTCAAATATGGACATTTAGAACAATTCTGTTTTAAGCGTTTGAATTTAACTAAAAAAATTTAAAATGTTAAACATGTGAGCTTTGATGATAATGCTAAATCCATTGATAGGCATGTATTTAAATGTAGTTTTTGTCTTCAAAATGGTCATTTGGGACAATTTTTCTATAAGTGTTTAAGTAGAAAACAAAATGGTGTTAAGAATATGCCCACGATCCATTTAAAGGATAAATTTGTTGCGAATTATTCCCAATATCATGTTAATTTTGCCCCTTTTAAGACTGTTACTCCTAATTTCAAATCTAAGTGGACTAAGAAAGATGACTTAGGGTGTACCAATATTTCAAACTAGTTTGGGTTATTTTGTTTTAGTTGTTTTGTTAGCACATTTTATTTGTATATCATGTTGTACTAACTTTACTTTGTAGGATTATTCCCTATCCTTTGTCCCTTTGAAACAAACAGGGGAAGAATTTGAGACTCTTTTATTATTGTATTTTACAATCTTTTTAATCTTTTAGTACTTCTTATTGTTAGTTAAGTTATGTACTCTTCTATTTCCTTTAGGAATCTTTGTTATTTGTTGAGTTATGTACTCTTCCATTTCTTCCAGGACTCATGTGTATAGTTGGGTTATGTAATTTGTGTCGTTTCGTATTATTTTGAGTCTTAGTTTAGTTTGTCTCAAAATTGGTCAAAGGGAGAGATTGAAAATCTCATTCTTCTTGTGTTGGCTCAATTTTGAGACGAATAATTTTTTGTTGCTCCTACAATTTCTTTTTTATCAATTCATACTTTTTATACTCATTTAATATAAAAATTATTTTTGTTAAAATACCCTTATTGTGTATTTTTAACCAAAATATTTTTTATATTATAAGTTATGAGTTTTTGTTATCTCTATACAATTTTATTTTTATATATATTTTTTATGGTTTTTAAATCGGATGAAATGTGATTAAATAACATTATTTATTGTTTCAATTTAAACATTTTATCCCAAATTGAAATGGCAGCTCCCTCTTTATTTTTTGTGTCATTTTGGGCTTATAAGTCCTTACCGTTTAGGGGTATGAGATGTGCACTGCTCGAGGTTTGTTCTTGCATGTTGTTTCAGCTGACCTTGTTTGCGAGGTCTTGACTTTTTTTTCCCTTATTTTTGTTGGGTCCTTATAATCTTTTTTGGTGAGAGATTTTGTTTTAGGGGTTTATTTGTTTTGTTTTGTTGAGCTCTCTCTCTCTCTCTATAATATCAGCTGCCGACATTTTTGGGTTTACCCATTTTTTCCCTCTCTATACGCTGAGTACATCTCTCTAATTTTTGCTCGACTTTTCTACCCATTGGGTTAGTTTGAGATCTTGTATAGTGTTTGATTTAGAGCTTTGAAGATCCACAATTTGAAAGTTTTGTTTGGTTTTATTTGATTATGTGTTGACCCGAGTTGAGGAGATTTGCTATTATGGGTTTGCTTCTTTTGCTAGTTGAAGAAGAGATTTGGAGTTTCCATTGTTGTTGTTGCTTTGGGTCGATCCTGTGTTGGATCTTCAGTCTCCTAATTATTTTCCATACCCGAGGTTTTTGGTTTTGCGCTTTTTCGGCTCTTTTTTTTGTTTTGATTTGGTGTTTGTTGCGTTGGTTTGAGGCTTGAGATTACGTGTTTTCACGGGTTGGGGTTTCGTTGTTCTGTTGGTGTTTTCTACTGGTGGTTCCTTTTTCCACTGATAGTTCCAGTGTACAAGCTTTGGGATCTTAGACATTTGCTGATCCACAGGTTCTGGGTTTTTTGGTGTCCTTTTATGGTGTGCCTATTGTGACAACCCCCTTACCAAAATAGGGGTGGCTAGTCTGAATCATGGATGGAATCATTCTCATCATCACAACAATATTAAAAAGTATTCGGGATAACCACTCATTATTTCAGAAAATGGGTTGCCAAAAATTTTTATTTTATAATTTAAAGAAAGCATTTAAACAACTCAATATGAAAAGAAAGTGAAAACCCAGAAGAAATTAACTACAGACACATTAAGTGTATAATAAGGGACCGAATATGCTGTCGGTCAACAGACTCGTACAAGAATATTAAACAAGTTCAGTAAATTAAATAATACATTACATTAAACAATTACAAAATCTTGGGTCTCACACCCAAGTAAATGACCTGATCCTAACTAGAGTACAAGGATGACGGCGTCTATACCAAGTATCCCGTAATACCCGCAAAGCATCATGGCTCGCCAAAATTCACCGGGTTAGGAAAGTCAGAACAGGCGTCCTTACAGAGGAGCACCTGAGCGGAAACAAGATGCATGCACAACAAGAAATATGAACGGGTCAGGGCCCGGTTCTATATAATTACCAGATGAATAAAGAATATGACAGTTATGAATGGTAAATCATGATTAAAAGAAATATAAATCTACCTACACAATTTAAAACATAAGCTAAGACATTTTAATTAATCAATAAATTTAATTAAGTTATGATAGAGAATAAGAATAATTAAAATTAATCTAAAACCTTCCGTCATATACTCTGATTCATCTCATAGTTCCATTCCTTATTAGGAATTATAATCATATTTATATGCTCTTTGTGGCATTCCATTCCTTATCAGGAATATCATCATTATCATATGCTATTTATGGCATTTATCATACATCAAGTCCCACTTGATTCAGAATGGTTATATTCTTATGTATATAACGATTCTAAGACCACCCCTCCGAGTTTCCCCATTAGGCGCGCCCCTAAATGACCATCATCTTCCAGGGGCCTATCAAACAAGGCAGCCTGGGAACCTATAATGCAAGACATCGAGAAGCGGCCATATGCATGTGGGAGAGTTAAGACCACACCTGAAATCTCCTCACCAGCGCCAAAAACATAACATAATCGCTCATATGGCCTAGGACTATATCCACCCTGCATTCATTAGCCAGGAGGCATCACCAAGAGCGCGAACTTCCCTTATGATGTCATTTAGAGAGGTGAGTTTAAGTAAATTAGCATTTACCATGTTCATGTTTTAGTAAATTATTATTTACCATAATTATTACCATTTCCCTTTTTTTCCATTTTCATTCACCATTTTACACATTTATGTTTCATTTTATTCAAAACCATAGTCATTTACTTTGTAACTACATCATACTTTATCTAGAGCCATACGTAATTCGTATTATTATTACAACCTTAAAGAAGTGAATAAACTCTCAATTTATTCTCCCAACTTTCTATTGTGGTGTTATACTATGAACCATCAAGGCTAACATAGCTCAATTGAGCTTCTAAAGTCTCCCAAACATGATCCTACAACTCTTAGTTTCATAGTAATCAACTAGAAGAAAAGAATTCCCTAACATCAATTGGCATATCCCCGGAAAAGTCCCCACATAACACATTTCTAATCTAGGAAGGGTTTCCCCACTCATCTAGGACTCTAAAACTCTAAATTTACTTCATACAAGAAGGTTCCTAGGCCCTAAACCTAAAGAAAATGAACTGAAACTGAGTTATAAAACTAACTCAAAAACAGCAGGAAAATGAATCGATTCGCCCAAAAAGTGAATCAGTTCGAACAGGGAAACCTGGAATTCTGTACACTACCGAATCGATTCGGCTTGGCCGAATCGATTCGGTCCAAGCAGACATGTAAGCTTATCCTTTAGCAAATCGATTCGCCCTAGGGCCGAATAGATTCGCCCCTGCGAATTTGCCAAGAATGGCCTACAGGTTATAAACCCTAGTTTTTCCCCAAAACTCAAATCTCTTCCATTTTTCCACACATCCAACACCACTAATCTACCCCAAATCAACCCAGAAAATTATTGACTACTATAACCCACAAATTTCATCAACATAAACCATGATTTAGATTTAAACACCATAAATTCCATTTTTGATCCACAATTGCTAATACACAACTATCATGCAATTTATGCATCTTAAATCATATATTATCAAGTAGAAAACTTGCCTTAGGGTTGAAATCTCATATTTCTTCTTGGTAGAAGCAACAATCCAACTTCAATCTTCAATTTTCTCTTCTTTTCTCCCAAGTTCTCTTCCTCTCTCTTTCTCTCTTTTTCTCTCTAGGTTTAAAACATATAATAGGGAAATTAGGGGATTTAGAAGACTAAAATCGAGGCTTAAGTCTAAAGTTCCCAACGTAAATGGTTAATACCACGTTAAAATGGCTCGCAAATACGCATTTAAGTTAAAACCGGATAAAAGGGCCCAAAATACAAAAATACAGTATGCCACTTATTTTGTCTGTCTCTCACATTCCGGGACTAACTACGCCTTCTAAACTGGCATCCGGAAATTTTATAATTCATTTCGAGTTCCGGTTACATTTCAACCACAGTGTCATTTAAAACATCTGACACCATAAAACATACAACCAAATAACATTTACTTAAATGTACAGTAAATACGCAACAATCCAGTAAGTATTAACTTTCAACTCCTTAAATTAATATTTACTCCCGTTCCAACATTTTATATAATTACCTTATGCGGTAAATTAATATAAAATTAGCCTCCTAAAAGCGAGGGTTGTTACAGCTATTCCGTTTGGTCATATTTCGGTGGTTCGGGTTTTTCAGGCGTCCTTGGAATGCTTTCATAGATTGTTTTTTTGTGAGGAGGTAACATTCTTATATATATATATATATATATATATATATTGTGTGTGTTTGGAAAAAAAAATTGGAAGTTCAAATTTCTTTTAACTGAAAAAAACTTACTTTATTGGTTTGGACATTTTTTAAGGGTTGTCATTCTAGTCCCAATTATTGTGTACCATTTTATTAACTGCTTGTGTTGAGGTATTGTCATTTGGACTAAAAAGTTTTTTACTAAAATTTATTTGGACTAGTTTGGACTTTTTGTCTTGTTTGCGTAGTTGTGTTGACTTATTTAATTTGAACTAAAAATTAAGTTGGATTGTTTTTGGACTATATTTTGTTTTTGGGAGTTTGACATTGAGAATTTATTTACACCCATTTTAGTGTTTTGTGCACTTGTTATCCACTCCTAACAAGTTGGGTATTCTGTTGGTGTGATTTATTTACACCAAATTAAGTTGTGCGTACCCTTGTCTAGTTGAACTTAACATTCTGTTATCTAGACTTAAGTTTTTTTTTTGTGTCACACACTTTTTATTAAAATAATTTTTATTTTATATCTGATTTAAAATTTAATTTATTTGGGTTTAAAGCTAATTTGATTTTTACCTCTAATTACTTATACCCTCTAAGTTGAACTTTTATGTATTCACTTTATTTAGTAGGGTTTATTTAGTGTGTGGAGTTTAAATCACATCTTTATTTATTTAAATCTTATTTTATTTAAACCCATCCTATTTTATTGAGTCGAGTGCTACACTCTTTATCTCGTACTCATTTGACTTGGATTGAATCAATTGACTCATACACTTTTTATTGCCTAAGTTGAATACTTTTGTTGTATTCTTTTATACTTAGGTGGTGTTTGTGTGTGTATGAGTTTTGTGTCCAAACCTAGTTATAGTATTGACTTGAACTAAAATTTGAAATTTAATCTTTGTGATTACTTTTCTGTTACTAAAATCTGATTTTGTACGTATCTCACCTTTTGTAACCATTTTTTGTTGACTTTTATTAAGTCCGAATTTGTATGAGCTAAGTGCTACACATATTTATCGTTTGCTCATTTTGCTTGGACTTAATATTTTAACACAACACCGGTTTAAATTGATTCATATTCTATTAGGTGTTAAGTTAAGTTTTATTTTATTTGTTGACACAATTGTTGGAATTTTATTTCCTATTTTATTTGTGGTCATTTTCCCTAACTAAATTATTTTTAGGATTAATCTATACTTGAGTATTAATTATTAAGGAAGAGTAATTCAATCTTGGGACTTAATATGTAATCACTCTTTTAGTATCGATGAATTCAATCTCATCTTATTATTAGTTATTTGTGGTGTGTACATCGACACGAGGTCTCAGGTTTGAGTGTGTAATTGTGTGTGTGCCTTGTGCTTACACTACCTAGGTTGTTTAGTTCGATTCAGTATTGTGGGGTTGTTTAGTTTGTGCCTGGGTGTACTGGTTTTGTATTGTCCTAACTATTTCTTTTACACTGGGTTGCTGAATTCTTTATCTATTGATTGGTATTATTGTTAAGTTTGTAGTTGTGATTGAGTGATAGTCACTATTACCTGGGTTTATTGGGTTTATCAAGTTGGGTTGTTTTAGAGTACGCTGGTTGTACGAGTATGTATTTTCTTATCTTAATTCATTGTGAACTTGGGGACTATTATCTGTAATCGGTAATTAGTAATAGTGGACTTGGGTTGTGAGTTGTCCTAGGACTAGGGACACGGGATTTACCACCATGGTGGGTTACTCGAGACCAAATATTATTTCACCTTATACTTTTCCTCATCTCATTCTTAAAGGGAATTATTTTTATATCTAGTATCACAACTTTTAGTTATAAGTGTGCGTGAGTGTTTTCTAACTTATAACTTATAATAGATATTATATCAAATAGTTTAAAAGAGTTTTTATAATAACCTAATTCGCATTATCACGTAACCTTTGGTCCTTTCTAGTAATTGTTTGGTCATTTCAATTACTCGATGCTCGCAAAGACATTAGTCTATGAGCTTCTACCTCTAGTGCACATTAACTATTAAGCACCTTAAGGCTCACAACATTTGATCTTTATCCCCCATGGTACCACACATGATTTGTCCTATAGGTACCTCAAAATATCACACTCACACTAGGATTACCTCGCACCCAACCATTACCTCGGCAACTGATATGAGTCTCTAACTTAGATAATAATCTCATCCTTGTTGCAAACGAGCGTGACTATAATAACCATACAAACCACAACCAATGCTACCACGAACTATGGCAAGGTACACAATGTCGCTTGCAACCTGTAAATTTCAAGGTCATCATCACCTAATCCTCAATGAATGTTCAACAAGGACAACTAACTTGCATCACTATGTAAACATCACTCCATGGGCTAATCTAAAGGTTAACATGACTAAATAGATCTTGGTAGGATATGAGACGTCGGGAATTGACTATAAATACATATGGCCATAACATATATGCCACATGGGATCCAATTCCTCAATACCAAATTGTGATCAATAAACACTAAACCCAAGTCCTTAACCATGTAACCCAAATAATCTCTCACCGCAGGATCAATACTTATGAATGCCACTCATCCATCTAGTCTCCATAGTTTAAATACACAACCGTTACAGCTAGGTCACCAAGAGCATTACTCACTTTTTCCACTACCAAAGCTACTCTCATCGTTAGAGTTATCACACAATACATCTCACATAAAAGATCACGGCGTTGCCACTATTAGCCTCCACAGCTTCATATGTTCGCCGGACTACCATCAATTACAATATCACTGCAATTATTAAATTTCCCTAGTTAAATCACATGCGTTAACTACCCGCAAGTGCCGCACCTATGAGTTATATACCTTTTAATCACCAATCATCAGTGGAAATGAAGGATAAAATATTTATATGTTACTTGAGATGAAAATGCTAATATATTTATATGTTACTTGAGATGTATATTGAAGATTGGTTATATAAGCTGTATTTTTAGAATATTCAATCTTTTACCACTGGATATATTTGTTTTCCTCATATCTTATGATTCCATCTTTTTAACCGTCGTTTTCATTTCATTGGTATCATAATGTAGTTTATATTATATGACATGAACAAGTCTAAGACCTTTCCTTTTTATACTTGTTGAGTTGTTTAGAATATTATAGTATATCTGTTGTATTTATGCATTTGGCTAGGATGAGTCTATATGGCATAAGTGGATTATATTTGCTTAATTTAATTTTATTTTCTTTTTTAAATGTTTTTTATGTAATAGACAAAAGGGAGAAATTATAAGAGTATATTATAGTCATGTGTGACACCCCGCCTAATTAAATACTGGGTGGTCAGGCCTTCATTAAATTAAAACAGGATTATCATAGGGTTCATTCTTAGCATTAATGTAGAAAACTTTTTAAACATTTACTAACCACCTAGTATTCAAGAATTTGGTGAAAAAATTTATCTTTTTATTTAAATCAAAACAATAAGCGAAAACAAATACCACAACTAACCATCCATGCAATAAATGAATAAGCTTGACAATCACCTATTAAGCAACTGAAATAAAATAATACCAATTAAACCATCGGTTCCCAAGTCCAACTTAAAAAATATGAATACAGAATCTAACTGACATAATGAAATAACTGATGGCTAACACGCCCAAATGAAATACTAGACTGCACCCTACACTAGGAATGAAGTGACTTAAGCATCTAAATCCAAATCCTACAAGCATCCATAAGTTCTGCAACTATGTATCCCTGGAACAGGTCATCTTGCTTGGCGTCCCGTGGCTGGACACCTAAAAGGTTTTGGAAAAAGGTTTTTCAAGTACAGATCAGATCCCAAGTAAAAATCATTTGAAAATATTAGGCAAGCATTTAAATATCACTTTAAATGAACAATTATTAGATACACATGTTAGTCTGCGAACACTCCCTTGAGTTTCCTCACCTCTCATATATTGTGCGCACCTAACGTCCCACCTATTAAAGCTACCCAATCAAACTAGGTCTCGACTACCTAATAAACCTCAAATCATTCTAGCTCACCCGTACCGCCTATACAGTATGTTACTGTGACACCCCGCCTAATTAAATCTTAGGTGATTAGTCCTAAATCAAATTAAAATAGGTTTCTCAGGTGGTTCATTATTTGCACCACTGTCTAAAACTTTGTAATTACTAACCACCTAGGTGAAAAATTAGACTAGTGCCAAATTTTAACTTTTTATTAAACATACAGCAACATGAGGAAAAATGTATAAATCAAATACAAACATAAAAGTCTGAATATATCAATTAAGGTAAACAAGTTTTGCTGAATAAACCATAGGCCAAAAACCAACAAATATCAGAATCCCAACTAAAGAAAGTATGGTGGGACAACATGTCCATACTGAAATTGAAATACTACACTAGATCAGAAATGATGAAAGAATCGTCTAATCAATGTCCTGCAACATCCACTTATGCTGTAGCTCCGCAATCCCTAGAATGAATTCACTCTTGGCGTCCCTGTGGCTGGAAAACTAAAAGGTTTTTAAAAATATTTTACATAGCAAGAGTTAGTACTCAAAACGTTTTGAAAATATTTAGCAAGTAAATTTATTGCAGTAAAGATAAGTTATTGATTACACATGTTAGGTTTATGCACACTCACTTAAGTTTCCTCACCTCTCATCTATAGTGCACGCCTAACGTTCCATACATAGTCTAGTTAGATACAACTACCCAAGCTATTTAGACTATAGTACTCGTTTGAACTCATCTACACGTCTAAGTTCCCATACCATCAATAAAGTAGTAAGTTTCTTTAACACTTTTCATTTTGTTAATAAATTTCCAAGTAACATTTGACATATGTTAGTTTCTGATTGGAAAGTTATGTCTGGCCACTTAATCTTATTCATTAGATGCTCACTATCTAATATTATATTATTCCAATTAAGATTTTTACACTTAAGTTACTATTTAGATTTATTCACGTCATCTAATTATCTACTACACCATCCTAGTAGATTATTCATACAGTATATATTTTGCACACAATATAGGCTATAAGGATAATTGGCCCGGTCTAATTATCTGCTCCAATTATCCAAATTATTTATCTTTTAGATGTCTACACATCATATAATCATCTACCATTCTACCCATGAAGATTATTTATATAGTATATATTTCACACACGATATATACTATAAGGAGTATTGGCCCGGTCTAACCCTCGACTCCATATGTAAATAAAATAATAAAATACTGGCCCGATCTAATCCTCAACTCCAATATCATATAGGCACTATATGTATTCACCCAACCTAAGTACAAACTTTAAGGGCATTCACACAACCTAAAGATTTACATTAGTACTTAGTATATTTCTCTCTAATAATCATCGTACCTTGCATTATTCGATTTCTCTCTTTATCGTATTTTCTCGAGTATTCGTCCCACTCGAAGGGACCGAGTTAGCCCCTTTTTTATTTCAGTAGATAAACTTAACATACTCTACTGGTATGTATCATGAATTAATGTTACTCTCTCTCCATAAATCATGACACGCATTTTTTGATACACATCCCAATTGATTTATCCTCGTCGGTCCCTACTTTAAGTCTCACTTTAAAGGACCCTATCAGACTGAACGATATACCTAATGGTATTTTCTATGTACCTAACTAGGTATAATATCATCCCTAAGTTTCCCCTCGGTCATTAGGAATCAAATAACCATCAATGCACAAAAGATTCCCAATTCAGCTTTTGTCGATCGATCGAAGGTTTTGGTCGATCGATCGATCAGTCGATCGATCAACATTCATAGGTCGATCGATCGATCGACCAGATACCAGCCATGTCCAGTTACGATTTTTCACCAATTTCGATCTTTTAAAACCTCATCAAACCTTATTAAAATCTCTACCAACATAACCAAACCTCCACTACATGTATATAGATTGTTTCTAACGTAAACGCATCATCAAATCCTTACGAAATTCATTCAAGAACCACCCAAATCTAAATATCATCAAAAACCCTAGATATGCATGTTCTTCATAAATTATCCTCATTAATCTAGATTAGATTTCGTAAAAATGATCATGAAAACACTGATTTATATTCCTCAACAGTTATTAATATCAACTACATGCAATCCTAACCAAACATTTATCAAAATCAATCTTTTTCTCCAAGAGATTGAATATAATTGTCATAAATCATGTAACCCTACACATGGGTATTACAACTTTGAATTTAATTGCAATAAACCACTTTCCTTATACATAGGTGATCTGATTTTGTGATGAAGATGATGATTTGATGTGCTTCTCTTCAAATCCCCACTCCTTAGAGGCTTAGGGTGCAAGAATCCTCCTCAAGCTTTTGGGAAAGGTTATTCTCTTCTCTCTAATGGCGTCTCTAAGATTTTTAAGTTATGAACCCCAATCCCCAATTGTAATTATTAGATATAGTTCTATAATTTTCGTAGGTCCTTTAACCTATATTTTTCAAATGACCAAATTACCCCCGTAAGGTGCCAGTTTGGTCCAAAGTTGACCCGTGACTCAATTGACATCCCCAGGTATACTATTATGAATAATTCGCCCCTTTCAGACTCATCCGTGACCCGTAAATTATCATTCGAGTCACCCAAAATATACTTCTCATTTCCCACCTCAACATAGTCTAACACGCAACTCTCGGTGAGATAACATATAATATGCACACTTCACTCGCTATGACGTATAATCTTAATTAATAAATTTTTACTATTCACACTTAGTAAATATCATATCAGAAATATTAATCAGTATCTATCTTTCGATTAATATCTAATAACTACAATTATTATTGAATCACATTAAATTACTCTACTCACGTAATTTAAATCAAATTCTATTTTCTATTTAATTAATCAAAAATAATTAAATTCTAAATACCCCAGAAATACGGGGGATTACATACTTCCCCCCTTACAAAGGAATTTTGTCCTCAAAATTAGGTTATACCTTCGTTGAATAACTATGGATATTTCTCTCGCATATCCTCCTCCCGCTCCCATGTCGACTCCTTAATATTGTGGTGACCCCACTGCACTCGAACTAATGGTACCACCTTGGATCGTAGTTCACGTACACTATGATCCAGAATAGCCACGAGTCTCTCCTCATACGAGATGTCTGGTTGTAAGTCGATTTCCTCAAATGGAACATTCCAGAAGGCTCTCTCACTCCTCTTGTATTTCTTTAGCAATGCCATAGGGAACACATCATGTATCCACTAAATATGCTCAGGGAGTCCCAATCTAAATGCTACCTGTCCCACTCTTTGAATAATTGGAAACAGTCCCACATATCTGAACGGTAACTTTTCCTTCTTCTCAAATCTCATAATCCCCTTTGTAGGAGACACCCGAACCAACACCTGGTCACCCACCTCTATCTCTATGTGTCTCCTATTGGCGTCAACATAACTCTTCTGCATATCATGAGCTTTTTGAATATGTCCTCAAATTAGCTCTATCTTGGTAGAAGTAACCTATATCATCTCCAAACCCAATAGCTTATTGTCCCCCACTTCTAACAAGAAGGCAGGCGAACGAAAAGGCCTCACATAAAGTTCCTCAAAAGGAGCCATACCGATAGTGAATTGGCAAGAGTTGTTATACACAAAATCTACCAATGGGAGGTATCGCTCCCATCCTCCCCCAAAATCTAGGATACACATCCTCAACATATCTTCAAGCATATGATTTACTCTCTCAGTCTGCCCATTTGTCTACGGGTGATATGTTGTACTCAATCGCAATTCTGTGCCTATGGCCTCCTGAATGCTCTGCCTGAAATGTGCCATAAATATCTTGTCTCTGTCAGACACAATATTAATAAGGACCCCGTTCATCTTAACAATACCTGAAATGAACAGCTGCGCATACAACATCGTATCAAAGTCATTACGAACCGGCAAGAAATGAGCTACCTTGGTCAGTCGATCCACTATCACCCAAATAGAACCGTGACCCCTATGTGATGTCGATAGTCCAGTAATGAAGTTCGTCGAAATTCTCTCCAACTTCCACACGAGAATCTATAGTGTTTGTAGCATCCTTGAGGGTCTTTGATAGTCAACTTTCACCAGGCAATGCCAGCACAGGTGCTGATGTTAGTCTATCTTTTAGCTCATCAAACGTTAACTGACTGTGGTCACTCAACACGAATGGTACTGCCTTTTATGTCAGGTTCGTCAAAGGACTTGCAATCTTCGATAACTCCTTGATGAATCGATGATAATAATCGACCAAACCTAAAAAGATACGAATCTCAGTCAGTGTTGTGGATTGTCCTTACTCCCTCACTACTGATACTTTACTTGGATTAATAGAAATGCCCCGGTGAGACACTATGTGGCCAAGACACTAAACCTCCTGAAGCCAAAATCCACACTTCTCGACTTTGGCATATAACTGATGGTCCCGTAATGTATGAAGCACCAGATGCAAGTGATCAGCATGCTCCTCCTCCGTGCAAGAGTAAACTAGAATATCGTCAATGAATACAGTCACAAACTAGTCCAAAAACTCCCTAAAAACCCGATTCACGAGGTCCATGAATATTGCGGGCGCATTAGTGAGCCTAAGCGGCATCACCCTGAACTCATATGACCTGTACCGTGACAAGAAAGCGGTTTTAGGTACATCCTCCTCTCGAGTGTGCAACTGATGGTAACCTGACCTCAAATTGATCTTAGAGAAGTACGCAACCCCTCTCAACTGATCAAACAAGTCATCAATCCTAGGTAATGAATACTTATTACGTATTGTAACCTTGTTCATCTCCCTATAGTCCAGAAACAAATGAAGAGAACCATCCCTTTTAATCATAAATAATACCGGTGCACCCTATCGAGATGTACTCCTCCGAATGAAACCTTATCCTAAGAGCTTTTGGATTTTCTCTTTCAGTTCCGCATCTCTGAAGGGGCCATGCGATACGGTGTTTTGAAAATCGGTCTCATCCCCGGTGTTAAATCAATAATAAACTAAATCTCCCTACTGGGTGGAAATCCTGGTATCTCCTAAAAGACATCCTCAAAATCCCTCACGAATGGGATTGAGTCCATGGAAACAACCACCTCCTGTGCGGTTTCCTCCTCAATAAAATATAAGTAAGTGCGCGACCCTCCCTCGAGAAGAGGCATCGCCACTAGGAACATCTCATGTCCCGGAATAGCAAACACGATAGTCCTCTCATAATAATCCACCATCACCCTATATCCCGCCAACCAATCCATCCCTAGGATGACATCATAACCCTCCATATCTAACACTAGAAGATCTATCGCTAGACTCAATCTCTCGATCATAATTTCCACACCCCTAGAGATAGAGTGTATAAGGGACCAACTACCCATTGGTGACTCCACACACATAAGATGAGTGTCGACTGTCTCTAAAAGTTCGACTGCCCGTGCAAATCTAGTGGCAATAAAAGAGTGTGTATCTCATGTGTCAAACAGAATACTACCCTCATTACCATGGATAGGAAACGTACCCGCGACTGCCGAAGATGATGGCTGGAAAGGCACGTCTCGGATGTTGTACACACATCCATATTGCATCTGACCAAGCTATTGATGTGGGGACTGTGCTGGTACTGGGATAACGGAGCCTGTTGCCCCTATTGGGCACCCTAACGCCGAGCAAAATTTTACTGGGGAAAGCTCTACTCTTGTGGCCCTGCTGACCACATGTAAAGAATTGACCCTGGGACTGTCTCTGTCCATGTCCTTACTGGCCTTGACGCAGACCCTGATGGCCTCCTCCCTGCTTCCCTTGGCCCTACGAAATATGCTGTTTCTGGGGACCCTGCTGGCCCTTCTTAAACCCCCCGCCATGTCGGTACTTTACAAATTTAAATCTCTTGGAAAAATTCCCCTGTTGGGAATCCTGCCCCTGCTGACCTTCTATCTGCTGCTGCTGGGGTGGTGACCCCTTACTAAAATCCCTCGGCCTTTCCCTACTGGTTGGGCTCACCTCTATTGCTCCCCTTAAAATATGAGGGGGTGATCCTGACAATGTAACGGTGCAGTATTGGCGATGTCAGTGAAAGTCTTCAACGTCGAATTACCAATTAAATGCAGCCTTATCTTCCAGGACAAACCATCCATGGACTTTGCCTTGTTCATCTCTTCGCTCCTCACCTCATCTGGAACAAAACTTGACAGGCGGGTAAACTCTTCCCTGTGCTCTGCTACCGAGCGATCACCCTGACATACTTCTCCAAACTTATTTCTCATCTCAGTCTCAACGGCAGGTGGGAAGTACTTGCGGTCAAACTGCACCCAGAAATAAGATATCCTCATCAAGTACCTCTCCTCGGTGGTAGTAACTGACTCCCACCACTGTAAAGTTGCCTCTAACAGACGGAAGATGGCAAGCATCTGCTTCTTCACATCAGTACACTCAAGCATGGATTGAATGTTCTTTTTCCAATCACAACCCTTAACTACATCAGTACTGCCGCGAAACTCGAGTGGGTGGCTCTTCTAAAAGGTCTCCCTAACTCGTTGCTAAGATGGTGTCCCTACTGGGGCCTGAACTTCTAGTGACACTTGAGTTGGTGCATGGGGCTGAGGAAAATGGGCTTCAATGGCCATCATTGCTGTCTTGACTACTTGAGCCACCATCACGTCCACCTGAGTAGTAGAGACTAACTCAGGTGGGAGTGGGGATGGTGGTATATGTGGCTCCTGCTGAGCCCCCCAACCTCATCCCGGGCCTTGGCCCTATCCGCTCTTTGTCTCCTCGGTGGTATCTGAAAATAGAACGAATTGTATAAGTACTCATTTCATACAAAATTCAATAGCAGAAGTACGACATCTCAAGCACGTAAAGTTAAAGAAACATTCCTAAAATAGGGCACTATAACAAATAAACGAATCTCAAAAAACGCAATAAGCCATACAGATCCTAAGGACACTAGGACCTAATGCTCTGATACCATCTGTGACACCCCGCCTAATTAAATCCCGGGTGATCATTTCTAAATCAAATTAGGTTTATCAGTTGGTTCATTCTTACCATCACTGTCGAAAACTTTTTAATTACTAACCACCTAGGTGAAAAATTAGACTAGTGCCAAATTTTAACTTTTTATTAAACATACAGTAACATGCGGAACAATGTATAAATCAAATACAAACATAAAATTCTAAATATATCAACTAAGGTAAACAATTTCTTCCAAATAAACCATCGGCCGAAAACCAACAAATATAAAAATCCCAACTAAAGAAAGTACGGTGGGACAACATGTCCATACTGAAACTGAAATCCTACACTAGATCAGAAATTATGAAAGAAGTGTCTAATAAATGTCCTGCAACATCGACATGTGTTTCATCTATGCAATCCCTGGAATGAATTCACTTTTGGCGTCCCTATGGCAGGACACATAAAAGGTTTTTAAAATATTTTACATAGTAAGAGTTAGAACTCAAAACGTTTTGAAAATATTTATCAAGTAAATTTATTAAAATAAAGATAAGTTATTGATCACACATGTTAGGCTTACGCGCACTCACTTGAGTCTCCTCACCTCTCATCTATAGTGCATGCCTAACGTTCCATACTTAGTCTAGTTAGATACAACTACCCAAGATATTTAGACTATAGTACTCGTCTGAACTCATCTACACGTCTAAGTTCCCGTACCGTCCATACAGTACTAAGTTTCTTTAACACTTTTCATTCTGTTAAAAAATTTCCAGTAACATTTCCAATATGTTAAAATCTGATTTGAATGTTAAGTCTGATCACTTAATCTTATTCATTAGATGCTCACTGTCTAATATTATACTATTCCAATTAAGCTTTCTCCAATTAAGTTACTATTTAGATGTATTCACATCATCTAATTATCTGCTACACCATCATAAGTATATTATTCATATAGTATATATTTCGCACACAATATAGACTATAAGGATAATTGGTCGGGTTGAATTATCATCTCCCATTATCCCAAATTATTTATCTTTTAGATGTCCTCACATCATATAATCATCTACCATTCTACCCAAAGTAGATTATTTATATAGTATATATTTCACACATAATATATACTATCAGGAGTATTGGCCTGGTCTAATCATCGACTCCAATTCTCCACTCATTTACATTGGCCCGATCTAATCATCGGCTACATATGTAAATGAAATAATAAAACATTGGTCCGGTCTAATCCTCAACTCCAATATCATATGGGCACTATAGGTATTCACCCAGCCTAAGTACAGAATTTATGGGCATTCATACAACCTAAAGATTTACGTTAGTACGTAGTATATTTCTCTCTAATACTCATCATACCATGCATTATTCAATTTCTCTCTTTATCACATTTTCTCGAGTATTCTTCCCACTCTAAGGTCCATGTTAACCCCCTTTTTATTTCAGTAGATAAGCCTAACATACTCTACTAGTATGTATCATGTAATGTTACTCTCTCTCCATAACTCATGACGCTCATTTTCCAATACACATCCTAATCGATTTATCCTGGTTAGTCCCTACTTTAAGTCTCACTCTAAAGGACCCTATCGGACTTAACGATATACCTACTGGTCTTTTCTATGTACCTAACTAGGTATAATATCATCCCTAAGGTTCCCTTCGGTCATTAGGAATCAAATAACCATCAACGCAAAAAAGAGACCAAATTCATCTTTTGTCGATCGATCGAAGGTTTTGGTCGATTAATCGATTAGTCCATCGATCGACATTCATAGGTAGATCGATCGATCAACCAGTTACCATCCATGTCCAGTTACGGTTTTTCATCAAGTTCCATCTTTCAAAACCTCATTAAACCTTATGAAAATCTCTACCAACATAAATAAACCTCCACTACATGTATAGAGACTATTTCCAACGTAAACACATCATCAAATCCTTACCAAATTCATTCAAGAACCACCCAAATCTAAATATCATCAAAACCCCTAAATATGCATGTTCTTCATAAATTATCCTCATTAATCCTGATTAGATTTCGTAACAATGATCATGAAAACACTAGTTTATATTCCTCTACATTTTTTAATATCAACTACATGCAATCCTCACCAAACAGGCATCAAAATAAATCTTTTTCTCCAAGAGATTAAATATAATTTTCATTAATCATGTAACCCTACACATGGGTATTATAACTTTGAATTTAATTGCAATAAACCATTTGCCTTATATAGAGGTGATCTGATTTCTTGATGAAGATGATGATTTGATGTGCTTCTCTTCAAATCCCCACTCCTTAGATGCTTAGGGTGCAAGAATCCTCCTTAAGCTTTTGGGAAAGGTTCTTCTCTTCTCTCTAATGTCCTCTCTAAGCTTTTTTAGCTATGAAACCTAATCCCCAATTGTTATTATCAGATATAGGACTCTAATTTTCGTAGGTCCTTTAACCTTTATTTTTAAAATGACCAAATTACCCATGTAGGGTTCCGATTTGGTTCAAAGTTGACCTGCGACTCAATTGACATCCCCAGGTATACTATTTTGACTAATTCGCCCCTTCCAGACTCATTTGTGACCTCTAAATTATCATTCGAGTCACCCATAATATATTTCTCATTTCCCACCTCAACGTAGTCTAACACGCGACTCTCAGTGAGATAACATATAATACGCCCACATCACTCGCTATGACGTGTAATCTTAATTATCAATTATTTACTATTCACACTCAGTAAATATCATATCAAAAATATTAATCAGTATCTATCTCTCGATTAATATTTAATAACTACAATTATTATTGAATCATATTAAATTACTCTTCTCACATAATTAAATTAAAACGTATTTTCTATTTAATTAGTCAAAATTAATTAAATTCTAAATATGTCAGAAATACGGGGTATTATAGTTATCAATTACCCTTAATTACCATTAAATCCTTAGTTAAGATTCTCCTCAACTTACCCGTACCGCCCATACAGTACGCTACCGAATAACCTTAATAATTAACATCTCTCTTCCATTTTTATTAAACCCACGTTACCATTTCATGTATTTTCAAGTCTTACCATTTAAGTTTCTCTCCTTTAGCTTTATTTTAGATATTCACTATCTATATTCCTACTATTCACACTTTAGCAAATTCATCATTAATTAGATGTACACTATCTAATCTCCCTACTATTTACTCTTTAGTAGATTAATCATTCTTTAGATACATATTATCTTGTCTCACTACTATCACACGTAAGTAGATAAATCCTTTCTTTAGATATACATTATCTAATCTCACTATGATTACATATAAGTAGTACAAAACATAATTCAAGTATACACCATCCAATCTTACTACTATCACACATGAGTAGATTATTTATACGATATATATTTCACTCATAATATATACTACAAGGATTATTGGTTCGGATAATCTTCGACCCCAAATATCCTATCATTTAAATTGGTCCGTATATCCCTTGACCCCAATTGTAAATGTTATACATATGTATATTGGTCCGAATTTTTCATCGACCCCAATATAATTTATTTTAGATTTGTTCCGGATAATCATCGACCCCAAATTCTAGCCATGTTCGATTTGGTCCGAATAATCATCGACCTCAAATTCAAACTTAAATGTATTTGTCTGAATAGTCATTGACCCCAATACTATTAAAATACTTTAGGTATTTACACAACCTAAGTACATAAGTTATAGGTATCCACACAACCTAATGATTCACATTGGTACGTAGTATATTTCTCTCTAATACGTACCGTACATATTACTTTAGGAATTACCTCACTATAGTATTTATTCGAGTATTCACACAACTCTAAGGGCCCTGGTCACCCCATCATTATTTTTCTGTAGTTATTCTCGTTGTCACTACTGGTCATAAACATAGGTTCACTCATCACTGCGTCACACTTCTCGAATTTTCATTCATTTATCAATTATGAATATTTTCTCAATTATCCAAATATTTATTCGTCTCACTTTACGTAAACCAAATATCCACTTTAATCCTAATGTCCATATTATAGAACAACAATCACAATGAATCAATCAAGGAAACCTTCAACAGAATAACAATTAGAAATAAAATTTCTTAAAATTTACCCCACGAATCTACCCAGATTTTAAAATGCAGTTTTAAGGCATTTCGGAGCCGTTTTGGAGAAAATGTATTAGAGAACAAAATGCAGAAAATGAGTTCTACAAGGCACCGTGGACAGAATAGCCATTTTTGAAACAAAATTGGTGCAAAACAGTTTCTAAAAAGACGATTTAATTTACCGAAATTTCATAAACTTCTTGTGTTCATCAATTAAATGCTAAGACATTCAAGATTCATGTTCTTCAACCAAGAACCCATCAAGATTCAATCTTAATCACCAAATATACTCTACTATCATTTTATCTTCACATAGGGATCATTTTCAATGAAAAGTTTACGAAAAAATATTAAAGATTCAATCCAAGAATCAAATTCTCCTTTAATAAACATAAAACTCTAGTTTTCTCATGTTCATCATCTTTATTAATCAAGAACTCAGATTTATCTCTTATTAATCAACCCAACCCCACTGGTTTTGTGTTACCAACATTAAGGAATATATCTACATGCATTCCTATTTTCATTCGTTTATTGATCCCACCCAAATACATATAAATTCTTTCGAAAACATGATAATTACACACTACTCTACAAAGAAATTGACATTTAAATACTTGCCTCTCAATATAAGGTCTGATTTTGTGGTTGTTGATGGTGTTGTAGTTTTCCCCTCGTTGAAATCTCGATTTCGTTACTTTCGGGGCAACAAACTGTGTAGTAATCTTTGGATTTCTTCTCCTCTTCCTATCCTCTTGGCTCTCCTCCATTATTATTGTGTTAACCCTAGTTCCTCTCTCAAATATCAGATATCCTTAGCATTTTCGAAGTTCTTTAAACCACAAACTCTCAAATGACCGAGAAGCCCCTATATTGTGCTGGATTGGCCTAAAATCGCATGGGACCCAATCTATACTGTGCTGGATTGTGACCTTAAAATCACCATCCGAGTGATTTTATGAAATCATCTTATTTTTACCTCAAATTACGGCACGTGTGAAATTTACCTAAATTGAATTAATTAAATCTAAATCATCCGAATTAACTAATTTCTCCAAATTAAATAAATTCCTAAATCAAAATTTTAATTAATTTCCATATTCTCCAAAATACGAGGTGTTACATCATGTTACCTCATTTTTGGAATGTGTTTTTTCATTTTGTCAAACCATTCTTTAAGTCTAACCCCAGAGCTCATTTCGCAAAGCTACATTGTCAATATAATAATATACCCAAGAAAGAAAAAACACGTTTGAATACAATCAACAACTCCTAAAAAAGAGATGAAATTTAATTGAAACTCAAACCACAATAGCCTCTCATGGGTGTTCATTACTATTCATCCTATAACATCTAACTGAGTTTATTCAATGGAAATTAACAAAAAACAATAATACATAGTGGGTGTATGGAAAACTGTATTAAAGTAGGAATAAATCAAGAAATTGAAAAAACATGATCGAAACAATTAAAGCAGTACCAAGAATCCTAGCAACCACAATATCAACTATCTGATTCCTTTAGTGATTCATCCCAACAAAAATCAACAGAATCAAATATGTATCGTTCATAATCCCCCCCCCCCCCCCCCCCCCATTTTCCCATAATGTAAACATATAAAAATTAAGCATTTAAACATTAAAAATTTAAGACTTAAAAGTTTACCTGGAGTGAACATTGAACATTTGGCATTTAAACAACGAATATTTATATTTAGGTTTGAACTATATTTTTTAGAAATTACAATAAACTAATATAACATATAACATTTAATCATTGAAATATTGAAATTGTTACCCATTAACCATTTAAACTTAGTAACTAACATTTGGCATTTATTTATTAAACTGAAAAAAAATTACATGCTTTGTTAAATTTATTTACATTTGAATATTTTAGAGAGAGGGGAAGGGAGGTAGTGGGTGGCTAGTGAAACAAAATAAGGAGACACAATTTGTTAAACTTATTTACATTTTCGTCCCTCGGCTTCTAAAGTAGCAGAAACTCGATGCCTTTCACTCAAAAAGATTACACATTGGCCCAGTTTTAGCTTATTTTTGCACATAACTCTGGAAAAAATCCTGAAAGCTCAAGCAGGGTGGCTGCCTACTCTCAGGAACATGTAGGTCCACCCTTGTTTGCAAGAATAGATAAGGAAAATGGTACAAGTTGTAAAGTCATGTGGGTGGCGGGGGGGTGGCAAAGTTTCCTAAAAGTACCAAGTGAGGAAAAAATAAAATCCTAGGGATAGGGTAGACATGATGAAATTTAAATCTCACTAACCACAGAAAAATATATTAGGCATTAGTAGTTAGGCATGAGTCTAAGATGAAGACCCATAATAACTTGAAATCACTAATATAGGTTCAAAAGTTATATACATAAATGCAACTTCTGACTCATACTCAAATTTATATGTTTTGTTCTCTATAGAATATGGATGCTCCTCGAATCCCTTATTCTTTATTAATATCTAGTGCTTCAAAATCAAAGGGATAAAATATCTCAAGATTCAATACTTTCTTAAGCATTACATTACACACCAAAAATACCAGTTTCTTGAAACAACTAATGGTAAACACATTGAAAATTTAACATATTAATATTAAAAATATTAACCATACCTAATTCTATCAACAGTAATATAAGGTATACAGTTTTGTAGTCCGTGCCTTCTAGAATCCACCCATTCAAAGGTATTTAAAATATAGACGTAATTTTGCTTATAACTACCAACCATTCATATTCTAAATTATAAACATGAGTATTTTTCACTAAGACAACCCACTACACAATACTATTTCCACACACAAACTAGGTTATTGTCCTAGCAAAACATAGTAAGATCAAATTTTTTACTCCACCCCAAAGTCGTGTACAAATAATATAAAATGGATCTACAATTGATGTTTTGATCACATAAATAACTCACTCAAATAATAAGATCAAAGTTAGCATATAAATAGTCCAAATTGATAACCTACACCATATATGCATACTGTTAAAAATGATTATGTTTATTTTAAGATGAATATAAGCACAACTTTTTCAAAAAATATAACCTTTTACGGAAATCGAGAGTGCATTGTTCATGTAATTATGCACAAATTTCATCAAGGGGATAGGGGGTATAATTCATGTTGATGTAAAAAACTAGACTTGATCTAATTTTATAATGACAGATAAAATAAGAATTTCCTAGAATCCATTCTACATTGTCCTTGACGAAAGGGATATAATGTATTTATAATGACCTAGAGGTCAGGGGTTGGAATTCCAAGGGATGTAATGCCTTTACATATTTAGGGATTTACATCCGTACATAATGAATGTGACCGTTGATTATGCTAACCACATGTGATAAGACATTTGAGGAAGTAAACGTTCATTGGTATTGATGGTTGGCATTCTTTGTGTTGGTCCACATTGTCAATGTTGGTCGGCATTCTTGTAGAGTTATTATCTACATATTAGAATTTTAGCTACATAAGAGGACAAGTGTTCACTTCTGATTGTTCTGCGTAAACGGATATTTTTTGGTATCAACAGAATCCCCCAATGTTCTATGGTTGATGCTTGCATGAACGTATGGAGCATTCGATTCTGGAATTATCTCGAAGTATTTCCATGATTCTTAGTCAGTAGACGACCTCTGATTGGGCATAAATATTGTATATTTATCCCCCTAATTTCGGTACTTTTGTGAGCCCGAGTGATGTAACATATATGGATTTGATTCACATTTATGTTACTAACCTTTGTTGGCGAGTATTTCGTGTTTCGTGCTTCTCTTATTGGTTTTATAGGTTAATTATGCAAGCAGTATAAAAGAGGAAGCAAGACAGTGCAAGAAAAGCTAAGAAGGCAAGATCAAGGGCAATTCGGTAATTATGCAGCCCGATCTGGAAGAAGAAGTCAACTGGGAAGTTGAAGAACTCGGAACAACGAGAATACTGGAAGAAACGGCACCCAAATTCGAGTTACGGTTGAAAAGTTATGCTCAGTTGAAGTTGAAGAAAAATCCAAGAAAAGAAGAGAAAAACCAGAAAAAAATCTAAGTGTTGAAGTCCAGGCCAGCTCAGATTCGCGAACCCCAACCTGAACCTGTTCGGGGGGGCGAACCAGTTCGCTGGTACACCCGAACATGTTCGCATGTACCTGACACGCGAATTTTTCCTTTTATGCTGATTTGTCCCAAAGACTCCTAATAGGTTTTAAACACTCCAAAATTGTGGGGAACGTAGGGATTAACCTAGGAGCAGCTATTAGGTTATTGGGAGAGAGTTTTTTATAGAAAAAAAGAGGGGAGGAAGTTCTAGGAACATCAAGGGAAAAAATTCCTTCAAGAATTCATTGTTTCGGGTTTGCTTTTCTAGTTTTAATTCAAAATTCTTGTTTCTTATTATTGTTCTTGCATGCTTAGTTTTTCATATTTGATTCAACTGATTGCCGCATTCATAATACGTATTTAGATGCTTCTAGTTAGTTTCATCATGAATTCCTACACATGCAACGTCATTATTTCATGCATTAGTCAAAGTATCATGTCCGGCTAGGTTTTTTTTAAGGTTGGGATACATGAACCCAACCTGATGTGTTAGTGCATGTGTATAACGTCGATCCGCTGAATTTGATGATTAATTTTGATCGTATCGTGTAATTTCATAAGAATTGTAGATCTTTATATCTCGTTTGCCTATGGGTACTCGTGATGATTTAGAGTACAATTTGAGTGTAATTACTGCGATACCGATTTACTCATCCTCAGATTAGGTATGACGCGGGCTTGAACCTCGTATACATAATGCTTGGGAGTACTAAATTCCGGGTTTGAATTAATTAGATAAATTTATGATCAACGTTATCACTGCATTACGCTAGGGTTGGGGGATTGTATTCCCATCCTGTTTTTCTCATCATTTAGTTAAAAAGTTCAATTCAATCCTTCATTCATAATCTAGGTAGTTTAGTTAGTTTCATTCTTCATCATACTTTCGTAATTGCATTTAGTTTAATCAATCCCAAAAGACCAAATCAAATTTTTTCTTTTCTTTTTAGAGTCAACGTTAGGATCCCTCTATCTTATCCCGTCGTCACAACTCCGTTGTCCTTTTTCCCTGAGGATCGATACCCGACTTGTCGGATTATTACTTGAACGACAGGCTTGCACTTGAGCCTATAGAGTACACACTTTAGAGACACATTCTGAGTCGTGTCAACCTCCCACATTTGTGAAATTTTATTGGTACTATTTAAACATTGTATTTTTTTAAATCATTTCAATTTTAACAAACCGCCAAAGGACAATGGGTATTTTACATCCTCTGTATTGTGAATCCATCTGAATGTCAAACGTTGGTCCATTAGTCATAACTTTTGTTATTTTTTAGACAAGCTATAAAAGGCGGGAGACTTTTTCCAAAATTTACCTTACCTCAAATCTTCGATACGTAGGAACTATTTTTTAGCGTTTGTGCGATCGTTTGTTGTCGTTCAACCTTTCCTTTCACAATTTTGTTGAATCCTTAATCTTCTGTAAGAATTATTTCTTTCTCTATTTTTTTCTTCATTTCCTTTCCTACTGAACTGCGGTTCACATAGTTGACAAGGATTCTCTAGAGGAATTTAGGGTAGAAAAGAAAATCCCATATTGGGTTGATTTAGAAATACTCCATGATCCTATAAACGTATATTCCGTGGATGAGGGTCATTGGATCCCAACCTTATCTATAGTTGAGTTTGGTTTCACATTTCCACCAAACTCTTTTCTTCTTCATTTTTGCTAATGTTTCGACATCGTTGCAGTAAGAGTAGCCCCCAACACCTGAAGGGTTATGAATGGGGTGAATATATTGAATAAAATTTATGGGACCCGTATTAGGATTCTCGAAATCATGTTCTACTATAAATTGGTTATTGAAGGAGATAACACTTACTGTTTAAAAATTAGATAGGGATTTAGTATTAAATCTTCCTGATTTTACTAAGGATTATTGGAGTCATTCTTTAATAGTTAAGAAGTGTCAACATGCCCCACTTGAAAATGGAGTGGCCTACCATGGTCGTAGATGCCCTCAATTAGGAATGGGCTAGGTTATTGATTCGTCCTGAATCATAGCACTTTATACCCTTTTGACTTATGCATTTTAGCCCCCTCGAGTACTTTAATGCCTATAATTATGCTCGTTAATTAGACAACCTCCGTTTTATATGCTAATATGTTATTTGAGGTATTATTGATTGTTTGTAGGTATTAAAGTGCTAAGTGTGGAGTTTGGATGCGTTTCGGTAGAGATTCGTCAAAGTTCGCACATTCAGGGGAAATTCGATAATTTCACACTTTGGAATTTTTGCCTGGAGTATTCATGAAAGTTGTACCTCTCGATTCAAGTTTTGCATGGCCCTAAATGGTGCTCGAATCGGAGTCCGAACGAACAAAACACAGACCTTTAATCGTGGAAGAAATATAAGATTTTATTTAATTATTTTATTTATGTACTAACAACTCGTTTAATTCCCTCCATGTCCTTTTCTCTTTCACTTTTGTAGCAAATATTAAATTCAAATGAATATTTTGGTGCCATGATCGGGTTAGGCTCAGGTTTTGGTTTTGTTCAAAATTGAGATCTTGGGTCTGAAATTGAGCATGGATTTTGATGAAATACGAGTTGTGGGTCTTTGCCCCCAATGAATTCTAGGGTTTTTGGTGTACTCACTTTGGTATTTTAATAGCTTTGGCCATTAATGGAGGTTGTGGATCTTGGTTTTTTTTGGGTGGGTTTTACAATACGCAACAATTTTTGGGTCTCGACATTTGGACTAAGGTGGAGATGTATTCGAATTTGGGACTCTGTTTTAGCCATATACCATAATCGAAGCAAGTCCCTTGGTCTTGATTTGTGGGTGCTGCTTCTGTATGAAAATGGAAGAAACTTGGGTGATTGCAGAAGTCATCGGCTGCTGCCATTGGTTGATCAGGTTTTGGAAATTATGCTTGCGACCATTCCAGTGGCCCCTTGCACTGTTCAAACGGTCGACCTCTTTGGGCCCCGATTGACCAGCCCCCTACTTTTGGGCCAAGATGCTGCTACCCACTTTCCTTTTCTTTTTCTTTTTATTTCGTTTTCTATTTTTCTTTTATCCCTTTTTATTTTATTTTTTATTTTTTCTTTATTTCCTTTTCCCCACTTAGTATAAATAATAACCTTAATTTATTTTTGTGGGAGAGGACATAATATCTAGTTCTCTCTCTCTCTCTCTCTCTCTCTCTCTCTCTCTCTCAGTTTAGGTTAAAAGGGTTAGAGTACTATTTTGGGGTTTTGTTATGGAGATCACCCTACTCCATTTTTCTTCTTTGTTTCTACCATTTTGATGTAAGTTCTTTCTACTATTTATTATCTTATCTCTTTGTTTCTTGCTTTGCCCTAGTTTTCCATGCTTTGGTATTTATTTCATGCCTAGTTTAATTTGTAGTGTTAATTTAATTAGTGTGCTTTAAGTAATTAGTTAACTTTATTGCATATTGTTTATCATGTCTAGTGGCTAGTTTAATCTAGGTTGTGTTGGATTGAACTCACATAGGGTTGAATGGTTGCTTTGCAATGGTGATGGTTTCTCACGAGTTTATTTAGAGTGGGTTGTCCTAGTTATTACGCCTAGGAGATTTAACGGGGTATATCATGTATGCCTCATACTTATGACCTTGCGTGTGTAATTTCTGGGTTATTTGTTGACACCAAAATCTTAGTAGGCTTTTATGCGAATTTAGGGGTGATACAACTCTTGATTTAATTAACTGTCGAAATGAGACGCAATCTTAATAACTCGTGAACCCATGTAACCATTTGTATCAATTAACTTAGTGTGAGAGATATCTGATGCAACCTATCTTTTTTATTCGCTTTGATAAAGTGGTTTAAAATACAATCGCCTAGTAGAATCTTTTCTCCTTTTTATCTTTTCATTCTTGTTAAAATACCTTTTACACTTTTTTTATAAGTATTAAATCAATAAAGTTCTAGAAACTTATCTCTGTTGATTTTCAATACCTAGACTTGGCCGCTATACTCCCTTAACAGAGTGTAGTAAATAGTTTAAGTTTTTGTATTAAGGCGGTGAACATAAAACAACGATCGGCGTTTGACAGGAGCTACTTTTCACACTTGATCAAAATGGCGCCGTTGTCGGGGACTTGATGTTTTAGAATTTATTTGATTTATTATTTCGTAGTATTTTCTTTCTATTTGTATTTTTTTCTAACATTTTTGTAGGACTTATACATTTGAGCGCCAAGAATCGCTTGAAAAACATAAAAATTATATGTGAAAAGTTAGATGCAAATACATGTGTACATGTTCATACTTACTAACTAAAATGGAGCAATGAACTATAACTGCATCTGAAAAACATAACAAAAAAAAAAATCGGTGTCAATAATTAAAGGAAGAAAAAACATAACACTACCAACAACTCAATACAAATTTATGTTAAACTATTACAAAATACATTGTGTATCCCCCAACCATAATCGAAGGTTTTGTGATATTACCTCTCATTAAAGATTCCAATCTATCTTTCTCTTTAAAACCTATTAAGATGACATTATAATTTACCCACCAATTCTCAAGCGTAACAACCATGCCGTATGCGGTATATATGTATTTTAGCACTATTGAGTTATCGAACACCCTCATATTCATACCATGTTAGATCTGTAAAAAGGAAAAAAAACATTTAGTAAAAGCATTCCATAGTTAATAATATGTGTTAACTATGTAAAATCAAAATGAGTATAAATAAAAAACCATTTAAGAAATAAAATTAAAACAACTAACTGATAATAAGACCAACACAACCCTATGCATAAAAGAATTAAGAAAAGACAAATCGAAACTCACATCGTCATTAGTGGGGAGAAAGGAATGAAGAGAAAACTTGCATATAACGGGAAAAAATAAAAGTAATGAGCAAATACAAATAAACCGAATACACAAAAAACCAAAAGCCAAACCATATGAGGCAGATCCATTCATTCACACTAACATTTACACAAATTGGCATCCAAAATTAGAACAATTTTAAACAAAATGCAAATCGAAACCAAAAGAAAACTTCATAGAATATTTTGCTTAAGAGAGAGAAATTACATGTTCGATAGTGAGATAAAAAAATTATCAGATCTGAAAAAAAGAAAAAACAATATTATATTTTCAAAAAATAAGGACAATATGAACTGTATGAACTTATGGTTCTGGAATGGAACCAAAAGATCAAACCCAAAATAACTTATTTGCATCTCTTAACTCTGATCGGGATTGAATTGATGGTTATGAAATGGATTTGAGTGATGATGGATTAAGAGAACAAAGATAACAATATGGAGAGAGAGAGAGAGAGAGAGAGAGAGAGAGAGAGAGAGAGAGTTTACTTTATCTCTACCAAAATCAAAGTGATTTGAGAGAAGTGGATTTAATTGTGAGAGAAATCGAGATGGGAGAGTGAGGTTACCGAGGTAGGGAGAAAGTAAATAGGAGAGAGGTGAGAATATGGATTTGGAAGGGATAATGAAATTGTCTAGTAAATCATAGCCGTTTATTTTTTCTAAAGAACTGGTCCCTTATTGTGCTTTTACATTTTTAGAATTCAAAACACATGCTATATATATATATGATATTACTTTTACTATAGAATTATTTTTAAGATAACTGCATGTATATATCATTTGTAACATGTTTTTTGTCCATTCTACATAGTTTAAATTTGAACCATCTTCAGTTTGTCTTTGAGACCCAGGTCATTGCAGCTTCGATTCAACAATAGTCCTTTTCTCCCTAGCGAATGTTTCACTTGTTGGTGTTCCTGTCCAAAACTTCTTGTTCAAACCTTTTCAACCTCCTCTCAACGAAGTTTCTTCCCTCTAGCAAAAAAGCATCGCAATTAGTAATTTTATGCTAATGAAGATCCTTTCAGTTCACATTGGAGTTCATAAAAAGCTTGATTTTTGGTCATATCTTTGTTCTCTATTGGTTGATCTTTGTGCAAACTTTAAAGGGGTTACCTAATAGCTCCTAGATTTCTCTTGAAAGTCTTAGGATATTTAGGTTAATTTTTAACACACATATACGTGAGGTTCTGATTTGTTAACTTGAATTTTGATGGAGAAAACCCCTTTTCCTAAAAGTACATCTTTGAGTTTTTCCTTCAAGATTATGTTCTTTGAGATTTCATCATCACTACATCTTCATGAATCCAAATCCTTTTTTAGTTTCATTATCTTCATCTCAATTCATTTCCAAATATCGATTTGAGTGAATTTTGTTCACTTAATATCTCAAGTCGTACTTTCTGAGTAAGAAATCCAAACGCATTAAGAAATTTCCAAAACTTTTAGGCATATCGCATCCTAGGAAGTGGTATTATAACATTTATGTCTTCTGTTAGTTAGAGTTTATTCATAAAAAATGTTTCATCTTCAATTCAAAACATGAAATTTCGTTTTAGGTTAAAAACTAAGAAATCATTTGCGAATCGAAACCAGTTGTGATTGTGAATCAACGTCCAATTGTTATCTGTCAAGACAATAAATAAATATATATATATATATATATATATATGTATAGAGAGAGAGAGAGAGAGAGAGAGAGAGAGTGTGTGTGTGTGTGTGTGAAAGGGCATTACTGGAAGTTATACAAAAGATTGTATAAGACATTGGTAGTTCATTTAATTTGTGATTCAATTGGGCCAAGATTTTTTCCATTGTAGTTTTTCCTCTTTATGCCTTGTCATTGTGTGATTGATTTATCTTTTTCACATTTAAATCGCTAGAACGCCATCCTGAACTATATAATGATAAAATGATGTTGAGAATCTTACATTAGAAAGACTCTTGAAGGGATATAAATAGGACACACACTAAACCCTAACCTAATGTACGATAAATTTTAAATACTTAAATACCCTTATCTATCGGAGATACAACAAAGACATAAAACATAATAATAAATATCAACACCATATTTTGCTGTTGAAAATAGTAACTTGAACACAAGTCTTCGATCGACATCAAAATTCTTCAATTAGGCTTGAAATATGTGGGTCCCAAAGTAAAACCCTAACCTGTTAACCCAAACGTGGGATACATCACTCCTCCTCATAATTAGACTAATCGGCTTGCCATAAAAACATCAGCGTGAGGGAAGACGACCAATAACAACAACACAATGCGTCGAAAAAACATCGACAACACCAAAAGAAGAGGAAAGGGGCCTTTGGAGAATCGCACCATAAATCAAACCAATAAGGAAGCCAGTCTCAGTTGACAGTAACAAGGGGAAGAAACTTAGTCCAAAAAATAAAGCACTGGAGCATTAGGAAATGAGAAAACTTTAGTGTGAGGGAATTATTAGGAAAATTTAGCGACAGAAACCACAAAACATCCTTACGATAATAGGATGCAACATATGTGAAGATATTACCATGAAAAGGGATGAAATAAATATAAAAATCAATAAACAACCCATGATCTGCTGAAGCAAAGGCTATCCAAACAAGGAGATAGATCGACTTAATTAACACTATGCCACCAAATAACTCAAATTGAACCACTAAACAAAATTTGATCTTGATGCAAAAAAAGGACCAATCTAGCCAACACAATGCCATCAAACAACTCAAACCAAACAAATCATGAATCAAGTGAATGATAGGATTCCTCAAAATTGAACCATAAACTAAGTGACATAATGTATTCCTAAAAATCGGACCAAAAACCAAGTACACCCATCACAAGTATTATCATGCCCCAAAAGCGGGAAGATATCAACCAAATCAATCAATTATGATTGTCCAACAGAGGCACAAAGCCCCATATGGGTTTCATAATCAACACCATCACCTTTATTTCATAAATGGCAATAGACCTCGGGGAATGATGTGTTAAGGCAATTGAAGGGTTTGGGGGAAAATAGGGTCTAAAATTAAAATTTAGAAAATTTCTTGGTTGAAAATTAATTCTCAGAAGTTTTGAGTGTTGATTTATGAATTTTTAAAATTTTACGGGCTTAAACTTAAATTTTATTGGTTGGGAGGGTTCCAAATAATTTTTAAATCTATCAAAGGCAGAAGTGGGAATTTCAAAAAAATATAGGGGTTGATTTGAAATAATAACTTTGTTTAAATTAAAGTGATTCACATATTTTCCACTAATTTTCGGTAATGAGTGAATGAATCAACTTTTATAAATGTAAAGTGGTCCACATCTTGCTGTATTATTGCTACAGGAATATACATTAAACAAAGATAGAGTGGGCTAAAGGTAGATAATGGCAGCTCTACTTTGGCAATTCTCTTTGCACCAGTGGTAGAAAAAATGGTGTAAATAAGGACAAAGGTGCCAACAATCTCAGCACCAAGGCATAGACCCTTGGTGTAGCCATGGTTCAGAATGTTGGAACTACCACCCAATGTCTCATACCTGTGGTTCCCCTAGAAACCCTTCACCAGACCAGCACCATAGATGGCACACTTGTTTGCCTCCCTAGACACACATATCATAGTCAAAAGAGTGATGTACAAGAACATGAGTCCAAAATTTAGGCCCAAATAGTCCAATCTCAAAAGCTCATCACCCTTTGAAGGAGTTCAGCTAGTATCCATCTTAACTATTTGTCGAACGTGAGACAAAAGATGCTAGATACTAGAAACAATCTACAGATAAAAGAGATCCCCACCGGAACTCTTATATTGATGTATTAGTAACAACATGCATTAATGGGTATTCTTCAAGATCTAGAGCACAAAAAATGAGGAGAAACACAAATAAAACTCTTTAACCTATACGAAGGACAAAAAATGTCCGCCGAAGAAGGTGGAATTAAAAATCCCTAGGTTTAAACCTTTGGCTCTGATACTAATTAGAAAATCAGAATGAACTATGTATTGATAAATTAATGTTGAGAATCTTACATTACAAACACTCTTAAAGTGATATAAATAGAGTAGACACTAGACCCTAACCTAACATAACAAACACTAAAAATATTTAAATTCCATCACCTATTGGAGATATGACAATGGCATAAAACATAACAATAAATATAAAAGAAATATTCCATCAAGATTTATCACTTAACTTAAAAGATAAATTTGGTGTAATATCTTTGATAAATCTTTGATCACATAGACATAGGTTGTGTATGTAAAATACCCTAAAAAGAACAAAAATAAAAACTTTACTCTTTATGATCGGAATAAATTTTAGTTTGGGTCTCCTTACTCCATAAGTAATTTCAAGTGTATTTTGGTTGTGTATTTAAGTCTCCATAACATGCAACACTACCACGAATCACGTGAGTGCTATTTGGACTCTTGACATGAGTTATATTATGCTAGTAATTAATACATGCTCGTGTAAGTAATATAATTTTCCCATAAAATCGGACATGGAACCTGGAGGAGTGGATTTTACTAATGCTTCATGAGTTTGTTTTTAGGAGGACAATGAAACTTTTACTGACTTGGTATTTCGGTGTTGTGAATTAATATATAATTTATAATATTTAAGCTTACACAATTATGACGATTAAAGTGACTAAACACCTAAGCTAGACTTCATATATAAATACGAGGAAAAAATTATCAAGTAAATTTAAAGGCTATATTTGGACTCTAAATTCATCTTGTGGGATATTATAAGGAATAATAATATGGGTACCAAAACCTCCCCCAAAATTGACGTGGATTCCATTTATTCTCTTACTTACCTATTAAATCTTGCCTTGTGGTATGGGTCCCGTCAAGGTAAAAAGAATTATTATTTTAGGGACAGATTTTGAGGGATTTATTTGGAACTCATATCAGGACTCTATTATATAAGTGTTGCGTTAAAATTATTCCCAATGTGATTATCATTATAGGAACATAGTACTGATTATTAGAATAACTAAAGGAGATACTGTTAGAATTATTTTATATAATTCTCCATTATGTCTTCCATAATTATATCAATTCAAAGAGTCACTTTGGTTAATGAAAGGGTACTCTAAATACCAAGAGTCAAAAGGACTCTTGGGCATCTACCTTAATGGACGGTTGATATTAAGTGACTGTTGGAGATTTAGGTTGTCCCTGCCTATAAATAAGTGACTCATTTCCATCATTCAGACACTTTAAAAATGACAACATAATGAATTTATAGGAAAGGGAGAAAAATCAAAATTCTCAAGGAGAGTAAATTTCGAAATAGTGTTTGGGCCATACTGAGAGATCAAACCGTTGGAATGCGTTGAAATTGGAGTATGCTCTTGCTACATACAAGATGAAGTTGTGTTCCAAAATTCAACCCAATCAAAAATCGTCAAGGTTAACTGCTCTGTCAATATTTCTAGTTGTGACAATAATGGAGGTATGTTATTTTAACACCATTTATGTTTCACATAACTTTTAAATGTGATAATCATGAAGATCCAAGATCCTTTTATTAAGAATATTTGTATGTGAAAATTTAATCAAATTAATGTATTATTGATTAATGTTATGGTGTTCTTAAAAATGATTTTACATGTCGTATGAGAGACAAAGTTTAAGATCTCATGATTTTCCTTTATTAGTGTTTGCCTATAATGGAGTCAACATTAAAACAATTTTTGTGTGTACCTGGGAATTTATTTTTGTGACAATTTTTTTTATCCCCTAT
This sequence comes from Sambucus nigra, assembly GCA_949130495.1. Taxonomy (NCBI): domain Eukaryota; kingdom Viridiplantae; phylum Streptophyta; class Magnoliopsida; order Dipsacales; family Adoxaceae; genus Sambucus; species Sambucus nigra. The sequence goes on along the minus strand of OX422219.1, from coordinate 314,734,940 downwards.
ACTCAATAGTCGAATTGTGAAATGTCAAAACTTGATCGGAATTTTTAGAAACTCCTACGGTCGAATGGAAACGTCGAAATAAACAAAACCAAGTGTATACAATGGGCCCTGCCCTAGTTTTGCGTTTTGACATTGTTTAGACCCCTAAAAATGTGTTTTTTCCATTTTTGGTAATAATGTCAATGCTAATAACTCTCGATTAAAAATTGCTGTTGCGATTTTGCGAATTGGAGAATGATCATGGAGTAATTCTTTACATCCCTCTGGTGCTAACTCAAATGTTCTATTTTTGGCAAAAATTATGATTTTTCCTAATATTATGTATTTTTCCATCACGTGGTTGTTTTCTTTGTTCATTATTTTTATAATATTCATGTTATGTATTATTTGTATGACCAATAGGTTCAATATAAATTTTGAATATTCGATGTATGATTATGTGTTTGACAATAACATTTCAGTAAATTAGATTATTGTGCATAATCTATATTTGGTAGCTCAAATGTCCGAATTGATGTTTCGACACTAATATTTATATGATGTTAAATGGAAAAGACATTAAAGTGTCTTAATCTATAGTTGTAAATATTTGATTATTGTGTATGGATCTATTTTTGAAACCTTAATTATACATTAATTTTTTAGTATACTATATTTGGGGGCATTAATTTTACTTAAATAATGTTTATGACAATATCTCATTCCAGAAAATTGATTTTGATTTCCGCAATTTATTTTGAGATTTTGGAGTAACTATCTACATGTCTACAGTGTTAACTAATTTTTTTTTACAAAAGTTACAATTTTGTTAAATATTATGCGTGTGTTTTCACGGTGGGAATTGTTTTATTTATTAATGAACTTATGTTTGTGTTGGATTAGAAAACAAACACATGTTATGATCATTTTGTGAATATTGAATGTATGAATATATTTTTGAGATTAATATTCTTATTTTCTGTGCATTTAAATGCTAAACACAAGTCAACATATTTCATATGGTAGGATATTAGACTTGTGTTATTGTTAATATTCATATTTTGATGAATCTCGTGTCAAACACGGGCTAACGATTCATATTATTAAATATTATGTTATTATTAATATTTATATTTTGATGAGTCTCGTGCAAAACACATGCCAACGATTCATATTATTGAATATTATATTTTTTTATTGATATTCATACTTTTTATGAGTCTCGTGCCAAACACATGCCAACGATTCAATTATTGAATATTATGTTTTTATTAATATTAATATTTTTTATGAGTCTCGTGCAAAACACATGCCAACGATTCATATTATTGAATATTATATTTTTATTGATATTCATATTTTTGATGAGTCTCGTGCCAAACATAGGCCAACGATTCATATTATTAAATATTATGTTATTATTAATATTCGTATTTAATGAGTCTCATGCCAAACACATGTCAATGATTCATATTATTGAATATTATGATATTCGTATTTTAATGAGTCTTGTTCCAAACACAGGCCAATGATTCGTTCAATATTATGATAGTCGTATTTTAATGAGTCTCGTGCCAAACGCAGGCCAACGATTCATATGGTTGAATATCATAATTATTGTTTATTCTCATACTAGTACTCCCGTTAGGTTGAATTAAATGCCAAACACAGGCTACAATTCATATGTGCGGATACCAGATTTATGATTTCGGTGCATGCATGCATTTTTGAATGCATGATTTGTAATTTTGAGACTCATAAGTACCTATTCATTCAGTCTAATCAAAGGCCAAATACGGGCCGAGGTTAAATGTGAAGATATTATACTTATAGTCATTTCAGATTATCCTAATGTTTGTTATAAAGTTAGATTGCAGCGCAACACATGCTGGAATTTGAATCAAACAAACATTGAAATTTTTGTAAATATTAAATAATTGACATCAATGTTATGTAGTCATATTTACAGATGTCACTAGTTTGGTAGTTCTGATTATAACCATATTGTGCATTAGTATGACCATGAATGATTTGGGTAAATATTACTGATTTTTACTCATACATAAGTGATAAAACGAAAGTAAATGATTCAAGTTTTTCATTTACTATTATTCGTGTAAAATCTCATGTGAACTCCTTGTCATATTTGATTTTCACATTATGTATAATTTTTTTGTGAATTTCAAATTATGACATAGACAATTATTTAATTTATTCATGTATTACAGGTATTTTACACATGTATGCTTATCTCTAATATTTATATAATGTAAGGATTGGTGTTTGTTAAACTACCCCATTCCATAATAGATAAATATTAGATTAATGCGTTGATATCATGCATATTTTGGATTGCCTATGGGTCCATGTATCATATTGAATGCTAAGATTTATGATGTTGCATACATATTATTGTTTATTCAATTATTGTGATTCGATAGCCTACAAGTCCAATTACAATTGTTGAGCTAAAACTAAGTGGTGATATATATTTTAAGAAGGCAGTAATGGTCATCAAATGCAGATATCATTATTTCTTTCATCATGATATCTCCAATTCAGTTTATAAAGCCCAAACATGAATAATTAAGTTCATTGCTCATGCAATATTCAATGAACATAAGTGTAAATTTTATTAACTTTTGTATGTAAGTCTTTACTTAATGTAATATTCATATTTTGAAATATTTGGTAGTCACCACAGTGACCCAACTATAATAAAAATGAATATTAAGGGTAAATATGATAGCAGTAGTAACCTCTGATGCTTATAACAGTGGAGTATATTGAGTTTAATCATAAGCCAATTATTCCTTATAGGGAATTTATTTGGACTGATTGAATCAACTATATATATCATATATATTATTCAAGTATATATCATGCATGTATAGTACTCCAGTATCTACAAGCATCATATAATTGATAATCAATGGTTACAAATGTGAAAAATAAAATGCACATTAGGTATTACCGAGATATTAACGTATGTGTTGTCAAATCAAAGCATTGATGCAGTGATCAATTTATCTAATATCTTTATCAAATTATGATCTGATTTTGTTTCTCTCGATTATTATATTAGAGTTTTTTAGCCCTCTATTGATAATAAATATTGTGTGGAAAACTCTATACCTCTGTTGCTTTTGATATGATTGAAGAAGACCACTGTGTATATCTTAAACGATCTAAGAAAAGTGTTTTTATCCTTTCATTGTATGTTGACAACATCTTGTTAGTTGGGAATGACCTAGACTCCATAGTCTCCACTAAAGAGTGATTGCCCTCAACATTTGAGATGAAGGACATGGGTGAAGGAAATTTTGTGCTAGGAGTTAAGATCGTAAGGGATCGATCTAAGAAGCTTCTTTGTTTGTCTATGGAGACTTACATAAAGAAGATTCTGGAAAGGTTTCGCATGTATAACTCCAAACCCATAGACACCCCAATGGAGAAAGGGTGTACATTAAGTCTAGAAGATTGTCCAAGAACTAATGAAGAAAAGAATCAAATGTCCAAAGTAACCTATGCAGCAGTAATAGGGAGTCTGATGTACGCTATATTGTGTAAGTGTCCAGACATCTATTATGCAGTTGGTATAGTTAGCCGCTATCAGAGTAAGCCTGACCACACTCACTAGAGAGCAGTGAAGAGAGTTTTTCGATACCTACCTGGGACTGTTGATCTTGTCCTATGTTACCATGGAGGGGACTTAAGACTTAGAGGCTACAACGAGGCTAATTGGGCTAGTGATAGAGATGGAAGGAAATCCACTTTAGGATATGCGTTTATTCTCGGGGGTGGAGCTGTCACATAGTGCAGTAAAAAGAAAATGTGTATTACTTTATCCACAATGGAATCGGAATACGTGGCATGCTCAGTAGCCGTTTAGGAAGCTGTTTGGCTGAGGAGATTCTTCCAAAGGCTAGGCATTTCAGATCATACAGCAGACGTTGTTCTTTTCTATTGTGATAGCATGTCAAACCTATCTTATGCGAAGGATCCAAAGTATCATGGGAAAGCACATTGGCATTCCTTATCATTACATTAGAGATATGGTTGCGCAAGGGGAGGTTGTCCTTAAACATATCTCCCTGGGTTATATGGTGGCTGATCAATTAACCAATCCCATTGCTCGAGATGTTTTCCTTTCTCATGTTAGGAGCATGGGGCTTCATAGGATTTGATTTGTTTGGCACCTTATTGTTCATTGACATTATTATTATTATTATTATTTATTTGATATAGCATTCATTTTTTATTTGTTAATTAAATGAATTGTTATCATTATGTACACATCTTATAGATATGTCAGTGGGCTTGAATCGACTCTCTCACACGGGTGATTCACCTTGGCGCTTAAATAGCGAGCAAGATGAGACATTTATGGCTGTGGCGCTTTGACAGTGATTTAAGACATTTATATTTTTTGCGCCTAAAAGGCGAGCAAGATATATACCATTATGTACATTTTTCTATATGTCACCATATTTGGTGTAACACCCCGCCTAATTAAATACCGGGTGGCCAGTCCCATACCAAATTAAAACAGAATATACAGTTGGCTCATTCTTAGCATCACTTTCGAAAACATTTACAACTCACCCAATACTCAATTAAGCTGGTGTTAAAAACTTTCCAAATTTTAACTTAACAAAATCCATTTCCAGTTTAAGAATAACACAACACATTTTATTCTACAACACTGATAACCAAATAGATAACATAAAAGAATTTAAAAGCATTTGGAATAAACATTCCCACATAATATTAATCCATTAAAGAAATCCCAACAATGTTAAATGTATTAAAAGACACGAATACAATAGTATTTGACCCCGATAGAAAAGAGATAATTGAATCCTTTGGGCGACATGCCCTGACTAAGAATACTGTGAATCAAAAAGATGATAGGCGTTTAAGCAAAACTCCATAGATCCATAGCCTGTCATAATCCGCTAAGGTTGGCGTCCCTGTTGCTGGACACCTAATATAGAAGATACAATAGAAAAGAAAATATGCAAGGAAACGGGTCAGAGCCCAATTGTGTAAATGATTTTTAAAACAACAAGTATTTAACAAGTGCAATAAAGCATTTATTATGTACATGTTAGATACAACTCTCACTTGATATTCTCACCTCTCAACTAGAGTGCACACTTAACGTTTCCTATTAACCTCCTAGTTAATGATTCCTCTTTAACAATTCCATAATATAATTTCATTCCCATACCATAACCCCGTATGTCCCATACCATACGTTATATAATCATTCTTATACATTTTTCATTTATATGAATTGTTGCTCATTAACATTAATCATTTCTCATTAATATGAATTAAGCTTTTAAATTCTATAAGAATAAACATTCATTAACCTAATTCCATTCCTTTATCAATTCGCCTTTATCTACAATTATCACATAGTAGATGACTTAACCACAATATAACCATTCAATCATTTAATCCATTATATATATATATATATATATATATATATATATATTCATATATAATACGGCACCCCGAGTCACAGCTGCGGTGCAATGCATTACTCTGTTATCATGTCCCAATATCGCTGGTCGCCGAAAAGGGGACAAAAGGTTCGGTGAGGATACCTCGAACCATTAACAACAACACAATCATTGGAGGCGAACATACTTCTCATACCCATGGGTCATGCACATACCTACGTACCCATAGTCAGCGGACTTATCAACTCCCCGATAAGTTTTTCATAGACCTATGTTCTCGAGCGACAAATCAAAGATCCCATGGATTCATCGGGATATCATAGCCCTCACGCGCAAACCTCCCACCGATAGAAAGTAAGCTAGGTATGGCATACACATAAATCATCAATCAATCAAATAGGCATTATCATACCTATAATATAATATCAATAAGGTAATATCACTACCCTAAGATAATTCTCATATGTAGAATTATATCTCTTTTAAATTCCACGTATTAAAATATCATATCTTTACTTCATAATTTAATTATCCTCGCATCCTATAACATCTCTCCACTCTCGACGTCGTTAAGGTTCATGCGCGGAGCGTCTCGCAAAGCGAAATCCAAAAAAGGAACCCCTCCAATACACTACTACTTAACTTTGTCGATCGAGGAGGTCCGTCAAATTTAAATACGTGATTGGGATAACCTCATACCCTCTTTCAACCAAATGTGTTCTAAACTCCCATCTCTATCTAGGAGTCATACTGCTAAGCGCTCGTATTACACTTAGTCCTTGCACAATCAATAATGAGCTTAAACTCAGTCCTTGATGTTCATATTGTAATCCTAAGGCTACCCAGGTGTTACATTCAATCACCACTAGTGGACCTATCCTAAATCCTCAAGCAAACCAATTATAATCCAACAAATGAATCTAACAACCGAAATTTCTTTAATTTAATTATCATCATTCTAATCAATTTAAATCCCAATCAAATTAATTCAAATCTTATCAAGGGTCTACTGATATTTTCTAAGTCCCATAATATCCAATTAATAATCACCAAAGATCCACAAAAATTTTGGGATAAGAACCAACATTAAAAAGAAACAACATCATGAATTCTCATAATTTAAATACTCAGAAAAATAAGATCCAAAAATTATTCGAATCATCAATCCGACTTCAGATTTGGATTCTACACGAAAAATTGAGTCAGGTATGTGTTTTGAGTTTTTCTTAAATCTCATCCAAATGCACTCGAAAAGGAGATCTAAACATTCCAAATTGGCTCTTCTCATTCCACTCGTTTTTGCCTCTTTTTCCAGAAAATTATCAACATATTATCTTCAAGAACACAAAATGATTTTCATAATTTCTTCCACAGATTGATGAATATTTCTTGGATTACTAACTACCTACAACATGAGTTTATTTCCTATATATTTCATACTTCCAGAAATCCATTACTACTCCATTTTTATCTTCCAAACATGAAAAATCATCTCTTTTCATAATTATTCTAACATGGACAATATACGAACTTAAGTTGCAAATATCAAACACTTGCCTTTAATGAAGATCTGATCCTTTGGGGTTGAATAACATAGGTGATAATGGTGGTGGTGACCTTTGACCTTTGGTTCTCCTCCGTTCCAAGCAAGCTTTTCCCATCCCAAGAAACCTTTCACTCTCACTAGGAAGATGACTTCTCTATATTGTGTAGAAGAGATGAATTAACCCACATTCAACTAATCTCCAAATACTTATAATAAGACAAAACCCGAAATCACTATTCACCCCCTTGTAAAAATAACCAAAATGCCCTTTTGGGTTGTCTTTTCATTTCCAAATGACCCGAGACCCAATATCAACATCCAAATAGACTTTTCTGACTATCTCAACCCTTCCGGACGCAATGACGCAGTCAAAATAACTATAAGGATGATATAAAAATAAGTTCCATTTTTAATTTAACAAATTAGTCCCGGCACGTCCCATACCGCGTCTGACTAAAAATCCAATTTATCGAGAAATTATATCATAGCGTCATATCAATGACATCACATTCAGATATTACCTAAATATCTTTAAGTAATATTCAGAATCATCCATCTTAATATCCATAATTCAGGTAAAACCCAAATGAATTAATTAATAATAAAATCCAACTAATCCATTAAATTAAAATATAACCCATTTTAAAAGTCATAAAAATTACGGGGTATTACATTCTTTCCCCCTTATAACAGAATTTCGTCCCAAAATTCAGGAATATAAATCATACCGGTAAGGTCAACTCTGAGTATAAATCTCACATTGTAAGAAATCGAAGTAGTACCGCCCATACATTACATTAACGAAAATCCCCATTGATGTTATACGCCCAACCTCACCATATAGTTTCAACTGAATCGAATTTAAACTTTACCCAATCTTCTCTATACCGTCCTCGTGAATAATTTTGGGAAAAATGAGCCTCACATATTGAACAAATAAATCCTGAAGTTCTAACTACTTACTGTTTTTTACAATTATGAAAACTACTACAATCCAATCATCCAGGGCGCCCATACACCCTATCGTACCACTTTCATTATAATATTTATTGCAAAGGTTATAAACTCATATCCCAAAGACCTAACTTATTTCGACTCCAAACGGTTGTTAGTTTCATGCGTGGGGTGTCTCGCAAGCGAAATCCAAATAAGGAACCACCCCGATACACTACTTCCTAAAGTAGTCGGTCATCGAAACTCCTAAGGTCCTTAGTCAATAGTATATACAAATTTGGTTTATCGAAAAAAAAAATCAGGTTTATCGATTTAAACAAAAATTTTTAGGTTTTATTGATTTCAAATAGAGGCTACTCATCTACTCTTCTCTAGAAGACAAAATGTTGGTTAATAGTAGTACATACGCTCTCGTATACCACAAGTCAATGCATGCCGATAGTCACATCATGCTCGGACATGCCAAAGTAAGTAATCCCATGACAAAAATCAAACCCACGTGATAACATGTAATATATAGGTGTCCCACACCCCTCAGTGAGTCTACGTAAATAACGATGCTATAGGCTAAGTTTAGCAACCCTTTTAGCCCCCACAATATTAATCGCTACTAAAATCAATACGCCTCATAATTCCATAGATAGGAAACATACCCTCATTTGGGGGTGGTGGTTATTGAATCCCACTATTATAACTTTGCTCCCATAAGTCAAGAAAAAATTTTACCCCAAATTTTCAGTTCTAGTTAACCACACTCCACTATATGCCCAAGCCTTTGAATATATTGTCTTCGTTAGGTAACACACACAATTCCTGCATTTCAAGAACTTCTACTGATGACTCTCTTCAATTTTTCCATAATAGGGGTGACCTCGACTACGGTCATCATACTCGAACATACTTCATAAACTCCTAAGTACGATCTCAGTTATCCGTCCAATGGCCCTCACCTGCCATACTTCTCGTACGAACCCGTTCGAACGCAAATAATATTCACCAATATCTACGTTATAGTAGGAGAACGAAATCCCACCAAGGAAATCAACAATCCTAAACATAGGGCTCTACATCAAAGAACGCAAAGCTGAAAACACAGTAAGCCGTACAGACCCTAAAGGACACTAGAACCTGATGCTCTGATACCACCTGTAACACCCCGCCTAATTAAATACCGGGTGGCCAGTCCCATACAAAATTAAAACAGAATATACTGTTGGCTCATTCCTAGCATCACTGTCGAAAACATTTACAACTCACCCAATACTCAACTAAGCTGGTATTAAAAATTTTCCAAATTTTAACTTAACAAAATCCATTTCCAATTTAAGAATAACACAACACATTTTATTCTACAACACTGATAACCAAATAGATAACATAAAAGAATTTAAAAGCATTTGGAATAAACATTCCCACATAATATTAATCCATTACAGTAATCCCAACAATGTCAAATGTATTAAAAGACACGAATACAATAGTATTTGACCCCGATAGAAAAGAGATAACTGAATCCTTTGGGCGACATGCCCTGACTAAGAATACTGTGAATCAAAAAGATGATAGGCGTTTAAGCAAAACTCCATAGATCCCTAGCCTGTCATAATCCGCTAAGGTTGACGTCCCTCTTGCTGGACACCTGATATAAAAGATACAATAGAAAAGAAAATATGCAAGGAAACGGGTCAGAGCCCGATTGTGTAAATAATTTTTAAAACAGCAAGTATTTAACAAGTGCAATAAAGCATTTATTATGTACATGTTAGATCCAACTCTCACTTGCTATTCTCACCTCTCAACTAGAGTGCACACTTAACGTTTCCTATTAACCTCCTAGTTAATGATTCCTCTTTAACAATTCCATAATATAATTCCATTCCCATATCATAACCCCGTATGTCCCATACCATACGTTATATAATCATTCTTATACATTTTTCATTTATATGAATCGTTGCTCATTAACATGAATCATTTCTCATTAATATGAATTAAGCTTTTCAATTCTATAGGAATAAACATTCATTAACTTAATTCCATTCTTTTCTCAATTTGCCTTTATCAACAATTATCACACAGTAGATGACTTAACCACAATATAATCATTCAATCCATTATATATATATAGATATATATTCATATATAATACGGCACCCCGAGTCACAGCTGCGGTGCAATGCATTACTCTGCTATCATGTCCCAATATCGCTGGTCGCTGAAAAGGGGACAAAAGTTTCGGTGAGGATACCTCGAACCATTAACAACAACACAATCATTGGAGGCGAACATACTTCTCATACCCATGGGTCATGCACATACCTACGTACCCATAGTCAGAGGACTTATCAACTCCCCGATAAGTCTTTCATAAACCTATGTTCTCGAGCGAAAAATCAAAGATCCCATGGATTCATTAGGATATGACAGCCCTCACGCGCAAACCTCCCACCGATAGCAAGTAAGCTAGGTATGTCATACACATAAATCATCAATCAATCAAATAGGCATTATCATACCTATAATATAATATCAATAAGGTAATATCACTACCCTAAGATAATTCTCAAATGTAGAATTATATCTCTTTTAAATTCCACGTATTAAAATATCATATCTTTACTTCATAATTTAATTATCCTCGCATCCTATAACATCTCTCCACTCTCGACGTCGTTAAGGTTCATGCGCGGAGCGTCTCGCAAAGCGAAATCCAAAAAAGGAACCCCTCCAATACACTACTACTTAACTTTGTCGATCGAGGAGGTCCATCAAATTTAAATACGTGATTGGGATAACCTTATACCCTCTTTCAACCAAATGTGTTCTAAACTCCCATCTCTATCCAGGAGTCATACTGCTAAGCGCTCGCATTACACTTAGTCCTTGCACAATCAATAATGAGCTTAAACTCAGTCTTTGATGTTCATATTGTAATCCTAAGGCTACCCTGGTGTTACATTCAATCACCACTACTGGACCTATCTTAAATCCTCAAGCAAACCAATTATAATCCAACAAATGAATCTAGCAACCGAAATTTCTTTAATTTAATTATCATCATTCTAATCAATTTAAATCCCAATCAAATTAATTCAAATCTTATCAAAGGTCTACTAATATTTTATAAGTCCCATAATATCCAATTAATAATCACCAAAGATCCACAAAAGTTTTGGGATAAGAACCAACATTAAAAAGAAACAACATCATGAATTCTCATATTTTAAATACTCAGAAAAATCAGATCCAAAAATTATTCGAATCATCAATCCGACTTCAGATTTGGATTCTACACGAAAAATTGAGTCAGGTATCTGTTTTGAGTTTTTCTTAAATCTCATCCAAATGCACTCGAAAAGGAGATCTAAACATTCCAAATTGGCTCTTCTCATTCCACTCGTTTTTGCCTCTTTTTCCAGAAAATTATCAACATATTATCTTCAAGAACACAAAATGATTTTCAGAATTTCTTCCACAGATTGATGAATATTTCTTGGATTACTAACGACCTACAACATGAGTTTAATTCCTATATATTTCATACTTCCAGAAATCCATTACTACTCCATTTTTATCTTCCAAACATGAAAAATTATCTCTTTTCATAATTATTCTAACATGGACAATATACGAACTTAAGTAGAAAATATCAAACACTTGCCTTTAATGAAGATCGGATCCTTTGGGGTTGAATAACATAGGTGGTGATGGTGGTGGTGACCTTTGACCTTTGGTTCTCCTCCTTTGCAAGCAACCTTTTCCCTTCCCAAGCAACCTTTCACTCTCTCTAGGAAGATGACTTCTCTATATTGTGTAGAAGAGATGAATGAACCAACATTCAACAAATCTCCAAATACTTATAATAAGACAAAACCCGAAATCACTATTCATCCCCCTTGTAAAAAGAACCAAAATTTCCTTTTGGGTTGTCTTTTCATTTCCAAATGACCCGAGACCCAATATCAACATCCAAATAGACTTTTCTGACTATCTCAACCCTTCCGGACGCAATGACGCAGTCGAAGTGACTATAAGGATGATATAAAAATAAGTTCCCTTTTTAATTTAACAAATTAGACCCGACACGTCCCATACCTCGTCTGACTAAAAATCCAATTTACCGAGAAATTATATCATAGGGTCATATCAATGACATCACATTCATATATTACCTGAATATCTTTAAGTAATATTCAGAATCATCCATTTTAATATCCACAATTCGGGTAAAACCCAAATGAATTAATTAATAATAAAATCCAACTAATCCATTAAATTAAAATATAACCCATTTTAAAAGTCATAAAAATTACGGGATATTACATACTTCCCCCCTTATAACAGAATTTCGCCCCGAAATTCAAGAATATAAATCATACAGGTAAGGTCAACTCCGAGTATAAATCTCACATCGCAAGAAATCTAAGTAGTACCGCCCATACAGTACATTAACGAAAATCCCCATTGATGTTATACGCCCAACCTCACCATATAGTTTCAACTGAATCGAATTTAAACTTTACCCAATATTCTCTATACCGTCCTCGTGACTAATTTTGGGAAAAATGAGTCTCACATATTGAACAAATAAATCCTGAAGTTCTAACTACTTACTGTTTTTCACAATTATGAAAACTACTACAATCCAATCATCCAGGGAGCCCATACACCCTATCGTACCACTTTCATTATAATATTTATTGCAAAGGTTATAAACTCATATCCCAAAGACCTAACTTATTTCGACTCCAATGGTTATTAGTTTCATGCGTGGGGTGTCTCGCAAGCGAAATCCAAACAAGGAACCACCCCGATACACTACTTCCTAAAGTAGTCGGTCATCGAAACTCCTAAGGTCCTTAGTCAATAGTATATAAAAATTTGGTTTATCGAAAAAAAAAATATCAGGTTTATCGATTTAAACAAAAAATTTTAGGTTTTATTGATTTCAAATAGAGTCTACTCATCTACTCTTCTCTAGAAGACAAGATGTTGGTTAATAGTAGTACATACGCTCTCGTATACCACAAGTCAATGCATGCCGATAGTCACATCATGCTCGGACATGCCAAAGTAAGTAATCCCATGACAAAAATCAAACCCAAGTGATAACATGTAATATATAGGTGTCCCACACCCCTCAGTGAGTCTACGTAAATAACGATGCTATAGGCTAAGTTTAGCAACCCTTTTAGCCCCCACAATATTAATCGCTACTAAAATCAATATGCCTCATAATTACTTAGATAGGAAACATACCCCCATTTGCGGGTGGTGGTTATTGAATCCCACTATTATAACTTTGCTCCGATAAGTCAAGAAAAAATTTTACCCCAAATTTTCAGTTCTAGTTAACCACACTCCACTATATGCCCAAGCCTTTGAATATATTGTCTTCGTTAGGTAACACACACAATTCCCGCATTTCAAGAACTTCTACTGATGACTCTCTTCAATTTTTCCATAATAGGGGTGACCTCGACTACGGTCATCATACTCGAACATACTTCATAAACTCCTAAGTACGATCTCAGCTATCCGTCCAATGGCCCTCATCTGCCATACTTCTCGTACGAACCCGTTCGAACGCAAATAATATTCACTAATATCTACGTTATAGCAGGAGAACGAAATCCCACCAAGGAAATCAACAATCCTAAACATAGGGCTCTACATCAAAGAACGCAAAGGTGAAAACACAGTAAGCCGTACAGACCCTAAAGGACACTAGAACCTGATGCTCTGATACCACCTGTAACACCCCGCCTAATTAAATATCGGGTGGCCAGTCCCATACCAAATTAAAACAGAATATACAGTTGGCTCATTCTTAGCATCACTATCCAGTCCCACACCAAATTAAAACAGAATATACAGTTGGCTCATTCTTAGCATCACTGTCGAAAACATTTACAACTCACCCAATACTCAATTAAGCTGGTATTAAAAACTTTCCAAATTTTAACTTAACAAAATCCATTTCCAGTTTAAGAATAACGCAACACATTTTATTCTACAACACTGATAACCAAATAGATAACATAAAAGAATTTAAAAGCATTTGGAATAAACATTCCCACATAATATTAATCCATTACAGTAATCCCAACAATGTTAAATGTATTAAAAGACACGAATACAATAGTATTTGACCCCGATAGAAAAGAGATAACATAATCCTTTGGGCAACATGCCCTGACTAAGAATACTGTGAATCAAAAAGATGATAGGCGTTTAAGCAAAACTCCATAGATCCCTAGCCTGTCATAATCCGCTAAGGTTGGCGTCCCTGTTGCTGGACACCTGATATAGAAGATACAATAGAAAAGAAAATATGCAAGGAAACGGGTCAGAGCCCGATTGTGTAAATAATTTTTAAAACAGCAAGTATTTAACAAGTGCAATAAAGCATTTATTATGTACATGTTAGATCCAACTCTCACCTCTCAACTAGAGTGCACACTTAATGTTTCCTATTAACCTCCTAGTTAATGATTCCTCTTTTACAATTCCATAATATAATTCCATTCCCATATCATAACCCCGTATGTCACATACCATACGTTATATAATCATTCTTATACATTTTTCATTTATATGAATCGTTGCTCATTAACATGAATCATTTCTCATTAATATGAATTAAGGTTTTCAATTCTATAAGAATAAACATTCATTAACTGAAATCCATTCTTTTCTCAATTCGCCTTTATCTACAATTATCACACAGTAGACGACTTAACCACAATATGACCATTCAATCATTTAATCCATTATATATATATATATATATATATATATATATTCATATATAATACGGCACCCCGAGTCACAGCTGCGGTGCAATGCATTACTCTGCTATCATGTCCCAATATCGCTGGTCGCCGAAAAGGGGACAAAAGGTTCGGTGAGGATACCTCGAACCATTAACAACAACACAATCATTGGAGGCGAACATACTTCTCATACCCATGGGTCATGCACATACCTACGTACCCATAGTCAGCGGACTTATCAACTCCCCGATAAGTCTTTCATAGAACTATGTTCTCGAGCGACAAATCAAAGATCCCATGGATTCATCAGGATATGACAGCCCTCACGCGCAAACCTCCCACCGATAGCAAGTAAGCTAGGTATTTCATACACATAAATCATCAATCAATCAAATAAGCATTATCATACCTATAATATAATATCAATAAGATAATATCACTACCCTAAGATAATTCTCATACGTAGCATTATATCTCTTTTAAATTCCACATATTAAAATATCATATCTTTACTTCATAATTTAATTATCCTCGCATCCTATAACATCTCTCCACTCCCGACGTCGTTAAGGTTCATGCACGGAGCGTCTCGCAAAGCGAAATCCAAAAAAGGAACCCCTCCAATACACTACTACTTAACTTTGTCGATCGAGGAGGTTCGTCAACTTTAAATACGTGATTGGGATAACCTCATACCCTCTTTCAACCAAATGTGTTCTAAACTCCCATCTCTATCCAGGACTCATACTGCTAAGCGCTCGTATTACACTTAGTCCTTGCACAATCAATAATGAGCTTAAACTCAATCCTTGATGTTCATATTGTAATCCTAAGGCTACCCAGGTGTTACATTCAATCACCACTACTGGACCTATCATTAATCCTCAAGCAAACCAATTATAATCCAACAAATGAATCTAGCAACCGAAATTTCTTTAATTTAATTATCATCATTCTAATCAATTTAAATCCCAATAAAATTAATTCAAATCTTATCAAGGGTCTACTGATATTTTCTAAGTCCCATAATATCCAATTAATAATCACCAAAGATCCACAAAAGTTTTGGGATAACAACCAACATTAAAAAGAAACAACATCATGAATTCTCATATTTTAAATACTCAGAAAAATCAGATCCAAAAATTATTCGAATCATCAATCCGACTTCAGATTTGGATTCTACACGAAAAATTGAGTCAGGTATCTGTTTTGAGTTTTTCTTAAATCTCATCCAAATGCACTCGAAAAGGAGATCTAAACATTCCAAATTGGCTCTTCTCATTCCACTCGTTTTTGCCTCTTTTTCCAGAAAATTATCAACATATTATCTTCAAGAA
Organism: Sambucus nigra; assembly: GCA_949130495.1. Classification (NCBI taxonomy): domain Eukaryota; kingdom Viridiplantae; phylum Streptophyta; class Magnoliopsida; order Dipsacales; family Adoxaceae; genus Sambucus; species Sambucus nigra. Next base: position 314,718,871 of record OX422219.1, on the reverse strand, counting down.
CACAAAATGATTTTCAGAATTTCTTCCACAGATTGATGAATATTTCTTGGATTACTAACGACCTACAACATGAGTTTAATTCCTATATATTTCATACTTCCAGAAATCCATTACTACTCCATTTTTATCTTCCAAACATGAAAAATTATCTCTTTTCATAATTATTCTAACATGGACAATATACGAACTTAAGTAGAAAATATCAAACACTTGCCTTTAATGAAGATCGGATCCTTTGGGGTTGAATAACATAGGTGGTGATGGTGGTGGTGACCTTTGACCTTTGGTTCTCCTCCTTTGCAAGCAACCTTTTCGCTTCCCAAGCAACCTTTCACTCTCTCTAGGAAGATGACTTCTCTATATTGTGTAGAAGAGATGAATGAACCAACATTCAACAAATCTCCAAATACTTATAATAAGACAAAACCCGAAATCACTATTCATCCCCCTTGTAAAAAGAACTAAAATTCCCTTTTGGGTTGTCTTTTCATTTCCAAATGACCCGAGACCCAATATCAACATCCAAATAGACTTTTCTGACTATCTCAACCCTTCCGGACGCAATGACGCAGTCGAAGTGACTATAAGGATGATATAAAAATAAGTTCCCTTTTTAATTTAACAAATTAGACCCGACACGTCCTATACCTCGTCTGACTAAAAATCCAATTTACCGAGAAATTATATCATAGGTTCATATCAATGACATCACATTCATATATTACCTAAATATCTTTAAGTAATATTCAGAATCATCCATTTTAATATCCACAATTCGGGTAAAACCCAAATGAATTAATTAATAATAAAATCCAACTAATCCATTAAATTAAAATATAACCCATTTTAAAAGTCATAAAAATTACGGGGTATTACATACTTCCCCCCTTATAACAGAATTTCGCCCCGAAATTCAAGAATATAAATCATACAGGTAAGGTCAACTCCGAGTATAAATCTCACATCGCAAGAAATCTAAGTAGTACCGCCCATACAGTACATTAACGAAAATCCCCATTGATGTTATACGCCCAACCTCACCATATAGTTTCAACTGAATCGAATTTAAACTTTACCCAATCTTCTCTATACCGTCCTCGTGACTAATTTTGGGAAAAATGAGTCTCACATATTGAACAAATAAATCCTGAAGTTCTAACTACTTACTGTTTTTCACAATTATGAAAACTACTACAATCCAATCATCCAGGGCGCCCATACACCCTATCGTACCACTTTCATTATAATATTTATTGCAAAGGTTATAAACTCATATCCCAAAGACCTAACTTATTTCGACTCCAATGGTTATTAGTTTCATGCGTGGGGTGTCTCGCAAGCGAAATCCAAACAAGGAACCACCCCGATACACTACTTCCTAAAGTAGTCGGTCATCGAAACTCCTAAGGTCCTTAGTCAATAGTATATAAAAATTTGGTTTATCGAAAAAAAAAATATCAGGTTTATCGATTTAAACAAAAAATTTTAGGTTTTATTGATTTCAAATAGAGTCTACTCATCTACTCTTCTCTAGAAGACAAGATGTTGGTTAATAGTAGTACATACGCTCTCGTATACCACAAGTCAATGCATGCCGATAGTCACATCATGCTCGGACATGCCAAAGTAAGTAATCCCATGACAAAAATCAAACCCAAGTGATAACATGTAATATATAGGTGTCCCACACCCCTCAGTGAGTCTACGTAAATAACGATGCTATAGGCTAAGTTTAGCAACCCTTTTAGCCCCCACAATATTAATCGCTACTAAAATCAATATGCCTCATAATTACTTAGATAGGAAACATACCCCCATTTGCGGGTGGTGGTTATTGAATCCCACTATTATAACTTTGCTCCGATAAGTCAAGAAAAAATTTTACCCCAAATTTTCAGTTCTAGTTAACCACACTCCACTATATGCCCAAGCCTTTGAATATATTGTCTTCGTTAGGTAACACACACAATTCCCGCATTTCAAGAACTTCTACTGATGACTCTCTTCAATTTTTCCATAATAGGGGTGACCTCGACTACGGTCATCATACTCGAACATACTTCATAAACTCCTAAGTACGATCTCAGCTATCCGTCCAATGGCCCTCATCTGCCATACTTCTCGTACGAACCCGTTCGAACGCAAATAATATTCACTAATATCTACGTTATAGCAGGAGAACGAAATCCCACCAAGGAAATCAACAATCCTAAACATAGGGCTCTACATCAAAGAACGCAAAGCTAAAAACACAGTAAGCCGTACAGACCCTAAAGGACACTAGAACCTGATGCTCTGATACCACCTGTAACACCCCGCCTAATTAAATATCAGGTGGCCAGTCCCATACCAAATTAAAACAGAATATACAGTTGGCTCATTCTTAGCATCACTATCCAGTCCCACACCAAATTAAAACAGAATATACAGTTGGCTCATTCTTAGCATCACTGTCGAAAACATTTACAACTCACCCAATACTCAATTAAGCTGGTGTTAAAAACTTTCCAAATTTTAACTTAACAAAATCCATTTCCAGTTTAAGAATAACGCAACACATTTTATTCTACAACACTGATAACCAAATAGATAACATAAAAGAATTTAAAAGCATTTGGAATAAACATTCCCACATAATATTAATCCATTACAGTAATCCCAACAATGTTAAATGTATTAAAAGAAACGAATACAATAGTATTTGACCCCGATAGAAAAGAGATAACATAATCCTTTGGGCAACATGCCCTGACTAAGAATACTGTGAATCAAAAAGATGATAGGCGTTTAAGCAAAACTCCATAGATCCCTAGCCTGTCATAATCCGCTAAGGTTGGCGTCCCTGTTGCTGGACACCTGATATAGAAGATACAATAGAAAAGAAAATATGCAAGGAAACGGGTCAGAGCCCGATTGTGTAAATAATTTTTAAAACAGCAAGTATTTAACAAGTGCAATAAAGCATTTATTATGTACATGTTAGATCCAACTCTCACCTCTCAACTAGAGTGCACACTTAATGTTTCCTATTAACCTCCTAGTTAATGATTCCTCTTTTACAATTCCATAATATAATTCCATTCCCATATCATAACCCCGTATGTCACATACCATACGTTATATAATCATTCTTATACATTTTTCATTTATATGAATCGTTGCTCATTAACATGAATCATTTCTCATTAATATGAATTAAGGTTTTCAATTCTATAAGAATAAACATTCATTAACTGAAATCCATTCTTTTCTCAATTCGCCTTTATCTACAATTATCACACAGTAGACGACTTAACCACAATATGACCATTCAATCATTTAATCCATTATATATATATATATATATATATATATATATTCATATATAATACGGCACCCCGAGTCACAGCTGCGGTGCAATGCATTACTCTGCTATCATGTCCCAATATCGCTGGTCGCCGAAAAGGGGACAAAAGGTTCGGTGAGGATACCTCGAACCATTAACAACAACACAATCATTGGAGGCGAACATACTTCTCATACCCATGGGTCATGCACATACCTACGTACCCATAGTCAGCGGACTTATCAACTCCCCGATAAGTCTTTCATAGACCTATGTTCTCGAGCGACAAATCAAAGATCCCATGGATTCATCAGGATATGACAGCCCTCACGCGCAAACCTCCCACCGATAGCAAGTAAGCTAGGTATGTCATACACATAAATCATCAATCAATCAAATAAGCATTATCATACCTATAATATAATATCAATAAGGTAATATCACTACCCTAAGACAATTCTCATACGTAGCATTATATCTCTTTTAAATTCCACATATTAAAATATCATATCTTTACTTCATAATTTAATTATCCTCGCATCCTATAACATCTCTCCACTCCCGACGTCGTTAAGGTTCATGCACGGAGCGTCTCGCAAAGCGAAATCCAAAAAAGGAACCCCTCCAATACACTACTACTTAACTTTGTCGATCGAGGAGGTTCGTCAACTTTAAATACGTGATTGGGATAACCTCATACCCTCTTTAAACCAAATGTGTTCTAAACTCCCATCTCTATCCAGGACTCATACTGCTAAGCGCTCGTATTACACTTAGTCCTTGCACAATCAATAATGAGCTTAAACTCAATCCTTGATGTTCATATTGTAATCCTAAGGCTACCCAGGTGTTACATTCAATCACCACTACTGGACCTATCATTAATCCTCAAGCAAACCAATTATAATCCAACAAATGAATCTAGCAACCGAAATTTCTTTAATTTAATTATCATCATTCTAATCAATTTAAATCCCAATAAAATTAATTCAAATCTTATCAAGGGTCTACTGATATTTTCTAAGTCCCATAATATCCAATTAATAATCACCAAAGATCCACAAAAGTTTTGGGATAACAACCAACATTAAAAAGAAACAACATCATGAATTCTCATATTTTAAATACTCAGAAAAATCAGATCCAAAAATTATTCGAATCATCAATCCGACTTCAGATTTGGATTCTACACGAAAAATTGAGTCAGGTATGTGTTTTGAGTTTTTCTTAAATCTCATCCAAATGCACTCGAAAATGAGATCTAAACATTCCAAATTGGCTCTTCTCATTCCACTCGTTTTTGCCTCTTTTTCCAGAAAATTATCAACATATTAACTTCAAGAACACAAAATGATTTTCATAATTTCTTCCACAGATTGATGAATATTTCTTGGATTACTAACTACCTACAACATGAGTTTAATTCCTATATATTTCATACTTCCAGAAATCCATTACTACTCCATTTTTATCTTCCAAACATGAAAAATCATCTCTTTTCATAATTATTCTAACATGGACAATATACGAACTTATGTTGCAAATATCAAACACTTTCCTTTGAGGAAGATCTGATCCTTTGGGGTTGAATAACATAGGTGGTGATGGTGGTGGTGACCTTTGACCTTTGGTTCCCCTCCTTTCCAAGCAAGTTTTTCCCTTCCCAAGCAACCTTTCACTCTCTCTAGGAAGATGACTTCTCTATTTTGTGTAGAAGAGATGAATGAACCCACATTCAACTAATTTCCAAATACTTATAATAAGACAAAACCCGAAATCACTATTCACCCCCCTTGTAAAAAGAACCAAAATGCCCTTTTGGGTTGTCTTTTCATTTCCAAATGACCCGAGACCCAATATCAACATCCAAATAGACTTTTCTGACTATCTCAACCCTTTCGGACGCAATGACGCAGTCGAAATGACTATAAGGATGATATAAAAATAAGTTCCCTTTTTAATTTAACAAATTAGTCCCGACACGTCCCATACCGCGTTTGACTAAAAATCCAATTTATCGAGAAATTAAATCATAGCGTCATATCAATGACATCACATTTATATATTACCTAAATATCATTAAGTAATATTCAGAATCACCCTTTTAATATCCACAATTCGGGTAAAACCCAAATGAATTAATTAATAATAAAATCCAACTAATCCATTAAGTTAAAATATAACCCATTTTAAAAGTCATAAAAATTACGGGGTATTACATTTGGGTACTAAGATGAGACCTTATATAAATAAAGGTGATCAGAGAGTGTCTCCATAACTCTATGTAGCCTGTTTTAGTCGAATGTGAGATTTCAGGCAGGCACTATGCGAGTGACTGGGCTGAAACTCAGGTTAGGCGCTAGATGGAGACTAGACTCAGATTTGTATGGTGTCCTTTTTATTTCAAAAGTGACATATCCATTTTTATGGGATGACGACAAAGCATACATTTCATATTGTATGTGCTTTTCTGACCAATAGTAGGAGCGATGAATGAATCACTGCTTCATCGGTGTGTGAGCCACAAGGATTATTATAATCCTACTCTATGACTTTTGTTGACCCGAGACTATGTCATGACGAGAGGGTTTAATGATGCTACTTTAGTGTGTTTACCTAGGATGATGGATGATACCGTCTACGGGACACGACTAGGAAAGCGGTTGAGTCTAATTGAATTGACATGAGGACTTAGGGAAGACTATTTGATTATACACCATGATAATGTGACTCATAGTCCGGACGACTTTATTGTGTTTTGTATACGACTTAGTTATGAGTACATTATATATATGCAATATAACACTACTTTCTTGAGGGATGAAAGAGTACTAAATTCGGTGTAAATCAAATTGTCTGGGCATATATGAGATTACTTCGAGTGATGTGTCTTCGTTAGTTAGATGATGACTTAATGATTACACTCCTGAGACTGTACGTTTTTTCTCGTGAGGTCGCACGTAACATTTCCTGTATGAGGAGATGGGTGATGGAAATCGTTGTAGATATGTTAGAGACAGTGCGCCTTTTGTGGGTGTGTGGGAGATGTTAATATATGGGTCGGGTGTTTTACCCGGATACATTATCCGCCCACATAGTATATCGATTATCCAATTGAGTATTGGATAAGTCATTATAACAGATAAGTAGAGTCCAACAATTTTGTTCAGATTATGACTCTTATAACTTATCTATTATATATATTTATTTGGGGACCCTAAAAAAAAACGTGTTTTACATTTGTTGGGCATTAAACCTCTCTCCTTTTCTCTCTCTTGTACTATTCTCTTCCCTCTTTCTTGGTTTATAATCCAAGAACCTTGGATTTGTGGTGGTGAAGATCAAAGGGACAACTTTCGTAGTCAATCCAGACATTCACGAGTCGCAAAGTGTATACGAAGAAAAAATAAGAGTGCGTATCAAATTTTTCGGTTTTCGACAGAAAATTATATTCCGCAAATCAAGTAATTCTAAACCCGTATATACTAGGTGTATATACTAAGGCCCTCTTTGGTTGTTCCAAAATTGTAAATTGGATCATTAATAAATTGTTCCATTTACAAATTGACTCATTAATCGTGTTTGGTTTCATTAATAAAATGATTCATTAATTGTCTCATTTTAGCTCATGTGCAAAATCTGAAATTGGATCATTTCACAAAAAATGTGAAATGAATCCATTTGAAATAGGAGCCACATTAAGTGCGTGTCCCCTCTCCCCCTTCCTCTTCCCCTCCCCCTCTCCCTCTCTTTTTCACTCCCCCTCTCTCTCTTGATTTGTTTTTATATTTTTTTATAGAATCTTAACATCAATTTCAAATTACCAAACTTCGTGTAAAATTGAATTTAACTCATTTCAAATTCACTAATTCGCAATGAAACAATTTGCGTAATCAAACTGGCCCTAAGTTAACAGAGCAATCACAAATTTAGTTTTCTATTAGCAGGTACGGATCTGGTATTTTAATAAATGTCAGTTCATACACGGATCCTAGTAACGTGTTGCTAGGTTCATTTGCACATAGCGCACTACGATTTTTTTTATCCCTCACTTTCTCGCACTGCATGTATACTATATAATTCATGCATATTTAAATCTTAATTAAATAACCGCCAGCCCAACAGAACCTTTTAATAATGTATAAAGAACAATGATTAGTAAGAAAACCAAAATCTGGATGAAGATAAAAACACGGCTTTTGTTTTCTATATAATATATTATGGCCAGTCGGTGTAAGAAAATAATACTATTACTTCTGCAGATATGACTTTCTACTGATTGAACACTGTCATCTCGACTATTGCGTTCATCTTAGAACATACCCGCCAACCATCTTTTAACTTATAAAGGGTTCACAAATAAAATTCAAAACCATTCTTTAATGTCAATGGATGACATAACTCAAACATTTCGGAATTTTAAAAAATTATGAAACTCGGCAACTTCAAAACATTCAAAAAAATTTAATAACGTAAAAAATTAGGAATTCTGAAAATCAAAATAAGAGAAAATAATAATTGTGCCAACATCCTTCTTTTATTTAGTCAAAATTAAATAATGGACGGATCATATGAAGTTAAGGAGTCGAACTTGTTGATACCAAGTATGATCATCAACCTCGAGGCCCTAAGATATACCTCACGTTAAAGATATTGAATAGATGGAAAGGAAATTGATTGGCCTCCGATTGATTAAGCATGTAACAATATAAGTGAATTGTAAAAATGACAGCCATGAGTAATAACTCTTTTTTTTTTTTTTTTTGGAGGCGGGCGGGGAAAGTTTTTTGGAAAAGTTCATGTCTTTGGGAGCCATCACAAAGAACAGGGAGATTCTACAGAAAAAGACAATGCAGAAAGAGGGAGGTCACAGTCTACATGAGTTACGGCACGGGTGTTGCTTGGCTCATTAAGAAATAATTTTTTGGACAAATAAATTAACGGTTTTGGGCTTTAAAAATCAATTTTTAACGATAATTAATTCCGAAAAAAAAACGTGGGCCTTTAACGGTAATTAATTCCGGAAAAAAACGTGGGTCTTTAACTGATTGAATTTTTTCACCCACGTTTCCAGTTTTCGGTAATTTCTGTTTGCATAAAAGGAGGTTGAGGCCTCCGTTTTTCAATACAGTTCCAACAAAAGAAAAACCCACATACAGTTCATCTTCCAAACAGTTCCGATTTTTTTTTTCAGAATAATTAATCTCGTTTCACAGATTAATTATATTGTTAGAATCGAGCAATTATACAGAATGGGTGTACACAGACCGGGTTGATTTTTGTGCTTTATCAATCCGTATTTTCTGATTTTGGAGGCTGTTTTATCCTGGGGGTGGCGGGGCTTCGGGACTGTCAGCACACTTTGGGCAGAGCCGCAAAACACTTTAAAGAAAGCGACATTGTTCGCGACTCAGCCGTGTTCTAGACTGTCCAGTTCGGGATTTCTTATATTTTCTGTCCCAGATTTATTTGCTCCAAAAATTGGGTAATTTCGTTCCCTACTTTAATTCTGCGTTTATTTAAATTGCTGCTACAACAATTTTAAGGTGTTTGAAATTCTGCCATGGACGAAATTAACTCAAGCAACCTTAATAAGCCTTTCAAATATGAAGGCACCCATTTTAAACGTTGGAGCAAAAAATTGCTATTTTATTTAACTACGAAAAAAGTCGCATCATGTGTTCAATTTGACAAACCCGTAGTAAATAATCCACCTACTGTTGAGGAAAGTAAAACAATTAGAACTTGAGAGGAAAATGATTTTCGGTGCAAGAACTATATTCTGAATGCTCTAAGTGACAAACTTTATGACTATTATGCCAATTATAAAACTGCGAAAGATGTTTGGGACGCACTTTTTAAAAAATATGACACGGAGGAGGCGGGTGCTAAAAAATATGTCGTCAGCCGTTATTTGAAATTTGAAATGACGGATGACAAATCTGTTGTTGCTCAAACCCATGATTTACAAATGATTGCCCATGAAATTATTTCCGAGGGCATGGCTTTAGATGAGCAATTTCAGGTGGTTGTAATTATTGATAAATTGCCTCCACTGTTCAAAGAGTTTAAAAATATTTTGAGGCATAAGTCTAAAGAATTTTCACTAGAGTCACTTATTACTAAATTGAGAATTGAGGAGGAATCTCGAAAACAGGACTATAAAGATGAAATTCTTGTTGTGTCTAACAACAAAAATCAGAAAAAGAACCACACTCCAGTTGTTTTAACAGCAAACGAAAAAAATATGAAAAATCATAAAAAGAGCCACAACCAAAATTTTAAAAATCAGACTCAGACTCATAATAAGTATAAGAACCCTGAAAATGGACAGTCTAGCAACTCGGGACAGTTTCTCTGTTTCAAGTGAGGCAAGCCTGGCCATTTGGCTCGCAAATGTCGCAATGTGCCACAAGCACAAGCGAATTTGACCGAAGAGGACCTATGTGCTATGATTTTAGAAATCAACATGGTTAGCGGTGTCGAAGGGTTCCACTGAGGTTGCTGTTACTGGAAATGTGGAATTGAAGTTCACTTCGGGAAAGACTATTATCCTCAAAGAAGTTCTTCACACTCCCGAGATAAGGAAAATTTTGGTTTCGGGCTATCTTCTCAACAAAGCTGACTTTACTCAAATTATTGGTGCTGATTTATTTACTTTGATCAAAAATGGAATTTTTGTAGGCAAGGGTTATGCCACTGATGGGATGTTTAAATTGAATGTTGATGCAATGAATAAAATTTCTCCTTCTGCTTATATTACTTGTTCATTTAATATTTGGCATGCTAGGCTTTGTCATGTTAATAAACGACTAGTTAAAAATATGAGCACTTTAGGATTAATTCCCGAATTATCATTAAATGATTTTGAAAAATGTGAATGGTTTAGTCAAGCAAAAATCACTAAGACACCACATAAATCTGTTTTTAGAGAATCTGAACCACTTGATTTAATTCATTCGGATATTTGTGAATTAGATCGTATCACAACTAGAAATGGCAAACGTTATTTTATAACTTTTATTGATGACTGTTCTGATTATTCATTTGTGTATTTAATGAAAAATAAAAGTGAAGCGTTTGGCATGTTTAAAATTTTCCTTAATGAAATTGAAAATCAATTTAATCGGAAAATAAAAAGGTTACGTAGTGATAGAGGCACCGAATATGATTCTAGACCATTTATTGAATTTTATAAAACCCACGGTATTATTCACGAAAAAACTGCTCCTTATTCGCCCGAAATGAACGGTAAAGCCGAAAGAAAAAATAGGACATTAACTGAATTAGTTGTGGCTATTTTATTAAATTCAGGGACTGCCTCACATTGGTGGGGTGAAATTATTTTGACTGTGTGTCACGTGCTTAATAGAATTCCTAAGACTAAAATGAAAATATCTCCTTATGAAATTTGGAAAAATATTAAGCCCAGCGTGTCATACTTTAGAACGTGGGGGTGCTTAGCCTATGCACGTATACCCGACCCTAAAAGGTCTAAATTGGCAAGTAGAGCATATGAGTGCGTTTTTATAGGCTATGCTATTAATAGCAAAGCATACCGATTTTATGACTTGAAAAATCAAGTAATTATTGAATCAAATGACGCCGATTTTTATGAAGATAAATTTCCTTTTAAATTGAGGAATAGTGGGGGCGAGTCATCCACTAATGTTTCTTTAAATAAAAATAAAGAAAACAATGAATCCATTTTAGAAATTCGAAAAAGTAAAAGGGCTCGTGTGGAAAAAGATTTTGGTCCCGACTTTTATGCTTCCACTTTAGAGGAGGATCCTAACACTATTCAAGAAGCTTTATTTTCTTTAGATGCCGATTTATGGCAAGAGGCTATTAATGATGAAATGGACTCTTTGGAAACAAATAAAACTTGGCATTTAGTGGACCTTCCTCCTAGATGTAAAACAATTGGGTGTAAATGGATTCTTAAAAAGAAATTAAAACCTGATGGCACTGTTGAAAAATGTAAGGCACACCTTGTTGCTAAAGGTTTTAGACAAAGAGAAAATGTAGACTTTTTTGATACATTTTCACCCGTGACTAGAATAACGTCTATACGTGTACTATTTGCTATAGCTGCCTTAAATGATTTAATTTTACACCAAATGGATGTTAAAACTGCATTTTTAAATGGAGAATTAGAAGAAGAGATTTATATCGATCAACCTGAAGGTTTTATTGTACACGGTCAAGAAAATAAAGTATGTAAATTAGATAAATCTCTTTATGGACTCAAAGAGGCACCTAAACAATGGCATGATAAATTTGATAGCCTAGTCATCTCTAATGGGTTTAAAATTAATGAAAGTGACAAATGCATTTATTATAAATATGTAGAGAACATTTGCACTATCATATGTCTTTATGTTGATGACTTGCTTATATTTGGTTCTAATATTCATGCCGTAGAAAATGTTAAATCATTATTATGTGCCAATTTTGATATGAAGGATTTAGGTGAAGATAGTATAATATTGGGAATTAATATTACTAGGTCAGAAAAGGGACTTTATTTGGATCAATCTCATTACATTGAGAAAGTTCTAAAGAAATATAATTACTTTGACTATAAACCTACTAGTACTCCATTTGACCCTAGTGTAAAGTTATTTAAGAACACTAGCGACAGTGTAAATCAAAATGCTTATGCAAGCATTATAGGTAGCTTACGCTATGCTACAGATTGCACTAGACCTGACATAGCTTATGCTGTGGGAGTACTATGTAGATTTACTAGTTGACCTAGTATGGAGCATTGACATGCTATTAAGAGGGTCATGCGGTACCTTAAAAGGACGATGAACCTCAGATTACACTATAATAAGCATCCCGCTGTCCTTGAAGGATATAGTGATGCTGATTGGAACACCTTATCTGATGATTCTAAGGCTACTAGTGGATATATATTTAGCATCGCTGGTGGTGCAGTTTCTTGGAAATCTAAGAAACAAACAATTTTGGCGCAATCCACTATGGAGTCTGAGATGATAGCACTAGCTACTGCTAGTGAAGAGGCAGGATGGTTAAGAAACCTCCTGTCAGATGTCCCATTATGGAAAAGACCGATACCAGCCGTTTTGATTCATTATGATAGTACCGCGGCTATTGCAAAAGTTGAGAACCGTTATTATAACGGTAAGAAACGATAAATATGTCGTAAGCATAGTACTGTTAGAGAATATATATCTACGGGTACTGTAAGGGTGGATCATATTCGGTCTGAACAGAACTTAGCTGATCCTTTGACGAAAGGACTAGCTAGGGAGAAGGTGTGGAACACCTCGAAAGGGATGGGATTAAAGCCCTTGGATAAATGAGTCATTTGTGATGGTAACCCAACATATAGACTGGAGATCCTAAGAAATATGTTCAAAGGGTAATAACAAATCACAAGTGATACGGGTTGAATCATGCTATAATTAATTAATATAGAACGGGGTTTTACTCCGAGTCCATCCCGATGGAGCATGATATCCTGAAGGGAGTTAAGGATGAGTTATTATAACTCTTAATGATATCTATAGCTCTATTTTGAGTGGGGTACTTATCTACATGAATATTCTTGATAGACTCACCTATGTGAATGTGGAAGTGTGGTCGCTTCCTATGGATATTTTGGGCAAATTCCTAAAGCGTTCACTATACTGGGATAGAAGCACATGGCCGTAACGTGCTAGCTATTAGAATTACATCCAAGTAGGGTTGTGTGTGGGATGTTGTCAGAGATAGAGTTCAAAACTATGGTTACTCTAGTATATTCTGAATCATCTTTACTACGTAAAGGTTCAAGTCGAAAGACACCTTTACTTATGCACAATTCTATAGATTATTGCTCGATAAAAAGTTTTCAAATTTTGCAAGTGGGGGATTGTTGGAACACAGCTGTCTTACAGCTGTGTGAGTGTTGCAAAACTTGAAATGTTGTTCTCCTTGTCCCACATCGGTAATGCCTAAAAAATGAGTTGTGTATATTTACATTTTTTGTGGAACCAATGGGCAAGCCCTTTGGGCATTAGATGTTTTGTGTGTATGGGTGGGGGACTTATTGGGCCAAGTCACACACGCGCGCGCCCGCCGCCGCCGCCGTTCGGCAGTCCCGACCCGTGCCCGTGTCCTGGTCCGGGTCCTGGGTCTTGGGCTTGGGCTCATTAAGAAATAATTTTTTGGACAAATAAATTAACGGTTTTGGGCTTTAAAAATTAATTTTTAACGGTAATTAATTCCGAAAAAAAAACGTGGGCCTTTAACTGATTGAATTTTTCCACCCACGTTTCCAGTTTTCTCTCCACGTTTTTGCCCACTAACGGTAATTTCTTTTTGCATAAAAGGAGGTTGAGACCTCCGTTTTCCAATACAGTTCCAACAAAAGAAAAACCCACATACAGTTCATCTTCCAAACAGTTCCGAATTTTTTTTTCCAAAATAATTAATCTCGTTTCACAGATTAATTATATTGTTAGAATCGAGCAATTATACAGAATGGGTGTACACAGACCGGGTTGATTTTTGTGCTTTATTAGTCCGTATTTTCTGATTTTGGAGGTTGTTTTATCCTGGGGTGGCGGGGCTTCGGGACTGTCAGCACACTTTGGGCAGAGCCGCGAAACACCTTAAAGAAAGCGACATTGTCCGCGACTCAGCCGTGTTTTAGACTGTCCAGTTCGGGATTTCTTATATTTTCTATCCCAGATTTATTTGCTCCAAAAATTGGGTAATTTCGTTACCTACTTTAATTCTGCATTTATTTAAATTGCTGCTACAATAAATCCCAGTGTGTTTTCAACTACTGGAGGTGGTCAAAGGAAGTGGGTGGGGTTACGCTGGAGAAGTGTTTAAATAGATGGAACCGATGGTCCTATATACGAAACAGGAACGATAACCCGAATAGGGTGGCAGTATGAAGAAACTGGAGGAAGATATGTTCTATATTCAAGTTGGTTCAGTGGAACCATGGCATTCATCCACCATTAATGTTCGATCTGACCCAAGAAGAAAGGCGCACACTATCGCGTATGATGACTCCTACATTATAAGGATTAAGTTCTTCCAAAGAGCTTAGATGGGTTGGGTAGGCAACTCAAAAATGTCATCGTTGTCCATAGAAAAGATGAAATGGTGGCTTTAAGGAAAGATGGAAACCAAGTGGTGAAGTCTTAGTAAGTAATATCCATTCACCCCTCTTTTTGTTTGTGTTTGCTTAATTTCCAAGAGGCGAACATAATTTCGAAGGGAAATAGCTGGACTTTCTTTGGAGGACAGATATGTATTCAACAGTGGCACCCTCTTGCACGCTTCACTCAACCATCGCGAGGGCCAAATTTTCAAAGGATTCGGATTATGGAGCTTTCCCTCTATAACACCCCGTATTTATGAGCATTAGCATTTAATATTAAATATTTAATTAATTCGAGTAAATTTAAATTACAAGTGCGTCGTAATTTAATTAAATTAATTATTTTGTGGGCATTTAAACATTAATCGAGGGAGAGAATGATTAATATAAACGGAATATAATTTCTAAGTGGGTGGTAATAATTATTTGAGGTCATAGCTTGTGATAGTGATGACATTTATTTTATCTCAACCAGGAGTCACGTGTGAACTAATTGGGGGTCAAGATAGGAAATTATTATAGATTAACTCGGATGGTGATTTCGAGATCATGGTTAGATCCGGATAGACCCAGATAATCGAAATAGTGTACCCGGGGGTAGTAATTGGGTCCCGGAGCCTTTTTAGACATAACCGGATCTATACGAGGACATTTTAGTCTTTTGGGTTTAGCCCATAGGCTTAATTTAGGGATTAGGGATAATTAACCTGGTCTAAGAGAGTTGGGAAGTAGTTACTCATCCAAAATCACAAAAGCTTGAGAGAAGAGAGAGATGAGAAAGAAGAAGAAGGAAAGAGGAAGGAGAAGATTATTCGGGGTAAGTTTTCGAGAAGAGATCACCAGATTTATTCCAAAAGGCAAGTGTTTTCTTGCTTTATGTGAGTTGTAGTTAGTAGTGTTAATTTATAAATTTATGGTAACAAATCTATTACTTAGAAGACTTGGAAAATAAATCTTGTTAATTATATGTTGAAGAGAAACGAATTTAAACCCATGTGAATCAAGAAATTTTGAGAACACACCATATTAGAGGTTTGTAAGATTTTTGGGTTGTTTAGAGGTTGAAGATGATGAAACAATTAAGAAATGGTTAAATATACGATTGTTGAGAAAATGGGTTAAGATTTGAAATCAGTAATTAAGTGGGTAGATAAATTCTGATTAAGTAAATGTATGAAATTATAAGAATGATTGATGCAAAGATCATAGGGAATGAGTTTGGTGATAATTAGAATTGAATATGGAAGAAATTCGAAATTAGGAGAAAAATACAAAATACGTTAACCGTTCCTAGGTTGTTCTGGTAGGCCCAGTCGACCGGGGCCTAGGACGGGTCGACTGGTGGTCGCAAGTTTGGCCTAGTGAAGTAACAATACGCTTATAAAAGAGGGAGCTGTGGACCGGGGGTCCATGTCCGGTCGATCGGTAGTCAAAGATTTTGCCTACGGGGGAAATAATAGCTATACAAAGGAAGGGGCGATAGACCGGGGGTCCAGTGCCGGTCAACGGGTACCATGTTTTTAGACATAGTTGGCTCTTTAAAAAGAGAAAACTCTAACATGGATAACTTTCTCATCCGGACTCGAATTTACGTGTCGTTTGCAGCCACGCATAGCTAACTCAGAGTAGTACGCTATTATAGAAAGCTTACTTCTTAGACATAGAATGTGATAGGTTTAAATTTCCCTTGAGGTTATATGATCGATGAAACGTTACCGAATTGAAACAAACTTTAGTGGAAGCATTTACGAGATCAGTACAAACCTAACCAAGTATATAGGTGGTGAATCATATGATCCTATTATTAATAATAAATGGCGGAGGTAGATATTTAATGTTGGAAACATATCTATGACGAACAGGCGCGGTTGTTCTCTCTCTCTCTCTCTCTATATATATATATATATATATAGGGTGAGGTTCAAAAGTGAACCAAATGAATGAACTTTTTAATGAACCTACTAAGACATTAAAAATTTCATTAAAAAGTTCATTCTTTTGGTTCACTTTTGAACCTCTCCCTATATATGTATATATATATATAAATAAAAGTGTGAATCATATACATATATGCAAATTTTGTTTATATAATTCTGCTCGAGGATGCTATCTGGGAGGTTACGCATAGTGGGCAGTCCCACCTTGGCAATTCTAGCAGGGTTTGGATTGTAGCTCTAGGTTTTAGTGCTCGAGTGACTCCAACCGTGACAGGTCTTCAAGGAAGATGTATTGAAGCTCTAAGGCATATATATATATATATATATATATATATATATATATATATATATATATATATATATATATATATATATATATTTGTAACCGACTCCAATATTTGTTCACGATTTGGGTTATGTGGTGAGATTTCGACCCGTTGACCCGAGGTGCCACGAGATGTGCCTAACACCTGATAACATGTATGAGAAATGCGTCTAATAAGACTAAGATATGAGGATGTTATGTATATATATGTAGTGAGTGATATGTGTAAATATCTATAGATAACGTGTAACTATCTATTGACAACTATTGATGTGATATTTAGTATATTCATATAAATGAGGGTTATATATGTTATTGTGATAGTGGGTTTGACTTACGACGGGGTGATTAGAGGGATAACTTTGATAGCTATTATTGTCAAGATGGATCGAGTAATAACTAGATGATGTAAATGAAAGCGAGAGGTGTGCACTGTAGAATAGAGGTGAGGTTGTCTTCAAGAGAGTACGACCATGAAATCAATTATGGACATTATATACTATGCAATTCATTTATTGCAATAACGTCCTTGCTAAACATATTGAAAAAAATTGGCTCTGACTCGTTTACAAGAAAAAATATTTTTTCCTTAAAACCTTTTAGGTGTCAAGCCACAGGCACGCCAGGATTGAAGATTCGTTTCAGGGATGCGTAGCTGCAACATG
Source organism: Sambucus nigra (assembly GCA_949130495.1). Classification (NCBI taxonomy): domain Eukaryota; kingdom Viridiplantae; phylum Streptophyta; class Magnoliopsida; order Dipsacales; family Adoxaceae; genus Sambucus; species Sambucus nigra. The sequence goes on along the minus strand of OX422219.1, from coordinate 314,701,491 downwards.
TGTGGATGCATGCAGGATTTCGACAAAAGATCTCTCTTATTATTCCTAGATTAGGATTCTTATCTCACCACTTTATCTTGTGAGTGTTTACCCCTCAGTTACATTATTCAGTTCTATTCATTTCAGATTTGTACTTGTATTTATTTATTTGGAGACGATGGTTTCTTCGGCAGTTATTAATGTTACTTGGATTTTCAGACTTCTCTAATATTCTACGAATGGTTTAAATTTATTTTATCCCGCATGATAAAGAAAGATAAAATTTGTCACCGACTTAATTAACTATTAGGTGATTAGTAATTAATAAAGTTTTCGACTGTGATGCTAAGAATGAACTAAATGGGAATCCCGTTTAATCAGATGAAGGACTGATCACCCGGTATTTAATTGGGCAGGGTGTCACAGGCGGTATCAGAGCGTCAAGTTCTAGTGTCTATAGGATCTATATGGATTACTACGATTTCAGCGTAGCATCCTTTTAATATAGAGACCTATTAGTAGGACTGTTGTTTTTTTGTCTTTACGTGTTTGAGATTTCGTGCTTCTTCTATTAGATTTTGTATTGACCGTGAACTCATATAACTCGTATTAAATTTTAGATGTTGCCTAAGATAGGTAGACCAGATAGAGCATCAATGAGAGATGGGGTGAGAGAGGCTTATCAGGATGCGAAGGTACCACAACTCCATCTACCACTAGGGTTAGTAATGGCTGCACAGGTGGACAAGATAGTGGCCTAGGTAGTCAATGCAGCCATAACTTCCATGGACGTCCATTTTCCATAGACCCATCCATAACAACCAGTTGCACCAGTGATTCAGGCCCAATCGAGGTCATTGTCTTCGCAGAAAGTCAGGGAGGCTTTTCAAAAATGCCACCCACCGAAGTTTTTAGGGAGGGCAGATGTTATAGTATAATGTCAGTGGAAGAAGAACCTATAACGTCACCTATATATGATTGAGTGCAGCAACACTCAGAAAGAGATGCTTCCCAAGTTCAGACTTGTGGGAGTTGCACTACAGTGGTGGGAGTCTATTACCACCTCAGAGGAGAGGGATACGTTGTGAGTAGTAGAGTTTTGGGAGAGATTTGACCACAAGTACTTTTCACCAACTGTTTAGAAGGAGATGAGGAGGAAATTTAATGATGTTACTTAGGGTGATCGTTCGGTGGCTGAGTATGAAGAAGAGTTCACACATTTGTCTTCTTTCGTGCTAGACGAGGTGAACACAAAAGAGAAGAAGAGATCAAATTTCATGGATGGCTTGGCCTGGAGAATTAGGAAGCACTTATTAGGCAACCCCGCATTTCATACTTATGCAGAAGTCATCAATACAATACTTTTGCATTTACAGGACCACCGCTTCCACCAAAAGGGAAGCAAGAGAGCGGGTGAGCGAGCCAACCGGGCAAGGTAAGTGGGAATGGTGCTAGTGGGGAATCACATCAACAGCAGGAATCGGTCAGACAACAAGGGTAGGCTTTTTGATAGGTAGATCAGACCAAATGATTAGGCCAGGAGGATACCGACCTAAACGATGAGTTTTAGGAAGGGTCCTAATCAGCAGTAGCAGGTTCGTCAGGGCCTCTAGGGACAAGGTAACAATAGAGGAGGTCACCAGGGCCATCATTAGGGGTAGTCTCAAAAGGGCTAGGGGCAGCGATAATTTATAGGCCGGTGCTTTACATGTGGATAAACGGGCCACGGGAAGAGAGACTGCCCACAACAGGGCAGAACACAATAGCAGGGTGCCCAATAAGGGAAGAAGGCGCAGATGCCTCTCACAGTTCTAGCTCTACTAAACCCACAACCGTAGGGATAGATGCATTACGGGTGTATGTATAACGTTCGGGATGTACCCATCCCACCAGCACCTCAGGCACCGCTAGTAGTCGAGGGTATGTTTCCTATTTATGGTCATGAGGGTAGGATTCTTTTTCATACGGGTGTGTCACATTCTTTTATTACCACTAGGTTTGTACAAGCAACCGATATTTTAGAGACAACCAACATTCGCCTTATGTGTGTAGGGTCATCATTGGGTAGCGGGTCACTAATACACTCAATATGTAGAGGGATAGACATCATTATTGGGAGGCTGACCTTAAGAGCAAACATTCTTGTACTAGATATGGAGGGTTATGATGTCATTATGGGCATGTATTGGTTGGAGGGTTACAGAGCGACCATAGACTATTACGAGAGGACCATAGTATTCTCCATTCTCGGGCAGGAAATGTTATCAGTGGCGATGCCTCTTACTGAGGGAGGGTCATGAACACACTTATTGAACATTGAGGAGGAGACCTCAAAGCAGGTAGTTATCCCGTTAGACTCTATTCCAGTTGTGAGAGATTTCGAGGATGTATTTTAGGAGATACCAGGGTTGCCACCCAATCGAGAAATCAAGTTTATTATAGAACTAGCACCGAGTATGATATCGATTGCTCGAGCAATGTATCGCAGGCTCCTTTAGATATGTGGGAGTTGATGGAGGAGATTCAGTAGCTCTTAGGGCAGGGTTTTATTTAACGGAGTACATCTACGTGGGGAGTGCCGTTGTTATTCGTTAAGAAAAGTAATTGTTCACTCCGCTTGTGTATAGACTACAGGGAGATAAATAAGGTCACGATATGGAATAAGTATCTGTTGTCGAGGATCAATGACTTGTTTGACTAGTTGAGAGGAGCTGCTTACTTCCCCGGGATTGACTTGACGTCGGGATATCACCAGTTGCGCATTCGAGAGAATGATGTTCATAAGATCATTTTTTGTGGCGGCATGGATAGTAAGAGGTCAGGGTGATGCCGTTTGTACTCACAAATGAACCAGCTGTGTTCATGGATCTCATGAATCGAGTTTTCAGGGAGTTTTTATACCATTTCGTGATAGTGTTCATAGACGACATTCTAGTTTACTCTCGCACCGACGATGAGCACGCAGAGCATCTGCGTATGGTTTTGCAAACCTTACAGGACCATCAGTTCTACACCAAATTTAGGAAGTGTGGATTTTGGCTATCGGAAGCCACATTGTGTTCAACAGGGGCATCGCTGTTGCCCCGAGTAAGGTATCAGCGGTAAGGGATTGGAGACAACCTATGACACCTATCGAGGTTCGTAGCTTTCATGGGTTGGCCAGTTACTATTGTTGTTTCATAAAGGGTTTTTTAAAGATTGTAGGTCCTTTAACGAAGCCGAATCTCAAAGGAGTACCATTTGCGTGGAGTGACCACTATTAGTTAGCTTTCGATGAGCTAAAGGAAAAATTGACATCAGAACATGTACTTTCATTGCCTAGGGGAGGATTGGAGTACCAAGTCAACAATTATGCATCCTTGCAGGGACTTGGGGGTGTATTATAGAAGGAAGAGAGGGATATAGTTTATGCATCCCAAAATCTTAAGCCCCATGAGAAGAATTACCCCATACGTGACCTTGAGTTAGCAGCGGTAGTGTTTTCTTTGAGGATATGGAGGCACTACCTTTTGGGAGAGTAGTTTATCCTATTCACGGACCAAAAATCACTTCATTATATCTTCATACAGAAAAATCTGAATATGAGGCAAAGGCGATGGTTAAAGTTCGTAAATAACTACCAGTTTGACATTTAGTATCATCCTAGTAAGGCTAACATGGTGGCAGACGCGTTAAGTCGATGATCTATGGGGGATTTAGCAAAGGTCTAAAAGCCGAAATGGAAGGAACTTCGACACGGGGATGAGATCGCCAAGGCATGTCTATCAGTTCTACCTATCATTCCTGACATTGTTACACAAGTAGTGAAAGGACATGCGGAGGATCAGTTTAGCTATGATAGGGTATGCTAGTTATTAGTTAAGGGAGCATAGTCCTATTCGGTTAGATCAGAGGTAGGTTTGCGCTTCAATGGGAGACTTTTAGTGCCAGAGGATGAGTAATTGAGACATGCGATTATGATATAGTTTTACGGTTCAATATTTTCAGTACAACCCAATGGGGATAAGATGTACCAGGACATGAGGAGATAGTATTGGTGATCAGGGTTGAAGCGAGACATAATAAAATTTCTTTCGAAGTGTGTTACCTGCTAGTTAGTTAAGTTAGACAACCAGAGGTCTTCAAGGACCCGTGTATAAGTGGGGGAGTATTTCGATGGATTTCATTATACGGCTACCGATGTCCCATAGGGGTCATGACTCAATTTGGGTGATAGTGGATGAGCTGACCAAGGTAGCCCATTTTTTGCCAGTTCACACCGATTTCGAAATGATGAAGTATGCGTAGCTTCTCATTGTGAAGATAGTTAAGATTCACGGGGTACCGATTAACATTGTATCTGATAGGGACAAGATTTTTGTGTCTCATTTTTGGCAGAGTTTTTAGGAGGCTATGGGCACAGATTTGCGATTAAGTACCTCATACCATCTGCAGATAGACGGAAGGATTGACAAGGTTAATCAGATGCTCGGGACATGTTGAGGATGTAAATAATTAATTTTGAAGGAGGATGAGAGAGATACCTTCTATTGATTAAGTTTGCATATAATAACTCTTACCAATTCACGATCGGTATGGCACTGTTTTAGGCACTATATCAGAGACCTTGTCATTCGCCTCCTTACTAGTTTGAGGTCGGAGACAACAAGTTATTAGGGCCAGAGATGATACAGGAAACTACTGCTAAGATTGAGTTGATTCGGGGGCGTATTGGAATAACTCAGGATAGATAGAATATTTATGCTCATGTAGACCAGAGACACAATGAGTTAGAGGTTGGTGACCAGGTGTTGGTATGCGTGTCTGCCATAAAAGGGGTTATGACGTTTGGTAAGAAGGGAAATCTAGCACTGTGGTATGTGGGACATTTACATATTATTGAAAGAGTGGGACCAGTAGTATATATAATGGGTTTACCATAACATTTATAACGGATACATGATGTGTTCCACGTGACATCGCTGAAGAAGTATCAGAGGAGTGAGAGGAATTTTTGGCACGTTCCAGTCAAGGAGATCGATTTACATCCAGACGTGTAATATAAGTAGAGACCCATGGCTATTCTAGATTGTAGTGAGCATAAGCTGCGGTCTAAGGTGGTACCATTAATCACAGTTCAGTGGGGACACCACAGTGTTCACGAGTTGACAAGGGAGCAGAAGGATGACATGCGAGAAAACTATCGAGAGATATTCGTTGCAGGTACGACCTAATTTCGTGGATGAAATCCCTTTGTAAGGGGGGAGTATGTAATACCCCGTATGTCTGAGCATTAGCATTTAACATTAAATATTTAATTATTTTGGGTAAATTTAAATTACAAGTGCATCATAATTTAATTGAATTAATTATTATGTGTGCGTTTAAATATTAATAGAAAGATAGATAATGATTTATATTGATGGAATATAATTATTAAGTGATTGGCAATAATTATTTTAAGTCATAGCTAATGATAGTGACATGGTATTTATTTTATCTCAAGCGGGAGTCACGTGTGAACTAATTGGGGAACGAGATAGGAAATTATTATAGATTAACTCGGCTGGAAATTTTGAGGTCACGGTTGGGTCCGAATAGGCTGAGATTGTCAAATTAGTGTACCCGAGGGTAGTAATTAGGTCTCGGGGCATTTTTAGACATAACCGGGCATATACAGGGATATTTTAGTCTTTTGGGTTTTTCCCATAGGCTCAATTTCGGCATTAGGGATAATTGATCCTGGTCTAAGAGAGTTGGTCAATGATTACTCATCCCAAATCACAAAATCTTGAGAGAAGAGAGGAGACACAAAGAAGAAGAATGAAAGAAGAAGGAGAAGATTATTCCGGGAAAGTTTTCGAGAAGAGATAGTTGGATTTATTCCAAAAGGCAAGTGTTTTACTGCTTTATTTAAGTTGCAGTTAGTAGTGTTAATTTTTGAATATATGGTAACAAATTTGTTAATTAAAAGACTTGGAAAATAAATCTTATTAATTAAATGTTGAAGAGAAACGAATTTAAACCCATATGAATCAAGAAATTTTGAAAACACATCATATTAGAGGTTTTTAAGATTTCTGGGTTTTGTAGAGGTTTAAGATGATGAAACCATTCATAAATGGTGAAATATATGATTGTTGAGAAAACGGGTTATGATTTGAAATCAGTAATTAAGTGTGTGGATAACTTATGTTTAAGTAAAACTATGAAATTATAAGAATAATTGATGCAAATATCATAGGGAATGAGTTTGGTGATAATTAAAATTGAATAACAAAGAAATTTAGAATTGGGAGGAAAAAAAATATGTTAACCGTTCTTAGGTTGTTCTGGTAGGCCCGGTCGATCGAGGTCCCAGGATCGATCGACTGGTGGTAGCGAGTTTGGCCTAGTGAAGTAATAATACACTTAGAAAAAATGGGGAGATCGACAAGGGGCCCAGGGGTGGTCAACAAGTAGTCAAAGATTTTGCGTATAAGGGAAACATTAGTTATACAAACGAACGAGTAGTCAATCGGGGGTCCAGGGTTGTTCAACAAGTACCCTATTTTTTGACATAGTTTCTCTTTAAAATGGGAAAACTCTAACGCATATAACTTTCTCATCCAGACTTGAATTTACGTGTCGTTTGAACCCACGCGTAGATAACTCAGAGCAGTACTATGTCCTAAAAATTTTACTACTTAGAATAAGAATGTGAAAGGTCTAAATTAGCCTTGAGCTTGTATGAGCAATGAAACATTTCCGAATTGAAACCAACTTTAGTGGAAGAATTTATGAGATCAGTACGAACCTAACTGAGTATATAGGAGGTGAATCATATGATCCTATTGTTAATAATAAGTGGAGGGGGTAGTTATTTAGTGTTAGAAACATATCTATTACGAATGGGCGAGGTAGTTATATATATAGTAGCGGAATGCCCGTGCCTGAAGGCACGGTGAAAATTTTCCAAAGTATTAAATATATAAATAAGCAAGAGTATTTACTCTTGAATGCATTTGATTATATACATCAATGATCTTGACATATTCAGTGAAGTTTCAATAAATACAATACAAACAAACCAAGTAATAGTTTGGTATGATTGATATAATACCCCGTATTTTTAAGGCTTTTAAATTGGGGATTTATTAAATGTAATTGCGATAAATTAATTTATTACTAATTCGGTAATTTATTTAAATATTTACTTGCATGACGAGAGTTAGTAATTATTGGAAACTTTTTGAATATTACTTAATGAGTAAAGTAATATATAGAATTGAATTTATTAAAATTGTTATGAGTGAATAATACGATAATTATGGAAATTAAGTCGGGACGCGCGTGTGTCGTGTCGGGACTATATTATTATTACTATTATTATTATAAAAAGTGAATAAATTATAATTCACCCGTATGGTCATTTCGAGTGCGCCAACACGTCCGAAAGGGTCGAGATAGTCTAAAAAGTGTACCCGGAGGTTTAGTTTCAACCACGGGGCATTTTTAGGCCTAACTGGCATCCTAGGAGGGTATTATAGTCATCCTGTATTTTTGGGTAATTAAACCCAGGAATTTCCCTAAGTTATATCGACTATTAGAGTTAATATTTTAGGGTTATCAATCACAGAAACATAAAACGACCATTAGAGAAGAAAGGTAGAGAGCTCTTGAAGACTTGATCACAAACCGTAACACCTTTTTCAAGATTAACACCACCGGGGCATAGATCGTAAGACGAGGAACACAACCATATCTTCGCCACCAAAGAATCAGACCCTCGATTCCCAATCAAGTATTTATGTTGCTATTTTTCTAGTTAATATTTCACCATGTTAGAATATGATGGATAATTATATGTTTTATTGAAGAATTTCATGAATTAGGAGATTTGAATCACATGTTTTAGAAGTAATACATGTAATTTGGAAGCCTTGTCCTATATAGAGAATCACCCACCAAATTGTAATGGTTTATAAGAGAGAAATCTGGAAAAAGAATTAGAGGATTTGGAATTTTAAGGAAACTAGGGTTATTGATAAAGATTATGAATTGGGCCTTTAATCCTATGTCCTGGATGAAATTAGTACATGCTTTAGGTAGAAAATCATGTAGATAGGTATATATGATCATTACTTTAATTGGTTGGGAGTTTGGAACTCGTTTATGAAGTCTTGGTTGAGTTTTGAGAAGGAAACCCGTAGTTAACAATGGAAGAATTTGGGCATTACCTATTCGATCGATCGATCGACTCAAGAATGTCGATCGATCGATGCCTTTCATTGATCGATCGACCCCTCCTGGAAACTGCATGTTTTTCCTCTTTTTTTTTTGTGGGTACCCGGATTTTCCATCATGGTCCCGGACGAGTAGCCTAATAAAAACGGCCCAAAGTCCGGACCCCTCACCTTAACTAAATTCAGTTATGACTTAGTCTTCTCCTAGAATCTCGTATAGAGATATTCCAGGAGAGAAAGATGGACGTGGGGGAGTCCAACACCTCCACTCCCTAAAGATAAACATGTATAAAATAAACCCTAAGCCTGGGGCAAGAGACACGCACTGTATTCTCTGTAAACTCTCCCCGGAGTTTATAGAAATAATACTAACTGCACCACCGTGGACGTAGGCATTCTTGCTGAACCACGTACACACTATGTTGTGTGATTGGCATTTTATGTTCCTTATTTTCTTTGGTGATTGCGCTTTTCTCATTTATTTGTGTTGAATATAATTGTCACCATAATTGGCGCCGTCTGTGGGAACGTTTGTCTTCCCTGAGAAATCCCACACCAGCAAAGAAATTTGAAATGTCTGGTCACAACAGTAATGCCTGTAACACCCCGCCCGCCCGGGAGAGCGAACGGTGCGCCACTCATCGATAAAATTAAACTAATCCACAATCACATGGTATAGAGCATCTAAATAAACCCACAATCATATAAATCCACTAATCTCAATTCTTCAAATAAATACAACAAATCTCTCGAATTAAATACAACATCTAACTTGAAATAAAATAAATCCCAATGCTCTATACACCAAAATAAATAAATAGAAGTCTTTCCCAAAAAATCCTCACTAAAATCAATCTCCACAGTGTCCCAAAATCTGCGCTAACCTGCCACTAAAAGAAAATCTGGGGAAGTACACAATACGACAAGAAAGATGCTCAACAAATATATTAACGATGAATAAAGCGTAACAAAATGAGTACGAATATTCAAATCAAAATGAAAATCTCAAAGCATTTATCAATATAATTTCTCAAGAACACTTTAACTGAGTCACCAGGTCTCACCACATCCGTATATGCTTTATCAAGCCATAGCCCGGGAAACAGGAATTTTGGCGGGTGCCCAACATCCGTGCCATATTAAAATCTCATGACAACGTGCTCAACAACAATATAATGATACCACATGAATCAAAATAATTTCAACAATTATTTTCCAGATTTCAATGAATTTAACAATTCAAATATGAGTTCAATCAATAAGAAATCAAAGAGAATGACACTCGCGAGATTTAAGGAGAATATTGTGTAAAACTCCATACCTCAGACCATGATGAGAAACCAATGATCACATCCTCAAGATCAACTCAAAAGATCTACAAAAGCTCCTCCAAGAACCTCCAATAAAATAGCCCCAAGAACACCTCTAATCTAAGGTTGGAACTCACAAATCTGAAGGGTCAATGTGTATATAAAAAGAAGAGGAATATAAAATATATTTGCTGCCAAAATTTATGCCAAAAGTAGGTTAAAAGGGTTGCCCACGACTTCCTTTAAATAAGGCAAAGAAATGAAGAGTTGGAAGCCAAAACAACTCCAAGAGTTAAAAACATTTAAAAATCATTTTAAAACCCGTTTTAACTCCGTTTTCGAAACCGTTTGAAATTCTCGCCTTTAAAAATAATAACCAACATATTTGAGCAATAAAAATAATATCATCAAAAACTTTATTTTCCTCCATTTTCCAAAAATTAATTAAAATAGCCCAAAATTACGCGGATTGTTACACTTCCCCACTAACAATGGAATTTCGCCCTCGAAATTCGCCGAATGCCTAACTCTCAAAAATCAGGCTAACAATGTCCAAAAATAATATCGTCCCCAAAAATAAATTCCTCAAATCTAATCTAGATGCCTAACACAAAACGATCATTTAAAATAATCTATCTCCAAAAATATGCGCCACAAAAACGGAACAGACCCAAAACCCAAGCCCCGAGGGTTGCTGTATACCTAAGCTCTGATACCATTTGTAACACCCCGCCCGCCCAGGAGAGCGAACGGAGCGCCACTCATCGATAAAATTAAACTAATCCACAATCACATGGTATAGATCATCTAAATAAACCCACAATCATATAAATCCACTAATCTCAATTCTTCAAATAAATACAATAAATCTCTCGAATTAAATACAACATCTAACTTGAAATAAAATAAATCCCAATGCTCTATACATCAAAATAAATAAATAGAAGTCTTTCCCAAACAATCCTCACTAAAATCAATCTCCATAGTGCCCCAAAATCTGCGCTAACCTGCCACTAAAAGAAAATATGGGGAAGTACACAATACGACAAGAAAGATGCTCAACAAATATATTAACGATGAATAAAGCGTAAAAAAACGAGTACGAATATTCAAATCAAAATGCAAATCTCAAAGCATTTATCAATATAATTTCTCAAGAACACTTTAACTGGGTCACCAGGCCTCACCACATCCGTATATGCTTTATCAAGCCATAGCCCGGGAAACAGGAATTTTGGCGGGTGCCCAACATCCATGCCATATTAAAATATCATGACAACGTGCTCAACAACAATATAATGATACCACGTGAATCAAAATAATTTCAACAATTATTTTCCAGATTTCAATGAATTTAACAATTCAAATATGAGTTCAATCAGTAAGAAATCAAAGAGAATGACACTCGCGAGGTTTAAGGAGAATATTGTGTAAAACCCCATACCTCAGACCATGATGAGAAACCAACGATCACATCCTCAAGATCAACTCAAAAGATCTACAAAAGCTCCTCCAAGAACCTCCAATAAAATAGCCCCAAGAACACCTCTAATCTAAGGTTGGAACTCACAAATCTGAAGGGTCAATGTGTATATAAAAAGAAGAGGAATATAAAATATATTTGCTGCCAAAATTTATGCCAAAAGTAGGTTAAAAGGGTTGCCCACGACTTCCTTTTATAATGCAAAGAAATGAAGAGTTGGAATCCAAACGACTCCTTTAAATAAGGCAAAGAAATGAAGAGTTGGAAGCCAAAACAACTCCAAGAGTTAAAAACATTTAAAAATCATTTTAAAACCCGTTTTAACTCCGTTTTCGAAACCGTTTGAAATTCTCGCCTTTAAAAATAATAACCAACATATTTGAGCAATAAAAATAATATCATCAAAAACTTTATTTTCCTCCATTTTCCAAAAATTAATTAAAATAGCCCAAAATTACGCGGATTGTTACAATGCCCCTCAGGCAGGAGATATCCAAGAATAACCTGCTCCTCGCAGGATTAAATTTGAAGTTCGGCGTTCAGATCAGAGGGATCGCCAAGAGAGGCCATCCTCAGAGGAGAGCCAAGAAACAGCAAAGTCCACACAAATCTCCAGACTGATAGATGCATATGAGGTAAGGCTCCAAGGGCAAAGGGAGTTCACTCGCAATAAAGAGGCTGAGAATGCTCACCTCAAAAGGAAATTAGAAAGGATGGAGAAAGATCTCCATTGCAGCACTAGGCGATGTCCATACCGCACTCCTAGCCCTCAGGCGAGCAAGTCTCGCAGCTGAGGAAGTAGCCCAAGGCGTGGGTCCCAAAAGAGTGAGAAGAACGAGTCAAATGATGACTCTCTCGAGCACTAGTGACCGGATCACCGTTACAGGAGCCCAGCTCGCAGCAATGAGAACATACAAAATTTGGTCCGAAAGGAGATGGACTAACACCTAGCACACCGCGGCGCAAGATCGACCAGGGAGCTTGCTAGACGAGCTCTCAAGACCCAGATGAAATCCTCTTTCTCAACGGAGATAGAAGAAGAGGAAGCCCCTAAGAAATTTTCTATCCCGAGATTCATGATTTATGACGGAAAAACTGACCCCATTGATCACATTAGGCAGTACAGGGAAACCATGACCCTCTGAAACCACCGAGATGCACTGATGTGCATGATTTTTCCCTCGAGCCTGCATAACGTGGCGTAGAAATGGTTCAAGAGGCTCCCTCATAGGTCTGTCAGGAGCTTTGAGTCCCTGGTCGAGCTCTTTACGACCCGCTTCATTACTAGTAGCTCCCATCCTAAAAGGATGGATGCTTTACTAACAGTGAAAAAGACGCCTCAAGAGAGCCTGTGAGACTACGCGAAGAGGTACTGGGAGTTATTCAATGAGGTCGAGGACTGCTCAGAGTAGGTAGCAGTGGCCTCTTTTAAAATTGGGCTACCCAGCTCTTGCTTTTTGCACCAATCCCTGACAAAGAAAGAGGCCACGACCATCGATGACCTGATGGCTCACATTGAGAAGTACGCCAAAGTGGAGGATGTGACCCTCTTCAGCACAGGGGAAAATGGTCGAACTAAGCTCGCTGCCAAAGGCAATGACAAAGATGAGAACATAAAGAAAGGAGGCAAGAATGGGGCCAAGAATGGAGGCAGGAACAATGTTTAAAAAGCATTTCAGGCTGTCAACACTGTCCTTAAAGAACTAATTTACAAGATTATGTCGAAGATCAAAGACGACACATTTATTAAGTGGCCCAGAAAGATGGGAGGATATCCCTCAAAGAGAAACACCGCACTGAGATGCGCTTTTCATAAAAATAGAGGACATAAGACTGAGCACTGCAAAGCTCTTAAGTCTCACCTCGAAGAATTGGCCCAGTCTAGGAACCTGAATGGATTTGTGGAGAATAAGGCAAAGAAACTTGCTGCCAATGGGGAAATAAGACCTGACAATGTACTCGAAGACGATGCTAGCCATGAATTCAAGATAATTGATGGGGCATCTAACATGAAGCAGGTTTAGGGGAATTCAGCTCGAATGGAAGTAAAAAAGCTTACGGCAGTAATACAAGCTTTTCAGATCGATCCAATAAAGACACAATCACGAAAGCATCGGCGAGCAGATGAAGTCGATTATAGCAAACATATCATGTTCACAGATGAAGATCTGGTGGGAGTGAGAATCCCACATCATGACGCCTTGATCATTACGCTCAGGATAGCCAACTATTATGTTAACAAGTTGCTTGTCGACCAAGGAAGCTCATCCGAGGTAATGTATCTCGACCTGTTCAAAAAATTGAAGTTGAGCGTCATCGAACTGAAGGAAGACACTGTCCCCCTAGTTGGCTTTGCTGGAAAAGTGACTATTCCACTAGTAAAGATTGTGCTACCAGTAAAGGAATGAATTATCTCCAAAATGATTGAGTTTCTGGTAGTCGACATTGACTCGCCATACCAAGCTATCCTCGGCAGAGGATGTCTACATGCGATGAAGGCAGTCCCCTCGACCTACCATTAGAAACTCAAATATGTAATCAAGCGAGGAGTAATGGAGATCCATATCGATCAAGCGATGGCAAGAAGGTGCTTCATAGCGGCCATCCGCCCAAAACCAGAGAAGAAGGCCGAAAAGCCCAATGAGAAGGTCGAGGAACAAGAAGGTCTGATACCTTAAAAATAGCCGTTAAGGTACGAAAGACCCGGAGTGGAAGAGACTAGGCTCCTCCCCTATGAGCGAGTCGTCGAAAACCTGGAGGAAGTTACAGCTGGTGGTAGCGAGAAGGACAGGGTATTCTTGATTAGATCTTCCCTCACAGATCAAGAAAAGAAAGAATTGACGATTTTGCTGAGAAGCAACACAGACATTTTCGCGTGAGAACCATACGAGCTTCCTAGAATTGATTCCAGTGTGGTTTGTCATCGGTTGCATATCGACCACACTTTCAAACCCATCACGCAGAAGGCACGATGAACTGCGCCCGAGAAGGTAAAAGTCATAGAAAAAGAAGTTAAAAAATTGTTGTATGCAGGATCCATACGGGAGGTTCAATTCCCTAAATTATTATCCAACCTAGTAGTAGTTCTAAAGAATAAAGGGAAATATAGAGTCTGCATTGACTTCACTGACCTTAGCAGGGATTTCCCTAAGGACAGTTTCCCTCTACCAAAAATTGACCAACTGGCCGACGCCACAATAACTCACGAAAGAATGATTTTTCTCGACGCATATTCGGGGTATCATCAGATCCCTCTGTATGCACCAGACTAGGACAAGAAAACATTCATCACCACCGTCAGATTATACTATTACAAAGTCATGCCCTTCGGGCTAAAAAATGCAGGGGTAACCTACCAGCGGCTGGTCACCAAGATGTTCAAAGACCAAATGGGAGACACAATAGAAGTCTACATCGACGATATGCTTGTTAATAGCAGGAACAAAGGAGACCACCTCTCAGACCTATCGATAACCTTCAAAATCCTCAGGAAATATTGAATGAAGCTCAACGCGAGCAAGTGTTATTTCGGTGTCTAGTCGGGAAAATTTCTTGGGTACTTAGTCAGTAAGAGAGGCATTGGGTCTAATCCAGACCAGATCGATGCAATCAAAAGGGTACAGACCCCTCGCACAATACGGGACGTACAGAAGCTCATCGACATGCTCATTGCCTTGAACCGTTTCATCTCGAAGTCCTTCGAGAAATGCAAACCATTCTTGCAGCTCTTGAAGGGAAACAAGACACTAGAATGGAATCAAAATTGCTCGCAAGCATTGAATGAGCTTAAGGATTACCTTAGCTCACCACCCCTGCTCGTGATACCTCAATAAAGAGATTCCTTATATCTCGCCGTTTCCAACCACGTCGTCAGTTTTGCGCTTACGTGTGCGAAAGCAGGAATCCAGTACCCAGTTTATTACGCGAGCAAGACCTTATTAGAGTCTGAGAAGCAGTACCTATCACTAGAGAAGCTCGCCTTTGCACTTGTAGTAGCTTCAAGGAAGTTGAAGCACTACTTTGAAGCTCACACCATCATCATACTTACATCACACCCCCTTAAATAAATCCTGGGGAAAGAGGATTTATCGAGAAGATTGACTAAATGGTCGGTTGATCTCGAACGATTTGACATCAAATTTCAACCAAGGAATGCAATCAAGGGACAAGTCCTTGCTGATTTCATAGCTGAATTCACAGGCGAGCATCCTCTAGACCAACTTCAACCCATGAAGCAAAGATAGAACCACGTAACAGAGGGAGTTTTTTAATTATTTATTGATGGAGCCTCTAACTTAAAGTGGGAAGGAATGGGCATTGTGCTTGTTACTCCAGAAGATACAATCCTCGAACAAGGAACCAGGCTTTGATTTGAAGCCTCCAACAATGAGGCAGATTATAAGGCTTTGATAGCCAGCCTCCAGAAAGCACACACTTTAGGGGCGAAGAAGTTACATGTGTTCAACGACTCACAATTAGTCTCCAATCAGATAAGTGGGGACTATAACGTAAAAGATGAAAGGATGGCAGCCTACCTCGCCTTGGTAAAGAGGCTAATGTCCATCTTCTAGGAAGTCAGTGTCCAAAGATTTCCTAGAGGACATAATAGCCATGCTGATGCCCTGGTAGCCCTGAGTTCAGCAATCAATTTCGACTTGAAAAGAATGATCCCCATCGACTTCCTCGCTCACCCGAGCATCAACCAGAGTGATGAGCTACAAGGCGTGGAACATGTGATCCAGATTGAGTCAGCACCCAGTTGGATGGACCCTTTAAGGGACTATTTGAAAGATGGCGCACTTCCAAATGATAGGAAGACCGCTAATCAGATAAGAGTTAAAGATGATCGCTTTCACTTATCTCATGAGGGCAAGCTGTATAAGAGATCGTTCTTCGGCCCTTACCTATAATGTGTTCACCCGAGGGATGTCGAGAAAATTCTACACGAGCTCCACGAAGGAATCTGTGGAAGCCATATTGGAGGAAGATCACTAGCTTTTCGAGCTATGAAGGAAGGCTACTACTGGCCATATATGCAAAAAGATTCTGCAGTGTACGCTCGCAAGTGCGATAAATGTCAACTATATGCCCCTATGGTTCACCAACCTGCCAGTGACCTAAGATCACTCACCATCCCCTAGCCTTTCTCCCAATGGGGAATGGGCATCGTAGGACCACTTCCTACCGCCGTCGGCAACCTCAAGTATCTGTTGGTCGCAATGGATTACTTCACCAAATGGATCGAAGCAGAGCCACTAGCAAACATCCGAGATGCAGATATGATGAGATTCATATGGAAAAACATAATTACTCGTTTTGGAATCCCCAGAACCATCATCACTGACAACGGAACACAGTTCGAGAGTGGCCCTTTCCAGAACTTCTGCAATAAACACGGGATCAGGCACTATTTCATCTCGGTGGCGTATCCTCAGAGCAACGGTCAAGCCAAAGCTTCCAATAAAATGGTGATCGATGGGTTAAAGAAACGATTAGAGCGAGCCAAAGGTGCATGGGCGAATGAACTACCTCATATTCTGTGGGCTTAACGCACTACCCCACATCGGGCAACGGGGGAAACCCCATTCTCACTAACGTATGGAATGGAAGCGGTCATCCCATTGGAAGCAGGCCTACCAAGTATGAGGTCCAACCTTATTTACCAGGGCCATAATGATGAAGCATTGCTCATTGAACTCGACCTAGACGACTAACACAGAGAACTTGGCTTAGTGAAACTAGCGAGCTATCAGCAACATTTCACAAGACACTATAGCAAGAAGGTCAATCCAAGGGCATTCCGAGTTGGAGACTATGTCCTAAGGAAAGTCCTTGGCAGCGCAGTAAAACCATTAGACGATAAGTTGGGGCCAAACTGGGAAGGACAATTCAAGATAACAAGAGATGATCTGCAAGGAGCCTATCACTTAGAAACGCTGGAGGGCAGAGAGATACCCCGAGCATGGAATGCAGCCAATCTTAAGAAATTCTATTTCTAGTTTTTTCTTTCGTCTTTTACCAGATTAAACTGGAAGCTCATTTACTTGTAATTAATAAAAGTTTTTTGGCATTTGCATTCTATGAGGTGTCAGTTAACTAATATATGAACTTTATAACTTGCACACCCCTTCCTAGTGACATGTACATTACTCAGTACACGATAGCAGGGAAAACACCCTCCTCAGGTTTTCTTATGAAGCACGAACAACCTCTTAGCATTGCCCCTGGCAATATATGAAGCCCTACAGGAGATCCTTAGGCAATCCGGCCAAGTCAAATTGGTCGCCAAACAATGTATGGTTAACAAAACCCTGATCGGATAGAGCATCCAACACCAGGTGTGTCCTTACCAATTCCCACACTTAGGCCTAAGGGAGTGTGACGACACGACCTAAAGGTTAAAGTAAGGCAGAATGATATCTCATAAGCATACTGGACTGGAGGGACACTTACTCGACAATGCAAACTTACCAATCTAGTCGACCACGAGGCCCAAGATTATTAAGCGAAGAATAAATGATGTAAAAAATACAGAACACATGTTTAGTCCGCGAGTTCGCCCAAAACATAGATATTATGTTACTTCATCACATTTACAACAAGAATGTATGACCTATGTTTAATCGGCGAAATCGCCCAAAACATCAATATTACGCTACTTCATTACATATGTACACAGAGTTACAACTGGGAAAATCCTAATGAGGATGAGGCCTCTGAACAAGATAATCGTCCACTTTTGCTCTTCGACCGTCATCTAGATGAGGAGCTAATTCCTCCTCGACCTCATTCGTATCTGACTCCAATAACTGCCGGGGGATGGCATCGATAGGGATCCACTGATCATCCCTCCTGAAGGGGTTAGGCCTTAAAGTGGAAGGAGAGATATCGTGACGTTACCAGAGTATTGAGTTCCTTCGAACTTGTAGCTCCTTGAGGGCACTCAACCATCCCCTGATAAATACGAACTCTTAAAACACAGTCAGCCTCATCGAAGCATCTACCCAACCTTGTTCATAACCATCAGCCCATACTCGCCCAGGTCCTCTCTTAAACAGATGCCTAAGCCATGTGACATCCCTTTGAAGCCTAGAAACAATCACGTATGCTCGATGGACATCTTCATGAAGCTCATCCATTTCCCTAGCTGGGCTTTTTACGTCTATACCAGCTCATAGAACAGTCGATGGGGTAGAACGTCACAGCACTGGAGGAGCATCGCTTGGTCCTGTGCCAGCTCGTGATGAGGAGGAACCCATTAAAACACGAGGCACAGTGCTCGGTACATGCTCCCTGAGGCGCAACACTTCCCTCCTAAGGGCTCATTTTCCTGTTGCAGAACTTCTCCGATATGGTTAATCTCAGTAGCATCGAGGAGTCTTTCTCTCAGAGTGTTCACTTCCTCGTGAATAGAAGCTCCAAATTCTTCCATTTCCTGAATCCCATCTTTCAGTTTAGCAACGAGCTCCATCTGATTTATTAAACACTTATTCCTCGATTGTAGCGATTTGGAAATTCTTACAAAAGGTATGACGAACTTGAGGACTCACATCAGGCCCAAGAATTCTTCCCAGTTGAGAAGTGGCTGGTATATATTCATCTACATCAATCGACTACAAGCCATAAAAGAGCAGTAAAGGATAAAATGAGTCAGTACCCTGAGGGAAAAATGTCTCTTTATTTCATTCATAAAGGATCAAAGTATATCGAGAATCACAAAAGAACATTAAAAATAAGTAAAAAATATAAAAACAATCGTAAGAGTAAATTAGCTGGCAACCTCGGTTTGTTTAGAAGAAGCTGGCTGCTTTCCCTTATCAGTAACAGTAGGAGCATCTCCCCCAAGAGGGATAACTTCTGTCGCCCGAGCAGGAAGGGCATCCACAGGAACTGACCGAAAGGCGGGGTCAATACCTTCGACGGCTGGGGCAGGAGCTTCATCTAAAATAGGCTTTGGGCCTGGATCATGCTCATCAAACTAGGGATAATTAACATCCAACCTGGCAGCAAAGAGGGCCTTGTTCCAGCCCTTATTGAAATTCAGACGGCTGATGTAGCCTATCTGAACCTCAGCATCTTCATATGCGGCAGCCCACCCGGAATTATATAAATCTTCCTTAATGGTGGCTTCCTCAGACTCCTTCTCCTTTAGCTTCTCCACTAGCACCTTATTCTCCTCCATCACCGCTAGCTTGCTCGAGTAGACTAAATCATAGGCCTGCTGCAGTTCATTCAGTTCTTTGAACGATCCATCCCTCGCTCGATTGGCTTCAACAAGGGCTAGATAAGAAGACATTCGAGAAGCATTAACATCCTTCCAACTGGCCTTAAGCTCTATACTCTTCACTTTCAGGGCAGCGTTCTGCTTCTCCAGTTCACCATTCTTATTCACCAGCTCGTCGCGAGAGTGATAGAGCATGGCAAAGTCAGTCATGAACTGGAAGTAAAAGAAGGCATTAGAAGAAAGAAACAAACAGAATGTTACAAGTGTTAAAGAGAAGGAATAGACCTACCAAGGCTAGCCTCTGACTCGCTTGCAAGACTAACTAGTCAGTCCCCATTGCCCTTTGGCGATCAGTAGGCAGGACAGCTCTTTCGAGTAGCGCAGGAGCCATTTGGGGAGAGATGGAAACAGAGGCCCCCTCTGGAAACGCAGACACGGGCACTAAGGCCTACCCAACCTTCGTCCTCACTTCTATTCTCCTCATCTCCTCATCTCCTCATCTCTCTCCTTATCCTTCTCTACCCTCTTCCTCTCCTCAACCTTCTTTTTCTCTTCAGACTTCTTCCTCTCCTCTTCCCTCTTTCTCTCTCTCTCTCTCTCTCTCTCTCTCTCTCTCTCTCTTCTTCTTTTCTCTTCCTCTTCTACTCCTGAGCAGCAGACTGAGAACCAGTAGCAACAACCCCACTGCTGAATTTTTGCTTTTTCGACCTCTGAGCGAGAAGCACATCATCCTCATCATCATCATCATGGATCAAGTTTCTCCTAGGGGGAACCATTTCCTCTCTAGAACTGTTGGATGTAATTGAATACTCTTGAGCCTCAGAAACCTCTTCTGAGAGGGAGGAACTGTCACTACTGGAGCTCGCCTCACCAGAACCCCCTTCAGCACCTCCTCTGATATCACTCTCACAACTGCTCTCTTCCTCGTCCAACTGAATGGGATCGGCAGCAGTTTCTTTAGAAATATCTAAGTCAGGAATGTTGTCCACAAGCCTCGCAATGAAAATGGACCCGATGTTCTTATACTCGAGCAGGAAAGCAGTGGATTGGGGATGTTCACCGTCAGCCAAAGATTCCCTGATATTCCAAGCTTTAATCAGCTCGGCAGCTTGAACCTCGCTAAGGGAAGGTTCCAAGTTCTTTGTCCTCGCTGAAAAGAAAATAGGAAAATGTCAGAAAAATCACACATTAACAAGGAGATTGAAAGAAAAGAGCGAAGACTACCTATGTACTCTTCCCCATAAAAGGGAACAATGAATCTATCAGACCTTGCCCCCTCGGTCTGGGGGAGAACTGTGAATTCCTAGTAAGAAAGCCATCTTGTTGGTAGTACTTATGGGAATCAGGTAAATTTACTACCAATACCCTGTCAGGACTCCTGGCCTTGAGGTAAAGAAGACCAGAGCTCGTTCGAGAGAAGGAATAACAAAAACAAACTTCAGCGAGCCCTAATTTAGTGCCATAAAGTTGATTTATTCTATGGACACCATTGATTATCTTCCAGACGTTGGGCGAACACTGTGCAGGGACAATGTTGAAATAAATAAAGAAATGCAGAAACAAATTGTTTGGAGGAAAAGTAAGCCCCCCTTGGGAAAACAACAGGACATGAATCCAATGGGCGCCCTCTATCTCTCTAACATTCTTAGGGAGAGAGGCTCACTCAATCTCTACCCATTCTGAGATATTACAAAACTTCATGAACTCATACACTGATCTATTACCTATCTTTGTCATTTGTAAACCCTAAATCACAAATTAAAAGAAAACTCAACAGAGAAAGCACAAAAAGAGAGCAAAGGGGACTTACGAGATGAAAGTTTGACTTGGACGATGCAAGATCATAAGCCCAGATGAAGAGGGAGGTTGAAAGCGAAGAAAATGAAGGTCTGGAGAAGAGGGAAACAGCTAAAACTCGCAGAAGATGAGGGAACACTAAGAAGTTTGAAACGACAACTATGGAATGCTTCTCCAAATAACTTTTAAATGATCCCAATCATCGCGCACATGACGCGAAGAAACTGTCGCCTAAATCAGTTCTCAACTTTAGGAAGAGTTACAAGATTTACAAAAGAGCCATTATGACAAATCAATTAAATTTGTTGAGCCCAAATTGTGGCCCAACAACTTTAGGGGCAATTGTGGGTACCCGGATTTGCCATCATGGGCCCGGACGAGTAGCCTAACAAAAACGGCCCAAAGTCCGGACCCCTCACCTTAATTAAATTCAGTTATGACTTAGTCTTCTCCTAGAATATCGTATAGAGATATTCCAGGAGATAAAGATGGACGTGGGGGAGTCCAACACCCCCACTCCCTGAAGATAAACATGTATAAAATAAACCCTAAGCCTGGGGTAAGAGACACACATTGTATTCTCTATAAACGCTCCCCGGAGTATATAGAAATAATACTGATTGCACCACGGTGGATGTCGGCATTCTTACTGAACCACGTACATACTGTGTTGTGTGATTGGCATTTTATGCTCTTTATTTTCCTTGGTGATTGCGCTTTTCTCGTTTATTTGTGTTGAGTATAATTGTCACCACACGTTTAATTTGGATAAAAGGCGTAGGAACCGTTCTATATCATTTGAAGAGTATAATGGGCCATGAAGAGGACCATTAAGGTCTAAGTAGATTACGTTGAGTGAAATTTTATATGGGATTTCAACACATATTGGAAATTGTGCATACATTCACTAAGGAATTGAGAGACTCTTGAATGACATAGACTAGTATGTTAGAGAGGGTGTACTTACTGAATTTATATTTAGTAAGAGAGAATACTTCGAGGGATGAGATGTAATTATGAAATGATATAATTGAGAATAAAAGAGATGAATCCTTTATGCGTAATAATTGGGTAAGATTTTACAAAGTACGATTAATAATATTATTATGGGTCGTGGGCGAACCAAATTGGAAAATGTGAATATATATATATATATATATATATATATATATATATATATATGGCCTTGTGAATGAGTGCATATACTGAATATTATATTTGTGAATAATCATACCCGCGCTACTTGCTATCACAGAGGTTACCGCGTCGGGACAGTCTTATCTCGACGGGACATTTATGGGGGATATTGACTTGTACCCTAGAACACAGGTTTCCTTGGTACAGGCTATCTGAGAATGATAGTCAGACGGTCCTAAAAAATATCGTTGACATATTTATCTTATTGGAAAGGCCATAATTAAGAATAAATCAAATAAGCTACAACTACAACTATACAATATTGAAGTATTCCAACTCCCGAAGTTATATATTAAAAAGCATTCCAAATTTCTAATGTGATACTAATGCTGACTGATAGGGTGTGGAAACAATAATATATTTGATCTGGAATCCGTACATTGAACTACAAATACTAAAGTTGCCAACATAGGAACTGAATCAAGAACAATATTTTCGTTTAGAAATAGATTAATGATTCTAAAAGTAGAGGCATTTATACACATAAAAATCATTGTTTACAACCCCAATATATTCATCAGACCAAAAAACTAAAGTCCCACGTTTTTTAATTTTTTTTATAAGAAAGGAACCAAAAATATTAACCACGCATAAACCCATACTTTGTGTGACTGAGAGACAAACAAAGAGAGATTATACACTTAGAAGTTTTCTACAACATATAAGAGTACTATTATGCACAATAAAGTTGGGTGTTTAGAAACAGGGGTAACAACCTTGATTTCCTGGACAATAATAGCCTTGATTAAATAAAGGAATGACTTGCTTTCCTGGACAGTAACAACCTTGATAAAATAAAGGAATGACTTTCTTTCCTGGACAATAACAACCTTGATTTCTCTGGTGACTAATTACACCTTGTAGATAGTTCCTGACCCAATTATGAATAAGTCATCTATATTATTTGTGGCTTCCATAATGTCTTCCCATCTCAAATTATCAGCAACACTATATTATAAGAGTGGTTTTCGTTTTCCTTGTGAAGAGACAAAAGAGTAAGTATAATCTACCTCATTTTAGACATGTTCAGTCCAATAGATCTATGAAAAGCCAAGACACAAAAATGAAAAATAGTTAAGATGAGAGGCCATATCAAAATAGACCCTTTAAAATGCTCTAGAAGATTAAGCTTTGGAAGAAATAAGAAAGCAACTTCTATTTATATTAATCAACTGGACAAAGAATGATCATATTTAGCTAAAAACTGATTAGGATTTTGTAGAGATCTTTTATTACCATCCGAGGATATTAGCACATCATCCGGATAAGCCAGATATCGATAGTAATGATGAAAAGAGAGAGGGATAGGGGATTTCCCAGTCTGAGATATCTTGTAGATTTGAGATATCCATGTACAACTGCGCCAATCTCTGGAAGTTAAGGAACTTGATAACGATAGCAAAGATTCCAAAGAACAAGAGATTGAATCCAATAAGCACTGCTACTGAAATGCCAATCATCCCAAGGCCATAGCTGAAAAGATCATCCAAATACTATTTTACAGTGCCATTAAACCCAGTTCCTTCAATAATTGTTTCAACGTCACCAAGTTGTGAGGTGATGATACCCCAAAGGGTCCACGCCACTTGGCGTATGTAGTAGAACCATAACCACTATCCCGGGATATCTGGTTTCGGAACAAGAAAACCTGAGAGGAGATTCCATAGCGAGTAAAATGCAGAAGATGTGATGGCAGCCAGGTGTTGAGATGGTGTGAGACCAACCCCATCATTCCGTAATAGGTGAAGTAACAGAAAGTAAGAAACATGAAAACAAGGTAGAGGAAATTTTTTGTAACTGTCCTCTTGAAGTCAATCATGAAGTATGTAATGATAGCATATACAATTATCAGCACCAAAATATATGGGATCTCCACAAGGCCCTGTGCTGCTACATAAGGGATTGGAGAGTACATTCCAGCTGCTCTCTTTGTAAAAAACTATTCTCTCAATTAAAACTACGTGTCGTATAGAAGAAGCATTATTGATCCCAAGAAACATAGCTTTTTGAACCAACATTCCAAAATATATTTCCAATTATCAAGGCACATATTGCAGTAAAGAATAACCTGACGAAATTATACGGTGGACTTCTCTAATATACAAGGTTTTGCGTCCACACACAAGTTGTAAATTTAAACATTGCATTCTTAGAATACTTGGTGTCAAATTTCAAGGGCTGCTCTCTTTGTGGATTCTTTGCCATCTTAGAAACTGTCTATATGTGTTGATTAACAGCTGACCCCCTGATTAACACCTGCACCAGTGCCCCTAAACATCGCAGGGGTCATAACCCTATCGATCGAGAGTGTATAAGACTCAAGAGGTTTACACAAACTATTTTTTTTCTCTTTATTCTATCATTGAAGGTTTATTTTTTGATAAGAAGGTTTATTTATTTTTTGTTTGCAATCTCTGGATATAAGAACTATTTATTGGTTATATTATAAAAGGTTAATGCATACAAGAATTTTTAGATGTAGCTTTTCTTACGCCATTATTACTTCAAAAAATTCTAACGCCAAGATTTCATATCCGATTCAGTCCCCCGGTAATATTGGGAATCTTAGAGATGTACTCATGGAATGCTTGGAGAAATATGGTGTTTGTATCATAGAACCTCAAACGATTTATGATTTTTACAATGATCTTCATAGCTATCTTGCAAGTAGTGGTGTAGATAGGGTCAAGGTGGATGCCCAAAATGTTATATGAAATTCATGTTTAATCGATGATTTTTTGTTATATGATGTCCTTGATGGACTTTTAGTAGTGGCATTGGGTTATTTGTTGGTCCTTGAAACATGTTAATAGTTCTATAAACAAAGGAAATTATGTCCAAAATTTTAAAATAACGTGAATTTTTTAATTATAATATAAACTATTTTACAAAATAACGATCGTTGTGGTTGAATAAATGAGACAAGAACACTAAATTATTTCATGAAATGGATAATTCACATCATCACTTCAACCATATCCGGAAGATGTCGGTGGGAGGGATAGAGTTTGAAAAGCTAGATGAGGTTAGGGGCTATCTATCCTTTTTTATGAAGGGTTGTATAAAAAGGAGGAATCGTGGCACCCTTCCCTGGATGGGGCCGAGATGGGAAGCATCTATGGAGATGATGCAGAAATGTTCAAGGGTACTTTTACGGAGGACAAGTTCATGAAGATCTTTGATGTCTATGAGTGTAGACAAGTCCCTCGGTCCAGAAGGTTTCATTATGACTTTCTTTCAGTAATATTGGTTTGTTGTGAGAGGAAATGTGATGTCACTCTTCTTATAGTTCCATGGAAGAGGGTACTTCATGAGCAGTCTGAATACAATATTCATAACCTTTGATCCTAAGAAAGAAGGATCCATTGATGCGTGAGATTGTAGACTAGTAAGCTTGATCTGGAGTGTTTATAAACTCCTAGCTATGGTACCGTTTAGCAGACTTAGGAGGGTCATTGACCTACTCATTTTAGACTCATAAAATGCTTTTGTGGGAGGAAGGAAATTTCTCAATGTCGTTCTAGTGGCTAATGAATGTGTCCAGCCAGGTTAAGAAGTGGGGAGATTGGTATTATATGCAAGCCAAACATTGAGAAGCCGTATGATCAAGCCAACTAGGGTTTTTTGTTGTATTTATTAGGGAGAATGGGATTTGGTGAGTGAAAGTGCTAATAGGCAGGTAGGGTTTTAATATGGCAAAGGGTGAAAATAAACAAACCAACACTACAAGAAAAATAGCTTTTTATGACGCTCGAAAAAATAATTTAAAGACATTTATTACAAAAATATAATTTAAAGGTAAATGCTATTATTAATGTGACATTTCTAATGTAAGATGTCATTTTATACATATTAGTATTATTTTTTGTGATATTTTAGATATAAAAATCATATTTGACTATAGATTTATGAACTTTTTTAAGAGTTTCTAATATAGGTGTAAATATTATGACCTTTTTTTTCTCCTCCAAAATTTAAAAGCGGAGTTTTTTCCCCCTAATTTTTTTTTGCACTTCCAGAATACCTGCTCACTCCCAAAGTCATCTCCCCACCGAGACTCCCTCTTCCTCACATTATCCTCTCCGTTCTCCTCTCCCTCATGTTATCCTCTCCGCTCTCCTTTCCCTCATGCTCTCCTCTCCCTCACGCTCTCCTCTCCCTCTTGATCTCTCCCTCATGCTCTCACGCTAATACGTTTTTTGACTCTTGATGTTGTGACTGATTATGGTTAATTATAATTGGTACTCTATTTTACATTGTGACTTATTGTGGTTTCTTACGCTGATTGAGTTCTTGTTTTCGTACTCTGTTTCATGTAAATTCTCGTTCAGTGATTGTGTTATCATTTTCGTACGCTGGTACTTTAGTTTTCTCTCTCTCATTGTAACTAATTGTGTTTAAAAGTTATATCAAGCTTTCAATAGATTTACACCTGTTGTGTTGCATCGTCCTTTTCATTTGTCATCATCTATTGTGTTTAAAAGTTGTCATTTTCAATAGGTTTAATTTTTTTGTTTGATTTAACTACTTAAAATCATATTTAATTAAGTTCTCGTAGATTATACACCTATAGTGACAGCGCTTCAATAGATTTACATCTGTTGTATTAAGTTTGGCATACAAAACGATAAAATGGATGCAACATTGTCATTTTGATTAATGAGTTGGTGTGTATTCTAATTGAAACATTGTCGTTTTATTATACTAATTGGCCAAGTAGTGGCAGATTAGGTTCTAATAAGTGAAAGGTTTAAAAGTCATCTCATGACATAGGAGTAAAGTTAAATGATGTCGTGTCAAACTTGGAATCCGTCCACAAGCGTTGTCGGTTTAAGTACTAAGGTATAGTGTCTTCTCAATGAAACTTTGTCATTTTTTGTTACTAGTATTGTGTTCAGATTGGACAATTATTGTTAATCTGAAAATTATTTTGTAACAAGTGGGTTTTTGATAGATCAATTATAGAACCTATTCAACGCTTCCATCTTGGATGATCATTTTTGAATGGATCTAATTCTTGATATTTTCTGTTCTCATTGCACCCCCCCGGGCACGCTCTTGTTTTTATCCACATAGCCAATTTCACATTGACGTAGTCTGTTTTTAAATAAGTTCTATAATGGTAATTTATCATAACTTATGATTAAATCACAAGGATTTTAGTGTATGTCAATTCTGATTAACTATATCACACCAATATATAACACATATCGGGTGTCTCACAGATTTATTAGGTTGCCTTAATATTCCTAAGAGATAAAATATATTAGGGGTACTGTTTTTCTCTCATGCTAGTATGGTTTTCTCACTGAGTTTCAAAGAAAATATTCGGTATATCCGTAAATGTAATAACGCATCACCCAAATAATACAAATCTTTAATAATAAAATATTATTGTGTATGTCACATGTTTAAATATAATTAATTTAGTTTAGATTGATTGTGTTATGTCTCACTTGTGTACGTCACCTGTTTAAATATAATTGATTGTGTTATGTCTTCGAAATTTAGTTTAAGTTGATTGTGTTATGTCTCACCTGTGTTACATCATATTAATCTGTTTAGTTTCGATTAATCATCTTAGATTAATTAATCATTTTACTTTAGATTGATTAATCATTTTAGATTGATTGTGTTATGTCTGATGTTGTGTTACGTCATATTAATCATTTTAGTTTAGATTAATTAATTAATCAATTTAAATTGATTAATCAGTTTACTTTAGATTGATTTTGGTACATCAATTGAGTGTTATGTCTCACGTTCATATGTGTTTCGCGCATCTCCTCTCTCTATCTCACGAGTTTATAATGATCCATGATTTTTAGAATGATTGTGTTTAGGTTTTAAAGCTGCGAAGAGGATTGATTTTGATTTACTTCTATGTGAAGATGATTGCTTTTGATTTACTTTTGAAAAATTTGAATTTTTATGAATAGATGTTTAGATTGTTTGTGTTTAGGTTTTAAAGTTAATGATTTTGATTTACATATGAAAGACTACACTATCATTTATTAAAGTGATTTTAAAGAAATATTTTGAGTTTTGGGTTTGAATCTAATAATTTTAAGTCGTATAAAAGACAATTGAATTTTACACATTTGTATTTTTCAAAGGTTCTTAAAAAATGTTGAAAATCATTTTGATTGATTGAGTTCAGGTTTTGAATCAAATGATTTTATATGAGAAACAAATACAAAAGACACTAATAAATTGTTATTTTTTCTGCCAATGAAAAAGACTTAGTAGCATAAGATTTTATGACATAATGATTAAGCAATTTTTAATTTGGTAGAGTGATTGCTGTGTTTTTAATGATTTTGATTGATTTGGGTTTAGGTTTAGAAGGATATGAATTTGATTTTCAAATATTCATCTTTTATGATATTGTTAATAGTTGATTTTAGTTTAATCTGAATCTGAATTGGTCAATGAAATATCAATCGATAAATAATATTAATTGACAAAAAATGTATTTCTCTTTCTCTGAAGACATTTAAATTTCGTAATATTTTTTTTTGAATTACAAATAGTTTATGGTGGATTGAAGACATCTTTTATTTCACTCATCGTGGTTTGAAGCTTCCATTAACTTCTTCAGGTTTCAACTATTCTTGATTATTTATTTAAGCTAGCACTAACTTATTTTCATTCTATTTTTGTTCTTGCCGTCATTTGTTTACAAATATTCCTCCACAAGATTTCTACTAGGGTTTAATTATTTTTTCATTGTATTTGATTAATGATAAAATGTGGTAGTGAACTTAGAAGTTAACAATTTTTTTATCTCATTGACCAATAAAATTAATAATTTCCACATTAACTCAGGATAAAAGAGTTGTTTCGTTGATCATAGTATTAAAATTCATGGCAATGATCTTAATTACCTCATATAGGACGACCATTTGATGTTTTTAGGCATTAGGGATGATAATCGGGTTGTGTTTCTTTGGGTACTAATTTTTAGTATCAATAAATCTGAAACAAGCTTAATTAATGAATTGTGTCAATTGTCGTGTCATAATAGGGTTATCTAAACATTAATGAGTTTTTTAGTAAAACGTATTGTCGTGTAAAAGAATTTCACCTCGGCATTGCCTTCTGTTTGATTTTGAATGCATTACATAAAAATTCTTACTTATTTTTGTGTGTATATGTGATTATGCACCTCGGGAGATCGAGTTAAAATTCATCCATTATATCATTTATCTTTGGTAATAAACTTAATGTGTGTCGGCGGTGTTGGTATTACATCATTAATAATATTATTCGTGACTTAAACTAACATGAATTGTATAAAACACATGCATATTTTACGAATTAGAAAATGAAAAATTAATATGATTTGAGAATTGTGTTATTTTACATGAAAGCCACATTTGTACAACTAATATTTACAATCTTAATATAGGTACAATTTGAGAAATGGGAACAGACAAGTCGTGGATGTCTATGCATAGATTATCAAATGAGTACTTGCAAGGGGTTCAATATTTTCTTAAAGTTGCAGAGAGGAATGCTGTAAATAGTGAAGTTGTATGGTGTCCATGCACATAATGTGAAAATTGTTTTAAATGGAGTTTAAAAGAAATCACAGGTCATTTATATGCGAACGGTATTGATCAAAGTTATCGTATATAGATATGGCACGGGGAAGTTGCTCTTACTTCAAATTTCTCACATGTCAACATGGGTGACCCCATCCATCACGATAATTTGGTTGAAAATCTAGAAGATGTTGATGATATAGCAGAGATGTTTGAGATGGTAAATGAAGACTTTATGAGGGATCCTAAATCATTTGAGAAGTTGCTCGAGGATGCCAAAAAGCCTTTTTACAAAGGGTGTAAAACGTTTATGAACATGTGTGCACTGATGAGTTTACTCAATTTGAAAGAAAAGAATGGGTGGACTGATACGAGATTTTCAATCTTGCTTCAATTATTTCCCCAATTGCACCAAAAAGATAATGAATTACCTAAATCTATGAAAAAGGCCATACAGACGTTGTCCTTGTTTGAGATGGGATATGAAAAAATACGTGCATGCCGTAATGGTTTCATACTCTATATAAAAGAGTACAAAGATTCAACATAATGCCCTACTTGTGGAACACCAAGGTACAAGTTGAAAAAAAATACAACTAAGGTGAAGATGGGAGTGCCTGCAAAAGTATTATGGTATTTTTCGCCCATTACTAGGTTCAAAAGGTGGTTTCAATCTGTAAAAACAATAAAGGGATTGACTTGGCATGCAAATGAAAGACAAGTTGATGGTAAGTTACGTCACCCCGCGGATTCTCTTGCATGGAAGTTGGTAGACGACAAGTGGCCAGAGTTTGGAAATGAAGCTAGAAACCTTCGGTTAGCATTGTCAGCAGATGGAATTAACCCATATAATACTCTTAATAGTAAGTATAGTTGTTGGCTGATCATGTTGGAAATTTATAACTTTGAGCCGTCGCTGAGCAAAAAGAGAAAAAAATTGATGTTAACAATGTTGAGATCGGGTCCGTGATAACCTGGAAATGATATCGATGTTTACTTGGCACCATTAATTGAGGAATTGAAAACCTTATGGGATGAAGGTGTACAGGCTTATGATGCTTACCTTCGAAAATCCTTTACTTTTAAGGTGGTATTAGTATGGACCATTAATGATTTACCTGCATATGGTAATTTGTGTGGCTTTGTTGTAAAGGGGTACTATGCTTGTCCAATTTGTTGTGAAGAAACATATTTTATTCGATTAAAATATTCTAATAAGAATGTATATACATCACATGGAAGATTTATTCCATAAAATCATCCGTTTCGAAAGAAAAAGAAAGATTTTCATGGTAAGCAAGAGTTTCATGAACAACCTAATCCATTGAAGGAGCAGCAAATACTAGAGAAAGTTGAAAATATTAATGCATGATGGGGAAAAAGATGGATCATTTTGAAGCACAAATAGCAAAGGGAAGGGATAAATTGAAACAAAAGAGGAAATGCGTTGAGGCAAATATGGATGAGCCTAATAACTCCAAATGTTGGAAGAAAAAATCAATATTATTTAGGTTCGGGTATTGGAAACGTTTACTTGTTCGACACAATTTTGATGATATGCATATTGAGAAGAATGTTTGTGACAGCATAATAAGGACGCTACTCAACATTCCTGATAAGACAAAAGATGGAGTCAAGAGTCATCTTGATCTTATAAAATTGGGTTTAAGAGGGGATTTGACACCACAAGATAAAGGAAAACGGACGTATTTACCACCTTCATGTTATACATTGTCTACAGAGGAGGAGAGAAGGGTATGCGAGACGTTTCTTTGACTCAAAGTTCCCGATGGAGACTCATCAAATTTTAGTAACCTCATTTTGATGCAAGAGTTAAAATTGTTTGGTATCAAGTCCCATGATTGTCACATACTCATGAAACAAATACTTCCAGTGGCCATTCGATCCATGTTACCAAATCATGTTAGATTTTCAATCATAAGGGTGTGCTTTTTCTTTAATGCTCTTTGTACAAAAGAAGTGGGTGTGAAAAAGTTCAAAATTATTAAGATGACATTGTGATCACAATATGTTCATTGGAAAAGTACTTCCCTCTGGCATTCTTTAATATAATGGTGCATCTAATGGTACATCTTGTTAGGGAGGTTGAACTGTGTGGTTTAGTTTTCGCTCGTTGGATGTACCCAGTTGAAAGGTTTGCACATACTTAAAAAATATGTCATTTTTTATAAGGTTATAAGTAAACATTATTAATATTTGTTTTATTTAAAATGTTTGTAGGAACATGAAATTCTTAAAGGGTCGAGTAAATATTCGAAATGTTTAGAAGGTTGCATGTCCCAACCCTATATTACCGAAGAAATAATTAAATTTTGTACGAAATTTTTACATGGGCTCGATGCCATTGGGTTTCCATTAGGTAGAAATACAACAGATGATGATGATATAATATGTGATGGAAAACCAATATGGGGTGGTAATGTAATTTAGGTGGACGACTTGTTATGGTAGCGATCACATTGTTACGTGTTGCAAAAGACAGATGATGTTTAACCATATATCGAGTAATTTCTCTCTTCTTTGATTTTGTAACAAACCATATACTATGTTGTATTTTGTTATAATTGTTAAAAGATTGTTCTCTATTAACACCTTATAGGGACCATATGGACAGCTTGAGGCAAAAGTATCCTCAAAAGTGCAAAGATGAAAAATGGTTACAAGATGAACATAACAAGACCATTATTTATTGGCTTCATGAACGGGTATGATTAATATCAGTATGTGACGATTTAATATACTATTTAAATTCTAACTAACATTTAAGAAACATCGGGTCGAAAAGGAGTTAAATCTCCCCAACAACAATGTTTCAGACATCTTAAACTGGATATCTCGAGGCCCTCGTCGAGACGTGATAAAATATCAGGGTTATATCATTAAGGGTTTTTGTTACCATACAAAAGAACATGATGCTGAAAGAGTAGCCAAAATAGTGGAATTATCATCACGGACACAACGATGCAAGTTGCTAGTGCAAAGGATAAGTATCCCATGGTTTTAAATTTGAGTTTCTATGGTGTCATCAATGAAATATGGATGCTTGATTATTTCACTTTCAAAATTCTAGTTTTCAAGTGTGATTGGGTTGACAACAGTAATGGTATTAAAGTAGATGATCTTGGATTTAAACTTGTTGATCTTTGTAGAGTTGGCCATAAGAATGAGCGTTTCATATTAGCTTCTCAAGCCAAACATGTTTTTAATGTTCAAGACCAACTTGATCCTAAATGGTCAATCCTTCATGTGACTCCACAAAGAGTTTATAACTGCGGGTGTGATGATGACGACTACACTGCTGGATGTGCCAAAAATCATGTCGCCGCCAACAGATTGACAAACTTGAGTTCGATTAATGAAAGTGAAGATTTGTGTGCACGTGTAAATTGTGAGGGAATTTGTATTGATAATAAAAAATAAATAAAGTGTTAGTTGTGCTTTTCTTACACTTAGAATTATCTATGCTTTTTAAAGAGTTATCAATGTTTAGCTGACATTTTATAATTTATATTTTATACCCTTTATTTTTTAATGTTAAATCTCCATTTCTTTATTCAGGTCCCAATTGATCCTTTACAAGGGACTAATGAGATGAAACAAATGCTAAGTGATGAATCAAAGAAAAGGAAGACGGAGTATGAGGCTATGGTTCTTGAGAAGAGGATACCAATGATGATCACATGGAATTATGATGGCAAGCAAGTGGTTATTGAGGGATCGTGGGATAACTAGAAGATATAATTTTGAGGTGAACTTCATATAGTAGTACATAACCCACTTGTTAGGTACTCAGAAGATTATTCATAAGAGGTTTCCTGATCTAACTCCTAGTGTTTCTTTTCCACCTACGGGAACCGATGACCTAGATCTTATTCAGATTGTTAATAACAATGTTGATGATGGTGTTAATGTTGTTGCTACTATTACCAATGTTGAGAATACTATATTTTTGTAGAATTTAAAGTCATATTTTTTACCATTCATGCTTTATTTTGGTGGCATATGTAACGCCCCGTAATTTTGAGGATTTAATATTTAATTATTTTGGGAGTTATAAAAATATTTAAATTGGAGAAACTTAAATTCATGAGTTGGAGAATTTAATTGAGTGAGCCGAATTATTTATAATTGGCGACTTTTCAGTTTAATGGTTCGAAATCCCGTTTGTCGCATTTTGAGGCCGTAATTTGAAAATGACAAAACGTATTTCGGATGACAATTCCGAGTGTGCGGTTGCATCTGGATGGGTCGAGATAGTCAGAAAAGAGTACCCGATGGTAATAATTGGGTCGCGGGGTATTTTTGGGCATAGCCTGACCCACATGAGGTGAGTTGGGACATTTTAATTAGGCCCAGATGGCCAAAAACAGGATTAAGGGTTTTTAACCAAATTGAGAGAATAGGGAACGACAATCAACACAACTCTAACCCTAGGGTTTGAGAGGAAATTTTGGGGAAAGCAAATCAAGAGCCAATTTGGGGATTTTGTAGTCAAATTAAGGGACTACACCAACGGATTAGACCCTACGAACAATTCCAGGCAATTGGTTAACTGTTGTGATTTCTAAATTGATGATAATCATTTCATATCATAATGATGTGTAAATAAAAATTCGTTTAGGGTATAAATGGGTACAAAAATGGGGTTTTTGTTCATGGAACCTTTGAATGAGATTCAAAGTAAGAACTTAGGCGTATTATATATCTCTGAGTATAGATATCTGATTTGAATGAGAAACCAGGAATATAGAAGGGTAGTATTTAAATCTGGAACTGAAATTGTTGAACAAAGTTCATGGAAATTTATGGAAAAACCCAATTCATGAGTCAATAAATTGTAGTGGGGATAAAGGGTAGTTATGGTTGTATCGCTGTTGTAAATTAGTTTAATAAAGGGGTTTAAAGATTATGTTATGTTTGGTCAAGGATGGAAGGGAAAAACAGAGCTTCAAAGCTCGTTAATGGTGGAAATTTTTGTGGCGAAGAAGAACTGCCAAGGGACGATCGATCGAGGGCTATCGATCCATCGACGATGGGAAAATTCTAGCTATATGCACTTATTTTATGTTTGGATTTTTGGGGTATAATTTCAATTGGTGAAAAATTATAAAGATTTTAATAGCTAGGGGCTCAAAAGATAGCTATTAGGAATTGACAATTTATGTTAAGAGTTGGGACTTAAAGTAAGAATTTTGGGTGAAGCATATTCAACTTAATTATGGACCAAGTGGGAGAGTCCGGGTATGTTGGTTAAGTGACACCAAAGTATTAAATTAATTATTGAGAGAGTAAATTAATTTGGAGTCGGAACATAAACTCGGGAAATATTAAGGTATGGGCCAAGTGAGCGAGTCCGGGTAGAATGGTTGGGTGACACCATGTTATTAAATTAATGGATGTGTTAATTAATGAAAGTAGAGTCGTATGGTATACTCGGAAAAGTATTAAATTAATTAATCTTGTAATTAATTAATTTAGAGTTGGATTGTAGACTCGGGAAGGGTATTTATTAATTAATGTGTAAATTAATTAAATGAGAGTCGTACCACAGACTCAATTTAGTATGAATTAATTAATATGTAAATTAATTAACTGGGAGTCGGACCACAGACTTGGATCGGTATTAAATTAATAAGTGTGTTAATTAATTTAATTAGAGTCGGACCATAGACTCGGGGAAAATAGTATATTAATTGATGTGTGAATTAATTATATTAGAGTCGGACCACAGACTCGGACTTGTGTTAATTAATTAATGTGTAAATTAATTAAATAAGGGTCGGACTACAGACTCGGGTTTGTGTTAATTAATTAATGTGTAAAGTAATTAAATGAGGGTCGGACTACAGACTCGCATTTGTGTTAATTAATTAATGTGTAAATTAATTAAATAAGAGTCGAATCATAGACTCGGGCAAATTTCATATAAATTATTGTGTAGAGTATTACTATTTAGAGTCGGACCACTGACTCGGGGAGATGGAAATCATTAAGTGAGAAAATTAATTAAGTTGAGTCGGGCCAGAGACTCGGGAAATTACAGGCTAGTGTTACGGGTTGTGAGTACACGGTGAAGCCGGGGTTTATTTTATATATATATATATATATATACAGTGTAGTGATAGTATATATATATGTGTGTATATATTGTGCGTGCTATTAAATATCAGTGATTAGATATTTACTTAATTTATATACTCTAGTGCTATCAAGGGAGGTTGCGCGATGTTGGTGAATCCCCTAGCTCGAGGAGTAGGGTGAGTATATCCCCAGGTCGTAGCGTCTGGTATATGGGTGGGGAGATTATATCACTTTCAGGGAAGGAATATGACTGCCTCCACTTCGTTTATGTTCTGGGCCAGGTTGGTGATCGATTCGAACTTGAGTAACTAGGTTATGTGAGGACACCTAGTGAGATAGCACTTTAGAGGGAATCATCCGGCGACGGTATACTCGGAGGGATGGATATACGTATGTTATATATGTGGATGTTTTAGTAAAGGTACGTATATAATTGTATTCAACATTATATGCGGGTAATAATACAATGTGTGATGTATTTACTTTATATAACTTGTGACATGGTTATATGCTACTATTTAAGAAGGAATTAATTAAGTTAATTGTGAGATAACTTATAATTCAAGAATCAATGTACTCGGGTTAGGGTAGTATGGCAAGGAGTAGGTTATTCTAGGACTAGTTGGACGGGGTAGTACAACTAGGTGGGAGGTCAAGGTGACCGATAGGTGTGCACAATAGTGGAGGGGTGAGAATGTCCACAAGGGAGTGCGACACTAACTTAAATATGAAGCGCATTCATGCATTTTAAATTACTGCATTTATTTCACTTGCTAGATGTTTTCAAAATGTTTTGGGTTCTAACCCTTGCTATAAAACTATTTTCAAAACCTTTTAGGTGTCCAGCCACAGGGACGCCAGGATTGATATTCTATTCCAGGGACACGGAGCTGCGGCATATGTGGATGCTACCAGGAGTTCGGATTAGACGCATCGTTCATTTATTCCTAGAGTAGGAATCATTTATCAGTTTTAGGTTTATTTAGGGCTTATCGCCCAGACTTCTCAGTACAGTTTTCAGATGTACTTATTCAGGTGTTGGATGTTTGTATTGGATTTCATTTTGGTGGCCGATGGTTTATTCAGCAAATTTTTTATTTAATTATTGAGTTGAGTTTTATTCAGTTGTGTGAATGGTTATTAAAAAAGTTAAAATTGGCACCCGCTTTTGGAATACTAGGTGGTTAGTAAGTTTTAAAATGTTTTCGACAGTGATGCTAAGGATGAAGCAACTGGAATTCCTGTTTTAATTTTGTATAGGACTGATCACCCGGTATTTTATTAGGTGGGGTGTCACAGATGGTATCAGAGCATCAGGTTCTATTGTCCTTAGGATCTGTGCGGCTTTTTATGTTTCGGCTTTGTAATGTTTGATATAGATCCCTATCATAGGATTGTTGTATTCTCATACGTATGCGCATTTACGTTCTTCTGCCAAATTTATAATTGAGAGTGAACTCATACGTTTCGATTCTCATTCCAGATGCCACATAGGGGAGAGAGAGCAGCTAGGACAGCAGGGGGAGATGAGACTAGAGAGGCTCGTCAGGAGCAAGAGTTACCGCAGGAACTGCCAAGAGATGATTTTGGAAGCACGAGTAACTGAACTAGTGGTACAGGTTGTTCAAGCGACGGGGGTTGCAATGGCAGTGTACTTTCCACGGGATCAGCCACAAGTGTTAATGGTGCCAGATGTCCAGGCTCAAGCGGGGCGGTCTGGGAGGCAGCCAATGCGAGAGTTTATTCAAGAGTGGGCATCCACCAGACCTACGAGGGGGTGCAGGTGTAGTGCAAGCGTGTCAAGGAAGAGAGATATCTAGCGTCACCTACGCATGGGAGATTGCGATGAGGTGCGGAAGGAAATGCTAGCCATCCCACGCATGAAACTGAGAGCAATGTTGGAAAGTGGAGAGATGTTGGTCATTAGTACATGGGTTGGGTACCCCGGGTAGTGTATATATATATATATATATATATATGTGATATGACTACGGGTTCAAAGTTATATTATAGGTTACGACTAACATAGTCGGGTAACTTTCGTGCGGTAGAGTGGGGATAGGGTGTATGGGCACCCAGGTTAATTAAGGAAAATTTCGTGCAGTTAAGCACGGGAATAGGGTGTATGGGCGCCCTGGTTAATTTAAATGCACACTTGTGTAACGTATGGTTAGAAGAGGATGGGATAGATGCAGCGGGCTTGGAGGCACATGACTAGAGAATAATATGCGAAGATTGGAACATTACACTCATCTTAATTTCGAGGAAGAAATTCGTTTGTAAGTGGGGGAGTATGTAACACCCTGCAATTTTGAGAATTTAATATTTAATTATTTGGGAGTTATAAATAAATATTTAAATTGGAGAAACTTAAATTCATGAGTTGTAGAATTTAATTGAGTGAGTCGAATTATTTATAATTGGCGACTTTTAAGTTTAATGGTTCGAAATCTCGTGTGTCACATTTTGAGGTCGTAATTTGGAAATGACAAAAATTATTTCGGATGACAATTTCAAGTGCGTGGCTGCGTCCGGATGGGTCAAGATAGTCACAAAAGAGTACTCAGGGGTAGTAATTGGGTCTCGAGGTATTTTTGGGCATAGTCGGGCCCACACGGGGTGAGTTGGGCCATTTTAATTAGGACCAGATGGACAAAAATGGGATTAAGGGTTTTTAACCAAATTGAGAGAAGAGAGAACGACAGTCAACACAACTCTAAAGCTAGGGTTTGAGAGAAAATTTGGGGGAAAGCAAATCAAGAGACAATTTGGGGATTTTGGAGCCAAATTAAGGGACTACACCAACGGATCAGACCCTACGAACAATTCCAGGAAAGTGGTTAACTGTTGCGATTTCTAAATTGATGATAATCAATTCATATCATAGTGATGTGTAAATCAAAATTCGTTTTGGGGATAAATGGGTACAAAAATGGGGTTTTTGATTATGGTACCTTTGAATGAGATTCAACGTAAGAACTTAGGCGTATTATATATCTCTGAGTATAGATATCTTATTTGAATGAGAAACCCGAAATATAGAAGGGTAGTATTTAAATCTGGAATTGGAATTGTTGAACAAAGTTCATGGAAATTTATAGAAAAACCCAATTCGTGAGTCAATGAATTGTGGTGGGGATAAAGGGTAGTTATGGTTGTATTCCTGTTGTAAATTAGTTTAATAAAGGCGTTTAAAGACTATGTTATGTTTGGTCAAGGATGGAAGGGAAAAATAGAGCTTGAAAGCTCGTTAATGGTGGAAATTTTTTTGTGGGGAAGAAGAACTGCCAAGGGACGATCGACCGATCGATCGAGGGCTATCGATCGATCGACGATGGGGAAATTCTGGCAGGTCAGGTTGGTTATTATATATGCTCTTATTTTCTGTTTGGATTTTTGGGGTATAATTTCAATTGGTGAAAAATTATAAAGATTTTAATAGCTAGGGGCTCAAAAGATAGCTATTAGGAATTGACAATTTAAGTTAAGAGTTGGGACTTAAAGTAAGAATTTTGGGTGAAACATATTCAACTTAATTATGGACCAAGTGGGCGAGTCCGGGTATGTTGGTAATTGTAGGTAAATATAATCGAGAAATTTATAGAGATGAATGTGTGACACATTATGGGCGAATATGTGGGAATGAAATTATGAGATGTAAAAATGGACCAAGTGAGCGAGTCCGGGTATGTTGGTTAAGTGACACCAAAAGTATTAAATTAATTTTTGAGAGAGTAAATTAATTTGGAGTCGGAACATAGACTCGGGAAATATTAAGGTATGGGCCAAGTGAGCGAGTCTGGGGAGAATGGTTGGGTGACACCAAGTTATTAAATTAATGAATGTGTTAATTAATGAAAGTAGAGTCGGAAGGTAGACTAGAAAAAGTATTAAATTAATTGATGTTGTAATTAATTAATTTAGAGTCCGATTGTAGACTCGGGAAGGGTATTTATTAATTAATGTGTAAATTAATTAAATGAGAGTCGTACCACAGACTCGGTTTAGTATGAATTATTTAATGTGTAAATTAATTACCTAGGAGTCGGACCACAGACTTGGATCGGTATTAAATTAATAAGTGTTTTAATTAATTTAATTTGAGTCGGACCATAGACTCGGGGAAAATGGTATATTAATTGAGGTGTGAATTAATTATATTAGAGTTGGACCACAGACTCGGATTTGTGTTAATTAATTAATGTGTAAATTAATTAAATAAGGGTCAGACTATATAATCGAATTTGTGTTAATTAATTAATGTGTAAATTAATTAAATGAGGGTCGGACTACAGACTCAGATTTGTGTTAATTAATTAATGAGTAAATTATTTAAATAAGAGTCGAATCATAGACTCAGGCAAATTTCATATAAATTATTGTGTAGAGTATTACTATTTAGAGTCGGACCACTGACTCTGGAAGATGGAAATTATTAAGTGAGAAAATTAATTAAGTTGAGTCGGGCCATAGACTCGGAAAATTACAGGCTAGTGTTACGGGTTGTGAGTACACGGTGAAGCCGGGGTTTATTTATATATATATATATATATATATACAGTGTAGTGATAGTATATATATATGTGTGTATATATTGTGTGTGCTATTAAATATCAGTGATTAGATATTTTCTTAATTTATATACTCTAGTGCTATCAAGGGAGGTTGCGCGATGTGGGTGAATCCCCTAGCTCGAGGAGTAGGGTGAGTATATCCCCAGGTCATAGCGTCCGGTATATGGGTGAGGAGATTATCTCACTTTCAGGGAAGGAATATAACCGTCTCCACTTCGTTTATGTTTTGGGCCCGATTGGTGAGCGATTCCAACTTGGGTAACTAGGTTATGTGAGCACAGCTAGTGAGATAAAACTTTAGAGGGAATCATCCGGCGAGGGTATACACAGAGGGATGGATATACGTATGTTATATATGTGAATGTTTTAGTAAAGGTACGTATATAATGGTATTCAATATTATATACGGGTAATAATACAGTGTGTGATGTATTTACTTTATATAACTTGTGACACGGTTATATGCTACTATTTAAGAAGGAATTAATTAAGGTAATTGTGAGATAACTTAAAATTCAAGAATCATTGTACTCGGGTTAGAGTAGTATGGCAAGGGGGAGGTTATACCAGGAATACTTGGATGGGGTAGTATAACTAGGTGGGGGGCCAAGGTAACCGATAGGTGTGAACAATAGTGGAGGGGTGAGAATGTCCACAAGGGAGTGCGACACTAACTTAAATATGAAGCGCATTCATGCATTTTAAATTACTGCAGTTAATTCACTTGCTAAATATTTTCAAAATGTTTTGGGTTCTAACCCTTGCTATAAACTATTTTCAAAACCTTTTAGGTGTCCAACCACAGGGATGCCAGGATTGATATTCTATTCCAAGGACACGGAGCTGCGACATATGTGGATGCTAGCAGGAGTTCGGATTAGACGCATCGTTCATTTATTCCTAGAGTAGGAATCATTTTTCATTTTCAGTTTTATTTAGGGCTTGTCGCCCAGACTTCTCGGTACAGTTTTCAGATGTACTTATTCAGGTGTTGGATGTTTGTATTGGATTTCATTTTGGTGGCCGATGGTTTATTCGGAAAATTATTTATTTAATTATTCAGTTGTGTTTTATTCAGTTGTGTGAATGGTTCATATTTATTTCCGCATGTACTGTTTTTCTTTAATTAAAAAAGTTAAAATTGACACAAGCTTTTGGAATACTAGGTGGTTAGTAAGTTTTAAAATGTTTTCGACAGTGATGCTAAGGATGAACCAACTGGGATTCCTGTTTTAATTTGTTATAGGACTGATCACCTGGTATTTTATTAGGCAGGGTGTCACGACATAGTAGTGATGCATAATGCTGGAATTTTAGTGATAAAAAATCCTTATGGGATAAATTCATGCATGGAAAGTATTGTCGAAAATATCACCCATGACAAGTGGTATTTTCTTTTCCTTCTTGGTAACTAGTCTTCTATAGTAGGGTGTCACATTTGTTGTTATGTCTATTTCCTCTCTTCTTTCTTTTTTATTTTACGTTGGTGGGGGTGATTTATGCGCGCGTGCGCGTGTGTGTTTGGGGGAGGGGGGGGGGGGGGAGGTAGAAGCTGGCATAACTACGCCTTTAAGAAATTGAGAGACCAACTTGATTAATATAAACTACCCTGGATCATTTTGTTTTGTGTTGAAACATTTTGTGTACTCTCTCTAGTTTATGTGCACTAAACTAATAATAATATTTATTTTGTTTTAATGATTTTTGTGGGTACTTAGGCAGAGATCCTCGAGAATTCGAAGTGCCTTATGGAGAATGAAGGACTTTGTCGGTAGTATGACTTCTCCGAAGAAGAAAAATAAGCATGAATCAAGGATAATAATATCAATCAGGTTTATTTCGCTACAGTAAATACCAAAATATTTGATGAAAGATTTAGTGAAATTTGTGCATTAGTAGTCATCTATGAGCCTTATAGTGCGGTAATCACACTTAGATCTATGCTCATGGTTAAAGTAAGAACATTATCGGAGCACGAAAACGTAATATAAAAGAAAAAAGATATGAAAAGAGTCAAAAACACCTCACACAGGATCCAAGAAAGTTGTGGAGACAACACGAGTAGTCATGTGACTCACGGGTTTGAAATTTGATCAACATTTTGAAATTTTGAGTATTAAAACATGAAAATTAGGTTTTGTGAACGAAAATGCAAAACAATAAAACATTATGAAAAGAGGCAAACACACATCATACATGATTAGAGTAACTTGTAGAAACAACCCATATAGTCATGAGACTCATGCATTCAGACGTCATTCTATATTTCAAATTTCTAAGTATAATACTTTAGAGTTGGGGTTGGAGCATGGAAATACAATATAATAACATATCATACCAAAAGGTGGGATACACACCTCACATGGGACTAATGTAAGATTATTGTTAGGTTGTGCGGGTCGTGTGAGACTATTATTATATTTTTTTAAAACATAGACATAAGTCCATTGAACCTTCCAATTGATGGACTTAATTTTTTTTTATCTTATATATGTTAAATTGGTGGAAGGGATTTATTGGTAGTTTAGTTGTGATTTTTGTTGTTAGTGTATTTTAATGTTAAAAAAGAAAACAATAAGTGTTCTAAATTGATTAAGTCGAATGGACACACATTTGAAAATTGGGTATTGGTGGAGGAAAAAATAAAACAACTAATAAACATATAAGAAAAGTGAATAGACACGCATTTTATGCCCAATTTTTTAAAAAATGTTTACAATTGTTTGTATCATATAAAAACTCTCTTCGACTTAAAATATGCACAATTTAATACTTTGGATAACTGGAATTCATATGTTGTCTTTTACATTGCACTAGAGATTTATATATGATGTTTTGAAATTATGGAGGAGCATCTACTTAAAGGCATGTGAAAGGTGTATCGCTGTCAGATAACATGATAGTGAACATAAGCGGGAAGAGGACTTCGACACATTGTTGCCTTAAATTATGAAAGGATTATTATTACGGAGGAACACTTAATTTTGATAGATAAATTTATTTTTGGTTGATGGGTTAGCTCAATTTGATGTGAGACACAAAAAATATTTTAGTGGGAGTGTTGTTGTATTTCTCGGCTAAACGATATAATTTATAATGTATCAATTGTAACATTGAATGTGGAATAAATGATTTTATGAATTTTGGTTTGGGTTTAGATTTATTTGTCAACTATGACATTAATATGATTCTTAATTTTTTTAATTATATGTTTAGTTTATGACCGTTCATATTAAACCCTCATGTGATGAAAGTTTTTATATAACCTTTTAAAAATTTTGAAAACTGTTTATCATAACACTTTTTAAATCAAATATGACATCTTATAGAGTATGTTATGACCTTTTTGTAGTAGATATGACACTTTTTAAAGAACAGTCATATTTAACCATTACCAAATATGACAATTTTTATGGGTGTCTGACAC
Source organism: Sambucus nigra (assembly GCA_949130495.1). Lineage (NCBI taxonomy): Eukaryota > Viridiplantae > Streptophyta > Magnoliopsida > Dipsacales > Adoxaceae > Sambucus > Sambucus nigra. The sequence continues at coordinate 314,657,647 of OX422219.1, read as the reverse complement.
CGAAACTTATGGCACTTAAAAAAGGTCATAAAAAGCCCTTTTTCTTGTAGTGCAACTATTTTTAAAATTTAGAAAATTTAATTTCCTTTAAGAAAGTTACATAAATTAAAATGTTGCACCGATTTTAAACAAATTTTCATTAAACAAATTAATCGATTTTATTTTAGCCAAAACATGCATCTGGGTAAGTGCAGGATAAAATAAAGTAAATCAATCATAATGCCCGATGTACAAAAAAAACATGTAGGAAAAACCAAGGACGACCCAGCCACAAAAATTTACTATCATAAGGAATTACAAAAATTGACAAATGACTTAAATAATGACTCGATACCCTCTAACCCTTGACGTGTCTTTGATCTTCAACCTCTCCTCCACAGTGACATGTAGGAGTCCACCCATGCAATTTCCATAACGTGTGGGCCCACACATGCCTCAGTATCCATAAAATAGCTCAACTACTGTCTACGAATCTTAAACATAGTGTCTACTGCTTCTTCATCATAACACCACACCACATAGTCCACCATGTGTAAACATTAAATACGGAGTCCACAATTGAAACGATTCTCACAAATATGTGGAGAATATACCTTGGTGCCTAAAAAATCATCTTAAAGCATAATAAGATGAAAGTTGGATCTAAAACTATTTGGGTAAAATATAAGATCTTTTCAGTAGAGTTTGGGAACTCAAAACGTAAGAATTTATCCCTTAATAAAATTCTTATTTCCACTCGAGATAAGGATGAAAATTGGTTTGAAAAATCTTATATTCCAAAAAAATTCTTAAACTCGTTCGAATAACTTCGTACCTCATTCGAACGACTTCGTACCTCATTCAAACGAATTCGTATAGCATCTCGTTTGAACACGTATCCAATTAGATATCCAACGAGATTCTTGGGAGGGCTGAAATTGCTTAGTTCAAAGATCATTGGAACCTATTCTAATGAGGTACCATGCCTCATTCGAACGATATACCCAGTGTTATTCTAACGACCTCTCGAAAAAAGTAATTTTCTTCATAAAAATATTAAAAGAGATAAAAACATTTTAAAAATAGTTTTATACAAACTTGACACAAAAATTTAAAATATCCAAGGACCAATATATATATGTATCCATACCTAAGAGATTCTCAAAACGTGAAGACGAAAATAAACACGAAGAATGACACGATGATGTTAATCTTCTAACATGGCTATTGCGTCTTCAAGAAACCACGTCATAGGATTAGAAGGTCAAAAACTCAAGTCCAAGACTATGACTCAAAGAGTTTTGGTCCAAACATGGAATTAATCCAATCTACGTAAAAATTGACTATATTGGAAATTTGTCCTTACAAATCCCCTACTTTGAAAATTTCGGGACAAAACAAAAAAAAACTCCTATGGCCGCCAAGATCATATAAGACTCTATCCTTATCCCCAAAAGGAAAAATTACAACTCGACCGACTCATAAACTTAAATAAGATTACTTGCTTGTAATCTTATGTTTCAAACTTAAACACACCTTCAAACGCAAAGAGAATATAAAAATATATAGCATGTGCATAAGAATATAATCCCCCTATGTCTAACAATACCCACCTAGGTAAGACGTCGCCCCTGAAGATAAATATCTCCTCCTAATGATAAAGTGAAAGGTACCTGATAGGTCGGGTTTTGATGCGGCGCGAGAGTCACCTACGCGCCGATCGTCTTACATTTGGCTCACCAACTCTATACAAAAACCTAAATTACGACTACACTCAATGGGTGAGTATAGCGGTAAGTCGGGTATCGAATCCACAGAGAATGTTCGATAGATTTTAATTGGATTATTAATTCAGGAATAAAAGTGTAAAAAGGTGATGGGTTGTTGTAAATAAAAGAAAAGAATAAGTTAGGTCTAAATAAAAGTAAAGCGAGGATCGGGATATCATCCAACCATACGGCTTGAAACACTTATTAATCAGAATCGGCTCGAGAGAAATTTAATCGAGCATTATCAATTGATCAGAAACTTCACACAATAAGTAATTTAAGCCAAAGTTGCGAAAATAAAGATTTAACTAAAAATGGTCAAACACGGATTAAATTCGGATTATCTCTATAAACACTAACGTTGCATGATAGAGAAAGTTAAACGCGTAATAATCCGACTTTAATTCGTGCGGGTTCAATTAAACACAATTTTGCACAAAACCTAATTTTTGGAGCTCGGGGCCCGAAAATGGCGGAACGAAATCCTGACCCTATTTATCTAAGGGCAATACATGAATTAAACTAAATTACAACTAATTAAACTTGGAAAGAAAAAAAATAAAGAACAAAACTATATGAAAGGAGATGATAATGAATAATTCAATCTTACAAAACCAAATGGATGTCACCCCAAGAAGAAAAGAAGATGAGCTCTCAAAACCAAATCCTAACCTAAAATGTTTCTAAAACTAAGTATATATGATATTACAACAAAATTACCATATATAGTATGTTGGGAGAAAAGAAAAGAAGAAAGAAAAGAAAAGAAAAATATCTCAAAAAAAGTAGGGGATCGATCGATCAACCCCTTTGGTCGATCAATCGATGGTTGAAATCGTGGCCAAAATCAAAAGGATCGATCGATTGATCCTTTTGATCGATCGATTGATCAAGCAGGGCATCTTCTCCTTTCCTCCTGTTTTGGTGTATTTGGTATTCCCAGCCGCTAGAAACGCCGTAACTTCTTCGTTAGTGATCAGAATTGTGCACCGTTTGCATCCACGTGAAGCTTGCGAGGAGGGATACAACTTTCGTGAGGTGTTGGGCCAGGTGCTCAAACTGTAAATTGATCGAATTTCCCTTAAACGTGCGATTGCGTACCGAACTTGAGTAGAATGCATTCGAGCTCCATTCTTAGTACATATGTATCTACAAAAGCCCAATTATACCTCATATAGCATGTTAACAATATAAACCGAGGATTTCTGGTTAACGAGCTTAAATATAGAGATCAAGGCACCTGAGGGGGCTAAAATGAGTAGGTTTAAGAGATGAAATACGCAATATTTGCGTATTATCGCACCCCATAACTTACACTTTGCTAGTCCCTAGCAATGAAATAGGATGCAACAAACCAAAAGCAGGATAAGTACAAAAATATGGTATAAAAACATAAGGCCACTTTCGCGGGCAATTCGATTGCATTTAGCATATGCAATAAGAGGTTAAACCCCTAGGTTACCCTAGTGGACGAGTGTCGTCTCATGAGGGTTTTCAGGGATGAAACCCATAAACATCATACAATTTCCTCAAAATATTCCCAATCACATGAGACAAACTCCACAATACGAATAAGATTTCAACATGTTATTAGCATAGCAAACGAATTCATGTGAAAAGTACGTAGTTATTAACATTATCGAATGCACCTCAATTAATTGAAACTTTAAAATGTGGTAGGGGAGTGAGAACACGCAAAATATGATTTGGCAAAAACTTAAATAAATCGGATACTAAATATCAAAGCATGCATAAAAGTCAATCCTCACTGGCATTACACTCATCAAATGAATTCACTTGAAACAGGGAGGTAACACACGGGACATGCGGGCATGAGGAGTAAATGTAAAGGGACACTTGGCCGCGCACATTTCACAATTGAAGAACGCTATATAGAAAATAAAAACTGTAATCTCAATGAAAGATACCGCACATATGAAAGAGGCGAAATGCATTTTCACAGATTATCAAAACTATTTAAACCTTTGAATTACATCTACTTAAGATCACATAGGAATTTAATAGGGTTGTAATGTAGGCTAGGTCAGGGTACGAAATGAAAGGGATGTATACACGGATTCAAAGTGCTTGGGGATGAAACTCGGGATAATTGGAAAAGTGGGAAATTTCAAAAATGGGCAAATGATTTCCAAACGAGCATTAGATATAACAATCGAGAGAGTAACAAGGATTATTGAATCACTATAAACAATATATACAAATTTCTCTTTATTTTTCTTTTCTTCTTTTTCTCACTTTTTCTTTTGTTTTCAACTTTCTCTTTTTCACTCTTTTTCACTACACTTTCTTCCTTTCTCACTCTTTTCATGCTCAAATTGCAACCACAAAACAACAATATCATTCAATCCCAGTAAACAATCCAAACAAGGTATGTATGGTATAAAACTCCAACTTGGAGTTAGTTAGGGGATTTTGGGTTGTGGCATCATGCCTAATTAAATACCGGGTGATCAGTCCTTTATTAGATTAAAATTAAGGTGAATGGTTGGTTCATTCTTAGCATCACTGTCACAAAATAAAATTTCCAAATTAAACACCCTAAATAATTAAGCTAAGTGACAAAACAATTTAAAATCTTATTTCCATTTATTAAATTCCAACTTGAAAACCCTTTTTAAATAATCATCAGTCTAAGAATCACATAAGTGCTACGGATATCAATTAACACAAAAGAATTAATCCAACTAGATTAAATAAACCAAGTCAACTAACCATAGATGAAACCATCCTGACAAGAGTTAACTCTGAAGGAGTACTAAATACTGGAAAATATAAATAACATAAATCTCTGACAAAAACAAAACGGAATAGGAAATCGGGTGACACATGCCCTAACTTTGAAGAACTAAAGCAAGAACTGAATCAATGAAGAGGTCGTTTAAAACAAAGGACTTCAAATCCTACATAAGATGCAGCACATCCAATCCAAAGAACCTATGCATGACGCCCCTGTGTCTGGGCACCTGTAATACATATACATATATATATATACACAAGAGAGAGAAAAGACAGAAAATGAGTCAGAGCCCGAGTGTAAAACAGTTTTAAAATAGTTTAGCACGTATTTAAAATGCTTACTAGCTAATGAAACAACCATGTTAGTATGCGACACTCTCTTGAGAATTCTCACCTCTCATCTTGTGTGCGCACCTACCATACTAATAAATCTCATAAGTTTCTCTAACTTATTCTTCATAAGCTTTTATCATGTGAAAAGAAAGGTTAGGATATTTATTTTGGGAAATCAATCTCTTCAGGATTTCTTACGCTATTTAGAACAATTTAGTGCCGTTATACAGTTCTCGAACACTTATAATAAAGTTGAATAATTTATTCATTACTTATGTACTTATACATACAGTAAAAAGTTCCCATATAGATATACGTATATATATTAGTTACACATATAATATATATACTAAGGGCACCCCACATAAAATCTATGGTGCTGGCATACTCTGCTATCAAGTCCCTGTATCACACATATTAAGGGAAATACTAGTTCAAAATCACTCTCGTACTGTATTAACATAAAACACATACAACTGGCGGCGAAGCATAGTTCCAAGTAACTAAGAGGTCATCACATACCCTCACGTCTCTTAGGACCGTATGACTATCAATCAGATAGCCTGTACCAAGGAATCTTATGTTCTAGGGTACGAGTTAATATCCCCCATAAAGGCCCAATCGAGATAAGACCGTCCCGACGTGGAAACCCCCGTGATAGCAAGTAGCCCGAGTATTATTTTTATACAAATATATAATATATGCACAATCACACAATCATATATATATAAGTATCCACATTTCTAAATTAGGTGCGCTCACGACCCATAATTAAAATTACCCGTTATTAACGCATTTTACTCGATTATTTTGCATAGCGGACTCGTCATTTTTATTCTCATTTATAATTCACTTCATCCTCACTTCTCCTCCCTCGAAGTATTCTAGGTATAATTTCATACTCACTTCGCGTAACGGTCTAACTCCCTTACGAGTATCGATCTTTTTATTAATTGTACGCATGATTTCTTATACACATGAATAATTCCTCGTTAACCCAAAATTTCATTCTACACTAAATTTCACTCAACGGGGTCCACCTATGGCCTACTACTCTTATCTATATCCCATTATACTCCAATAATAACAATCAAGGGTTCCTATGCATTTTAACCAGATTAAACCAACAGACGAGAATTATGCAATTTTTTAGGAGGGGTCAATCGATCGATGTTCTTGATCGATCGATCAATCAAGTAGTTATGATGAAACCTGCTCTTTTCCAGTTACGGGTTTACCTCTACAACTTCAACCAAATCTCCATTAACGATTCCCAAACTCACAATTAACAATACTACAAGTATCATATACCTAACACCAAGATTTCCTACGTAAAATATGTCCGAATTCATCAAGTATCATGATTTAATGGGGTAAAATTCATATAAACTACAAGAACCCTAATTCTTTTTTAGTTTCCATTCTTTCAATTCTTTCTCAGATTTCTTACTTCTAATCCCATACAAATTCTTGGCTTATCCTCTACATGTGATTTAGATGTCCAGAATACATCTACTTCCTCTACACATATGGTTTGAAATCTCCAAAAATATTATTTCTTCCATGAAACATGTTCTAAACAACCCTAGACTAACATGATTGAAACATTAACTAAAATAAAGCAAGATAGATACTAGCCTGAGAATTAAAGGTCTGATTCGATGACTCTAATTGGTATCTCCATAATCCTCTTCTTACGATCTACGCTTTGGTGGTGGTGGGTGCAAGATTGGTGGTCCTTGGCCTTGAACACTTATAAAGCTTTTTCCCTTCTTCTTCCTATGGACTGCTTACCCTAACTTTCCTGGAACTCCATCTGATATAATCGTAATGATTTTTGTCATTATTAAAGGACAAAAATAGAAAATTACCAAAATGCCCTCCCGAGTTACCGATTAGGCCTAAAAACGTCCCGAGACTCAAACTAACCTCGGGTACATTTTTCTAACTAACTCCACCCTTCCGGACACTTTGGCAAACTTGAAATGACCATATGGGCGACTTATAATATATTCAGTTTTAAGAATAATAATTTAGTCCCAACACGACACAGTCGCGTCCCAACTTAAATTTCCATAATTGTCATTTTATTCACTCATGACAATTTTTAATAAAATAAATCTTATATATTACGTTACTCATCCTGTAATATTCAACAAATTTCCAATAATTACTAACTCTCGTCACGCTAGTAAATATTTAAAATGAAATTTTGGATTAATATTAAATTAATATCTCAATTACTCATCCAGTAATATTCAATAAATTTCCAATAATTATTAACTCTCATCACGCTAATAAATATTTAAAATGAAATTCCGGATTAATATTAAATTAATATCTCATTTAAATTTAATAAATCCACAATTTTAAAAGCCATAAAAATACGGGGTATTACACACTCTCCCCCCTAATAACGGAATTTCGTCCCGACATTCAAAAAAAATAAGGTATGCTTGGTAAGAATATATCTGAATATTTTAACAATAGGCAAAATGGACTCTCGGGTAAGGAAAATTTCTATAGTCCTCCCCGCCTCACAATAAGCTTATTTAACACTCTCAATACTATCAGTGATAGAGTCGCACTTTAATGACGACACTTCACATTGTGCTCCAATCCATTGCTATTCGCATAAGGTGAGCCTACACATCATTGGCCCCCATTGTCTCAATATTATTTGGAGGCCGCACCTCACTACGTAACAATTACTCGTATTTAGCTAAACACAAAACTCCCATTCTGAGAGAAACAATACGAACATATTCACACTCTTGTTCGCGTAAAACAACCGTGGTAATTTCACCATAGTCATTAGACATAAACTCGACCAATCCAAAATTATGATTATCCGCCCATATCTTAACATTCAGAGTGAGAAAAGTTAAGGTTTTTCCACACCAAAACCTCAATAATCACCTTGTTCGCAATAAACAGGTACGAGTTCTCCCACTGAACTCTATTGTACTAAGCGTCACTTGCTAGATACATCCATTGTGGAAATGAAATGATCAACATGAATTTAAAATTATTTTCACACGGTTCCACTAATCTTTAATCACCTCGCCTACCCCTCGGCTAAGGTTGATTCAACCTACTCAAAACAAAATGTTATCCCCATTATTTCCTGAAACTCTGGTTTAAAGGTGGGGTTCAATGATCCCATTCTAGTTCAAAAGAATGTCTTACCGGCGCGATTTGTATTTTCAAAGAAAGGTTGGGGCATACTATCTAATAGTGTATACCACCCAAACGAATAATAATCACTTTCTTTTAGGTCAACTTGTTCCACACATTCTAAGGGACTCGTGACCTTACCTTGAAGTTGGCACCCCATCCAAGAAAATTCACATAATTGCTCTCTTCTATTTTAAAATTGTAGGTTTTGTAGAAAATTCTCTAGTTAGTCCTCTCGTTCCAACCGATTTCTATCTATGAGTGGTGCCCGCGAAGACTGCTCACTATGTCCCCCTCAACATCAACTTCTTCTTGTAATGACTCACATAAGTGAGACTTAATACTCCTCTTCTTTCCTTAGTGCATACCAGAAGTTCTGAACCATGCACTTCTCTCCACGATGTGCACTATTGAACGTTTATACCTTACTAACATCATCATTCAACCTACGCGCAAGTCGCTTTCCACACTTGACTAGGTAAAGCTCTGCTCCGAGTGTTTTCCATAATAGTTAAGCTTTATCCTTCTCAATGAATACCCTTAAATGGATTCCCATAACCTTCTAACTAAATTCGTGTTTGCTATTCTGATCATACACGTATATATGTAACACCCCGCCCGCCCGGGGAGAGCGAACGAAGCACTACTCGATAAAACTAAACCAATCCACAATATAACAAGGTATAGAGCATCTAAATAAAATCCCACAAAATGAGAGAAACCACTAATCTCAAACTCTTCAAATTAATACAACAATATTTTCTCGAATAAAACAACTAAAGTAAATCTCCAATGCTTTATACAACACAATAAAATAATACAAATATTCCAAAAATATTCTTCCCAAGACAATCCCTGCTTAATCCAATCTACCATTTCCACTTTGTTATGTCATTCTCACAAACATATATTCCACGCGTCTATTCCCATATCTCTTCAACTCGAATGATTCAAGCAATAACTAACCAGGATTCCCACACACCCTATAAACCGTGCATACTGGTGTAAGCATTACCTACCCTTCACACATAACACCCAATTCTTTATTTCTCTTGTGCTCACAATGTGTTTTACAAAACTTATGTACTCTCAAACCTCTTTAACATCATTCCACCCCTCGATTAAGTTATAAAACAAAACTTCCAAAGTTTCCTTACCACACAACTGGCCCCACTGGCCTTAAATCGTCACTTAACTTTAACTTACAATCAATATTATCGGCTCCTATGACAACCGAGATACTAGACTCATGGACTAATGACCAAACATCACTCTACTTCCAACCTTACGCTAAGTTTCATGCGTGGAATGTTTCGTAAAGAGAAATCCAAATAAGGACCCCCTGATACACTACTACTTAGCATTATCGGATCTCGAAATTCGTTTGGCCCTCCGTCCATAACATATACCCCTTTATTCCGTCTCTTGACAAAAAAATTACCTCTCCTCTCGTAATTACACTTAAACAAAGACATTTCACCAATTGCACTATCATTCAGTATTGGTGGAAATCACAATCTGCAAACCTCGTACACATGCAATCGAGACCCTTGAAATCCTGTCACCAAACATATGAGTCTAACTCTTAACTCTCACATTTCTAAAGGATAGATATAACAATGCACTATTCTTATCACCAAGTCCTGAGCGTTAAGCATAATAATGGGTCAAATCCTTTTGCTCAATGGTAAACCCAGTACACACTGAACCATGGCAACAAGGTCCCTAAACACCCCGGGATTAAACGTTTCGATACCACTATACCCTTCAAAGCCTCTACAATATATGATATAAATGCGAGCCCAACCCTCTCACAGGTGAGGCCTCGGCAGGATAAAATATGCTGCACTAACGCAGCCACTCTGATAGCCTTGCAATAACTGCCTACTATCATACTAACTATTTCTATAAAGTTGTAACCAAGATCATATCATACTCGTATATTACACCCCTAAAACGAGTAACCTCAATAAAGTATATAACAATATTAATATACCCATTCATCCTCCGAAGATAGCACTTAAATATAATCCCGGGAAAATATTCACATAATAATAATGTTTATAGTTATACGTATTAAACTCGTCTCACATGCTAATCTAGCAATGAAAAAAATATAGTGACTCACTCGTGTCACATAAAACACGCCTCATCCTCCGAGGATAAAACTCATACTTCTAGCTTTCCAATCGTCTTGACTGAACAAATGGTCCCCGGACGTAACACACCTGTCCAAACCAAAATAAAAACTACTTTAATCGATGTCCTTTACTAGGTATCCTACTCTTGTCCCTTAACTCACTTCAGGAAAACATTAACGCATGTGATTTTACTCAACACAAAATAACTTTACACATAATCCACTTATCACCTATCATACTAACCGTATTAGGATTGTCCTGCTCCTGGACTTTGGTAGGCTCGATTCCTGATGGCTACCCCCGTTGTTCCCTTAGCCTTGTTGGACCTAAAGAACATGCTATTGGCTTCAATAACCCTTATTGAATTACCATCGCTTGGTAAGAATTCCGCTATCCGACTCATTTAAATGAGCCCCCTGATGGGTCTCCTCCTTGTGGTGTTTTACTAACTACTTTTCATCTAGACTCACTCTCCAATAAATCTTTCGATTATTTTTTCTCCCTTCATAAGAGCGTTAACATATCTACGGACAATGCGTGACATGGTCACCATATGGATCGACTGTCCAACAAAATTCTCTTTAAGTCCTGTCAATCTTTCCTCACGAGTTGATTTCCCACTTGAAATCTTCTCTACCATTGGTATCCACTTCCGCTGATACAAGATTTATTAAAGTCTAAATCCATTTACAAATGGACCGCTGTCCGGACCTTCCGCAATGGGTTCCGAACAACGTTCATATCTTATCTGAATAATTGATGAAAGAACGTGTGGTTAAACTATACCTAAAGTCCTTCCATTAACGCAACATTTCACTAGTAACGGTGGTGGTGGACTGCCACTATTGTAACTTTACTCCGTTGAGTCAAGAAAATTTGTACCCAAAATTTTCATTTCTAATTAACCACACTCCACTGTATGTCCAAGATTTTTAATATATTACCTTCGTTAGGTAACACACACAATTCCCACATTTTTTTTTGAATTTCCGTTGATGACACTCCTCAATTTTCCTTTTTGACCCCCTCCCAAAGGCACCACGTTGGGTGGGTCAAATGTTTCCTCACTTTCGACTGTAGCAGCACTTGGAATTAGTAGGCTGCGTCCTTGCCATCTTTACAGTCCTAGCCTCTCTTGCCATAGTAGGGGAGACCTTGACTATGTTCATCATCCTCGAACATACTTTACAACCTAAACTAAGCCCTGCCTCATGTTGTTCGCTTAACGGTCCTCGTCTGACATCTTTCATTGCTCGGCACATGCACACATCCGAACGCAAATAGAATTCACTAATATACATACTTTATAGCAGGAGAATGGAATGTCTCCATATAAATCAACAATCCTAAATGTAGGGGTTTAGATCAAACGAAGCAATGCTAGAAGCAGAATAAGCCACACAGATCCTAAAGGACACTAGAACCTGATGCTCTTATACCACCTGTGGCACCCCGCCTAATTAAATACCGGGTGATCAGTCCTTTATTAGATTAAAATCAAGGTGAACGGTTGGTTCATTCTTAGAATCACTATCGCAAAATAAAATTTCCAAATTAAGCACCCTAAATAATTAATCTAAGTGACAAAATAGTTTAAAGTATTATTTCCATTTTTAAATTCCAACTTGAAACCCCTTTTTTAAATAATCATCAGTCTAAGAATCATAGAAGTGCTACGGATAACAATCAACACAAAAGAATTAATCCATCTAGATTACATAAACCAAGTCAACTAACCATACATGAAACCATCTGTAATACCCCGTAATTTTATTGATTTTTATTTAAGGGATTAATTAAATTAAATGAGAATTAATTGGGAATTAATCCGGGTATAAATACTAGCGAGATGTGAGTTAGTATTGGATTATGATGTTAAAATTTAATATTTTTGGGTATGTATGGTAATACATGGGTATTGAAAATATTAAAGTTGTCGCGAGACTGTAATACGACAATTTGGAAATTTAGTTGGGACGCGCGTGTCAGAATTGAAATTATTTAAATTAAAAAGTGAAATATATTTTTATCAACCGAATGGTCATTTTGAGTGCGCCAACGTGTCCAGAAGGGTCGAAATAGTCAGAATACACTAGCCGGGGGTTTAGTTTGGGTTCCGGGGCATTTTTAGGCCATATCGGCTACCCAAAAGGGTAGTTTTGTAATTTTATAAATAGTGGAATTAAAACCCATGAATTTTAGAGGTTAAGTTTATTATAGTAATGAACCCATTAATTCCATTATCAGCATTTATCAAGTAGTGGGCTACAGGAGTTAAAGGGAGAGTCCTAAGAGGTTCCAAAAGAAACCCTAGCCACCATCACCATCTTTGGGAGAAATCTGTAGAGAGAAAGAGGAGAATCAACCTTCATCCTTCGACATCAAATCAGAACATCTAAGGCAAGTGGTTTAATTACATAAATTCAAGTAAATGTTTCCTCCATGATTAGAATTGAATATATGTCTTGTATTGAAAGTTTGATGAAAACCCATGAAATTGGAGATAGAAATTGTAAATCTCATATGAGAATCACATGTAGAATAGTTATGGAAGAATTTCATATCCAAAATATATCTATTTATGATTTTAAAAATGGATTTTTAAGAACTATTTGTAGACACTAAATTCTGTATTCATGGTTATAGGGTTTGGGATAAGATTTGGGAATTATGATGATTAAATGTTGATTTAGGAGGTATTGTCCCCATATATATGTTAAAAAGTGACCTAGGAAGACCTGGTGTAGTCTAAACACGTTAAAACTTAGTTTGGATGATCATAGGATGGATTTAGAGAAGAGAAGAATGAAGAAAAAACGAATTTGGAGATTTTTGGGTGCGGTCTACCATCTCGTTAGAAGACCTGCCTAGGTCGTTTCGAACGAGCTTCTATCGAGATGACAGTATCCCTTCTAACGATTTAGTAGTTCATTCGAAGCCTTTCGTTCAAACGACACTCGTTCAAACGACCTCGTTCGAACGAGACTTATAACGAGTTGACAGAAAGGCCTTTTAGGCCTGATTTTATTTCAAATGTCCTGTAGACTTAATTAACGAAGAATTAATCTTCCCTTATTGACTGGTGGGTACAATTGTGAGGAGTTGGGGTACGTTGAGGATTAGAACTTGGAATCTTATAGTAAACCGGATGACAATTGTTAATTTGGAAACGAGTACCTAATTACGACGTGAGAAGAGTTGACAACTCTAATGCATTTAAAACGGGAACTTATAAACGTATAACAGTAAATGATGGGATAAGAATGAGAAGTATACATCTATTAATATACTGAAATATGTAAGAAGTGTGAATGCTTAGTATATGTGGTTATCTGTGTATAACATACCTACCATGCTTGCTATCACGGGAGGTCGGCGTTCGATTCAGGACCATCTAATGTTTGTGTGCCTACGGGGGGGATTTAGATTGGTACCTCGAGGACATAGGTCAGAGAAGGACTTATTGAGAAGTTAATAAGTCTGATGATCATGGGGGCGTAGGTATGTGCATGACCCATGTGATGTGAACTATGTTCGCCTCCACTATGTGTGTTTGTTACTTGTCAAAACGGTTCCTAAGAGATTCGGAACACGTGATCCTTATGTACGTGATGTACCGGGATTGGATAGCAGAGTATGTGCACACCGCAGCTTAGTCTAGGGGTGTCAGTATTGTATAATTATGAGAAGATTGATGAAATGAAATATTGAAGCGAACTGTTTATATAAGTGCAAGTGTGAATTAATGTTACATCTTTGTAGAATTAAAAATGGGAAAATTCTTAGAAATTGTTATGATTAATTCCGAGAATCAAATGAAAGTAAAACTCCCAGTTTATATAAAGGCATCGGGAATTAAACCATGATTAGTTTAGTAAACACCAATATTGAAGTGGACTAGTTTGGTAGTAGAATAACTAGATTTGGTTACGGATACGTTAGGAGTGCACAGATAGTCGAGAGGTGAGTATTTCATGTGAGAGGACGTCCTAACATGTATTTTGCATTCACTGTTTAATGTCGTTAAAACACTTGCTATATTTTAAAATGTTTTCACACTCGGGCTCTGACCCGTTTTCTTCCAAATATATTTTCTTGTAAAAACCTTTTAGGTGCCCAGCCACAAGGACACCAAGCATAGGAGTTCCATTCAGGTGACATATTGTAGTTGTTGTGGAAGTTACAGGACCTTGACAGTAGACGCCTCCACTTTCGATCTTGACTCTATGTTATCAGATTTTTCTCATCTGTTGGGCATGTCACCCCATTTCTTTTAGACACTTTATTTATCCAGTTATATCAGATTTTTGGGTTGTAATTAATTTAGTGATGCAGACTTAGTGTTTGTTTATTCCTGTATTTGGATTTTTGTGAGGAGTATCCCTCCAAACTCATTACTATTTTATGGTTATTCCATTGTCATTATGTTGTGGTGGTTATGTTAGCATTTCATAATTTAATTATTGCATGTTAATCGAATTTAATTAAAATTGACAACTTACTTTTTAAATATTAGGTGGCTAGTAATTGTTAAAACGTTTTCCGACAGTGATGCTATGAACTGAACCAACTTGGCATTTTGTATTAATTTAATAAAGGAGTAGCTACCCGGTATTTAATTAGTCGGGGTGTCACACCATCCTGACAAGAGTTAACTCCGATGGAGTACTAAATACTGGAAAATATAAATAACATAAATCTCTATCAAAAACAAAACGGAATAGGAAATCGGGCGACACATGCCCTAACTATGAAGAACTAAAGCAAGAACTGAATCAATGAAGAGGTCGTCTAAAACAAAGGCCTGCAACTCCCACATAAGCTACAACACGTCTAATCTAAAGAACCTATGCATGACGCCCCTGTTGCTAGGCACCTGTAATATATATATATATATATATATATATATATATATATATATATATATATATATATATATATATATATATAAGAGAGAAAAGATAGAAAACGGGTCAGAGCCCGAGTGTAAAACAGTTTTAAAATAGTTTAGCAAGTATTTAAAATGCTTACTGGCTAATGCAACAACCATGTTACTCTCATCTAGTATGCGACACTCTCATCTAGTGTGCGCGCCTACCGTACTAATAAATCTCATAAGTTTCTCTAACTTATTCTCCATAAGGTTTTATCACGTGAAAAGCAAGGTTAGGATATTTATTTTGGGAAATCAATCTCTTCAAGATTTCTTACGATATTTAGAACAACTCATTACCGTTATAAAGTTCTCGATCACTTCTAAAAAAGTTGAAGCATTTATTCATTACTTATCTACTTATACGTACATTAGAAAGTTCCCATATAGATATACGTATATATATTAGTCAAACATATCATATATATACTAACG
The DNA here is from genome assembly GCA_949130495.1 of Sambucus nigra. Classification (NCBI taxonomy): domain Eukaryota; kingdom Viridiplantae; phylum Streptophyta; class Magnoliopsida; order Dipsacales; family Adoxaceae; genus Sambucus; species Sambucus nigra. The sequence continues at coordinate 314,642,123 of OX422219.1, read as the reverse complement.
GCACCCCACATAAATCTATAGTGCTAGCATACTCTGCTATCAAGTCCCCGTATCACACATATTAAGGAAAATACTAGTTCGGAATCACTATCGAACTGTATTAAGATAAAACACATACAACTGGAGGCGAAGCATAGTTCTAAGTCGCTAATAGGTCAGCACATATCCTCACGTCTCTTAGGACCATCTGACTATCAATCAGATAGCCTGTACCAAGGAATCATATATTCTAGGGTTCGAGTCAATATCCCCCGTGTGATAGTAAGTATACCGAGTATGATTTTTATACAGATATATAATATATGCACAATCACACAGTCCTATATATATAAGTATCCACATTTCTAAATTAGGTGCGCTCATGACCCATAATTAAAATTATCCGTTATTAACGCATTTTAGTCGATTATTTCGCGTAACGGACTAGTCATTTTTATTCTCATTTATAATTCACTTCATACTCACTTCTCCTCTCTCGAAGTATTCTAAGTATAATTTCAGTAGGCATACACTCCCTTACTTTCTGGTCTAACTCCCTTACGAGTCTCGATCTTTTCATTAAATGTACGCATGATTTATTACACACATGAATAATTCCTCGTTAACCCAAAATCTCATCCTAAACTAAATTTCACTCAATGGGGTCCCCCTACGCCCTATTGGTCTTCTCTACATCCCATTATACTCCAATAATAACAATCAAGGGTTTCTATGCATTTTAACTAGATTAAACCAACGAACGAGAATTATGCAGTTTTCCAAGAGGGGTCGATCGATCGAGGAAAGGGGGTCGATCGATCGATTGATCGATCAAGCAGTTATGACGAAACCTGCTATTTTCCAGTTACAAGTTTACCTTTACAACTTCAACCAAATCTCCATTAACGATTCCCAAACTCACAATTAACAATACTACAAGTATCATATACCTAACACCAAGATTTCCTACGTAAAATATGTCCGAATTCATCAAGTATCATGATTTAATGGGCTAAAATTCATATAAACTACAAGAACCTTAATTCTATTTTAGTTTGCATTCTTTCAATTCTTTCCCAGATTTCTTACTTATAATCCCATAAAAATTTGTGGCTTATCCTCTACATGTGATTTTAATGTCCAGAATACGTCTACTTCCTCTAGAAATATGATTTGAAATCTCCAAAAATATAATTTCTTCCATGAAACATGTTCTAAACAACCCTAGACTAACATGATTGAAACATTAACTAAAATAAAGCAAGATGGATACTTGCGTGAGAATTAAAGGTCTGATTCGACAACTCTAATTGGTATTGCAGTAATCCACTTCTTCCGATCTACGTGTTGGTGATGGTGGGTGCAAGATTGGTGGTTCTTGGCCTTGAACACTAACAAAGCTTTTTCCCTTCTTCTTCTTATGGCCTCCTTCCCTTTTGGTTCTCAAAACCCTAACTTCCCTGGAACTCCATCTGATATAATCTTAATGATTTTCGTCATTATTAAAGGCCAAAAATAGAAAATTACCAAAATGACGTCCCGGGTTATCTGTTAGGCCTAAAAACGTCCCGAGACCTAAACTAAACCCTCGGGTAAACTTTTCTGACTAACTCGAACCTTCCGGACACTTTGGCACACTCGAAATGACCATATGGGAGACTTATAATATATTCAATTTTAATAATAATAATTTAGTCCCGACATGACACAGGCACGTCTCGACTTAAAATTTCATAATTGCCATTTTATTCACTTGTGACAATTTTTAATAAAATCAATCTTATATATTACTTTACTCATACAGTAATATTCAAAAAAATTCCAATAATTACTAACTCTCGTCACGCTAGTAAATATTTAAAATGAAATTCTGGATTAATATTAAATTAATATCTCAATTACTCATCCAGTAATATTCAACAAATTTCCAATAATTACTAACTCTCGTCACACTAGTAAATATTTTTAATGAAATTCTGCATTAGTATTAAATTAATATCTCAATTAAATTGAATAAATTCCCAATTTTAAAAGCCATAAAAATACGGGGTATTACATGGGTAATGGAACTAAAGGCTAGTATTTAGGCTCACGTGGGTTGACTAGGGAAAATATAAAAGGTGAGGTCAAGGTCATATGGGTGATATACAAAGATGGCCTATGATCATTTCAAAAAGTTTACGCAATTCTTGATTCAAAATAATATATGAAAATCATGATCAAGTAACTCATTTCATATATGAATTCAATTAATGAACGTTCAATGAAAGAATAAAGAGATTGCCAACGACTATAACATTTTCAAAGGGGAAAGAATAGTGTATACACTCATAAATGAAGATAAGTCTCTAATCTCACTCGGTGTAAGTATATACAATGCAACAAAAGATTACCGAGTTATAAAAATCTTAAACCAAATTAATATAACAAGAAAAACGCATGTGCTCAAGGGATTAAAGTTTAATTCATGAAGTTATTCATAATATTAATGATTTAAGGACTAAAGTCTAATAACTTCTAAAATCAAGAACATGCATCATTGAATTGTCAAATGGATCGGCTAATTATTAAAATTTATCATCGAAAACAAGGGAAAAAAGCCTAATAAAGGAGGAAAAAAAGAAATAAAACATTTTTGAAAATTTTCAAGTTTTTAACAAGAACATGCTCTGTAACTAATTTGTAGTCAAATTTAAGGCCTAAACAATGAAATGGATAGAATATCCCACACCCCCTAACTTAAATGTTGCATTGTCCCCAATGCGTCCATTAAAGAACACAACACAAAGATAGGGAAAGAATGATATTACCAAAATTTGGAGCGATCTCGATAAGTACAAGTCCAAATGAATCTGGAAAACAAGTTAGTACAAAGCATAGGAAGAATATGTACCGATGTATTAAGTTAAAAGAATCTATGTCACAAGTCACAACAATATAAAGGGACTGAAGTGCAAATACTACATAAATTGATGGTGATCATTTCGATTTTATAAAATGGAAGGTCACACACATCAAAATCGAATAAACAACCTCAAACTACATTCTCATTTCTCATTTCATAAGTTCGATACAAAACAACTTAATACATTACAACTATTAAAAAAAAAGAGTACAAATAAAATAAAAAATAAAACACAACATAATATCCGTCCTAGAAATGCAAAAAAAGACCTAGTACAACAGTAGCCTAGTGGCCGGAACCAGTAGGATCAGAAGGATACTGAAAATGAGGAGCTCGAGGGGCGTCCGAATCATGTCGCTATAAATAAATGTCTCGCATCATCTCCTGCATCATCCGGTACTCATGCCTCTACTGTGCTCTTGCCTGCCTCTGCTTGGCTCTATACTGTCGGTGCTCATCTCGATCCTATCGCAGATCGGCCTGCTACTGTCTCAGCTCTAACTGATGTTGGTTAAGGCGGGACTCCCATGTAGCCCACCTAAGCTGGGTCTCCATCAGCGCTGGTCCTGCACTTCTTGATATGCCTCAAACCGGGCGTCAAAGTCTATGTGTGGCACATGAGAACCCTCACCCTACTCCATATGTCTCATCTCGACCTCCTCCTCTACCATGTCAGCCGCCTCTTCCCTTTGCCTTTTGTTCCACGGTTCCCCCCATGCGTGAGTCAACATCTTCGAAATGTTGTCTTTTGTGAGAAGCTCTTGTGGCTCACGTTTACGATCAGCGTCGTACTCTGGGCAACCGTGAGAAGTATAGATCCTCGTGATGAGGGAAGGAAAAGGAAGGGAAAATCTCCAGGCAATCTCCTTAGATGTCGCGAGCATTGTCTCCACAAAGATTTTGGGCAAGCTAATATTGTCCAGATTATTAAGCATACTGTAGATGAATGCCGCATGCTTATGACGCATCTCAGATCGGTTGCTCCTTACCTTGAAAGAGTAGAAGTTGATTTAAGGAAGTAGTCTAGGCAAGTCTCCATTACGACCGAACGAAAAGCACCCTTCGTCCTTCCCTCACCCGGCACAAGGGCCTCAATCAATGTCGTATGACCAAAGAGATCCCCATCCAATAAACTAATAGGATCCACAGGGTCTGTCACACCCATAAAAGCCACCAAATTAGAACGACGTAGTGGTATCCGCACCCCACAGACCATGGCCTCATACGTAGTAGTCCCTTGCCCTCTCACCTCTATTAATGTGGCATAAGACATTGGGACAAGCTCTTCGTTGACGCGCCCATTAATAGTGATAAAAGGCTCTCATCCCTGTCGGGTGAAAAAGTAGATGCGCCTCCTGCGGTATACGATCAAGGGTCCAGGAAAAATGATAACCCAAAGGTGTCTCGGATGTCTGAAAATAGGCCTGAAACCAATCTCACTCCCGCTCACAACGAAACCCCTCGAAGCCCCGATTGGGCACGCACATAGTGAACTTGTATTTCTTGAGATTTGCCATTTCAATCTATAAAACAATAATTAGGCAATACGAAAAAGATTGTATGCACAATGATTAGGCATAAATTCTTCCCAATTTATCCCTTAATTTAGCTACTTTTAGAACCTCGAACAACGTAGTCGATTTGACTTTATCTCATAATCTTGATACTGACTTATCCTAACGAGTACACCGAGTTTCTGGTATTTTGTATTGCTTTTACAGGTATTTGATGTCAGGAAACTAAAGAAAGAAATCGAAAGAATCAAGAAAGACAAGCAGAAAAGTCAAAAGGGCAAAAGTTTAATTTTTACCTGGAATTCGGATGAGGTACCTAAAGAGAAGTTGAAGATATCACATTCATGAACACATAGGAAGAGACGACACCTCAATCAGAGTCCCAGAACAAAAGATATGAACAGTCAAAGTTGAGAAAAAAGTCAAATAGGGAGACTGGTCCGCCCCCACCCCAGACCGGTCCGCTATGACATACTCGAGGAGACCTTGGATCGAAAGCAAACCGAATAAGGGTGGAAAATAAAACAAACGATCCTCCCCGGATCGGTCCGCCAGAAAATAAAAAGAATCGATCCGCCTAAGGCCCGGACCGATCTTGCTATCGAGATTTTGTGATCTTATCTTCTCCTTAGAAGAGTCCTAGTACAACACAAACTCCTAAATTCTTGTAGGGTATAAAAACCCGTTTTATTATCATTATTTGTACAGAGAATTTTAGTTAATTTTCCATTCGTTTCCAGAAACCCTAGTTTAGATACAATTTAAAGCTTTAATTCCAATAGTTGAAGATTATTCAGAAGTTCTTTGATTAGAAGTTTTATTAATTGCTATTGTTACTGCTTTGGTGAGATTAGTGAGTAACTTCCTCTCTTCAATTCCTTTTTACATCAATTCACAAGTTTTCCTTATATTAATCATGGTTTTCTGCACATCAAACACTATTTTCATTACTTTCAGCATGCTAGGCTAGATTTTCTAAGGCCGGGATATGTGAACCCAGCCTGATGTGTTAGTTGCATGTGTATAACATTAATCTTCTGAACTTAGTGATTGATTACGACCATATTGCATAGGGACACAAAAATTGTAGGTCTTTAGATCTCGTTTTCCTCTGGATAACCGGGATGCTTTAGAATGCAATTTGAATGTCACTATCGCAATACCGATTTACTCGTCCTCAGATTAAGTATGATGCAGGGTTGAACCTCATATACGTAATGCTTAGGAGTACTAAATTCTGGGTCAAATTAATCAGTTAAATTTACGATTAGTATTGTAACTCCAATACACTAGGGTTGGGGGATTGTATTCCCGTCATGTTTTTCTCATCACATAGTTTAAAGTTTTAAATCATTATTCATCAGTAGTTTAGGTAGTTTATTATAATTGCATCTTTTCATAATTTCATAATTGCACTTAGTTGTAGCCAATTCTCGAAACCAAATCATTTTTCTTTCTTTTTAGAGTCAAAGTTAGGATTCCCTCGTCTTTCCCATTGTTACAACTTTGTTATCTTAGTTCCCTGTGGATACGATCCCGACTTATCGGGTTTATTACTAACGCGACAGTCTTGCACTTGAGCCTAGAGTGAATGCACATTAGAGACACTTTCTGAGTCGCGTCAAGTTTTTGGCGCCGTTGTCGGGGAATTAGGTAGACTTAGGATTAGATCGAGTCAATCTAAAGCTTTGACAAAAAAAATTCAAAAATCCAAAAACATAAAAAAATTCAAAAAGCATAAAAAGATTCACCATCATATTTCACAAGCTTTAATGCAAAATCCTGAACTCACTCCCACACCCCATAATACTCCAACCAACATTCACGAAAATCCAATTGTTGAGTACAACCCGATAGCCCCCACACTCCTAACGCCCCACAGTTCTAGATTTCTCCTCCCACACCGTAACACTCAATCTCCAATAACACTCCGTTTTTCTTCTTAAGACACCTTCGAGCACACTTCGAGCACACCAAGTGAGAGCACCGAGTCGTTAAGTGAGAGGGAGATGTCCCAACACAGTAATGCACCTGTCGGTGAGGAAGAGGCCCTATATCGCCCGCTGAGAGAATTCTTATATCCCGAGCGCACTGTCACTCCGGGATGCATTATACTCCCGTATAATGCCTGGGAAATTTTGCTTTAAAAATGATATGATCCAGATGTTACCACATTACCATGGTATGGATTCTGAAAAGCCATACCTTCACATTAGGGAATTTGAGGATGTTTTCGATACTCTAAATGATCAAACTTGCACATAAGAGGTGATCCGCCTCAAACTCTTCCCCTTCTCTCTCAATGATAAAGCTAAGACCTGGCTATGGTCTTTACCTCCAAGCTCGATTCCATCTTGGAACGAGATGCAATCGAGATTTCTCAAGAAATTCTTACCACCACATCGAACAATCTCCACAAAGGCTGAAATTCAAGCTTTTAGACAATCTGAAAATGAGCCATTTCATCGATGTTACGAGCGTTTCAATGAGTTATTTACTTCATGCCCCCATCATGGATTTGATTCAGCGCAAATCATCTATTTTCTCTATAATGGGCTGAGCAACTTGTTGAAACCATGGGAAGTGGTCACTTTGTCGACTTAGAAGCCCACGATGCTGAGCTTCACCTGAGGTACGTCGCCGAGACTACCCAATCCTGGGATACATCTGACCCTAATGCTCAAAATCAAAATCGTCAAGTGACCACCACTCGGTCAGAGTCTGGCTTATTTCATGTAGAAAAGAGTTCTATAGCGGACAGTCGGATCTATATACTTGAGAAATAAGTGCGAGACCTACGTGGGATATGTGGAAGAGAACCAACTGGATCCCTACCAAACCCCGTTGAAAAGGTGTGTGCAATTTGTGAGGCAGGTCATTCAACTGAGGAATGCCCGACTATACCGACCTACAAAGTGATGCTTCAAGAGCAAGTCAGTGGTATAGGAGGATTTAAGGGTAATTTCAGTGCACTGCACGAGAATTCTTACAACCTTAATGGAAAAACCATCCGGGTTTTAGCTATGGGAAATAACATGCTGCGATGAACCCTACTACCCATGTTACCCCTCCTCCACCACAACACTTTCAACAGACTCCACACATGCAAGGACATGTGCAAGCACCACTACCTCCAGGAGCATATATCCCGCCACCGCGGAGAACTCACAAGCCAAACTGCAACCAATGCTAAATATGATCATCTGATTAGAGATATAAATACAAGTCTGTCAAAGATACAATCCTCGTTGAGTATTCAAGAGAAGGGTAAGTTTCCTGCCCAAGGCCAAAGACCTCCCCAAGGTCAAACTAGTGTTAGCTCCACTTCTACTAAACATCAGGAGCAATGTAATGTTGTGACCACACTCCGTAGTGGGAGAGTCGTTGATTTATCACCTCCCCCTCATGACACAACAAAAGATAAGGAGATTTCGCCCGGTACGAAAGAGGCCGAAGATGTCCCCTTGAATGAGAGTGAAAAAGAATACACTAGTGAGCCCGAGTTAGTAGTGAAACCACCCTCCGCGGCACCGTTTCCTCAAAGGTTGATTCCTTCCCATAAAGGAAACCCACGTGAGGACGTGCTAGAAGTGCTAAAGCAAGTAAAGCTGAATTTACCTTTCCTCGAAGCCATTAAGCAAATTCCATCTTATGCAAAAGTTATTAAAGACTTGTTGATGGTAAAGAGAAAGATGAAGGTAAAGAAGAATGTCTTTCTAGCACAGAACGTGAGCTCCATTCTACTGAACGATCTCCCGCCTAAATTCAAAGATCCCGCTTCACCCACCATTTCCTGCATCATTGGAGAAAATAAAATCGAAAAGGCCTTACTTGATTTGGGAGCAAGCGTAAATATCCTCCCTTACTCCATCTATAGGAAACTTGATTTGGGTGATCTCAAGCACACAAAGGTCACTCTCCAAATAGAGGATCGAACAATGAAGATCCCAAGAGGCATAGTCGAGGACGTGATCGTCTAAGTTGACACTTTCTACTTCCCGGTAGACTTTGTCATTTGGGATACGGAGCCCTCCTTCAACTCGAGCAACCATGTTCCCATCATCCTTGGGCGGCCATTCTTAGCTACGACTAACGCAATCATCAATACTTGGAATGGGTGCATGAAACTAACCTTTGGGAACATTATCTTAGAAACCAACATCTTCCACATAGCCCAACATACGGGGTAGGAAGATGATCTTCATGCGGTGAGCCTCATAGATGAGATAGTAGATGAGTACTTTGAGGAGAATTATTCCTGGGATGCCTTAGGGTCCTGTTTAGTAGCGAGCCACGCGAGTGAGGGGACGTACACTGACTATGAGAGGGAGGTTAGGGAGTTAAGAGAGTTACTCGATGAGAGAGTGTCAGACGAGGACGCGAGTGATGTTAATTGGGTTTCGAGATTCGAGGAGTTACCACCGAGGGATACACGCATGGTTCCCTCCAGCGACAAATTTCGAACCCTCGAATTGAAGAAACTCCCCTCCCATATTAAATATGCATACCTATGAGAGGATGAGACATTTCCTGTTGTTGTCTCCTCTAGCCTTGACAAAGAGCAGAAGGGCAAATTATTGAAATTTTTTAGAAAACACCAAAGTGCTTTTGGTTGGTGCATTGCTGATTTGAAAGGGATAAGTCCTTTCATTTTCACTCACAAGATCCATCTCGAAGAGGATGTTAAACCCTTAAGAGAAATGCAAAGAAGGATAAATCCCAACATGAAAGAAGTAGTGAGAACCGAGATTATCAAATTATTGGATGCTGGGATTATCCACCCAATCTCAAATAGCAAGTGGGTAAGACCCATTCAAGTCATCCAGAAGAAGTCGGGCATGATAGTGATTGCTAATGCTAAGGGAGAGCTAGTTCCCCAACGTACTACCACCAGGTGGCGCATTTGCATTGATTACCAAAAACTCAATGCGGGAACTAAGAAAGACCATTTCCCCTTACCATTTATTAATCAAATGATTGAAAGAGTAGCAGTCCACCCTTACTATTACTTCTTTGATGGTTATTACGGATATAACCAAATTGAGGTAGATGTACTTGACCAGGAGAAAATGACCTTCACTTTCTCTTCTGGTACGTTTGCCTACAAATGTATGCCATTCGACTTGTGCAATGCGCCCATGACCTTCCAAAGGTGCATATTGAGTTTATTTAGCGATAAGGTCGAGAGAGGACTCGAAGTGTTTATGGACGATTTTACCGTTTTTGGCACCTCTTTCGACCTTTTTCTAGAAAAACTGGAAAAAGTACTTGCCCGATGTGTGGAAAAACACTTAGTGCTGAATTGGGAGAAATGCCAGTTCATGGTCACATAGGGAATAATTCTTGGCCACATAGTATCATCCAAGGGAATAGAAGTTGATAGGGTGAAAATCGATGTCATAGATGATCTTCCCCCACCAAAATTCCTTAAGGACATGCGATCTTTCTTGGGCCACGCGGGGTTTTATCGAAGGTTCATTAAGGACTTTAGCGCCATCGCTAGACCCTTAAGCAACCTACTTATGAAGGACACCCCATTCAAGTGGACGGAAGCATGCCAAATCTCTTTTGTAAAATTGAAAACCATGCTTCTGTCTGCTCCCATCATGAAAGTTCCAGATTGGTCTTTGCCATTCGAACTTATGTGTGATGCTAGCGATTATGCGATAGGGGCTATTTTGAGCCAAAGAAAAGATAAGCAGGCTCATGCCATCGACTACGCTCGCCAGAATCTTACCGTACCATAACTCAATTACTCTACCATGGAGAAAGAGTTGCTAGCGATAGTCTTTTCCCTTGATAAATTCCGATCACATCTCATCGGTTCTCCCCTTACTTGCTTCACCGAACACGCGACCTTGAAATACCTACTTGAAAAGAAAGATGCAAAGACGCGCCTCATAAGGTGGATCCTACTCCTACAAGAGTTCAATCTCTCCATTAAAGATAAGAAAGGAGTATAAAATGTCGTGGACGACCACTTATCACGGCTTTCGTTCGACGTACCTTGTGATCCCATACCTATAGATGAATACTTTCCAGATGAGCAACTTTTTGCTGCATCTTCTTTGCCCTGGTTTGCGGATATAGTAAACTACCTTGTCATGGTAGCCGTCCCTCCCGACTGGATACCGCAAGATAAGAAGAGGTTTATTACTTGGTCGTGCATGCTCTTCTATGACGATCCGTTCCTTTTTAAATATTGCGCCGACCAAATCATCCGACGATGTGTACCGAATGACGAGATCCCAAAAGTCATCCAGTTTTGTCATTCGGAAGCTTATAGAGGCCACTTTTCGACGAAAAAGACAGTTGCTAAAATTCTGCAATGCGGCCTCTATTGGCCCACAATATTCCGGGATGTGAACGCTTCTTGAAAATCTTGCAATAGGTGCCAACGAATGGGAGCTATTACCCAACGAGACATGATGCCTCTTACCCCCATACTCATTATTGAGATCTTTGACTGTTGGGGTATTGACTTCATGGGCCCTTTCCCCCCGTCCTTTGGTTTCCTATACATCCTTGTCGCGGTAGACTACGTTTCTAAATGGGTGGAAGCTATATCTACCAACACAAATGACAACAAAGTGGTGATTAAGTTCCTGCAGGAACACATACTTTCCCGTTTCGGTGCCCTGAAAGTGATAATCAGCGATAATGACATGCTCTTTTGCAATAGGCCATTCAAGAAGCTAATGATAAAGTATGGTGTCGTTCACAAGGTTAGAACGACTTATCACCCTCAAACGAATGGGCAGGCTGATACGACGCAAATATTGCGTATTTCACCCGTTAACCTACGCCTTATTAGCCCCCTTGGGTATCTTAATCCCTATACTTATGCTCGTTAACCAGACAACCTAGGATTTCTATGTTAACATGTTTTTCAGGGGTTAATTGAGCTTTTGTAGGTATTTGGATGCTTAGTATGAAGTTCGGACGCTTTTCGGAAATATTTCGTCGACTTTTACAGCTTCGGGGGCATTTTAGTAATTTCAGCATTCGGGTTTGAATCCCGAACTCTTCACGGAAGTTGAAGCCCTCTGATTTCTCTTCGCGTGGCCGCCGACGGTGCATGATTCTGAGTTGTATCGATGGAGTTATTGCATTTTTAGGATGGTTTTGACATAAAAAGTACACTCAAGGTCACATTCAAGGGCATTTTAGTCATTTCATATTTTGGCTTTTTGGCCCAATGTCTTCTTGGATGTTGTAGTCCTTTGAGTTATCTTCGCGTAGCCTCCGACCGTACCTCATTCCGAGCTATAACGAAAATATGGCGGCATTTTCCGTAAAATAGTACAAAGCTGCAGAATTCAGACCTGTAGCTTGCGAATCGATTCGGCCAAAAACCGAATCGATTCGGAATGCTGCAGAATTGCAGATTCGAACTTCCCCTGTTTCCGAATCGATTCGGACCATTTCCGAATCGATTCGGTCCTCCATATTTTTGGTTTTCTTCCCTTTTATTACAAGTTTGCCATGGGATATTTTGTATTAAACCAATTCTCTCTCATTTGAGAGGAAATATATCAGTTAGGGCACGATTTTAGGTTAGTTTTAGTTAGGGTTTTGTGGGATTTGCTTGGTTCTTCTCCAATTCCTCTTAGTTTGACACCCCATGTGGATTGTATGTTGACTATTCATCTCCTCTTTCCATTAATCTAGCTTGTTTTCCCTTTATTCTTGCTTTCTAGATAGTTTTCATGCTTTGTTAATTAGTTTATTGTGTTTATTTCTTGCTTTCTTAGTGTAAATTAGTTTATTTCCATGTTTAGTCCGTAGATAAATAGGTTCGGGATTGTGTTCCGCCATTTACGGGTTTGAACCTCGAAAGTTAGGTTTTGTGTAAAATTGCATTTAATTGAAACCTCGCGTATTAAAGTCGGATTATTATGCGTTTAACTTTCTTTGTCATGCAACGTTAGTGTTTATAGCGATTATCCGAATTTAATCCGCGTGTGACCATTTTTTGGTTAAATGTTTTATCTCGCAACTTTGGGTTAAATTCCTTCTTGTGTGATGTTTATGCTTAATTGTAAATGCTCGATTAAATGTTTTCGAACCGTAATTCTAATTAGTAGTTGTTTAGCCCGTGAATGGTAGGATGCGATCCCGATCCTCGCTTTACTTTATTTAGCGTTAACTTATTCTTTTCTTTATTCACGATAACCACCCTTTCACCTTTTCTTTTATTTATTTTACACTTTTATTCCTGAAGTAATTAAAACAATTAAAATCTGAAATTCAATCACTCCCTGTGGATTTACGATACCTGACTTACCGCTGTACTTGCTTGTCAAGTGTAGTAGTAGCTTAGGTTTTTTTGCATCGCGGCGGCGAAACGCACAACGATTGTGCACTTACACGCGCACACTTTTTCCGCCAGATCAAATTGGCGCCGTTGCCGGGGAGTTTGTTTTAGATAGTAATTGTTTTATTATTCGTAGTATTTTTCCTTTTGTATTTGTATTCTTTGTTTTAACCTTTTTTGCAGGATTTACATACTTTGAGCGCTAAGAAACTTTGATTCGCGGTTGCTCACTTTATTTCTTGGATTCTCCATCTTTCAACAACAAGGTAATCATGTCCTACTATTATAGTTATTACGGTTATTCTAATGATTCATACTTTGGGGATAGTTTTCAAGTTTTCCATTTTCAAGATTTTCTTGAAAATGAAAGACTTGAAAACATTTATCGGAATGAAAATCGTTATTGGGAGCTTGAGTTGGATTCATTATTCGAATCCAATGACGATTCTCATTTCATTACTTTCGAAGACGAGTTTCAACCAAATGAGGAGTCCGAGGCTTTTGAGCCGAGGAAGCCTACTTTGGAAGAGACTTTGCTTCTTTACTCCCAAGGTTTGGAAAGCCTAAATGATGCTGGAATGAGACTTGGTGCACTTTGCGATGAGATGAATTCTTATGCACAAAACAACGAGGAGGTGGAAACTTGTGTTTCACCTCAATTTTTCAAAGAATTTCTCATCGAGTGTGAATCTTTCTCCCCCGAAATTCAATTTCCTTCCGACGATGAGTCGATTGAGATTGAATTTGTTTCATCACCATATTCGTTTTCCGTGATCGAACCATTAGAATTACCGGTTGATTCCTATGAGTCGGTAGAAACTTTTAAAACATCTACACTTTTTGCCGACGAGGAATCCTTACCAGACTTGTTTTCGATGGATGTTATCCTCATGTGTGCACCATCTCCCATTCCATTTGAAAAACCTTTGGGAGATGAATCGATTTTTCTTGGTCCTCTTGTGTTCATTTCCCCCTTATTATCCAAATCCCCCATCGTCCGCCCAAAATTTCAAATTGGCGATGGTTCATTTTTTTCACCACCCACATGCCTTCCGTTGTTCAAACGGAACTCATATCTTTCGGGAGGCATGTTCACTTTGGAGGGTCCACCGTTGATCTTTCAAAGTCAAATCCCTTTTTGGGTGGACCCTCAACTATTTAGACTTCTAGTGTATAGTTAGTGTGAAGCCTAAATAGTAGGTTGTAAATAGTTAGCTTTTTAATTTTCTTTCTTTACTATTTTTCTTTCCGTTTAATTTAGTCTAGTGTAATTAGTTAACTTTATGTTATTTGTTTTTGCTATGCTCGGTACTAACTTGTTTTGTAGATTCCTTTGGACTCGCGCTTATGGAGATCGCTCCAATTTTGGGTAATATCGTTCTTTTCCTCTCTTTCTGTTGTGTTCTTAATGCGCATTGAGGACAATGCAACATTTAAGTTAGGGGGTGTAGGATATTATATCCATTTCATGTGTAGTCCATGGATTTGCTCACATTTAGTTACTAAGTATGCCTTTTTGTGAAAAATTTATAAATTTTCAAAAATATTTTCTTTCTTTTTTCTTCTTTGTTGGGCATTTTGCCTTGTTTCCAGTGATAAATTTCAATAATTGCCCGATCCAATAGACAACTCAATGATGCATGTTCTCGATTTTAGAAGTTATTAGACTTTAGTCCTCAAATCATTGATATTGTGAATAACTTCATGAATTAAACTTTATCCCATGAGCATATGCACTTTCCTTATTATATTGATTTGGTTTAAGATTTTTATAACTCGGTAATCTTTTGTTGCATTGTATATACTTACACCGAGTAAGCTTTGTACCTTTCGTTGTTTGTGAGTGTTATACACTATTCTTTCCTCTTTGAAAACGTTGAATTCGTCGGTAATCTCTTTAATCTTTCATTTGACCGTTCATTAATTGAGTTCAGCTTGAAATGTGTGACTTGATCATGATTTTCATGTATTGTTTTGACTCGAGAATTGCGTAAACTTTGTGAAATGATCATAGGCCATCTTTGTTATATCACCCATATTAGCCTTGACCTCACCCTTATATGTTTACCCTCGTTAACCCCTTTGAGCCTAAATATAGCCTTTCGTTTCATAACCCGAATCCCATAACCAACTCCAAATTGGAGTTTTAAGCCATACATACACCTTACATACCTTTGTTTGGAATGTTACTTGGGATTGAATGTTGTTATTGTATTGCGGTTGCAATTTTAGGCATATGAGAGTTTGATAAGCAAAGAAAAGAAAGTAGTGAAAAAAGTGAAGAAAAAGAGAAAGCAAAAAGCAATAGAAAACAAAAGAGAAAAATGAGAAAAAGAAGAAAAGAAAAGAAAGAGAAAGTTGTAAATGTTGTGTATAGTGTTCAATAAGCTTTGATTACTCTCCCCGATGTTATATCTAATGCTTGTTTTGGAACTTGTTTTCCAATTTTTGATATTGCCCGCATTTTTCCATTATCCCGAGTTTTCATCCCGAACACTTTGAATCCGTACATACATTCCTTCATTTCGTACCCTAGCCTATCCTACATTACAACCCTATTACAAGTCCTATGTGATCTTAGGTTGATGTAATTCAAAAGTTTAAATAGTTTTGATAATCTGTGAAAATACATTTCGCCTCTTTTAGTGTGCGGTATCTTTTCATTGAGATTACAAGTTTTTCATTTCCTATATAGCGTTCCTCATCTGTGACATGTGCGCGGCCTAGTTTCCATTTACATTTACTCTTTATGCCCGCATGTCCCGTGTATTACCTCCCTTTTCATAGTGAATTCATTTGTTGAGCGTAATGCCCGTGAGGATTGAATGTATGCTTGCTTTATGTTTATCCGAATTATTTAAGTTTTTACCAAATCACGCTTTGCATGTGCTCACTCCCCTCCCACATTTTAAGGTTTCAATTCATTGAGGTGCATTCTATAATGTTAATGATTTGGACTTTTGTGTGAATTCATTCACTTTGCTAATAATGCCTATGAAATCCTTTTCGCCATTATTGGGCTTGTCGCATGTTTGATTGGGCATATTTTGAGGAAACTTTATGATGTTTGTGGGTACCATCTCTGAAAACACTCACGAGATGACACTCGTCCACTAGGGTGACCTAGGGGTTTAACGGCTTATTGCATACGCTAAATGCAATCGGATCGCCCGTGAAAGTGGCCTTATCTTTTTATTACTTTTTCATCCCATTTTGTACTTGTATCCTACTTTTGGTCTGCTTGTTGTTCTTGTAGTTTCTTATTTCATTGCTAGGGACTAGCAATGTGTAAGTTAGGGGGTGTGATACGACGCAAATATTGCGTATTTCACCCGTTAACCTATGCCTTATTAGCCCCCTTGGGTATCTTAATCCCTATACTTATGCTCGTTAACCAGACAACCTCGGATTTCTATGTTAACATGTTTTGCAGGGGTTAATTGAGCTTTTGTAGGTATTTGGATGCTTAGTATGAAGTTCGGACGCTTTTCGGAAATATTTCGTCGACTTTTGCAGCTTCGGGGGCATTTTAGTAATTTCAGCATTCGGGTTTGAATCCCGAACTCTTCACGAAAGTTGAAGCCCTCTGATTTCTCTTCGCGTGGCCGCCGACGGTACATGATTCTGGGTTGTATCGATGGAGTTATGGCATTTTTAGGATGGTTTTGACATAAAAAGTACACTCAAGGTCACATTCAAGGGCATTTTAGTCATTTCATATTTTGGCTTTTTGGTCCAATGTCTTCTTGGATGTTGTAGTCCTTTGAGTTATCTTCGCGTAGCCTCTGACCGTGCCTCATTCTGAGCTATAACGAAGAAATGGCGGCATTTTCCGTAAACCAATACAAAGCTGCAGAATTCAGACCTGTAGCTTGCGAATCGATTCGGCCCAAAACCGAATCGATTCGGAATGCTGCAGAATTGCAGATTCGAACTTCCCCTGTTTCCGAATCGATTCGGACCATTTCCGAATCGATTCGGCCCTCCATATTTTTTGTTTTCTTCCCTTTTATTACAAGTTTGCCATGGGATATTTTGTATTAAACCAATTCTCTCTCATTTGAGAGGAAATATATCAGTTAGGGCACGATTTTAGGTTAGTTTTAGTTAGGGTTTTGTGGGATTTGCTTGGTTCTTCTCCAATTCCTCTTGGTTTGACACCCCATGTGGATTGTATGTTGACTATTCATCTCCTCTTTCCATTAATCTAGCTTGTTTTCCCTTTATTCTTGCTTTCTAGATAGTTTTCATGCTTTGTTAATTAGTTTATTGTGTTTATTTCTTGCTTTCTTAGTGTAAATTAGTTTATTTCCATGTTTAGTCCGTAGATAAATAGGTTCGGGATTGTGTTCCGCCATTTACGGGTTTGAACCTCGAAAGTTAGGTTTTGTGTACAATTGCATTTAATTGAAACCTCGCGTATTAAAGTCGGATTATTATGCGTTTAACTTTCTTTGTCATGCAACGTTAGTGTTTATAGCGATTATCCGAATTTAATCCGCGTGTGACCATTTTTTGGTTAAATGTTTTATCTCGCAACTTTGGGTTAAATTCCTTCTTGTGTGATGTTTATGCTTAATTGTAAATGCTCGATTAAATGTTTTCGAACCGTAATTCTAATTAGTAGTTGTTTAGCCCGTGAATGGTAGGATGCGATCCCGATCCTCGCTTTACTTTATTTAGCGTTAACTTATTCTTTTCTTTATTCACGATAACCACCCTTTCACCTTTTCTTTTATTTATTTTACACTTTTATTCCTGAAGTAATTAAAACAATTAAAATCTGAAATTCAATCACTCCATGTGGATTTACGATACCCGACTTACCGCTGTACTTACTTGTCAAGTGTAGTAGTAGCTTAGGTTTTTTTGCACCGCGCCGGCGAAACGCACAACGATTGTGCACTTACACGCGCACACTTTTTCCGCCAGATCACAGGCCGAACTAGTAAATCGGGAAATCAATAACATTCTTAAAAAGACCGTCAATCCTACCCAGAAAGATTGGTCACTTAGATTGAACGGTTCGCTATGGGCCTATGGCACCGCATATAAAAATCAACTCGGTATGTCCCCTTTTATCTTTGTGTATGGAAAACCTTTCCATCTTCCCGTTGAATTAAAGCACAAGGCGTATTGGGCAATTAAGCAATTGAATTATGCCATGGATAAGGATGGTGAAGCCCGCAAGTTTCAATTGAATGAGTTAGAAGAACTACACAATGATGCGTATGAGAATGCTAAAATTTCCAAAGAAAGGATGAAACTGGCACACGATAACATCATTCGACACAAATAGTTTCTTCCCGGGCAAAAAGTTCTTCTCTATAACTCTAGGCTTCATCTCTTTTTGGGCAAGTTGCAGTCACGATGGTCTGGGCCGTTCGTTGTGAAGAATGTTTTCCCTCACGGAGCTGTTGAATTAGGTGATTTAAAAGGGGGAAATACATTCAAAGTAAATGGACAACGCCTAAAGAGATATCTAGAGGCGTGTGTGGAAGAATTCGACACCATCTGGTTATCGGACCCCGTTTATGGGATAGAGTGAGCTGTACAGTGAGGTCATCGCACCCCCGACGCGTATTGGGTGAGAGTAGTGTGTGTTGAGAGAGTCGTGTGTGTAGTGAGCGTAGATAGGATTAGGGTACATTCGGGAAAGAGCATTCACATTTTTCGAAAAATTGAGTCAAATCGCATTGACCATTGGTATCAAGAGGTTTTGAACCAAAATTGATCGGGAGTATGTTGTGAAAGTGAAAGTTTTCGGAGAAGAGCGTTCGAAACCAAGTTAGGGGGGAAATCCAGCTCAAAAACCTAGAGCCAGACCAGTTCCTTTATTTTAGGGCCGGACCGGTCCGCCCCGGACCAGTTCCTTTAATTTTAAGGCGAACTGGTCTGCTAGTCGAATTTTCTTGAACAATAAAGGACCGGACCTGTCCGGTCCCTAGGCGGATCGGTTCGCTCTCTGCATGTCTATTTTTCCCCTTTCCCAAGGTTCACCCCCCTTCTCCCCAATCCTCTTCATTCCCTCCAATTCGTTTCCCCAACTCCCAACCCTAACCTTTCCCTCCAAAATTCACCCCCTTTTCTCTCCAAACCCAACCCCCACCCCCACCCCTTCACCTAAAATTCACACCCATACCCTCCCTTTCCCTTCACACCTTCAACTAAACTCCTCTCTTCTCCCTCCCTAGTTTTCAAAGCCAAAATCTCTCTTGTTCTCATGGCCCAATAGGGATGTAGGTTCGGATGAAGAGTTGACAGACGAAGAGGAAGATCCTGATTTTGAGTGGGGGGGTAGTGACCTCACCAACCGAATGGCGGCGCTTGAGACAAACTTCGTCAACTTTATGATCGATTACCATCGAGATACGAGATTGATACTCCGTTTCCAAGCGGACATATATCAACGCCAAGGGGATCCTAATGAGCCACTTCCACCCTATTTCTATGACCCCTATGGCCCCGATGCGCCCGGTTCCTTCCAACCCCCGCCCCAGTGAAGCTTGACGTGGTTATGACAATTTTTATTTATTTTTCCTGTTTACATGTTTGTATGCTTTTCCTTGTAATTGTACCACAATCTTGTTTGCTATAAAATCTGCATTTTCACCATTTGTTTGTTTTATTTACCGCACTTATCATTTTGCCTTGTTTAGTTTTTAGTCCTTTTTGCTTGAGGACAATGCAAAAGTCTAAGTTAGGGGGGGTCACAAGTGCGAATTTCTAAAACTTCACAAATTTTCAAAAATGCCAAGAAATTTCCAAAAAAATCATAAAATTTTGAAAAACCCAAAAATATTTTTGTTCAAAATAAACAAAAATTGGAACTCAAAAATTTCAAAAATATGATTAAAAGTCGATTTAAAGTCTCAAGTTGTAAAAATCCAAAATGCACAAAGCCGAGATTGACCAAAGATGGAAATTATGCGAAAATTGACGACTTAACGAATAAGTGTGGAGATTAACAAACCCGGTGATATTCGAGCCTATCACTTTTTGCGAGTTTTTAAATCAATCCGAGTTAATTGTTAACTCAAAGTTCTTTTTAGTGCCTAAAAAGTCGTCGACGATCTCAATCCTTTCATTTGGATCAGTTATGAAAAACACGGGTGATATTGCTTTGAAAAACATGTCAAAATTGATCTCTAAACTTAAATTCATCTCGAAACGCATATGGTAACGCAATTGGTAGTTTGGATAATGAAATAAAAATCGTTTGTGAACCAAAAATATTGGCCAGAAGAAAAAGATGTGAAAAATTATCCTTTTGTAACCCAAATTGAGCCAAAAGTTTTTCCCTCTCGTTTGACAACTCGAAAAACCCCAAATAGCCCGAAATTGTGAAAAATAGAAAAAATCAGAATTTAAGTCCGAAAAGTGCATAAAAAGGGGCAAGAAAAAAATAGATATGATCAACAAAAATAGCAAGAAAGGAAAAGAAGTGAAAAATAGAAAAAAAAATAGAGAAAAAGATGAAAAAAATGAGCAATAGCCCGAAAAAAGCACAAATGGACATCTTAAATGACTTTTCCAATTCCAATCTTCCCTACCATTTTCATTTTACCCCATACACCTTAAAACTCAAAAAAGTCCTAACTGAGTCTGAATTGCAAAAATTGGTTACCGCGTGGAGAGCTAATACACCAAAAGATAATGAAGGAGATTAAATGCGCGAAAAAGAGGCAATGTTCCTGTTTTTTAAACCCTAATCCGTTTATGAGATCCTTTTACTATAAAATTTCCGTCTTTCTTATTGTATGTGTGACTTTGCGTCCATTACACTTAATCTTTTATCACGCATACCGAGAGAATATCCACATTCCGAGTGATTCGTTTGATAGAGCATTCTGCGTGAATTTGAAATCAAAACGAATTTTCGGGTACGTAATGTAATGATCAATCGGTGGAAATTGGCGGTTATATTTCCGGCTTCGTACACACACATTACGATTTGAGACTATTGAACATGACTTGATGATGACTATTTTCTAGGAAAGTTTGATTTATACAATTTTCAGATATTTTGATTTTTTTTGCTTGAGTCGAATTTTGTGGGTATATTCACTGCAAACCCTCACGAGACACAACTCGTCCTACTAGGGTAACCTAGGGGTTTAAAGGCTTGTTGCATAAGCTAAATGCAATCGCTTGCCCGCAAAAAAGGTATTCTATCTTAATAAAATGTTTTTCAAGAGTTGAGCCATGCTAGGATTCTTTTACATTGCTCGGGACGTGCAAAGTTCTAAGTTAAGGGGGTTTGATTAGGCATACATTCTTCCCAATTTATCCCTTAATTTAGCAACTTTTAGCACCTCGAACAACGTAATCGATTTGAATTTATTTCATAATCTTGCTAATGACTTATCCTAACAAGTACACCGAGTTTTTGGTATTTCGTATTGCTTTTACAGGTATTTGATGTCAAGCAACGAAAGAATGAAACCGAAAGAATCAAGAAAGACAAGCAGGAAAGTCAAAAGGGCAAAAGTGTAATTTTTACCTGAAATTCGGATGAGGTACCTAAAGAGAAGTTGAAGATATCACATTCATGAACACATAGTAAGAGACGGTACCTCAATCGGATTCCCGGAACAAAAGATATAAGTAGTCAAAGTTGAGAAAGAAGTCAAATAAGCAGACCGGTCTGCCCCCACCCAGGACCAGTCCGCTATGCCATTCTCCCGAAGACCTCGGATCGAAAGAAAACCGAAGAAAGGTGGAAAATAAAAGAACCGATCCGCCCTGGATTGGTCCTCCAAAAAATTAAAAGAACTGATCCGCATGGGAGTCGGACCGATCCGCCTAAGGCCCGAACCGATCCGGCTATCGAGATTTTGTGATCTTGTCTTCTCCTAAGAAGAGTCCTAGTACAACAGAAACTCCTAAATTCTTGTAGGGTATAAAACCCGTTTTATTATCATTATTTGTATGGATAATTTTAGTTAATTTTCCATTCTTTTCCAGAAACTCTATGTTAGATACAATTTACAGTTTTAATTCCAATAGTTGAAGATTATTCAGAAGTTCTTTGATTAGAAGTTTTATTAATTGTTGCAGTTACTGCTTTGGTGAGATTAGTGAGTAATTTCCTCTCTCCAATTCCTTTCTACATCAATTCACAAGTTTTTCTTATATTAATCATGGTTTTCTGCACATCAAACACCGTTTTCATTACTTTCAGCATGCTAGGCTAGATTTTCTAAGGCCGGGATACATGAACCCAGCCTGATGTGTTAGTTGCATGTGTATAACATTAATCCTCTGAACTTAGTGATTGATTACGACCGTATTGCATAGGGACACAACAATTGTAGGTCTTTAGATCTCGTTTGCCTCTGGGTAATCGGGATGCTTTAGAATGCAATTCGAATGTCACTATCGCAATACCGATTTACTCGTCCTCAGATTAAGCATGATGCAGGCTTGAAACTCATATACATAATGCTTGGGAGTACTAAATTCTGGGTCAAATTAATCAGTTAAATTTACGATTAGTATTATAACTGCAATACACTACGGTTGGGGTATTGTATTCTCGTCCTGTTTTTCTCATCACATTGTTTACAATTTTAAATCATTATTGATCAGTATTTTAGGTAGTTTAGTATAATTGCATCTTTTCATAATTTCATAATTGCACTTAGTTGTAGTCAATTCTCTAAACCAAATCATTTTTCTTTCTTTTTAGAGTCAAAGTTATGATTCCTTCGTCTTTTCCCATCATTACGACTTCGTTGTCTTAGTTCCCTATGGATACGAACCCGACTTACCGGGTTTATTGCTAACGCGATAGGCTTGAACTTGAGCCTAGAGTGAATGTACATTAGAGACACTTTCTGAGTCGCGTCACACAATTAATGGTTAGTTAGTGTACTAGTTGAAATGGTGGGTGCACGTGCCCAAAATCGAGCGAAAAAGAGTCAACATTGCGATAAAAAATTTCGATATGCGACAACGAGCGAAAATGACCCGAGTGTGCGCCAAAAATGGGGTGAAAACTGTTTGGGGAATTTTAGCGAACACTTGGTGTGCACAATGTGGAGCGAGGGTGAAAAATACCATTTGAACCAACAATGGAGCCCCATTCATGAATACAACAACAATACAACAACACATATGTGTTCATGAATGGATATATAGCAATAATCTACAAGAGAAACAGTTGGAACAAACAAAATAGGGAGACAACCAACACACCCTCAAACATGTCAAGAAAATGGACAAAATAATGAAATAATGACATAATTCAACCAAAATATACAAAAACACAAGTAAATAGGAATGATTATACCTTTAAAGTGTAGAGAAGGGCTGAAAATTGAAGGAAATGGGGTTGGGGGATTTTTAGGGCTCGAAAGTGGAGAGAAGAGAGATAAAAGAAATGTAGGAAAGTGGGAAAAAAGAAAAATATTTCGGCCTTTAACTGGATGATCGATCGATCGAGCCTTAGGCATATATAAGCATTCTGTTTCTAACAGGGGGAATGGCATTTAAGGGAGTATGGGGGGGGGGGGGAATGTGAAAGTAAGTATATATATATGTATAAATATAGTATATATAAGCATAAGTATATAAAAATACAAATAAAAAAATAAAAAATAAAAATAAAAATAAAAATAAAAATAAAAATAAAAATAAAAATAAAAATAAAAATAAAAATAAAAATAAAAATAAAAATAAAAATAAAAATAAAAATAAAAATAAAAATAAAAATAAAAATAAAAATAAAAATAAAAATAAAAATAAAAATAAAAATAACAAAGAATTAGACTAAATATGCACATACATACACATATGGTAACCAAAAAATGAAAAATATATACGACGAGAGACACACACGCATGTTCACAAAGAAATGAAAAATAAAAGAAAAAGAAAAGCAAATGCAAAAGTGTGAGAATGAGTGTGTGTAAAATAAAGAAAAATGTTTTTGTGATTTTTTCTTTTTTTCTTAACAAAAGTATGCCGGGACGCACAATTTCTGCAATTTCAAGTCCGTTGAACCTACATAAAGAGTTAGAACCAAGCATACAAAAAATATAAAAAGAGATTAGCTAATTACACTAGACTAAATTAAGAGAAAATAAAAAAGGAAAAAGTTAGTATATACAACCTACACATGGGAATTCTAATTAGCTATATACTAAAAGTAGGAATTTTTTAGGGTCCACCCAAACAACATTTTGACTTTGGAACACCAATGGTGGACCTTCCCTCTCATGCATGCCTTCCCAAAAATAGGAATTCCGTTCAAACGACGAAAGGCATGTGGGTGGTGGAAAAGGTGAACCATCCCCAATTTAAAATTTGGGAGGGAGGATGGGGGATTTGGATAGGACGGGCGAAAAATACACATGCGGGCCAAGAAAAATTGAATCATCTCCCAAGTATTTTAAAGTTAGAATGGGAGGCGGCGCACATGAGGGCAAAGATGCCGTCATGGAAGGCGGCTCGAGCGAGTACTCCTCGTCGGTGAAAAGGTTTGGAACTAAAAAGTTTTCAACCGATTCATCGGGTACTAGAATTGGTATGATAGTATAGAATAAAGACATGGACAAAAGAAATTCAATCTCAGGCGATGAGTTATCATCGCTTGAAAGTTGAATTTCAGAGGAAATACCATCGTTTAAAATGAAACATTCTTCTTTGAGAATCAAAGAAGAAACGAGTTAATTGAAAATGGATACTAGGACCGTTTCATCCTCATTTTCATTCTCTACTATACCATGGGTCAAGTCAAGGATGATTTGTTCCAAAGTAGGAGCAAAGTCCTCATTTGGTTCAAAACAGTCCTCGACTTCGGTAGTTTCCGAAGAAAATTCATCGTTGGATTCAAATAGTAAATCCAATTTTTGTTCCCAACAACGATTTTCTTCTCGATAACGGTTTTCAACCCTCACATTTTCAAGGTTTCACAATCCCTCACCTAAAGTCATAGGGCGAGGAGTGGATTCTTTGAATTGAGAGGTTTGGAAATTGTTCTCGGGACTACAATCAAAATCATTAACATAAGAATTTTGAAAATGATTGCAATTAGTTTCGAAATTCTTATCATAAGTATCTTGCGACACAGAATCTAAATGATCATGCCCAAAATTGATGTAATTCAAACTTTAACATCCGTAATACTCACCCAAGGTCATTTTAGATGTTGCAATTTTTTGGGCTTGTAAGTATTGACCAAAAGTCATAGGTTTACCAAAATTTTGAGAATTATCATTAGGATTACCAGAATAATTAGAATAAGACATACTTACCCTAAAATAAAGCTCGAGAGGGCTAATTCCACAAAGCAATGTGCGACGGGAAAAATTCAAGCGTTTTTAGGCGCTCAAATGTAGAACTCCTGCCAAAAAGGTTAAAACAAAGAATACAAATACAAAATAAAGAATACTACGAACTAATAAGATAATTAAAATCTAAATCAAAACATCCCCGACAACAGCTTCATTTTGATAGGCCGAGTTTTGCCGCGAAGCGAGAGTCACCCACGCGTCGGTCGTCTTATATTTGACTCACCAACTCTATACAAAACCTAAATTACGACTACACTCAACGGGTGAGTATAGCGGTAAGTCGGGTATTGAATCCACAGAGAATGTTCGACAAATTTTAATTGGATTGTTAATTCAGGAATAAAAGTGTAAAAAGGTGATGGGTGGTTGTAAATAAAATAAAAGAATAAGTTAAGTCTAAATAAAAGTAAAGCGAGGATCGGGATATCATCCAACCATAGGGCTCGAAATACATATTAATCAAAATTCCGGCTCGAGAGAAATTTAATCAGGCATTGTCAATTAATCAGAAACTTCACACAATAAGGAATTTAAGCCAACGTTGTGAGAATAAACATTTAATTGAAAATGGTCACACGTGGATTAAATTCGAATTATCGCTATAAACACTAACGTTGCATGATAGAGAAAGTTAAACGCATAATAATCTGACTTTAATTCGCACGGGTTCAATTAAACACAATTTTGCACAAAACCTAAATTTCGGAGCTCGGGGCCCGAAAATGGCGAAACGAAATCCCGACCCAATTTATCTAAGGGCAATATATGAATTAAACTAAATTACAACTAATTAAACTAGGAAAGCAAGAAATAAAGAGCAAAACTATATTAAAGGATATGATAATGAATAGTTCAATCTTACAAAACCAAATTGATGTCACCCCAAGAAGAAAAGAAGATGATCTCTCAAAACCAAACCCTAACCTAAAATGTCTTCTAAAACTAAGTATATCTGATATTATAACAAAATTCCCATATATAGTAAGTTGGGAGAAAAGAAAAGAAGAAAGAAAAGAAAAGCAAAATATCTGAAAAAAGAAGGGGATCGATCGATCGACCCTTTTGGTCGATTGATCGATGGTTGAAATCATGGCCAAAATCCGAAGGATCGATCGATCGATCAAGCAGGGCAGCTTCTCATTTCATCCTGTTTTGGTGTATTTGGTATTCCCTTCCGTTAGAAACGCCGTAACTTCTTCGTTAGGGATTGGAATCGCACACCATTAATGGCCACGCAAAGCTTGCGAGGAGGGCTACAACTTTCGTGTAGGTGTTGGGCCAGGTGCCCAAACTGTGAATTGACCGAATTGCCCTTAAATGTGCGATTGCATACAGAACATGAGTGGAATGCGTCCGAACTCCATTCTTAGTACCTAAATACCTATGAAAGCTCAATTATACCTCATATAGCGTGCTAATAATATAAACCGAGGTTGTCTGGTTAACGGGCTTAATTATAGAGATTAAGGCACCCGAGGGGGCTAAAATACGTAGGTTAGAGAGATGAAATACGCAATTTTTGCATATTATCAGTACCATTTCTCCCATTTTTTGTTGAGAACATTCAAAGAAATAATGCGTAGTAAACTAATTATCCGCTACTCTAATTTTTTGGTTTCTATGGGTTCAAAGAAATGACGGTAGATTTAATAGCACCCCTCCAAATGCTCATATATTGATAGACAAAATTAATACCCTCTGCAACTCCTTAACCAAACTTCTTCAAAATGTTTCAAAAGGTTGTACCATTCAAACTTTTTAAGCTATGCCTCATCCTTCATCTAAATTCATAATTTTGTACTAGATTTATGCCCCAAAAGAGGCTCCAAAGTTAAATACAAATGTCTGCTCTAGAGGTAACCCGGGCCAAAATGGTAGGGTGTCATTTTGAGGAATAGTAAGGGTGACTTTATATGGGCATATAATTCCATATTTTGGGAGAAAAATCTAAAAGTAAAGGCTTTAGCCATATTAGAAGGTCTAATTCATTATGGTGATCTAAAAGACAATCCTATAATTGTTGAAACTGACTCTAAAGTCCTTGTAGATATTCTCAATAAGAAATCTAGATGTCCCTATAATATTAGAGATGTGGTGGAAGAGATTTTCAAGATTAGTGAAAGGATTTCTATATCCTTAACTCATGTTTATAGAGAAGGAAATTGTCCTGCTGAACTTATTGCTAATTATGGAATTGATGTTGAAACTTCAATTTTTCCCTTGACATTGATGTTTTCCCTAAGATGTTGAAAGGAATGGAAAGACAAACAAATGGAGGTTGCCATCAGTTAGAGTTATCAAGCTTCCTTGAGTATCTTTTTTTCAATTTTTATTTTTTTATAATAATTTTCTATTTGATTTGAGAAATTGTAAGGGCTTTATTATAAAAACCCATATTTATTTTTCTAAAGCTTTCTTTATTTCTTGTAAGCGAATTTCATGGGGCTATTCCATCTCTAATAATCAATAATATGTGTGGGGGTCCTGTCCCTCCTCACTAAAAAAAAAACTATTTCTCCACCATAAACCATATCTCCCCCCAAAAGTGAGAACATGTAAAAGAAATTGGAAATTAAGAGGAAATAATAATATCATGCAATGAAGAGCAAAAAATACAACATGGAAACAACATAACAAATAATGAGTCAATACAAATACGGATACAATAAATGATACCAAATTGAATTCAACATGAAGCATGAGATACCAATGTAAAGAAGTAATAAGAGATACCAATATCATCATATCATGCCAATTCGATTCAAAGATAAAGCATATAAAACATGGAATAAATGCAAATGTAAATATTCAAACACAAAATGATACCACATACATAAATATGTAAAATATATCAATGGCACACATGTACATCTCTCTCTCTCTCTCTCTCTCTCTCTCTCTCTATATATATATATATATATATATATATGTGTGTGTGTGTGTGTGTGTGTGTGTGTGTGTGTGTGTGTGTGTGTATAACCTAAAAATGATACAAAACATATTAGATTTATAACTAGCATAGTATCGATGTGTCTAAACATTTAGGATGGAGTGAAGGGGTGTGAACTGAAAACAATTCAATTATGATCCCAATACTAAAAAATGTACAAAGAGTTCTATATAACTGCATTAACTTTATCAAAACAAAGATCTAGCCTCACAGTGATGATAATGTGAACTCATAATTGACAAACAAACACAATGCACACTAGCCTATAAAATATTAATGATTCTCAAATCAATAGAGTCAAACATGAAATAACAGGTATAATTGTGCAAACCTATTTATTTTTAACATATAACACCCTCAAAATTATAGATATATCATTTTTCAATCTCATTTTGAAGATACCAATTTAATTTAAGAATCGATGAAATAAACTTTAGCCTCGAAAATATTTTTTTTCTTTTGCCTCTCATTTTTTAGGCTATTTACAATAGTGGCCCTTCACACAAGGAAGATTTCTTCCTTCACACTCGTACACACTCATATTTTGAATATAATAGCAAACTCATGGGAAATTATTCTTACATGTATAAAACCCTTAATCAAATATATATGTATATGACAAGATTGTTTGGATAACATCTCACTAAGATCATATAATATAAAAAGTTAAAATCCAAAAGAGCTCATGCATATGTGTGAGAAGGCGTGTGCAAAGTGAAATCATTAAGCAAAATCATTTTCAAAGTGCTCCATGAAAGCATGATTAGGAACAATCTAAGAATTGAGAATAATAAACAAATGCCATGACCACATGGAAACATCGAATGTAGTGGATTAAAACACACCAATATTCAACATAAAATGTATAAAACCAAACTACACATAATCAAAAATCTTTTTGAGTTTTTTAAAAATTTTATGACACCAATTTACAAAAACAACTCAATAGAAAAAAAATATTTTGTGATTTTCAATACGGCACAATAAATGAAAAACCAATACACAAAAGAGACTCAAATCACATACAACTATCACGCATATATATCATGAAGTACAAAAGCTAGTGTATGTAAACATGTAGAAATTAACCATTACATGTACCATGAGAAGTATCATGTTCAAGTATTCGGGAATTAATAAGTCTAACATGTAAAGACTCCAAATTTGATTTCCTAACCCAAGTAGATGTGACACGACGCTCTTGGATTTTGGGAACCTCAGTGACTCTATACTTAGACTTCCTAGGACTAGTTCTAATATCAAAGCAAAAATGCCTAAGGTGCCTTTCCTACCATAATATGTGCACGTGTAGACTTGAGGAATGTTATCCTTGGGTTGAACTTTTCTAACATTCTTAGCAATGGCTGACTCTCTCAAAATCATTATTTTGGCTTTATTAGCAGAAGCATTTGGAATATCAAAGACAATACCACAATTGACATATTTTATTCGAATGGTGGCTAATATTTTATCCAACTTTTCAGACCTAGACTCTAAATCTGTAATGTCCTGACCCGGATGAATGGGTTATCCATAGTCAACCCGGGCCGACCTTAGCGTTAGGTGTGAAGTGCAATGAAACAACCCATATGTAAGGAAATAATTTTATAAATGTCCGGGAAGATTCTAGGAAATTTCTGTTTTCTCCTAGATCATAGTTCATATGTCTGATATCGCTACATTCGGCACGTCAGCACGATCATCCTCGATGGCCTTTATCCGAATTCAATGCATCCACTTTCTTCACGTGCATCATGCTACATGCAACGTGCTGCTCAGATCATTCCCACTACTCCACTACGCTGTATCAGTAATATGTTTTGTTGGAGATTTAAATATTTGCATAAATATTTGGGAAATGTTTTTGAAAATTATTTTTGAAGTCTAGTTTTATTTTTTATCAAAAGCAGAATTTTTCTAAGTGTAGAAGTGAATTGCCTCGATCGACGAGATCGCTCAAACGACTTTGAAAGTCATTCGTGTGAGATAGGCATGTCGCGCGATATCGTTCGAACGACTTCTGTCCTTCGTTCGAGAGACATGGCTATCTCGTTCGAACGAGCCACCGCCTCGATTGTTGTATAAATATCTGATCTCCTTCTACACGTTTTTCAAGTCTTTCTGCAACGTCAAAATTCTGCGAAAATAGCCCAGAATAAGACTTCACTTTTTAAGGTTTTCTAAACCTTTTTGATTCACAAAACCATTCCCATATATGTGTGTGACTCCTTAAACCTTCAAGAGGATCATTTACTCATCTAGAGTAATTTGTGAGGAAGTCGCTCTCTTCTTCACTGCTGCCTTACTAGAAAGGGATAGTTCCAGCCGTCGACAACAGAACCGAAACACGAGGGTATTTTTGTGTCATATATTTTCATTGTAATCCGTGTAAGCCGTACTCTTACAAAATTATTGTGAAAATAAAAGGTTTTGCCCCTTTGGGGGATTTTTCCTCATATATGTGTTCTTGCGTGTTTCATCATTGTATTTAATCACATATAGATGCATGTTTAAGACTTGAGTGGTAAAAACTGTGTTTAATTAAATAACTTCCTTATTTGAACGCAAGCGCACTCTTCTCAAATTGGTATAAGAGCCAGTTACACAAATTTACTGTGTAATTTTCCGAATTTTTTTTCTAAGATATCAATTTTCTAAAAAATTGACTTTTGAAAACGAGTGTGTTCATAATGGAGAAGTTATAAAATAAAATGCTAGTTTTTGACGGGACAAACTATGCATAGTGGAAAGCCCGCATGAGATCTGCATTAAAAGCCATTGATGAACGTGTCTGGATTTTGGTTGAAAGAGGGTGGACACCTCCCTCCGTGACTGTTGATAATGTGATCAATTTAAAACCAGTCACTTCTTGGACTGAAGAAGAATTTAAATGGTCATCATTCAATTCTAAGGGTCTAAGTGATATTTCTGGGTCTGTCACACCTGATGAGTTCAAACGCATAATGACGTGCACCACGTCAAAAGAGGCTTGGGATGTTTTACAACGCACCCTTGAAGGAACTAATGCTGTGAAAGAGTCTAAATTGCAAAATTTGACAACTCAATTTAAAACCATCACCATGCATGAGACTGAATGTTTTGGTGATTTTTATGCTAGGCTTTCTGACATTGTTAATACTATCTTTAATCTTGGTGAACATATTCCTAATGCTAGGGTTGTCAAAAAGATTCTTCGTTCTTTGCCTAAGCGTTTTATCCGTAAAGTCACTGTGCTAAATTCTATGGGTAATTTAAATATGCTTAAATTGGATGAACTTGTAGGAGACTTGCAAACATATGAAATTGATATGTTCCCTAAAACTGCTAGGTCTAAAGATAAGGGAATTGCACTTAATGCCCAAGAGAGAAAGAGTGAGGGGTCGGCTAGAAACAGGGGAGAGTCAACTAAAAAAAGAGAGACAAATTCGTCTGATTCTGAGTGTGATTTTGATTTAGATGATATGTCTCTTTTTGAAAAAAAAATTCAAGAGGATTCTCAAATTCAAGAAAAATGGTAATTTTAAAAATAAAAAGAATTTTGAGAAAAATAAGTTTGAAAAGAAAAATGAAAAAGGTTTTAAAGATCCTCCTAATAAAGAAAGTGAGAGATGCTTTGAGTGCGACGGTAGGGGTCATAGAGCTTTTGAGTGTGCTACTAGGATGAACAAAGAAAAAGGCAAAGTTGTCCTTAATGCTACCCTTAGTGACGACAGTGAGGTCGAGTTGGTGGATTCTGGAGTCGAGTCACCGCATGAGTGTAACTTCACCGCATTCATGGCTAGTCATGTGAGCACTTCTAGTTCTCCTCACGAAGATGAGGATGATGCATCACAGGGACACCTCGACAGTGAGAGCGATGTGAGTGAGGGGGAGGATGACATAAGTGAGAGCGAAAGTGATATTAAATGCGCCTACGCTAAGTTATATTCTGAGTCATTTAAAACTAAAAAGCATAAAAAAGCGTTAGTTCTTAAGATCACCGACCTAGAGGAAGATTTAAGAAAAGCGAGAGAGAGAGAGTCCTCCACCTGCACCACCCTGAGAGAGAGAGAGTCTGTCTGTGTTGAGAAAGGAAGTTTGCTTAGAGAGAGAGAGAGTTGTTTTGAGAAAGAGAGAGGGGACTAGACTAAACAAGTGGCTAGTCTTATGAGTGAGCTTCATTCCTCCATGGAGACTCGAAAGAAACTTGAAGCCCTTGTTGCCCAGCTTACTCATGATCAGGAGAGAGCACGGGAAGTCAAGGTAAAAATTGAGGACATATCTGGGAAAATGGAAAAGATGCTCCTCGGCCCCACTTTAGGTTTTGGTGATAGGCAGGGAATAGGTTATGATGGTGCCTCCACATCCCAAATTGCACCCGGACCAGTTCCTGAGTTTACTACAACTCCTTATGGCCATCGTCAAAAACCTCGAAGGAGAGTTCGATCAAGAAAAGCAAACCAAGGTCCGCCTTTGACTGTGTTCTTTTGTACTTATTGCAAAAGAAAAGGCCACCTCAGGGAGTTTTGCTATAGTATGGGTCGGACACGACATACTACTGCTCCACCTCAGCATACTGATGCTTTTACCAAACTGAGAGAGCGAGTTGAGTTGTTAGCTACCATGTCTTAGTGTTTGATGGAGGAATTCTGACGGATGTCTTTGTCGTCAGTGAATGCTTCTCACATTCCAACTAAAACCAACAACAACAAAGGCAAACAAAAGGTCACCACTTCTTGGGTACCTAAGAAAGATAAAAAGGCCTTTGTTGTTCATGTCTCTCTCAAAGCACATAAAACCTCACAGTGGTATTTTGATAGTGGGTGCTCCAGACATATGATAGGTGATGCCTCATTTTTTACAACTCTTGAGGATTATCAGGATGTCAGAGTCACCTTTGGAGATGGGAGCAAGTCTAGCATTATAGGACGTGGTACTGTCGAGTTACCGGGATTTCCTAAGCTAGAAAATGTTTTGTACGTCAAAGGTTTGAAAGCAAACCTTCTCAGAATTAGCCAGCTGTGCGACGCTGACTTTTCCGTAAAGTTTCACCGGGACGCTTGTAAAGTCTATAATCAAGCTGGTAAACTTTTAGTGCAAGGGGTGAGGACAAAGGATAACTGCTATGGGACTGAGTCCACATCCTCACTAGTCTGCAACAGCGCCACGATCACTCCTATGGATCTGTGGCACCAACGTCTAGGTCACGTAAATATTAGAGATCTAACTCGCTTAGCTAAAAAGGACCTAGTACATGGCTTACCATCTCTTGGAAGGACAACTTCGACGGTTTGTGGACCCTGTCAGTTGGGAAAACAAATTCGTAGTCCCCATAGGAAGTTGTAATACATTACCACCTCTCGTGTTCTTGAGCTTATACACATGGATCTTATGGATCCCACTCATAACGAGAGTCTGGGTGGTAAGAGGTATATCCTCGTGATGGTGGATGATTTCTCTAGATATTCCATCGTAGGTTTTTTGAGAGAGAAATCCGATGTTGTAGAGTTTTTAACGACCAAGTGTTGTGTCCCGCAAAATCAACACGGAGTCACTATTAGTAGGATACGTAGTGACAACGACACTGAATTTAAGGAAGAAAAGGTAGATTCTTATTGTGATAGCCATGGGATCAAACATGAGTTTTCTGTTGTGAAGACTCCTTAGCAAAATGGGATTGTTGAGAGAAAGAATAGAACGATCCAGGAGATGGCTAGATCTATGCTTCTAGGTCGTAAAGTTTCTAGGAGATTTTGGGCGGAGGAAGTGTCTACTGCATGCCACACGATGAATAGGGTTTATCTGCGTCCACACACACTTCAGACTCCTTATGAGTTGTGGACTGGCAAGAAGACCAACCTTGCATATTTCCGTGTTTTTGGGAGTAAAGGCTACATCCTACGGGATAGAGAGAAATTAGCAAAGTTTGACTCCCGAAGCGACGGGGGAATACTGATGGGATATTCAACGAATAGTAGAGCATACCGGGTTTTCAACCTGAAGAGCTCTAAGGTTATGGAGTTAATAAATGTCACCGTTCAAGATGACGAACCTTCGGTATTTATTGACTCTAAAATTCAGTGTGAGGATGAGAATATTTCTAGCAGTGATTTACTTGTACCTCACCCACACTCTGTGGACCCTACTCCTATGTCAGGGGACACACCTGCTTGGGTTCGCAAGAGTCATGACCCTTCTGCCATTGTTGGTGATCCCACTCTAGGGGTCAAGACTCGTGCTCAGCTAGAGAATGTTGTCAGCCATTTTTTCTACACGTCCAAAGTTGAGCCCACGAATCATAAAGAAGCACTCAATGATGAACAATGGATATCTGTTATGCTGGATGAGTTGCTTCAGTTTAAAAAGAATAATGTCTGGGAACTTGTCCCCCGACCTAGTGAGACAAATATGACAGGTACCAGATGGATTTTTAAGAATAAAATGGATGGAAATGGTACCATAATTAGAAACAAGGCTAGGTTGGTCACTCAAGGCTACACACAGATAGAAGGTGTAGACTTTGGGGAGACATTTGCTCCTGTTGCAAGGCTTGATTTCGTCCGCCTACTACTCACCATCGCATGTCATCTGCGTTTTAAGTTATATCAGATGGATGTCAAGAGTGCCTTTCTGAATGGCATTCTACAGGAGGAGGTTTACGTGGAACAACCAAAATGGTTTAAAGAACCTCAGCACCCGGAGCACGTATACTATCTCAGGAAAGCCTTGTATGGTTTGAATCAAGCACCCCGTGCTTGGTACGAGAGGCTTACATCCTATCTCTTAGCCCGTGGCTTCAAGAGAGGGGGAGTTGATATGACGTTGTTCATCAGGAGAGATGACGGTGCAATTTTGGTTACCCAGGTCTATGTGGACGACATAGTCTTTGGATCCACATGATCTCAACATGCTCATCACTTTGAAGAGGAGATGAAAAGTGAGTTTGAGATGAGCATGGTTGGTGAGCTTACTTTCTTCCTTGGTCTCCAGGTTCGTCAGCTAGAGGATGGGATGTTCATCTCCCAATCCAAGTATGCTAGAGACCTAGTGAAGAAATTTGGGTTAGACTCACGTACACCTATGAGTACCACTACCAATATTAATAAGGACACTTCAGGAAAGGACGTAAAGCAAACCTTATATCGGAGTATGATAGTTAGTCTTCTCTACTTGACTGCCAGTCGTCCCGACATAGCCTTTAGTGTTGGAGTCTGTGCACGATATCAGGCATACCCAAAAGAGTCACATTTACTTGCTCTAAAACGTATTATTAAATACATGATTGGGACTCTCTCATACGGTATTTGGTATTCCTTTGATACTGATGACCGTTTGTCCGCCTATTCAGATGCCGATTGGGTCGGGGATGTAGATGGTTATAGGAGCACTTATGGTGGGTGTTTCTATTTTGGTTCTTCTCTTATCTCCTGGCTGAGCAAGAAGAAAAATTCCATCTCTTTGTCCACTGCGGAGGCTGAGTACATAGCCGCCAAGAGTTGTTGCACGCAACTCTTATGGATGAAGCAAATGCTGGAGGATTATGAGATCTCACAGGACACTATGACCATTTCCTGTGATAAAATGAGCGCGATACACATATCCCGTAATCTAGTCCAACATTCGTACACAAAGCACATCAGGATACGTGAGCACTTTATACGACAGTTAGTTGAGGAGAAAGTCGTATCCCTGAGTTTTGTTCCCACCGACCGCCAGTTAGCCGATATTTTCACGAAACCTTTAGATACCCTTAGATTTGAGAGTCTTAGGAAGTCTTTGGGGATTTTCACAGTTGACTGAGGGGTTGGTCTATGTCTAGGATAGGATGCTTTTTCATGTTCATATCATATGCTTCCTATTGCTAGTTTGTTTTATATGTACTTTTGCTTTGTTGTACAGTTATTTATTTATTTATTCATTTGAAAAATCCAAAAAAAAATTTATATATAAATTTTTTAGAAAAGCTCAAAAAGATTTTTGTATTTCTATGCACCTTTTATGGATGAATATTTAAGATAGCCAAGTCACAATTTCATTCCATCTTTTCATGTGACTGTTTGATAAAGATTTGAGACGCTACATCATTTCATCCATGTGCTTTACACTGCTTGGAGTCTTTGAGATGTGATTCGTGATATCTTGTCTGCATGTTTAACTCCTATCTTCTTTTTTGCACACATGCACGACTTTATTTGATTATTGTAATTGTCTGTCACATGTTGGCTTGAGTGTTTCCATCTCAATTCTGTCTATACAACTAACAATATGCGATAAAACTTGACAAGATTCGAATGCATGTAAAAACTATTTTTGTGAGACTGGATGTTTGTTTAAGAATGGGGAGGGGTTGCGAAAGGTAATTATCTATTCTTTGCGCAAAATCCACCGTTCAAAAGGACCTAAAAATGGAGGAATTTTATTATCCGAGGTCCGAAGAGGTTAAAAGAGCCCCGAAAAAATGTAAAGGCAATAAAAAACAATTCATGCCAAATATGGGCCATTAGGTTTCACCATCAATTCTCCAATGTTTGAGAATTTAGAAAATCCTCTATTCAAATAAAAATCTGAGGGAGTTTGGTTGGAGAATATAAACGGGTTTGCACTTCCTTGAAAGTCCTGAAAAAGCATGAAATAGTTTTGGACGTTATTGGTGTGGAAATCGCTTTAAGTTTTGATTTGTTGATTTGATTGAGTCAATGTATCATATTACAACCTTTTTACATCAAAGGAAGACTTTGAGTTCATTCGTTAGGAGTATCTAATATTCATCATGCACATATGGCATGTTTGTATGCACTGATTTTCCTATCGAATTTGATCACACCTCTTCATTTTCACTATCATTGACTTGGTTGTTTTTGTTATCTTTCACGGTGTGATTCTTTATTGTATACTATGTATGAAAAATTTTGAAAAATCCAAAAATAGGAGCTTATTCCCATGTGTTATTCTCCATGTGCATTCATTTCTGCTTCTCATATCTGTCTATTTGGGGACATCATAAAAAGGGGGAGAAGAATTATGGGGGAGAATTGTTTTGGTGTTTGGTTTCTACATTAATTATTTGCTTAAGCTTAATTGATCATCAATTTTTTCATATCATTATATTTCAATCTGTTGCTTGTCATGGGTATTTGCTTTATCTCATGTGTGTAGGTACATCATTGCTCATTATTTGATTACACACCCTGATGAGAAAAGCTTTGGAAGGTACTTGAGAGATGAAGTTTTGAAAGACATGTCATTTAGTATTCTTAGTTTGAGGGTTTAATGGGGATAATATCTTGTATGTCATTTGATTGCATAATTCGGATTTTTATGTATGTACCGACATAGACATAGGGGGAGATTTGTAAGGACATAATTTTATAAATGTCCGGGTAGATTCTAGGAAATTTCTGTTTTCTCCTAGATCACAAGTCATATGTCCGATACCGCTACATTTGGCACGTGAAAATGATCATCCTCGAAGGCCTTTATCCGAATTCAATGCATCCACTTTCTTCACGTGCATCATGCTACATGCAACGTGATGCTCAGCTCATTCCCACTACTCCACTACGCTCTATCAGTAATATGTTTTGTTGGAGATTTAAATATTTGCATAAATATTTGGGAAATGTTTTTGAAAATTATTTTTAAAGTCTAGTTTTATTTTTTATCAAAACCAGAATTTTTCTAAGTGTAGAAGCGAATTGCCTCGATCAACGAGATCGCTCAAACGACTTTGAAAGTCGTTCGCGCGAGATAGGCATGTCGTGCAATATCGTTCGAACGACTTCTGTCCTTCGTTCGAGAGACATGGCTATCTCGTTCGAACGAGCCACCGCCTCAATTTTTGTATAAATATCTGACCTCCTTCTACACGTTTTTGAAGTCTTTCTACAATCTCAAAATTATGCGAAAAAGACCCAGAATAAGACTTCACTTTTTAAGGTTTTCTAAACCTTTTTTATTCATAAAACTATTCCCATAAATGTGTGTGAATCTTTAAACCTTCAAGAGGATCATTTACTCATCTGGAGTAATTTGTGAGGAAGTCGCTCTCTTCTTCACTTCTGCCCTATTGGAAAGGGATAGTTCCAGTCACCGACAATAGAACCGACACCCGAGGGTATTTCTGTGTCATATATTTTCATTGTAATCCGTGTAAGCCGTACTCTTAGAAAATTATTGTGAAAATAAAAGGTTTTGAACCTTTGGGTGATTTTTCCTCATATATGTGTTCTTGCATGTTTCATCATCATATTTAATCACATATAGATGCATGTTTAGGACTTGAGTGGTAAAAACTGTGTTTAATTAAATAACTTCCTTATTTGAACGCTAGCGCACTCTTCTCACCATATAATGTTCCTAGTCCAATTTCACTTTAATTAAAGTTTCACTTATTTAATGTGGGTATCTAATTTCAGGTTCAAACTACGTGAGGGACCCGTGGGAAGCATCCCTGGAGTCCAATCATAATGAGAAACTAATGTAAATTCAAATTAAATACTTACCTGTATAAATCTCTCAAAATACAAAATAACATACAACCCTCCGCAATAAAACTAGGGTGTGAGTCAATGCCCGGTGGGAATATACAAAATGTAGTATAGAAATGAACGGAGAAAAGAAGACTCTAGACGTTATACTTAAATTCACATGAAACTACCTTGTATACATATATAAGCACACATATAAATATACTTAATACATGAAACCATTTTGATTCCAAAATTCTCATTTATCCAAATTAATTCACCTTAATCTTGTAATAGAGTTCCTTTTTCTCAATTTGATACTCATCACTTTGTTTAACATACGCGGTTAGATAGTTGAAATAGCTACACTTGGTTTGATCGAAAGTCATTTCTTTGCCAAAATTATACTTTTTATTATAACCGATCCACGTTAGTATTTTCATTAAAAATCACCCTTTGAACATACACAAGCACCGTGTTAAAACATACCTATTTATCCTTTGAAAACCTTTCACGACACAGCCTTGTGCTAATTATGGGTTTAACCACTTAGGTTACTTAGCCACCTATTTACCCATTTACTTAATCCTTCCTTTACCTTATGGACATTAATCAATTCACCCATTTACTTATCCCTTTTAATCTTTACTGGAACATTTATTATTTCATTCAAGTTAGGGTAACTTAACACATTTTCACAAGACAACAAATTTCTTGACATGTTCTTTATCCTTTTATCTTTTTCTCATAATCTTTCAATAACCGTGAACTTTAACGGGCTCCACACTGCCAGCAACGCCACCATAGGTTCTATCAAGTGATTTTGGGTATTTTACCCTAGGGTCCCTGGCCCTCCTTAATTATCCTGGTGTCATCCATTTTATATGTTAATATGTCATAAATGTGCAGATTACTTTACCATTTTTCACATTTTTACCATCTGAAGCTAAAATCCAGGACTTTACTCCCCCTTTTTACCCGTGTCACTTTTTGAATATTATTTCTTTCGTTTGTGTCCTTTTCTTTAAAACTTAGTCGTTGATTTTGCACAAATACCATTTACATTCAAGGACTTATCACTATTTCGATCATCTTAGTGTAACACCATTCCTTAACATTTTATTTCATAAAAATGTGCCACTTTAAGTACATTTATCAATTTACCCTTTTATTGCCAAAAACATGCACTTTAGTCCTTTAACAAGTGTTATTTTTCAAAAATGGATATTAAGTTTTCAACTTAACATTTAAAATACTTGTAGCCATTTTTAACACTTGTTCAATATCACAATTAGCCCAACATTCTTACTTGCTACACTAACACTTTTCATACATAAAATAACACCTTTTTACATATTAAAGTTCCATTTTCTAGACATTCGAAATGCACACTTTCTTTATGAGATTTTTCACCTCAACACCAACTTTTCTTTTATATACACATTTAAAACCTTTAATTTTTATTATTAACTTTTAACCCACAACTTATGGAAAATCTCTACTTTGTACATATTTATACATTCTACATGAGTTTTACCCACTTTATATAACCCATTAAGGTGAAGGCTTACTTTTTCATTTATCTTTATTATTCGAGTAGAAATCTACCCTTTAATCTCATAAAATGCCTTAAACAAGCCTAATGCACTTCTTTGCATAAAATCAAAATTTTCATTCTTAGAACATCATTCCAACACATTTTATTTCATAAACTGTTTATAGTATATATTCGGAAATTTCTTCATCCTATAGGCCCATTTCAAGATCCATTTCCTTAATCACCATTTTTACGTAAAGTCATAGGATGATATCTAGCTACTCATGTATGCAAAACCCACACACACACACACACACACACACACACACACACATATATATATATATATATATTAAAGTTAATATATGTAATAAGCATGTTAAAAATCTATGGTATCATAATCTTAAACTAAAATTAGTTTTCCCACCTTAAAGGTCCTTAAATGGTGGTGGAAATGTTGGTGTGGCAGGAGTAACCCCCATCTACAAAGGTGGCCTCTAAGGGTTACAAAAAGCTCCTTCAATCTTGATCTAGTGGTCCTCCAAAGAATCCATCCTTCATCTTCATGAAACACGCTCTAAATCATACACCCACCAAGTATCACAAATACCACCATCGACACATCATCGAGGCTAACTATGGTTTATATGGTGGTGTAGAGGATGGAAAAAACATAGGGAATGTGGTTATAGGGTAAAGAAGTGGTGTAGCTAACCCTAATAGGAATGGGGCATAAAATAATATGAAGGGGAGAGAAAGAAGTTACAATCTTATGGGGTGCGGGAACGGGTTAAACCCACCTATTCTACCATCTTTAAATGAACAATTAAGTCTCTAAGACTAAAAAGGAAGATTCCCCACTCCCTTAAATGGAAAAACTTGAGATTATCTTGCCCGGAATGAATGTAGGATTGACAACACATCTGATCCAAGGGTGAATATTCAGATAGCTCGCAAACCTAGCAGTAATCGATCGATTGCTCGAAATCCATGATTGATCGATGGATGGATCGATCGGGTCCCGCGAGTTATTTTTCATCGATCAATCGACCAATTTCCAAAAACTCCCTAAACTCCATTTTGACCCCATGTCCCTCAAGAACTATATTTTAGAACCCCCAAATATTAGGTTGGAACATTTTTACCCTTATTGGTGAATTTCTTAAAAATCACGCAAAGTTATTAATTGATGAATCGTACATCGATAAATTTCTAGTCCCTATGTATGTGAATTCATACCACTTGTACTTCTTTACCTCTCGTGTCACCAATTCAATTTACATCAACCTAAAATGGGTGTCATGCATCCCCATGCATGACCATGCAAGACAAATGAGACAATATATTATGAGAAGTGCATCATTTCCGATTGAATAGTGACTTAATCACCCCTGCATCTATTTTTTTCAATTACTTCGTCAATAAATCACCTGATTCATTTAACACATATTTTTTTCTAGGGAGGGGTATTAGAAAATCAAATTTAACATTACTCGAGTCTCTCAATCTCTCCTTTAACTCTACAATACTAGACTTAAGCAATTAATGATACTCATCAAAAGTTAGGGAATCCTTCTTCGAAATATCCATTAATCCCCGAAGTCTATCTCGATACTCCTCAACAAATGTGACCTTTTACCTAAGAGTGCTCTCATGTTATCTAAGATACTCAATAAAAATAATCTCATCAAAAAGTAAGTCATGTTATTTTTAACCTAGATTCTAACTTCAAGTTAGCCTTTTTAAATTTCCTCATTTTTACATACAACTCACAGAAGGAAACTTAGAGTTCACTATCCTCCTCCTCCTCTTCATCATTTTCTTCTTATAATCCACACCACCATCACTCACTTTGGAATGAAAAATAATGGGATCGAAAGTGTCATGCTCATAATTCTCCTAATAGGAAGATTTTTCATCAAAGCTGCATGACCAACCATGTATGCGGTGAAATTGTGCCCAATGGCATAATCGAGTTCCTTTTTCGGATCACTATCACTGAGGGTGGTAATGTACACTTCCAGTTTTTTGCCCTCCTTTCTTAGTTTAATGGGACATTCAGTTGTTTTATGGCCACAACCCTCACATCCAAACCATCTGACTCATTTCTCTTAAAATTATCATTAAAACTTTTAAAGAATTGATCGGTCTTCATATACTTATTCTTATCAAGCTTTTCCACATCTTTCGATTATTTTTCAAACTTGAGAAATTTTCTAAACTTGTTCGTAAACTTGGTCATATCATCAAAATGGATGTCAGATTCATCATTTGAAACATGTGTTTCCTCCTTTTGGGCCTCAATATAATTCCCTTATCTTTCTTCATTTTTTAGATGAAAATATGGAAAGGTCATAAGTTTGAAGATCACCTACAAGCTCTTCGAGTTTTGTAGTCCAAAGTAGGCGTAGAATTCAAAACTGTCACTTTTGAATTAAATCTTTAAGGAAAGGACTTTAATATTTTCCTGACTTCACGAGTTGAGGGTATTATCTCTCCCATGTTAAAAGATGAGCTGATGATATCTGAAAGTCTAATATAGAACTCATTGAAGGTTTCCCTCGCATCCATCCTAATGGTTTCAAGATGACTGGTGATGTTTTGGAGTCAGGAAGCGTTAACTTCACTTGTACCCTCATTAGTGAGTTGGAGTATGTCCCAATACTATTTAGGCATTTCACATGTTATAATGTGTAGAGATCCTCTAGTATTACCCCATAAAACAAAGCATTCAAGCCACCTGAATTATAGTTGGACAGTTTAATTTTATCCTCACTCTTGGTTTCTAAGGATTTGGGAATCCCATAATTACCAACTAAGGGTGTAGTTTTGGACCAACCCTTAACTACCTCTTGAGATACCCACTGGTCTAACGACTTAAATGTTGATTTCAAACGCGCTTTCTAGTTCGAGTAGTTCGACCCTTTAAACAAAGATGGTGTATAAAAAGATTGATCCTTCATATAAGAAGCACTAAAATTCATGCCTAGAAAAAAAATGTAACACAATAACTTAGTGTTATAGCACTGATACCAATTTGAAATTGTTAATAGGCCAGTAGGGTTATAATATGGCAAAGGGTGAAAAATAAACAAACCAACTATTTTTAAAATTTTAAAATTTTAATTTCAATTAAGCAAGTTATCAAAAGTAAAACACAACACTAATTTTAAACAAATTGTGATAAAATAGATTAAATAATTTTATGTTAACCAAAACTTGCATCTAGTTGAGTTCCAAATAAAATAAAGTAAATAATTCACAACACTCGATGTATGAGAAAAACCAAAATTAAAAAAATCTCAGATGGCCCAGCCAGACAAATTCATGATGATAAGGAATCGCAAAAGTCGTCCAATGACTTACACAATGATTCGATGCCCTCGCAAGACTTAACGAGTCTTCGATCTTCAACCTATCCTCCACTGTGACACGTAATAGTTCACCCATCCAATTTCCATAATGTGTGATTCCACACAAGCCGCAGTATCCACCTAATACCTCACCCATCGTCTACAGATCTTAAACATAGATTTGATGATTTCTTCAACGCAAAACCACAACACAGAGTCCACCATGTGTAAACAACAAATATGGAGTCCATTGTATGAAAAAATTATCACAAAGATGTGGAGAATAAACCTTGGTGCCTAAAATAGAATTTCAAAGCATATTAAGATGAAACTTGGATCTAAAACTATTTGGGTGTAAATGTAGGATTTGGGTAAAAAACAGAGAGAATTTTGGTATATTTTAGAAACTCAAAACATAAGAACTTATCTCTCAATAAAATTTTGATCAACACTCTTATTTATAAGAGGTTTTCCAAAATTGAGATAAGGATGAGAAGCATTTTGAAAACTCTCAAATTCTACAAAAATTCATCAGCCCATTCAAACAACTTTAAACCTAATTCGAACAAAGTATAACATATCTTTCAAAAACATATCCAATGAGCAATCCAAAGAGATTCTAGTGAGCGATGAAGGTGTCTTGTTCAAAGTTTGTTGGAACCTATTCGAATGAGGTACCAATCTCGTTCGAATGATACACCCAGTATCGTTCTACTGGCCACCCAAAAAATAATTTCTTCTAAAAAATATTAAAAGAGATAAAAAAAAAACTTTAAAATAGTTTTAGAAAAATTTACACCAAAATATAAAATGTCCAAGAATCAAAATATGTATTCATCCTTACTTGATAGATCCCTGGAATGTGAAAATGGAAACGATCACGAAATATGGCACGATGATTTAAATATTTTAACTTGGTCTCCACATCTT
This sequence comes from Sambucus nigra, assembly GCA_949130495.1. Taxonomy (NCBI): domain Eukaryota; kingdom Viridiplantae; phylum Streptophyta; class Magnoliopsida; order Dipsacales; family Adoxaceae; genus Sambucus; species Sambucus nigra. The sequence goes on along the minus strand of OX422219.1, from coordinate 314,597,894 downwards.
CAAGAAACCATATCATAGGCTTGGAAGGTCAACAACTCAGGTCCTAACCTATAATTCAAAGAGTTTTGTCCAAACACAAAATTAGGCCAAAATACATTCAAATTGACTATATTAAAAATTTATCCTTCTAGTGAGAAGTGGTGCCTATAGATACGGAGAAGCATTTGTTTTTTCAGATTCTTTGTTCTAATTAATAGGGTTCGGGAGGGGTTTTTTCCAGCTCACGTGGGCTCCGAAGGGGAGATCTTCTATTTCCCTTCCTTTTCATCTTAGTTATGGAGGATTATACATCATGAATATTGCATATTTGCACATTTTATCCTTATGCATTCTAGTACTTTTTTCTCCGTTATGTACTACTTCTTTTCTCATATATTTTTGACCTTCTATTTGGATATATATCTGCTTTGCATGGTTTATGTGAGCTTTTGTAGGTATTGGAACGCTTAATAGAGCAAGTGGTTGCATTTTGAGAAAATTTGTTGTCTGACGCAACTTTACGGGAATTTTAGCCATTTTATACTTAATATCCTGCTCAATGGATTTCCAAGGAAGCATATTTCATTGAGTTAGTTCATGTGGCTGCAAACAACACGTCATTTTGAGTAAGGACGAGGAAGTTATGGCCTTTTCTGTAAATGAAGTTTTCTCCCTTTCGATAGATAAATTTACCCATAAAACAAAGCTTCGGTTGCATGGCTATTCAATATTTGCCTATGAAGGAAGATAGGGGTTGTTTCAAGTCCGCTTAATCAATCAACACCTTCAAGTTTTATGAAATTTTCTCCTTTTCTTTTCTTTTCCATTTTCTTTTATCCCAACTTAGTATGTATATGTAAGTTTGGTTTATTTCTTACGGAGATAGTTGTTATTCCATTTTTAGGTTAGTGGGGGCGAGGGGGGGGGGGGGGATTTGAGTGAGTTTCTCTCTCCTAGGGTTTCATCCATTTGGGTTTGTACATTACTAATCATCTTCTTCCTCCTTTAATTAAAGCATTATTTTCTTATTTCTTACTTTGTTAATTAGTTTACCTGCTCTGCCAATTAGTTTTAGTTTCTTATTTATTTATTTCATTTACCTTCATGCCATATATTATTTTTTGTAGCTAGGTTAGTTTAGGATAAGATTGATTAAACTCAACAGGTATTAATGGGTTATTTTTATTTGGTGATGGGCTTTATGAGTTTAAATGGGTTAGGTTGTTCCCGATTTTATGCCAGTGAGATTTAAGGGTGTATACCATCTATGCGTCGTATTAACGACCTTGCGTGTGGAATCTCGGGGATATTTATTAACGCCAAACTCAATTAATCATTTATGATAATTTAGGGGGTGACAAATCTATATTTAATGAATTGTGAAAATGATATTTAATCTTTAAAAACTTGTCTACCCATGTGACCATTTATACTTATTGACCTGAGGTGAGGGATATTAGTCTCAATTTATTGGTTTTTCTCGTTTTACTAATCATAGTATAAATACATGCCTAGATTTATCTTTTGTTTTAACCTTCATCTATTATGCTTTTGTTCTTAAAATAATAAATAAATTAACATCTATCAACATTTCCTATGGATTCGATACTCGGACTGGCCAATGTACCCCCTTAAAGAGTGTAGTTATAGCCTAGGGTTTTTGCATAGCGGCGTGTGACAAAAATAACAAGAGACATTTTCACACGAGCATCACAGTTTTTGCATGTTATCTGAGGCTTTTAGCCAGATAATGGTTACAGTGATTGAGGTTGGTTTCATTAGTGGGTTTGTGATTAAGCATACGAGTGTGTGTCTAGTTAGGGTTTCTAACCTCCTATTTGCAGATGATACGGCTATCTTCTACAAAGTGTAAGAAGGCCAGGTGAGATCATTACGATTACTAATGGTGCACTTAGAGGAAGTATCGGGGTTGCATACTATTATCGATAATTGTGAAATGTTTCTTATAGGGGAGATGATAATGTAAGGAGTTTGGCAGAGACGTTGGAATATAAGTGGGATCTCTCCCTTCAACATATCTAGAATTGTCGTTAGGGGCTAAGTACAAAACTAAAGATATATGGGATCCGGTTTTGGAAACGGTAAAAATAAGTCTCATAGGGTGGAATAACTGATATATGTCAAAAGGTGTGAAGGGAGTGTTGTTAAAAAAACTTTGTCAAGTTTGCCAACCTACTTCTTGTCCATTTTACCATTATCATGTTCATTACTTAAGATGTTGGTACTTATTGTGTTCATTTTACCATTATCGTATTCATAATACGGAGAATATATATTATCAAACAAGAATAATTCAGTTAATTATGTAGGTACTTATTGTCTTCATTCTTCGACATCATCTTACATTTCGAAGACGTAACGAGTTTCTTGCTCGTATGGTATATTAGTGAATCTTACATCTTTAGGGTTCCCAAAACGAAATTCTTCTTTAAACTTGTCAGTTTCCTCGATCAATCGTTCTCCATGAGGATTGAATCTCCTCAGCTCTTGTTCTGGCATATGTTCCTGAGCGTATAAAATGATTCCATTGTTATGTATTCTTCAGAAATTGACCGTCCAATATATCGTGTATCATTAATGTAATATTTGTGTGTTTTCATTAAGCTCTCAAAAGGATACATCCAACACAACCTAATGATACCACTCGACAAAGCTTAATCGCATAAGTGCAAGAGTAGGTGGATGTTAATATCGAAGAACGACAAAGGAAAATATTTCTCTAATACAAAATTTGCTACAGCTAAAGTTGATTTAGTGGCATTAATATGCTTTTTTCTTTCCACTTTTGCACCAAGTAGGGTAAATCTCAAACTTATTTTCATAATTATGGGGTGGAGATCTGTGTGCTCGGAGCATAGGGATTAATTGAGTGATGATGTGTCCGTCGTTAGACTTGCATTGCTTCAAGACTTTTTTTAGTAGCTTAGTACCCTATATAAATTACCATAATAACCAGTCGGAGTCTTCAAGTTGAAGAATGTGTCTAGGGGGATATTTTTCTCATTAGTTGTCAAAGTGAAAGCAATCACAGGGATAAAAATTATTCCTATTGTAGGATCATTTTTTACCCACAATTTCTTCTTTATTTTCATCTTCTATAAATGGTGGCACACCTGACCTCCATATTTTGAATGAAATCCACCCAGACATGTTCCTATCATATGTTTCATAACATTCTTCTCCATATGAATGACATAAATTACATGGCTTACACAATGGCCTTTCCAATATAGCAAGACAATAAATATTGATCGTCTAGGCCATACTTCCATTTTTCTAGTGTTTTTTGGATCCTCCATAGCTTTATGCTCCTATTTTATAACCTGAGTGTGTTTTCCTACATATGTATTCCTTGCAGTAACACCTCCATAGTGCCTCCATGTCGTTCCTAAAAGGGGGACTGGTCGAAAGAAATCTACGATGACCCATATAACTCATTTTACCACTATAATGTAGACAAGTGGTTTTAGTTTCCTACCCATATATAGGACACTCATAATAATTGTGAACATTGCAACCGGATAAGGTCCCATAAGAAGGAAGGTCATGGATCTCCCACATCACCATTTCTTTAAGTGTGAAGTCTTCACCTTTATGAGAGTTAAACTCCCTCATGCCTTTATCCCACAACTCTTTAAGTTCTTCGATTAATGGGGCTATGAATATATATATATATCATTGCCAGGACCTTTCGTCCTGGGTATTAATAACGATAATAATGTGAACTCCTTTATCATGCATAGTGTTGGAATGAGACTAAAAGGCTCTATGAGAACTGCCCAATAACTCTTATTAGTGGTTAAATTACCTAAAGGGCTAAGCCCATAAGTTCATAATGCAAGATGCACATTGCGTGGTTCCCTTGCAAATTCATGATGTCGTGCTCTTGAAAGTTATCAAATGAGTGAATCAACCAGTTGACACACGAAATTCCCACCTACCTCGCATCGAGCGTGCCATGTAATTGCCTCTTTTATCCATGGTACATTGGAAAATCATTTTAACCATGGCATAAGGGTAAAATACTTCAAAACCATAAGTGTAAATTATGAGCACTTGTGATATTTTTTGGTATTGACTTTTCCATTCTCACAAGCCACATATATAGGCTCACTACATACAAGACATTCATCCTTATCTTCATGCTAATTTTAGTATAATATGCAATCACACTTGCATGAATTAATAAATTTGAACTTCAAACCTAAACCCTTCAACCTCTTTTTTATGCTAGGATAATTGTCCAGTAATGTGTTCTCTTTCAGGAGAATGTTTTTAACCCACTTAAGAATTACGGTTATGTTGTTGCTCGAAAAACCCAATTGACTCTTCAAATTATTCAATCCATTCATTTCATATAATACCAAGTGATATTCATCGTAATCTTTATAAAATGATCTAGTCGCATCGACTTTCAACCTTATGTATCCATGATTTTCTGGTATTCAACATCAACTTGTTCATAAACTTGGTCATAATGTAGATTATCTGTATCCATGGGTTGTGGTTTTCATGGTGGTGGACTTTGTAATCATCATCAATTAGGTTGGTCAAAGGATGATGTGTTGACAAATCATGTACCACTTACACTCAATGGGATTCTATTAAGTTGTTGGGTACCGGTAAATTTTTTGCAATATAAGGTATATTATTTTCACCATGGTATATTCATATCTTACAGTCTTGCAAAACTCACCACTTTAGTAAATACAACTCAACGTCTTCTAAAGACTTATATTTTCCATTTATACAACAAGTGCACAAATATGGAATCTTATTTACTTTTTATATTTCTATATGCGTACTTAACACATTCTTGAATGCCCTTTACATGATTATCACATATTCAGTTACTCTCCCCCATCCATTCTTTGTATTTTGATAGATCCATTAAATAATCTTGAAAATTAAATTCACATATAATACTAGGTTAAAACAAAGGTCATATTGCATGTAAGAATGCTACATTCATAATTCATTCAAATTATTCAACACAATTTAAACTCAAAGCAAACAACTTAAAATAAAATTCACATTGCAACACTAAAATTGTCAACATATGACCGATAAACTTGAAATAACTTAAATAAGAAAAATATTACAATATGTTCTCAAACTAAAAAATATTCCTGTCCAAGTCTTGACCAAAAAATAAATTGTCCATGTGATAAAATTATTATAATAGTATTTCAGCACGTTCCCTCCTTCATTATTAACGTGCATAGATATTTCTACACAACTGTTGTATATGTTATCAACCATTATATGAGCCTAACCCATTTTCAAATGGAGATTATGAGTGGGAGTTTCGACATTCGAGGAAATAAAAGTGCACGTGATAATAATACAGCTATTGGACAAGCCTTTATAACCGTACGGCTCTTGATAGTCACCTTGATTGGATGATGATGATGATAGGGAGGTGAATGTTGAAGGAGGTGGCATTTGACAAGAGAAACCTTGAAAAAAAATATAGGGAAAATCTTGAGAAGGAGGTTAGGGGAAACCTTGAGGAGTCATAGGTGGCCGACACCTCAAGAAAATAAGAACATAAGGCGCCCAATTTCACTCGCCAACACTCCCAGGTTACTCTTAATCTCCAGCACATCCCCATATATCTTAGCGAAATCATTATGCTAGCATGATTACGACTAACTAATCATGTTTATATATATATATATATATATATATATTTGTACCTTGCCAAAATAAGATTTTAATACATGTTCAATGTGTTAAATTTCCATCCATTCAGTATTACTTTTTAAAAATGTATAGATTTTTTAATGTGGCTAACTAAGATGAAGAAAATTAGTGATCTATGTATAAATATCCATGACATGAACTTGAAATACTTTCTTCTTCAACTTGTTGGCAAGATTCAATTACACGTGCATATGTCGCGAGATATCACAGTCTGGTTAATGCTCTCTTTACATAGTTGCATCCATAATGGGTGAATGTGTTTTCTTTGCTCTCTATCAGCGTAAGGAACATCAAGGCTATATGGAGATTATTTACGCAAAATATACTCTTTACTACCTGATCCCAGCTTGCTCGTAGGGAAAAAAGAATACGATCAAACAGGTACTCTTACAAGAGATGAACTCGACGATTTGCAAGGTAGTTAAACTATTAGATATTCTTATTATCATACTTGTAAATAGGACTACCCTCAATATGGAGCTACTAATAAAAGAAGTATAAGTGCGGTCCAATTATAACCCTCTCGTACTCTAGTTGCAAGTGATTATCACCATGCCTCATTTTTCCTCAGAAAACTATATTAGGGTGTGAATGAGTCCTACAGGTAATGTCTCTAATTAATCATTAACTAGTTATTATTTTTCATTTGACCTAACTTAAGTTTATCTTATATTTTTAAATCCTAATATTGTTATTCATTCTTCCGAGTAGAAAACACTTGTAAGTATATATATATATATATATATATATATATATATATATATATATATATATATATATATGCATGTGTGTGTGTGTGTGTGCATATCTGTTATACAAGTGCATGTGTTTTCTCAATACTTTTGTTACTATTACTACCATTTTCATTTTCAATTCCCTTTATTTATCCATGAAAATAAATAGTTTCCTCAAAATTTTTCTTCGTAATGAGTCAAAATTCATTCTCTTATTAGTTGGGTTCCATCTAGGTTATTTCTTTTATTAGGGTTTTTGGTTAAGGTTCATATTTGGCCATCTAGATTATTTCTCTAGAGCTTAAAATTGTCATTTTCAAGAGTGATTATAGATTATAATGATGGGTTAATAATAGTTAAAAAAAATGGCAGTAAAATGAATAGAGAAATAGAGAAAGACTTCCAATGTTACTTGTTGGCTCGAGGAGTGGGAAGTGTACTATAATAATCCATCTCACACCCTCTCTTTAACCCATTAATTCATAATCACACACACAAACACACTAATTCAACTACATTTACATTGTTTGGCTTTGCAAATGCCCATAAATACTCACACACTAATTCATACATAGTTTGAAAACACCCATAAACATCCATGGTCAAGGTCTATGTTCGTTACCACATCTATTGTATGTCACCCTTTGGCTTGGTTATGCTCTATGTCACGTGCTTTTTTTTCTATTCACGGTCCTAGGTCGTGACCACCTGATCACGGTCATAGGCCGTGACCCACCTACCTTGATCGTGTAAGTATATGTGTATGTGTTATATATGTGCGCATGTGTGTATGTGTTATACATGTTCACGGGTGTGTTATAAATTGAGAACTGATATTGAATTGAAATATTTTTCTTCGTGATTACATGAACTCTTATTCAGATTACAGGAAATCGTGGTGGAACATTTAAACTAGTTCAATATAAAACCTACCCTAGTTCATTACATTGTTATTATGGCTTAAACATCCAATTCATACACATACACATACACATACACATACAATACATACACATACACATACACATACACATACACATACACATACACATACACACACAGTACAGAAATGCACCCCACTACAAAAACACACACAGTACACATGCATAAACAAACAACCCCCCCCCCCCCCCCCCCCCAGAAAAAAAATCATTAGATAAAATCTGATATGAAAAATAAGTGGAAAGCACACCTTAACTAGAGAGGCTCGTTGAAGGAGAGAGATTTCGTCCGAAGAGAGAAGGATGTCGACGGAGGAGAGAGATGTCGGACAACATTTTAGAGAGAGAAAGATTTCGCGTCAAATGAAAAAATGGTATGGGCATTTATATGTATAGGTTGTGGTCACGGTCCTAGGGCATGATCCACCGACCTTGACTATTTATTTTTCACACATAAAAAACACGGTCAATGTCTTGGATTTGACTATGTTGTGTGGCGTGTAAAAAATAAATGGTCACAGAAAGTTGGTCATGACATATGTCCGTGACTTCGACCATGACTATTAAAAAGTGGTCACATCCTAGGATCATGATCAAATTTAACTGAACCACTTATAATTTTCATGCACCTATTCATGGTCCGGAGCCGAGCCCACTTTGGTCAGAGTTTGGCCTCCATATGTTCATGGGTTGGTCACGGACTTCATGGTCTATAGTCATAATCATATCCATTGGATTTCACCCTTTGTCTTGGTCAGGGACTTGGTCACGTGCGTTCTTGCTCTGATAATGGTCATGGGCCGTGACCACCTGATCACGGTGATGGACAATGACCTACCTACTACGACCATTCTCAATTTGTGGTGTAGTGATATGTGTTTCTCCCCCTTAGAGGGACGTTGATATAATCAAATACTTATAAAAAATACCTCACACCCCTAATCAACATAAGAAAAATGGTGAAGGACCCATGGATTCTCTTCTTCTTACCTAACTAGTGACAAGCCAAGGCCCATTAGCCTTAGAGGCACCTAACGTGAGAATCTCATCACCACATAAAAATACTCCTACCATGATCCACCTAGTGTTAAGGTTTGAACAAAGCACCACGGATGGTAGAACGCTCACAGAAGATATAATCGACACTACACCAAAAACCCTTATCTCTTAGGAATATACGCGAATAAATTAAAATGGTTTTGAACTATGCCATAATTTGGGACGATTTTGGAAAATAATTCTTGTAATATTTCTTTATGTTAAATTGAACAAAAATGTTTTACATTTATAAAAAGGGTCATTTTGACTTTGGACCCCATTAGTTATGTCGTATACCACTCTAAGTACTAAACTTTAACATATTACTACTTTGGAAGCCATTTTAATTTTTTTGCGACATGTCTGTGGAAAAAAGTGTTGCTTAAAGTTACTCAAAGCGTAAAAATGAGTCACAAAAAGTGAACATTACACCCAAAGTGATATTACGTTTATGTCCATCCCTTTATTTTCCTCCATCTCGGGGTCGACTCTCATGCGCATGTTGGAGAGAGAGGGAAAGGTCTCGTGCCCTTTCTAATAACGCTTCGATCATTATCGAATGTGGGGTGATAGAATCGCAAGCTTATTTAGCACAAAACAAGCCAAAGAACATGTGTTTTCCTTGAGAGAATGTCATCAAAGATATACTGATGCTTGCGAAACCAATTAGATCAGAGGTTCGGGGGATAAGTTACGGAATGGGAGGGTGTTAGACCCCCATCCCACCCTTTCGGTCTCTTATGGGCTTATGGATCTATTCTCCTTAATTTCTCCATAAAGTGTGTGTCTGTGTATATATAAGTGGATATCAGAATAGTTCGACTCGAGTCATGGGAATAAATGGAGTGAGGTCATCCATATGAGTGTTCCAAAAATAGTAATTAAAAATATGATGTGTGCGCTTATCAAGATATCAAACGTTATAATGAAACGATAATATATGTTACATAAGATGCAAATATGAGCCACAAGTATGATATATATATATATATATATATATATATATATATATATATACTAGGATGTACCCGTGGCGATGGCACGATTGAACATTTGTCACAATGCCCTTGTTTCTATTCCGCAACATAATGTAATTTTGCTTAGATTTATTTGAAATTAAGATAAACATATACATTATTTGCGACCCATTTATCAAATTGTGGTACACCCGTGCATAATACTTTTGACACGTTACATGACTACATGATAAACAGATGAATAAAAATAAAATATGTGCCCAAAAAAATATGTTTGTGGAACATCCAATTCAAAATTGCAATTAATGTTTATTGATTAATTTTATCTTGTGTATTTTTTAACACTGAAGAAACATTTACGAACTCAATTTATAAAATGGGAAATGCAGTCTTAGAATAACAGAAGTAATGTACATTAAAAATTGTACAAAAAAAAGTTTCGAATAAATTGTATTTTTCTTGTCATGGTGAAGACATGTATTCTTCTTATCATGCTTATGCTTCTGATTATACTTTACTCAAAAAGTGAAATTAAAATTTAGGGTAAATATTTTTTACCGCATTATTTTTGGTGTTAACTTGGGTATATGTGTTTAAATTTTGTGATATGTTGACTTAATATTTTTAGAAAATCAAAGCAACTCAAACACAAAAAAATCATAAACCGAACCACAAATGGTTTGGTTTGTTTTGGTTGGGTCCCATAACATCTCCCTCGTACTATTTATCTTTCTCCACATTTTGGGATAGGTATTATTGGGCTCTAATTTTTATTATAATTGATTGTGGTGATAAAAGAATTATTTAATATTTTTTATATAATTATTTATTTATTTACATTAAATAGATTATTCATTTTATTTTACGCTCAACAATAATTAAAGTTAAAAAAATTATTTTGAAATATAATAATTACTTGGCATTAAAAATAACTTTCTAAAATTAATCTTATAAATACTCGTGATATTTTTTTAGTGAATACAATTTAACTAAAACAACATATTTTGATCTTTTTTTAAATTTATTTTACGTTTCCTAGGTTCTTTCATATTTTTTAAATCGAAATCACTAATGAAATTTATTTATTCCTTTTGATTTTATTGTACTTTCATGATTTTCACTCTCGTGTTAATAATATTTAATGCACATGACATTTTGAGACAACTAACATCACGAAACACCGACACAACATATACGCAACCTTTTATTATTCTTATTATTTTATTTATTCCTTTTGGTTTTGGTATACTATTCAAGATTTGCCCTCTCTTGTCTGACTAATACAACCCACATTTTGACACAACAACCATCACTAAACACGCTGACACACAACCCATAGTCACAGTTCCACATAAATTCTACATACAAAAGCTAAATACAATCTATAGCCTATTGTACCATGCTGCATCGAGCTACCTGCTGCATCAGGTAGCAGCAAACAATACCCTGGCTATGAAGTTTCAAATAGACTTTTTGTTCAAACGCATAGCATATAACTATGAAACTGGTAAAGTGCATTCATGGGAAGATATGTTAAGAAAAATAAAAAACTTTTGGCTATAACTGTGAAGACTTTCGGATTATCAATCACTTCGTCACGTATAAAAACAACAATAATTAAAATTGAAAAAAAAAACTATATTTAATCCTCTTTTTTATTAGTGTCTTTATAATAAAATTATATTTGACACTATCACCTGTTCCTATAAATGATTTTTTTACGGCTTCCTCTATATATAGATACAGATTAAAGATAAATCTCTACACTTGTTCTTATAAATGATTTTTTTTACAACCAATCAAAGAGATAGTTTTTACAGTAGGTAACAAAAGAAGAAAAAAATACGGAATATGCATTCAATACAGAAATAGAAGTATGAAAAATTGCTCACCAACATAACAATAATCAATACCCATGTTATCATGACTGTAATCAAGACCAACATAAGATTAACAAATGAAACTAAACATGTTGTTGCCATAACATAAATCAATACCTATGGCAGTATTGAAATCAATATCCATGGCAGTATTGAAATTAAACCTCTTTGTTCCTCTAACACCCATAACCACACAAACATAATTTCCTCCAGCATTTCCTTTCTCAATCCAAATCCTTATATTTTATCTGTATTTTATAATAATCGATCAAATTAAGGCCAAAATAAACAACTAAAATGGTGCTGGAAGAATTATAGTAAAAGAATACCAACATATTAACCCCCAATTATTAGAAAGAGCAATAAGATACTGATTAAAATAAAGACACTGATCATGATTTAGAGTCTTTAGAGACAGCTGCGAACAAATTCTATTGTTAACACATTGAAAAAGTTTATCAAGTCTTCTATCAACGGCATAGTAATTGTTAACACATTGAAGAAATTTATCGAGTCTTCTATCAAAGGCTTAGTAAAATCACATGTTCATCTGGGTATTAGACTTGGATGCAACACAATAATACAAATAAACACCATATTGATTTGGCATTAACATAACATTAAAATAACACATTCACAAAGTCTACCAATTTCAAGATTGTAGTTTATTGAAGAAAATATGTGGAAACACCCATCAACAAACAACCACATAAGAAGTGTTCATTTTTGTCATTTGTCAAAGAAAGAAACCCATCAAGACACTTCATTACCTCATGATAACAACCCTTATCTCGCACATTTTATTTCCTCTTAGACTCTCTCTTTGTGGCATGCATGTTGAGACTATTTATAAAAAAGATGATGTATGAGGAATTTATCAAACAGATAGCATGCATGTTGTAAAATATTATTGGTAAGAAAACTACATAAATGCTGAATGAGGGCAAAAACAATATCAACCATCCCCCTAACCTTCAAAACAATATAGACAAAGGGTAAACTATGTCAACAATAGACTAAATCTTGTGCTTAAACTTTGTTCCTGACTATAGAGAATATTACGTGGCTTACTACAAATTTCTTATCCTACAACTATAATTTTATTAAATTTTTAAAAAAATCTGTAATAAAATGTCAATAAATAAACTTACAAAACAAACCCCAGTGAGTCTTCTACCTCCATATGGGTATTCTTCCTCCTAACCAACCGGAGACCAATCATTACAATAGCAACCTCATTTTGTCTGCGTTGTATCTCATCCTAAACTCCCCTTGATATTAAACAAAATCAAAACTGGAACGTAGAAATAAAATAAACATTTCAAAAAATAAAACCCACTTGAAAATGATGAAATGGAGTTTCTAGATGTTGGTATGTAAATAAAAGAAAAATAAAATAGTAAGATACCTGAAATGCAAAACAAAAATTAATCCAAATGAGATTCCGATTACAGATTAACCCAAATTAACCCACGTGATGCGATTCTGATTTTCTTCACATGTGATGGTGAAGAAAATAGGGGTGTAGCATGGCGTTGGTTTATCATCTGTAAAAAAACAAATGAGATGAGTTGAATATCATAAGCCCAAAAAAACTCTAAAATTAATCATCTAAAAACCCTGATTTCAAAACCAAAACATATAAAAAAATTCAACATCGGAAGAACCCTAAGGAACCATTAACAGAGAAACTCTCATCAAAGATATAGGAAACTGTATGGTAAACTCTCATACTCGTAGCTCCAGGTGGGAGTTTATATGAGCGTAAGATTACAACTAATACTACAACAAAAATCTATGGCAGTCCCATGCGTAGAGACAAAAAAAAGAGGTTGGGTGGATGTTTGGAGAGAGAAACTGAGCTAGTGGGTTTGTAAGGGGGAGTGGGTGAAAGATAGGACGTGTGGGAGGCTCGAGGTAGAGTGGGTGGAACCCTGCGTGATAATTTGCAACTTAATAAGTTTACACGTGGCGGCATATTAAACCGTTAGATTCAAACCCCTCTCATTTAATCCAAACCATCAGTTGATAAAGACCAAATCCTCAAAGATGGAATCACAACTGTTAGTTGGGGGATACAAAAAAACCCTCCTCCTTTATTTTACACACACACACACACACACACACACACACACACACACACACATAATGTATGGATAAAATTGGAAAAGGAGGAAATAGGAAAATAGGACTCGAGTCACGGGTCATAACCCGAGATGCCTACGTAGCCTATAAAGGCATCAAAGTCCAAATAGTTCGCATGCGATAGGAGGTTGGGGTTTATCACACCAATTAAAATGGGGATTTTATTATATCTGTGTAAAAAAAGGTGTTTTTAGTTTTGAAAAATGTGGCGGAAACTCCCATTGGAATTTATAAATGTAACCCTATTTTCCTGGGTTTTTTATAGAAAACATGTTATGTACAATATTACTAATAAAGGACTGAATATTAATATGTGTATGATCTCAAGAAAAAGCTAAATTATGAACTTATATAACTAATGCGAAAATACATAAAAAAAAAATCAAAGAGAGAGAAGAATGTTTGGACCTTCTTCGGATACTTGGAGATTGATTTTGATTGATGATGAGCTTTCCTGCAAGTGAGTGAAGAATGTATAGGGGATTTCCTAAATTAGGTGTGAAAGTTTTGGTAATAAAAGGTGGAGAAATGTTTCAAATAAGGAAACCTCATTGACTTAGGAAGAATATTGTTAAGATCATTGACGTTGATGTTTTTGAGGTGACCTTAGAGGTGGGATCATGCTCTCCTTATATAGGGTTATGGGACTTCCAATAGGCATTGTCCTTTCCCTGCGTGTCAGCAGGTAACCCTTGACACACTACCGATAGGGATGGGAATGGACCTGAAAATTGGTAGTCTCGTGGAGATTTCCCAAAAAATGGTAGTAAAATGCAATTCGTAAGTCCAAATCACACACGGTGCATACCATTGGAAAGTTTGTGCGAGGAAATTTGATGTTCCAAAGAGATTTGATCAGTTCAAAGAGTTGACTTTGGTCCACCGGGGCTTAAAAGAGCTCGATGACCGTTCGATGTAAAATGGGTCATTCATTCGAACCATGAGGCTTATTCATGCACAGGGTGAACTGTTGCAAAGGGTATTCAGTCCCCTTTAAAGACTTATTCACTCTCATTTGAGATGAAGAGTTGATTTTGGTCAAACGGAGCTCGGGAGTTCCCGGTGACCCCGAATCAATTTTCAAGGAAAAATGGATCGTTCAGTCGTATGATTATGCCATTTTGTGCACGGGTCAGACCTTTGGAAAGGGGTTTTAGTGACCTTCAAAGATTCATTGATCTTTCACTTCGACGATGAAGTTTTTGTGTCAAATCAAGGACCGGGAGCTCCCGATGGCCTCTAGATCATTTTTAATAGTAAAATGGTCATTCATCTCAATCGTTACGCCAATTTGCACATGGGAATGACCATTGGAAAGAGGATTCAATGCCATTTGAATATTAATCAACATTTTTCTCTAACGATGAAGTTTACCCCAGTTAAATGGGGATTGAAAGCATCCGAGGGCCATTAGAATGGTACTCGAGTATTTCCTAGGATTTGTGGTAAATGGGAAGGTGTTAGGGACCTAAGGAGAGACTTAGGAGGGATCCTAGAATGTGGTGTCTACAAAGTCCCTCAATGATTGAGCTTGGAACAAATGAAAGACGTCGAATACACACCACATGATGTTTTGGGAATGGTCAATTCTACGAACCAAAGGGGCGGGGATGACTATTTCAGAGGGTCAATGTCTATTCAAAGCACCTAAGGTAATTCTAAGGAAGATTGATTCTACGGTCCGAGGTCCATTCTGAGGACCTAAAGTTAGGGTGACCAATTATGCTGGTCAAGGTTAATTCTGAGGACCTAAAGTTATGGCTACCAATTCTGCAGGTCGAGATCAATTTTGAGGAACAAAAGTTGTGGAAACCCATTATGTGTATCGATATCATTTATGAGGACCTAGAGTTATAGAGGCCAATTTTTACGGTCGAGGTCAATTCGGAGGACCTAAAGTTATGGTGACTAATTCTACAGGCCGAGGACAATTCTGAGGACCTAATGTTATGGAGATTAATTCTACAGGCCGAGGTCAACTTTGAGGACCTCCTGTAGGGGAACTAATTCTTCGGGTCGAGGTCAATTCTGAGGGGATAAAATAATGGAATCCAATTATGCGGGTCGGGGTCAATTCTGAGGACCTAACGTTTTCGCGACCAATTCTACTAGTTGATGTCAATTTTAAGAACCTAAAGGTTTGACGACAAATTCTATGAGTCTAGGTCAATTATGAGGACCTACAGTTGGGGCAACCGATTCTGCGAGTCGAGGTTAATTCTGAAGACCTAAAGTAGGGGCGATCAATTATGCGGTTTGAAGTCAATTCAGTGCACCTAAGGTTGTGCTCTCCATGGAGTCTTTAATTTAGCTTTTTTTAGAATCTAATGGAGAAGAGACATATGGCTGGGGATTATGTCCTTTGGAGAGGAGATATCTTTTATGGAGGAGGTAAAATTCTTATGGTGGATTGATTGGGAGAAAGCTTAGTTTGGAAATTCCAATGAGAAAATAGTTGATGACTTGAGGTTTTGGGATTCCACTAGGGAATGTGTACTCTGAAATAGTACCGGGGAGAGATATCCGACTGTCTTATAGCTCCACTGGGGAAGTTGGATTTGGAATTTTTGCTGGGGAAACCTTTGATTTTTGAGATTTTGAGTTTCGTTGGGGTTGCCTTAAGGTTTTGGGATTCCAGCAGGGAATTATAGTGGACTCCGAGGATGTGGATGCACCATTTTAGGATTTAAATTGGGTATAAGAATGTATTTTTAAACTAGGGGAGGGGGATTTTAAGTTCTTAGAAAATGGTTTTCTTAGTGAAGATATGATCCTGTATTTATTTTTCAACTTTAGGAATATTTTGGGGAATTTTTGGAATTTTGTGGAATTTTTTGGTTTTTTGTACAAAATTTCAGCGGGACTGCCAATCGGTGGGTGAAAGAGGTTGTCATTTGGTTTTTGCATGGTCTTATGGGATGCCTTGGTAAGGGAAAGAGGCAGGTGCCGATCGTTGGGTATCAGCAGATGTTGGGGATTGATTGCCAGGGTTTTCAGATAGAGATGGATCGTATGCTGAGGGTGACACCGGAGAGTGTGCAAGAAGCATTGGGTAGGATTGTTGAATCTATGTTGGGGATGTAGGTGACCTGTTAACCTTGAGGGATGGCTCCTCAGGATACGTGGGTGATGAGTATACAGGCACAGATGAGGGGGTGTAGTTGGATGAGTTTGGGTACGTCTGGTACCTTAAAGAGATGATTGCGGGGCAAATGAGGTGATTTCTAATTATGGTTCTTTCTTGCAGATTCATCGTTGACTGGGGAGTTTGGCATTGACCATGTTGCATGCTTAATGTAGATGCATGGTACCTAAAAGAGAATTCAACAAGGCAAAGAGAAATGCATATTTTGTTTGATTATCTTGATTTAGTGGCTTACTCTACATGAATTTTAATTTTCTGTTGAGTTTTTGCTTTGAGAAAGAGCAGGAAAAGTGTTTTTTTAGAGATTTTGGAATATATTCGAGTAAAAGATGGCCTCGGAGGCTTGGTTGAAAAAAGATCTTCCCTTTTGAAGATATTTATTTTGAGAAAAAGTGAGAAAAATGGGTTTTTGAAATTTTTGAGTAAAGAAAGGACTTGGATGTTTGGTTGGTATATGGATGAGGAAATATAAATCTTGGTTGTAAAGTGGAGCTTTCCACCATCATTGGATTGCACCAGATTTGTTGTGTTGAACAAACTTTAATGATGTTTGTTTTGCTAGAGCTACAGCTTTGGGCTTAGCTTCGAAGCTACTGCTTGTGATCGCGGACCAACTGATGGACTTCCAGTTGGATGAAATCACGGTATTGATGTCATATTGTCACAATCCTATGGTGGTGATATTATAGGAGATCGTGAATGGTCTAGATGCTTGGCAGGACGATCATTCTGATTTTCTAAGAGGAAGCCCGGCTATGCTGTTCATGTGGTTGTATGATATATTTCGTTTTGTGTTCCCCCTTAAATATACCTTGAAAGTTGTGCTAAATTTCTTCACTTGTTATTTCATCAGCTTTGACCCATCTATAGAGAATTGGGTAAATTGGTTCGTGGAGCATGGAGTTCGATGCCTGCTCTGACCGGTACCATGGTGGGGTGGAGCTGGAACCTATTATGGAATAGGGGGAATATCGATACATTCAGTTAGTTGGCCTTCGGCAAACCTTATTCTACTTCCCCTAGTGGTTCCTGCGTTAAGTTGGATAGGAGCAAATTGTTCCTCCCCGTGCCCTAGATTTTTTTCCTATAGAGGATTTGACTAAAGGCTTGCTCATGAGATTGGGTTCTCTGTGGGAGAATCATCATCCATTAACCCTTCCTTCTAAATTTTTTGACAGGGTTTCGCATATTTCTGGGGATTATCTGAAATGGCTGTAGAAGAGGGATGTGGATAAAATCTTGGCAGAGGAGACCGAACAGAGATAGTTTGTCATATTTGACACTATGGAGGGGGCGCAGTGGTTTTCTTGAGGCTAGTTAAAGCATATCGTTCTATGGAGGACCTTCAAAATACCAACCAAGAAGGGGAAGTTTGGGTGGCTCAAGGAGCAGATAATGATATGGTTGGGTCTTCTGAAAGTTGTGGATAGGGTCTTTTATCAATCTGGTGTTTGCTTCTTATGAAGATTTTATGAATGAGATGTGTTTAATTGTTTTGGTTTGTTTTTTGGTTTCTACGAATAATTTTGGGAAGGTTTAGTTAGGTTTAATTTAGGTACAATTTGGTTGGCGGGAGGGATAGTTATTTGACTTCCTACAATGATATTTCACGTAATTTTACTGAATTCTCCCATTATGAAATAAAGAAGGATTTTAATTATATTTTTATGCCTCTTGATGATTTTTACATTTGAATTATCTATACCAATCTCTAAGGCCTACATAATCCTTTTATTCAGGTAAATGATTAAACGAACTGTTGTTGTCCAAGGTAAGAAAATAGTAGCATTTTATGAAAAAGAAGGGGATTGTTCCCATATAAAGCCTATGAGCTGCCTATGTACCTCTGGGGGTTTTGAAAATTTTCTCAGTTTTATTTTAAAAAAAAAAAGTTTTTTATATGATCAGGCCCCACGTAGTTCTGAGTAGAGAGAAATAAAGAATTTTTTTTTAGAAAAGAAGGGGAATGAAAGGAGTCATAGCGCGATGAGATTTTAAACTAAGGTTAGAGCTTCTTTACTCGGTCCAGGTTAACTTAATGTTCCATATCTTCTCCATCAAGGTCATTGAGCATAGCGGTGCTACCGAATAGTATCTTCTTCACAATTTAGGGACCACTCGAGTTTGGTTTGAATTTCACTATGGGGTCCCAAACGAGTTTTATGATTTAATTGATAGCTAAGTTCCCTTATGGGATACCACAGTCCTTGACTCTTTGGTTAAATGATCGCGCTATCCGGTGATGTTACCCTTTATATGATAGATATCTTTTAGCCTCCTTTCATTTAACAACCATAATTCTTTGAAACGACCAGTCATCCTCATTGACTTTTCTCTCAAGCATAACGTATAGTGAAGGTAGATCCAGCTCAATGGGTAGGACTGCTTCCATGTCGTATAATAAAGAGTATTGGTAGCCCCAGTAGATGGTGGACTGAAGTGAGGTTGCCTTAGAGGGTATAAAGGATCCGATCGGCCCAATGTCGATAACTTTTGAGTCATCTTGCTGATGATTGATTTGAGGTTCTTATTGGTGGCTTCAACTGCACCGTTTGTTTATGACCGGTAGGAAGAAGATTCATGTATCTGAATCCCGTACTGGTCGACCAATTATGTGACTTTTGCCTCAAAATGTAACCCATTATTTAACAATGCCTCATGAGGAACCCAATATCGGCAAATGATGTTATTTTGGATCATCTTGGATACCTTTTTGTCATTTAACGTTGCATATGACTCAGCTTTGACCCATTTAGTGAAGTAATCAATGGCAACCAGGATGAGCTCGTTCCAATTGGAGGCTTTGGGTGTGACTTTCCCTATGATATTAATGCCCCATATGGAGAATGACCTGGGAGAAGTCATGTTGTATAATTTTCATGGAGGTCAGTATTGGACATTGGCAAATTGTTGGCATTTAAGGCATCTTCAAATTAACGTGGTGCAATCTTGAACGATAGTGGTCCAATAATACCCCTATTGAATAATTTTCTTAGAGAGCATATGGACGTTCCCGTGAGGCCTTTATTCTTTGTTGTGGATTTTTGAATCATTTCCTCAATGTCAACCTCAGTGATCCAATGTATGTGGGTTCCATCGAAGTTTCTTTTGAACAGTGTTTTATCGCAGATAATATATTTGGTAGCCAATTGGTGGAGTTTCGCATGGTCTTTCTTGTTGACTTCCTGTGGATACCTACCATGCTTGAGGATGCACCAAATATCATAATTCCACTTGACCATATCGGAATCCTCTTCTATGAAGAGCTCAATCTGGTAGAAGTGGGTCGGTTTAGCTTATTTTTGGAGTATGAAAGGGGCCATTATTATTCCCTTAGCCATGTCGACTATGGATGCGAGAGTAGCAAAATCATTAGCTAAATTTTTCTATGCTCAGGTCAGTAGTGGAAGGTGATATCTCAGAACTGGGAGGCCATCTATTCTAGGTGTGCGTGGAAGGGTAAGAGTTTTTCATCTTTGACTTTACATCTTCTACGAACCTAGATGATGATGAGGGAGGAATCCCCGTAGACATCTAGGCACTATATACCTATCTTAAGAGCGACTTTAAGTCCTATTATGCATGCCTCATATTCGATCATAATGATGGTGCCGGGAAAATCTAGCTTAATGGGAATGGGAGTGTGAGAGTCAATAGGGGCAATCAGGAGCATCCCAATGTTGTATCCTTGTTGGTGAGTAGCCCTGTCAAAGAACATTTTCCACCACAGGTCTTCCTGAGAGGCGCAAAATATGTTTTCGTTTGAGAATTCGTAGATCCAAATGTCGGCCTCTTCCTTGGGATAGTCAACAAGGTAGTCATAGATGGTTCTTCCTTTCATAGTCTTTTATGTGACATACACAATATCGAACTTAGCTAGCAACATCAACCATCACGCTAGACATGGTAGTTTTCTTGATAAGGTATTGGATATGATCCATTAGGACACAAGTCTGATGAGAAAAGCGATCATGTAGTGCCGTAATTTTTAAGTGACCCAAACAAGGGCGATACATGCTTTCTCCAAGGCATTGTAGTTGAGTTCGTACCTAGGCAATTTATAACTGGCATAGTAGATGGCCTTTTCTTTATGGTATTCTTCAATATACTAGGCCAGAAATTCATCAATTGCAGTGTCTGTTATGATCAAGTATAGGAGTAAAGGGAGACCAGGCTTTGGTGGCATGAGAGTTAGAGATCTGGTAAGATACTTCTTGATTGTATTAAAGGTTTCATGACAAGCTTCATTACGGACTTCGGTGGAATCCTTTCGAAGGAGTTTAAATATAGGTTCACAAATAGAAGTCAATTAGTTGATGAACCAACTAATATACTATAATTTTACCAAGAATCTTCGGACTTCCTTCTCTAGTCAGGGTGGTGGAATTTCGAGTATGGCTTTTAGCTTGGCAGGGTCTGCTTCAATTCCTTTCTCGCTCACCATGAATCCCAAAATCTTTCCTTTGGTGATGCGCAAAATGCATTTTTGTGGGTTAAGTCGCATCTGGTATCATTATAGCCGTTCGAAGAAGTTTCGGAGGGCAGGAAAATAACTTTGTCGAGTCTTAGACTTAATGATCATATCATCAACATAGACATCGACCTCTTTGTGTATCAGATCATGCAAGATGGTTGTGGCAGCCTTTTGGTAGGCAACCCTTGCATTTTTTAAACCGAATGGAATAACTATGTAATAGAATGTTACCTAAGGGGTGATGAATGTGATTTTCTCTTGATGATCAGGGTGAATCTTGATCTTATGGTATCCGGTAAACCCGTCAACGAATGACTTAATAGCATGACTGGTTGTGTTATCCATAATCTTGTCGATGTTGGGCAGTGGGTAATCATCTTTCGGAGATGCTTTGGTTAAATCCCAATAGTCGATGCACATGCGAACATTCCCTCCTGATTTTAGCATAGGTACAATATTAACTAGCCATGTGGGATATTCGATCACCCAGATGAATGCTACATTCAAGTATTTGATCGTCTATTCTTTAACCTTGAGCGACCATTCGGTGTAGAGATTTTACAGCTTTTATTTGATCGGTTTGCATTCCAGAAGAGTTGTAATCTCGTATTGAGAGACTTCGGGATCAATGTCGAGCATATCATTATAGGTTCATATGAAGATGTCTACAAATTCCTTCAGCAGTTCTTTAAGTTTCACACGCTCATGCTTGTCAAGAGTGGACCCTATCCTAATCTCATGCAGTTGGCTGCTAGAACTGAGATTGATAACAACAGTTTCATCGTTATTAATTTGAACCGGTTATGTTGTTTGTTATTAACCTTATTAATATCAGTTAAGAATTATTCATTTGCAAAATCATCATCATCAAGAGTTTTATTATAATCAAGACAATTAATTTAAGGCACATCATATTACTATAAATCTTCGTTTATTTCATTCTCAGAAGAAACAACATTGAGAACCCCGTCAAAGGACGTCTCGATTATATTATTATCAGAAAAAATGGGAACAAAAAAAAATGAAGAGATAGGATAAACATATGGGTTGGGTTGCATTTCATCAGGTGTAACTTGTATAACATTCTAGTTAATGAGGGGTTCATCAACAACCTTGATCATGATGGATCGATTTGACGATGTAGAACTTGAGTGGATCATGTAAAGAATCAACCCTAGTGTTTACAGATTTAACAAGTCCTTGGATTCACTCCCTCGGAAACCTCGACAATAACTATAACCTTCTCAACGAGAGGTTGCACTTGATGTTGGGAGTCCTCGACCCAGGATTAACTGTATTGAAAGAATATCTACATCCTTGGCTTCATATTCTTGTCCACGTGATCATACCATGGTTCGGGAAATCCACAAAAGGTAAAGTCTTACCCCTCTTTGATGAATCTTCCATTCAAGGAATCCCCAGATAAAATCTTTACACTTTCTAAACTTATCTTATACCGGGGTTGGTGGAGCCTTCGGAGTTTATCCAATGATGGTTAATAACCCAAGTCGTGTGGAGGAAATTCCTTCTTCAATACTAGGGGTTCAAGGATCCCCTGTTGTCGTCATCATCATCCCAGCCCCAGTTCGGGCATGAACTGCATATTATTGAACATTTATATGACGTGGACATTACCATAAGGGTTGTGATCTAGAAAGACTCGGTCTTTGAAATCATCCCCTATTAGGAGTGGAACTAGTTCGACTCAGATTCCGAAATGAATCATGTCATTAGCCCTATAATGTATTTTAGTACCAAATTACTGGTTCTTGCATTCTTAGTATTATCATCATCACCCAAGATGGTGATGGCCTTCCCCTTGTCGAAGAACTTCAGTTTTCGATAGAAAGGGGAAGATACCCCTTATATGCTGTGAAGCCACGGTCAACTAAGCAACAAATTACAATAAGCGGGCATGCTGATAACTTAGAACTTCATAATGAGATTGATATGGCTAGCACCTATTGTGAGTGTTATGGATCTCATCACCTCACAGCGAATGTTATCATAGGCACGCACGGTGGCGAAAGTTGGATAAATGTCACTTACTTTCAAGCCTAGATAGTTGAAGGCTATTAATGGTCAAACATTAAGTGCTGATCCATTATCGATGAGTGAGAGTGGGATTGTCCTATCACCTTAATGGAGATATTGAGAGCATAGTTATGATATGGACCAAACTTTTGATTTTTTTCTTCAGAATAGGAAATCAATCTAGTAGAGGTTAAGGACCCGACCAGGTTTATGGTTTCTTCTGGAGTGGTGAAAGGAGGGTATGGTCTAGGTAAGCAATTTTATTAAAGCATTTCGGTGTAGCTGGGAAGAGATGAAAAGCCCCCACAAGGTGATGTTGTCCTAAGTTTTCTTGAATTGGTTTAGGACTTTGCTTTCCTTGATGGCCATTTCTATCATGGGGAGTTTCTCGACAACTCAATTTCCTTAATTTATCCCCGCTGACTGAGGATTTGGACTCTGGTACTGTCTCCCAGATCTTATTATATGATTCAAGGATGAGGGGAATAAATGAAACCCTGTTTCTTCATCTATTTCGGGATGCACAACCACCTTATTGATTTCCCCTGACAGATCTTCAAAAGATATCATCCAACACATACTGATTATAGTACTAACATTTTCTTGGCTTGGTTGTTCGTCTGAGCTATCAAACTCATCCCCTTATACGGTGGCAACGACATCGTCTAGACATGAGAAGTAAATGCATTCCATAACCTCACCCGATTCTTTATATAGATCGTCTACCCATGGAGATTTTGAGATTGTGGATCTTGAATAAGGTTATTTCCTATTCAAATTTGATAATTAAGACCATTTCCATCATGTACTAACTAGAAGCCCTTGGGTAGTAATGAATTACTATCTAACTATAATAAAATGGGAACAAAATTTTAACTGGAAAGAATCAACGGAGGCCACCACTGCCCTTTGGATAAGGCTACCTAGATTGCCCATTAAGTGGTTTAAGGAGAAAACTTTATTTCAAATTAGAAGTAAAGTTCAACTGAGCATCCTCCACCAGAAGAATGTATTCTAGAATTTATCTGAAGGTTGACCTTGCTAAACCAGTCATCCATACCTACAACCTGGAAGGAAGGAAATACAAATTCGAGTATGAATTTCTCCCATTTTGTGCTTCCATTGTAGAAAATTAGGTCACTGGGCGAATACTGCCCCACCTAAAAAACATTAACGGTAAATGCTAATCCACAGAGTGACAATGTGACTGTAGGGGGAGCCAATGGATTTCTGCAATAGCCTACTCTTGATGTAAAAAAATAGATTTGATCTAATTTATTAATCATAGATAAATATGAGTAAAGAAATAAGATAAGAGATTTTTTAAGTGGTTCAGCTTTAAGGAAATGGCATACGTCCACTGGTTTGTATTACTAGACATCTTGCCTTGGTTTCGATTATTCTCGCTTGCCCTACCAAGAGGGTATTACAATCTATTTATAGTCTTTGGGATGTCAACGTGAATAGATAGTGTGCCTTTATGGAATAGGCATTTACATCTATACATTGTAAGGAATGACTGTAATACAATAAACATTGAATATGTCTAGTCGTTTGGCATTCCCAATAAGTTGCTCAATATGCTTGGTAGCTCAGTACGCTGAGTAGCTCGGTATGCTAAGTAGCTCGGTACACTGAGTAGATCGGCACTTGAACTAATGCCATATTGGATGATGCGTGTCTTCATATAATTGGTCCACGCTAGTTGAAAAACTTTTGTATCAACAGAAGCCCCCCAATGTTCCACCGTTGAAGTTGGATGCGAGAGTGTGGAATATTTTACCCATAAAGTTATTCTGCACATTTCCCATGTCTTGGTTAATTACAGAACTTCAACACTTGTAAAAAAATTCCACTTTGCGTAACAGTTTTGAGCGCGAAATGGCAAATTTGTATATATTTTGAGTTCTGATGAACTCTTGGGTATTTGTGTCTTTTTCCTCTAATTAGAAGTCGAGAATGCAACCGTCGTCATTTTTAATCATTACTTTTCACTTTTTCCGAGGCGGCATATATAAAGATGATAAAATCTAATTGTCTTTTACCTTTTGCCATCTTTCTTTCCAGATTCCTTGTTTTCTCATTTTTCTCCTTACGAACATTCTTTTTATCATCTGTCTTAGCTGATTCCTTAATTTTCTGTAAGAATTTCTTCCTTCCTTCTTCTTTCTTTACTTTAGTCACCATGGATTACTCAATTGAGTCATTGGATAAGTTTAGAACCGACTTTTCGATTCCTTCTTGGGTTGATTTGGAAGAACCTACTTACCCTTGTGATTTATTTTCTTTAGCTGAGGGACATTGGTTTCCCTCTATTTTTATTGAGGAATGCGGTTTTTCTTTCCCGCCTAATCCCCTGTGTTTGGAATTTTGCCAATACTTCGATATTGTACCTACAAGAGTAGTTCCAAATACATGGAGGGTAGTTAATGGCGTACATAGGCTAAATCAAATACATGGAACTCATCTAGGGATTCCTAAAATTATGTTTTCTTATAAATGGGTCACCAGTGACGCAACTTTTCATTTAAAAACTAGGTATGTTAACAGAGCCTTGGTGGTCAATCTCCCTGATTCTAATAGGGATTATTTTGATCATGGGATTGTGATGAAAAATTGGCAACACCCCCCATTAAATGGAAATGACGTGTACCAAGGTCCCAGATGTCCACCTTATGGCAATGGGATTGGTTGTTCTTTATTTTTAAACTACCTCTATTTTTTATTGATAAAATGTTTCACCGACATTTTCTTTCTATGATTTTAATTTACATTTGACAGTAAAAGAAAACCCCCCAAAGAGAGTGATATTAATTTAAAAGAATTAAAGTTTATTTGGAGTCTTCAATAATCAATTGCTGGGGAACACGTGAGATTTTCTTCCTACTTATTGGAATACAAGAACCCCACTTCTTCCTTTATTGCTTGGCCTATTA
Source organism: Sambucus nigra (assembly GCA_949130495.1). Classification (NCBI taxonomy): domain Eukaryota; kingdom Viridiplantae; phylum Streptophyta; class Magnoliopsida; order Dipsacales; family Adoxaceae; genus Sambucus; species Sambucus nigra. Next base: position 314,571,884 of record OX422219.1, on the reverse strand, counting down.
CTCCTCCTTCTTTGGTGATTGATCTTGAGCAAGATCCATCATCTTCTTCAAATTTTGAAGAATCTTCCTCTTATTTCAATACTGACATTGCTGATCTGATGACGAAGAAGACGAAAGTTCATGATCTCTTTGCTAAGATGGTCCTTATAACTGAAGGGGAAAAAAGAACAAAAAAGATGTCCCCGCTGAAGGGATTAAGAAAAAGGATGCTGCTCCATCTAGGAGCAACTACATTTGTTAAGGAGGTTACCAAGAAGCCATATGCTGCTCAAAAGAGGCAGCACCTTTGATTGAAGACGTTGCACCTTTGAGAAGACTAAGAAGCGGTCTTACTGAAAGGGCCATTGATGTTGCTGCTTAACCTGCTGGGGTTGAATTAGCTTCCTTGAGTGCAGGTCCTTCAACATTCATTACTCCTAGTTTGTCCAGGAAATTGATCTGGTCTGGAACTCTCCCGAATCATAGAGCTGCTGAAACCTCTACTCCTCGAGGAAAAGTCTCTTATTTGGAATCCCAACACCTTGCATCAGTAAGTGTTATTTCACCTTAACATTTTAGTTATGCTTTCAATTTTCGTATACTAACTTGAGTTTCTCTTTGTCTTGCAGTTTTTGGTGAATTTCAATAATTACTTAGAAAAGGATGAAGCTATTAAAGACGATTCTTCTTCCAATGAAGTAAAAGAAACCCTTGTTGGGTTATCAAAATATTTGGACGACTCTCGACAAAAAATATGAAGATGGTAGAACTTCATGGGAGAATAAAATCAAGGATGCTAAAATAGCTCAGCAAAAAGTCGTGGATGCTGCAAAGGACGTAGAGGAGAAATTCAAGGTCATTATTACCAGAAAGGAGGAAGTTGAGATCAAGCTTGAAGAGGCTGAACGACATAAGAAAGATCTTAAGCATAGGGTATAATCTATTGAAGACCTAGTTAGAGTGAACGTTTCCTCAGAGAGGACGAAGAGGAAGTCTATTATGAAAAATTCCTTTAGCTCTGGCTAGGACAAAGGGTGGAATAAGGCTGATGCATCCTCTGCTCAAATTGAGTATGCAAGTTTGAAAGTCTTTAGGGATGGATAGGTTGTAGCGTTGAAAGAGTTGAACATTGTCGAAGACTCTGAATTATTTCAAAAACATGCCCATGGCCCTCCTCCTACCATTGGAGAGGAAGATGAAGATGAAGATGAAGATCGATCTTATGAATCTTCTTTGATGGTGGTGGAGCAAACACCTGTTGCTATAGTCCCATACATCTTCCGAGCAAGCTTCGTAGATAGCGCCTTCCTCCAAATAACATCTGCTACCTTCTGAGCAACTTCAGCGACCAACTCCTTCTTCAAAATCAGCTGAGAATGTGGGGGGATGAAGATAAGGTGTAAAGTTGTTCTCTAGTTTTTCTTTTGTATCTTTGAGTGTACTTCACTTCATTTTGATCAATTAAATTGACTCTTTGCTTATATGGAGTTCCTCTTCTGCTATTCATTATTTATGTTGTTGATTTGTCTTTACTTTTGTTCGTTAGTTTGTTGCTAGGGTGGAATTGTCGCCTTCTCATGATTCTGAGCTGCTGAGAAGGTGTACTGACTTATTTAATGCTGGTCACATGAATTTATTCGAGGAATAAATAATTTCAATATTGGGTGATGATGCCTCAGAACAAGCAAAATAGGCTTATCAATACTTGAAGTTTCTTATTAACCGAGATGTAGTGAATAACGCGGCCTATTATGAAATGATTGAGGAGCTCCAAGATCGGCACAAAGAAGCTAGTGCCCTTCTTCATGAATGTTATGAGAAGAAATACCAATAATTGAGCACTGATTGGGGCTATGATAAATTCATTTCTGCCCATAATAAAAGAGAAATCATTTTGAAACTCAAAATTAAAGAGAACAGAAACATCGCCAAACTGCTGGAGGAGGAAAATAACGTTTTGAGAGAAGAATTGAGACAGTTAAAATTTTCTTCTTCTTCTGGAGCTATAGTCCCAGTTAATGATGATGGTATTTCCTTTTTGGAGACTGAAACTACTTCATTAAGAGAAGAGTTCGAAACTTTGAAAATAATTAGACTTGCATCCATTTCTCGGGGTAGAACAAGAGCAGGTAGAAGTATCATTAAAGAGACTAGAACTCAGAAAGTCTTAGAAAAATAAGCTTCTCAATTGAAGGCGAAAAAAAAAAGCTCTGGCAAAGAAGTCCCAGAAGATTCAAACACTTACAGAACAACTATCCACTCAGAGTTCTTCATTGCAGAATAAAGAAAGTGTGCTGACAAGACTACACCAGCATGTTGAACGGCTAACTTATCAGTTTCACAAGAAGTCCGAAGAGTTCTGGATGGAGGGATATAATGAGGCTTCATATCATCTTGATGACAGATTAAAGAAATCAAACAATGAATGGTACAAACAGGGATAGATGAACGCTTTAACTGTAATGAAAGTTGAGTAATGAATTTAATTGTGGGATTAGTATGACCCTGGCTACTTGATCTGCCAAAACCCCCTTTCCATCCAGATGTTAATTGGATTCTAGTTCGCTCTATTCCTCATTGTTTTATTTCCAAGTTCCTAGGTGATTACAATCTTCATGAATACTTTGAGATATCCCAACCTCCCTATTTTCTAGGCCGACCAAGTTCAAGTAACACCAGAATGATTCAGGACTTGAATTTTATCAATTCTTCTTATGCTTTAGATGACCATACAGTTGGAATGGACATTGTATCAAAGTCTGAAGGAAAGAAAACAATAGAATGATGTTTTTGTACTTTGTTAGTAACAGTTGTTTATTTTAATGAAGAAAATGAACTTTTGTATTCATGATTTTGAACATTGAGTTCTTTTGCGATTTTAACAAAAGATCAATAATATGATGTTATATTAGTAAATTACTAATAAGAATGATGGATCTCTTATCTGCTCTGATGAATATGAAAGGATAGTCTATCACTTTATTTTTGGGGCCTAGACAATAAAATATTTATCCCATGTTCCTGTCTACTTTTAGTGATGTGTCATCAGCCATAAATGCCTAGGCAATGCAATATTTATTCCATGTGATTGCTTAGTTGTAATGATCTTTTTGATCACTCAATTGTCACAATGGCTGTAAAAAATATGTCTAGATATTTAGACAATTAGTTACCTGGGTTCCCAGGTAGTGTAAGTTTATCCAACTTCTTGCCCAGTTTAGGTGCCCCTTTCATCACCCATGTTTTAACCAAGCGTTTAGGACATTGCCTTGCTCGATTATGCGGCGACCAAGATTGTTGGTGTCTTTATTGATGTCGACCATCATTATAAATGGTGGTTGCTGATGCCGACCAACTTTTAGTTGGTGGTTTTTGATGTCGACCAACATTTAGTTGGTGGTTATTGATGCCAACCAATTGAAAGAATTATGTACAATGATTTTTACATCACTGGTAGTACTTTCGCAGGTGCTCTGCATTCCAGGCATTCTTGATTTCTTCCCCTTCAAGAGTTTCTATTATGTAAGTGCGAGGTCAGACAACAGACGTGATGCGATAGGGCATATGCCAATTGGTCCCCAACTTATTATGCTTTTGAATTACCTTATTAAGAATGTAATCACCTTCTTTTAGATCAAATTTCTTTACTATTTTGTTACAGAACATATCAGTCCTTTGCTCAAAGGCTGCATTTCAGATCGTTGGATCTTCTCGGACTTCTTCATGCATGTCCCAATCCAAGCGTATCATCAAATCACTCACCGAAGAATTAAAATTGAGCACCCTATGAGTAGGTAATCCCAGTTCAGCAGGTATCACTACTTCACTCCCAAAAGCCAACATGTAAGGGGTTTCTCCAACTGCAGTTCAAAGAGTTTTTCGGTAAGCCCATAACACTGATTGCAACTCATTGATCCAACTCCTTTTAACATCATCTAATTTATTCTATAACTCATGCAGTAGAGTTATGTTCATCACCTCTCTTTGTCCATTACTTTGGGGATAACCTGGAGGAGAATGGACTTTTTGAATGTTGGACTGTAGACAGTACGCTAAATACTCATCATTGTCAAACTGGATACCGTGATTAGTGATAAAGGCATGGGGAAGACCATATCTGCAAAGGATATTATTCTAAATGAATTGATAAACCCTTTCATAGGCCATATCAATGAGAGGTTCAGCTTCCACCCACTTTGTGAAGTAATCAACGGCTACCACTAAATATTTGAATCATCCTCTTGTAGTTGGCAGAGGCCCAACTAAGTCTATTCCCCACATTAAAAATGGCCAAGGTGAAGTGATTAGTGTTATCAGCTCCGGAGGAGTTCCGCATTTTAGCATATAGTAGAAAATCTCTTACACTTGTCACATATTTTAGCATAAACCGTATAATCAGCGCATTGTTGGATAGTAGTACCCTTGTGTACTCATTCTCTGTAGTACAGTTCGTCCTACTACGTGAGCCCCACAAGATCCTTCATGAATTTCCTCTATTAGGTCTGTAACTTCTGCTAGATGAACACACCTTTGCCAACCAGCAATCAAACCTCTCCTGTACAGAACCCCATTATTCAAAACATATATGGTAGCCTTATACTTCAACCTCTTGGATGAAAGTAGGTCAGCTGGTAACATAACTTCTTTAATATAAGCCCTGATGGGATCCATCGAAGATGGTCCCATATCCAAGGCGATAAAATTCATCATTAGGCTGTCATAAATACATATGTTAACAAGTAGCTCAATGGGTATTGTCCTTTTTAACTTGGTGCGAGTGGCTGAAGCTAGCCGATCAAGTGCATATGCTCATGGATTCCTCAATCGAGGAATTCTAACCATCTGAACTGCTGCTAAACTAGCTATGATCTCCAAATCCTTATCTAAGTATCTTGACATGAACTCCCCTTTTGCTTCATAAAGACTTAGCATTTGATTCACCACTAATTGTGAATCACTGAATACCAGCACTTGATCTACATTAAGTGATTTAGCAAGGTTTAGGCCCGTAATCATAGCTTTGTACTCAGCTTCATTATTGGAGGCTTGGAACTGGAAACGCAGAGCATATTCAATGTCTATCCCATATGGACTATATTTACTAATTACAGTTCCATTGCATGTCCCACATGAAGAACCATCAACATACAAATTCCATATGGGAATATTATCATCGAACCCTTGGTCTGACAAAATTCCTTGATGGAATATCTTTCCTTTCAAAGGTCTTTCTGAGAACCTTGAAGAATATAAAACATCTATCAGTTGATCGGGAGATAAATCTATTGAGAGCGGCTACACGCCCAGTAAGGATTTTTACATCCTTCTTAGTAGTCGGGGACTGTAACTCCTGTAAAGATTTTATCTTGTCAGGGTTTTCTTCAATGCCTCTTTGATTCATAATGTATCCGAGGAACATGCATTCCTGTATGCCAAAAACTCCCTTGGTTGGATTCAGCTTCATCTAGTACCTCTCCAGTTGATCAAATATTTAGCTCAAATGAATTATATGGTCGACAACTTTCTTGCTTTTAGTCAATATGTTGTCGACATATACTTACATATTTTTGCCAATCTGCTCCGCAAATATATTGTTTACCAGCCGTTGATATGTAGCACCTGCATTTTTAAGACCAAAAGGCATAACATTGTAACAATATGTTAATCGGGGAGTAATAAAAGAGGCACTTTCCTTGTCTTCTATCTTCATTTTAATTTTATTATATCTAGAATAAGCATACATGAAGCTTAGCAGCTCATGTCCTTAAGTCGCGTCTACCAACTGATCTATTCTGGGCGGAGGAAAATGATCTTTTGGGCATGCTTTATTTAGATATGTGAAATTCACGCATATCCTCCACTTATTATTATTCTTTTTGACCATCACAACATTAGCCAACCAATCTGGATATTTCACGTCTTCAATGAAAGAAGGTTTTTGCATATTTTCCACCTCTTCTTGAATAGCCTGGTTATACTCCAGACTAAAAACTCTTCTCCCTTGCTTCACTAGTTTGATCTCTTTGTTGACGTTAAGCTCACGGAATAAGAAATTTGGGTCTATACCCGGCGTGTCCTCGTGACTTGATGCAAATACCCTATTTTTTGCCTCAAGAATGTTAACAGCTTTTTTTTAAGAAGGGATCAAGTTAAATGCCAATCTGAGTTGTTCTTTTTGGTTTCTCATCATCCAGAATAATGTTCTTGGTTGCCTCCATGACTTGGCCTTTAACGATCTCTATTTCATCTCTTGGTTCTAAGGTTTCAATCTCATACTCATTAGATTCATACACTTGATAAGTGGATATTTTCTTCCTAGCATCCTCTAATTCCTCTTACTTGATGGAAGAGTAGCAGCATTACCGAGCTACTTTTTGATCTCCCTTTACAACTCCAACCCCAAAGTTGGTCGGGAACTTCAAACACTGAAGTACTGTGGATGGAACTTCTTTAAAAAAATTTAGGCATCCTCTTCCCATGATTATATTATAGACTGACTGGACATTCTTGTCCATCACGAAGAAATGCACCTTCTCTGATCTGGTAACTGGCCGAGTACCAATCAACATGTCTATCTTGATCGTTCCATGTGGAAAAACTTTTTCTCTAGAAAACCCAATAACGGGAATGTGATACGAATCCAACTGACTAAGTTTCAAGTTCAAACTATCCAAAACAAGGGTAAAACATGATATATGTCGAGCTACCATTATCCACCAACACTCTCGAAATGATTATGTCCTTCATTCTCCTTTTGATCACCAAAGGATAATTATGAGGATATAAGACTCCTTCCAAATCATATTTAAAAAAGCCAATGACTAGATTATCTTTATTAACTTTCCTTGGGCAATCTTCTTCAGCTATGCTTATTAGATGTACATAAGAACAAGTTTGAGGCTCATTGAGGTAAGCTTTCCTTTCAGCGGTATGATCGCCTCCTCCTATGTCTCCACCTATAATCATGTTATAATCAAATGAACTGAAACAAATCGAAAAAACCTCACGCTCAGGTCATCTTGTCCTTTTTAGGAGATCGGGATCATCTTCAATGTCATCTTCATGGTCCCTTTTCTTATCTTATCTTGTTCGATAAGAAGAATTAGATCTCTGTCGACCTCTGTTGTTGGCCTTTCCGCCATTCTGACGATCAACAAAGTTATTCAGCTTTTCTCGTCTAATGAGTGCCTCTATCTCGTTTTGGAGAGCTATACACTGCTTGTTTGTGTGGCCATGATCTTTGTGGAACTCATAATATTTTGATTTCTCCCTCCTTTCAGGGTGTGTCTTTAGCTTTTCTGGCAAATTTAATTCCTCGCTATTCTTGATTTTCTACAGAACATGATTTATGTTCACTTTTAAGGGAGTATAGTTAGTATACTTCCTCAAATGATCTAATGTTTCCTTGCCCTTTGACTGCTTGCTTCCACTATTATTCTTGTTATCTTTCTTCTCCAATTTACCCTTATCTTTATTTTTCGCTTTCGCCTCAGCATTTTTCTTCGCAGCCATAGCCTCCTCGGCATTCATGATTTTTGTTTATTTGGCCATTAATTCTTTCATGGATTTTAGGGGATCCTTATCTAAGGTATAATACAATTTATTTGGCAAAATACCACTCATGAGAGCTGTGATGGTTGTCTTTTCCTCATAGTCTATGACCTCTAGTTTCTCATTGTTGAAATGAGTGATGTAGTCTCTGGTACTTTCACCTCCTTTCTGCTTAATGCTCAGTAGATGGGCTACCCTTTTAACTAGATTTTCACCAGAACATAAATTACCTATAAATATCTCTTCCAGTTGGCGGAAGGTTGCAATCTGCCTCCGAGGAAGGCTGTTGTACCATATCTCAGATGATTCAGTAATGGTCCCTGAGAACGCCCTGCACCTAATTTCATCTGGGACCGCATAAATATCTACCGCAACCTGGTACTGCTCTATATGAAGGACAGGATCTATTTTTCCATCGTACTTTGGTGTGACCATAAGAGCCTTGAACTTCGCTGTTGTGGGAAAAACCACAATCACTTGTTCAAATGGAGATCATTTATTAAAGGTTCTTTGTATAGGGTTCGTGGCCTTGGACATTTCTCATAACCTATCTTCCAAACTCTGAATAGATCCTTTCCATGCATCATTTCCTGCTCGTACGTTATTAGTATTTTCCTGAGCAATATATATAGCAAAATTTTCCTCTTGGGATCTTTGTCTTTGAGCTGCAGGTCTCGGGTTTGGATGTGATTGGGCTGGGCCTTCCCTTAAATCATTTGGTCATTCAGAATTTCTCAACGCAAATCGAGGAGGATTTATGTTCCCCTTGGGGCCCAAATGGTCGAAGGAAGAGGCTCTGCTCAACCTTTCCAGAGCACTTGGTCTTTATGGCATTAGAGTGATGTCTTCTTGAGAATCCAAATAAGATACGAAAAAGCTCCAACAAGCATAACAATGGTAGCAAAAGTATATGTATGTATAGTAGGAGAAGGAGGTGAGGAGAAAGGGATGAACATTTGAATATAAGTGGTTCAGCCAATCTGGCCTAGGTCCATTGTGAGTGTGTGTGAGTAATATCATTGAATGAAGGCACAAATGTCCATGGATACAATCTCTCAAGCTTTATCTCTCTACTGTATAAAATGACAGAGTCTCAGCTAGGGTTGCAAAAGATCAATCCCTTTACAAGGTAGAGGATGATCTCTATATATAGTTCTTAGGGGATGTAATGTACCCCCCAAGCATGCAATGAGCATCTTCATAAAGATTTAATCAGTGTAAGGATGACACCTAGATGATCTCAACTAAACAATGATGACCACAATATTCCCTCACGTGGAGGGAATGATTCAGTTATAACAGATTTGTCCACGTATTCTAAGCCATACATGTGCACGTAAATGCTAGGCTATCTTCGATTGGTACAAACCTCGGACTGGATGACTACGAGGTTGGTAAAGTCTGACCCTTGCCTTATTCGAGACCAACATATGTGAAGACCTCGGTCAGGACGGTCGGCCGAGGTTGGATGTGAGGTATGACGTCGTCCAGGGCTGATGATGATATGATGCTTGTTGATTGAGCCTGCGAGGCATTACTGATCTCAGGTGATAGCTTGTAACATCGGTTGGGGCCAATATTGATGTTGATGGATGGTTGAACCCATCCTTTCTGATCCCGGCTAATGCCCAGCTGAGGTTGATGTAATGTTGAAGCGATGTCGCCTAAGGCCGACCTTCTGAGTGACAACCCCGATGATGGGTGGCATAGGCTTCATCACCTCGGTTGTGAGACTCGTCGAGGTTAGTTGCTTTGAGTAGGAGGGTGCACTTTGGTAATATTAATCACCCCTATCCCTTAGTTACCTATGCGAATAGGTGACTAAGGGGTATGCATGTTCGACACTGGATTTTCTCGTGTGCCAATATTTCTTTGACATGTGTTAATTTCTGAAGTGGGTAGCGTGCCTGACAAGGCGTGATTATGTTGATTTGCCTTTTGGGTTGCCAAGGCAATGATGGGCCTTGGGATGCGCGCCAACACGATTTTAGGTTAAAACCCTTTTCTTCTCCTTTCTTCTTTATTTCTTCACTTTCCCGCATGTGCTCTCTCTACAAAATCTCTCTCTTCAAGATCTTTATTGTTGTACTTGGGGATTTCTTTGTTTATATTATTCTTCTTCATTTCGTACTCCATCAGGTACCCTTTTAACCCTCTTCCTTCCATTTTCATCCTTTGAATTTTCCTTTCTATATTTTCTGGTGAGGGTTTTAGTTTTTCGATGGCTTTTTGAGTTTTTCGGTGTCCTGTTCTTAAGCGTTCCTAGTTTAAAAAATTTCAAACTCAAAGTTTGATCTTCGATTTTGATTGAGTTGAGTTGTTTGGTTGTGGTTTAGATTCCAAAGTGTAGGGTCGTCTGCCTTATGCTCAGACCTCTGTATAAGCACATATAAGAGGTTCCTTCACTTAGAGAGAAGACCTTTAAAAAACTTAGGCAGATAGAACTAGACCAAGCGAAAGCTCGTAGGGCTAAGGCCTTTCCTGTCAGACCCATCTTTCCTCCACCTCTTAGGATTATCTACCCTGAGTCAGCCAAGCCTGCTGAGCCAACGCAGGTTCTAGAGGATCCCACACCCATGTCTGAGTCTGAGTCATCTACCTCAGATCCCATGTCTATAGACTCTTTCCAAGAGGCTATAGATTTCTCAATCAAGCAAGATCAGGGGGCTAATACCTCTCAGTCTTCTTCTGATGTCGAAATTATAAGGCCGAGTGTGACCGTTCTCCCCATTATTGATGCCATCCCCTGTCAGCCACCACTAGGGCTGAGTTTTCTCAGAGGTGTCTTGGTTGTGTCCCTGCGGCTACACATGCTGACGTTACCAGGGATGAAGATGTTGGGCATGAGAGTGATGTTGACACCTATAAGGAGGGCAGATAGAGATCTCGGTTAGTGAGTATGACCTCTTAGCTTTTAGGTACCTTTACTCCATAGGCCCTTCCATTAAGCTTAGGAGACCTCTGACGGGTGAGAGGGCCTTTGATAGTCCAAATGGGGAGATCTACGTCTATGAGCAGATGTTCAAGTTAGGTTTTCATCTCCCTATCCATCCTTTAATCAGATCCATATTATCCAATATAAATTTGGCCCCTTCATAAATATCCCCTAACACATATAGGGTGATGATAGGGGCTATCGTCCTTTGGAAGGCAGTCCACCACTCAGATCTTCCTGTTAGGGTCTTCATAGGATGCTATGTCCAATCCTCTGCCAAAAACCACTCCATATATTACCACTTACTACATAGGAAGTCAGACAAAAAGATGATGTTGGTTACCCAGACTTCAAATCACAACTAGAAACCTCGGTATTTCTTTGCCTCAGGGGCATAAGAATTTGTTCCATGTTCTTCCTCTTCAACGTCATATCCGAGGACACCTTTGAAGTGGGGGAAGGTGTCTCTTACTGCCAAAGCCAACCCTAGACTTACCCAGGATAATTTCCAAAAGGTTAAGGACCTTCAAGAGTAGGGAGAATAGGGTCGTCTTGTTAAATATAAACATCTGATGACCCCCTACTACCTTTATCAGACATGCCTGGGTGGTAGTCCTTTGATTGAGCTTCGTAAGTATTATTTCCTATTTTGTACCTCTTACTTTTCATATCTTTAATTTAATAACTCCGATGTTTCTTTTTTTAGAGCGCCTAGAGGGTATTTCTAATGACTTGTGGGAGATGTCTTCTCCAAGTCTCGTAAAGATGGTGAAGAAGGTTGGCCATACTGTAGCCCCTCCTCATCCCAAATAGAACGTCGGCACGTCCAAGGCTGACATTATGAAGATACGGAAGACCATAATAGACTCAGAGCAGTAGAGGCTGAGTAAAAATCAAAAGGGAGATCGTGCCATTCTGATCTCCTCAAACAAAGCACTTGCAACTCGTCTTTCTCAGCTAAAAATTAGTGATAGCTTGATCGGCCATGGTCTAAAGGCTATTGATGCCATCAGCTCTGTGATGACCGATGAAGATAAGAGCTTCCTGCGTTCTTTGGACATCCCTTTAATGGGTGAGTTTACCCTTCATCGATCAATCCAGGCAATGATTTCTATTATTTTGCTCTTCTAAGTGTAACCTCGGCTTTCTTTCATTAATGTGTTTATACATCTGACCTTCTACTGCAGGGTATGTTGTTCGTGCATCGTTTTGTGGACTCGACTCTGAAAAAGATGCCCTTGATCGATAAGGGTTAAGAAGCCCTTAAATTCTAAGCCTCTTTGAGCACAGAGGTTGATCGTCTGAAGGAGGAGATGAAAGAGGTCAAGAAGCTGAAGGAGGAGGTCTAACAAAGAGACAAGGACATGGCCAAGATGAATAAAGACCATGAAGCGGCTCTGAAAGCTAAGGACGATGTTCTCAGAGAAGATTATTATAGGTTACAAGGTCTCTGATGTGTTCATCATCTTTGGCTTTGAGTACCTTGAGAGAGGTATCAAAGCCACTGGTAAATGGGCAACCTCCAAGGAACAAGAGTCAGGGAGTTTGAGTGCCTCAGACTTTGTTGGTATAGGCTTTGATGACCACCGTTTTGTTCAGGCCTTACAAGAGGTTGAGGAGGATGGTGCTGCTCCCTCAGATACTGCTCCCTTAGACGCCGCTTGGATTGAAGATGTTAATCCTAAGAATGATGGAGCCGAGGTGACTAACGTCGGCCAAGAGGATACCACTGCAGCTGCAGATACCTAGGCCTTGTCCCTTGAAGCTTTAATTTATAGTTTTTACCTCTTTTCTCGTCTGTAACATTTGTGAATTATGGAAGTATATTTTGGCATATTTTATTTGTAACTCTGATTGTTCTGTGATGAATATTCATACGGTATTCCTCAGATTATATAGCTTCTTTGTGTGTCTTATCTTGCATGGTCATCAAAATATGATGTTTACCCTCATAATTTTCAACAAACTAATGATGTGTAAGGTCCGAGGTCACCAATTAATGATGTTTACCCTCATAAATTTTTCACCAAATTAATGATGTTTAAGATCCGAGATCACCAAATTATTATATTTCACCTCATAATTTGTCACCAAATAAATGATGTTTAAGGTCTGAGATCACCATAATATGATGTTTCACCTCATAATTTATCACCAAATGAATGACATTTAAGGCCGGAGGTCATCCAAATATGATGTTTACCCTCATAATTCATCACCAAATAAATGAGTTTTAAGGCCTGAGGTCATCAAAATATGATGTTTCCCCACATAATTTATCACCAAATAAATGATGTTTAAGGCTTGAGGTCATCAAATAATGATGTCTACCTCATAATTTTCGCCAAATGAATGATGTTTAAGGTCTTAGGTCACCAAAATATGATGTTTTACCTCAGATTTCACCAAGCTAATGATGTTTAAGGTCCGAGGTCACCATAATATGATGTTTCTCATAATTTATCACCAAATGATTAATGTTTAAGGTCTGAGGTCACAAGAATATGATGTTTTACCCCATAATTTATCACCAAATTAATGATGTTTAAGATCTGAGGTCACCATAATATGATGTTTACCTCATAATTTTCACCAAATTGATGATGTTTAAGGTTTGAGGTCATCATAATATGATTCTTGACCTCATAAATTACCACCATATTAATGATGTTTAAGGTCTGAGGTCGTCCATTTATGATGTTTACCCACAGATTTCACCAAACTAATGATGCTTAAGGTCTGAGGTCACCAGAATATGATGTTTTACCCCATAACTTATCACCAAACTAATGATGTATAAGGTCTGAGATCACCATAATATGATGTTTCACCTTATAATTTATGACCAAATAAATTATGTTTAAGGTCTGAGGTCACCAGAATATGATGTTTACCTCATAATTTTCACCAAATTAATGATGTTTAAGGTTTGAGGTAATCCTAATATGATGTTTCACCTCATAAATTACCACTATATTAATGATGTTTAAGGTCTGAGGTCATCAATTTATGATGTTTACCCTCAGATTTCACCAAACAAATCGTGTTTAAGGTTTGACGTTACCAGAATATGATGTTTTACCCCATAATTTATCACCAAACTAATGATGTTTAAGGTCTGAGGCATCAATTTATGATGTTTACCCTCATATTTCACTAAACTGATGATGTTTAAGGTCTGAGATCACCATAATATGATGTTTCACCTCATAATTTATCACTAAATAAATTATGTTTAAGGTCTGAGGTCACCAAAATATGATATTTTGCCCCATAATTTATTACCAAACTAATGATATTTAAGTTTTGAGATCACCATAATATGATGTTTCACCTCATAATTTATCACCAAATAAATCATGTTTAAGGTCTGAGGTCACCATAATATGATGTTTACCTCATAATCTTCACCGAATTAATGATGCTTAAGCATAATGAAACAGTTATTGACACAGGAACTGCTCTTTTCAATAATATCCTCTTCATAAAATGATACATGTATTACAAAGAAATAGCAACAACATCATATGTAATATGTCTTCAAGTGGTTAGCATTCCAAGGGTTGGAAAAAGGTTCCCCTTTGAGATTTTCTAGTCGGTAAGTACCAGGAACAACATCATCGTTCACTCTATAAGGACCATGTCAATTTGGGTGGAGCTTATTTTCCTTCTTCAACATCTTCTTCATCACTAGGTCTCCTACAGCTATAGGTCTTGATTTCACCCTTTGATTGTAGAACGTTGTTGTTCTCTGCTGGTAGGTTGCCTATCTAATCTTAGCATCTTCCCTTTATCTCTTCAATTAGATCCAAGTCAAGTCTTATTTCTTCCCCATTCCTCTGAGGTTCATAGGTCTGAACTCTGTGGGTGGGGAGTCCTACTTCTGTAGGGATGACAGCTTCTGAACCATGTGCTAGTATGAAAGGAGTCTCTCCCATTAGCGTTCTTGCAGTCGTTCTATAGGCCCATAACACATCATATAATTCTTCTGTCCATCTTCTTTTTGCCGCCTCCAACCTGTTCTTTATCCCATCAAGGAGTGTTCGGTTTGTGACCTCGATAAGCCCATTTACTTGGGGTCAGCCGGGAGAGGAGAAGAACTACTTGATCCCCACTCTTTCACAATATTTTTCTAAGGAAGAATTCTTGAACTAGGTTCCGTTATCTGAGATGAGGGTATTTGGAAGGCCATATCTACATATTATGTTCTTCCAGATGAATTGGAAGGTCTTATGCTCCGTAATCGTTGATCATAGGCTCAGCCTCTACCCACTTGGAAAAGTAATCAATTATCACTACCAGGAATCGATAGTTATTTGCAGCTCTTAGCAAAGGTCCTACTAAGTCAATCCCCCAAACTGCAAATGGCCAAAGTGAGATAATTAATTTCATAGAATGATGAGGTTAGTGAGGTATGGTGGAGAATCTCTGACACTTGTATCATCTCTTTACATAAGTAGCTTCATCTTTGGCCAAGGTCATCCACCAGAACCCTTGAGTAATTATCCTCTTCTCCCTCATATGTGACTATAATAAGAACCCTCATGTACATCTTTAAAGACCTAAGGAACCTCTGAAGGGTGCATGCATCTAAGGAGAGGGAGAAGGAACCCCTTCTTATACAAGACGTCTCATAAAATTGAGAACTTGGCGGCCTTGAACCTCAGCTTTCTCTTTTCCAATTTTAATTCTGACAGCTCCCCTTATCCGATGTATCTAATGAGTGGGTCCATCCATGAGGATCTTATATTCAGATTGAGACATGTTCGAGCAACCTCTTCTTCATCAATGGTTAGCTGGGGCAGGATTTCAACTGGTACTGTTCTTCTTATACATGTCCTTGTTGCTGAGGCCAACCTAGTGAGTGCATCGGTTCGACTGTTGTCTTATCGAGGTATCCTCTTCATCTTCACCTCTTTGAAGCCTTTTAGCGTCCTTCTTACCCTCTTCAGGTATTTGGCCATCCTTTCATCCTTGGCCTCATACACTTGAAGTACTTGGTTGACAACTAACCTCCAGTCGTTGTGGACTAGGAGTCGACCAACTCTAAGGGATATTGCCTAGGAGAGCCCCTTTATCAACACTTCATACTCATACTCGTTGTTTGAAGCCTTGAAGTTAAACCTTAGTGCATATTCAATGTCGGTACCATCCAGAACTGACACTATTAGCCCTCCTCCTCTTCCATTTTTAAAAGAAGACCCATCAATGACGAGGTTCCAAACATCTTCATTTTAAGAGAAGGTCCACTCTGATAGGATCCCTTGCTTGAAGAGGTACCTGTCTTCCTCATTCTCATCTTTTTCTGGACTTTCTTGACCCAACCTCATCTGGATCACAGAAGATATTACTATCTGGTTCTCCTGCAATTTCTTAACTATTCTCGATCTCAACCTCTTCCCAGGTGAATTATGCTACAAAGTCTGCAAGAGCTTGCCCTTTGATGGAAACCCTTAGTTGATAAGCAATGTCATATTCCCACAAATCGATGGCCTGGGTCATCAACCTGCCCGACATCTCAGGCTTGTGGAGGACCTGTCTTAGTGGGGAATCAATGAGGATAACCATAGAATGGGCTTGGATGTATGGATTCATCTTCTTATAAGCGTGTATCAGGGCACAGGCTAACTTTTCCATTCGCGGATAATTTTGTTCAGACCCTTTAAGGGCCTGACTATTGAAGTATACCGTCCTCTGCACTCCATCATCTTCTCTTACTATGGTCGCGCTAATGGCTGATTCTAAAATGGTTAGATACACATATAACTTCTCCCCCAGGATGGGCCGAGATAGGAGCAAAGGAGATCCGAGGTAGGACTTTAGCTCTCTAAAAACTTTGTCGCATTCCTCGCCCCATTCGAAGGCCTTTCTAAGCACTTTGAAAAAAGGAAGACACTTGTCCGTAGCTTTGGAGACAAACATGTTAAGTGTTGTAACTCTTCTGGTTAGCCTTTGAACGTCTTTAATAGTTTTAGGTGTCTTTATTTCAAGAAGAGCCCTGATCTTTTCAGGATTGTCCTCTATTACCCTTTGATTAATGATGAATCCAAGAAACTTTCCTGCTCCAACTCCGAAGAAACACTTGGCAGGGTTGAGCTTCATCCTGTATAAATCCATGGTGTCAAAAGTCCTCTCCAGGTCGGCTAGGTGATTGTCGGCCTTCAAGCTCTTCATCAACATGTCATCCACATATACATCCATGGTCTTGCCAATCTGACTCTCGAACATCTTATTTATAAGACGTTGATAAGTTTCCCCTGCATTCTTCAAGCCGAAGGGCATGACCTTGTAGCAATAGGTCCTCTTATCGGTTATGAACGCTAACTTCTCTAAGTCTTTCGGGTCCATAAAAATCTGGTTATACCCAGAATAAGCATCCATGAATCTCATGAGCTCATGCCCTATTGTGGAATTCACATCTTGATCAATTAGCGGCAGGGGGAAACTGTCTTTAGGACAAGACTTGTTCAAGTCAGTGAAATCTACACATATCCTCAATTTCCCGTTAGCTTTCGGCACGATGACGACGTTAGATAATCGTTCAGGGTATATGACTTCTCTGATGAACTTGGCCTCTTCAAGCTTTCTGACCTCTTCCCTGATGACATCATATTTTTTCCTTAAGTAAACACTTCTTCTTTGTTTGATGGGCTTAGCAACTTCTAAAACATTGAGTTTGTGGCCGATAACTTTAGGGTCAATACTCGGCATGTCTGCGTGGCTCCAGGCAAAGATAATCTGCCTCTTCCTTGGTAGCTTCACCACCTCCTCCTTAATCTCAGGTCTTAGAGTTTTTCCAATTCGGATGATTTTTTCCAGTTCGTCCTCATTGAGGACATTGGATTCTACCTCTTCCGCGTCTTCTCCCTTATTGATCTTTGTCTCGTCCCTAGGATCAGGTGTGTCGATGTTATACGTGGTTGTTTCCCTCTTATGATCCTATCTATCTTCCGCAGAGTTGAAGTAGCATTCATGTGTCGATGTTTGGTCATCCTTTATATCCCCTACCACATACGGGGTCAGTAATTTTAACATTTGGTGGACCGTTGATGGCACGGCCTCAAATTACTTGAGGTATACTCGTCCTATGATGAGGTTGTAGGCCGAGAAGACATTTTCATCCATCATAAAAAACTTAATCGTTTGGGTCAACCTCTTAGGGAACTCGTCTCCCATTCGTACATCCATCTCATACATGCTTAATGGATGGACCTTTTCACCACTGAATCCAATCAACGGATGATGATAGGGCACAAGCCTAGCTTTGCTGAGGCCTAGGATCTTGAAACAGGGCCAAAACATTACGTCCGCTGAACTTCCCCCATCAACGAGGATTCTCTGCACCTCACATCCATGCACCCTTATTGTAATTACCAATGGTTCATCGTGTGGAGCTAGGATATCTTTAAAATCAAATTGAGAGAATCCAACTATAAGAGTATCCATATCTACCTTCTTTATCTTATGTTTAGCCTTTGAAGACACTAGATTCACAACTTCTACTTTGGTCACTGACTTAGACTCTGCCATATGAGCTTTATGGTCGGCTACCTCTGAGCCACCCCCTGCTAGTCCTCCACAGATGGTGTTAACACCAAAGGAGATCATACCAACCCTCTTCACAGGGGCATTGTTGTCTTTTGGTGGGAGGTCAGGGTCATGCTCATCATCATCATCTGAGTTCTCAGCTCTTCTTATTGGGTCATCTTCCCAACACTTGTCATTTCTCTTCTTTTTAGGGTCGTCTCTTCCCCCCTTAGAAGCTTTACCATCGACATACTTCCTGACCTTTCTGGACTTCAACATCTTCTCAATCTCATCCTTCAATGCGAAGCACTTGTCAGTCAAATGACCGTGGTCTTGGTGGAACTCACACCACATATTCTTATTCATCTTATGCGGAGGAGACTTTAGATTCTTCGGCCATCTTAGGGAACGATCATTTTTTATTTCATTGAGGATGTGTTCGCATCTCACAGTTAGAGGAGTATAGTGTGCTAACTTGTCGTCTCCAGACCTCTTTTTTTGTCTTTCTTCCTTTGGAATTTCGCGTTGCTACTTCCGTTCTCATCCTCATACTATGCAGCCATAGCCTCTTCAGCGTTCATGACCCTTCCTGCAGTTGCTAACATCTCTTCCATGGACTTAGAAGGGTCTTCAGCAAGCTTCCACATCAACTTCCCCTTCTGGAGTCCTCCAATGAGGGATGTTATAAGTATATTCTCTTCGTAATCTTCAACCTCCAATTTTTCTGTGTTGAATCTAGCAATGTAGTCTCTTAGGCTCTCGTTCTTACCTTGCTTGACGTACAGCAAATGAGTGGTCTTCTTCTGAGGTCTTACCCAAAAATATAAATTATGAATAAGCCGTTCAGCCAAGCCCTTAAAGTTCTCAACAGAGTTCTTCGGAAGAGAGGTAAACCAAATAATTTCAACTCCCATTAAAGTCCTAAAGAAGGCCCGACACTTCATCTCATGTGGGAATGAATAAATGTCTTTCACAGACTAGTACATCTCAATATGATGCACAGGGTTGGTACTACCATCATACTTGGGAGACACCATAGGTGGTTTGAACTTGGCAGGGGTTGGGAAGTTCACTATCCTTGCCACAAATGGGGAGCCCTCTGAGAACCCTCTTAGTAGTGGGTCTCGACTTTTGATGAGGTCCCTTATCTTGTCTTCAAGATATTGAAAGGAGCCATTCCATAGCTTTTCAATCCCGTTCTATCCGAGGTTTTCCCCAGCCACCTCGAAGGGGGTGAACTGAGGGTTCTCCAGTCGCTGCACAGTGTCGGCTATTTAATTCCTCTTGCTCCCTATTTTGTCCATGTTGGGGTCGTCCGTGTTGGGGTCATCCCTGATGAGGTCGATGTTCCCCATCATCCCTTTGTGAGCTTGCTACACTTCTTAACCTGGATAACCTCTGCCTTAGGTCATTAATTAGGCCAAGCCTTTCAAAGGCTGATCCTCTACTCAAGCGATCAAAATTCGATCCTCTTTGTTGGTCATCGCCAACTCTTCTTCCCCCATAACTTCTGCTCTATTGGATAGGGCGTACCGTGTTGTTCAAAACCTCATACGGCTCCCAACAGTCTTCTAGACCATCCACTGCCTCCATATCGTCATACCTATCCTCAGGTAAAGGGTTTCCTTGGCTCCCCAGATGTAAACACCTAGGGTCATCAACGTCCCTCCTCCGTTGAGGAGTAGGTTGGTCTTTTCGTGGTGCTTGGGGTGGTCCCCTGGCTTCAGGATGGAGTTGAGAAGCCACCGGAGTAATCATATCCAGTGAGACCCCAGGTGGTCTTATAATATTCGAGATATGCTGAGAAAATTGATCTTTCATCGCTTGTTGTGTTGCAACCATAGACCTCAAGGATGCTGCTACCTTAGCCATCTCGGACTGGGGTGGTTCCTGGCTAGAACTGGGTCCTCCAACACCAGATGGTGGAGGAGGTGGTGGTAACTCCGGTGCCATGTGTTAGGTCTAAAGAGCTTGCGATGAAAATATGAGAGCTTAAATACCTTAAATGACCTCTTTCAATGGTGAAACAGCTTCACACGAAGGGTGAGGCCTGGTTCACCACCAGAGTCTCTAATGAGGTTAAGCTAGAATAGGAAGAAATATATCTTCTCGTTCCAACAGACTATGCCAAAATGATGATGTTGGAAATAACACCACCAGATAATATATAAACAAGCTCAAACAAGCATAACAATGGAAACAAAAGTATATGTATGTATAATAGGAGAATGAGGTGAGGAGAAGAGGATGAACACTTGAATATAAGTGGTTCAACCAATCTGGCCTACGTACACTGTGAGTGTGTGTGAGTAATATCACTGAATGAAGTCACTAATGGCCATGGATATAATCTCTCAAGCTTTCTCTCTCTACTGTATAAAATGACAGAGTTTCAGCTAGCATTGTAAAATATCAATCCCTTTACAAGGTAGAGGATGATCTCTATATATAGTGCTTAGGGGGTGTAATGTACCCCCCAAGCATGCAATGAGCATGTGCATGAAGATCCAACCAGTGTAAGGATGACACCTGGATGATCTTAAGTAAACAATGATGACCACAATATTTCCTCACGGGGAGGGAATGGTTCAGTTATAACATATTTATCCATGTGTTCCAAGCCATACATGTGCACATAAATGCTCGGCTGTCTTCGATTGGTACCAACCTCGGCCTAAATGACTATGAGGTTGGTAAATTTTGACCCTTGCCTTATTCGAGACCAACATCTATGAAGACCTCGGTCAGGATGGCCGATCGAGGTTGGATATGAGGTGTGATGTCATCCAGGGCCGATGATGACATGATGCTTTTTGATTGAGAATGCAATGCTTTGATGATCTCAGGTGATAGCTTGTAATGCCGGTTGGAGACGATGTTGATGTTGATGTTGATGGATGGTTAAACCCTTCCTTTCTGATCTCGGCTGATGACCAACTGAGGTTGATGTAATGTTAAAAAGATGTCGGCTGAGGCCAACTTTCTGAGGGACGGCCCTGATGATGGGTGGCATAGGCTTCGTCACCTCGGCTCTGAGATTGGCCAAGGTTAGTTGCTTTGAGTAGGAGGGTGCACTTCGGAAATATCAATTCTTATAGAAGAAGTTATACCGGGTCAATAAGATGGATCTCTTGAATTCCATGAGTAATTGAATTCAGTATGCCTGGATCATGACACAGATCGTGGCTCAGTGTGTCACGAATATGGCGGATGCATTCTTCTCTAGACGCTTATTTAGCTTGTCTGGGCAGATACTCTGTTTTGAAAGGTTTGAGGTAACTCTTACATAATTTCTTGCATAGCTTTTTGCCCCCTGGCTAGGCTAGTTAAGATTCCTATCAAATCGTTAGCATTTAGAGGTATAGAAGGATTGGGAGGATTCCCTTCATTATTCCGATTGCCGAATTCTGGGATTTAAGCCATTGGGGATGTGTTTTTGGTAAAAAAATGCTATGTATAGTCGTTTTCCACAAACGACGCCAATCTGTTGATGTAAAAAACTAGATTTGATCTAATTTATTAATCACAGATAAATATGAGTAAAGAAATAAGAGGAGATTTTTAAAGTGGTTCATCTTTAAGGAAATGGCCTATGTCCACTGATTTGTACTACTAGATGTCTTGCCTTGGTTTCAATTATTCTCGATTGCCCTGCCAAGAGTTTATTACAATGTAGGTATAGCCTTTGGGTTGTCAATGTGAATAGATATTGTTCCTTTATCGAATAAGCATTTACATATGTACATGGTAAGGAATGACTGTAATACAATAAGCATTAAATTTATCTAGTCGTTTGGCATTCCCAATAAGTTGCTCAGTATTTTTGGTAGTTCGGTACACTGAGTAGCTCGACACTTGAACTTGGGCCATGTTGGATGATGCATGTCTTCATATAATTGGTCCACGTCAGCTGAATAATTTCGTATCAACACCTACTGCAATTTATCATACAATATGAATAAGAATTATATGTATAACAACAGTGTAATTCTTATAGGATCTTCAATATATTCATGCAATCACCATTATATTTTTAACTAAAAAATTTATGGAAAGTTTCCTCGTTCTCCATTTAGATTGGATTTGTTTTTTGAGTTGAAGTGCCTCAAGAACAACTTCCAAAACTCCTAGCACTTCCTTCTTCAAGTTCCAGAAAATCCTCTTAGAAAATGGCCAGAATGTTGATTTATGGAAAGATTTGGAAAAATGGGATTTTCCTTCCTAGACCAGATATATTTTGTGTGTTATTATGTACCAATTGGTGGAGATTGGTTCACTATATTTAGGTTGGAAGGGGATCCAAAATTTCCCTTTAAACTCATCATCTACCATCGACTAAAGTAGCTAAAGGATGTCAAAAATATACCAAAATTCATGTGGCTTTCGGAATAATTTTCTAAGATTAATTTCATTAATTTTATCAAATTCTTCCGCTTATTTGGACCACACTAATTTAGGAGAAATAATTTACTCAATTTATAATTACAAAATTTAGCCAAATTTTGTAGATAGTAAATAATTAAATATTAATTCCAATAGTCTGCCAATTGATCCTAATGAGGCTATACATGGTGATTTGATTAACATATGTTGCACAAGTATCTTATAACATCATCAAGCACCTTAACTAAATACTCCATTAGTGTGAGTCATGGAGGTTCCACACTAATTCAAGATCATGGTTCCTTCCATGTACCTTTCCACCAATGTCATACTTAATAAGGAATATGTGAGTTATCATAATGGTCTCATAATGTCTTTATAAAAGACTATTCCTATCACATTCAGTCATTCACATGCATGTATACAATTAAGATAGAAATTTAGAATTCAGAAACTATTTATTGATATAAAAAATTATGTCAAATAACTAAGAAAATAGCAACTACACAATGATCTACTCGAGATCCATCTCTTTAGTATGTTGAAAAAATATCTTTGCAGATAGCCCTTTTGTTAAAGGATCGGCTATATTATCACTAGTACTAATTTGTTCAATTGACAAATTTTGTTTCTGAACTTCTTCTTTGATAGATAGATAGATACTTCATCTCAATATGCTTAGCTTCTTTAGAATATCTCTCATTCTTTGAAAAGAAGACTATTGCAACGTTACCACAATAAATCTGTAGCGGCTTAGTTACCGAACCCATAATACTAAGTCCTGAAATAAAATTTCATATCCACAATCCATGATTTGTAGCTTCAAAGCAAGACACAAACTCAGCCTCCATAAACGAAGAAATGATGACACTTTGCTTATCATTTTTCCATGAAATGGCCCCTCCCGCCAGAAGGTAAACATAACTCGAAGTTTTTTTTCTACTATCAAGGCATCCTCCAAAATTTGAGTCCAAATAACCAACCACCTCAAAGTTCTTGGATCTCTTATAAGTGAGAACGTAGTCTTTAGTTCCTTGCAAGTACCTTAACAACTTCTTTGCAGCCTTCAATGGAAGTCACCCGAAATACTTAGATATCATACCAACATCCTAATAGCAAAACTAATATCAGGTCGATTACAAACCTGTGCATATAATAAACTACCTATATGATAAGGATACAAAACACCTTTCATGTGATCCCTTTCCAATTTATTTTGGGGACATTTATTTAAACTAAATTTCTCCCCTTTTAGAATTGGAACATTAATGGAATTACAATTTTTCATGCTAAACCTTTGTAAATTTTTTTTAATGTAAGTCTTCTGAGACAATCCTATCAATCCACATGGTTGATCACAATAAATCTCTATCCCGATCACGCAGGATGACTCACCTAAATCTTTCATTTCAATGTTTTGCGAAAGGTACTTCTTAGTGTCCTTTAGTAAACCAATATCACTACTGGTTGTAAGAAAATCATCAACATATAGGACTAATAATACAAACTTACTCCTACTTATCTATAGGTATATACACCGATCAACGGTGTTTTCCTTAAACCCAAAGGACATAATGGTACGATGAAACTTAAAATATCATTGACGAGAAGCTTGTTTAAGTCCATATATGGATTTCTTTAACAAACAGACTTTGTTTTCATTTTCTTTCTGAATGAAGCCCTTTGATTGTTCCATATAGAACTTTTCCACTAAACTCCATTTAAGAAAAGCTATTTTAACATCCATTTTGTGTAGCTCTAAGTCATAATGAGCTATAAGTACTAATATGATTCAAAGAGGATCCTTCTTGGAAATAGGAGATAAGGTTTCACTATATCAATGCCTTCCTTTTGAGTAAAACCTTTGGAATAAGTCTAGCTTTATGTCATTGAATATTTCCATTTGAGTCGCATTTGGTCTTATATATCCACTTAGACCCAACTGCTTTATAACCTTTTGGAAAATTAAATAACTCCCAGACTTGATTAAAATCCATAGATTTTATTTCATCATTCATTGCACCAATCAATTTATTAGAATCTATGCAAGAAATAACTTTTTTATAAAATACGGGACCATCAATATCCCTAATGTTAAATTCATTTTCTTGGAGATACACCACATAGTCATCCTACACCACATAGTCATTCGAAATAGCTTATCTTTTATTTTCTTAGATTTTCTTAAAGATATGTCTTGTGGTGTTTATGGATCAATTTATGAGAGTCTTCATCGATGATATCCTGGTTTACTCACGGAGGGGGGATGATCACGCCGAGCATTTAAGTATGGTTTTACAAACGTTACGGGACCATTAGTTATGCGCCAAATTTGGTAAGTGTGGATTTCGGTTTCGGGAGGTAGAGTTTCTTGGTTACATTGGGGCATAGTTGTTGATCCGAGTAAGGTGTCAGCAGTGAGGGAGTGGGGGCAGATAATAACATCGACTCAGATTCATAGATTCTTAGGGTTGGCTGAATATTATCATCACTTCATCAAGGGGTTATCAAAGATTGTTGGGTTTTTGACAAACTTGACTCGTAAGGGAGTAACATTTGTGTGGAGCGAACAGTGTCAGTTGTCTTTCGATGAGATGAAGGATAGATTGACCTCAGCACCCGTACTTATATTGCCTAGGACTGGGGTGGAGTATCAGGTCTATACGAATGGATCCTTATAAGGACTTGGTGGTGTATTATAGCAGAAGGAGAGGGCTATAGCTTATGCGTCTCCGAAGCTAAAGCCCCATGAGAAGAATTACCCCACCCATGACCTCGAGTTGGCAGCAGTCATTTTTTCATTGAGGATGTGGAGACATGATCTATTAGGGGAACAGTTTACATTATTCAAGGATCATAATTCACTTTAGTATCTCTTCACACTTAAGGATCTGAACACGAGGCAGCGACAGTGGATAGAATTCATGAAGACGACCAATTTGATAAATAGTATCATCCTAATAAGGCTAACGTGATTACAGATACGTTGATCCGACGACCTACTGGAGACGTAGCGTAGGTATGGAAAGTGAAATGGAGTGAACTTAGATAGGAAGATGAGGTTGCCAGAGCGTATATGGAAGTTATGACTATCACTCTCGAGATTGTTATGCGGGTATTGAAGGCATAGGCATAGGATCCGTTCTATCAGTACAGGGTACCGAAGTTATTAGATGAGGGTACAGAGTCTTACTCTGTCATCTTAGAGGGAGTCCTGTGCTTTAATGGAAGATTGGTAGTGCTCGAGGATGAGGATTTGAGTCATACAGCTATGACTGAGTCTCTTCGTTCAAGATTTACGATACATCTCGGTGGAGATAAGATGTACCAGGATATGAGAAGACAATACTGGTGGTCCGACATGAAGAGAGACATAGCAGAGTTTATCTCAAAGTGTGTTACTTGTCATCTTGTGAAAGTTAACCATTAGAGTCCTTTTGGGATGTTGCAGCCACTTGAGATTCCCTTATGGGCGTGGGAGAGAATCTTGATGGACTTTATTACTGGGCTACCTATATCACAGCGGGTTCACGATTCGATATGGGTGATAGTGGATCGGCTTACCAACGTGGATCACTTCTTGCGAGTTCGCACAGACTGCGAGACAATGAAGTACGCAAAACTTTTCATTTCAGAGATTGTCAAGGTGCACCGGGTCCCGATAAATATTGTGTCTGATAGGGATACAAAATTTCTGTCACACTTCTGGAAGAGCTTTCAAGTGGCCATGGGAACAGATTTACGGTTAAGTATAGTGTACCACTCACAGACAGACGGGAAGACTAAGAGGGATGCTTGAGGATATGTTGAGGATGTGCATCCTAAATTTTGGGGGAGGGTAGGAGAGATATCTTCCATTGGTAGAGTTTGCGTATAACAACTCTTACGAATTTACTATCGGTATGGCACTGTTTGAGGAATTATGTGGGAGTCCTTGTTGTTCGCCCACGTGCTTGTTAGAGGTGGGGGACAACAAGTTGTTAGGGCCCGAGATGATTCGGGAGACTACTGCAAAGATTGAGTTGATTTGAGGATGTATTCGGATAGCTCAGGATATCTGGAAGAGTTATGCCGACGCCGATAGGAGAAATGTGGAGTTAGATGTTGGCGACTAGGTATTGGCTCTAGTATCTCCTATGAAGGGGATCATGAAATTTGGTGAGAGGGGGAAGCTAGCACCAATATATATGGGATAGTTTCCTATTATAGAGAGAGTGGGACTGGTAGCATGCAGGTTGGGGCTTCAAGAGAATATTTAGTGAATACATAACGTGTTCCATGTGTCATCACTGAAGAAATACAAGAGAAGTGAGAGAGCCTTCAGGCGCGTGCCCATTGAAGAGATTGATTTACAGCCAGGCGTCTTGTATAAGGAGAGACACGTGAATATTTTAGATTGTAGCGAGCGTATACTACGGTCAATGTTGGTTCCATTGGTACGAGTTTAGTGGGGACACCACAATGTGCTTTAATGGAAGATTGGTTATGGGATTTTGGGTAATGAAACGAAAGGCTAGTATTTAGGCTCAAAGGGGTTGACTAGGAAAACATATATGGTGAGGTCAAGGCTAATATGGGTGATATAACAAAGATGGCCTACGATCATTTCACAAAGTTTACGCAATTCTCAAGTCAAAACAATATAGTAAAATCATGCTCAAGTAACACATTTCAAGTATGAACTCAATTAATGAACGATCAAATGAAAGAATAGAGAGATTACCAACGAATTCAACGTTTTCAATGAGAAAAGAATAGTGTATAACACTCACAAATGACGAAAGGTACAAAGCTTACTCGGTGTAAGTATATACAATGCAACAAAAGATTACCGAGTTATAAAAATCTTAAACCAAATCAATATAACAAGGAAAATGCATATGCTCATGGGATAAAGTTTAATTCATGAAGTTATTCACAATATCAATGATTTTAGGACTAAAGTCCAATAACTTCTAAAATCGAGAACATGCATCATTGAGTTGTCTATTGGATCGGGCAATTATTGAAATTTATCACTAGAAACAAGGCAAAATGCCCAACAAAGGAGAAAAAAGAAAGAAAATATTTTTGAAAATTTTTAAATTTTTCACAAAAAGGCATACTTAGTAACTAATTGTGAGCAAATCCATGGACTACACATGAAATGGATAGAATATCCTACACCCCCTAACTTAAATGTTGCATTGTCCTCAATGCGCATTAAGAACACAACACAAAGAGAGGAAAAGAACGATATTACCCAAAATTGGAGCGATCTCCATAAGCGCGAGTCCAAAGGAATCTACAAAACAAGTTAGTACCGAGCATAGCAAAAACAAATAACAAAAAGTTAACTAATTACACTAGACTAAATTAAAAAGGAAAGAAAAATAGGAAAGAAAGAAAATTAAAAAGCTAACTATTTACAACCTACTATTTAGGCTTCACACTAACTATATACTAGAAGTCTAAATAGTTGAGGGTCCACCCAAAAAGGGATTTGACTTTGAAAGATCAACGGTGGACCCTCCAAAGTGAACATGCCTCCCGAAAGATATGAATTCCGTTTGAACAACAGAAGGCATGTGGGTGGTGAAAAAAGTGAAACATCGCCAATTTGAAATTTTGGGCGGACGATGGGGGATTTGGATAATAAGGGGGAAAGGTACACTAGAGATCCAAGAAAAATCGATTCATCTCCCAAAGATTTTTCAAGTGGAATGGGAGATAGTGCACACACGGGGATAGGATCCATCGAAAACAAGTCCGGTAAAGAGTCCTCGTCGGCAAAAAGTGAAGAAGTTTTAAAAGTTTCTACCGACTCATAGGAATCAACCGGTAATTCTAATGGTTCGATCACGGAAAACGAATATGGTGATGAAACAAATTCAATCTCAATCGACTCATCGTCGGAAGGAGATTGAATTTCGAGGGAGATAGATTCACACTCGATGAGAAATTCTTTGAAGAATTGAGGTGAAACACTAGTTTCCACCTCCTCATTGTTTTGTGCATAAGAATTCATCTCATCGCAAAGTGAACCAAATCTCATTCCAGCATCATCTAAGCTTTCCAAACCTTGGGAGTAAAGAAGAAAAGTCTCTTCCAAAGTAGGCTTCCTCGGCTCAAGAGCCTCGGACTCCTCATTTGGTTGAAACTCGTCTTCGAAAGTAATGAAATGAGAATCGTCATTGGATTCGAATAATGAATCCAACTCAAGCTCCCAATAACGATTTTCATTCCGATAAATGTTTTCAAGTCTTTCATTTTCAAGAAAATCTTGAAAATGGAAAACTTGAAAACTATCCCCAAAGTATGAATCATTAGAATAACCGTAATAACTATAATAGTAGGACATGATTACCTTGTTGTTGAAAGATGGAGAATCCAAGAAAAAAAGTGAGCAACCACGAATCAAAGTTTCTTAGCGCTCAAGTATGCAAATCCTGCAAAAAAGGTTAAAAGAAAGAATACAAATAGGAAAGGAAAAATACTACGAAATAATAAAACAATTACAATCTAAAAAACACTCCCCGGCAACGGCGCCATTTTGTTCGGGCGGAAAAAGTGTGTTCATGTGAAGACACAATCGTTGTGTGTTTCACCGCCGCGATACAAAAGAACCTAAGCTACTACCACACTTGACAAGCAAGCACAGCGGTAAGTCGGGTGTCGTAAGAAATCCACAGGGAGTGATTAAATTTTAGACTTTAATTGTTTTAATTACTTCAGGAATAAAAGTGTAAAATAAATAAAAGAAAAGGTGATAGGGTGGTTATGGTGACAAAACAAAAGAATAAGTTACGCTACACAAAAGTAAAGCGAGGATCGGGATCGCATTCTACCAAACGGATCGAAACAACTACTAATTAGAATTAAGGCTTCAAAGCATTTAATCGAGCATTTTTAATTAAGCATAAACATCAGACAAGAAGGAATTTAACCTAAAGTTGCGAGATAAAACATTTAACTGAAAAATGGTCACACGCGGATTAAATTCGGATTGTCGCTATAAACACTACAGTTGCGTGACAAATAAAGTTAAACGCATAACAATCCAACTTTAATACACACGGTTTCAATTAAATGCGATTTTGCACGAAACCTAGTTTTCGGAGCTCGGGGCCCGAAAATGGCGAAAATGAAATCCCGACCCTATTTATCTAAGGTCTAAGCATGAATAAACTAATTAAACTAAGAAAGCAATAAATAAACACAATAAACTAATTATGAAAGCATGAAAATCTAATTAGAAAGCAAGGAAAGAATGAAATACAACTAGATTAATTGGTAGGGGAGATGAATAGTTAACATACAATCCAAATGGTGTGTCAATCCAAGAAGAATGGAAGAAGAACCATCCAAAATCCACAAAACCTAAGCTAAAACTAACCTAAAAACCTTCTTCTACTGATCTATATTCCTCTCAAATGAGAGAGAATTGGGTTTTAACCAAATATCCCATGGCAAACTTGTAATAAAAGGGAAGAAAACCAAAAATCTGGAGGCCCGAATCGATTCGGAAATGGTCCGAATCGATTCGGAAACAGGGGAAGTTCGAATCTGCAATTCTGCAGAATTCCGAATCGATTCGGTTTTGGGCCGAATCGATTCGCAACCTACAGGTCTGAATTCTGCAGCTTTGTCCTGTTTTACGGAAAATGCCGCCATTTCTTCGTTATAGCTCGGAATGAGGCACGGTCTGAGGCTACGCGAAGATAACTCAGAGGACTACAACATCCAAGAAGACATTAGGCTAAAAAACCAAAATATAAAATGACTAAAATGCCCTTGAATGTGACCTTGAGTGTACTTTTGAAGTAAAAACCATCCTAAAAATGCCATAACTCTTTCGATACAACTCGGAATCATGCACCGTCAGCGGCCACGCGAAGAGAAATCAAAGGGCTTCAACTTCCGTGAAGAGCTCGGGATTCAAACCCGAATGCTGAAATTACTAAAATGCCCCCGAAGCTGCAAAAATCGACGAAACATTTCCGGAAAGCGTCCGAACTTCATACTAAGCATCCAAATACCTACAAAAGCTCAATTAACCCCTGCAAAACATGTTAACATAGAAATCCGAGGTTGTCTGGTTAACGAGCATAAGTATAGGGATTAAGATACCCAAGGGGGCTAATAAGGCGTAGGTTAACGGGTGAAATACGCAATATTTGCGTCGTATCACACCCCCTAACTTACACATTGCTAGTCCCTAGCAATGAAATAGGAAACAACAAGAACTACAAGAAAATCAGGAACAGAAGATAGTACAAAAGTATGGTATAAAAGCATAAGGCCACTTTCGCGGGCGATTCGATTGCATTTAGCGTATGCAATAAGCCGTTAAACCCCTAGGTCACCCTAGTGGACGGGTGTCGTCTCGTGAGGGTTTTCAGAGATGAAACCCACAAACATCATATGGTTTCCTCAAAATATGCCCAACCCAACATGCGACAAGCCCAATAATGGCGAAAAGGATTTCATACGCATTATTAGCAAAGTGAATGAATTCACACAAAAGTCCAAATCATTAACATTATCGAATGCACCTCAATGAATTGAAACTTTAAAAGTGGGAGGGGGAGAGCAAATGCAAAGTATGATTTGGCAAAAAACTTATATAAATCGTATACTAATCAAAGCAAGCATACATTCAATCCTCACGGGAATTACGCTCAACAAATGAAATCACTCGAAATGGGAGGTAATACACGGGACATGCGGGCATAAAGAGTAAATGTAAATGGAAACTAGGCCGCACACATGTCACAAATGAAGAACGCTATATATAAACTGAAAAATTGTAATCTCAATGAAAGATACCACTCATCAAAAGAGGTGAAATGCATTTTCACAGATTATCAAAACTATTATGACTTTTAAATTAAATGCACCCTAAGATCACATAGGACTTTAATAGGGTTATACTGTAGGTATGGCTAAGGTACGAAACGAAGGA
Organism: Sambucus nigra; assembly: GCA_949130495.1. NCBI lineage: Eukaryota > Viridiplantae > Streptophyta > Magnoliopsida > Dipsacales > Adoxaceae > Sambucus > Sambucus nigra. Next base: position 314,540,565 of record OX422219.1, on the reverse strand, counting down.
ATATATTTACGAATTCAAACTGTTCGGAATGAAAACTCGGGATAATGGGATAATGCGGGAAATATCAAAATCGGAAAACAAGTTCCAAAAAGGCATTAAATATATCATCGGGGAGAGTAATCAAAGCTTATTGAACACTATACACAACATATACAAACTTCTCTTTCTTTTCTTTTCTTCTTTTTCTATTGTTTTCTTTTGTTTTCTTTTGCTTTTTGCTTTCTCTTTTTTTTCACTTTTTTTTTACTTTCTTTTCTTTACTTTTCAAACTCTCATATGCCTAAATTGCAACCGTCATCATAACAACAACATTCAATCCCAAGTAACATTCCAAACAAAGGTATGGAAAGTGTATGTATAGGCTAAAACTCCAATGCGGAGTTGGTTATGGGATTTTGGGTAATGAAACAAAAGGCTAGTATTTAGGCTCAAAGGGGTTGACTAGGGAAACATATATGGTGAGGTCAAGGCTAATATGGGTGATATAACAAAGATGGCCTACGATCATTTCACAAAGTTTACGCAATTCTCAAGTCAAAACAATATAGTAAAATCATGCTCAAGTAACACATTTCAAGTATGAACTCAATTAATGAACGATCAAATGAAAGAATAGAGAGATTACCAACGAATTCAACGTTTTCAATGAGAAAAGAATAGTATATAACACTCACAAATGACGAAAGGTACAAAGCTTACTCGGTGTAAGTATATACAATGCAACAAAAGATTACCGAGTTATAAAAATCTTAAACCAAATCAATATAACAAGGAAAATGCATATGCTCATGGGATAAAGTTTAATTCATGAAGTTATTCACAATATCAATGATTTGAGGACTAAAGTCCAATAACTTCTAAAATCGAGAACATGCATCATTGAGTTGTCTATTGGATCGGGCAATTATTGAAATTTATCACTAGAAACAAGGCAAAATGCCCAACAAAGGAGAAAAAAGAAAGAAAATATTTTTGAAAATTTTTAAATTTTTCACAAAAAGGAATACTTAGTAACTAATTGTGAGCAAATCCATGGACTACACATGAAATGGATAGAATATCCTACACCCCCTAACTTAAATGTTGCATTGTCCTCAATGCGCATTAAGAACACAACACAAAGAGAGGAAAAGAACGATATTACCCAAAATTGGAGCGATCTCCATAAGCGCGAGTCCAAAGGAATCTACAAAACAAGTTAGTACCGAGCATAGCAAAAACAAATAACAAAAAGTTAACTAATTACACTAGACTAAATTAAAAAGGAAAGAAAAATAGGAAAGAAAGAAAATTAAAAAGCTAACTATTTACAACCTACTATTTAGGCTTCACACTAACTATATACTAGAAGTCTAAATAGTTGAGGGTCCACCCAAAAAGGGATTTGACTTTGAAAGATCAACGGTGGACCCTCCAAAGTGAACATGCCTCCCGAAAGATATGAATTCCGTTTGAACAACGGAAGGCATGTGGGTGGTGAAAAAAGTGAAACATCGCCAATTTGAAATTTTGGGCGGACGATGGGGGATTTGGATAATAAGGGGGAAAGGTACACTAAAGATCCAAGAAAAATCGATTCATCTCCCAAAGATTTTTCAAGTGGAATGGGAGATAGTGCACACACGGGGATAGGATCCATCGAAAACAAGTCCGGTAAAGAGTCCTCGTCGGCAAAAAGTGAAGAAGTTTTAAAAGTTTCTACCGACTCATAGGAATCAACCGGTAATTCTAATGGTTCGATCACGGAAAATGAATATGGTGATGAAACAAATTCAATCTCAATCGACTCATCGTCGGAAGGAGATTGAATTACGAGGGAGATAGATTCACACTCGATGAGAAATTCTTTGAAGAATTGAGGTGAAACACTAGTTTCCACCTCCTCATTGTTTTGTGCATAAGAATTCATCTCATCGCAAAGTGAACCAAATCTCATTCCAGCATCATCTAAGCTTTCCAAACCTTGGGAGTAAAGAAGAAAAGTCTCTTCCAAAGTAGGCTTCCTCGGCTCAAGAGCCTCGGACTCCTCATTTGGTTGAAACTCGTCTTCGAAAGTAATGAAATGAGAATCGTCATTGGATTCGAATAATGAATCCAACTCAAGCTCCCAATAACGATTTTCATTCCGATAAATGTTTTCAAGTCTTTCATTTTCAAGAAAATCTTGAAAATGGAAAACTTGAAAACTATCCCCAAAGTATGAATCATTAGAATAACCGTAATAACTATAATAGTAGGACATGATTACCTTGTTGTTGAAAGATGGAGAATCCAAGAAAAAAAGTGAGCAACCGCGAATCAAAGTTTCTTAGCGCTCAAGTATGCAAATCCTGCAAAAAAGGTTAAAAGAAAGAATACAAATAGGAAAGGAAAAATACTACGAAATAATAAAACAATTACAATCTAAAAAACACTCCCCGGCAACGGCGCCATTTTGTTCGGGCGGAAAAAGTGTGTTCATGTGAGGACACAATCGTTGTGTGTTTCACCGCCGCGATACAAAAGAACCTAAGCTACTACCACACTTGACAAGCAAGCACAGCGGTAAGTCGGGTGTCGTAAGAAATCCACAGGGAGTGACTAAATTTTAGACTTTAATTGTTTTAATTACTTCAGGAATAAAAGTGTAAAATAAATAAAAGAAAAGGTGATAGGGTGGTTATGGTGACAAAACAAAAGAATAAGTTACGCTACACAAAAGTAAAGCGAGGATCGGGATCGCATTCTACCAAACGGATCGAAACAACTACTAATTAGAATTAAGGCTTCAAAGCATTTAATCGAGCATTTTCAATTAAGCATAAACATCAGACAAGAAGGAATTTAACCTAAAGTTGCGAGATAAAACATTTAACTGAAAAATGGTCACACGCGGATTAAATTCGGATTGTCGCTATAAACACTACAGTTGCGTGACAAATAAAGTTAAACGCATAACAATCCAACTTTAATACACACGGTTTCAATCAAATGCGATTTTGCACGAAACCTAGTTTTCGGAGCTCGGGGCCTGAAAATGGCGGAAATGAAATCCCGACCCTATTTATCTAAGGTCTAAGCATGAATAAACTAATTAAACTAAGAAAGCAATAAATAAACACAATAAACTAATTATGAAAGCATGAAAATCTAATTAGAAAGCAAGGAAAGAATGAAATACAACTAGATTAATTGGTAGGGGAGATGAATAGTTAACATACAATCCAAATGGTGTGTCAATCCAAGAAGAATGGAAGAAGAACCATCCAAAACCCACAAAACCTAAGCTAAAACTAACCTAAAAACCTTCTTCTACTGATCTATATTCCTCTCAAATGAGAGAGAATTGGGTTTTAACCAAATATCCCATGGCAAACTTGTAATAAAAGGGAAGAAAACCAAAAATCTGGAGGCCCGAATCGATTCGGAAATGGTCCGAATCGATTCGGAAACAGGGGAAGTTCGAATCTGCAATTCTGCAGAATTCCGAATCGATTCGGTTTTGGGCCGAATCGATTCGCAACCTACAGGTCTGAATTCTGCAGCTTTGTCCTATTTTACGGAAAATGCCGCCATTTCTTCGTTATAGCTCGGAATGAGGCACGGTCTGAGGCTACGCGAAGATAACTCAGAGGAATACAACATCCAAGAAGACATTAGGCTAAAAAACCAAAATATAAAATGACTAAAATGCCCTTGAATGTGACCTTGAGTGTACTTTTGAAGTAAAAACCATCCTAAAAATGCCATAACTCTTTCGATACAACTCGGAATCATGCATCGTCAGCGGCCACGCGAAGAGAAATCAAAGGGCTTCAACTTCCGTGAAGAGCTCAGGATTCAAACCCGAATGCTGAAATTACTAAAATGCCCCCGAAGCTGCAAAAATCGACGAAACATTTCCGGAAAGCGTCCGAACTTCATACTAAGCATCCAAATACCTACAAAAGCTCAATTAACCCCTGCAAAACATGTTAACATAGAAATCCGAGGTTGTCTGGTTAACGAGCATAAGTATAGGGATTAAGATACCCAAGGGGGCTAATAAGGCGTAGGTTAACGGGTGAAATACGCAATATTTGCGTCGTATCACTGACTCCCTTTCCCCATCCCTATTTAGTTCGGCGTTCGGTACCAAATGGTCAAGGATTTAATTAACAAAACCTCATTGAGTCAATTGAGGGTCATTCACCCTATGAGAACATTATAGTATAATAAATATCTGACCACCAGGAAATCCACTTAAAGGGTGACTAAAACCTTTCCTCTTCTAATGGTGAATGGTAACTCCACAGAATCCTCCGAGTACACCATCTCTCCATAGAAGCCTAATAATGCGCATTGCACTGGGTTCAAGCATTATACTTATATCTTCATTTCCTCAAACAACTAATTATAAATGGTGATCTTCCTATATTGATCGTAATTATCTTTACTGTCCAATTAGAGATTTTCTCGGTTATCAATAGGTGATCAGCATGGGGTGTGATGAGGTCTCTGGAATCTTTAGTTATGAAAATAATATATTTATAGTCTTCAGTGGGTTTTCCTACTTTCACTTCCAATATTAACCTTTTTTTAACTCCAACGGGATCTTCTAATCGAGAAGGGCTCCCTTTCAACTACGAATACCTCGGATATCATACCGATCTACCTTCCACCGTCCACTATGGCTACATACCTTCTTTCTTACCTCCTTGGTTATTTTTCTTTATATCATATCGTTCTTCTCTTGTCTCTCCTTTATTCACCTCGCTCTTCTTATCGAGGGACCCCCTTTTGGACAAATTTTCTCAAGTATCCCCTCTGAACCAACACCTTAATCTTGTTGTTAATATGAAGGTACTATATAGCATTTTGTCCATAGTTTCTATGGGATTAGAAGTATAGGTTGCACTTAGTCTTAATAGGGTGGTTCTTCGTCTTGTTTGGACGCTTCAACATCGTTGTATTCGCAATGATGTCCACAACCATTTTTATGGTGGTGTTAAGAGGAGGAACTGCACAACACTAGTTTGATGCACTCGGGGGGGCTCCTTTCAGGGATAATGCCTTTCTTCTACCTCCCTCCACCTCATCTATTTTCTTTATGCACTCATCTTTATACCTCCTTTCTCTAATGTCTTTAGAAGGGTTTCTCGACCGTCGACTGCTGAGCATGTCCACGGCATGAATATGCTTCTCCACCTTCCTTATAAACTCTGTCGTGTTCGCGAGCAGATTATTAGAATATGAATAAATGGTTTTGCAACAGGATCATTCTCTAAAAAATGTCGATAAGTCCACATTTTCATTAGGGTGATCTATGCGGAGAAACTTGCCAATAAACCTCTTGAAATATTCCCAGAGACTCTTATCCCCAGTATGAATGACATTAAACAAATTATTGATTTTCTTTTGATAGATCATGCTCCCTATTAAGTTTCATACAAAATATTTGGAGATCTCTCTAAAGGAAGTGATAGATTGTTTGGTTAGTTAGTTAAACCAGCATTGTCAACCCCTTTAACATGGTGGCAAACGCCGTGCATATTATTTATTTAGGGTATACCATAAAGTGCATATGTTCCTCGTAGTGGTTGATGTGGTCCCTCAGATCTGAGGTTTTGTCAAAGGAGCTCATCCCACAGAACTTGAATCTGATGGCATAGGGTAGCTCTTGACTTCCAAACTGAACGGTGATTCTTGATCATCTTTTTTGATGACTTTATTGGATTATGGGAGCCCAATTCCTCAGTCTAATAATGCTTGATTTATAGTTGAGGAGAGTGGGGGTGGGGGTGGGGGTGGCGACAATGGCACCTAGTTTTCATAATTTTTCTCGCCATGATAATCTTCATCCACCTATTTGTTCAGTTATTGTTACAGCTAAGTTAGTCGATTTAGCATATCCACGAGTTGATACTAGAGGGACTGTTGTTTACCTCTTAGCCCTTTGGTAGCTTGTGTAACCTGGTTTTATTAATGGCCTTAGAAACATTCGTTCCTAGAGATAGAGAAAATTATGTTGGTGCATATTCTCAACACAATAAATTTGTAATACTGAATAAAATATAAGGATGTAAAAGGCAAAAATGGACAATACATATGTTCACACAAAAATTAGTCAGCTGACGTGGACCAATTATACGAAGAAACGCATCATCCAACATGGCATAAGATCAAGTATCGAGATACTCAAACTACCGATCTACTTATAGGACCGAGCTACTCAGCGTACCGAGAAACTTATTGGAAAGACCAAACGACCAGATAGATTCAATGTTTATTATATTACAATCATTCCTTACCATATACAGATGTATATGCATATTCGATAAAGGCATATTATTTATTCACATTAACAGACCAAAGGCTATAAATACATTGTAATACCCTCATGGCAGGGTAGGCCAATCAGGCAAACATAAATGAGATCAAGGCAAGACACCCCGTAATACAAAACAATGGATGTAGGCCATTTCATTAAGGCTGAACCACTTTAAAAATATCATGTCTTATTTATTTTCTCATATTTGTCTGTGATTAATTAATTAGATCAAATCTAGTTTTTTACATCAACATATTTGCGTCGTCTGTGGGAAGGACTATACATACGCATTTTTCACCAAAAACTCATCATAAATGGTTGATATCACAGAATCTAGCAATATGAATAATGAAGGGAATCCTCCTAACCCTTTTGTCCCTCCAAATACAAATGATATCACTAGAATTTTGGTAAGCTTAGCCAGCGGATAAACGATTATGCAAGAAACTATGTGACGGTTCATTCACATTCTTCAAAATGGAGCATGTGCCCAGACAAGCCAGCAAAGCGTTCAAAGAAGCATGCATCTGCCTTCTTCACGACAGCTGCGATCTATGTCATGATATAGACATACTGAAGTCAATTATTCCAGAAACTCAAGTGATCCATCTTATCGCTATGGTGAAACTTCCCCTATAAGAAGTTTGGATTCATAAGAAAACATCACTCTACTGATAGAAAGACCAAGTTCTCTGAAAAGGTTTAGCAAACCCTCACGCTTCGATCGTTTAGGTCCCAGGAGGAATAGAAATCCTCCTCGGTCTGCATTGAGAAATTCTCAATGACCAAATGATTTAAGGGAAGGCTCAGCCCAATCACATCTAAACCCAAGACCTGTAGTTCGAAGAGAAAGATCCCAAGAGGAAAATTCAGCACGATTTGTTACTCGGGCAAGTACAAAAAAATCAGGTGCTGGAAATGATGCATGGAAAGGATTTATTCAGAGGTTAGAAGACAGGTAAGGAGAGATGGCCAAGGCCAAGAAACATCTCCAAAGAACATTTATTGAGGGATCTCCATTTGTACTAGCGATTGTGGATTTTCCCACACCAACCAAATTCAAGACTTTTGTGGTCACATCGAAGTACGATGGAAAAACTGATCATGTTCCTCATATAGAGTAGTACAAAGCTGCAGAATATATTTATATGGTCCCAGATGAAATGAGGTGCATGGCGTTATTATAAACTATTACCAGATCTGCTCAGATATGGTACAATAGCCTTCGTCGGGGGAAGATTACAGCCTTCCATCAACTGACAAAGCTCTTTATAGGAAATTTCTATTTTGGTACAAAGCCAGTTAAAAGGGTAGAAAATTTTTTGAGTGTTAGGCAGATAACAGGTGAAAGTATCAGAGAATACATTACTCGTTTCATTAACGAGAAACTAGAAGTCATAGACTATGAGGAGAAAATAAAAATCACATCTCTCATGAGTGGTATTTTGCCAGACAAGTTGTATTACACCTTGGCCAAGGATCCCACTAAATCCATGGCTGAATTGATGGATAAAGCAGCCAAAATTATGAACGCTAAGGAGGCTATGGCCGCGAAGAAGAATGCTGAGGCAAAGGTAAAGGCTAAAGTTGGAGGGAAGTCGGAGAAGAAAGATCAAAAGAATAATGGTGTGAGCAAACAGTCAAAAGGCAAAGAAACATTGGATCACTTAAGGAAGTATAGAAATTATACTCCCTTAAAGGTGGATATAAATCAAGTTCTGAAGTAGATCAAGAACAATGAGGAACTCAATTGGATAGAAAAACTAAGGAAAGCTCCCGAAAGAAAGGATAAATCCAAGTATAGTGAGTTTTATAAAGATCACGGCCCTACGACCAAGCAGCGTGTAGCCCTCCAAAATGAGATAGAGGCTCTCAGTAGGCGAGGAAAGTTGAATAAGTATGTTTATCATCATAATGGTGGGAAGACCAACAACAGAGCTCGGTAGAGGTCCAAATCTCCTTACCGACCAAGAGAAGATAAGAAAAGGGACGATGAAGATGATCTCGAGCTTCCAAAATGTCCAAGACAACCTGAGCGTGAGGTATTTTTGATTCGTTTCAGTTTATTTGATTTTAACATGATTACAGGTAGAGATGCAGGAGGGGGTGATCATAGCGCTGAAAGGAAATCTTAACTCAATGAGTCTCAAGCTTGTTCCAATATACAACGAATAAATCTGATAGAAGAAGATCGCCCAAGGAAGGTCAACAAAGATAAGTTGGTCATTGGATTTTCTAAAAATAATTTGGAAGGCATTTTTTATCCTCATGATGATCCTCTGGTGATCAAAATGACAATGAAGGATGTAATCATTTCGAGAGTGTTGGTGGATAATGGCAACTTGGCAGACATCATGTTTTACCCTTGCTTTGATAGTTTGAACTTAAAACTTGGTCAGTTGGAGCCCTATCACAGGCCTCTCATTGGTTTTTTTGGAGAAAAAGTTTTTCCAATTGGATTGATAAAGTTAGACATGACGATTGGTACGTGGCCAGCAAGTAAAAGAGAGAGGGTGCACTTCTTTATGATGGAAAAGAATGTCCAGTCAGCCTACAATATAATTATGGGGAGAGTAGGTCTGAAAAAGTTTGAAGCAGCTTCATCAACTATACATCACTATTTAAAGTTCCCAACTAACTTTGGGGTTGAAAATGTAAAGGTAGATCAAAAGTTGGCTCGGGAGTTCTACCACTCATCTGCCAAGCAAGAAGAATTGGAGGATGCTAGGAAGAAAACAACCACTTATCAAGTGGATAAATCTGATGAGTCTGGGATTGAAACCTTAAACCAAATAGATGAAAAGGAACTCGTTAAAGGCCAAGTCATGGAGGCAACAAAAAGTATTATTCTCGATAACGAGCAACCAGGAAGAATAACTCAGATTGGTGCTTCACTTGATCCAGTATTGAAGCAAGAGCTGGTGGCATTTTTTAAGCACATAAAATAGGTATTTGCATGGAGTCACGAGGATATGCCGAGGATAAACCCAACTTTCTTATGTCATGATATCAATGTCAACAAGGAGATCAAACCAATGAAGCAAAGGAGAAGAGTCTTTAGTCCGGGGAAGAAGTAGGCTATTCGAGAAGAGGTGGAAAACCTAGAAAAAGCTTCTTTTATCAAAGACGTGAAATATCCAGATTGGCTGGCTAATGTTTAGATGGTCAAGAAGAAGAAGAATGGAGAATGTGTGTGGACTTCACAGATTTGAATAATGCTTTCCCAAAAGATCATTTTCCTCTTCCTATAATAGATCACCTAGTAGATGCAACTATGACACCCCGCCTAATAAAATACCGTGCGATCACTCCTATACCAAATTAAAACAGGAGTCGCATAAGGTTCATTCTTAGCATCACTGTCGAAAACAAAATTAATTACTAATAACCTATTAGGTTGGCGTTAAAATTTTATTTAACTAATCTTTTTAAACAAACTATACAAATAAAACATTCACACAGTTTATATAAATGAAACTGAAAGGAAATAAAATAATCGAATACTCGGTTTAACCATAATACAAACAAATCGAATGCCACACTAAAAGGAGGTAAAAGAATAAATAAATGTAGTTGGTCCTTTGACCCGAAAGTTACTACAATGCTTCATATCTAGATCACAAGAATAGAAGCGTCTAAAAATAAACCTGCATACATCCATAGCTGCTGCAACAAGCGTATGACTCGAGGGAATCGCCATCCAGGCGTCCATGTGTCTGGACACCTAAGTATATATATAGATATAGCAAAAGAGAGGAAAAGTAGATAAACGGGTCAGAGCCGGAGTTGTGAAAATATTTTGCAAGTGCATAAATGCTTTATTAAGAAAAATATGTTTTATCTCATATTTAAATTGGTATCACACTCCCATGAGATACCCCTTACCTTTCTTCTAATAGTTCACTCCTAACATATCCCTCTAAACATCCTAATCAAGCTACTCTTCCTAACTGATCCGTTCACCCCCAAACCCTAAGGTCCTAAGCAAACCGAGTACTAAGGGCTAAACTTCTCTCCATTCCGAACACTGCGCTAAATTCGTGCGTGGGGTGTCTCGCGAAGTGAAATCCAAACAAGGACCCCCCCCCCCCGATACACTACTACTTGGCAGTGTTGTTCATCGAGATCCATTAGACCCTCAGTACACAACGCAAATAGGTATACTCATATAAATATATAAACTATCATACTGACTTTTATATGCACATCATTATACACGTCCGGACATAATCTCCTGGAATGAGAATTAATCCTTTTTTCATTTTATCTCTTTACTCTAACAGAGATATATAATATCTTGTTCTCGTGCACAAGTAATATACTATACACACAAGTATAATAACCCTCCCAACGAGCTATAACTCAAGGATGCGGTCTCTCAATGCTATCATCTTCCAGAGCATCACTCACATGCCATCCTGGGGTCCAGCGATCGGACTCAATATCACCGATATCGCGGTCATCCATCCCAAAGTTTGGGAAGCGGTCATAGTTCCTCCCTGGAAATGAGACGAAACATACCCACCATGTCTCACCCAAAATAAAAAATCACACAATATAACAATGAACGTTATGACCTGGGGGCTATACGCTCCCTGCTCCTCAAGCCAGGGGCCTCGCCCACATCGTGGAACTTCCCATGATAGCATTAGAGGGGGTATGCTTCACATATATATATATATATATATATATATACCATCCACACATAGATATATATACATATCCGTATCATATTATACATATAATTTGATCACATTGTATATATACATTCCACATTTTTCCTCAAATATATATAATTGGCCATAATTGCCAATCACACATAACGATGGCCAATAATCCCAAAGATTGTCATAAATAATAATATTCGATTATTCGCACACTCACGATACTAAACTCAAAAGTGTTCCCTCTCTTGATAAATAACCTGTACCTTATTCACACTTAAGAATTTATATAATTTATCCAACTATACCAATTCACGCTAAGTAAATTCGCATTTTCCCAAATTCATCCTAATAGTCTCGCAGGATATAGTCAACCATAATCGATATAATTATGTTTTCCACCCACACAATTATATAGGCCTAAATGCCCACTAAAATTATCCTAAAGAATATCCGTCCACAAACACCTTAAATTGAATAGGTCGTGAATTCCATTTCCACGAACCCAATGACTACATCATGTCCAAATAATAATTTAGAAGCCCCTACTCTATTTTTGGGAACCCCAACTCTCTAAATCCTTAATTTATTTATTTTCGTCCAAACCATTCCTTTTGTTGTACCCATTTTTACACTCTACAAATCCCAATTGTAACTCCCTTAATTGATTAGGAATACATTCCCTTAGGTGAATATTTATTCCCTGAATAAATAAGCTAAAAACTATAACTGTGGGAATTTATCCCATTTAAATTAACTAAGCCAAAATTGCCAAAATAGTTGTTTGATCGATCGATCGACCCTTGGCCGTCAATCGATCGATCAAGCAGGGAGGCTTCTTCTTCTCCCCTATTTCAGCCATTAACAAAACCACCAAGCTTTATACTCCTTCTCCCAACCTTATTTAACTACAACCAACTAATTATACATAAGGAAAACAAGCTCTAAACATCCTAGAACCAAGATTCAAAAATTTAATTCAGTTAATTCCTAAGTTTCTCCAATTTGATATTTCCCGTGTTTTACCCGTTAAACTTCCAAAAATCCCGTTTGATTCACAAATACCCATCCCGAAAATCTTTAGGGTTTGTTATTACCAATTATGATATGAGAATTATGCTCAAAATAAATCAAGCAAGTAAACACTTGCCTGGAGGATAAAATCCAACGACCCCGAGTCGAATCCCGTGGAGTTTGGGCCAAAAATCCTCTTCCTCTCCTCTTTTCTCCTCCTCCTTTCTTCTCTTCTTCTTTTCAATCTTTTTATTTCCTTTCTTCCACTCTCTTGTGTCTTATATAGGAGAGAATAAGGGTTTATCCCTTTAAACCAAAAAATGACCCGTTTACTCAGTTATGAGTACCTATTAACCTTAAAACTCCCGGAGCATAAACAATACCCCCGAATACTCTCTTCAAACTATCTCGGCCATTCCGAGACTCACCGCACAATCGAAATCTCCATCTGAGGTGCTTGACCACAACTCACTAATTTAACCCAACACAACTTAATGTGGGATTTCCCATAAAAATAATATCCCCTGTCGCTTTACCCAACTGCGACATATAATTAAAATACTGCGTCTTATTTACTTAATCCCAAAAGTAAATATAAACTTATCGAAAATCATCTAATCCTTGAAAACTCCAAAAATTACTATTCATGATAATCCCTTAAATTCCCAAATTACACTTATGAATTTTAATTATCCTCAAAAGTGCGGGGTATTACATACTCCCCCCCTTACAACGAAATTTTGCACTCAAAATTCAGATATAACCGATACTACCCTATGATCCTGAATCACTCCACATCCTAATGCCTCAAGTGGAATGGTACTAACCCGATGGCTCTTAACCATACACTCACTCAGCACTCATCTATATTGAGGTTTATACGAATACTGCTACCTCGAACGTAAGGTGACTCTAATAACGTCACCTCACTCCCATCATTTCTTACACCACATATCGAGAAAAATGAGCCTATAGCCACTGCTCTAACGTCAAAATATCACCGGAGAATCACGATTCTAAACTTTCGCTCTTCTACATCAGGATATCTAATTCTACTAAAAAGGAAATCACCCTAATGCTTAAATATTTGCGTCATCTGATTGCTCATCTTAGGTGTGCCAACTCTCATTTTCGCCTATATCATAGGGTTTTCGCGTGCCTCGTACGACATTCCATCCAACTAATTGCAATCTTACTTATAACTTCCTCACAGTATATTCTTCAACTCTATACACTATGCCCCTTCTACTTCAAGCGGTATATAAAACCAACTCACTAAGGTGCCCATACACCCTTCTAACCCGTCCTTCTCTGCACAACAATCACAAACGTCCGACACATACATACTCTTTAAATAATAGGCCTTATTTCCTCAGCGTAATACTCATACATGGGTCTTCCCAACCCACAAAATTCAATTCTTCTCAAGGTTAATCAACCAATCTTCTTGTGGTTTACTCCCCATAATCTTCCTATATCGGCGCCACTAACTCTATTGAACTTACTCCCTTATAATCCTACGATCTATGCGTTACCCTACCCATGCGAAATGAGTATAATCCTAAGTATATCCCTAGTGCTCAAGGCCTCTCTCAACTTCTGACATTTTCTCGGTTTCATGTGTGGGACGTCTCACAAAGCGAAATCCAAACAAGGAACCCTCCCATTACACTACTTCCTCACGTTGTCGGTCATCGAGATATAACAGCCTGAGGCACACCAGCAGGACTTCCTAAATCCTATCTTGCTATCCTACTGACGTACTTCTACCACTCTAACCTTTCACCTTGGCATAAAGGAAAATCTAATTAATCAAGGTGCCTACTCCCTTCAAACATGTTGTGAACATCACACCCAAAACATACTTCCTCCAAAATTTGCCTTTTCATTAAGACCTGGCTATAAGCCTCAAATCAATTTCTCTAACTCGAGTTCCACCCACCTACTTGCGGTGAGAGGACCACTTTAGTGCTTCTCCATATCACTTATATGTCCATAATCATACCCACCATCACACGGCCCTCAGTCTATAGTGTTTCCTCCACACTATATGACTTATTAACAAAACTAACATCATCATATCGTATAACATCTCTCCACTCACGACGTCGTTAAGGTTCATGTGTGGAGCGTCTCGCAAGCAAAATCCAAACAAGGAATCCCTCCAGTACACTACTACTTAACTTTGTCAGTCGTGGAGGTCCGTTAAATTCAAATATGCAACCGGGATAACCCTATCCCCTCTTTCGACAGAATGTGGTCTGAACTCCTATCTCTATCCAGGAGACACACCACTAAGCGCTCTCACTAACACTCAGTCCTTGCGCAACTAGTAATGAGCTTAAACTCATAGCTCAACAATTAACCCTGCATACCTTAAATAATATCTATAAGGTCGGTACGCACTCGTATCATGATAAAGAAACATCTGCTCACCGAAGTTTCACCTACCCATAATAACAAAGGCGAACTCAACCTATATCCAGGTGAGATATCGCAACAACAACCTGTTCCACCCTGGAACCACGGACACGATAGTCTTGCAAACATTAGCTTACTATCGCTCCGATCAACAAAGAACATTTTATACTCAGAATAATACCATACTCGTATTTTACACATAAAACAAGTAGTACAAACCAGATATATACTCAAAATATCAACACCCGCTTTTATAGCGAATGAAGGAAAATAGAACTCCGCTACTGCGGAAAAACACATAGACCTATATTATATAATACTACTGATAGCGCCCAAAAAGCTCAAATTACACACACGAGTCTAGGACTAACGAAACACCACGACTTTATCTAGTCACACCAAATATACCTCTGCCATCTGAGGTAAAACTCATAACAATAACTTCCCCAATCTCTCTGGCTACAACAAATGGTTCTCGAACTTAGTACACTTGTCCTAACTGAACCTAAAAACTACTTTAATTAATGCCCCATCTCAGCCCTCCATTCTTGTCCTTCAACTCCTACCTAGCAAAGACTAACCGCGTGGTTCTACGCTCCACACTGAAAAATTCCCCATCTATGGCCACCCTGACCTTGTTAATAATATGAGTATCTTAGACTCTATAGTCTCGATCCTGAAAATCGCCTTCATAGTCCCCTTAACTTCTTCGTTAAAAGGAAGCACCACCACCGGCCTCAACAACCCTATTTCAACGAATTCCCCGGGTGGATGCCCCACAATGGGGTCCTCGAACACACACATTCTCCATAAGTGTTATCAACACTTCTATAGTGAGCCTATCATTCCTCGAAAGAAATCTCTCTTCATTGTACTTACCTTGACTATGTGCAAAGTTCACTTCTCCATATCACTCTTTATTCGTTGTCGGCCTCTGACCGATCCTTACGTGAATAACTCAGGAACTGCATTATCTTCATATCTGATAAACCAAAGGAACTAACGGTTGTATCCATTTGTAAGATCCCTCTATGAGCTAAACATCCTACTCCCTTACACATGGTGACTATAGTTCCCACCATTTCAATATTGCTCCTACGAGTGAAAAAAAAATTTCCTTAAATTTTCACATCTGGGTATTTCCATACCTTGCTCTAAGTCATAGCTTCTGAGCCTTCTACTTCCACTAAGTAATGCTACACTTCCTTCGCATGAATTAACTATCAAGTGTGGTCCTTATCAAAGTCCCCTTTCGAACCCTTAGCTTCACCGGGCAATTCAACATTAGTACCACTCTCTAGTATAGCGGTACTTGAAATACTTACAACTACTATACTTTAGAAGTCGTTGCAATAACTGTTAACAAATTCTACAAAAGGAGTGACATCTGCTACGGTCCTCATCCCCAACTTCAACTCATAGCTCCAATTAAGCCCCACCTACTGCGGCCTTCCTTGATTAGCACACGAATCTCGAACGAGCGCACAAAAGATTACTATAATCTTATAATATGGCTGGAGAACGAGATCTCACAAGAGGAATCAACAATCCTAATCATAAGGCTCTATAACAAATCGAGAGCAACGCTGAAAGCGTAGTACATCCGTACAGATTTCTAAGGACTCTAGAACCTGATGCTCTGATACCATCTGTAACACCTCGCCAAATAAAATATCGGGGTATCACTCCTATACCAAATTAAAACAAGAGTCGCATATGGTTCATTCTTAGCATAGCTATCGAAAACCAAATTAATTACTAATAACCTATTAGGCTGGCATTAAAATTTTATTTAACTAATCTTTTTAAACAAACTATACCAATAAATCATTCACACACTTTATATAAATGAAACTAAACGGAAATAAAATAACCGAACACTCAATTTAACCATAATACAACCAAATCGAATGCCGCACTAAAAGGAGATAAAAGAATAAATAAATGCAGTTGGTCCTTTGACCCGAAAGTTACTACAATGCTTCCTATCTAGATCACAAGAATAGAAGCATCTAAAAATAAACTTGCATACATCCACAGCTGCTGCAGCAAGCTTCTGACTCGAAGGAATCGTCATCCAGCTGTCCCTGTGTCTGGACACCTAAGTATATATATATATATATATATATATATATATATATATATAGAGAGAGAGAGAGAGAGAGAGAGAGAGAAAGAGAGGAAAAGTAGATAAATGGGTCAGAGCCCGAGTTGTGAAAATATTTTGCAAGTGCATAAATGCTTTATTTAGAAAAATATATTTTATCTCATATTTAAAATTGTATCGCACTCCCATGAGATATCCCTTACCTCTCTTCTAATAGTGCACTCTTAACGTATCCCTCTAAACATCCTAGTCAAGCTACTCTTCCTAACTGATTCGATACCCCCAAACCCTAAGGTCCTAAGTAAACCGGGTACTAAGGGCTAAACATCTCTCCATTCCCAACACTGTGACAAATTCGTGCGTGGGGTGTCTCACGAAGCTAAATCCAAACAAGGAACCCCCTCAATAAACTACTACTTGGGAGTGTTGTTCGTCCAGATCCGTTAGACCTTCAGTACACAACGCATATAAGTATACTCATATAATTATATACATTATCATACTCACTTTTATATGCACATCATTATACACGTCCGGATATAATCTCCTGGAATGAGAATTAATCCTTTTTCATTTTATCTATTTACTCTAATAGAGATATATAATATCTTGTTCTCATACACAAGTAATATACTATACACGCAAGTATAATAACCATCCCAACGAGCTATAACTCGAGGATATGGTCTCTCAGTGCTATCATCTTCCAGGGCATCACTCACATACCATCCTGGGGACCAACGGTCGGACTCAATATCACCGACAACGCGTTCATCCATCATAACGTCTGGGAAGCGGTCATAGTTCCTCCTTGGAAATAAGACGAAACATACCCACCATGTCTCACCCCAAATAAAAAATCACACAATATAACAATGGACGCTATGACCTGGGGGCTATACGTTCCCTGCTCCTCAAGCCAGGGGCCTCATCCACATCGCATAACTTCCCATGATAGCATTAGAGGGGGTATGCTTCACATATATATATATATACCATCCACACATATATATATATATATATATATATATATATATATACATATCCGTATCATATTATATATATATTTTAATCACATCGTATATATACATTCCACATTGTTCATCAAATATACATAAATGGCCATAATTGCCAATCACACATAACGATGGCCAATAATCCCAAAGATTCTCATAAATAATAATATTCGAGTATTCGCACACTCATGATACTAAACTCAAAAGTATTCCCTCGCTTAATAAATAACCTGTACCCTATTCACACTCAAAGATTTATATAATTTCTCCAACTATACCAATTCACACCAAGTAAATACGCATTTTCCCAAATTCATCCTAATAGTCTCGCGGGATATAGTCAACCATGATCGATATAATTATGTTTTCCACTCACACAATTATATATGCCTAAATGCCCACTAAAATTATCCCTAGGAATATTCGTCCCAAAGCACCCTTAAATTAAATAGGTCATGGATTCCATGAACCCAAGGACTACATCATGTCCAAATAATAATTTAGAGGCCCCTACTCTATTTTTGGGAACCCCAACTCCCTAATTCCTAATTTTTTTTTATTTTCATCCAAACCATTCCTTTTGTTGCACCCATTTTTACACTTTACAAATCCTAATTGTAACTCCCTCAATTGATTAGGAATGCATTCCCCTAGGTGAATATTTATTTCCTCGAATATATAAGCTAAAACCCATAAATGTGGGAATTTATCTCATTTAAATTAACTAAGCCAAAATTGCCAAAATAGTTGTTTGATCGATCGATCGACCCTTGGCCGTCGATCGATCGATCAAGCAGGGAAGCTTCTTCTTCGCCCCTGTTTCAGCCATTAACAAACCCACCAATCTTTATACTCCTTCTCCGAACCTTATTTAACTACAACCAACTAATTATACATAAGGAAAAAAGGTTCTAAACATCCTAGAACCAAAATTCAACAGTTTATTTCAATTAATTCCTAAGTTTCTCCAACTTGATATTTCCCGTGTTTTACCCGTTAAACTTCCGAAAATCATGTTTGATTCAAGAAAAACCATCCCGGAAATATTTAGGGTTTATTATTACCAATTATGATATGAGATTTATGCTCAAAATAAATAAAGCAAGTAAACACTTGCCTGGCGGATAAAATCCGACGACCCCGAGTCGAATCCCACGGAGTTTGGCCCGGAAATCCTTTTTCTCTCCTCTTTTCTCCTCCTCCTCCTTTCTTCTCTTCTTCTTTTCTCTCTTTTTCTTTCCTTTCTCCCACTCTCTCGTGTCTTATATAGGAGAGAATAAGGGTTTTTCCCTTTAAACCCAAAAATGACTCGTTTACTCAATTACGAGTGTCTATTAATCCAAAAACTCCCAGAGCCTAAACAATACCCCCGGATATTCTTTTCTGACTATCTCAGCCATTCCGAGACTCATCGCACAATCAGAATATCCATTTGAGGTGCTTGATCACAAGTCACTAATTTAACCCAGCACAACGTAATGCGGGATTTCCAATAAAAATAATATCCTCTATCGCTTTACCAAGCTGCGACATATAATTAAAATACTCCGACTTTTTTACTTAATCCCAAAAGTAAATATAACACCCATCGAAAATTATCTAATCCTTGAAAACTCCAAAAAATACTATTCATGATAATCCCTTAAATTCCCAAATTACACTTACTTGTGAATTTTAATTATCCTCAAAAGTGCGGGGTATTACAACAACCTCAGGGCATGAGTTGCTAAGCTTCATGGATGCCTATTCGGGATATAATCAAATTAAAATGAAGCCAGAATACAGGGAAAGTACCTATTTTATTACCCATCGAGGAACATATTGTTACAATGTTATGCCTTTTGATATTAAAAATGCAGGCGCTACGTATCAACGACTGATGAACAAGGTGTTTACGGATCAAATTGGCAAATATATGGAGGTATACGTCAACTACATGTTGAAAAAAAGCAAGAAAGCTACTGACCATATAGTTGATTTGAGCCAAACATTGGATCAACTAGAGAAGTATCAGATGAAGCCGAACCCGATCAAGTGCATTTTTAGCGTACATGAAGGTATGTTCCTCGAATACATTGTGAATCAAAGAGGTATTGAAGCGAATCCTGACAAGATAAAAGCCTTGCTGGAGTTATAATCGCCAACTGCCAAGAAGGAAGTGCAAAACCTTAGGGGGCATGTTGTAGTTCTCAATAGATTCATCTGTCGAGCAACTAATAGATGTCTTCCATTCTTCAAGGTGCTAAGAAATACCTTTGAGTGGAATAATGAATGTGAGAAGGTGTTCTTAGAGTTGAAGAGATATTTGGGGACACCTCCTTTATTGTTCAGGCTAGTGTAGGGAGAAAAACTATACTTGTACTTAGTTATTTCAGAAAGTGCAGTCAGTTCGGCCTTGATAAGAATAGAAGACGGAGAGAAAATACCAGTTTATTATACTAGCAAGGCATTCAGGGGAGCAGAAATCGGGTATCCAAAACTGGAGAAATTTTCATTGGCATTTATTGGAGTGATAAGGAGAATGAAACCGTATTTTCAAGCCCATACAATAGTGGTATATACTGACATGCCACTTAGACAGGCTTTACATAAGCCAAAAAAGTCTGGAAGATTGATGTATTGAGAATTGAAGTTAGGGGAATATGACATTATTTATGAACCATGATCCTCTCTCAAAGGACCGGCAGCGACAAATTTCATCGCTGAGTTTACATACCCAGATATCTTCGATCAACAAGGGGACAATACAGCGCCACTCAAGGATGCCAAAGGGTCTACTGAAAATACCTCCGATCAAATCCCAGCTGCAGAATTTCCATAAAGGGTTGCAACCAATCAACCTGAATCCTTTCGTAAACTGTTGAAAAAGAAGTATAAAGAAAGGAAGGACAAGATATTCCATCAAGGGATTCTTTCAGACCAAGGGTTTGATGGTAATATTCCTATATGGAATTTATATGTTGATGGTTCTTTGTGTGTAATAGTCTGCAGAGTTAGAATTCTTCTCAACAGTTCGGATGGTGTAGACATTGAATATGCTTTGCGTTTACAATTCCAAGCTTCCAATAACGAAGATGAGTATGAAGCCGTGATTGTGGCTTCAACTTAGCTAAATCATTGAATGCAGAGCGAGTTATGGTGTTTAGCAATTCGTAATTAGTGGTGAATCAGATACTAAGTCTTTATGCAATAAAAAGGGAGTTTATGTCAAGATACTTAACCAAGGCTCTGGAGATTATAGCCAATTTTGCAGCTTTTCAAGTGGTTAGAATACCTAGATTGGAGAATGTGAGAGCTGATGTACTTTCTCGGTTAGCTTCATCTACTCATAATGAGCTACGAAGAACAATCCCCATTGAGTTACTTGCTAGCAGAAGCATTGACGAAGAGTTGATGGTGAATTTTATTGCCTTGGATATGGGACCATCTTAGATGCATCCCATCAGGGCTTATATTGAAGAAGGTATTTTACCAGCCGACTTACTTGCGGCCAAAAGGTAGAAGTATAAGGATGCTAGATATGTTTTGAATAATGGAGTTCTGTATAGGAGAGGTTTAATAGAAGGTTTGTAGAGGTGTGTTCATCCAACAGAAGTCAAGGACCTCATAGAGTAAATTCATGAAATGTCTTGTGGGGCTCATATAGCCGGAAGAACTCTACTATAGAGAATGAGTAAACAAGGATACTACTGGACAACAATATACGTTGATTGTATGGTTTATGCAAAAAAATATTGCAAGTGTCAGCGATTTTCTACTATACGAAGAACTCCTCAAGCGTTGCTAACACCTTGGCCATTTTCTATATGGGGAATTGATTTAGTTGGGCCTCTGCCAACTACAAGAGGACGATTCAAATATTTGGTGGTAGTTGTTGATTATTTCACAAAGTGGGTAGAAGCTGAACCTCTCATCCATATGACCTATGAAAGGGTCTATTAATTCATTTGGAAGAATATTATTTCTAGATATGGTCTGCCCCATGCATTTATCATTGATCACGGTACCCAATTTGGCAATGATGAGTTGACAGCGTACTGTCTACAGTCCAACATTCAAAAAGTCCATTCTGCTCCAGGTCATCCCCAAAGTAATGGTCAAATAAAGGTGACGAACAGAACTCTATTGAATGGGTTGAAGAAGATATTAGATGATGTTAAAGGTAATTGGATCAACGAGTTGCACTCAGTGTTATGGGCTTAATGAACAGCTCCCCGAACAGCAACTGGGGAATCCCCTTACATGTTGTCTTTTGGGAGTGAAGTAGTGATACCTATTGAACTAGGATTACCTACTCATAGGGTGCTCAACCTCAATTCTTGAGTGAGTGATTTAATGAAACGCTTGGATTTGGACATGATTGAAGAAGTCAGAGAGGATGCAGCAATCTGTAATGTAGCCTATCGGAAAAAGACTGCCATGTTCTACAATAAATGGGTTAAGAAATGTGATCTAAATGAAGGAGATTATGTACACAAGAAGGTATTTCAAAAGCACAATAAGTTGGAGTCTAATTGGCATGGCCCCTATCATATCACAACAGTTATTCGACCTGGAACTTACAGAATATAAACTCTTGAAGGGGAAGAACTAAAAAATACCTGGAATGAAGAGCACCTGCGAAAATACTACCAGTAATGTAACAGCCCATGTACTCAATTGTTTGAATATGAATGAAAATGATGGTTTCCCCATTCGTTTGTTTTATTTGTTTCTTTTTCTTCGGAGTACTAGTGTTACACACTAAACAAACTTCGCAGTGTGTAGCATTTGAAAACACATTTAAAATGCACAACAATAACCAACTAAAAGTTGGTCGGCATCAGCAACCACCAGCTAAATGTTGGTCGGCATCAACATAAACACTAACAATGTTGGTAAAACAATCGAGCAAGGCAAGTTCTGCTTGATTATGGGTGACCCAAGAGGCATCTAAACTAGGAAAAAAGTTGGGTAAAATATCCATTGCCTAGGAACCAGGGAAATTATTTACTTAAATGATTATTACAACTAAGCATTAACATGGGATAAACATTCCATTGCTTAGGCACTTATGGGTGATAAGTCACTACAACTAGACAAACTCATGGGGAAAAACTTCCATAGTCTAGGCAATTAAATCAAAAAGGGCAAAATGTCCATTCAAATATATACACTTAATGGTTGAAAAGTAACCCATTATTGTTATAAGTAAAGCACTACTATAGTTGATCTCATGTTATGAACAAAGATTAACAAAATAAATATCATGCAATTATTTTATTTCCAAGGAAATAAAATTACAAAAAAAAACATGATTTTTCTTCATTTCCACCAATAATTACTAACAAAATACAAATAGCCCATTCTATTGGTTTCTTCCCTTCAGATTTTGATACAGGGTCCATTCTAGCTGGAGGGTCATCTAAAGCATAAGAAGAATTGATAAAGTTCAAATTCTGTAATATTTTGGTGTTGCTCGAACTTGGTTAGTCTAGCAAATGAGGAGGTCGGGCTATCTCAAATTCTTCATGAAGACTATAATCACCAAGGTATTTGGAAATCAAACACTAAGGAATAGAGCTATATGGAATCCAATTAACATTGAGCTAGAAAGGTGGAGCTGGTAGATCAAATAGCCCAGGCTCATACCAACCGCACAGTTTCGTTCCTTGCCCAAATTTCATTATAGTTATGGCATTCAGCCATCACTGTTTGTACCCTCCATTGTTTAATTGCTTCAATCTGGCATCAAGATGATATAAAGCTTAATTATATCCCTCCATCCAGAACTCTATGAGCTACTTGTGAAACTGATAAGTTAATCGTTCAACATGTTGATGAAGTTTTTCATCACACTTTCTTTATTCTGCAATGCAAAACTCTGATTGGATAATTGCTCTGTAAGAGTTTGAATCTTTGGGGACATCTCTACTAGAGCTTGATTTTTTTCTTTCAGTTGAGCAGCTTGGTTGACCTACTGAGTTCTAGTCTCTTCAATTCTACTCCGACTAACTCTTGTTCTACCCCGGGAAGTGGATGCAGGTTTAACTATTTTTAAAGTTTCCAACTCTTCCCTTAATGAAGCATTTTCATTTTCTAAAAAGGAAATACCTTTATCATTAACTCGGACTATAGCTTAGAGGAAGAAGCAGAATTTAGTTATCTCAATTATTCTCTCAGAGCGTTATTTTCCTCCTTTAGCAATTTAGCAATGTTTCTATGCTCCTCAATCTCAAATTTCGGCACACTATCTCTCTTATTATGAGCTAAAATAAACTTGTCATAACCCCGATCAGCACTCAACTATTGGTACTTCCTCTCATAACCTTCATGAATAAGATCAGTGGCTTCCTTGTGTTGAAGTTGAAGTTCTTCAATCATTTCTTGGAGACCATCAATCATTTTGTAGTAAGCTACATTATTTGCTACTTCACGATTAAGTAAATATTTCAAATATTAGTAAGCCTCAATTGCTTGTTCAGAGGCATCAGGACCAAGAATGTCAATTATTTGTGCTTCAGTAAAATCTGCATGACCTACTTTGAAGTAGTCTATACATTTCTTCATTAAATCTGTATCATGAGTTAAAAATAGTTCCATCATGGAAATAAACAAGCAAGGAAAAGCAAAAAAAATAAATCAACAATAGTACAACTATATTGAATACTAAAGGAGAAATTCATATAAGTAATAAGTAAATTTTATTGATCATAATAGATGAAGGTACAGCCAGAGTACAAACAAAAGAAAAAACAGAGGAAAGAAAAAATTGTTGATCAACATTACACCTTCTCCTTATTCCCCACTACATTTTCAATTGATTTTGAAGAAGGAATTGGTTATTGAAGTTGCTCAGAGGGCAGCTGAAGTTGTTCGGAAGAAGTCATTGTCTGCTGGACTTACTCGAAAGACTGAGGGATAATGGTAGAAGGTGTTTGTTCTACCATCATCAAAGAAGATTCATCAAATCCAACTTCATCTTCTTCTTCTCCAATGGAAGGAGGAGGGTCATGGACATGTTTCTCAAATAATTCAGAGTCTTCAGCAACGTTCAAATCTTTCAACGCTGCTACCCATTCATCTCTGAAGAACTTTAAACTTACATACTCCATTTGAACAGAGGCAGCAGTTAGATCTTTGTTCGACCCTTTGTCACAGCCAGAGCTAAAGGACTTCTTCACAACAGACCTCCTCTTCATCCTTTTCGAGGAAGCATTCTCCCTAAGTTGATCTTCAACATATTTTACTTTTTGTTAAAGATATCAATTACGCCATTCAGCCTCTTCAAGCTTGCCCTCAACTTCCTCCTTGTTGGTAATGGCTACCTTTAATTTCTCCTCTGCTTCCTTGGAAGTATCGACAGCTTTTTGCTGAGCTAGATCAGGCTCCTTTTCAACATCCACAGCTTTTTGTTGAGATGTCTCAGCAGCCTTGATTTTATTCTCCTAAGAAGTTTTTTCATGCTCATATTTTTGTTAGGACTCTTCCAAAGATTTTAATAACCCATCAAGGTCTCCTTCTACTTCACTGGAGTAGGAAGCAACTTTAATAGATTCATCCTTCTCCAACATATTATTGAAATACACCAAAAACTGTAAGATGTGGAGAAACTCAATTTAGAATTTGAAAATTGAAGGCATAACTGAAATAACAAGGTGTAATAACACTCACTGATGAAAGATGTTGGGATGCCAAATCAGAGACTTTTTCTCAAGGAGTAAAGGTCTCAACAACTCTGTAATCAGTAAGAGTTCCAGACCAGATCAATCTCCTGGTCAAGCCAGGAGTAATGAATGCTGGAGGACCATCCCTCAAGGAAGGTATTTCAACCCTAACAGGCTGAGTAGCAACATCAATGGTCTTCTCAACAAGACCCCTTCTCAATCTTTTTAAAGTAGAATACTATTCAATCAAAGGTATTGCATCTTTTTTAATAACAGGGGGCTTCTTGATAACCTCCTTAATAGGTGTGATTGCTCCCCCAGATGGAGCAGCATCTTTTTTCTTAGTCCCTTCAGCTGAGATATCTTTTTTTTTCTTTTTTGTCCAATCAGCACCAGGGATAATCTTGGCAAAAAGATCAGGCATTCTCCTCTTCTTCACCATAAAATTAGTAATGGAGGTTGACAAATCAGAGGAAGATTCTTCAACAGCTGAAGAAGATGTTGGAGCCTGCTCAAGATCAATCACCAAAGGAGGAGTAGTAGGACGA
Source organism: Sambucus nigra (assembly GCA_949130495.1). Classification (NCBI taxonomy): domain Eukaryota; kingdom Viridiplantae; phylum Streptophyta; class Magnoliopsida; order Dipsacales; family Adoxaceae; genus Sambucus; species Sambucus nigra. The sequence goes on along the minus strand of OX422219.1, from coordinate 314,514,860 downwards.
GCAATAAAAGAAGAAGTGGTGTTTATATATTTCAACAAATAGGAAAAAGCTCTCACGTGCTCCCCAGCAATTTATTGATGCAACTCTCAGATAAACTTCAAATCTTTTATATTAATATCATTCTCTTTTGAGGATTTTCTTTGACTGTCAATTGCAAATTAAAATAGAAGAAAGCGAAATTCAGTGACACATTTTATCAAACAAAAACAGAGCTAGTTTAAAAAAAATTAAAGAACAACCTATCCCATTTCCATAAGGAGGACATCTGGGATCTTGGTACACGTCATTCCCATTTAATGGGGCGTGTTGCCAATTTTTCATCACAACCCCATGTTCAAATTAATCCCTATTAGAATCAGGGAGGTTGACCACTAAGGCTCTGTTAACAAACCTACTTTTTAAATAAAAGGTGGTGTTGCTTGTGCCCATTTATAACAAAACATAATTTTAGGAATCCCAAGATGAGTTCCATGAATTTGATTCAGCCTATGTACGCCATTAACTACCCTCCATGTATTTGGAACTACTTTATAGGTACAATATCGAAATATTGGGAAAATTCCAAACACAGGGGATTGGAATGGAAAGAAAAACCACATTTTTCTACAAAAATAGAGGGAAACTAGTGTCCTTCAGCTAAAGAAAATAAGTCAGAAGTACAAGTAGGTTCCTCTAAATCAACCTAAGAAGGAATCTCAAAATAGGCTCTAAACTTATCTAATGACTCAATAAGGTAAACCATGGTGGTTAAAGCAAAGAAAGAAGAAGGAAGGAAGAAATTATTACAGAAGATTAAGGAATCAGCTAAGGCAAATGACAGAAAGAACGTTCGTAAGAAGAAAAATGAGAAAAAAGGACTTTGGAAACAAGATGGCAAAAAGTAGAAGATAATCGGATTGTATCGCCTTTGTATATGCCACCTCGAAAAATGATAAAAGTAATGATCACGAGTGACGATGGTTGCGTTCTCGACAGCTAATCAAAGGAAAAAGATGCAGATACCCAGCGGTCATCAAAATTCAAAATATTTACAAATTTGCCATTTCCCGCTCAAAACTGTTACGCAAAGTGGAAAAATTTTACAAGTGTTGAAGGTCTATAATTAATCAAGACATGAAAAGTATGCCCGAGCAACTTTTTAAGTAAAATGTTCCACACTTGTAAGGACATTTTTCACATGTCCGAAATGTTTCATTTATTTATGTCGTACGCCGCTACATTTGGCACGTCTCCTCACGATCTCACATGACGGCCTCTATCCGAATTCCAGGAATTAAGCATGCATTATCTCCACTAATATGTCCCACATCTTCCACAACGACTTCACATTCCAAGATTTTAAGGACTTAATGCAAAGTGGTACGCAACGGAAGTCAAAACAGTGAAAAAAAGGCACGATAGGAGAGTTCAAGGGCATTTTCGTAATTTCACATCCATAGTTCGGAGGTCTGGTCAACTAGAAAGTTGAATAACTCGCCGCAACGAAGATACTAGAAAAAACGGCACCTCAATCTGAGCTACGGTGAAGGAGTTATGACCTTTTGAAGATAGAGAAAATTCCTTAAAGAATGCTGTTTTTTTTTTTGTACGCTGGATAGAATTTTAGAGTTTTAAGAACGTGGGACTCTTCATATTTTTTCCTATAAATACCAACTTCGGGGGAGTTGTTTTGCAAGACTTTAGGAGACGAATTTGAGAGTCCAAATACATCTAGTCTTCATATTTTTGAGTCCCAAGACTCATGTTTTGATTCACACATCATTGCCAAACCTTTGTGAATCCTTTTGCAACCCAAGAACACAACTTTGGTTTGTTCAACCCTTGTGGAGGAGACCATTCTTCTTATTCATTGCAGCCCTACTGGAAAGGGATAATTCGAGCCACGACTACAGAATCCGATACCCGAGGGTAATTCTTAGTCAACTTGTATTTTCATTGTAATCCGATTGTAAGCCGTTTTCTTACAAATTATAGTGAAAATAAATGGTTTTGCCCCTGAGGGGGATTTTTCCTTAATTGCATGTGTTTGAATGTTCTTGCGTAGATTATCTATTTATTCAATCACATACTGCTGCATGTTTAGGGTTTGTTTGTGTTAAAAGGGTTTTATATATGGTTTGATCATTTGAACGCGAGCACACACGTTTCTCAAATTGGTATCAGAGCAGGTTACGCTAATTTATCGCGTATTCCTTTTTCCGCAAATTTTTTTTTCTAAGATATAAATTTTCTGAAAAAATTGATTTTTGAAAAAGTGCGTGTTCAAATGGAGAAGTCATATTATAAAATGCCTGTTTTTGACGGGACAAATTATGTTTATTGGAAAGCCCGTATGAGGTCGGCTTTAAAAGCCATTGATGAACGTGTCTGGATTTTGGTTGAATGAGGGTGGACTCCTCCCACCGTGACTGTTGATAATGTGACCAACTTGAAACCTGACATTTCTTGGTCTGATGAAGAAATTAAATGGTCATCTTTTAATTCTAAGGGTCTAAGTGCTATTTCTGGGTCTGTCACACCTGATGAGTTCAAACGCATAATGACGTGTACCACGTCAAAAGAGGCATGGGATGTTTTACAACTCACCCATGAAGGAACTAATGCTGTGAAAGAGTCTAAGTTGCAAAACTTGACAACTCAATTTGAAACAATCACCATGCATGATTCTGAATGCTTTGATGAATTTTATGCTAGACTTTCTGACATTGTGAATACTAGTTTTAATCTTGGTGAACATATTCCGAATGCTAGAGTTGTTAAAAATATTCTTCGTTCTTTGCTAAGCGTTTTATCCCTAAAGTCACTGTGCTAAATTCTATGGGTAATTTAAATACGCTAAAATTGGAAGAACTTGTAGGAGATTTGCAAACTTATGAAATTGATATGTTCCCTAAAAATTCTAAATCTAAAGATAAGGGAATTGCTCTTAAAGCCCAAGAGAGAAGGAGTGAGGGGTCAGCTAGAAAGAGGGTAGAGTCATCTAGAAAGAGAGAGACTGACACGTCAGATTCTGAGAGCGATTTTGACTTAGATGATTTGGCTCTTTTCGCAAAAAATTTCAAGAGGATTCTCAAATTTAAGAAAAATGGCAATTTTAAAGATAAAAAGAAATTTGAGAAAAATAAGTTTGAAAAGAAAAATGAAAAAGTTTCCAAAAATCCTTCTCTGAAAGAAAGTGAGAGATGTTTTGAGTGTGATGGTAGGGGTCATAGAGCTTTTGAGTGTGCCAATCGTCTGAATAGAGAGAAAGGGAAAGCTGTCCTTAATGCTACCCTTAGTGACGACAGTGAGGTCTAGACGGTGGATTCTGGAGATGAGTCACCGCATGAGTGTAACTTCACCGCATTCATGGCCAGCCAAGTGAGCACTCCTAGTTCTCCTCACGACGATGAGGATGATGCTTCACAGGGACACCTCGATAGTGAGATCGATGTGAGTGAGGGGGAGGATGACACAAGTGAGAGCGAGAGTGATGTACAACGCGCCTACGCTGAGTTATATTCTGAGTCTTTTAAAACTAAAAAGCGTAACAAAGCGTTAGTTCTTAAGATCACTTGCCTAGAGGAAGATTTAAGGAAAGCGAGAGAAAGAGAGTTCTCTACCTGCACCGCCCTAAGAGAGAGAGAATCTACCTGTGTCGAGAATGAGAATTTGTTTAGAGAGAGAGAGAGTACTCTAGAGAAAGAGAGAGGGGACTTGATCAAGCAAGTGGCTAGTCTTACGAGTCAGCTCCATTCCTCCGTGGAGACTCGGAAGAAACTTGAAGCCCTTGTTGCCCAGCTGACTCATGATCTTGATAAAGCACGGGAAGTCAAGGTACAAATCGAGGACAGATCTGGGAAGATGGGAAAGATGCTCCTCGGCCCCGCTTTAGGTTTTGGTGATCGTCAAGGAATTGGATATGATGGTTCCTCCACGTCCCAAATTGCACCTGGACCAGTTCCTGAGTTTACTACAACTCCTTATGGTCACCGTAAAAAACCTCGAAGGAGAGTTCGACCTAGAAAAGCAAGCCGAGGTCCGCCTTTGATAGTGCTCTTTTGTACTTATTGCAAAAGAAAAGGCCACCTTAGGGAAACTTGCTAAAGCATGGGTCGGACACGACGTACTACTGCTCCACCACGACATACTGATGAGTTTTCTAGTCTGAGTGAGCGAGTTGAGTTCTTAGCTGCCACGACTCAGAGTTTGATGAAAGAATTCTGACGGATGTCTTTGCCGTTAGTGAATGCTTCTTACATTCCAGCTAAAACCAACAAAGGCAAACAAAAGGTCATCTCTACTTGGGTGCCTAAGAAAGATAAAAAGGCCTTTGTTGTTTATGTTGCTCTCAAAGCACATAATACCTCACAGTGGTATTTTGATAGTGGGTGCTCCAGACACATGACAGGTGATGCCTCATTTTTTACTACTCTTGAGGATTATCAAGATGGCAGAGTCACCTTTGGAGATGGGAGTAAGTCTAGCATTATAGGACGAGGCACTATCGAGTTACCTGGTTTTCCTAAGCTAGAAAATGTTTTGTACGTCAAAGGTTTGAAAGAAAACCTACTTAGCATTAGCCAGCTGTGCGACACTAACTTTGCAGTAAAGTTTGACCGGGACGCGTGTAAAGTCTACAATCAAGCTGGTAAACTTTTGATGCAAGGGGTGAGGACCGAGGATAATTGTTATGGGACTGAGCCCACATCCTCACTTGTCTGCAACAGCGCCACGATCACTCCTGTGGATCTATGGCACCAACGTCTAGGTCACGTGAACGTTAGAGATCTCAATCGTTTATCTAAAAAGGACCTAGTACGTGGCTTACCATCTCTTGGAAAGTCAACTTCGACCGTTTGTGGACCCTGTCAGTTGGGAAAACAAATTCGTAGTCCTCATAGGAAGTTATATTCCATTACCACCTCTCGTGTTCTGGAGTTGATTCACATGGATCTTATGGGTCCTACTCGTACTGAGAGTCTAGGTGGTAAGAGGTACATCCTCGTGATGGTAGATGATTTCTCCAGATACTCCATTGTAGCTTTTCTGAGAGAGAAATCCGATGCTGTAGATTTCTTAACGACCAAGTGATGTGTCCTGCAAAATCAACACGGTGTCACTATTAACAGAATACGTAGTGACAACGGCACTGAATTCAAGGAAGCAAAGGTTGATTTGTACTGTGATAGCCTTGGGATCAAACATGAGTTTTCTGCTGTGAGAACTCCTCAGCAAAATGGGATTGTTGAGAGAAAGAATAGAACGATCCAAGAGATGGTTAGATCTATGCTTCTAGGTCGTAAAGTTTCTAGGAGATTTTGGGCAGAGGTAGTGTCTACTGCATGCCACACGGTGAATAGGGTGTATCTGCGTCCACACACACTTCACACTCCTTATGAGTTGTGGACTGGCAAGAAGCCCAACCTGGCATATTTCTGTGTCTTTGGGAGTAAATGCTACATCCTACGGGATAAAGAGCAATTAGGAAAGTTTGACTCCCGAAGCGACGAGGGAATATTTCTAGGATATTCATCGAATAGCAGAGCGTACCGGGTTTTTAACCTGAAGAGATCTAAGATTATGGAATCAATAAACGTCACCGTGCAAGATGACGAACCTCCGACGGTTATTGATCCTAACCTTCAGTGTGAGGATGAGGATTGTTCTGACAGTGATTTACTTTTTCCTCTCTCACACTCTGTGGACCCTAATCATGTGTTAGGGGACACACCTGCTTGGGTTCGCAAGAGTCATGACCCTTCTGCCATTGTTGGTGATCCCACTCTAGGGGTCAAGACTCGTGCTCAGCTAGAGAACGTTGTTAGCCATCTTTGCTACACGTCCAAAGTCGAGCCCAAGAACCATAAAGAAGCACTCAAGGATGAACACTGGATATCTCCTATGCAGGATGAGTTGCTTCAGTTTAAAAAGAATGATGTCTGGGAACTTGTCCCCCGACCTAGTGAGATTAATGTGATAGGTACCCGGTGGATTTATAAGAACAAAATGGATGAAAATGGTACCATAATCCGAAATAAGACTAGGTTGGTCGCTCAAGGCTACACACAGATAGAGGATGTAGACTTTGGGGAGACATTTGCTCCTGTTGCGAGGCTTGAGTCCGTCCGTCTTCTGCTCGCCATCGCATGTCATCTGCGCTTCAAGGTGTATCAGATGGATGTCAAGAGTGCCTTTTTGAATGGCATTCTACAGGAGGAGGTTTATGTGGAACAACCAAAAGGGTTTGAAGACCCTCAGCACCCTGAGCACGTCTACTATCTGAGGAAAGCCTTGTATGGTTTGAAGCAAGCACCCCGTGCTTGGTACGAGAGGCTTACTTCTTATCTCTTAGCTCGTGGCTTCAAGAGAGGGGGAGTAGATATGACGTTGTTTGTCAGGAGAGATGACGGTGCTATTTTGGTTGCCCGGGTCTATGTGGACGACATAGTCTTTGGATCCACATGCTCCCAGCATGCTCACCACTTTGAGGAGGAGATGAAAAGTGAGTTTGAGACGAGCATGGTTGGTGAGCTTACATTCTTCCTTGGTCTCCAGGTTCGTCAGCTAGAGGATAGGATGTTCATCTCCCAATCCAAGTATGCTAGAGACCTAGTGAAGAAATTTGGTTTAGACTCCGCTAAGCATGCACGTACACCTATGAGTACCACTACCAAGCTTAGTAAGGACACTTCAGGCAAGGACGTAGAGCAAACCTTATATCGGAGTATGATAGGTAGTCTCCTCTACTTGACTGCCAGTCATCCCGATATCGCCTTTAGTGTTGGAGTCTGTGCGCGTTATCAGGCATCCCCAAAAGAGTCACATTTACTTGCTCTAAAATGTATTATTAAATACGTAAGTGGGACTCTCTCATACGGGATTTGGTATTCCTTTGATACCGATGACCGTCTGTCTGCCTACTCGGATGCCGATTGGGCTGGGGATGTAGATGGATGTAGGATCACTTCTGGTGGGTGTTTCTATTTTGGTTCTGCTCTTGACTCCTGGCTGAGCAAGAAGCAAAATTCCATCTCTTTGTCCACTGCGGAGGCTGAGTACATAGCCGCCGGGAGTTGTTGCACACAACTCTTGTGGATGAAGCAAATGCTAGAGGATTATGGTATATCACAGGACACCATGACCATTTCCTGTGATAACACGAGCGCGATACACATATCCCGCAATCCAGTTCAGCATTCGCGCACAAAACACATCAGGATACGTGAGCACTTTATTCGTCAGTTAGTTGAAGATAAAGTCGTATTCCTGAGTTTTGTTCCTACCTACAGTCAGTTAGCCGATATTTTCACGAAACCTTTAGATGCCCTTAGATTTGAGAGTCTTAGGAAATCTTTAGGAATTTGCACAGTTGACTGAGGGGTTGGTCTATGTCTAGAATAGGATGCTTCTTCATGTTCATATCATATGCTTCCTAATGCTAGTCTGTTTTATATGTACCATTACTTTGTTATACAACTTTGTTTTATTCTTTTTGCTTTTTATATTTCTTTTGAAAAAAAATACAAAAAGATTTTCCTTTAAGAAAAATTTTGAGAAAAGCATAAAAAGATTTTATTTTTCTAAATTTTTGAAAAAATCCAAAAAGATTTTTGTATTTTGCTTCTTTTATGGATGAGCATGTAAGATAGCCAAGTCACAACTTCATTCCATTTATCCATGTGACTGTTTGATAGAGATTTGAGAGGCTACATCATTTCATCCATGTGCTTTACATTGATTGGAGTCTTTGAGATGTAATTAGTGATATCTTCCTACATGTTTGACTCCTATATCCTTTATTGCACACATGCACGGCTATATTTGATTATTGCACTTGTCTATCGCATGTTGGCTTGCGTGTTTTCATCTCAATCCTGTCTATGCAATGTACAATATGCGATAAAACTTGACAAGATTAGAATGCATGTAAAAACCGTTTTGGTGAGACTGTGTGTTTTTGTATAACGGGAGGGGCTACGAAAGGTAATCATCTATCCTTTGAGCAAAAGCCACCGTTAAAAAGGACCTAAAAAATGGAGGAATTTTAATATCCGAGGTCCAAAGAGGTTAAAAGAGCCCGAAAAAATTTAAAGGCAATAAAAAGCAATTCATGCCAAATATGGGCCACTTAGGTTTCACCATCAATTCTCCAAAGTTTGAGAATTTAGAACGCCTCTATTTAATACAATATCTGAGGGAGTTTGGTTGGAGAATCTAAACGGGTTTGCACTTCCTTGAAAGTCCTGAAAAAGCATAAAATCATTTTGGACGTTATTGGTGTGAAAATCATTTTGAGCTTTGATTTGTTGATTTGATTGAGTCAATATCTTATATTGTCACTATTTTACACCAAAGGAAGCATTTGAGTTCATTCGCTAGGAATATCCAATATTCATCGTGCACATATGTCATGTTTGTATGCATTGATTTTCCTATCGAATTTGATCACACCACTTCATTTACGCTATCATTGACTTAGTTGCTTTCTGTTTATTCATGGTGTGTTTTTATCCCAGTGACACCCTGCACTTGCTTATTTGATTTATTTCTCTAATTTGTCCATTTGGGGACATCACAAAAAGGAGGAGAAAGAATTATCATATTATGGGGGAGTTTTGAATTCTGGGGGAGTTTTTGAGATGTTGCTTATATTTTTATCATATATTGATATCCATGTTATCTCATTTCAAACTCGATATGTCACGTGGTATTTGCTTTGTCTCATGTGTGTAGGTATGAAGATTGCAGATCTATATGTTGCACACCCTGATGAGAAAAGTTTTGAGATTCCTGAAGAATTAAAGAACAAACGATGAAGACTATTCATTTGTACCTTTTCCAGTTTTGGGTTCATGGGAGGGTAGATTTGTATAGGCAATTTCATATTTGATAATTCGGATTTTTTATGTATGTACTGGCATAGACATAGGGGGAGATTTGTAAGGACATTTTTCACATGTCCGAAATGTTTCATTTATTTATGTCGTACGCCGCTACATTTGGCACGTCTCCTCGCGATCTCACATGACGGCCTCTATCCGAATTTCAGGAATCAAGCATGCATTATCTCCACTAATATGTCCCACATCTGCCTCAACGACTTCACGTTCCAAGATTTTAGGGACTTAATGCAAAGTGGTACGCAAGGGAAGTCAAAATAGTGAAAAAAAGGCACGATAGGAGAGTTCAAGGGCATTTTCGTAATTTCACATCCATAGTTCGGAGGTCTGGTCAACTAGAAAGTTGAATATCTCGCCGCAACGAAGATACTGGAAAAAACGGTACCTCAATCCGAGCTACGGTGAAGGAGTTATGACCTTTTGAAGATAGAGAAAATTCCTTAAAGAATGCTGTTTTTTTTTTTTTGTATGCTGGATAGAATTTTAGAGTTTTAAGAATGTGGGACTCTTCATATTTTTTCCTATAAATACCAACTTCGGGGGAGTTATTTTGTAAGACTTTAGGAGACGAATTTGAGAGTCCAAATACATCTAGTCTTCATATTTTTGAGTCCCAAGACTCATGTTTTGATTCACACATCATTGCCAAACCTTTGTGAATCCTTTTGCAACCCAAGAACACAACTTTGGTTTGTTCAACCCTTGTGGAGGAGACCGTTCTTCTTCTTCATTGCAGCCCTACTGGAAAGGGATAATTCCAGCCGCGACTACAGAATCCGATACCCGAGGGTAATTCTTAGTCAACTTGTATTTTCATTGTAATCCGATTGTAAGCCGTTTTCTTACAAATTATAGTGAAAATAAATGGTTTTGCCCCTGAGGGGGATTTTTCCTTAATTGCATGTGTTTGAATGTTCTTGCGTAGATTATCCATTTATTCAATCACATCTGCTGCATGTTTAGGGTTTGTTTGTGTTAAAAGGGTTTTATATATGGTTTGATCATTTGAACGCGAGCACACACGTTTCTCAACACTCTCACATCCAATTTCAACTGTGAAACATTGGGGGCTTATGTTGACACAAAGACTAGTCAGCTGACGTGGGACAATTATACAGAGACACAAATCATACAACATAGCACACGATCATGTACCAAGCTACTCAGTCTATCGATCAACTTAGAGTACCGAGCTAATCATTGTACCGAGCAACTTATTGGGAAGACCAAACGACTAGACAGATTCAATGTTTATTATATTACAATCATTCCTTACCATGTATAGATGTATATGCCTATTTGATAAAGGCATATTATCTATTCCCATTGACAACCCAAAGGCTATAAATACATTGTAATACCCTCATGGCAGGGTAAGACAAACAGGCAAACATAATTGAGATCAAGGAAAGACACCATGTAATACAAAATAGTGGATGTAGGCCATTTCATTAAGGTTGGACCACTTTAAAAATATCTTGTCTTCTTTCTTTACTCATATTTATCTGTGATTAATTAATAATATCAAATCTAGTTTTTTACATCAACAACATATATGTCGTTCGGGCAGATTCAACCTATGTCCACATGTAAAAGGAAGGGGGAGCCTTTCTTTTTAAGAATTGGAGATTCGAGTATATAATTACATAGTCATGTCTCTATCTCTTCACTATCACGTTAAACTTTATATACACAACCTATTACAACTTTCTCCCTTATTTTTAGCACACATGTTTGATATATTCAAATTTAGATGGGACACGTGTTCGAATTCTCCATGATACTTGCCCATAATAATAGGAGTCTTGCTAGACGTTAGGAATATATACATTGATCTATCTTCAAAGATCCAAATATACTTGAACTACTAAGGATGATCCTTAGATCGAATTCTAAAAATCATGCACCAAAGAGTACAGGACCTTCAGTTGTTGAAGGTTTGTTGATGAAGTCCTCAAAGTCTCTAACTTAGTGGCCCAGTCGAGGTAGACCGTTCATCCTTCCATACCGAGGTTAGGGTCTTTCGTCTATGTGTGTTATCGGACATCAGTACTTGTATGACAGTCATCTTTTCCCATATGCTTAGTGTGTGGTAATTATTGCATTCTCTTTGTCGTTTGGAAATCCCCCTCAACAAATCAGGGGATAACAATATATACAAGTCATCAAAGATAACTCAGTCAGAATTATGTCCATATATATGTCACCAAAATCCCAATAATTTATTTATCTCTTAATAAAATCTTCCTCATATAGCTCTGGCATGATCTAAAATCACAAATTTTCTCTCTTTCTTTCTTATAGATAACATTTTTTCCTCACAAATTAATTCATCCTTAGTCACATATTCTCTCCCTTAATGCAGCATTCTCTTTGCTTATGAAAGATGATGTGATCATGAAACACATTAACACAATCATAAGGAACATATCTATATGAGATTATTAGAGAAAATAAGTTTTAATAAATCAAGGACAAGCTACGTGGTCATAATAAGTGCATAAGGTAATATGAGATATGAAGGCACACGAGATCAATGATTACATAGCAAGCCAAGTACATAGAAACCATCATTACTATTTTAGGAGGGAACACTCACACTATACTAAACAGTGTGTAAAGTACAAATGAGGTATGATCATATGAAATGCAAGATATTGGTTAAATCAATTGGTAGATAAATCCTAAAACTCAAAATATGTCAACACGATTTCTAGACACAAAATATGTGATAAGGTAAGTATATAAGAAATATGTCTACACAAAATCTATTAATGAAGCATAGGTAATATCATAAATAAAAACCACCAAGGATATTAGATAAAATAAGATATTAAGCATCTTGATGTAGCATCATATCAAATAAGATCAACACAAGCGAAGCTCAAAATATTTGGATAATGTAGCATTTCTATCCCAATGCAAGAACTATGATATCAATATATATATGAGAATTTTAAATGAATATCAAAGACAATGGAAACACAATGTACATTAATAACAAGAATAATAAACATCAAGTCTAAATAAAATTAATACTTACCATAAAAAATTACCATTCAATAAAAAGCGACATCCCAAATCACAAATTTTTAAATGAATATTTTTAAGAAACATTCAATATATAATACATGGGAAAATAGAACAAGATGTAAAACAAATTATACGAATTGATCTTCTCATAACATATCTGAAATAAAAGGTTTTACATAGAATAATCAACATTTATGCAATAAGAGAACAATGCTAAGACCCACTTTTGATAAGGAAAAATATAGCCAATATTGTCACACTTACTACTATTTGAGTAATATGTCCATTGTTCATAATCAAGAAAATATTATCCATAAAAGGCAAATAACATGATGAGATCTTTAACCAAGAACATAAGATCATATCTCGATTATGAAACACAAAAAATAAAATGAACACCATTGAGATAAAAATCCAAGCTCAAGTTCAATTAAGATAATGAATCATAAAACAAAGAACAAAAATCTTAAATCACGTGAAATATCAAAAACCTATTTAGGATCATTTTCAACTACCACTTCCCCCCTTCGATTATCAATTGATTAAAACATTTTATGTCATATCCTTGGCATTACCTAACTTTTTATAGTTGAAAATCTCTGAGAAATTGCTATGTTCTAATTATTTTGCATGTAGTGACTTTTACTCTAGAACAAAGATGGGATAATATTTTCAATTTTCAAAGGTAACATCATCTAATAAAAAATGCATCCCTAACCACAACTTCACTCATGATTTTTTACATTGCATAAGATATTTAAACATTATTCAAATCATGAACAAAAATCCTAACATACACATGTAGGATCTCGACACACTTTCCCAAGTTTTTTGAAGCTTTGAATGCTTTGGAGAAAATTTAAAATCTATGGAATTACTCATAAAATGACATCAACTCAATGTGTAGTGATGCGTAAATTGTTTAAAAATATGATAATGTATTCTTAAAGTATAAATTTTCTCAAAGTTTATAAGATAAAAAAAGAAAATTGAATTAATCTCATGAAGCACGTGTCATTGATAATACCAAAAATGGTATCACCAAATCAATGTAAATATGTAAGCTCAATCCCGTTTAACAATGGAGTATGAACAGGTATATAGATGTAGAAGGAGATGAGGATAAGGGGAATCAACAAATGGATATAAGTAGTTCGGCCTATTTAGGCCTACTCCACTTTGTGTGTGTGTGGATGAATTTCACTATGAGATGGGTCTAATGGCCTTGTGTCACAGGTCCAGTAACTTTCTCTCTCTACACAATAATTTCATCAGGGTTTCAGTAAGATTTTGAATTCAGGGCCTTCTCAAGGTAGAAGAAGGAAAGTATTTATATTATTGGGATGGTGAAGTGTGCACCCCATGCATGCACCAGGCATGTGTAGTATGTGGCATACAATAATGAGAAGCCACTTGTCATTGTCAAGAGTAGATTATGGTGATGAAATATCCCTCACACGTAAGGGAGATGGTGTTACAATGATTTTATCCACGTGGGGCTCGTAGTCCATGCATACTCTCCTACGCGTGCTCCATTCAATGCGCTCTGCCATGGACGAGTACGACACCTCCAATGAAGCAATTGTATGATCAAAGATGGAATAGTGGTCTCGGTTGATGATGGTATATGGTCGAGAAGAGTTTGATGTTTTCATGTGTCCTTGATAAGTCTCGACCTATAGGAGTACGAGATGGTATCAATAACATATGACCATGGTCATAGGAAGATCTTGGCCCACGAACGAGATGAGGCCAAGGGGTCTGAGGTTGGATCCCTTATAAGAAGTATGTTCTAAAGTGTCATCTTGAGCCCCGGGGAGAGACGAGGATACACTTGGGCATATCAATCACCTTTAGCCCTTGTGATCTATGAAAATAGGAGACTGAGGGGTAACAATTTTATATTGCATCTAATGATAAGACATCTCTGACTTGTCACATGTGGGTTGACTGATGGGTGTAAGGAAGTGACATTTTTCAGCTGATCTTGGAATTAGCGTATTACCCAAGAAGTTGCCACAATGTGTGAATTTTGAGAATTGTGCCTTAATGATGATGCCTTGATAATCCTGCACAATCATTCAATGGTATTTAAACCAAAAATTTCATTTCTCTTTCTTCTCAAATGTTCCATTTCTTCGCACACAAATCCTCTTGCTCTCTTTAGAACCAGTTTTCCCTAAGCCATGTCTCTTTCTCTCTCGGTGTGTTAAATCATTATTTGGCGGGTCTATAGGTTTCCTCTTGGTTCTTTCGAGTAATAAACTCTCTCAGGTACTACATCTTACCCTTGTTTACAAGTTTTTCATTGATTTTACCCCATTTTAAGAACTTACTTTTTTTCAGCGACTATTAAGCTTTTCTAGCGTCTCTCTTTGTCAATTTTAGGGCTTTTTTAGGATGGTTTGAGATTATTTTTTGAGGTTTTGATAGTTTTTTAGTTTCTTTAACCATTTTTTCATCTTTTTTTCCCCGTTGTGAGGTTTTTGGGCTAACTCTGGTTGTCTTCTTCACAGTGTTCTTGAGCCTTTTTCTTAAAAACATTTTTAATTCTCTTTTTGATCCATTGGTCAAAACGATCAAACTTGCAAGTGTTTTGCATATTTTAGTTCTTTCAAAGCTTCAAGTTGAAACTCGTCCTATGGATGTGAAGGAAATTGTATGAACTGATCGACCAATTCCCAGACCTTAGGGATAGTCTCTTTAGTGAGATTTGTCCCCGACGAGGCATTTACTTGGCATTCAATATTCCATGTTCCCTTTGTTGTCATCCATCCTCCCATAGTTAAGAGAAGAGATGATCCTCCAACATCTCATCATCCTACACTTGAGTGATGAGCGAATCTTTCTATATTTCATCCCCTAACGGTTGTCATAAGTGGAGATACGATGGGCGCCAGCTCGTCGTGAGGATGCCATTAACATCTCATCCTTAGATGGTTATAGTCCTTCTTCATCTAGGGTCTCAATTGAAGCTGACTCTTTTCATTGTGCCATGAGGGTGCCTGCCTCTCGTACTGTCGAGATAGGCACCACTAACTCCAATGAGGTAGAGTTACTTTTTGATGATTGTAATACAGACTCTCGGTCTCACGAGGCAGACCTGCCTGCTAATAACTGAGTCCCTAAGGAGCCAATAGTTACTATTGGACATGCCCCAATTCAAACAGTTATCCCTATCTCAGCCATGTTCGAGGGGGAATTTTAGGACATATTTATAAGTGGGGTACCTGTCGCCAATGTCGTCAACTCAAGAGACGCGGCTGAGGAACCACTGGATACCACTTTGGCTCAAATATTTCAGATAACCATCGGTGATCTTGACCTGTTATATTAGAGGCACATGTGTGGAATAAACTCTGATATTATAATGAGGGTTCTTGATTTGTCTGAGACAGAATTTAGTGGCCGACCAAGTGAGGTTGCCGTGTATGAGCAAATGTTCAAACTCGAATTTTGCCTCCCTGTACATCCCGTCATACGTGCCATCCTTACAAAATTAGACATATCTCCTACTCAGCTTTCTCCAAATGCTTGGAGAATTTTACTCGGCTTTATAGTGCTCTAAAAATTCTATCATGGCACCGAGCTTCCAGTTATCATGTTCAAGGCATGATATAGTGTCTCTTGCTTAAGGGCTCAATTTGGCTACTACCACTTTGTGGTCTGCAAGCCGATAAAGAAAGTTATCTTCATTAACCAAGCATCCAATCACGATTGGAAGCTACGTAATTTCTTTATATTCGGCGCATGGGAGTTTCCTACAAACCACATATGTTCTTCCTCTAAGTCGAGGGTTCCCCGAAAATGAGGTAAAGTGTCCATGGATGTGAATTTTGATGACGTGGCCTTGAGCTTAGACGACTAGGAGAAGATTAAGACGATTATAGTCCAAAGTGAGGGTTGTGGTCTCGTTAAGTATGAGGACCTCATGATCCCTAACATCCTAACCGAGACGGAACTGGACATTGGTCCTCTTACCAAGATTCATAATTTTATTTTTCATTTTCATTGTAACCTCATCTTTAATTATAATTTCATCTTTGATACTTCTGATATCAAACTTTAAAATTTTGCAGAACGTTCATGCGGAGTTCCTGAGGTAATTTATAAGATGGTGGCCCCCAATCTTGCAAACATGGTTAGCAAATTTAGGAAGACACAAACAACTCTGAGTGGCCAACCAAAGAAGACAACTATTGGTGGCCCTATCCAAGCTGATGACATAAGAAAAAATAAAGAGAGGGTGGAGGACATTGTTACCCATATCCAATAAAATTAGAGTTGGCCTGATAGAGGGACCAATAGGGTGATACCCATCTCTACTGATGACTCTCTTGCTGCTCTCCAATTGACTCCATCGACTCCTTGATTTCCGATGTTGATAAGAATTTTCTTTTCTCTATGAACTCATCCTTTCTCACTAAATTCGGCCTTCATATGTTCGTTCAGGTGCTTGCTTGAACTTTTGTAATTTTTAATTTTCCAAGTGATGTCCTCTACTAACTTAATTCTTCATATTTGTATAGTATCTTCTTGCCTTATGTCATCTAGGGGGCTACGTTGAGAAGAAGCTACCCTTAATTCAAAAGGGAAAAGATGCTAAGAGGACAGATCAGAGCTTGAGGGAAGAATTTGCCAATAAAGACCGTGATTGTGAGACCGCCAATCGAGAGAACTCAAATGAGATCACCAGACTCAAAAATGAGCATGCCAATGTCTTGAAAGAGTTTGCTGAGAAGAGTAGACCAAAATTAATGTAGCTATTTAGGATGCTTTATATTCTTCTATGACCCAATCCGTGAATGATTTTAAGGCCTAAGAGAAATTTGGAGGCTATTCCTTTGAATACCACGAGAGGGCAGTGAAGACGGCCTATCGCTGGGCCGAGATGAAACGGGATGAGGTTGGGACTCTTACTATTATGCTATTTGAGGGTTTATACTTCACCGATGATAATCTCATCATGGCCTTGGCCAAAGTGGAAAATATTGAGAAAGCTCCTGCATAGGTCACCAAGCAAACTATAATCAAGACATAAGAGCAGGTGGAAGTGAACATGGGCATTAGAGATAACGAGAAGAAGTTCGACACTCAAATTCCATCCAACAACACTATCCTACCTCTAGAGGAGACCACTGCTCAGGAGATAATTTGAGGGATTTAATTTTTTTGGGCGACAACTTATGGCCATGTTCCCCTTTTTGAATAATGCAATACTTAAACAATTTTTAGTTTATAATGATTTACTTTTGTCTCTATACTCATTAAACACCTTTTTGTTGGAAGAATTTGATTATGTCTCTAAATGACAAAGGATTTTATTAATTTTTTCTTAAAATCTTCTTACTATTTTGTATTTTTTATCTTCAGATTTACATTATTTGTTTGTTTGGCAAAAGCTGTTAATGTTTGACAAGTGCCCATAATGAAATGGTTTATAATTTGAGATCACTACTTCATAATGTTCTTCTCACATATCGTTTCATCCTTAGACCAAATAAGAATAACCAAGTAAATGATTTTTTAAATTTGAATTCACCAAATTATGGTGTTTAATCACAAGTCCCCTCTCGTCGTATTGAGAGTGTATGGATCAGACATCTCATCCTACACTATCGTCTTGGCCGAGAGAGTTTTTCACCAAATTAATGAGGATCATAGAAATGGTAATGAAATGATTTTTCAATTTGAATTCACTAAATTATGGTGTTTAATCACAAGTCTCGTCTCATCATTTTAAGAGTGTATGGACGAGACATATCGTCCCACGCTGTCATCTCAACAGAGAGAGTTTTTCACCAAATTAATGATGTTAAGGGAAACCATAATGAAATGATTTTTTAATTTGAATTCACCAATTTATGGTGTTTAATCACAAGTCCCCTCTCGTCATTTTAAGAGTGTATAGACGAGACATCTTATCCTACGCTATCTTCTCGGCTGAGAGTGTTTTTACAATCAAGTATAATATTATTATCTTATTCCCGCCTCTTAGTGTTATTGAGAATCCGTGGATGAGGTTAGCCTCGTCCTGATGGTCATGTCACCGAGAGTAAGTTAATGACATTTCACAATATAAGTGATGTTCTATAGCTTAGGATGAGTTGAAACATACAATTTGAATTATCCTTACAACAAGAATAGGAGAGAAAACTTGAAATTTTTCATTCATAAATTTTATTCTAGTACAATGATGCAAGGATAGAAGAAACTTATACAATGTCCATATGGTAATACTTTTTTAGATGATCAACATTCAAAGGATTGCAGAATGGCTCTCCCTCCAAATTCTCGAGTCGATACGTGACAAGAACTACCTATTATGTTACCCTGTAGGGAACCATGCCAAATAGGATGAAGTTTATTCTGCTTTTGCTAAGCCTTCTTTAAAACTAAGTCTCTTATTTCTAATGTCCTAGACTTCACTCTTGGTTATAGAATTTGACAATTCTCTACTGATAAGATGCTTATTTAACCTATGTGTCTCCTCTCCTCTCCTCAATAAGGTCCAGATCCAACCTCCTCTCTTCGGAATTTGCTTTTGGGTATTACATATGAACTTTGTGGCTTTCTAAGCACACCTCTATAGGGATCACTTCCTCTGAGACGTAGGCAAACATTAAAGGGATTTCTCATATCGAAGTTCTTTCTATCATCCTATAGGCCCAGAGGATAGCATGCACTTCATTAGTCCAAAGGCATTTGGCATGTTCTAATTTATTCTTGATCCCATGCAATATGGCTCTATTGATCACCTTCGTTTGGCCATTTTCTTGAGGTCGGCCTAGAGCTGAATAAAACTTCTTGACGCTGACCCTTTTACAATAAGCCTCCAAAGATACATTTTTGAACTTTTTCCCATTGTCCGAGATCAGGGTATGAGGTAGACCATATCTACAAATGATGTTCATCTAAATAAACTTAAAGGTCTTCATCTCGGTGATGGTTATCATAGCCTCTGCCTCAACCCATTTGGAGAAATAGTCGATCGCCACGATGAGGTACCTGTAGTTTTTAGTTTCCCTGAGCAAGGGTCCTACCAAATCAATTCCCCAAATAGAAAACGTCTAGGGAGAGGTAATGAAAGATAGAGGCTAATGAGGTTGGTGAGGGATGTTAGCATATCTCTAACACTTATCACACATCTTCACATAACTGGCTACATCCCTGGACAAGGTCGGCCACTAATACCCCTACGTGACTACTCTTTTTGCTAACGATATCCCTCCTATATAGATGGAGCAAGAACCTTCATGTATGTCCTTCATAATTTATTCCACTTCTTTCGAATGGACACACCTAAGAAAAGGGAGGAGAAATCCTTTCTTATACAAAGCATTCCCAATGATTGAGAATTTAGCTACTTTGTACCTTAGCGTCTTCCTTTCTAACTTTGAGTCTGGTAGTTCACTATCTCTTATATACTGGAAGAGAGGATCCATCTAAGATTCACTTATCTCAAGGTTTAAGAAGAACTCAACCGTGTTGTCTTCTTCTTTAATTCTCGATCGATGTAGGATCTCTATCGATACTGACCTTCTGATTTATGTCCTGGTTACTAAAGCTAGTTTTTCCAGTGCATCAACTCAGCCACTATCTAGCCGAGGGATCCCTTTCAGTTTCACCTCCCAAGTGTTTTTCAATGATGCTTTTACCCTAGCAAGGTATCTACCCATTCTATTGTCCTTTATTTTATATACTCATAGAATTTGGTTCACTACTAGCCTAGAATAACTATGAACCAATTACTCATCGACATTTAGTGCCTTAGCGAAGGAAAAATATGCTAGGAGGGCTACTTACTCGGATTCATTGTTGGATGCCTTGAACTTAAACTCAAATCATAATCTTATATTGGTTCGGTTCGAAACCGACACTATCAAGTAATCTCCAGTACCTACCTCATAATAGGAAGCATCAATAAAGACGCTCCACACAATACCTTTTTCAGAGAAATTGCCTTATTCCAAGGCTCCATTCTTGAACATAATTTTTTCTACTTCATTCTCGGCCACCACTGTCCTTTTCGTACTCGTCTTGACTTCAGCCAAGTTAGGACTTTATCTTTTGGGATAATTTACTGGATTCACAGTGTCATGTGCATCGAACTCGTCCAATGTGAACTCGACTACAAAATCAACTAAAGCCTACCCCTTAATGGCCGTCCTCGGCTGATAGAAAATGTTAAATTCTCCCAACTCTATAGACTAGGCCACCAACCTACCTGATTTCTCGGGTTTATAGATAACCTGCCTAAGAATACAATCTGTTAAGACAGCCACGGTATAGGCCTGGAAGTAGGGTTTTATTTTTTGGATGCATGAATGAGAGTGTAAGACAATTTTTCAATTTTTAGATATCTCTATTTGGCCCTTAGAGAGACTTATTATTAAAATATATAGACTTCAAGACACCCTCGTCTCCTCTCACAATTATTGTGCTGATGGCCAACTTTGACACACCCAGGTGCAACTATAACTTTTCCCATTGAATAGGTCTTGATAATAAAAATTGGGTAGCCGAGGTAGACCTTTAACTCCTCAAAGACATTTTCACACTCCTCGTTCCACTCGAAGGCTTTTCTCATCACCTTGAAGAAGGGAAGGCACTTGTTTTTTGCCCTGGATACGAACCTATTCAGCGCTGCCACTTGTCCGGTCAACCTCTAAACTTATTTTATGGTCTTAGGATCTTCATCTCCACTAAAGCTTTTATTTTTTATCGGTTCGATTGACAATAAAACCCAAAAACTTGCCTACTCCGACCCTGAAGACACACTTTAAGGGATTCATCTTCATCTGATATTTGTCCACCATGTTGAAACTGTGCTCCAGGTCGACCACATGTGTCTCGAACTTGAAACTTTAATGAGCATGTAATTAACTTATACATCCATACTCTCTCCTATCTGACATTTAAACATCTTATTTAATAGCCTCTAGTATGTAGCCACGGTGTTCTTGATGTCGAAGGGCATTACCTTATAGCAATTTGTTCCCTAATAAACGAGGTCGTCTCTTCATCGATCGAGTCCAGGAATATCTGATTGTAGCCTGAGTAGGGATCCATAAAGCTCATCTGTTTATGTCTAGTCATGGTATTAACTAGTTTATTTATTCTTAACAGTGGGAAGCTATCTTTAGGGCATGCCTTATTCAGATATGTGAAGTCAAAACACATTCTCTATTTGCCATTGGGCTTGGCATAATGACATAATTAGCTTAACACTTTGGGTAGATAGCCTCTAGAATGAAGTCAGCTTCTCTAACTTCTTCACCTCGTCTCTTATCATCACATATTTCTCCCTAGAGTAGACCATCCGTCTTCATTTAACTGGCTTAGCTGCATCAGTCACGTTCAATTTTTAGTAGAGGACCTTCGGATCAATTCCCAACATATCTTCATGAATCCAAGAAAAAATGTTATTTCTCTTCCTTAGGAGTTTAATCAATTCTTTTTTATCTCTCTCTTTGGGGTTTTACTGATATGGAAAGTTTTTTCTTGCTTGTCCTCATTGAAGATGATGGATTCTACCTCCTCGGTAGTTTCACCCTTTTTCAGCTTTGTCACATCTTTAGGGTTGAGAGTATCTTTGTTGTAAGTAGTCGTGGCCCCCTCACTCGCCTCTCTCTCATCGATTCAATTAAAGTAGAATTCACATGCCTCGACTTGGTCACCCTAAACTTCCCCAACTCTATAAGTATTCGAGTATTTTATCATTTGGTGAATTATTGAGGGTACGGCCTGAAACTCTTTGAGGGCTACTTGTACCGTAATTATGTTGTAGGCTAAATAGATGTTCTTGTCCATAATAAAGAAATTGATCTTCCCTGTGAGACATTTTGGACAAGTGTTCCCCATTATGACATCCATTTCATAAATACCTATAGGCTATACTTTCTATTCACTAAATACAACAAGAGGTCGGTGATACGAGACAATTCTCTTCTTTCTTAATCCTAGGCCCTTGTAGCAATCCCAAAACATCACATCGGCCTAACTACCACCATTGACCAATATTCTAGGGACCTCAGACCTATATACTATGGTGTTGACCACTAAAGGGTCCTCATAAAGGGCTAGGATCCCCTTAAAATATAACCTTGAAAAGTCGACTATCAGAGTGTTCATGTCTACTTTCTTTCTCTTATCTGACTTTGAGTCACTATTTGTCGAGTTCACCACCTCGGGCTTTGGGAGAGCCTTGAGTTCTGTTACATGAGCCTTCCTATCAGCGATATCTTTTCCTCCACCTCCCAGTCCTTCGCAAATCATTTTTACCCCCGGAGAGATTTTATGTAGCCAACTTTTAGGATCAGTGATAGAAGGAGGTTAATCTGGGCCAGCCTCATCATCATCATCTGAGGCATCATCGTCTCTATTTTCTATGGTGTCTAGTCTACACTTGTCATTTCTCCACTTCCGGGTGTCTTCTTATACACCCTTTAAGCTACCCTTATTTACATATTTTCTCAGTTTTCCTTGCTTTAACATCTTTTCGATCTTATCCTTCATAGCGAAGCATCTATTAGTGATATGGACATGGTGTTGATGAAATTCACACCATTTAATTTTATCCCTATTATGAGGAGGGACTTTAACCTTATCTGGACACTTTAAGGACCTATCATTCTTGATATCATTCAGAATCATTTCTAGGGTGGCAGTCAATAGGGTATAGTCAGCAAACTTATCATCAACCAACCTCTTTTTCCTATCCTTGCTTTTGTCTTTTTGAGACTTATTTTCGCTATCCTCTTTTTCATCTTCACCTTTGGTTGCCATGGCCTCCTAAGCATTCATGAATCTCTCGGTCATAGCCAAGAGTTCTACAATGTACTTATGTGGGTCCTCGGCTAGCTTCCATAATAGGTTTCCTTTCTATAATCGTCCCATCAGAGTTATCATTGAAGTATTTTCATCAGTCTTCTACCTCCAGTCTCTCTTTGTTAAAGTGGGCAATGCAGTCCCGTAGAGATTCTCCCTTCCCTTGCTTTACATACAACATGTGGGTAGTTTTCTTTCTCTGCTTAACCCCAAAATAGAAGTTATGAATGAACCTCTATTCCAATTGCTTGAAGTTATATATTGAGTTTCTAGGAACCAAAGTATACCAGACATGCACGACACCGATCATGGTGATTAATAATTATCTACACCTTATCACGTCTGAGACCAATTGATACATATAAATATGGTGGAGTGGATTGGAACTCCCATCGTATCTCAGTGTCACCATCGACGGCTTAAACATAGCCGGGGTAGGGTAGCTCATAATTTTGGCGACGAATGGTCTCGTCTTTTTAATAAATCTCCAATCTTGTCCTCTAGGGAATAAAGTTATTCCATGTTTTTTCAGCAGCAATGACTATAGCGTTATCTCTTTTGACCTGAGCATCATTCTAGCCAGCCCCTTCCTTCTCGGCCTTCCATTCGATGGGTTCTCGATCGGTCATTCTCTGATGGCTATTGACTTCATGTTGCTTCTCATCTCGGCTAAGAGGATCGTCTGTCAACACACACTCCATTACTCCTAGATCCTGCCCTATTGTGAGACCTGGACAATCGATCTTGTCCTTACAGTGTTTCCCCTACTAGCTTGAATAGGGTGCATAGTATTTCTTGAGATCTCGTATGGTTCCCAGCAGTCTGCATCATCATCATACGCATTGTCTTCACATTTTTTTATCTTGCCTCCTTAGGCATAGATGCCTAGGGTCAGCAACATCTCTTCTCCTCTATTGCGGTGATTCATCCTTCAACGGGGCTAGGGATGGTACCCCTATCGCCTGATGTACGCCCTTCTTAGTGGCTGGAGTTATCATCTCCGACGTCGCACCAATGGTTCGAGCCAAGAAATTTTGGTTGAAGGCAGCCAACTGCTCCTGCATCTTAACTTGACTATATGCCAATGAGCACAGCGCTACTGCGGCATTTTCCATCTCAAATTATGGCGGTGCCTCACTATAACTAGGCCACCCCCTGATGGAAGAAATGATATAGTGAAATTCGGTGAACTGGAAGAGATGAAATGACTATAAGAAAGCTTGAACTCAAACCAGGTCTCTTTCAATAGTGGTTCAAGCCCAACAATGTGTGGGGTTAGACCCCCAACAAAGTGTGGGGTTAGACCACCACCAAATAATCTGGTGAAGAGTAAGCTACAATTGAAAAGAAGGAGATGTTGATCTTGCTTCCCACAAACGATAATACCAGTAATGGTACCACCAAATCAATGTAAATATGTAAGCTCAATCCAGTATAACAATGGAGTATAAATAGGTATATATGTAAGGAAATAAATTTCCAATTGAGTCCCTGGATTTGTTTTGACTTAATTTCGTGAACAAAACTGTGTTTGTAATATGTCATAGGGAGATTTTTATTTTGTCACGATCCCACTTAGTCTATGACGTATTGAAGAAAATTTAAGACGTTGAGGCAAAGCTTCAAAGAATCAAGTCATGCCGATGTCCAATTGGTGCAAGTTTAATCGTCTTCAAAGTTAATTGCATTTCGAGATTACTCATGTATGAACGCATATAATTGATGGTGCTCGGAATTATTTTTATAAAAGATAAGGATGTATTTTTATAAAGAAAAATGTTTTAAATAGTGTTTTAAGTGTTTACACTACGTTTTATTCTGATATACTCGAAATAGAGTTTTAATAATGCGGATCTCTGTTAAAAGAGACGTTTTGAACTAAAAGTCAAAAAGTCAAATTGACATGCCAGCTCGCTCAAACGATAACCAATCTCGTTCAAACGAGATAGGTATGTCGCGCGAACGACGTGGCATTGTCGTTCGAATGACACTGTTTTTGAGGCAGTGCTTATTTATTATTTGAAGCGTGTTTTTATGAGAGTTTCGTAAGTGTGCATCTGGAAAAAATAGTATACCATCCAGTACGTGTTTGCACATGTTTTCTATGGTTTAAAAGGCATAAACACATCCTTAGAGCTTGCAAAGATCCGAGTTATCATTCTTATATATTTAAGTGATCTTCCTACACCAAGAAGTTTGTTCTATCATTGAACATCTAGGGCTTTGCGGTGAAGAAAAGGGAAGGACTTCTTATTCGGCATCGTATACGAATCAAAGCCAACTGGTGGACACCGAGACATACGTGGACGCGTATGTTGTGGACAGGTATCGTGGAAGACAAAAAATTTGCATGGGCACTAATGAAGAACGGTTGCAGATCAGAAGGAACATTAAGACCAGTGGGGATCGAGTCATTAAGTAAGGCTAATCTGTCTTTGTAAAACCATTATTCATAGAGATTGTCTGGCTTGGGCCGTCCGAGGTTGTTTTCCCATATTGGAGTTTTCCCTCGTACATCTGGCGTTGTGAGCATTCTTTACTTAATTTTATTTGCTTTAATCACTAGATGCATGTTTAGGATTAATCAAGATAAAATTGGTTTAAAGTAAGAATTGGGTTTTCACAACTTGGTTTGGTGCATAATTAAAAGTTGGATAATTTTTGGTGAAAATTTTGGTTTTGTTTGGAACACACATATTGGGATCTTACAAATTGGTATCATAAATAGAAACCATAATTTATTTATTTTTGTGATCCCGTGTGTTTGTTTATCTCGCCTATGTTTGTTTTCTCTCGATGGATTCTCTAAGCGTTGACGATTTACATCGTTTGAATTTAATGTTTTGAAATCGTATTGAAGTTTTGGAGAAAGAAAATTACGGCTTCAAAAATAGGATTGAATATTTGTAAACGTTTGAAATTGAAAGAGATTTTTGCCGTGAGAACATTAGCTCCTTGTTTAAATATTTTAATATATTAAAATTGGGAAAAAAGGAGAGTGATGATAGATTCCTCATTTTAGAGAAAGCGTTAATAGGATTTAAAAAATTCTAAAGTTTGTGCCCTTGAGGAAAATAATTCGTTTAATATTTTGTGGCATGAGAAAAGTCTCTTAGGGATAAGTTTTCTCACATTGAGGGGGAGCGAGATAACCTCCTAGGGGTAATTAAAAATTTAAAGAAGGAGTCCCGAAAGTTTGAGGAGTCTAATCGTTTGCTTTAGTCAAAATTTTTGAAGTTAAAAAATGATTTAAATGACTCGAGTAGTGTTGGTAGTGGCTTATCTTATTCTAGTAGTTGGAATGTAAAAGACAAAACTATAGTTTGTTTTAGAGCGTCAACCACATCCGAGGGTATTAGAAAATGTCAACCTAAAGGTCCCGTTTCTCGTCGTGTTTTCATATGTTCGCATTGTGGTAGCAAAGGTCACCTTAGGAGTTTTTGTTTCGGTCTTAGAAAAGACCCTATGAAGACTAAACGTAGTGTCCCATTGGTTCCCAAAACCCGTTTGGTTAGGTATACACCGTTTTGGGTTAGGAAATCCATTTTGGAGATGTTAAATGCTTTGTTGATTGATTCTCACATGCATGCACATGATTCATCTCTTGCTATTTCTTATGGATAGCAGCTTGCATGTTTTGTCATAAGCTAGCCCTTGCATCATGATTTATAATTTGCTAGTGTTATGACATGTTTATCTCTTTGTATTTTATTTTTCACTTTTTTGAGTCTTATGTGAAAAATACAAAAAGATTTTATTTTTGAGAAAACTTTTGAAAAGACAAAATGATTTTAATTTTTTTCTTTTGAGTTTACATGTTTGATGTGGCATATTGGTGTGCTTGGACCCCCCCCCCCCCCCCCACACACACACACACACATCATTTCATTATCCATGTGGCTAGGACAATTGGTCATTATTATCAATGCTTAAAATGATCTCAACCATTGTTTATATGGGGTTGTTTCGATGTTGATATGCATTTTGATTCGACTTTGTATATATGCCAACATTGCACACATGCACGAGTTTATATTGATGTTTGACTTCTCTTGCATATTTGAATTTGGTGAGGCGTTCTTATCTCAATCTTGTCATCTATGTTTAAGTATACTTAAGGAGAAGTGTGCATGTAAGAACCGTTTACCGTGAGGATTTGAATTTAAAAAAATGATGAGTGATTCACGGGAAAGGGCTACGAGAGTTCAAAATTAACTCGTCGTGAAAGCAACCGTTTAAAAGAGCTCAAAATAAAATGCAATATGCTAAGAAAAGGACCAAATTAGTTTATTTCATTCCAAAGAAAATATGATATTATTGAGGTAGTTTGGATGGATTAAAAATTTAAACGGGTTTGCACAACTAATCCTAATGTTAAAACATTGCAATTTGACACTATTGTTTGTAGAATCGTCAAAATTCTGGATTTGTGTGAATGTAGTATGTTTAGTTCATTAAGCCCACACTTTAATTGTCATATGGCTATGATAAAGTTTGATGATTTATCGCTATCAATTAGAGCTTCTTGATCTTTTCATTGTGTTGGAATTGTGACTCATATGTTATAGTTTCACGCCTATTCATTCCATGTCCTTATTTGAGCACATTGATACTATATTTTCATGTAACTCGCATTATTAGTTTTTATGAGTTTTTGCATTGTGTTAAAAGCCTACTGTTTTAACACTGTTTTGCTACTGTCAGGGCCTTACACTAATTTTTTTCTGGAAATTTTTTCACTAGGCAAAAATATAACATATTTTTGGGAAACTGTGTAAATTTGGCAGGTCGCGAGAAGTGGTTCAAACGACATCTTCATGTTGTGCGAACGACATTTGTACTTCGTTCGAGCGATGTCCTTAACTCATTTGTGCGATGTCCCTGGCTCGTTCGAACGACAGGCTAAATGATGGCTTATGATTGGTTTGCAGTCCACTGGTTTCAATTGGTATATTTTTGGTACTGCTGGAAGTGTTTCTGGACTGATTTGTCTATATGCAGGTTTATTGGTTCTAAATTTATATTTTGCATATAGTCCGTTTATCACACCTGGTTAGATTGTCATATTCTTTATGTGATTCACTTGTTTACTAGCTACTGATTTGTCATTACTTGATCATACTTAGCTAGTTGTTTCAAGATTATCTAGCGATTTCACATTGATTCACATTGGTTTATATTCTCATGCTAGATACTTTCATTGGTTTTATCTTTTCACCGAATTGTCTATTCTAGACAAAAAGGGGGAGAGATGTATGTGATGTAGGGGTAGATTTGAACATGTTTTGGTTTACATATGTTTACAAATTGGTATTTCAAATTGCTAGTACACATTGGTATCATTTTGTTATCGGTATCAGTTTGTTGCTCAAACTGTTTAACAAATGATTGTTCAGAGATTATTCATATTGGTATCTATTATTTTTTGGTATCATTTGGATATATATATTGGTTTGATTTGTTCCTCCATACTTCACTGGGTATTTATTTGTCTATTTCATATGTGTAGGTATGCTTCAACGATTCTAGATTTCAAGTCTACATCACATTCAGACAGTTTATGCTCGTCGGTGCTACATATACAAGTCTGTGTCCTGTATTTTTTAGTTTGGGTTTATGGGATGGGATTTAAGAGTCATACGGCTTGACGGCCCGGCTTAGGCATTTCACTGGTTTAGTTTTGTCCCGGAATAGTCAAAGGGGGAGATTTGTAAGGACATAAATTTCCAATTGAGTCCCTGTATTTGTTTTGACTTAATTCCGTGAACAAAATTGTGTTTGTAATATGTCATAGGGAGATTTTTATTTTGTCACGATCCCACTTGGTCTATGACGTATTGAAGAAAATTAAAGACGTTGCGACAAAACTTCAAAGCATTAAATCATTCTGATGTTTAATTGGTGCAAGTTTAATCATCTTCAAAGTTAATTGCATTCCGAGATCACTCACGTATCAATGCGTATAATTAATGGTGCTCAGAATTATTTTTATAAAAGATAAGGATGTATTTTTATAAAGAAAAATGTTTTAAACTATTTTTAATAGTGTTTTAAGTGTTTACACTACGTTTTATTCTGATATACTCGAAATGGAATTTAACTAATTTGGATCTCTGTTAAAAGAGACGTTTTGAACTAAAAGTCAAAAAGTCAAACTGACACGCCAGCTCGATCAAACGACAACCAATCTCGTTCAAACGAGATCGATATGTCGCGCGAACGATGTTGCAATGTCATTTGAACGACACGGTTTTTGAGGCGGTGCTTATTTGTTATTTAAATTGTGTTTTTATCATAGTTTCGTAAGTGTGCATCTGAAAAAAATAGTAAACCATCCAGTACGTGTTTGCACATGTTTTCTAAGGTTTAAAAGGCATAAACACATCCTTAGAGTTTTCAAAGATCCGAGTTATCATTCTTATATGTTTAAGTGTTCTTGTTGCACTAAGAAGTTTGTTCAATCATTGAACATCAAGGGTTTTGCGGTGAAAAAAATATAAGGACTTCTTGTTCAACATCGTAGAAGAATCAAATCCAACCGGTGGACACCGACACATACGTGAATGTGTGTGTTGTGTACAGGTATCGTGGAAGACGTAATTTTTTCATGGGCACTAATCAAGAACGGTTTAAGATCAGAAGGAGATTCAAGACCCGTGTGGATTTAGTCATTGAGTAAGGCTAATATGTCTTTATAAAACCATTATTCATAGTGATTGTCTGGCTTAAACAGTCCGAGGTAGTTTTCCCATTTTAGGTTTTTTCCTCATACATTTGGATTTGTGAGTATTCTTTACATTATTTTACTTGATTTAATCACTAGATGCATGTTTATGATTAATCAAGATAAAATTGGTTTAAAGTAAGAATTGGGTTTTCACAACTCGGTTTGGTGCATAATTAAAAGTTGGATAATTTTTGGTGAAAAATTTGGTTTTGTTTGGAGCACACATATTGGTCACTTTCAATATAAATATAAAAGGAGATGAGGATAAGAGGAATCAACACATGAATGTAAGTGGTTCAACCTATATATGCCTACTCCATTGTGTGTGTAAATGAATTTAACTATGAGATGGCTCCAATAACCTTGTGTTACAGGTTACTGAACTTTCCTTCTCTAAACTGTAATTTTAGCAAGGTTTCCGTAGGGTTTCGAATTCAGGGCCTTCTTAAGGTAGAAGAAAGCAAGTATTTATATCGTTGGTGTGGTATAATGGGCACCCCATGCACGCACCAGGCATGTGTAGTATGTGGCATCTAATAATGAGATGCCACATATCGTTGTCACGAGTAGATTATTATTATTAAATATCCCTCACACATGAGGGAGATGTTATTACAACGATTTTATCCACGTGGGGCTCGCATCCCACGCTCACTCTTCCACGAGTTCTGCATTCCACGTGCTCTACCATGTGTCAAATGTATCATGTTGTGGGGGTGTCGGCATAAATGAGTATGACACCTCCAATGATGTGGTTGTATGAGCAAAGATGGAATAATGGTCTCGACTGATGATGGTATTTGGACAAGACGAGTCTGACGTGTTCCTTTATCCTTCATAAGTCTCGGCATACAGGATTAGGAGATGAGATTAATCACATGTAACCTGAAGTGTCGGCATGAGCCCCAGGGAGAGACAAGGATACACTTGGGCATATCAGTCATATTCCCAAATGGAAAAAAAATTGATCAAATAAGTTGTTTTAAAACACATAAATATTTCATGGAGTACATCATCTAAAAGTCATAAAGGTGATTGTACCCTTCTTTTTAATTTTATAATGAAAGGTATGTATAAGCAAAAAAAAATTATATAGGAGCAAAAGATATAAATAAAGAACATAATCATAAACATGTTTTAACAAGCTCAAATCACTAATGAAATAACCAATGAACTCCTAAGCTAATAATTATATAGAAATACAAGGTTAAGGTTAAGAAAGCATGTAAAGACAAAATACATAGTAGCAAAAATTCAAAGATAATAATCATAAGCAAAGAATATATATCCAAGATAAAAGGAAAACACTTTCAATATGCATAAGAACATAACATACATGAATCAATAAAAGATCAATTGGATGTGACAATCCTAAACAGACCTTTGGAAAATCAAAACAAATTACTCTCACAAATAAAATCTTTTCAATTTATTCAAGATATAAACCAAGAGAAAATCAAGAATACAAAAAAAACACATATGAGTTATCAATAATGATAAATATAAGATATATACTCACATATGACACAAAATTATAAAGCCTAGAATAATATATATTAAGTGATATGCTAACAAAGTCTATGACTGAAAACAAGACAATCTCTATCGTTTAAAGGTGGACGAAACTACTTTTGAAATCTTCTTACCCACAAATGACTCACACAAGGATCCTCGGGTTTAAATGGGTCAGTTTTTATAACATTTACAAAATTAACAATGGTTTTAACACTTACAAAATTTATAAGTGTTCAAAACTATTTCTATATTTGTGTTTTTATTGCTACCTAGACCCATAAGTGTAACATACTCCCAAAAAAAATTTAAAAAACATTATCTCTTAAAAAATTTCCCTCCTTGGTCTTCCAAGATTTTGTCTTAATTCTCCCTCCCTTAAAAACCTTGGTTTCATTCAATAACAGACT
Organism: Sambucus nigra; assembly: GCA_949130495.1. NCBI lineage: Eukaryota > Viridiplantae > Streptophyta > Magnoliopsida > Dipsacales > Adoxaceae > Sambucus > Sambucus nigra. Next base: position 314,483,466 of record OX422219.1, on the reverse strand, counting down.
CACTGCTTTCCCGTGATGAGTTAATGATAATAAACCTACCTTAAAGTGTTGTTATACAGAACTGAGAACGAGCTCCAGTTTCCTCCTAGGTATTTTTTCGTCTTCTGGTTTCGATTGGACCTTATTTAAATTGTGTTATTTTCCTTTAATTCCCCTTTTCATTTGGTTCAACCCCTACTTTTCCTCCATTGTTATTGTTAGTTCATGCTCTGTTATATAATGTTATCTTATTTGGTTTACCATTTTTCCAATTACTTAAATTAGTAATTTGTAAATTAGTTTGTTCTTAATAATTTATTGTTCATTTTTATATTTACAACAAAATGTGTGATTTGGTATATTTTTCCTTCTTGTATGTTTGACAAACTATAGGCATTACTAAAATGAATGAATGAATTAGTCAAATATTTATTATCTTGAAAAAAAATCCACTATATATATCTCCGTTAATAGCTTTTCCATTTTAGTAATGATTTTTTGCTTTGTCATCAGTTATGCTTGGTATTGTGAAGACTCTCTCTTTGATACCATACCACAATGAACTCAAGACTCAAGACTCAAGACCTCCTTCGAGATCAAATTGTTGAGATACTTATTTTTCCTTTACATTTTGAGAATGTGCTTGCTTGTGTTTTTGTTAATTTGGATTTACATAGCAGATTTCAATTAAGGACATCCAAACAATCCCATAATTGAAGATTTTTCATTTATAACAAAATCCAATTAGATAATAAGGATACCTTGAAAGTATTTATACATAGAATATTTGATCTTGCTCATATTTTGGGTAATAGAATATGATATTATATAAATGATCAAACATTGGTATGTAAGGTTCCTGTTAACGACCTTACCAAAGTAAGAGTTATGTCTATTGTTATGTTATATTTATATTCCAAACTATAAAATATTGTACCATTTGTTGCATACCTTCATATCTCCCTAATGTTTTCATGTAGGTTTATGTGTAATAAGAGGATGTTGATGGGAAGGTTTTATAGATAATACAGTGAGATGATTTTGTATTTAAATTCATATTATCAAAGTTTTGAATTTGTGTTTTCAATGATTGTGCCAATATATTTATTCAATGGTCCAGTAATATTGGGTTGCCTTTTGGAATGATGGATGAGTGATAACTCATGCTAGTGCTTTAGGTGTAGAGATGTGGTTTAGAAGGTTTTTTTTCTTCTTATTATGTGAATATTTAATATATCTCTTCCTTTATTTATAATTTACATTTAATAGAAATCATGTTAATGCCTTGCTATAGCGCCACGAGAAACCATATTCAAGTGGTGGTAATATTGAATTATATTTGCTGATTTTGGAATGACGAGCTACCTTTAGTTTTTTGAGACGTTAAAGATTTCTCATTTGGGATAATAAGAAAATGCACCTTTTTTTACCTTTTTATTTTAAATACTTCAGTTTTCTTATTTACAGGGTGTCAACGTTACACTTTCTGTCTATTTTGCAACACTGGGGTAAGGGTTGTGAGAAGTAAGAAAAGTGTTATGCGTGTCACACCCCTCCCCCTCCCCCCCCCCCCACACACACACACACAAACCTATATATATACTAGGGTATGACCATGCCTGAACTACGTAATCACGAAAAGACAAAAAATTTCAAAGTGCATAACTACAAAAAAAAACGAAATTGTCACTCATGCTCAAATTATTAATTGGATAGTGTTTCCTTTGTTCAAGTTTTCTCAAGTTCCATTCATAATAAAAACTTTGCTCAAATTCCATTAATAATACAAATATTTTATAAAAATTGGACAAAGTTCCTTTGTTTATATGACTGTCCACCCTATTTAGACAATACAAAATACCATAAAAATAATAATAACAGTCCATCTTGGACCTTGAAGAAAATTCAAAATAGACTTTGTGATTATGTCGTATCACAATAGACAATTCAAAATTTTGATAAAAAATCTATTTACACCAGGTGATTATGCCGTTTATATCCCCCACGTCATTCATCATCACAATAGACAATTCAAATTTTTGAAGAAAATTCTATTTACAACCAAAGCATATTACACCATGCCATATGTATGTCCCACGTCACGCTTGTCTCATTCATTATCACAAAATGCGTATACCAAAAATATATCTTCCTTGAATGAATACAATAATTGAGTGGATTTGAAGTCTCTATGCCTCTAATCGACATGACTAACCTGCGTAGATGATAATTGGACCATTAATAGGACTAAAATAAGAAATGAAGAAATTAAAATAAACCTCTGGCATAGATGATGACTATACTTGGGCATTTCTTCATCTGAGAAAAATAGAAATACCTGCAAAGAAACAATTGCAAAGCAAGAAATGTGGATCCTATATTTTTACTATAATAAATCCAAATGTTAGGATAAAAACAAAATAAATGTTTATATACAACATCCACATTTTGAAAACCTGAAATATAACCCTATAATTTGCTTTGTTCATTAATGAGAAAATAAATGATAAAAAAAATTGGTAACATCAGAAGTGTGTTCTAGTTTTAGGAGGTCATTTTTTATTTTAATTTTTTGATTCACAAAAGAAACACATGATTCCTCTGTTAATTCAAGTTCCTCTTAATAATTTTACGCATGTGATGTCATAATTAGGACATCTTAAAACTAATATGCTTGGTTTTCAAATAAAGAAGAATGTATATGCCACAAACAAAGTTCTCTACATCAACTATCACTATCAAGAATTATCTCAAGTCCTAACACACCAATATCAAACAATCTTATCATGTGTAACATATTGAAACACCAAATTGGGAGGTTATAAACATAGAATTCTTGTCCATTCCTTTGGTATGCAAATCATGGTACAAATGTAGTCAAGCGTAGACATGGATGTGCTATAATGGTTGTGGTACCAAACTGATGTGGTGAACATGCACTGACCTACATTTTTTAGAAATGTCCAGCACTGACTTACATGCACCAACTTACTTCAGATTTGTATTTATTTTAGAAAGTCCCCTTGGTTTTATAATCTATCTTGGAAACATCCCTCATGAGCGAGGAAGGCAGCCTTCCAGCTCATATTTCACCACTGCGGATTCTAAGGGGGAGCTTATAATAAGATTCACTCCATTCTCTCAACTCAGATACTGGGAAATAGAAGGAATTGAGTCTCTAATCCCCACCTAGGACAGTAACCATAGAACTTCACTTCTTAGTATTAGCAAGGTAGCAAAACAGTGTAAAAAGGTAAAAAAAAAAATCATTGATGCATATATAGCTCATGTAAAAAAAATCATATTATTTATCGACACTTCAAATTGTTTTAGCTGAATCGTATATTATTGATGCATATATAGCTGATGTAATTGAAACTGAAGCAAATCGGTGCATGTAGCAGCATTATAATTGTTTATCGACACTTTAATTTAAGATTGTTTATCAACAATTAAAATTTCAGAGTTAATTTTATATTGAAACTTATCAGAGTTACACATTTTGATGCAAATCAACCTCCACAAATATATCGGCCTTATAATTGTTCATAGGATTATAATAGTTCCTAGTATATAAAGAATTATAATAGTTCATAGCAAATCAACATCCTCGTTGTCCACACTAATAAATGAAATACACATAATGAATCTTAAAGCAGGGATTGAACATAAATGAAATACACATAATGAATCTTAAAGCGAGGATTGAACAAAATAGTTTCTTTGAAAATCATTTCCAGTAGTTGGTGTGTCTTTTTTGTGCTTAGGAACAAAACAGCTAGTGCATACTTCTCAAAGCAGAGCATAACATTATTCGTTGATAAAAAAAAGAGACACCTTCATTCTGAAGCATAATTCTCGAAGCAGAGAATCTCGTACATTCATGGATTATGATTCAATAAGTCAAGATATGCTCAATCTGCAATCCACTATTTCCCCTCTAAAATTTCCATCACGAGAAGTGCCAACAACAATAGGTATTAGTACCGAAATTGATATTAATGTTTAATCTACACAAAAGAAAAGAAAAGAAACATAATTAGATCAAGTCACCAAACATAATTAGATAAAAGAGTAAAGATTAAACAACAATCATAATTTAGATTTAATAAATGAATAATATAAGGGGCATATAGTGGGAAACACCACTCCCAAAATTGATTTACATTTAAAACTATAATTACATAAAGTAAATCAGTAACAAATCAGTTGTTCAAACTATGATCAGTCAATCAGGCCCTCGGATCAGTTATTCAGACCCTCGGTTCATGAAATTGTATACAACATCAGATCAGTTAACCAAATGGTTAATCAGACCCTTTTAGTTCATGTAGCATAATTCATCAATTATTTACGATGCATTTCAGTAGCTTCAATCAGTTATTTAAAAGATGATCAGTTAATCTGACCATCATATCTTCATCTTGAACATAATTCACATAAACATATCAGACCCTCAAAACATAATTCAGTTATACATATTAGTTAATCATATGGACCCTCATTTCACTACAATTCAGCACCACGTCTTAGTTATCAGTAGCATGTTTACCCTCAGTTATCAGTTGCATATCAGTAGAATATCAGATCAGTTAATCATATCAGTTATATCACATAAACATATCAGTGATATCACATAAACATATCAATTAAAATAGTAGGAGTCAAGCTTCATTTCACTGCTATTCAACACCATGTCTCAATTATCAGTAGCAATGAGTAATGAAATAAGAGTTAACTTAGAAGCAGACTTGGAGTCGGAGTCAAGCCTTCTAGAAGGGCCAAATAAAGCAAAAGCTTGAGGGGTCTCAATACTTATCACAACAATAACCCCTGCCTTGTTATCAAATAGATAAAGTAATAAAATCTAAGTTCTTCAAAGAATTAAATAACATATTTATTGGGAAGGGGAGGGAATAATAGAGAGAATTGACACGTGGCTAATAAACCTTATACAAAAGTGGCAAACACACGAGAATGATGAGGACCTGCAGTAGCCAAAATTGCGCATGTCACAACGGCTGCATCGCAGGAATTCAATATTTTATAACTGGAATTTATAATTGTTTATTCAGCTTATGTACTATCAGTGCATCCCCACTACTAGGTCTATCCTGTTATTCTGTCTCGGCATTCTGTATCCCCACTGACCCAGCCTCCGTCAGATCCGATAAAATATCCATTAACTTCATAAGGTCAGCATCTTTCGCTGCCTCCGTAAGACCTGAGACAACCTCAAATTGTGATTTTTTATGTGATTCCATTCCAGTAGTAGATCTGCTACTATATGTCCCAGAGTGTTTGTTGCCTCCCACGTTTCTTGGTTGAGCCATGGTAGTTGTTTCTTGGTTTCTGTCATTAAATATATTAAATCTATTATGGTTAGCATTCTGGTTTTGCCTAGGAGTAGTGCCATATTATTTTGTCCATGCTTTTGTGTACCTACATCATATCAACATCTAAGGCCCAAAGTCAGCCTCGTTAGTCGCTCCTCCAACGTTGGTTGATCTTTTGGCATTTTTCACATGAGAAGTAGCCGTTGAGGCCCTACTTGTCCATTGGTGTTCTGAGTAATCTCATAAAGCTGTTTCCTGAGTTGTTGTTCGAGAAAACTCGTTGGGTTGCCAAATTTCGGGCAAAAGTCCTGCTTGTGGCCAACTTTTGAAATTGTGGCCTACAATCAGTATGAAATTGTGCCAATTAGAAACTCACCCAAATTTTAAAATAATAACAAATGTATTGCTTAATATTAATAGAAGACGTGGTTATTATGCATAATTTGCTATATTTCAACTCAAGAAAGTTTAGATGGAATTGTAACTTACAAATAACATGAACCCAAAGGAAATTAATATGACCAACAACAGTTTCATAAGAAAAATATGATACCGAAACCACAACTTTTTAATAAACATTAAAAAGTTACATTATAAATTAAGATTCAAATATAATACCCAAAATCAAGTTACAACTTTTTAAAAATATAATACCTAAATATAATACCCAAAATATAATGATGACTTGACTACTTTTTAATAAACATTATAAATCAAGATTCAAGATGCAACAAAGATACATACCTGTAAGCTCCCGGTAAGCCTGCGTGGATGAGAGTAAGGTTCATTTGGTCCCATTCTCACTTTCTCCACCAAGCTAACATCAATAAAATGACATAAACATTTCTCACATATATAATCACTACTTCATTACATAACGCATGTAATTTCACATGCACACATTGCAACATGCATTGCAATTTTTTAAAGAAAGAACGTGCATAGTATATAAATGGTATTCATATGCACACATTGCAACATGCATTGCAATTTCACAATAATTATCTATGCCATGTGTACATTGTTTAAGCTTAGAGACTCTTGTGATTATAATTATGGCGACATTAAATATAACTCTTCTCAACTGCACTTACTCATAAGTTCGTCAACATGGGAGAGAGCTAAGGAAGAACGGTAAGTTCCACTCTGTTGAGCAAAAAGAAACTGACATGTCCATGCCCAACATGACAGAATTTCAGAAGAATGCCATTATAGTGGCTCTCAAGGTTCTCAATCTCTTGTTTGGATGGTGGATGACCACTGGTTAAGTTGATCACAAAACTGGGATTCCCAGGAGATAATTTCTTAAACTTACTGTTAGGAGGGTAAGCATTAAACACTATCATCGCTTCATTAATTTGCATTTTTTGAAATTTTTAATGACGAAACATTTGTCTTAATTTTATTCGTTTATAATCCCATCAAATGTTGTCGAGCCTCTAACAGAAATCGACTTACTTTTCACACTCTTCATAGACCAAGGTATGTATCGACATCATCCAAAACATGCAACGCCCCTAGTTACATAGTTAGGGAATTCATAAACATTTGTTGATTTGAATTATTATCAACCCCAAGAACATTCTACATTATATGGTTGCACAAACATCAAAAATTCAAAAACTTACCAAGCTTCTAAGAAAGTCTCGGACTACTTAACACCAAGTATATAGAGAAGAACTCATGCATAAAGACAATAACACGTGTATCAAATCGAATCCCCACACAACTGTTGAAACCTAATCGGAACTAATAATCCAATTTGAAATAATTTCAATTTTATCAACAAGCCCCAAATCAGATGACACCAATAAACATTTACACAAATGCTCACATAACAAGTCTTCGCATTCAAAATGTCCTCGCCACTGATAGGTTTCGAGGTGAATATAGTACTACTGAAAATAGATGTTATAATGACATAATTAGCCACCAATAATCAACTAATATGCTCATCATCAGCAGCAGCGGCATCATCATTATCATAGTCAGTATAATCCTAATCGTCACCATAATCAGTATAATACTAATCATCAACATCAAAATGTCATTCTATGTGAGGAGAACCATCCAAACTTTATCAAAACTTACTTTTCTAATATAACACATAAGCATTTTTATACAATGAAATTTAAACAAATAGAGTAAGTTAATAATCTAACCAAGAAAAGACAAGAATAAAACCCAAACAAAGAGAGGAATAAAACCTAAACAAACATCGAAACTATTAGCAAGCAAATACTGGATTATTAACAGGCTCGTAAAACACATGATTAGAACCTTAAATGAACCCCAAATAGAGTATAACCGATTTTCTAATTTGAAGAGAGTAAAAACCCATAAATATCTCCACAAAAAATCCAAATATGAACAATACAAACCCCCAAAATTGAAAACTCCTTGATTTAAAAAAGAAAAATAGGGTTACACCTGACTTGAATCATGATGTGGGGAATCATGGATGAGATCTGTACAAATAAGAATAAAAACACATTATTTGAACCATAAAGAACCCAAATTCAAAAAATCAAACCCCAAATAGAGTATACTTGATTTATTGATATGTAGAGGGTGTAAACCCAAAATAGATTATACCTGATGTGCTGATTTGAAGAGGGTGGTAACATGTGTAATGCAAACAGAGAGGTTGTCGTTTCATAATTCAAATAGAGAGAGAAAGAGAGACTAGAGGGAAAAGTAGAGAGGGTTGTAGTGACCTCATCATAGCTTTCATTCAATGCATCTGGTGCAAGGAAACTAAAATGACATATAAATTAATCAAATATTTTCCTAGTAACATTACCAATGAATGTACTGTGGCTCCGTGGAACTAAATGTCTTGGGCAAAGCTTGTAGTTGTAGCTTGAATTGGTAACCGATTAACGAAGTCCTACAAAAATAAAAGATTGAACGCTATCAAAATTTATATAATCACCCACGCACAAATTACTATTATGGAACATTACAAAAAGAATACCAAATGACATTACAAATAACCAAAAAACATTACAAATCGGCTAAAAAGAATCCAAAATGACATTAGAAACATTACCAATCAAAAACATAGTACAATGTACTCATCGCAGCCAAAATAGTCCACACATGCATGCTGCAGTGTACCATCGCAGCCATAATCACAGCCATTGGGTTAGGAACGGTGGTACAATGTATCAATCAAGATGACTCATCGTTAGTGCTCCGAAGGAGCTCGATAAATGAAGAAAAAATAGAGTGACATAAATAAATAATTAAACTACCGAGGTAAGACATTGATTCAAAGAAGAACTCACGCATAAAGATAATAACACGTGTATCAAACCAAATACCTGCATAACTGTTGAAATCTAATCGGAACTAATAATCCAGTTTAAAACAATTTCACTTTTACCAATAGGCCCCAGATCAGAAGACATCAGCAGATATTTACACAAATGCTCACATAATAACTCTACGCATTCCAAATTGCTCGCCACTGATAGGTTTCGAGGTGAATAGAGAACTACTAAAAAAAAGATGTTATAGTGACGGAATTCACCACCAATAAACAATTAATATGCTCATAAACAGCGGCGGCATCATCATTACCATAATCAATATAATCCTAAATGTCATTCTAAGTGAGGAGAACCATCTAAACTTTATCAAAAATTACTTTTCTAATATGACACATAAGCATTTTTATACAATGAAATTTAAATAAATAGAGTAAGTTAATAATCTAATCAAGCACAAACTAGAATAAAACCCAAACAAAGAGAGGAATAAAACCTAAACAAACATCGAGGTTATTAGCAAGCAAAGACTGGATTATTAACAGGCTCCTAAAACACATGATTCAAACCCTAAATGAACCCCAAATAGAGTATAATTGATTTGCTAATTTGAAGAGGGTAAAATCCCATAAATATCTCGACAAAAAAACCCATCTATGAATAATACAAACCCCCAAAATTGAAAACTCATCGATTTAAAAAAGAAAAATAGGCGTATACCTGATTTGAATCATGATGTGGGGAATCGAAGGTGAGATCTATGCAAACAGGAATAAAAACACATTATTTGAACCATAAAGAAGGGAAATTCAAAAAATAAACCCTAAATAAGCCCCAAATAGAGTATACCTGATTTATTGATGTGTAAAGGGTGTAAACCCTAAATAGATTATACCTGATGTGATGATTCGAAGAGGGTGGAAACATGCGTAATGCAAAGAGAGATAGGTTTTTATTTTCGAATTCAAAGAAAGAGAGAAAGAGAGACTTCGTGGAGAAGTGGAGAGGGTTTGTGTGAGCGGTAGGGTTTGTGTGAGTGTGCGAGAAGTAGAGAGGCATTATCATTTTCACCAAAATACCCCTCATTTTGAATTAAATTGTAAGTTTATGACGTAATAAAAGAGGGGGAACCAAAAATTTGAGGGGTAAAAAGGGTATTGCAGGACATAAGTTAATCTGAACCCTTTATTTTGGGCCTTGTTGGCTTCGATCTGAACCGTGAAGTATCTCTCCATATTATGAATAGTAAAAACACCATTGTTCATTATATATATATATATATATGTGTGTGTGTGTGTGTGTGTGTGTGTGTGTGCGCGCGCGCGCGCGCCTTGTTCTAGTGTCATTTTTTCCTTTTCATTTTTATGTACATATATCAATTTCGAGTAAACTGAAAGTTGAATTTTAAAAGATCTAGGTTGTATTTTGGTTCGGAACTTTCTAATAATCATGTTATTAGTTGTATTGAATGTTGGCATTAAATATCTACTAGTTTGTTCTAAACAAAGGTTATACAAGTAATACAGTGAGATGCTTTTTTATGTATATACATATGATAAAATTTTGTATTTTTTTTCAATGATTCTGTCAACATATTTATTCTATAGTCAGGTGAATATTGGGATGCCTTTCATAACGATGGATCTTGTGAGTATTTAACTTCATAAACTATGTTAATGGTTTATTCGGGTCAACGAGGTCAAAGATTGTAATTAATTGAAGAAATATCATTATTATGATATCTCATTAGTCATGACTATAATATTTCAACATGGTAATTATACTAGTATCAATAGTTAAGTATAGAGCCAATATTTCACTCACAAATAAAATATTTTGACATAATCCTCGAAAACAACCAAAAAATTAATTGTGATGTTTTCATATATATAGTTAGAATAATATTTGTGTATTTTTTAATGGTTTACAGGAGTAAGTTTCTATTTCTCAAAATCAAGATAGAGTTCTAACTATTTGTGAAAATTCATAATTATAAACAGGATAGAGTTCTAACTCGTAATCACAATTGAGAGAGAGTGTTAACTCATAATTAGGTCATTCTTCACCCAAATCAAGATAGAATGTTAACTATTAATGAAAATTCTTAGTTAAATGGTTCCCTGAATGCTACAAACTCTTCGCTTTTCAAAGAGAGGTATATGCAAGTTAGTAATATAGTTGTTGGGGTTGAAGGAGATAAAAGATTTGGGTTTCGGAGATTTTAGGGTTCATATAACCCATAGCCATTTATGGGCAATTCGACCGGGGCGAATTGATTCGCCCTCATCAGCGAATCGATTCGCTAGTAGGGGTGGATACAGGTCTGAGGAACCGAATCGATTCGGGTTAAGGCCGAATTGATTCGGGCTGGAACAATGGGTTGGTTTTCCTCGCCGAATCGATTCGTTTTTGGGCGAATCGATTCGCACTTAGGGGTGAACCGATTAGGACCTAGGCGAATCGATTCGGAATCCCTGCTGTTGTGTGAGATTTTTTTAGCTTTGTTTTTAGTCCTTTTCTTTTAGGTTCAAGGCTTAGGAACCTTATATTGGGAAGTAATAAAGAGTATTAGAGGTTTATTTTAGGGAGACAAATATCTTAGGCTAGCATGGGGTTATTTGGGCTTATCCCAAGGGTTAGTTCATAGGGGTTAATATTTCGTTTGATATAGGAAGTTAACCTAGAAGTAACGAAAGGTAGAATGGTCATGTTTGGGACTTTTGGGAGACTAGTATTGAGGAAAATTACTTTTGATGAATTATGGTATTACTTTGGACTCTCGGAGACTAGTGTGAGGATAATTTCACTTCGGGCCCTAGGTCATTAATAAAATATGACTTCGAGAATAAGAAATGCATGTTTTAAAATTGGTACTTAATTGTTAAGTATAAATGGTTTTGAGAATGTAAAAAGTTAATATTTTCAAATGAGAATAATCTGTAAATGATAATTTGCATATACACACCTCTCTAAATCTATATCATAACGGAAGTTACGTGCATGAGGTGAAGTTCCCTGGCTAGTGAATACAGGGTGAAGATAGTCCTTGGCCATAGGATCGGTTATTATATATTATGTGATTATTTTGCGAAGTGAGGTAATTTCGGGTGTGGTTATGACTCACCGTCATAGGAATATGGCCGTTGCCCGACGTCTTGCGATGTAGGATGCCCAGGTTGCCTTGTTTGATAGGCCCTGGAAGATGATAGCCATTTAGGGGCGCATCCAGTGGGGAAACTCGGAAGGACGGTCTTAGAATCGTTATAAGATAAGAAATATAACTATTCATAATAGTGTAGGACATTATTGATGGAAAAGCACTTTATGAAATAAATTGCTTTAAATACGTTTCCTGAAGATAAAAAGGTAAATGTGAAGTTATGAGATGTAACTGAATTGGTGAAACATTTTTGAGAAATAAATCGCTTTAAATATATTTCCTAAAGAGAAAGGGAACCATGCATTTAAGTTGTGAATAAACTGAATTGAAATATCACTAAGTGAAAGTAGATGAGTTCTCCCATGCTTATATGAACATTGACCATTATCATTGATATTGCACTAAGTTGTGCTTTTAGAATGAGAGGTGTGAAATTTTATGATTAACTGTGAGAGAGAGTAAGTTTATGATTAATGATTAAACATTCCTAATTGTCATGCATCTTTTTCACATGGTGATCATATCAAATCGGGCCCTGACTCGTCTATATCTCTTTGCTTTCCATGAATTCTTTGTTCGTCCAGGTTCTCCTCCATAAGGACGCCCGTATTGACCTCTCTATTCCAGTTGTCCTGGAGCTATAGCATTTTGCGGATGTTGTAGGATATTCGTTATGGATGCTTCTATCTCTTGTATAGATAGGATCCATTTATTTATTCGGACGTGTTGCCCCTATTTTGTACTCGTTTAATAATGTGATATTTAATTGTAATACCCGGTGTAACCTAATTGTATTTGACTGTTAATCGACATCTTATTCGGTTATTACTTATTGCATTATTGTCATACTATTACTCGTTGATTTATATATCTACCTTCTTTTCAAATTGGATTGTCTAGATGCTTTTCTTTTAACTTACAAAATTAATTTTGACAGTCCGTTTTCTAAAATAATTGGTGGTTATCTCGTATTATTATTTTAACCACAGTGATGCTAATTGTTGAAGAATGGACCATCTATGATTTTTGTGATTATTGGAGTATCGGAATGGCCACCTCTTATTTTAATTAGCGGGTTGTCACGGATGGTATCAGAGCATCAGGTTCTAGTGTCCTTAGGAATCTGTGCAAACGTGCTACGCTTTTTGCGTTACTTTTGATTTGATATAGAGCCTTAGGATTAGGATTGTTGATTCCTCTTGTGAGGTTTCGTTCTCCTGCTGTAATGTAAGAATTCGGAAAATCTTTTGTTCGTTCGTTTAAGATTCGTAGGTTGAATGTTGAAGGGCATAATGGATGGCCGTTATGAAGGCCTTATGAGATGGGATTACTAAGAACTATAAGTTAGAGTCGGGGATGAGGGACGCATAGGAGGTCACTCCCTTCGTAGCATTTTCTTGGATTGCTATCGCGACTACTAAGTACAATAGATATAGTTTTTTGAGTATCGCTACAAATAGAGAGTGGTACTAAGCTTGGGATTCCCATTGACGTTAAATTGAAGTTAAAAACTCCTTGATAAGGTCCACACATTGAAGTTAAGTCAGATGGAGGAAGTGTAACCTCATTCGGTGGAAGTATAAGGCTCAGAAGCTTTGTACTGGAGAGGGATATAGAAATGCCCAGATGTGAAAAATTAAGGAAAATTTTTCACCCATTGGAGAAATGTCGAAATGGCGGGAACGGTTGTCGCCATATTTGGTGGAGCATGAAGTTTTGCTCATTGAGAAACCTGGTAGATGTTTTGAACGGCGAGTTTCTCAGGAATATCAGGAATGATGAGAAAGTAGACTCTCATGTATTCACATGAGGATCGGTCAAAGGCCGATAGTGAATAAAGAGTTACAGGGTTAAGGAAACCTTACACCGAAGTAGGTAGGTACAAGGAAGAAAGATCCCTTTAGTGGAATGAGAGGCTCACGAGTAAGTGTTGCTAACACTTATGGAGAAGTCATGTTCATGAAACCCCATTGGTGGACATCCGCCGTTGGGAAAAACTCATTGAGATAATGCAAGGGATGCCGGTAGCATGTTCTCTTTTATTGAGGAAGTTAAGGGAACTACGTGGGCAATTGACAAGGTTGAGGCTATAGGGTCTGAGATGTTGAAAACCTTAATGTGGCCGAGGTGGCTAGAGATGGAGAAACGGTTATGACGAGGAATGTAGAACCACACGTTTTGATCCTGTCGATCAGAGTTAAAGGGAAAGAATAGGATGCCTAGTTAGGGCATTGATGGAAGTAGTTTCGGTTCAGATAAGACTAAAATACTGTATCTGGGAACTATTGGTGGTGGCCAGGGTAATTGGCAAGAAGATTGGCGGGAATTCCACCTTGGTTGAAGGTGGTATATTCGGTGTGGCAAGATGGAGTAGTATTTTATTAACCTTAGATCCGGGTGTGTAATTTGAGCTTATGGTAGTCTCGATGTTATTATAGAAAGTGTATCTATATGATTTCCGCGGTGGGGAGGTTCTATTTTTCTTCATTCGCTATAAAGCGAGTGATGATATTTTAAAAGTATATGTGGTTTGTGTTACTCATATTATATGTGTTATACGAGTGGAACTATTTTTGATTTGTCGGAGCGATAGTAGGAAAATAATTGCGAGGCTATCGTATTTGTAGTTCCAGAGTGGAACTAGTTGTTCTATAATATCTCACCTGGATACGGGATTGAGACTTTATAGAGATGGTTTAAGGTATGCAATAATTTTTTTTTTGTTTGTTTTGTTTGTGTTTGTTGTTTCCTTATCTCCATGACCAACAAAGTTAAGTAGTAGTGTATTGGAGGGGTTCCTTGTTTGGATTTCTCTTACGAGAGGCTCCACGCATGAAGCTTAACGACGTTGGAAGTGGAGATATGCTACTTTATGTTAAGATGTTGGTTTTGAGGGTTTTAATCGAGAGTCACGTGATTGATTAAGGGCTAATAAAAAGTTAATATGTAGTGCGGAAGCACTAGAAATAGTTCTCACCTCTGATAGATGTGAGTGAGACAAAGATAAGAAAGTCGGATCGAGACTTATAGTTATGCCTTGATGAGAAGGCCATTTAAGAAGATGTATATATATATATTTGGGTAAAGGATTCGTAACACTTTGTAGAAAGTAGGCGCCCGATTAGTTAAATTTTCATCTCGCCGAAAGGGTAGGACATAGAAGTTAAAACGCATTAGTAGGGTTATGAGTTAGGATTTTTTTTATCGATCCCGATTTGGGTGCCTTAAGATTTTATATTTAAATGACCGACGAAGCGAGGTAGTAGTGTAACGGGAGGGATCCTTGTCTGGATTTCGCTTTGCGAGATGTCCCATGCATGAAATCGAGAAAATGTCAGAAATTGAGAAAGGTTTTGGGCACTAGGGATACAATTAGTAGAATACTTATACAACTTGAATAGGAAACACGTTGACCTTAGGATTATTAGGATGTAAGGCCCATGGGGAATGTGATGCTGTTTTAGGAAGGCTGTAGGGAGTTAACCCCGAATAGATTGGGGGGATAACTTTAAGAAGTATTGGGTCACCAAGACTAAGGAGAATGGAATCTTGAGTAATTTGGGAAACCAGTCTGAAAATAGATGAGTCCCCTCTTAGAAAGAGCGTTACGTCGGTAACCTAGCTTTCGGGGAGTTATAGGATGAGCTGACTTTTACTCCTGAACTCGTGTTGTCAAGATTGAGATTGGATTTCTCGGTATTAATGGATGAGTCTCTACCAGGATTAAGAGGTGCGTTAATATTGGAGCATGGGGCCATTGTTTATGTGTCTCCCAAACTTAATCCCCATGAGAAGTATTATCCCACGCTTGATTTAGAGTTCACAGTGGTAGTATTCGCCTTAAAGAAATAGAGGCAATACCTCCTGGGCAGGAAATTTATTCTTTTCACGATCCACAAGTTGTTGGAATATGTTGTAAGGGCAACAGAGCTGGTGTTTGGAGTTCGTAAAAGACTGTCAATTAGATATTCATTATCACCAAGGAAACGGGAATGGGGTTGCGGATTCGCGGAACATAAAATTTGTGGGGGAAACTAGTGATGGAATGGGAAGCCCCGTGAAGGAAGATTAACTAGGAAGGTGTTGTTTGAAGGATGTTTATATTAGTGATTGACCGTTACGCCTGCTAGAAAGTTGAGAGTCACGGAAGAACAAGGAAAGGACATTTATGAGTTTGTCTCCATATGCATCACTTGTTAATTGGTTTGAGTAATTGTTGATCCTTTGATCAAATTATTGCTTCTCCGACCAGTATGGGTGGACTATTTGCTGAGGAGTACGCCCAGCTCTTTATGGTGGAGCTATGGAGCCGTATGAGGTTCCTATCAATATAGTGTTGGATCGAGACTAGATTTTGTGTTAAAATTTTAGTAATGTTTCCAGGAACTAATGGGAACCGAATTGAAGTTGGGTACAACCTACCACCCGTAAGTGGATGAATGAATGGAGAGAGTTAACCAAATATTGGAAGGCATACCTTGAATGTGCGCGTTTGACTTAAAGGAAGAATGGGGGCAGTAGTTTTTGTGGATCGAAGTTTCACACAATAATTCATACTATTTCACCATAGGTATGGCACATATGTGGCCTTGTGTACCCGGCTGAGTAGTTCTCCTGCTCGTTGGGTAGAAACAGCGAACAATAAGTTCTTTGGACTTGAAATGGTCCAGGAATACTTCTTTGATGATTAAGTTCATTGTGCCACATACTTTGAAGGACTATGCCGACTCGAATAGAGGTCATGTAGTATTGGAGGTAGGGGATCAAGTTTTAGTGCAGTTATTCCCTTGGAAGGGTATAACGTGATTCAGGAGGAAAGGCAACTTGTGCCGAGTTATGTAGGCATTTTCTTCCATCGTAAAAAGGTAGTATTGATAATTCGTGAGAAACAACCGGATGCGAGTTTAGCTTTATGAAGAGTGGTGGGGACACCACACTATCGAGGAATTCGCTAGGGATAAAAGAACGATATTTTAGAGAAGCACACCCTTGATCTTGTTATATGGTACGCCTCAATTTTGAGGGCAAAATTCCCTTGTAAGGGGGGGAGTATATAACAACCCAGACTTTTGAGTGGTTATTTTATATTAAATTTACCCAATGGGTTAAATAGATAAAATGGAGAAAGTTAGAGTAAATATTATTTTTAAGTGATTTAAGAGATAATATTTGCCATGCTTTGCCTATTTACTGTTATGAGAAGGTAAATATCATTACATTACGATTTATTGCGTTGTTGTGCTTTAAGCAATGGTTATGACTTATATTCAAGTTTGAGTATTATTAATGAATTAAAATGACGTTGGAACATAAAATATTATACGTTATTCCGAATTCCAATTTAGAGGGTGCGATTAGTTTTAAAATAGTCGAGATAGTCAAAATAAGCACTAATTGTATTTTTGAGTTTCGGACACTTTTGGCAGGGTATGAGTCAATTAGGTAGTTACGAGTCATTTTATTGGTGTATCAACATTTTAAAGATGGGAATTAATGTTTAGTGCCCGTTTAAGTCTCACAAACCCTTTTATTTTCCCATTCTTATGTTTTACACTTAGAGAGAGAGAGAGAGAGAAGAGAGAACTTGGGACAAAATGGAGAAAAGAGAGAGAATTGAAGATTCCGAGCTAGAAATCGTTGCAACGGGAAGAGAATCCGAGACTACAAACTTGAGGCAAGTTTCTAACTTGCTAGTGTATGATTTAATGTGATAAATTGCATGTATAGTTAGGTTTTTGAGATTTAAACAATTTATGGGTTTTGGGGATTTTAGGGATCATATAACCCGTAGCCATTTTTGGGCAATTCGACCAGGGTGAATCGATTCGCCCTCATCACCGAATCAATTCTCTAGTAGGGGTGGATACAGGTCTGAGGAACCGAATCGATTCGGGTTAAGGCCGAATCGATTCGGGCTGGGACAGTAGGTTGGTTTTCCTCTCCGAATCGATTCATTTTTGGGCGAATCGATTCGCGGTTAGGAGTGAATCGATTCGGCCCTAGGCGAATCGATTCGGAATCCCTGCTTTTTTGTGAGATTTTTTTAGCTTTGTTTTTAGTCCTTTTCTTTTAGGTTCAAGGCTTAGGGACCTTCTCTTGGGAAATAATAATGAGTATTAGAGGTTTATTTTAGGTAGACAAATATCCTAGGATAGCATGGGGTTATTTGGGCTTATCCCAAGGGTTAGTTCATAGGGGTTAATATTTCGTTTGATATAGGAAGTTAACCTAGAACTAACGGAAGGTAGAATAGTCATGTTTGGGACTTTTGGGAGACTAGTATTGAGGGAAATTACTTTTGATGAATTAAGGTATTACTTTGGACTCTCGGAGACTAGTGTGAGGATAATTGCACTTCGGGTCCTAGGTCATTAATAAAATATGACTTCGAGAATAAGAAATGCATGTTTTAAAATTGGTACTTAATTGTTAAGTATAAATGGTTTTGAGAATGTAAAAAGTGAATATTTTCAAATGAGGATAATTTGTAAATTATAATTTGCATATACACACATCTCTAAATCGCTATCATAAGGGAAGTTACGCGCATGAGGTGAAGTCCCCCAGCTAGTTAATGCATGGTGAATATAGTCCTCGACCATAGGAACGGTTATTATATATTATGTGATTATTTTGCGAAGTGAGGTAATTTCGGGTGTGGTTCTAACTCACTGTCGCAGGTATATGGCCGCTTCCCGACGTTTTGCGATTTAGGATGACTAGGTTGCCTTGTTTGATAGGCCCTGGAAGATGATAGCCATTTAGGGGCGCGTCTAGTGGGGAAACTCAGAAGGACGGTCTTAGAATCGTTATATGATATGAAATATACCTATTCATAATAATGTGGGACATTATTGATGGAAAAGCACTTTATGAAATAAATTGCTTTAAATACGTTTCCTGGTGATAAAAAGGGAAATGTGAAGTTATGAGATGTAACTGAATTGGTGAAACATTTTTGAGAAATAAATCGCTTTAAATATATTTCCTAAAGAGAAAGGGAACCATGCATTTAAGTTGTGAATAAACTGAATTGAAATATCACTAAGTGAAAGTAGATGAGTTCACCCATGCTTATATGAACATTCAGCATTATCATTGATATTACACTAGGTTGTGCTTTTAGAAGGAGAGGTGAGAAATTTTATGATTAACTGTGAGAGAGAGTAAGTTTATGATTGATGATTAAACATTCCTAACTGTCATGCATTTTATTCACATGGTGATCATACCAAACCGGGCCCTGACCCGTCTATATCTCTTTGTTTTGCATGAATTATTTGTTCGTCCAGGTGCTCCTCCGCAAGGACGCCCGTATTGACCTCTCTATTCCTGTTGTCTTAGAGCTATAGCATTTTGCGGATGTTGTAGGATATTCATTTTAGACGCTTCTATCTCTTGTACTCTAGATAGGATCAGTTTATTTATTCGGGCGTGTTGCCCCTGTTTTGTACTCGTTAAATAATGTGATATTTAATTTTAATACTCGGTGTAACCTGATTGTATTTGACTGTTAACCGACAACTTATTCGGTTATTACTTATTGGATTATTGTCATACTATTCCTCGTTGATTTTTATATCCACCTTCTTTTCAAATTGGATTGTCTAGATGCTTTTCTTTTAACTTACAAAATTAATTTTGACAGTCCGTTTCCTAAAATAATTGGTGGTTATCTCGTATTATTATTTTAACGACAGTGATGCTAAGAATGGACCATCTATGATTCCTGTGATTATTGGAGTATCGGGCTAGCCTCCTCTTATTTTAATCAGTGAGTTGTCACACATGCCCTGAAAAGGATCACTAACATTTATTTAAGAGTATAAGAAAATATCCAACTCCTCATATGGGTATGGGTGGAGAGAAACGAGTCGATAAAGATAAGGGTGTCGTTTAATATGTCGTAGTTAACCCTGAGCTTTCTTGCAAGCTTATTAGTGCTGGAGTTCTCCCTATCGGTGAAGTGGTTGAATCTTCTCTTCCTCACTCAACATTTGTTGTTCAGGAAAATAATAATTTGGCCTTTGTAAGTTGGTTGTATATTATATAATTATTATTTATATTCCCTCAATTCTCTTTTCTAACTATTTTTCTGAATATTTATCTCGCAGTTCTTAATTAATTATGACCTGCTCTAAAGGAGTAATGATAAAATAAAAGAGTCATCTTCTGATGTTGAGGTGGCATTTGAAGGAATTTAAAAATCTTTAGAAGTCGTTGGTCATGCTCATGAGGACCATATGAATTAGAAGAGGAATATGGAAGACATGTTAAAATCATTAGAGTAGGAAAAACTTTTAGCGGACAATGATGCGACCACCGTCAAAAAGGGGCCTGAGGATTCAAGGAGGGTTTCCAACCAAGGCATAATCCAAGGGGTAGAGACAATGGCCAATGATGAGAAGTATAATGATCATTCCTTCACAAGGTGTTGGGATAATACATTCTCCAATACTTTATGTAGATAGATTATTTGAAGAAGTCATCCTTCAAGGATAGTTGAGATACATCCCTTGCCAAGGTCGACACCGCTGAAAGGTCTGAGCTATTTTAATTTCACAATCATGGAACTCCTACTCAAATTTAAAAGTATATGGATAACGATGAATAGGAGGTTAGTGATTCTACATCCAATGAACAACTAGTGGTCGCCGAGCGAGTAGAGGATAATGTGAACACCGACAAAGAGAAGTTGGGAGTTTTGTGCTTTATTTTGTTCCTTTTTCTTTATTCAATGTATTACCTTGATGTAACTCCTTTCTTTGTTATAATAAAATGAAGTTCATGTTCCTCATATTGTTTGCTTAGTCAATTATTACAAGAAAGGCATAATCATGTGTTTGGCATTGGCCATGATGATATGGATGAAAATGAGCTAGTGGAGTTACTCGGCCAAGATGAATCTACTCCATCCAGGGAAGAATATTTGAGTTTACATCGTCTCTTTCATCGGGAAGTGGCAAATAATGTTGCTTATCATTAAATCTTTCTCAACCTTCCAAAAATCCAGACGAAAACTGCCGTAAATCTTTATGCCTATTGTGAAAATAAACTACCCAACTTACAAAAGAGAGGGGGATTTGATCAAAAGTTTCTTTCTTTCTCATCGGCTCACTCTAAAAGAGAGGTCGCCACATTGCTTGGGAAAAAGAATAGTGCTTTATGACTTGAGCTTGAGGGTCTCAAGAAGATAGGTCCTGCCAACTAATATGGAGGTGTTTCTTTCTTATAAGAAGAGAATGCTAGCCTAAGGGTGAAACTGGAGAAGATAAATAAATCCAAGGGTTAGTCTTCTTAGTGGCAGAGAAGGAATTTCAATCAGTGGAGGAATAATGGACCAAGAAAACTCTTTTCGACCAAAGGCGACGATGAAGAATCAATTGCCCATTATCAAGAGGTTAACTAAGAAGTTAGGCTATATGTCCTATTAATTCCATAAACAATCTCGTATTATCTGAATGGATAGTTATAATGAGGATCTTACACGCATGGGAACATAACTTGATCATACTTGAGAGGCTGGTTATAAATATGGTTGGCCCAATATTCTTATTGTAATGAAGGTGCCCAAGGAAAGTGAATTATGGTATTAAAATGACATGGGATGCCTAGAACTTTCGAACACTCCTTTCAAACTAGATATTTCCTTGATTGCTCGTGATTCGATTCCTATTATCTTGATTAGAAAATAACTTGGGGACTATAGCCTTCATAGGGATGCTGAACTTTACCAACAACTGCATTTAACAAATAGGGTTATTTCTAGCCATCAAACAAGGCTTAGAGAATGGGGGATGATCGTCACCCCTCGTGCATTAAACGTATCTCTAGTTGTTATTGAGAAGGAACTGAGTGAGCAGCCATGTTATCTCAAATAACTTGTTGCATTTTTGTTTTTCTTGCTTTTTAATAACTTTTAATCATTTATAATGAAAATCCACACCTTTCTTTCCTCTACATCAACTTATTGACTGTTAGTTACTTGGAATGGGTCTGCTAGTAGTTTAGTCTTATGATTAAATATTCAGATATTGCTCGACTAATCTTCCATGCTAGTTATCGATATTGGATGAACCTAGGTTGTCCTGCCTTAGGTTCTACTAATGCGTCATCCAGCTAATTGGTCGTACAAATGGATCTTGTCATCTTAACCAGGTGTTAACGTTAGTTACCGAAAGCGATCAAATGTGTTAGGATTTTTCCTTAGGTTTAGCCAGTTATTGTTGGTTTTTATCATCTATATGACTGACTGCAATGGATTTCCTTAATCTGTTTGGTAAAATTGTAATTGGGCTGCCGTAAGGTGAGACCATGTACGAAGTTGTTTGAAACTTCTTGTTCTTGACCTTGGGCATCATACATGGAGTTTGTTGTTTAGTTCACATGATTGATATTTCTTCGGATTTATATTTCTTTGAATTACTATCACATCTCCCATACCGATAAAAAAGGGGCAATAACATTCACGGGGAATTAACCATCTTTATCGATCACTAAAAATGGGTTATAGGGAAATGAAATTATTTTTGAAAAAACTTTACAATTTTTTATTATTGATAATACTTATTAAAGTGTTCGGCATTCCAAGGGTCTTTGAACTATTCCCCTTCTAGTATTTTAATTTTGTATGTTCGTGGTTGAACAAAAGAAAAATTCGGTATGGACCATGCCAATTTAGCTCCAACTTTCTTCCTTTCTAAAGGACTTTTTCACTATGTATTCTCCTTCCTTTATAATACTCGGCATCACCCTTTTGTAGTAAAATAGAGTGGTTATCTGTTGGTATGATGCAACACTAAGTGTTGTATGATCCTTAACCTCTTCCACTAGGTCTAGATCTAACATTATCATAAGGTAGATCTTAGGATAGTCAAAATTAATGACACGGTTACTTGGAAGACCAATACCTGTTGGGACCACTGCCTCTGTTACAAAAGCTAACATGTAAGGAGTCTTACCAGTAACTGTTCTTGGCATTTTCCTATACACCTAAAGTAAACTTTGGAGCTCATTGATCCAACTTACTTTAACATCGTCCAGTCTCTTGTTTATTTTGTTAAGTAGAGTTATGTTTGTCACTTTTGTTTTCCCATTGCACTTTGGATGACCAGGTGCAGAATGTAGTTTTTGGATTTATAGTGAATATAATAATCTTTAAATTTTTTATTATTAAACTGCATGTTGTGGTCGGTGATGAAGGCCTATGGCATTCCATAACAACAAATAATGTTCTTCCAAATGAAATGGAAAACCTTTTCATATGAAATTTCTACTAGGGGTTCATCTTCCACCTATTTGGTGAAATAGTCCACTACATTAACTAGATATTTAAATCTCCCTCTTATTTTTGGTAGATGGCCAACCAAGTCAATACTCCACGTGGAAAATGTCCAAAGGGGGTGTGCTTGTTGCGAGTGAGTCCCCCAGTCTTTTGTGAATTGCAGTATCTTTTTGGCACTTATCATATCGCCTTGCAAAATTTGCACAATTTTCTTTCATAGTGGGCAAGTAATAGCATTGTGTGGATACTCACTTGACCAATGATCTCCTTATTAATTGTGATCAACAAGAAGCTTCATATACCTCCTTTATTAAGTTCCTGGTCGCAGTCGTGTGGACACATCAGAGTAATGAAATTATGAAATCTCTCCTAAATAAGAGTCCTTGTTCTAGGACATACCTCGTTGCTTTATATCGACATCTCTTCACTTCTTTAGGCTCTGGTGGGATAATTCCTTTTTATAAATAAGCTCGTATTTGATCCATCCATAATGGATCCAAGTATATTTCAACTGTATTGGTAACTTCTTCATTGGTACTCCGATGTATGAGGATTTCTACTGGAATTATTCCTTTTATCTGCATTATTCTGGTAAAAGCAAGCCGAACAAGTGTGTCTGCTCGGGCATTCTTTGTCCCTTGACCACCTTAAATGATGAGAACATTATTATAAATGTTTGTGTTTTGGCTTGGTATTTCTTCATGGACTCTTATCTTACCTCATAAACTTCTAGTACTTGGTTCATTATTATTTGAAAAGCACTATGCACCTACATTTGTTCGGCCCCCCGCGATGAAGCTAGGCCAAATCCTGCTATGAGCGATTAGTATTTTTCCTAATTATCGAAGGCTTTAAATTGGAATCTAAGATCGTATTCCACGTCAATGTCATTAGGTGTGGTAATTATAAAGCCCCCTCAACTGCCAAATGCACATGATGAACTGTCTATGAATATATTTAAGAAATGGGGTCGTCTTTGAAATATCCTTCGACCAAGGTCCCATAATTGAATAACTTTTTTCAACTACTCCAAGTTGTGAGCAATTTCTTCTTATTTGGGCGATGACTCTGGTATATAAGTGATCTTGCCGATCGGATTAATGTCGGGCTATCTCTCATAGCAGTCTGCTCATTTAGTTAAACCAATTATCTCTCTTCCAAAGCAGTTTACTCGATAGATGGAGATGATCTCCCTTCCATAGAATTATTCTATATTTTTTCCCTTATTGAGCTCTTTTCCTTAGATATGTTCCCAACGGGTGTCTCCTTGATTGTGAACAAGGCATTGAAATATTCTATGACTTGGCCTTATATTTCCCTTATTATTTCATTTTTCATGTCATACTTTCCTAATTCTACAGTCCAAGCCATCAGTCCACCTTAATTTCTTAGGTTTATGAACGACTTGTCATAGTTGGAGGTACGTATAGACTACAATAGTATGGGATTTAAAGTATGGATTCATTATTCGAGATGCCTCAATTAGGGCTAATGCTAGTTTCTTCAGGCCTTAGATATCAGATCTTCACTCCTTGGGTTTCTTTGCTTGCATAGTAAATTGGTTTTTTCACTCCATTTCCTAGTCGGACCAATGTCGAGCTAGCTATTGATTCAAATACGGCCACGTATAAGTACTGTTTTTCTCCCATGATAGGCCTTGAAAGCAAAGGTGGAGATCCCAAGTACTTCTTCAATTCTAAAAAGGTGATTTCATATTCATCATTCCACTCAAATGATTTTTGTAACACCTTAAAAAAGGGAAGGTATTTGTCAGTACCTCTCGAAATGAATCGATTTGGCACTGCCACCCTTACTATTAACTTTTGTACTTCTTTTTTATTTGTAAACTGCATATTGATCAATGCTTGGATTTTATGTGGATTTGATTTAAGGACTCTTGGGCTTTCTATGAAGCTGAGGAATATTTCTTACATACTCTAAAGACATGTTTTGCTGGTTAACCTTCATTCTATGGTTTTTCTTACCGGTCTAATTTCTAGCCCAAGTCCATGGTGTGATTGGCATTTATATTTTCCTCGGTGATCATGTCATCAATTTACACTTCCATGTTCTTAGCGATCAGTCCTTCAAACACTTTGTTTACCAATCTCTGGTATGTCGCCCCAGCGTTCTTGAACCCAAAAGGCAAACATTGTAATGATAGGTACCTTGACCTGTTATAAATGAAGCCTTGTCCTTATCCTCTGGATTCATCTTAACTTGATTATAGCTTGAGTAAGCATCCACAAAATTGAGTAGTAGTGGATCAACCAATTGACCTCATTTTCTACTATAAGTTCCTTTTATTTCTTCTTCCTTGTTTCTATATAACTTTCTTCAAGTATCGTCTCTATTTCTTTTGTCATTTTTGTTTCCTTATTGAGAATATAATTTACCTATTTCATAAGGGATACATATAAGAGTTTAGAAATCATTTATCCATTGCCAAGTGGGTAGTAAAGAGTTTTGGTGAAGCCCAATGATTATTACAATATTGAAGAGGGGAACTTGACGTTCTCCCAATTTATTACTGAAATCAATATAAGCTTTCCTCCAAACCATAACTTCTTAGAGTTTTGTGAATATTTATGTGTGTATATATCCCAATGTTTCCCAAATACCTATACGATAGTTACTGGGGTAAATAGGATAAATAAGTTGTATGGAACTCAGTTAGGGATCCCCGAGATACTCTATTATTATATGTGGATGAGGACAAATTATGGCACCGTTCATCTAAAGGCTAGGAATATATAGATGGTTCTTGTAGTGAACCTAATTGATTACAATAAGGGTTATTAGTCTCATGGATTTGTTATAAAGGAGTGGGAGCACTTGCATGTTATTGAGGGTCGCGCGTCTAATAGGATACCTAGGTTCTCTCACAGGGTACCTAAAATAAGTATGAAGTTGATTTTCATCATTCTTTTTCTATTCGGACAATTCTTTCTTAATCTTTATTGATGTTGTTATCCTCTGTCTCATGCAGAGAAATCCAAAAAGAAAGAGCCTGACCCATCACACATCAACTTTGACAAATTGAGCAAAGCTTGGAAACTCAGGAGGGCTTTGTTTGCTAGTGCAAACATCCAAGGTCAGCATCAATGTAATTGAATTACAGTGGCACCAATACTTTCTTCATTTTGCGACTAGTAGACAACGAAGTCTTATTTGACGATGACGAGACTCTAATTCAGAACACTTCAATTTCCTTTGAGTTTTCTGATGTTATATCAATCACGACCATCATCCCTTATACATCCAAAGAGGAAATGACATTAAGGAAAAGGTATCCCAGTCTGCTAGAGGGAGCCTTCCCTTAGTTATCCAAAATCTAATCATTCCAAAAGGAAGGAGGTCGGGGTTCCGTCCGACCCTTTCAACTTAGTGAATTCCCACGATAAGTCACAAGCCCAACTTGTGAAAAAGAGAAAGACTGTTAGTCTTTTTATTTCTATGCCTTCCAAAAAGGAAGATTCCTCTAATAAGGGGAAGGGGCCTCTCATCATGTCACTGGAAAAAAAATTCAATATGTCCCCCACTCTACTCAAGGGGGCCTATCTTTGGGCCAACCAAGAAGTTCTTGGTAATCTGTCAACTAACGAGTTTTCTGTCATGCCGCTCAGATGCTTTCTCTAGTTAGTGCTTTTGTCACTTCAGTTTAGTTCATTTCTTCAAGCTTATTAGTGTCGAATCAAGTTTATTTATTAATCTCAGATTATTGTTTATGTATTAATTAATGTTTATACTTTTTGTAACATAATTAGATAATCATTTTGGATAACATAAAGAAGGTAAATGAAATGGTGGGGTTTAATGAGAAGGGGGGAAATGAATGCGAGTGAAATTAAATAGGAGGAAAATAAATTTTCAAAAATTGAATGAAAGTTAA
The DNA here is from genome assembly GCA_949130495.1 of Sambucus nigra. Classification (NCBI taxonomy): domain Eukaryota; kingdom Viridiplantae; phylum Streptophyta; class Magnoliopsida; order Dipsacales; family Adoxaceae; genus Sambucus; species Sambucus nigra. The sequence continues at coordinate 314,456,543 of OX422219.1, read as the reverse complement.
ATAACTAATTTTTACTATTCGTTTTTGGTGGGTGAGGTTGCAAAATCTCAGTCGTTATAATTCTTATACAATTCAAACACTTTCGAGTTCTATTATATGGACCCCAAAATTCCTAGACAACAAATAGAGAAAAAATAGCCTCAATTTCGAATGAAAATTGTTGCAAATCGAAAAAATTCCTAAATCCTAACCAAAAGCTAAAAGGAACCTTCAAAAACTTATATAAAAGAAGTAAAACCCTAATATCAAAATGTTGGAAGCCTAAATCCTTAAAAAAGTGCCTGAAATCCCTAATTTCCAATTCTTATAGCCAAAATCATGAAGTTTTAATATACCTAAAACGCAAAATGGTTTACAAAAAAATATTCCAAAACCCCTAAATCCTTAAATCCCATATCTTAAATAAATATTAATACCAAAAGCCTTGACTATATACCAAAATCATTGATAAACTAACCTGGAGAGAGGGAGAAATGGGGAAATGGGGGTGAACTGAGTGAAATGGGAGAGCGAATAGGGAGAAGTGAGATCAATGGGAGAAAAAGTGAGAGTGGACTAAATGAGATAAGGTAAATGAAATGGTGGGGTTCAATGAAAGGGGGGAAATGAAAGTGAGCTAAACGAAATATGAGGAAATTAAAATTTCAAAATTTCAAATCAAGTTTTTTTGTTATTGGGATAAGTGAATTCTTATAGATCCATCCCCTGAAAGAACTAGATATGATAATTTTAATCATCCGGCTTGAGCAATAATCAAAAGAACAAAATGAATCCATATAAAATCAACCAAAATGATATCTTCATGCATAAGGATACTAGATTACCTAATAGAAAAGATTTTAAAATCCTCACAAACCTCTCTTTTTCTTTCGATTGCAATTTCTAGATTATTATATTTACGATTCATTTTTAGAGAGTGAAGTTGCAAAATCTGAGTCATAATTGTTCTTAGACAATTCAAACACTTTCAAGTTTTATTATATGGATATGTTTGTACATTTGTCAGAATACAAAATTACACACTTAGATCGTTAAATAATATTGAATCTAGCATTTGTAACAATTTAATTTATGTTCTTGGATTTTTAAAAAAAATATTTGATGAAACATTCTTAGATTATTTCTTCGGAGTTTGTGTAGCATAACTCATTCGAAAAATAAGCATAAAAAGTAGTGGTATGATGTGTGTGTGTGTGTGTGTGTGTGTGTGTGTGTGTGTGTGTGTGTGAGAGAGAGAGAGAGAGAGGGTAATAAGGTACCATACATTTTAGATCGAAAGTTGAAACAACTTTATCCAGTTTATTCTACGATTGGACCAGTGAGTAGGGTTTTTAAAAATAGTAATTTATTTGTGGGTGTAAAAATATTTTCTTCTATATTACTGGATATTCATTTGTCATATTATTATTTTATTTAATACATTTTTGTTTATTTATATGCAAAATCCTTTAATCTACACATTCATTTGTATGTATACATATATTTTATTAATTTTTACATAATAATTTCCATAATGTATGTTAGTTTTATTTATATTACCTACATTTTTATAATAATAGATTTGTGATATGCTAGCAATGAAAGCGTGATATATTTGTTATGTTTACGCATTAGTTAGCTACATATATTGATATTTTAGACCTTTCATCATGTGAGCGATCTTAATGCCTAAAAAATTTCTAAATAAACGATTAGAAACATTTCATTTCTCAATCAGTGAAGTGTAAATGCAACTATTTAAAACTAACTATAAGGAATTTCTTCCTTAATATCCATAATAAAAATGAATCTTCCAAATTTTCACAAACTTTCACTCTTGGGATCCGTAATTTTGAAATTATGAACCATGTGGGGGCCTAACATATGTGGGCCTCACACCTTTTCACAAATAATAAACATTGTGAAATTATTCAGAGATTTGAGGATATACAAGTACATTTATTAAAAGTTAATTCATAATTGAGGGAAAAAAATCCATTTTAAATATTACCCCCCCCCCCCCCCCCCAAGTTTCACATCCTAGAACCTATGTCAAATTGTACTCTATAAAATCAATAAAAAAATATCTCACCCCGCTTTATTGACGTAGAAAATTTATCGAACGACGTATATCATGTGTTCTTTTTGTGTGCCTGGACAAATTCATTTAGCTCAGGTATTATCATCTATGGCTTCTGTAATTGACAATTGACTATGTGTGGGCTTTGTGCAGTTACATTCTTTATGATGACATCGTTCCCAAAGTTAAGAAAAAAATCAAACAAAAGTATTATTTCATCATATCCAAATATCACCTTTGTCCGGAATCGACCAATCTTGGTCTATGCCTTGTTTTCTTGATCTCCATTGTAGGGACGCCCATTGAATTCTGATAGCAACCATTCATGTCTTGTTCGTAATAAAAGAACGCTAGACCACATATTTTCTTAGCATCCTAAAAAAGAATGACTCCTTCATATAAAGAGTTATATATATGGGATATAAAAACACTATAATGAATGACTTCAGTATATTACCAGAGGTTCGAATGAAGTTAATCTTAGGAGGGCATTATGGCTCATTTAAAGAGAAGGTGTAGTGTAGTGAATAATCAAACCGAAATTGTTATGGGAGATTTAAATTTTTTTACTTCCTCCGTCCCAAATTAAGAGTTCATATTTTCTTTTTGTATAGATTAGGGATATACTCGATCAACAAGCAATATCAACACTTGGTTACTATATATTGAAATTTGGTTCGTTGATTGTGCCCAAAAAAATAAAGTGAAATCATAATTCCAAATGGTCCTAAAGGAATAATGGACTCTTAATACGGGATAGATGGAGCATAATCCATGAGAAAATGATGACTAGGAGTTAAAGAAGCCATAATATTTTGGGGACTTGGAAAATAAGTCCTATTTACATATATCAAAATATTTTTTTCCTCAATAAGTCCTATATCTACATGTAGTAGATATTCACAATATAGTTATAAATTTGACCTATTTGGGCAAAAAAAAAATTCATGCGACATGTTGAAGCAAAAAAAATCGTAGTACCTATTGAACTACATACATAGTAAAAGAGACTAATTGGCAAAAAAAATCCTAAGACGGACCTCCACAAATAATTACCAATACATGTGCTCCACTAAAATATAAGTTTATAAATAATCGTTGTCTCCATCCCTGATCCTCGCAGCGGGTGGGTAGCATGAGGATCCTAGGTCCCGCGTGTCCCTCTCGGGGGCGCTTCGATCAGCGCCAGTCTATTTTACTCAAAACAGACAAAAGAAGGGGATCCATCTCGAAGGACAGCATCTAAAGAAATACTGATGCATATGAAACCAAAATGATTCGAAAATGGTCCGGAGGCTAAGTTACGAAATGAAAAGGTGTTAGGCACCCATTCCGCCCTTACGGTCTCTCATGGGTTTTTGTTATTTTCCTTTATTTTCCCCGTGATATGTGTCCATGTGTATATGTAGTGGAGATAGGAGTCATCGACTTGTACCATGGAAGAGATAAAGCGAGTCATCCGTAGGAATGTAAAGCTAATATTAGAAAATAGGATTTGCGCGATCATCCATGCGTTCATCGTTATAATGGAACGATAACGTATGTGGAATAATACGCCACTGAGAACATATATATATATATATATATATATATATATATATATGTAATCTAAGAGAATTGAATTTAGAGAAAATAAAAAGTGCGAAAAAAAGAGTAAAAAATAGGACTCGAGTCTCGGGTTTACCCCGAGACGCCTACGTAGCCTATAGAGGCATCAAAGTCCACGTAGTTCATATGAAAAATGAGGGGTGGGGTTTATCCCATAAATACAATCGAGGGATTCTCTTATTTATATATGTGTGTGTGTGGAAAAAGTCTTTTAGTCATGAGAGAAGCGTAAGAAAAATGTGAGAATTCCCATTTGGAATTTATGAGCAAACCCTCTTTTCTTGTTTTTTTTGGGTTTTCTATTTATATGAAAATAAGAGATGTGAAATAATACTAAATAAAATGTATAATAGGATATGTGAGATGGGAGAATAAAAGTGCTAAGTAATAAAACAAGTTAATATGAATTTATGGGAATTTAAGGTGAGAATTGAGAAAATTGGACCTTCTTGATGTTCTTGAGCTTGATCTTGAATGTTGGAGATTAGACCTTGCACTTGGATGATGATGGAGGGTAGTGAATTCACCAATTTTGATGAAAAGGATGATGAGAATTGAATGTTGGAAAGGGTTTTGGATATAGAAATCACGCTAACTTCGAGAGAGGTTTTTTGGATTTACTGAGAGTGATATGTTTCAGATATTGTCTCCCCTTTGCAATGAGGGCATGGACTCCTTTTTATAGGACCAGGGCATTGTCGATAGGCATAGCCCTAGTCCTACCAATCGGCAGGTGTGTTTAGGCACACTGCTGATAGGCAGGGTCTGGGAACTGCGGTTTGGCAGTGTCTTTCTGGCCTTTTCGAAAATCGACTGTAGAGTGAAAACTATTGATCCGAATTGTGCAAGGGGAAGACCGTTGGAAAGGTAATTCATATACCTTTGAAAGTCATTTAGACCGCTCTCAGGTTCGGGAGTTGACTTTGGGTCAAATGTGCCTTGGAAGAGCTCGTCGGTCCATTGGATGGGGAATCATTAGACGCAAACGGATCGTTCGTCCCCATGGAAAGTCAGAATCGATCACGGGGCAGACTGTTGGAAAGGTTAAGAAATGTACTTCAACATTACAAAGAGTTTAACCCGGTTCGGGAAGTTGACTTTGGTCAACTGGGCCCTAGAAGCATTTGGTGACCTCTCGGAGTAAAATGGATCGGTCGTCCGCATGGTAAGTCGAAATCGCGCACGGGACAGATCGTTGGAAAGGGGATTCAGTTCCCTTTGAAGATTCATTCAGTCTCGGTCGAAATAAAGAGTTGACTTAGGTCAAATGGATCCCAGGAGCTTTCGGTGGCCTCTAGCTCAGGTTTTGGGGAAAACGGATCATTAGTCCACATGGTAAGTCAGAATCACGCACAGGACGGGTCATTGGAAAGGGGATTTAGTGCCCTTTGAAGATTCATTTAGTCTCGGTCCAGCTGAAGAGTTTGAATTTTTGGTCAAATGGAGCCTGGGAGCACCCGATGGCTTCTAGGTCAGTACTCGAGGTATGGTCTGGGTTTATAGTGATGAAGGGAGGTGTTAGGGACCTAAGGAGAGTTTAAGTGGTTAAAAAATGGGGTGTCTATAGAGCCCCTCGATGGGTGAGTTTGGAACAAATGATAGCCGTCGAATAGACACCGCATGATGCTTTTGAAAATAGAATGACCAATTCATAGGTTTGATGCCGATTCTGAGGACCCGGGGGGTAAGGATGATCAATTCAGAGGGTCAAGGCCGATTCTTAGGAACTAAGGGGAGAATACTAAGGATGGTTTGGAGGAAAGGTTTAGGTCAATTCCTAAGGAGATGTTGGGGAAGACCGATTCTGCGGATCGAAGCCAATTCTGAGGATTTAAAGATAAGGTGACCGATTCTATGGATCGAAGCCAATTATGAGGGCTTGAAGATGAGGTGACCGATTATGCGGGTCAAAGGCAATTCTGCGGGCTTAAGTTATGATGACCAATTCTTCGGGTCAAAGCCAAAGCCAATTCTGCGGGCTTAAGTTGAGATGACCAATTCTGCGGGTCGAAGCCAATTCTACGGGCTTAAGTTGACATGACCAATTCTGAGGGTCGAAGCCAATTCTACGGGATTAAGTTGAGATGACCAATTGTGCGGGTTAAAGCCAATTCTACGGGCTTAAGTTGACATGACCAATTCTGAAGGTCGAAGCCAATTCTACGGGCATAAGTTCAGATGACTAATTCTGGGGGCCAAAGTCAATTATGTGGGCTTAAGTTGAGATGACCAATTTTGCGGGTCGAATCCAATTCTATGGGCTTAAGTTGAGATGACCAATTCGGTGGGTCAAAGCCAATTCTGCGGGCTTAAGTTGAGATGACCAATTCTGTGGGTCGAAGCCAATTCTGTAGGCTTAAGTTGAGATGACCAATTCTGTGGGTCGAAGACAATTTTACGGGATTAAGTTGTGATGACCAATTCTGTGGATCGAAACCAATTCTGAGGGTTTAAGTTGTGATGATCAATTCTGCGGGTCGAAGCCAATTCTGTGGGCTTAAGTTGAGTTGACCAATTCTACGGGTCGAATCCAATTCTGTGAGCTTAGGTTGAGATGATCAATTCTGAGGGTCGAAGACAATTCTGCAGGCTTAAGTTGAAATGACCAATTCTACGGGTCGAAGCCATTTCTGCGGGCTTAAATTGAGATGACCAATTCTGCGGGTCAAAGCTAGTTTTGCGGGCTTAAGTTAAGATGACCAATTCTGCGGGTCAAAGCCAATTGTGCGGACTTCAGTTGAGATGACCAATTCTATGGGTCAAAATCAATTCTACGGGCTTAAATTGAGATGACCAATTCTGTGGGTCGAAGCCAATTCTAACGGCTTAGGTTGAGATGACCAATTCTGCGGGTCGAAGACAATTCTGCGGGCTTAGGTTGAGATGACCAATTCTGCGAGTTGAAGACAATTCTGCGGGCTTAACTTGATATGTTCTTGGGGAACTCTGCCGGGGAAGTTACCTTGTGAATTTTATTTGAGATGGGGAGCCGATGGCTGGGGAAATCCATGTGATTTTGGAGATTTTGCAAAGGGATAGCCAAAATTCCACTGGGGAAGTGATTAAGTGGTCCAGGATTTGGATGTATTGCTCGGGGATGTCTGAGACCCTTGGGGAAAAGGAGGTGATCCTTAGAGATCCTCTGGGGGTTTTACTGGGAGGAGATTCGCTTGGGTTTTGAGAGTTCCATTGGGGAATTAGCGGTTTTGCTTGAGCGAATGCGAAATTTTCTTGGCAAAATTGTTTTAAATCTCTTCGGGGATTTTTAGGAATTTTTTGAGGATTTTTCAGGATTTTCTAGTATTTTCGGGGAATTTTCGTACAAAATTTTAAGGGGGGTGTCGGTCGGCATGGTGCAAAGGGTGCCATTCGGAAGTACCGAGGGGATCTCTTTCTCTGGAGGCAGTGCGTCAGGTCTTGAATGGCCTGACCAGTGATAGGGTAAGACTTTTTCCTTTCAGTCTTGGTCTTTATATGCTCTGATTCTGTATTGACTTATACCTATTTGGGGATTTCCAGGTGACTTTTTACTGTTGGGGGACAGCCATTCAGGACACGGGGGCGAATGGGGTGAATGCCCAGATGAGGCGTTTGTTGGTGCATGAGTTTGGCCATTCTTGGTATCTTGGGGAGAGGGTGGTTCAGAAAATTACTGAGGAGGAGGTGATGGTTCCACCTGTGCAGCCTTCTACGTTCATGAGGCGGGAGCAGCTGTTGTCGGAGGATGTGAGGATCGTGGAGATGATCGGCGATTCCTACCTATTGTACACTGATACGACTGTGTCGTATGACTATATGGACTTTATGATGAGCTGGTTGATGGCGCTCAGCATATATGATGCCTTGCTTTTCCCTCCTACGGGTTCGAGTCGGGCGGTGGGGTCTTCCCACAGCGGCGGTGGTCTGTCGTCATCTGCGGTGACGGCGACTTTAGAGGTTCCCTTCATTCGATTTCATTTTCGCTCATAAAAAATTCGGCGGGCTGATGGAGGGATGGTCCCCATGTTGCACCGTCACACTCAATTAAATCTTCTACCAGAAAGAAGTCTAGTGTCCGAGGTGGCACGACCTGTTCCCATCCAAATTGACGCAGAAAATGCCAAGGTAAATAGAAAGAGGTCTGTCTGAGACCAACAAGCCGGACATACAGGTATTCTCCCAGCTCTAGAATAGGCAGCAACTGTCCCCACCAAGGCATTGACCAACACAAATTTAGATCCTTCTGCTCTACAAACCAGCTCTCCCAACCCTTGATGTCCAAGCCAACACTGATGAAATAACGCAAAAAGAAGTTGGGTACAACAAACAAAGGGTAATTTGGAGGAGTCACCAGGTGGTGTCTCTTAGACAACCACATGAATAACATCATGGGGATACCCCTCAGAATGTCAGAACGACCCTCTCGCCAGGCATCCAAACACTACACCAAATTTGACTAATCGTCAGGTGATAGACCTTGACAAGTTCAACTTGTCAAGGTCAATGACCATGACAATTCGGGGCGAGACAACTTTTTTTGTCACGGACAAGTTCGTTAGAATTGTCACGGTCGTGTCACAGGCCATCACCGTGACAAGTTAGTTACGGTTAATAACCATGACAAAGTCTTGACCCTTTTTAAAAAAATTGTCACGGTCATTGACCGTGACAAGTCCGTGACAACTTTTGTCACGGCCTTGTCACAGTTAATGACCATTACAATTCTGGGCAGAATTTAAAAAAAAAATTGCTGGGGAGTATGGCCACTGCCACTGCCTAGCAGTATATTTGTACCTGTTATAGCAACGTTGTACCTGTTCAAACATTATATATCCAAATAAACTAGAGATAATGCAAATATACATTCAAAATAGAAACTATTTAAGAAGAAACAACATCACCATCAATTAACTCAAATCTACAAACTATTTATCTGGAAAAGAGATTTGGTACCGCAACGCTCGGGGACACCTCCTTATCCTTCCCTTCTCATCCGAAGAGCCACATAAGTATCGAGCCTATGTGTCCTACCCCCAGGGCCACTCCCTGTCCCCTGAAATAAAATAAAGTAAAATTAGTATCCGCCCCGCAAATATAGATAAATATAAATATAAATATAAATCGAAATCAAAATTGACATATAAATATAAAGATAAAGATAAATACATTACATGTAGTGTCACCCAAACAGCTAACTTGAGCTCATATGGAACCTCCTTCTAACTAATGTACCCCAGGCAACCGTGTCAAATATAATTCCCTTCATATATGAACACTAAGAAATGCCATAATCCTATGGAGTTATGCTCTGCAAATTCCTTCCAACCGTTTTGTATCCAAAAATCACCAGTTGAAGTTGTCAATTCCACCTTCCAATGGTCTACCATGTTTTGCTAGAAGTTACAAGTGGTGGGGTATGGAAAGTGGAATTGACAACTTCAACAGGTGATGTTTGGCTACACAACGGTTGGGAGTAATTTGCAGAACATCACTCCACAGGATTATGGCATTTTTTAGTGTTCGGATAGACAAAGAGATTCAGTCTCCTCTCCACAAATAGGACACCCCAAATAACTATGTACTAATCACCTATTAAAGGTAAGAAGCTTATATTCATGTATTAGTATAAACAAAACATAGATGTAGTTGGAATATTTATGTATTAATCTCCTCTCCACACACACACACTACACAAGAGTGAAAATGATAAAGTGCAAATCAATTAAAAGCATTAAAAATGGATGTTTTGGTACAAATTGGAATATTTATTACAAATTGAAAAATTGTTTCAAATTCGGGTTATCATAAAAAATGGATTGAAATTCGGTAGGAGCAGCCAAGTCATCCACACTACTATTTAGACGCCTTGGCGTGTGTTGGACAATTTACCACGGCTCATTGTTGATATACTCTGAGGAAAACACTTGCTTAACCTTTTGAAATGCACAAACAAACGGCTCATCACTCACGTGGTCGTTGCTCTTCAACTTGGACAAGTCAACCATGATCAAATTGGTGACAGGATCAACTTTACAAGAATTTTTATCCTGAACTCTTACCGAGTCACAGTAAAATACAACCTCTTTGAAGCTTATATAATCCAATTAAAATATATTTTGGATTACAACATAGTAAGTTATTTCAGCTTCAACGAGGTTTTTATCTTTTGCGCTCGCTCGAAAGAAAGTAAGAGCCTTGTATGAAATTCCCGAGTTCTGTACATTTGTACTTTCCTCGTACACTTTAGCGCCGAAAATGTAACCGTTCAATCGATACTTTTTGTACTCTTGTTCCACGAACAAGGGTCCAGTGGCTAGACGAGCAAGCCTTGATGTCGCATCACCCGTCTTTAGGAGTTGAGAATATAGATAAATTAATTATATTAGTGATAAAATTTGAGTGTAATGTAACATTATATAATGACTATTTTCATTATAATTACCTCTTGTGTCAACCACAGCCTAAATTCGCTGTCTGATTGTACCATTATTTTTCATCTTTTATTGTTCTCAGACTTCATATTTTATGCATATTACAAAATTAATCATGTATAAAATAATCTAAAATAATGTTAAACATTATAATAATCGAAACTTACTTTTTCCATTCTTCGACATCTTCATGTGTGTCAAATAGATAACGAGCTACTTGTCCGTGTTGCAAACTCGTTAATTTTACTCGTTTTCCCATCACATGACCACCATCATCGACGAACTCATCAGTGTTATCAACGTTGGTCGAGTCAGGTATATATTCCGAGTATATATTGATGACTCCACGGTGATGTATTCCTCTGCAATTGATCCTGCAATGTATCGCGTATTCTTGACGTAATCTTTAAAAACTTTCATCAATCATTCAAATGGATACATCCATAGATATCTAATTGGACCACAAAGAAGTGCCTCGTCACATAGTTGTACCAACAAGTGAACACTTATGTCAAAGAATGCTGGGGGAATACTTCTCCAATACACAAATCGCTTCGATCACCACCAATTTTGCGGCCACTATGTGTTCTCTATTGACTACCTTCTCACACAAAAGGGAGAAGTTAATACTAATTTTCATAGTAGCCCTACGCAAATCCTTGTGCTTGGAGAAATAGTTCTTAAACAATCGAGGAACCAATTGCATGATCACATGCCAATCGTGGGACTTACACTTATGTAAATCATGAGTAGCATAATTCACAATCCTTTGCAAGTTGGACAAAAAAGTAGATGGGCCCTTCAAATTATATATTGTGTCTAGAAGCACCTTCCTTTCCCCACTCGTCAAAGTAAACGCACCAGGGGGAATTATTGTCCTTCCCCTACTATCTTCTTTCAACCATAGTTGTGGCTTAAGTTTTAACGATTTAAGTTCTTTTCGTGCATTTTCTCTATCCTTCGAATGACTCCCCCCAAGGCAAGTACCCACAATATGTTCAGCGAAGTTCTTCTCTGCATGCATCACATACAATACATGGTGCACCGAGTTATTCTTCCAATAAGGCAAGTCAAATAAAATTGACCTCCGAGACCATGCCTTTCTTGTCTCAGTTTCATTCCCAGTTGGGGTCTTCTTATGCTTGACGTTCTAAAATTTGGGATTCTTACCTGGCATATTAGGTCCACATTCAGAAGATTTACTTTCAATTTTTGAACCCGAAAGTTGTCTCGGCGGTAGCCTATGTTCAACCCCGCCCAATAAAAAATTAGAACCTTTCTCAGATCTGAAACTATGAGCTGGGGGTAAAAACCTCCTATGGAGATGGTACACATTTTTTAAGCTAGAGGATAGACGAAGAGATTCAGTCTCCTCTCCACAAATAGGACACCCCAAATAACCATGTACTACACAACCGGATAATGTCCCATAAGCTGGAAAATCATGAATTGCCCACATGAACATAGCTTTCAGCGTAAACTCTTCTTTTCTAAAAGAGTCAAATGACTTCACACCCTCTTCCCACAACTTATTTAATTCTTCTACCAAAGGATCGAGGTAGACGTCAATGTCATCACTTGGTGCCTTTGGCCAAGGTATCAACAAAGCCATCATCGAAAATTCAGGTCTCATACACTGTGAAGGAGGGAGGTTGAGTGTGGCTAGGATCACTGGCCATACACTCTGATTGGTGCTTAGATTTCCAAATGGATTGAAACCATCTGTTGATAGAGTCAAATGAATATTGCGTTGTTCTCGAGCAAAATCAGGATACTCAAAATTCATCCTCCTCCAGGCAGTAGAATCAATAGGATGACGCATGATATTACCCCCTACTTCTGCCCTAGCATGCCAAGTCATTGCCTCTACAATCCATGGTACTGTGAAAAATCGCTTTAATCTAGGCCCAACGGGAAAAATATTTCAATACTTTTTGAGGCACTTTTGAGCTTGTGCCTTCCTTACTAGTAGATTGGACATATCTAGGTTCATCGCATACCGGACAATGATCGAGATTTTCATACTCCTTTCGGTATAGTATGCAGTCATACACATAAGCATGAATCGATTTATACTTCATTCCCAAACCTTTCAAACTGTTCTTCATAACAGGATAGCTATTTGGAAGTTCATTCACCTTGGGTAATAAGCCCTTCACCCATTTCAGAATTCTCGTCACGCTATTGCCAGACAAATCGTACTGCGTCTTCAAACTGTGCAAACCAACCATGGCATGTAAAGTTGTTTGATCTTTCTCACAGCAAGAGTATAACGGTTGGGTCGCCTTAAATTTTAAACTTTGGTAGTCATCGTCATGTTTTATCGTGTTATCTTCACGAGCACTTGAATCTTCTACATCATCAGTAACCGCATTCTCCTCTGCTTTATAAACTCCGTACGCATCATCAACTAAATCCTCTAACATATTATGATCTACGTCGTCCCCTTCTACATCTATTCTACTTGTTGAATGTTGTTGTGAAGGTTGGTCGAGGACAAAAGAAACTTTCAATTCACCGTGAAAACTCTAAAATCGATAACTATCTTTCATACCCGATCTTAACAAATGTAGTTCAACTATTTTCCACTCAAACACTTTACCATTATTACACCTAGCATACGGACACGGAAACTCTTCATCATTATGACATCTCTTTGCATATTTCACAAATTCGTTAGCACCTCTGCGAAACACATTCCCCATTCTATTTGTCTCACCCATGCACTCTTTGTATTTCGGATATCCCATCACAGCTACCACAACTAAACACCTATTAAAGGTAAAAATAACTTATATTTATAGTATGTTTCATTTAATTATCCCATCATTTAATTTCTATTTCCTCCATCTCCTCTAAATGGGTCCTATCCCATTCAAGACCACATTTTTCTGTAATATACTTAATAGCTCATGCACATTGTTACGATTTGAAAAAAATCGACAGCATATCCCCGTAGTTCTCCTAGTACACGACGTAGATGGACAGGTGTGAGTGTTATTTCAATTGATTAATTGAAATATCAGTCACACTTGTCAATCTAGTATGTACCCAGAGAAAATTAAGATATGACTACATAACTTCCTCCAAAAGTAACAACTTTCATCAACTAAGAATATTATAAAGAAATTATACAGTCTCAAACTGTCCAAACGGGACAATTCTAGAGATCTCATTATAGGGGTAATGACTCTCGAACGGGTCTAAGGGCTATTGAATGCATACGCATAAGAACTAGAAGGCTAGTATCTATGCACACTATATTTAATTTCAAGTATGTTTCATTTAATTATCATACTATATATATATTGTTTGATATACAACATAATTTTCAAAAAAAGTTGAAAAATCCCACCCCCATATGGACAATAATCCAGTGGTCATGCCACTTTTAAAACTAACCAACCAAACATTTACTAAACAAAATAATCCAACAGCAATGTCAACAACAAATGTGTATCCCGTACTCCTTCTAATTCATCTACTCAATTAATTCATTTCATCAATTAAACTAACAATTAACGTATAAAATTATTAATTTACTAATTTACAATGAGGGGCAATCCTACTTTCATATGAAATGGACACTAATTATTAATTTACTTTCATCTAAAACTATAAAATTAAAATTATAGTGAAAATGATAAAGTGCAAATCAATTAAAAGCATTAATTTCATTTATGCAAATCAAGTATGTTTCATTTATTAATTATATTTTAGTGGATGTAATTATAGAATCTATGGATGGATTCAATTTAATCTTACTATGTGAATGTTTTTATCTACAATGAGTTAACCTTGAAACAATATATATTATCTCATATAATCATCAAAACACGATATTAAGGGAATTACAATGGGACCTTGCCTCACCCCCCCCCCCCCTCCCCACCCCCACCCACCACACATATATACACACACACACACACAACAGCCCCCTGCCCCACCCCTACACCCCTCCCCACCCCCACCCACCACACACACACAACATCCCCCCACCCCCACCTACCACACATATACACACACACACACACAATATCCCCCCTTCCCCACCCCTACCCCCACCCTGCTCCACCCCCCCACACATGCACACACACACACACATATATAGTCACACACACACATATATATACACAAACATATATATAAATGGAAGAGAGAGAGAGAGAGAGAAAGAGCAACGTAGAGAGAGAGGGAGAAAAAGAGGGAAATGGCGGGGGGAAAAAAAGAAGGGCAAAGGGTTTTTTGCTGAGCAATTTGTCACGTTCGTGTCAAGGTCCTTGACCGTGACAATTATTTTAAGAATTGTCACGGTCAATGACCATGACAATTCTTTGTCACAGTCTTGTCACGGTCATTCACCGTGACACAAAACGCGTGTTTGTTATCACGGTCAATGACCGTGATAAGGGTAGCCGGCTAAAAGGTGACAATTTGGCCATTTTGGTGTAGTGAAACCATTCAAAGTCTCTGCCAGTATCACTGTCGTAGGATTGCGACGGTATGACATCCATGAAGTAATGGCCACAAGTTGTGGGTCCACCATCAGTTCCCCAGTCACCAGCAGGAATTTTGATACAAAGCCCAGAACAATGACTCTGGTGTATCCAGCATCGCCAGCCTCCTGCAAATACGCGGACTGTAACACCGTCGAAAGAGATATCATTCCCCCAGTAATCGGTGGTCTAGACGTCGAAGGCGAAATACGAAGAATCCCGGTCAACAAATCCCTAGGAGAACAGGAAAACTCAGGCAGAGCCGCGGAAACACTGGGATTTATCCCCAGCATGGCAGAAAATTCCTCGTAGGTAGGATAAACTTCATCCAACCCAAAGCGGAATACATGGTCTTCGAGGTACCAAAATTGTACCACCGCCATCAACATGTTCCACTCAATGGGCCGGTTTCTCCATAAAGAAACTCGACGCATATTGAAAGCATCAAAGTCGACATTATAAGAGCACATTGTTTCCAAGGCTTCGAGGTAGTTAGCAAACTCAATGCTACCAGGGAGAGACATCTTGCAATACTAAGAAATAGTAAGCAAGTAAGTAAGAATGTGAAGGTGTGATGAAAACACTCCGCCCTTACCCCTTTTTATACTTGAAAACCCACACAAAAAAACATGACCCTTGCAGAAATCGGAGGAAATCCTACCCCACAAAGTACAAGAGGCTGAAGAGGGCACTAATCAAACCTTTGAATTGATGGGACTGGACTTGACTGTCGATAAGCAGGACAATGGTCTCGCCTATCGACAACCCCCAATTTTTGGAAATTTTCCTTTTCCCTCTTTTGTCAAAATCAGAAGCTCAATAAAAAATAAATTGATATTCTCAAACAGAATTTCAAAAATCCTCTTCCCCCCTATATAATTTCTCATTTTTAACACTTTCCTCCAAATCCCCAAAATAGCTCTTTTTACGGTCTCAGCAGCAAAGTAAAAGTGCATGTGCATGCATTCACCATTAACAAAAGATAATAAACCTTATCATTGCATATGTATATTCTTCTGTGTTACATCAAATTTTGCAAGAAATAAAAGAAAAGCAAAAACAACGAAACTCAGCCCGAACCCACATTCTCTCTCTCCCTCTCTCTAAAAACTTCCACCCCTGCGATGCTCTTTCTTTCCCCTGTGGTGAGATGACGCACCACCGCTACCCGAGCCAGAGTCCTCCCCGGACAAAGCAGATGGCACCAAGAAAAAAGGAATCGGGACCGCATCCCGAATATGGGCAGTCGCCGAAGATATCCAGTTCTAATGTCCCTTAGCCAAGTGGTCGACACCCGGACTTGCTGCAAGTAAAAGGGAAAATCACTATCAAAGAAAAAAGGATCAAAATAGAAAATAAACCAAAAAGAGGAAAAGAACATAAAGGTATACCGCAGGATGAAGAACCTCCTCTATCAAACCCAGCTCCTGGCTTGGCTCTATGTGGGAGAATCGGCGTCCGTCAACCCGTCCTACTTAGTCTGTTGGGAGAGTTTGGCATATCCCTGGGGATTATATGAAGTGGTTGTGGAGGAGAGTGGTCAGCAAGATGTTGTCAGTGGAAACTGGACAAAGGTGTCTTGTCTTATTTAATACCATGGAGGGAGGTGTTGTGGTTTTTCGAAGCTGTTGGGATTATCGGTCCATTGAGGGCCCGCGGCACTCTGTTCAGGCAGGGGAAGCTTGGGGACCCCAGGACGCAGATGATGATGATGGAGCGGGCTCCTCTGGTAGCTGTGGATAGGACTCTTGGACAGTTTATTTTGTAATGGGGAATAAATGTGGGGATTTTATTTTGGCTTTTTTAGGAAGGTAGGGGGAAAGGAGTTATCCATTCCTTTTCTTATGTAATTGTACCGTAATTTCTTATTAGTGAAATAAACAAGTTTTTGATCATCCAGCTATGCTTTTGAGGAGTTTTGTATTTTTTTGAATTATCTATACCAATCGCTAAGCCATACATAATCTTTCTGTTCAAGTATATGTTAGAATGAACTGTCGTTCTCGGTGATAAGAAAAGAATAGTTTTTTGTGAAAAAGAAAGGGACGTGCTCATGTAAAATGTATTAGCTGCCTACGTACCTTTGGGGTTTTGAAATTTTTTAATTTTCTTGAAAACGGTTTTTGCAGAGGATCAGGCCCACGTAGTTCTGGGTAGAGGGAAATGAATATATATTTTTTTAGAATGGAAGGGAGATGAGAAAGTCATAGCGCGCCGAGATTTCGGACTAGGGGTAAAATTTCTTGAGATGGTACAGGTTGACAGGGCGAGCCATCTCCTCCCCATCAAAGTCTGTGAGCATGACGGAACTACCGCACATGATCATCTTTACAAGGTATGGGCCGCTCCAATTGGGCATGAATTTCCCTCTGGGGTCCCATATGGGTTCTATTATCTCTTTGAGGGCTAGGTCCCCTTCTTGGACACCACGATCGTTGACTCTCTTGTTGAATGATCGCTCTATTCGATGATGGTACCCTTGTATATGGTATATCGCTTTTAATCTCCTTTCGTCTAGGAGGGTCAACTCGTCAAGACGACTTTGGCACCAATCTTCTTCACTGACTTTATTTTCAAGCATGACGCGCAGCGAGGGTATTTCCAACTCCACGGGTAGGACTGCTACCATTCCATAAACTAGAGAGTAAGGGGTAGCCCCAGTAGAGGTTCTATTTGAGGTTCGGTATCCCTAGAGGGCATATGGGATCCAATCGGCCCAATCTCGATAGTTTTCGGTCATCTTGTTGATGATGATTTTGAGGTCCTTATTGGCAGCTTTGACTGCACCATTGGTTTGAGGTCGGTAGGGAGAAGATTTTTGTCTCTGAATCCCATATTCGTTGACCACTTCTGTGACTTCTTCCTCGAAATGCAACCCTTTATCTGATACTAGATCGTGCGGGACCCCATATCCGCTGATGATGTTTTTCTTAATGAATTTGGCCAATCTTTTAGCGTTTAAAACTGTGTATGACTCAGCTTCGACCCATTTGGTGAAGTAATAAATGGCAACTAGGATGAACTCATGCCCTTTGGAATCCTTTGGTGTAATTTTCCCTATGATGTCGACACCACAGGTGGAGAACGGCTTGGGAGAAGTCATGTTGTATAATTCACGCGAAGGCAGATGTTGAAGGTTAGAGAATTATTGGCATTTGAGGTATCTCTAGACATAGGCGGTGCAATCCTGGGTCATGGTAGTCCAGTAGTAGCCTTATCGGATGATCTTCTTGGCAAGCATGTGACCATTCATGTGGGGTCTGCATTCCCCATTGTGGATCTTCTGCATTATCTTTTCAATGTCTGCCCTTGCGATACAGTGCAGATGAGTTCCATCGAAGTTCCTTTTGAGTAGTGCTTTGTGACAAATAATGTACTGGGCATCCAGTCTTCAAAGGGTTGATCTATCTTTCTTATTAGAACCCTCGTGATACCTACCATGCTTGAGGAGGCGCCAGATATCATAGTACCAGCAATTAGCTAGCTCGGGATCTTCTATAGTGACGAGCGCAATGTGGTAGCAGTGGGTTGGTTTGTCTTGCTTTGAACAAGGAAGGGGATCATTTTGATTCTTTTGGGCATGTCGACCATGTAGGTCAAGGTAGTAAGGGCATTAGCTAGGTTATTCTTTGCTCAAGGTAGGTAATGGAAGGTGATGTCTTGGAATTGGGAGGCTAGTTCTTCTAAGTGGGCATTGAAGGGTTGGAGCTTCTCGTCCTTAACTCTCTATTTTCTGAGCACTTGACCGATGATGAGGGCGGAATCCCCGTGGACGTCTAGGCATTGAATACCTTTCTTGAGAGAAACTTTGAGGCCTACCGTGCATGCCTCGTATTCAATAATGTTGTACAATAAGGGAAATCCATCTTGATGGCGATGGGAGTGTGGGAGTCATCTTGCGCGATCAGAAGTATCCCAATGCCATATCCCTTTTTATTGGCAGTGCCATCAAAGAACATTTTCCATCGGAGATTGTCCTGGGCAGTGGAGAGGATGTTTTCAATTCGGAATTTGGAGACCCAGACATCAGTTTCTTGTATAGGGTAGTCAGCGAGGTAGTCAGAGATTGCTTTTCCTTTCATGGATTTCTACGTGACGTACACGATATCAAACTCGGCTTGGAGCATCAACCATTGGGCCATTCGGCTGGACAAGGCATATTTCTCAAGTAGGTATTTGATGGGGTCCACTCGGGATATAAGTTTGATGGGAAAGGCGAGCATGTAGTGCTGTAACTTTTGGGTGACCCAGATAAGTGCGACACATGCCTTTTCCAAAGCAGTGTAGTTGACCTCGTATCCGGCCAATTTTCGATTGGCATAATAAATGGCTCTTTCTTTATGGGAATCTTCAAGGTATTGGGCTAGCAAAGCCCCAGATGTAGTTTCGGTTATGGTTAGGTATAGGAGCAAGGGGAGACCAGGCTGTGATGACATGAGTATCGAGGGTTGGGTCAGATTTTGTTTGATTCGATCAAAAGCTTCTTGGCAGGCCTTATTCCAAACCTTAGTTGAATCCTTTCGGAGGAGTTTGAAGATAGTTGAATCCCTTTGTAATGCCGAAGACGTATTTCTGTGGATTATCATTTGATACTGTCGTAGTCGTTCGAAGAACTTTCAGAGAGCGGGAACATGACCTTCTCTAGTCTTGGATTTGATGATCATATCATCCACATAGACCTCAACTTCTTTATGAATCAGATCGTGTAGGATGGTTTTGGCATCCCTCTAGTAAGTAGCCCCAGCGTTCTTGAGACCAAATGGCATAACAGTGTAACAAAAGGTTCCCCATGGGGTGATGAACACGGTCTTTTCTTGGTGGTCTGGGTGCATTTTGATTTGATTTTATTCGGAAAATCCGTCGATGAAGACTTGAGAGCATGACTGGCTGTGTTGTCCACGATCATGTCAACACACATTCGAACCTTACCTTTTGATTTCGACACAGGCACTATATTGGTTAGCCACATAGGATATTCAATCACACAAATGAAGCCCATGTTCAACTGTTTGACCACCTCTTCTGTGACCTTGAGCGACCATTCGGTGCAGAGCTTTCTCAACTTTTGTTTAACCGGCTTGTAATCTGGGAGAGTGGGAATCTCATGCTGAGCTATTTCAGGATCAATGCCGGGCATATCTTCATAGGACCATGCGAAGACATCCATGAATTCCCATAGCAATTCTTCGAGTTGTGCACGCTCATGCTCGTCAAGGGTAGCCCATATCCTAATCTCGCGCAGTTGCCTACTAGAACCGAGGTTACCAACAACAGTCTCTTCTTCATTAACTTGAACGCGATTATGTCGTTTATTATTAACCTTATTTAGATCAGTTAAGAATTGTTCATTTGCAAAATCATCATCCTCAAAAGTTTTATTACAATCCAAACAACTAATGTAAGGCACAACAAGATACTCAAAATCTTCGTTTATTTCATTGATAGGAAAAACAGCATTGAGAACCTCATCAAAGGAGGACTTGATTACATTTGAACAAGGATAGACAATAGAAGAAGAAATAGGGTAAACATTAGGATTAGGGGGACTTCAACAGGTAGAACTGGCGCAGCATGCCAGTTGAGGAGAGGTGTAACAGCAGCTTTAATCAGTTGGGATGGATCCGGTGATGTAGTTCCTGAGTGAACCATGCAGAGTGTTAGCCCTAGTATTTGTGAGTTGAATGAGTCCTCAGAGTCACTTTCCTTAGAATCTTCGATATCTTTGATGAGCGGTTATACATGGTGTTGGGAACTCTCGGCCCATGGGTAGCTGTCTTGGAAAAATATCTCCATTCTAGGCTTAATCTTCTTGTATGTATGGTCATACCATGGTCCTGGAAAGCCGTAAAAGGGGAATTCTTCACCCTCTTTGATGAATCGTCCATTCAAGGAGTCACATGGAATAGTCAATATATAGTCTAGTCCTCTCTTTGGTTGAGACTGACGGATCATTCTTAGCTCTTGTTCTGACGGTTGATATCCCAAACCATAAGGAGGGAAAGCTTTCTTCAGTTCAATCGGCTCAAGTATACCTTGATGTCTTTGTCCTAGCCCCTGTCTGGGCATGAAGTGCATGTTTCTGAACATATGAATCACATTGACATTTCCATGAAGGTCGTATTATGGACAAACCCTTTCTTTGAAGTGAGCCTCTGCCGGGAGTAGAGGTGGTTAAACTCGAAAACCTTATAGGAGCATATCATTTTACCCATTTTGTATCTCAAGAATTGGACTACTGGTACTTTCACCCTCAACATTGTTTTTGACACCCAAAATGGTGATGACCCGTCCATTGGCGAAGAACTTCAATTTATGATGGAGTGAGGAAGGCACACTCTTGATACTATGGAGCCAAGGTCGTCCTAGCAATAGATTGAAACAAGCTGGGATGTCAATAACTTAGAATTCGATGACAGGGTTTATAGGGCCAGCACCTATTACAAGCTTTATGGATCCCATCACCTCCTTACGGGTATTATCGTAGGCACGTACAACATCGGAGGTTGTAGCGAGGTCTCTTTCTTTCAGTCCTAAACATCTGAAGGTTCTTAGTGGGCAAACATTCAAGACGGATCCATTATCAACAAGAGAGAGTGGTATGACCTTCCCCATAACTTCGACAGAGATGTTGAGTGTATGATTGTGGTTTGGCCCAACTCTGGGGATTTCTTCTTCGAAAAAGGATAGCATTTGGGTAAAGGTCAAGGATCCAACCAAATTTACTACTTCTTTTGGTGTGGTAGAGGGTGGAACTGTGGGTCTAGTGAGTAACTTGGTCAAAGCATTTTTGTGCAGCTGAGAAGACATGAAAAGCCCCCATAGAGTGATGTTGGCTTGAATTTGGTTTAGCTGATCGAGGATCTTTCTTTCCTTGATGGTCATTTCTGGCATATGAAGGTTTTCAACGCCCTTCCCTTTGTCATTGGCCGGTAGTGAGCTTGGAATCTGGTAATGCCTCCCTGATCTGGTCATGTGATTTACTGAAGAAGGGAAGAACATGAATCACGTTTCCTCGTCAACCTCGGGTTGTTCTGCCACCTTTTTTATTTCTTTGAGGAGTTCTTCAAATGATATTATCCAACACATATCGGCTACCGGGACAGTTTTATCTAAAGCTTGCTCTTTATTCGAATCTCCGAATTCTTCCCCCCATCTGGTGGCAATAATTATGTCTTCCCATGTAAAGTCAATGCATTCCATAACTTCAATGGCTTCTTCATACAGGTCTTCCCATTTTGTGGGTATGTGTAAGGGTGAGGGGACCAGGTACCCTTGTAGCTTCAGAGTATCAAGTAACTCAGTCATACTACAAATATCATTGGTTCTCCTGAATATCTTTGTTATAACCTGTACAACATCATCTAAGATGACTTCATCGGTTGGTACTACCCAACTGTCTGACTCTCGAGCCCATTTTCGTGCTTCTAAGAACAGCGTGCTAAACCTCTGGCAATCAATGATCATCTGTGAGGGCAATTTCAGCCTGAACTTTAGGAGTTGGTTTAACACTTCTGATAATTCCATACCTCCATTTTCATATGGGTACGGACAGCGATGCATGCTCTGGTAAGGAGTGACATCACCTGATTAGTGAGGCTAGTAGGGTACAGGAGGAAATATGGGCAGTCTTGGAGAGGTTTGGGAGAGTGTATGGGTGTGATTTCAGTTGAGGGATCAAATCTTGGGTTTTCTTCTAAGAAGATGGCATTGGCATGATTTGGGAGTGGGTTGTGAGTAGGGTTTGGCTTAGGATTAGCTGATGGGGCAATGGTACCCCGGTCAATTAGACCTTGAATTACATTTCGAAAGTGAAAGCATTGGTCGGTGGTATGGCCAGCAGTTTGGTGAAAGGCGCAATGAGCATCTGCCTTGAAGTTTCTTGGGAGTGGGTTTGGTAATGGACGTGGATCCAAGGGTTTGATGAGGTTTCGGCTTAACAGGGACTGGTAAACTTTGGAGAGGGGAGCATGGAGTTTTGTTTATTCTTTTCGGACTAGGACAGGGTGGCTTTCTGGTGCCCATGATGTGGTTGGTTGAGAGATGTTGTTGATGGTTGAGACTGCGGCACCGGTAGGTTTGTCATATTTTCTAGGGGTGAACTGTCCAGACACCTTCTTCGGTTCAAATTCTATTTTAGTAAGACCTTCCTCGATTTCTACTCCTGCTTCTCTGAGAGCCCGGAAGTGGGGATAGTATTGTCCTTCCATGGTTGCTCAGACATGGAATTCTTCTTTACTATAGTGACTTGTTCTTCCTCGAAAGGTCGATTGGTTATAGTACCTACTTTTTCCCTCCATCGGGATATGAAGTTACTGACCGATTCCTCAGAGTTATGTTTGAGCATCTCTAAATCACGATGGGTGACCTCAAGCTCTTCGTTGTATTTGTATTGTGTCATGAATTCTCAAGACACATCCTCCCAGCTATGAATTCTGGACTCTTCGAGAGACAAAAACCATCGGAGGGCGCTATCCTTAAAAGTTTGCCGAAACAATTGGGCCATCACTTCTTCAAAAGCCCCTAGTAGAGTCATGGAACGGTGATAACTACGAAGATGAGCAATCGGGGGTCCACTTCCTCCGAATTTCTCGATATTTGGCATCTTGAACTTCTCAGGTAACCTCGCTTTAGGATAAGGAGACATGTGGGTGTAGTCTATGTAATTCCCATAGATTTTAACTTGGTCAAACTTCTTAGTGAGCATCTTGAGGTCTTCTTTGACCTTGTTCAACTCCTCCTCTTTCGGATAAATGATCATAGGCAAGTTGGCCCCATGTTGGGCAAGGTTCGACATAGGAAGCTGGGAAGGCGGCGGCCCATTAACAGGAGGGGCACGTGGAGCATGCTGATACTCTTTGGGAACCCAGATAGGCTCGGGTGGATCAATAGCACGAGGGAACAGGGCCTCGGGCTCTTGAGGAATGGGAACTTAGTTTCGTTGCATATCTCGGACCTCAGCCTGGAGGTTGTTAATCTTGGCCACAAGCCGAGCTAGGACTGCCATCAAATCCGGCTACACAACAGGTACTTGATCTGTGTTCTCCATGGAAGGTGGATGGATTCTAGACTAGGAAGAAGTAACAGGGGAACGGACAGAACTTCGAGATGGTTTGACTGAAGACCGAAGCCAATAAGGAGCCAGGCTAAGGGCGTGCGATCGACCTGAGAAGGCTCAAAATGGGATTTATTTTTTTGAGAGAAAGGATGAAAATATTTTTGATTTTTTTTTTTTGAGATTGGAAGACAAAATATTTTTGGATTTTTGATAAAGAAAAGGAGAAATGTTTTTGAATTTTTGATAAATAGGAGAGAAATATTTTTGGATTTTTGATAAAGAAAATGAATAAAAAAAAATTTGGAAGACGGTCTCAGCATGATTATTATAATTATTATGTTCACACTTGTATTAAATTCTTCTAAATGCAAAATGAAATGTCGGACGGAACCCGAGCCTGGAAAAATTAGGTTTGTAGCATATGCAAAGTTATGGCTGGACTTGTGACCAGGCTCATGGATAAGGTCCTGTTTTAAAAATGCGCAAAAATTTGGGCGGCAGGCCGACCCGGAATTTCGACAGAGTTTCGGGTTGAAATCGACAATCTTATATGTATGTCCTAGGCTTGACACCTATATGCGGGTATGCAGTTGGTTGGGTAAATCGGAAAGGGTTCCCCCCTTTGGCGTGACTTCCATGATATACGTCTTGCACTTGCGGGCAATCGGTACGTGTGGACAAGCCATTTGATATACCTGAGTGTACGTGAATTGCCTCACTATATACATCGTGGGGACGGTACGTGTGAGAGAGAATTTGATATACTCGACGTACGTGAACGAGTTCCTTGCGATATACCTCCCGTCATGACTTGGGTCAAGCGGTACGATGGGGGGGAACAGTTCGATATACGTCGAAGGTACTTGGCCAATGGAAGGTGAGAGTCATATCGCTTAGGCTAACTGCACCTTGCCGGACCAATGCCCATCACGAAGTGACCCTCCAGTTACAGGGTAGAATCTGGTCAATAACAATTCTCTTTGGTGATGTCGTGTGAATTATGCATGGTCCTCTTATTAGTATCTTATGATGAGAGTATCTTTCTTGATCATGACCAATGGGGAGCAAAATATGAGTACCAATCGTACATCAAGTATGGGTGATGCGTGCAACATGAGGATATATGTGATCCTAGGTGCACGTGGTGTGAGGTGTACATGGAGAATTTTCTACAAGTGTGTGAATAAAAGCATAAGCATGGGGGACACATGGGAAAGGGGAACATGCAAAAATGGGGGAAAATATACACAAACATAACACCCATGTAAATAGAGTTTAGCCCTCAAAATAATATCCCTAGCGGAGTCGCCATTGTGGCCATCCTCGATCCTCCCGGCGGGCAGGTAGCGTGAGGATCCTACGCCCCGCGCGTCCCTCTCGGTAACGCTTCGACCAACATTGTTGAATGAGGTGAAAAATGTAGAGAGAAGGAGTTGTCAGTCTATTTTACTCAAAACAGACAAAAGAAAGGGAGCCATCCCGAAGGACAACATCCAAAGACATACTGATGCATACGAAATCAAAATGATTCCAAAAGGGCCCGGAGGCTAAGTTACGAAATGGGAAGGTGTTAGACACCCATTCCGCCCTTACGGTCTCTCATGGGTTTTTTCTATTTTCCCTCTGATATGTGTGCATGTGTATATGTAGTGGAGATAGGAGTCATCGAATTGTACCATGGAAGAGATAAAGTGAGTCATCCGTAGGAATGTAAAGCTAATATTAGAAAATAGGATTTGTGCGATCATCCATGCGTTGATCGTTATAATGGAACGATAATGTATGTGGAATAATACGCCACTCAGAACAAATATATATATATATATATATATATATATATTCTAAGGGAATTTAATTTATAGAAAATAGAAAATGAGAGAAAAAGTGAGAATATGACTCGAGTCTCGGGTTTTACCCCGAGACGCCTACGTAGCTTATAGAGGCATCAAAGTCCACGTAGTTAGTATGCAAAACGAGGGGTGGGGTTTATCCCATAAATCCAATCGGGGGATTCTCTTATTTGCGTGTGTGGAAAAAGTATTTTAGTTGTGGAGAAGTGTAAGAAAAATGTGAGAATTCTCGTTTGGAATTTATGAGCAAACCCTCTTTTCTTATTGTTTTGGGTTTTTTATTTATATGAAAATAAGAGATGTGCAATAATACTAAATAAAAAGTATATTAGGATATGTGATATGAGAGAATAAAAGTGCTAAGTAATAAAATAAGTTAATATGAATTTATGGGAATTTAATGAGAGAATTGAGAATATTGGACCTTCTTGAAGATCTTGAGCTTGATCTTGAATGTTGGACAGTAGCCCTTGAACTTGGATGATGATGGAGGGTAGTGAATTCCCCAAGTTTGATGAAAAGGATGATGAGAATTGAAAGTTGGAAAGAATTTTGGATATGGAAATCGCGTTGACTTCGAGAGAGGTTTTCTGGATTTGCTGAGAGTGATATGTTTCAGATCTGGGCTCCCCTTTGCAATGAGGGGCATGACCTCCTTTTTATAGGCCCAGGGCATTGCCGATCGGAATAGCCCAGGTCCTGTCAATCGGCATGTATGTTTAGACACACTACCGATAGGCAGGGTCTGGGACCTGCCGTTTGGCAGTGTCTTTCTGGCCTTTTCCGAAAATCGATCGCAGAGTGAAAATCGTTGATTCGGATCGCGCACGGGTTAGACCGTTGGAAAGGTAATTCAGAGACCTTCGAAAGTCATTTGGACCGCTCCCGGGTTCCGGAGTTGACTTTGGATCAAATGTGGCTCGGAAGCGCTCATCGGTCCATTGGACGGGGAATCGTCGGACGCAAATGGATCGTTCGTCTGCATGGTAAGTCAGAATCGAGCACGGGACGGACCGTTGGAAAGGTTGGGAGATGTACTTCGGCATTCCAAAGAGTTTGACCCGGTTCTGAGAGTTGACTTTTGTCAACCGAGCCCTGGAAGCATTTGGTGACCTCTTAGAGTAAAACGGATCGTTCGTCCGCATGGTAAGTCGGAATCGCGCACAGAACGGACCATTGGAAAGGCGATTCAGTTCCCTTGGAATATTTATTCAGTATCGATCGAGCTGAAGAGTTGACTTAGGTCAAACGGAGCCCGGGTGCTTTCGGTGGCCTCTAGATCAGGTTTCAGGAAAAACGGATCGTTCGTCTTCATGGTAAGTTAGAATCACGCACGGGACGGACCATTGGTAAGGGGATTCAGTGCCCTTTGAATATTCATTCAGTCTCGATCGTGCTGAAGAGTTTGGCTTTTTGGTCAAACGGAGCCTGTGAGCCCCCGATGACTTCTAGGTCAGTAGTCGAGGTATGACTTGGGTTTGTAGTGATGAAGGTAGGTGCTAGGGACCTAAGGAGAGTTTAAGGGGTAACAGAATCGGGTGTCTACAATCGTAATTAAACATCAACTAACACTTTTGAAAAACATCAACACTTTTAAATTTATTTTTATATTTTCAAATTTAATCTTCACCGTTCATTTTGCAAATCTACGAAAATATACGAATGAAGTTAATAAGTCGACTTTCCAGAGTTATAAGGTGCGTTTGTTTGTCGAGAAAGGAAAGGTAAAAAATAAGTTGTGAGAAAATGACCCTCAAATTTTTCTATAGAAAAAACTTTATCACAAAACGCATCTTGCCAAAAACCTATGACTTTGCAGGAAAGTTCAAGAAATCTTAATATTTTACCTTGTAAATTATTATTATTAATAATTTTACTATTATTATTACTATTATTGTTGTTGTTGTTGTTGTTGTTGTTATTGTTACAACTATTATAAATGTATTTATCAATACTTATTCATAATAATACGCTATTTATTGATATGTTCACGAATTCAATGTTCATAATATTTTTTTCTTATATAGTAAATTTTTATTTAAATGGATATTTGTTATATAAATTATACTTTCTAATAATTAAAATAAAATATATATATATATATATATATATATATATATATATATATATATATATTATAATTTTTTATTATAAAGTTATAACTATATATGTGTTTATATATATAATTTTTATTTTTTTATTTTTAATTTTCTAGAAAAAAATTTCATGTTAATTAAATACATATAAAAAATAATTATTTTTTTACTTTCATTTCCTTTTTTCAAAAATTATTTTTCCTTTGAATTTGCTTATCAAATAAACGTAGAGTTACCTCGATGATAAAAATAAGGGTCAATTATTAAATAGTTCCTACTATAAATATATATTTTTTAAAAAGGACACATATTTTTAGTTTAACTCATTTAGTCCCTCAATCACTCAATATCCTCTTATTTTTAGAGGTCCGCGCCAGCGGCACTCCCTCTCCAAAATATGTGGCAAAGGACTTTGTGAGGCAAAATAAAAAAGATTGAACTAAATAAGTATTAAAAAATGTCCGAGTGACTATGTGGTATATGTCCCTAAAAATAATGATGAGGATGTGTTGGGTTTTGCAACGCATCCCATTTTTTCCGTCCCAAACACTTGACAATCACATGAAAATAATGTAAGATAAATCTCCTAATAAGGTAAACGACAAAAAATTATTTTACATATGTCGATCCTTCACTAGCTTGAAAAACACCACCCATTCACCTCACTAAAACATGGAACTAATCTCTTTGCAAACCCTTCTCTTCCCTTTCATCTTCCTTATCTCTACCTATCTCTGCCTCTTTTTCATCCAACCAAAACATAAAACCGGTTTCAAAATCTACCCACTAGTCGGAGCGCTACCTGAATTCCTCATAAACCGCCACCACTTTCTCGACTGGAGCACCGGGGTCCTCTCAAACTGCCCAACTAACTCCGCCGTTTTTTATCGACCTGGAAAAGTCCACGGCATCATCACTGCCAACCCATCTCACGTAGAACACATACTCAAAACCAACTTCCAAAACTACCCTAAAGGAGCCCGTTTTATTTCTCTCCTCCAAGATTTCCTAGGCCAAGGAATTTTCAACTCCGATGGCCATGTTTGGAAAATTCAACGCAAAACAGCCAGTTACGAGTTTAACACTAAATCCCTCAGAAACTTTGTAATGGACAACGTGACAGTCGAAATAAAATCCCGGCTCATTCCGGTTCTACAAAGAGCAGCTCAAACAAACCGGGTTTTGGACTTGCAAGACATTTTGGAACGGTTCGCTTTTGATAACATTTGTAAACTAGCTTTCAATGTCGACCCGGGTTGCCTAGGTGGAGACGGAACAAACCGGGCCGGGTTCATGCGAGCATTTGAAGAAGCTGCTACACTTAGCTCGGGACGATTTATGTACGCTATTCCCTTCTTTCACAAAATAAAAAAATTCCTTAACTTGGGATCAGAAAAAAGGTTGCAAGAATCAATTAAAACCGTCCACGAGTTTGCCGATAAAATCATAGGCTCCAGAATGCAAGAGAGAAGTAACAACAAAAACGAAGACTTGCTATCCCGGTTCATGGATGACTCGGAATTTTCAAAGTCAAACTCGCCAGAATTTCTCCGAGATATTATCATAAGTTTCATTTTAGCAGGCCGTGATACAACGTCATCTGCTCTAACCTGGTTATTCTGGTTACTGTCATCAAAACCAGATATCGAGGGTAAAATAGTAAAAGAGCTCGAAACGATAAGGGTCCAAAGTGGCAAAAGAATTGGAGATACGTACAGTTTTGACGAGTTACGTGAAATGAATTATCTTCACGCGGCAATATCAGAGGCGTTACGGCTATACCCACCTGTGCCTATGGACACAAAGGCTTGTTTAGAAGATGACGTCATGCCGGATGGGACTTTTGTTGGGAAATCTTGGTTTGTGACTTATCATACTTACGCTATGGGGAGGATGGAGGGTATTTGGGGAAAAGATTGTTGTGAGTTTAGGCCGGAACGGTGGATTGAAGATGGGGTTTGTAAGGTGGAAAGTGCGTTTAAGTTTCCGGTTTTTCATGCGGGGCCGAGGATGTGTTTGGGGAAAGATATGGCGTATATACAGATGAAGTCGATTGCTGCGTCGGTTATTGACAAGTTTAAAATCGATGTTCGGGAGAAGGAGAACTGTCCGGAGCATTTGTTGTCTTTAACTCTTAGGATGAAAGGTGGGTTCCGTGTGAATGTGAGAGAAAGATGTGCGGATGTGATTAACTGATCTTTAGTCGTTATATGTATATTTTTTTTTTCAAGTGACAGTGAATCTCCTAAGACTAGCTCGGTGATAATTAAGAGCATGAATTGATTGTATTTTGATATGTCGTGTTATCTATGTTGTCTTTTCTAATCTAATCTCATGTAATTTATGAATATATATAAAACTCTAGTTTGAAAGTACCTTCATCTCTCACTTCATATCATAAATTAATTCATTTCTCCATTACTGAGTATTCACATTTTAATGATCATTGGTTTATTTAGACTTTTCGACTAACTTAGATCGGCAACTATTGAACAAATGAAAGTTCAATAAATATTGAACAAATTGATAGCATAGCAAAGACACAAATAGACGGTTTACAAATGAGTAATTGGACACTTTATATTCATGGCAATAATTACACATAGGAAATTAATTTTTTTACTATCAGTTGAAACAATTCACCTTTCATCACCTCTTTGTTTCCTCCTGTTTTAAATATTAATAAAAAAAATATTTACCACATTCTCAGATATCAACCCTTAAGCTTACCACTCCCCCCTCTTCTTTTTGACCTTATAAAGACACCTATTGCTAGGTCCAACCAATTATCAATTTAAATCTCTAATTTTTGCATTTAGTTTGTAAATAAAAATGGCCAAGTTTAACTCGTTTGGATATGAACACAATCAGAACATCCAGAACATCTTATTTATCGTGCCAGGTAACAATGAACCATCTACCTATTTTTTTTTGTTATTGCAAACAGTGAATCAAAGTAGCAAACATGTGTACCCACTTGAATTCATCTCATCACATATAAAATAATATAATATTTTATTATATAAAAGTGACATATGTATTGCCATAGAATTGATCTACTAAATAATAATTGTGAACAAGTGTATCCCCATAACAATATTATATTAAGTAATTTTTTTACAATCAAGTGTGAACTCGTACTTACACTTGGAAGGCATCAACTTATCTTACTTTTACATATAATTATGAACTTAACATATGAAATACAAAGAAAAACACATGGTAAAAGAAATCTCTACACATTGCTTGACATATATGATAATGATATTTTTACGAACATGTTGAATGCAACAACCAATTAAAAAAAATAGTGGCATCAACTGATATTACTTTTACATACAATTATAAACTTAACATATGAAATACGAGGAAAATACATGGTAAAATAAATTTTTATGCAATAATGAATTAAGAAATATTAATTACAAATTATTTACACATAAAATAATGTGTACAAAAATTCACTTATCGCCAACACTGTTACGATTAGAACAACCAACAACAGCAGATTCCAATCTTCTCTCTCCAAAACTTGCTTGTATCAAGAGATTTTAGAAAATACGATTTCAATTTCTTCCAATTATTACTGTGTTTGAACAGTTTGCAAGCAAGCGGGTTTAGATGAAAAGGTATTGAGAAAAGTAAAGAGCATATAAAATAAGTTAATAAACAAAAATATATGCTTGGACAGCTACGTCTATAGGGCATACTTTGTGGTGTTTTTGTTATGAAGAACGAAATCCTTAAAGTCCCCTCCAAACATTCCCAAAATTGTTGGATTCTTGTAAGTAGCTTGCCTCTAACTCGTAAACCTGTAATAATTGATTTCAAAATCTCATATTAAAAATAACCTAATGCAATTACCGAGTTTACAATTAGAAAAAACTCATTTACGTAATCGACTAAAAATAACTTATTTTTCAAAGGTACGAAGCTCTTCCTGAAACTTATGTCTCTTGCTCATGAGAGATGTGAGCATGACCTGATAATGAACAAAGAAATACGAAAATATGTAAATGTGCTCAAGTAACATAATTATAAAGTAGTTCCTTTTATATTACAATGAAAATGACTAAAAGAAAAATAGAGGTGCCCTGTTAGCACCCAAAACCAAAAAAGAGATGCAATCACAACATATATGAGGAGATAATTTCTCTAAACTATATGCTCTGATACCACTTGATGAAGCGAATGGCCCCAAATTTTAATTTCCTATAAACTTAGGATGATGGTTGAAAATGTAAAATCCAAATTTTAAACTACATTTAAAATTAACCATATTTTAATTTCTTTCAAATATTTAAAATTTTTATTAAACAAAAAATTAATCAAATTCAAGTTAAAATTATGCGAAACAAACTTAAGCATACATATTGTCAAATTAGATATTGCAACTTGAATAAAATTAAATTAAACTTACCCCAAATTAATTTTAGCACCAAAATAAACCAAAGTTGTGATTTAAACCGTATATCTTTTTAAACCTAAGCATGCATCTAAGTGATTTTGCAAGATAAAGTAAATCACAATCACACTATGCAGCGATGTATGAGGAAAACCCACAACGAAAAAAACCTCGGACGGCACAGCCTATAAATCCACTAAGTACGCTATTTTTACACGCCAAAAGACTTACTTCCTCGACTCGACTCCCTTTAAGACTTGACGCTCATACTCTCTTTAATATCCGCCTAGTAGATAATATTCGCCCTAAGGGCCGAATCGATTCACCCCTGGAGAAGGGCCAAGAAGGGGCTACGGGTTATGAACCCTAGTTTTTCCCCAAAACCTATTTCTTCTTCATTTTTACACACATCCAATAACATTAATCTACCCCAAATCATCCTACATGATTATGAACTACAAATATCGACAAATTCATCAACATAAACCAAAATCAAGGTTCAAATATAATAAATTCCATTTTTTGATCCATAAATGCTAATACACAACTATCACACAATCTACTCATCTTAAATCACATATTAGCAAGTAGAAAACTTGCCTTAAGCTTGAAGTCTCGGATTTCTTTGTAGTGGAAGCAATCTCAAACTTCAATCTCTAATTCTCTCTTTCTTCTCCACCAATTCTCTTCTTCTCTCTATCTCTCTAGGTTTAATAAATGCACTTAAGAGAAATAAATGAAAGGCAAGACATAAATCGTGCCTTTAGTCTAAATTCCTAACTTAAATGGTTAATACCACATTAAAATGACTCACAATTAAACTATAACCAGTCAAAAGTGCCCGAAACACAAAAATGCAATATGGCACTTATTTCGACTATCTCATACATTTCGAGACTAACTACGCCCTCCAAATTGGCATCCGACAATTGTATAAATCACTTTAATTTCCGGTTTCATTTAAACCATAAATGTCCCACGACACTATAAAACACAACATGATGATATTTACTTACACATACAGTAAATATGAAACAATCTAGTAAATATTAACTTTTAACTCATTTAATTAATATTTACTCTATTTCCCAACATTTTATATGATTTCTTCACACAATAAATTAATATAAAAAATCAGTTCTCAAAAGCGAGGGTTGTTACACCTATTTTTCATTTACACTCTTACTATCAATTCCACTCTCTATACAATCAAATTTTTAGGATTCGCAAATAATTGTCTCGGAAGTGTCATGTGTTAAGATGTCATCATTGAATGATTTTTCACTTTCAATCACATGACTTGCCATGAACACGATAAAGTTGTGCTCAATGGGGGAATCAGGTCCCTCTTCCTTTTCACTATCACTAATGGTGGCATTGTATGAAATTGGTTGCTTTCCCTCCCTCCTTAGTTTAGTGGGACACTCTCGTGCCTATTTCTATAACCTTCACAACCATAATATCTATTTGACTCGTCCATATTAAGATCTTCATTATACTTTGTAGGGAATTTCTCATCTTTATTGTACTTTGACTTATCAAATTTCTTAAGATACTTTTTAATATTATCTTTAATAAACTTAAGAAATCTTCCAAACTTCCTAGCAAACATAGTCGTATAATCGGAATCTATATCACCCTCATCATTCGAAACTTGTTTTTCCTCCTTTCAGGCTTTCAAAGCGATGCCCTTTTCTTTCTTCTTCTCATTCTTGGAGGTAAACATGTCAAGTTCATAGGTTTGTAAGTCACCTACGAGATCTTCAAGTTTTGTAGAGACTAAAGTGGGTAAAGAATTTAAAACGATCACTTTTAAAATAAACCTATCGGGTAAGGACATCAGAATTTTCTTTACTACACGGTTGTCGGGTATCTTTTCTCCCAGGTTAAAAGATGAATTAACAATATCAGAAAGTCTAGCATAAAATTCATCAAAAGTTTCAGTTTCAAGAATTTTAATGGTTTCGAATTGAGTGATGAGGTTTTGGAGTTTCGAAGACTCAACGATACTTTTTCCCTCATGGGTGAATTGGAGTATATCCCAAGCCTCCTTAGACGTTTCACATGTCATAATTCGACGGAACTCATCGGGAGTAACGGCACTAAAGAGGGCATTTAAACTACGCGAATTAAAATTTATTAATTTAAGTTCATTCTCACTCCATCTCTCAATGGGTTTAGGTACACGCATATTTTCAACTAGACACGTAGGTAGAGACCACACATTAACTAAGGATTACCAAACCCTCTCATCTAAAGACTTAAGTGTCAATTTCATTCACGCTTTCCAATACGCGTAATTTGAACCATCAAAAATAAGAAATTTTGTGAAAAGAGAATTTCCATTTTTAGGCCAAACAAAATTAAGGATCTCAACGCAATAAATTAGCGCTCCCACTCTAATACCAATCTGAGCAGATGATTTCTCTAAACTATATGCTCTAGTACCACTTGATAGAGCGAATGCCCCAAAATTTTAATTTCCTATAAACCTAGGATGATCATTCAAAAGGTAAAATCCAAATTTTAAATTACATTTTAAATTAACAAAATTTATTTTCTTTCAAAATTAAAATTAAATTAGAAGAGAGAATCATTTGGAATTTTACTTAAACAAAAATTTAATCAAATTCAAGTTAAAATTATGCTAAACGAACTTAAGCATGCATATTGTCAAATTAGATATTGCAACTTGAATTAAATTAAATTAAACTTACCCAAAATTAATTTTGGCACCAAAATAAATCAAAGTTGTGATTTAAACCACATTTTATCTTTTTAAACATAAGCATGCATCTAAGTGATTTTGCAAGATAAATTAAATTACAATCACACTACGCGGCGATGTACGAGGAAAACACACAACGGGAAAAACTTCGGACGGACCAGCCTATAAATCCACTAAGTACAGTATTTTTACGAAAGACATGACAAGATACTTACTTCCTCGACTCGACTCTCTTCAAGCCTTTACGCTCCTCCACTCTTCAACCTCTGCCTATTAAATAATTTTGGAGTCCACCAACACCTCAAAAATAATTGATAGGGCTCAGCTACCATCGAATGCAAATGATGGCCTTTCCACCCTTTCCTTGTCGCAACACTTCAAACAAACGAAATCCTATGTGGAAACATCTCTTGATGGGGTAGAGAATAAAACCCCGTTGCCAACAATGATCTCTCACCATTATATATATATAAAGACTTGGATTATAAACAAAACTATTGGGCGTAAAACATGTGTTCTTGACTAATTAATCCATTAAAGCAGATGAACACAAAAGGAACTTTTGGAGATATAATTTTTGCTCTCAAAGATAGTAGAATATTCTCAAAAGTTCTTATAAAAAAAATTGTTCCCGCACATATTAATTTTGCTAAAAAGTGGTGGTAAGTTGGTGGTTTATTTAAGAAACTGCCGAAAAACTGACATAGTCGTTCGAACGACATTTGAAAGTCGTTCGAACGACCCTGTTTGAAAAAGATGACTAACGAGATTAAGAACCATATTTCATAAACCTTTTTAGTTAGATTATTTTGAACCAAACTTCTAACGAGAAAACAGTGAATATCTCGTGAAAAGTCGTTACAATGTCATTCGAACGACCTGGGCATATCGTTTGAACGAGATTCCAATTTCCTTCGAACGACATCTCAGAAACTTTAATTTTTCTATAAAAAATTATAAAAACTAATTTTCAACTTAAGTTTATAAAAACTTATCACCCAATAAAATTATCCAAATATCTCCCTATATAAAATGCATTAATACTAGGGGTGTGCAAAAAAACTGACCAAACCGACAAAATCGAGCCGAACCGAAAATTTTCGAGCTGGTTTTTTTTAGGGTCGGTTCGGTTCGGTTTTATCAGGTATAAAATCGACAGGGTCGGTTCGGATTTCGGTTTTGGCATAAAAAACCGATTTTGAACCGAACCGAACCGAATTAATTTTTATACTTTTTAATTTTATATTTTATATTATATTTATATTAGTGTTGACATATTATATTATATTTTTTAATTTTATATTTATATTAGGTATTAAAAAAATATATTTTTTATAAAAATAAAGGAAAAAACCGAACCGGCCCTTTATAAAACTGGCCCTGTCAAAAACCGACGGGCAAACCGAACCGACCCTGTCAAAAACTGACCCGATTCGGTTCGGTTCGGTTCGGTTTTTCAGCATTTTCGGTTCGATTCGGTTCTCCTCCTCCAAAAACCGACATGGTCGGTTCGGCCCAAAAAACTCGGTCAAAACCGAACCGACCGACCCGTGAACACCCCTAATTAATACCTTTTAGAGACATTGGAATTCAAATATTGATAACGTATACACTTGGCACTAAAACCGGCAATGATAAAACTGTAAATTCTGGACTGCTACATCTTCAACTTTTCAAATGCCATAGGCTTGATAGGTACAAACATCTATCCTATGACTCAAATAATTTTGTTCGAAATTAAGCCAATACTATAAGTTGACTCGATTGGAAATTTGTCCTTACAATAGATTCACACAATTTCATGTAGGAATACAAATTGGGAAAGAGTTCCTCTATTTATCAATTTGGTTGAATTTTCCAGGCCCATTACAACATGCACATACTATGAGAGGCAGGTCCTTCCTATCCTCATTTTCCTTCAAGTAGGCTAGACAAAATGGTTTATTATGGACAAAACCATCCATTACCCTGCCCATATTTTTAGTTTGTGGTCCATGTGATTTGTTAGCGGGTTTAAATGGATTAAGATAAAAATTGAGTCGAGTCTGAGCGGTTTTAGTGTTGGGCCTAAAGGGTTTAACCTAACTAATTAACCTATTAACTGAACTGACTTTGTTTAATATATCTGACAGAGAAAGAAAGTTTGGAAACCAAATCGACTTCTTTCTAAACCAAACCAAACCAAACCAAGCTATGAGAAGAATTAGATCAATGATGATCTGGTTACGCGTGAAAGGTGTGTTCGTGTAAGGACACAGTCGTTATTTTCATTTCACCACGATAATACAAACAAACCTAAATTACGACTACACTTGCGATATAAGTATAGCGGTAAGTCGGGTATAAAAAATCCACAGAGATAAGCTGCTAGAATTTATAGGATTTAATACTCCTCAATAAAAGTGTAAAAGATAAATATGAACAAAAAGGAAAAGATGCAAAAAAGGAAAATATTTCATGTAGGCGAGGGAAAATAAAGCTAGACTAATAAAGCGAGTAAAAACTATAGGTTGCATCGATTATCCCTCACCTGAGTTAATTAGTATAAAATGATCACATCGGTCGACGAGTTATTACAAATGAGTCTCGTTTCGACAGTTAATTGAATCAAGGGTTATCACACCCCTAAATCCACATAAAAGCCTAATATGATTTTGGCGTCAACAAGTACCCCGAAAATTATGCACGCAAGGTCGTAAGCACGGGACATACATGATATTCCTCGTCAAATATTTTAGGTGTAATAGCTAGGACAACGCACCCGAAATAGACCCGTAAACACCATCACAAAAGAAAAGTAACACGTTAACCCGAGTGAGTTTCATTCAAACACAACCTAGACTAAATTAGCTAGAAAGCATATTAAAAACGTGGTAAATAAATGCGATAAATAAATGCAATAAACCTATACTAGAAAGAAAGTAAAGAGAGGAAGTAAACCTAATTATGAAAGCATGTAAATTAACTAATCAAAGCAAGAATCAAGTAAATACAACTATATTAATGGAGAGGGTGAATGAATAGTCAACTTACAAGACCAAAAGGGTGTCAATCGAAGAAGAAATGAAGAATAACTCTCCAAAAACCCTCAAACCCTAAGCTATTCTAATCTAAAACGAATTATAATTTTTGTTACAACAAAAATCCTTTATATTGTAAAAGGAATTAAATTAGAAAAGAAAAGGAAAAAGGAAAAAAAAGCCAAAATATCTGCAGAAAATTGGGGATCGATCGATCGATCCCTTGTGATCGATCGATCGATGGTGAAAAATCAAGCCCACTGTCTCTCCACGATTGGTAAAGATGAAGGATCGATCGATCGATGGCTATAGGTCTGCAACTCTTCCCCCTGCTTTGATGTGCTTGGTTTTCCCTTCCGCTAGAAATCCCGTAACTTCTTCATACGAACTCGAAATCGCGCACCGTTCATGGGCATGCAAAGCTTGCGAGGAGGGATACAATTACGTGAGATATTAGGCCAGGTGACCAAGCTGTGAAAAGACTAAAATGCCCTTGAATGTGCGATTGTGTATGGAAATCGAGCGAAAAGTGTCCGAACTTCACACTTACCATCCAAAAACCTATAAAAGCGCAATTAACCCTTGT
Source organism: Sambucus nigra (assembly GCA_949130495.1). Lineage (NCBI taxonomy): Eukaryota > Viridiplantae > Streptophyta > Magnoliopsida > Dipsacales > Adoxaceae > Sambucus > Sambucus nigra. The sequence continues at coordinate 314,418,230 of OX422219.1, read as the reverse complement.
AAAACATGTTATCATAGAAATTCGAGGTTGTCTAGTTAATGAGCATAAATATAGGAAATTAGATACTCGAGGAGGCTAAAATGCATTCGTTTGAGGGATAAAATACGCAATGTTTGCGTATTATCACACCCCCTAACTTACACATTTCTAGTCGCTAGCAATGAAATAGGATGCAATAAGAACTACAAGTAAACCAAAAGTGGGATGAGTACAAAAGTATGGTATAAAAGCAAAAGGCCACTGTCGCGGGCGATTCGAGGCATTAAACTCCTAGGTCACCCTAGTGGATGAGTGTCGTCTCGTGAAGGTTTTCAGGGATGATACCCACAAACATCACATGGTTTCCTCAAAATAATCCCAAACTAACATGCGATAAGCCCAACAACAGCGAATAAGATTTCATATGAATTATTAGCAAAATGAATGAATTCAAACAAAATTCCAAAGTCATTAACATTATAGAATGCACCTCATAGAATTGAAACCTTAAAATGTGGGAGGGGAGCGAGCACATGCAAAGTGTGATTTGATAAAAACTTAAATAAATTGCATACTAAATAAAGCAAGCATATATTCAATCCTCATGGGCATTACACTCATTAAGCGAATTCACTCGAAACAGGGAGGTAACACACGGAACATGCGGGTATAAAGAGTAAATGTAAATGGAAACTAGGTCACACACATGTCACAAATGAAGAACGCTATACATGAAATTAAAACTTGTAATCTCAATGAAAGATACCGCACATTAAAATAGGCAAAATGCATTTTCACAGATTATCAAAACTATTTAAACCTTTGAATTACCTCAACTTAAGATCACATAGGACTTTAATAAGGTTGTAATGTAGGATAGTCTAGGGTACGAAATGAAAGGAATGTATGTACGAATTCAAAGTGTTCAGAATGAAAACTCGGGATAATGAAAAAATGCAGGCAATATCAAAATTGGAAGACAAGTTCCAAAAAGGCATTGAATATAACAATATGGGAGAGTAATCAAAGCTTATTGAATACTATACACAACATTTACAACTTTCTCTTTCTTTTCTTTTCTTCTTTTTCTCATGTTTTCCTTTGTTTTCTTTTACTTTTTGCTTTCTCTTTTTTCATATCTCTTTTTCTTTACTTTTCTCACTCTCATATGCCTAAATTGCAACCGATATCACAACAACAACATTCAATCCCAAGTAACATTCCAAGCAAAGGTACGGAAGGTGTATGTATGATTTAAAACTCCAATTTGGAGTTGGTTATGGGATTGGGGTATGAAACGAAAGGCTAATATTTAGGTTCAAAGGTTGACTAGGGTAAACATATAAGGTGAGGTCAACGCTAATATGGGTGATATAACAAGGAATGCCTATGATAATTTCCAAAAGTTTACGCAATTCTCGAGTCAAAACAAACTTTGAAAATCATGCTCAAGTAACACATTTGAAGTATGAACTCAATTAATGAGCACTCAATGAAAGAATAGTAAGATTACCAACGAATTCAACGTTTTCAAAGAGGAAAGAATAGTGTATACACTCACAAATGATGAAAGGTACAAAGCTTACTCGGTGTAAGTATATACAATGAAACAAAAGATTACCGAGTTATAAAAATCTTAAACCAAATCAATAGAACGATAAAAGTGCATGTGCTCATGGGATTAAAGTTTAATTCATGAAGTTATTCATAATATCAATAATTAGGACTAAAGTCTAATAACTTTTAAAATCGAGAACATGCATCGTTGAGTTGTCTATTGGAGCGGACAATTATTGAAATTTATCATCGAAAACAAAGGCAAAATGCCTAATAAAGGAGAAAAAAGAAAGAAATTTTTTTTGAAAATTTTAATTTGTTAAGAAAAGCATACTAAGTAACTAACATGTGAGCAAAAAGATGGACTAAATAAAGAAATGGATATAATATCCCACACCTCCTAACTTAAAACATGACATTGTCCTCAATGTGAATTAAGAACCAAGTTAAAGAGAGGAAAATAGCGATACTACCCAAAACTGGAGCGATCCCCATAAGAACAAGTCCAAAGAATCTACAAAATAAGTTAGTACCGAGCATAGCAAAAACAAATAACAAAGAGTTAACTAATGACACTACACTAAATTAAAAAGTAAAGAAAAAATAAAAAGAAAGAAAGAATAAAAAGCTAACTATATACAACCTACTATTTAGGCTTCACACTAACTGTATAGTAGAAGTCTAAATAGCTAAGGGTCCATTGTAAAAATGATTTGACTTTGGAGGATAATCGGTGTACCCTCACTCTCAAGCATGCCTTCCGAAAAATATGGATTCCCTTTGAACAACGGAAGGCATGTGTAAGGTGGAAGAAAGGAACCATCGTCAATTAAAAGTTTTGGAGGCACTACAACAATTCTTACATTTATTTGAGAATTTCTTAGCTACAAAAGAAAATTCGTAGCAAAAACTCATTATTTTCCACGAAAATAATTTTATGGAGAAAAATATTACATTTAGACATGAAATTTAGATTTTTGTTGACAATAAGTACCAATATATTGGCGCCAATATTCCCGCGAAAAAGAAAATTATTTAGGAATGAAATATGAACTATTGTCAATGAAATTTTTCATCACAAATACTTTTATGTTTTGCAACAAAATAGTTTTCGTGGTCTAAAGTCTTAAAACAGTAGGCAACGAATTAGTTTGTAGTGAAATATTCTAATTATTAAGAACACTTTACTTGTCACCCAATCTCAAAATTTCCGCTCGTCCCTCCTAGCCCGTTTGTCCCTCCAAACTAAAATACACCACGAAACCCTTTTCCTTTTATCTCAAAATCCGATCGCCAAATACACCATGAAAATCATATAAGAAACAGAAATGAAGAATAGAGGTAATGGTTAAGTTGTGTGTATATGAGAGATTTGATGTTGATATGGCTGACGTCAGCGGCGACACTACGGGTGTGGACAGATCGCCACTTCGGCTGGTCGACGGTAAGAATATGACTCTCTTTCTCTCCAACTACGCACAAACCCTTTTTTTCCAATTTTAGAGACACAATAATAACACGATATGAAGAGGTGATATGTTTATTATTGTTATGTTATGAGATGATCACTTCGTGAAAAAATCATGTTTATTCCCAATTTTAAGGATTTTTTTGTCTCCTTAATTATTAGGGGTTTATCAGGTGAAATGTAGTAGACTGATATTTTATTGGTGTGGGTTATTGACTTAATTTGATGTTTTTCAATTGTTTTGGTGGTGGTTTTGTTTGAATTGATGATTTTGGATTGATTTGATATTTTTTCATGCTTTTTCCTAATCTATAGTGTCTAATTCCAGTAGTGGTGAAAGTAATGTTTTGTGGTTTCATGGCAGGTAATGATTGGTGTCGGCTCTGAGTTCACAATAATTGTTCTATTGATGGACTGATAAGAAGTCAAGGTATAGCTTATCTACGTCTATCTACTCTTTTCAAACTATTGTTTCCATCACTAAATAATTTTTCACAAGATCACCCAAGTGCTGTACTCAATTTTTGTCTCCACGAGTACTTTAATTTTGCTATTATTTTCTTTTTAGGGCTCTTATTGTATTACATGCTATTAATTTTAACAATTAACATCACTTTGCTTTCATACACCAACAATCAACACAATTTTTATTTATGCAATGTATTTGTAAAAAATTTATTTATAAAAAAGGACATGATGTCATGTGCTTTAACCGAAGATATGCACTGGATATAATAGAATGGAAAAATAGGATTCATGTAGCCGGTCCCAAATAATTGGGAAAAGTCTTTATTAAGTTGAGTAGAGTATTTGTCTTATCAAATTGCCTGTGTGAAACTTTATTCTACGTTCTAGAGTACTATGTTGGAACTAACTAAGTTGAGTGGCCTATCTAATCTCAGGGGGACACTTACGATTACAGGGCTGAACGACGTTATGAATGCCCAAGGTGCAATGGAAACCAATCTATTGTAAAAGTAGGGTCTCAAAGAATTAATGTTGACATGGAGTAGTGAAGTGAAAGATTTAAAAGATTTTATAAGTGAAGTGCTTGATTTTGAAGTACTGCAAGCACTAAGACCTACAAGAAATTTCACACAACTCCAAATTCATTCCTATGGGGGCATAAATTTTCCTAGTTGGGTTAAGGATCCCTCATTCTCTAATATAGCACACCTCACACTCGATGGTTGTAAAAAATGTACATCTTTCTAGCAGTTGGACAACTGAAATTACCCGGGGAGTTGTGCATTCAAGGAATGGTTGGGGATAAAAAAAAGTGGGTCGAGTTGTATGGAGCAGGTGCGGTTATTCCTTTCCCATCACTTGAAACTATCATTTTTAAGGAAATGGAATGTTGGGAGGAATGGTCTACTATTTTGAGTGGTGTTGATGCAACTGTTGGAGGACTATTTCCTCGCCTCCACAATCCTACTCTAAGTCGTTCCCCAGATCGGTCAAGGTTTCACTTCTAAGGGTTGAAACACTGGAAACTCTCGAATTTGATGGCATGGAAGGTTTGGAAGATTTGTGTACTAATTTAATAGATATTGATGAAATATTAGTTGTCTTCCCTTTCCTTTCCTTTCCTTCAAAGGCTTCCATCTCTACAGGTGTTTCGTATAAGAAGCTGTTGTGAGGTGGTGTTGAGAAGTACGCATAGTGTCACCTTAGTCACAACCTTTTATATTTATAGTATTTACGAGCTTATTAAACTAAATAAAAGGAGTGTACACTCTGGGGGAGCAGTTGGAAGATTAGAAATTGGAAGATGTAAGGAGTTAAGCCATTGTGGCAAGAATAATGGTCATGTCAGAATCTTGGAAACCTGAGAGGTTTAAATTAGGCCTACAAAGGCATCATGCGTCTCTGACATACCTCTGTATCGAGGGTATCACGAGTCTATCCATAGTAGGCCTTTAAAACCTCATGTCTCTTTAAGAGCTCCACATGTACGACTGTTCTGAGCTTCGATCTTTGCCTGACAATCTACATCCCGCACTTGAACAACTAGAAATCTGGCGATGCGCTCTTCTGAAAGAAAGGTGTTTTAAGGAAAAATGAGTCTATTGGCCCCTCATATCCCACATTCCCTTTCTGTATATCAGTACATGAGATATGTGACTGAGTACCTAGTTATTGATCCAGCCAGATATGTCATTCTTAGCCCTCATCTCTTTAAAACCACATGTGTGTGTGTGCGCGCGCTTATGTACCTTAGAAAACAAAGAAATAGTTTTTATAAGACAAAAAAAATCCCCTAATTCTATAACCATTTCAGTTCAAGTCCAGCACTTCTAAACATGTTTTCATCTTTTTTTTAGCTTCACAATCTTATAACCATTCTAAGATTATCACCTCTGTGCAGTTACTGTTCTACTACTCATTTATTTTAATTTATTAATCAATAATATTTTGAGAGAGAAATTTTTTCATTTGAAAATTTATATTATACTATTGATTCTTACAATCAAATTTTAAATAATTAACTCATATTTGTTTCTTAAACATATCCATAAGATAAATAGATACAATGTAAAATAGTGGATAAGATAAATATGTTACAAAGCAATTTAATTCAAAAACCAGTGTGATGATCTCAGCATTCTTTAGTTCCAAGATATGAAAATACTTGAAATTGCTCACACATAGTTTTCTTTGTTACTTATGTATTAGCTTGATAGTTTTTAGATCTCCCATCATCATTAATTTAGAATATAGATTGTGTGTTGCCTACTATAAACCCTCAACCACATGCAAACTGTGACCAATCTTCCTCTTTTACTTCTTCATTTATTGTACAACTATGATTAATTTTTCATTTGTGTAATTTGTAGGATGTTTCTTCTACCTAGATATCAGATGTTTATTTGGAAGGTGACGACAAAGATATTTATGAATGATGGCTTCGTTTCTTGCAAGATGACAAGGGAGACTTTGTAATTTCAATATGCAAAGGACAAAATTGTAAGGCATAAGAAAGTATCCCTTAAATTGTAGAGAACTATCCCATTATTACTTTTATAATCTATGTAGTACCTTTTTTTTTCCTGAGTACAAATAAATAACAAATTGGTCTTCTAATTGATATACATGTTGCATATTCAAGTTTAGTAATCAGGTCTGATTCGTGGTACGTGTGCTGATTCTTACTTCAGCACATGTATGTGTTCTGGAATATGAGCGGATAAAGGATTTTTATTACGTGGTACGTGTACTGAAACATATTATTTCAAATGTCTAGTAATCAGACCTGATTTTTATTACGTGGTACGTATGCTGAAACGTCTGATTCTTATATAAAAAAGAATAAAGTTTAGTAATCAGGTTTGATTCGTTAAATATTCACAAGCGAAAAGGATGCGTGCCTTATTATGTTGTATGTAACAACTCTCTCCAATGCAGCTTAGTTACGCAGTAGCTTTCTCCAACGCAGCTTAGTAATCTGTTAGCTTAGTTACGCAGCAGCTCTCTCTAACGCATTCACTCCGTTAGCTTCTATACGGGTACCAATCTATATAGGTACTAATATATGGATACTAATCTATATAGGTACCAATCTATACAAGTACAATCCAAACAGGTACCAATCGATTATAGGCACTAAGTTACAAATTTTTTTAAATTATGTCCTCAAATGTAATCAAATACTACCTCAATGAGTAAATTAATGAAAAGTGAGTAATTCAATATGAAATGGAAATAAAACATGAGAAATTGAAATCCATATGTCTGATTCTTGAGTCATTTATTATGTTTTGTGCAAATTCTCTTGGTAGTAAATAAATTGAGGTATGCACAATATATATAGTTTTAAAAGTTTTTCGGCTCCCTCGTAAGCAGCTTTGTGCTTTGTCTCCATTTTAAAAGTTCATACATTATAGTTATATACAATATATATAAATTGAAGTGTGCACGTTACAGTTATATGACTGACATTTTGTACCATAGTTCCATTCTCTAATTGACAATATATTATCGTGTGTTGGGAAAAAAAAGCAAAAGATGTGATCTACCATCTTTTCATAAATTTCTGCTTTTAATACTCTACTTGTTTATAAGTATATGGACACGATTCCTCTACATTGAGTCTGCTGAAATTTTGTATTCTTATTTTATGTTGGATAGTTAAGGCTGCTGAAATTTTGTGTCCAACTTGAAGGTTGTTCAGGCTACTGAAATTTTGTGTCCACTGTTAAGGCTGCTGAAATGTTGTGCTCATGAGGTATTCAATGATTTGAATGATTTCAATGAGTGGTTGTTTTTGTTCATGAGGTATAGCAGCATTGTCAAAGTTCATGAGGTATAACAGCAGTATATATAACTGTGATTTGGTATCGTCGTGTATATATGACCATGATTTTTATTATCGTGTATATATGATCAGGATTTGGTGATAATTTCGGGTATATATGACCGTGATTTGGTATTGTCGTGTATATATGACCATAATTTGGTATTGTCATGTATATATGCCCTTTTTGAGGATATATTAGGCCTCTTGATACACTTTGGATCAAACGTGTCACAGGAAAGCAGTTTGAGATGAAATTTTAGTTACTAATTGAGTATACAATTGTAGGAGAGATTCAAATGCAAAGGAGTGTTTGGAAGAGATAATGAAAGGGAGAAGTAGGAGTCAACAGAGCAAGCTTCACGAAGTGTGTAAAAAATATGGATCAGCAGAGGAAGCTCGAGAAAATGTCCCTACTGGTGTGACTAGGGATAATTGGCTTAGTCTATGTGATCTTTATGAAAGTCTAAGATATCAGGTTTGAACTATTGTTGATCTTGTAATATGTAAATATTTTTTTTATTAAAATATGTGTACTTATGATGCTTGAAAAATTACTGCAGAGACAATGTATTATAAATTAGAATAACAAGTCTAAACAAATTGTGAAGCATAATCAAGGTTCAAAAGTATTTGGGGTAATTTGTCATGAACTGGTAATATATCTAATTGTTTTGGTGTATCAATTGAGAATTTTATTTTGCCAGCATAATTATTAATTGTTTTTTGTTTAATAGCGGAGTAAAGAGGTGAATGGTCAAGAGCCGAATAGGATTATGTTTTTATAAAGAAACACATTGCAAAGATGAAAAGTGAACATCTCCCGAAGCCGAAATGCTCTATGTAAGTCTTATCAATTTTATTTTGAATTTACCTTGCTGTTGTTAAATTACAAACCAACAAACACCGCTGGTTTGTAATTCCTTCGGTACTATTATCTTTAGTATAAAAATTTCACATAGTGCATTATGCCTTACTATTTTAAAATTATTGTCTCTGTGGTTTAAAAATTATAGACATCTTGACAGTTTGGCCAAAACTGTAATCCTTTTTCTTTTATTTTCTTTATAGAATGAGATGAAAGGCCTGAAATCCGAATCAATATCCGAGGATGGAACCATGATGAGCTCAAACGAGATAGCACATAAAGTTCTTGGCATAAGGTTGGGATATATTAACGGTATTGGGTATGGTCCTAAAAGAAAGGATTCTAGAATTAATATAATGCGATTGAAGAATACCGAATTGGAAGAGGCACTTAATCAATCTATGAAAGTTCAAGAAGAATTGATGGATTGTTTGCAAGCTCGTGAGATAGAGGCAATAATTCAACGAGAAGAGTCAGTGGCACAAAATACCGCTATGGAGACTCAACGTGAAAATCTAGATTCTATTCTAGCTTGATAAGCGGAGTCCGATAAGTTGATTCAGTCGTTGATCGCATCACTTTCCTCATCTTCCGCACGATGGTAATCTAGACATCCCTTAGTTTTTATACTTATATTCTTTTAAATGTTCACATTCGTAATCGATTATTGTCTCTTTAATTATCAACTTTCCCTCATCATTATAACTTTTCCATGATAAAGACAAATCAAAATCTACTTTATCTTAGTTAATGATATTGTATTCTCTTAATAGAAGTTTTGACGTGACGAGCAGATATTTTTGGGGCGTCATGAAATTTTGACATTTGACATTTGACATTTGTACATGGAATCTACGACTTCTAAGTCCTTAACTAGTTTAATTTATTTCTTGGTACCGTGGATATTTGTCGTTTGTAAGGGGATGAGAAGTGAGACCTCCACGCCCTTTAACTAGTGTTTAGGTGACTTGACAATGTATGTGTACGTGACTTAATGTGGATTTTGTTTATGATAATGTAGTTATTTTGTGGATTTTAATGAATGTACTTTTTTAGATGGTAATTTGTTTAAATTTGGCGGTATACATTAATCTATATTTTAGTAGTAAATATGCAACTGATAAATAAAAGTGTGGTTTAAGATTTGATAGTTTATTATTGAAAGATTAATGATTAAGAATCATTCTTCAAAAATTAAATTTAGTGGCCAATAGATCTTGAGGGAAGGTAAGAATTTCGTAGCTAAAAGATTATAATACTAGGTTAGTGATAGAATTGGCAACGAAATGAAGCCATTTAGGAATGAGATGTTGAACAATTAGCTACAAAACAAATTGTATAATCCGTTGCTAAAATCTTATAACACACTTTACTGGTAGAATTGGTAACAAAATGAAGACATTTAGCAACCAAATGTTGAACAATTAACTACGAAATAAATTGTAGCCTAAATATGATAATTGCCCACGAAAATAATTTCGTGGAAAATGACCTACATAATTTTGAATGAAAATTAATTTCGTGGACATATACATTCAGCAATGGGCCTTTGGCCACGAACTCACTATGAAATAATTTTCGTTGCAAAAGACTATCAGCAACGAAATATGCACTTTTTCCTCTGAAAATTTTTGCAGTTAATTATAAGAATTGTTGTAGTGAGGGACGATGGGGGATTTGGATTGAACGGGTGATAAAAACATGTGGGGATCGAGAAAAGAAAAATATCCTCCCAAGGATTTTGAAATTGGAATGGAAGGTGGCGCACACGAAGGCAAAGATGCGATCGTGGAAGGCGACTCGAGCAAGTACTCCTCATTGGATAAAATATTTAAAACATTAAAGTTTGAAAGTGAATCATCGGGTACTTGTGACGGTGTGATAACAGAGAATGAAAATGGGGATGAAAGAAATTAAAACCCATGAGATGAATCATCATCGCATGAAGATTGAGTTTTGAAGGACATAATATCATTTTCAATGTAATGTTGTTCTTTGGGAGCTAAAGAAGAAATCATTTCATTGCAAATAGATATTATGTCATTTTCATCCTCACTTTCAATATTTATTACGAGATGGGCAAAGTCAAGAATGGTTTGTTCCAAAGTAGGCATAAAGTCCTCATTTGGTTCAAAACATTCTTCGACTTCGAAAGTCTCGGAAGAAAAATCGTCGTCGGATTCAAATAATAAATCCAATTCACGTTCCCACAGACGATTTTTTTCTTGATAACGATTTTTAATTTTCTCATTTTCAAGCATACGCAAGCCCTCACCAAAAGTCATAGGCCGAGGCGCGGATTCTTGAAAATGCTAACTTTGAAAATTACCATTGGACTTAAACTTAAACTCATTATTATAAGAATTTGGAAAACTATTGCAATTCGTTTCAAAATTCCTATTATAGGGAGGTAAAGGCCCAATCATTATAATCATCATCAAAATTCCAATACCCCAAGTTTTGACTTTCATTATACTCGCCCAAAGTCATATTTGACTTTATACTTTTTTGGGATTCTAAGTATTCACCAAAAGTCATAGGTTTGCGAGAATTTTGAGAATTATCATAATGATTACTGAAAGAATTGGAATAAGACATGCTTACCCCAAAAATAGCTCGAAGTGGCGAATTCCACAAAGCATGTGTGCGCGGGAAATTCAAGCATCTCTAAGTGCTCAAATATAGAAGTCTGGCAAAAAGGTTAGCCAAAAAATACAAATAGAAAGAAAATACAATGAAATACTAAATCAAATAAAGTCTAAAACAAACTCATCCCTGACAACAACACCATTTTGGTTATGGGCGAAAGGTGTGTTTGTGTAAGGACACAATCGTTGTTTTCGTTTAACCACGATAATACAAACAAACCTAAATTACGACTTCACGTGCGATATAAGTATAGCGGTTAGTCGGGTATCGAAAATTCAAAGAGACGAGCTGCTAGAATTTATAGGATTTAATATTCCGCAATAAAAGTGTAAAAGATAAATATGACCAAAAAGGAAAAGATGCAAAAAAGGGAAATATTTAATCTAGGCGAGGGAAAATAAAGCTAGACTAATAAAGCGAGTAAAAACTATAGGTTGTGTCGAATATCCCTCACCCGAGTTAATTAGTATAAAATGGTCACATGGGTTGACGAGTTATTACAAATGTGTCTCGTTTCGACAGTTAATTGAACCAAGGGTTGTCACGCCCCTAAATCCGCATAAAAGCCTAATACGATTTTGGCGTCAATAAATACCCCGAAAATTACGTATGCAAGGTCATAAGCACGGGACATACTTGATATGCCCCGTCAAATCTCCTAGGCGTAATAACTAGGAAAACGCACTCGAAATAGACCCGTAAACACCATCACCAAAGCAAAGCAACACGTCAACCCGAGTGAGTTCCATTCAAACACAACCTAGACTAAATTATCTAGAAAGCATATTAAAAACACGATAAATAAATGCAATACATAAACACAATAAACCTACACTAGAAAGCAAGTAAAGAAATCAAGTAAACCTAATTATGAAAGCATGTAAATTAACTAATCAAAGAAAGAATTAAGTAAATACAACTATATTAACGGAGAAGGTGAATGAATAGTCAACTTACAAGCCCAAAAGGGTGTCAATCCAAGAAGAAATGAAGAAGAACTCTCCAAAAACTCTCAAACCCTAAGCTATTCTAACCTAAAATGAATTATAACTTTTTTTACAACAAAAATCCTTTATATAGTAAAAGGAATTAAATTCGAAAAGGAAAGGAAATAGAAAATAAAAGCCAAAATATATGCAGAAAACAGGGGATCGATCGATCGATCCCTTGTGATCGATTGATCGATGGTGAAAAACCAAGCCCACTATCTCCCCACGATTGGCAAAAACTGAAGGATCAATCGATCGATGGCTACAGGTCTGCAACTCTTCCCCCTGCTTTGATGTGATTGGTTTTCCCTTCCGCTAGAAATCCCGTAAATTCTTTATACGGACTCAGAATCGTGCACCATTCGCGGACACGTGAAGCTTGAGAGGAGGGATAAAAATTCTGTGTAGATGTTGGGCCAGCTGCCCAAGCTGTGAAAAGATTAAATGCCCTTGAACGTTCGATCGTGTATGAAAATCGAGCGAAAAGCGTCTGAACTTCACACTGAGCATTCGAATACCAACAAAAGTTCAATTAACCCCTGTAAAACATGTTATCATAGAAATATGAGGTTGTCTTGTTAACGAGCATAAATATAGGGAATAAGATACCCGAGGGGGCTAAAATGCGTCAATTCGAGGGATGAAATACGCAATATCAGCGTATTATAAATGATCACATAAAAACCTTATTTCGAGATTTAGAGGTTTAAATAAGAGATTAGGTTTAGGAGGTAACCAGTTTGCACATAAAAACCTACAAAGAAAGTTATCGTGAGAAAATAAGGAGGTAAAACACTTAGGAGATCCAAAATTCTTGATTTGGAGAATGGAAATGAGGATGACTCTTTTCATCTTTAACCCGACACATAGGAATTGAGAATTCGAAAGATTTAAGACAAGTGTATATCTTGCTTTCTTGATTTATGTGTAGTATTATTTCATAGAAAAATTGGTAGTAATTAACTAAATTTTGGGTTGGGTGTATTATTTCAAAAATGAGTTTTGGGGATACAAACCTACAAGAATGATTGATGGAAGTTAATCAAAATTTATAGTGGTTATAGGTTCTGTTATAATCTGAATTTATGCATTATAAAATTTAGATTGGAATTGTTATTAAGAATGATGATTATACAAGGGAATAAATTTGGAAATTTTGTCACATTCATGATGATGATAAATGACATTTAAATTGAATCTTGATGTTGTTAATAAATCTAAGAGTGGGAAAATTGATTAGATTCCTATAAAAAATCATTTAAAGACTTGAAAACTTATTTGGATCATAATTGGGTTTGAATTGGAAACCCGTCACTTTTACCCAAGATCTAGGCTCCTTTCTAAAATCGAATCGATTCGGCCGTTATAGGCGAATCGATTCAGCGGGCCAATCGATTCGGACTTGCTATGGGGGATATGTTGTTCTTTTATTATGAATAAAGGGTAGATTTAAAAATTGGCAATATTGATTGAGGCCAAGTGAATAATTTTTAATCCTTCTCTGGATATGTGATCAGCAAAGGTAATTAAAGTAGACGGGAATTAACTTGAGATACTTGTGTGTAGGGTATTTAGGAGATTAAATACTCAGAATGTAGAAAATGAAAACTAATAGAGTGGCTTCCAGTTATAAATTTAGGACTAGTTAGAAATGTCCAAAAAAACTCAGAGATGAGAAAATATGTTAAGTTATTTAATTAAGAGAACAATTTAATTAGATAAGTGTCGGGATTAGACTCGGGTTATTAGACTAGTGCTTTGGGGGATAGGCACAGATTAGTCGGGTGATAGGGTTATATGTATACGTATATGGATGGTATATATATGTGTATTATGATATATGAGTGTATGATATGATGTGGAACATACCCCTCTAGTGCTATCAGTGGAGGTTGCGCGACGTGGGTGAACTTTCCTGGCGAATCACAATAGGCTAAGTATCGACCCCAGGTCATTGCACCATGTTTATGTTTGTGTGATTTATATTTGTAGTGAGGTAATTATGGGTATAGTTATGACTCAGTGTCGAAGGAATATGAAACCTTCTAATACGTTTACGATTTTATCGATTCGGTGTTAGAGTCCGACCTCCGGTAACTACGATGATCTGAGCTTGCCCTGGATAATGATAGAATTATAGAGACCCGCATCCAATGAATTATTACTCTAAGGAATGATGGTTATACACGACATATGTGTTTTTATTACAGTATATTATTACCTATATTTATGTGTAAATAAATATATGGGCTAAAATAGTAGGCAATTAGGGTTTAAATAACTAGTGACAGTTTTTGGAAATAAAGTAACAAAATATAAATGTGATTGTGGAAATAAAAACGTGAAGTAAATTTATATCTTAAATTGTGATAATTTAATGAAATATTGATTAAGTAGTTGTGCAAGCTATTTAATGAACTAAAGGTATATATTATACTCGGGCAAGGATAGTATAGTATTGATGTTAGTGGAAAGGCTAATTAGGTGGAGTAACCTAACTAGACGGGTTGAATTTCATACGTTAGGTGCTCACTTTAGATAAGGGTTTGTGGGTGGGAATCAAGAGGGCGCGCTGCTGGTTGAATAATATCAAAAGTGCATAACATTTTCATTTACGCTTCTTATACACTTGAAAATATTTTCAAAGGTTTTGGGCTCTGACCCGTATCAAATCTATTTTCAAAACTTTTAGGTGTCCAGCCACAGGGACTCCAATGATGATTATTCTTTCTAGGGACACGTAGTTTTAGCTGATATGGAGGCTTACAGGATTCAGAGTAGCCGCTTCATTTATTTCTATCTAGATTAGGTTCCCTATTTCAGTTGTTGGTTAGTGTGTTGCCCATTTTATTCAGACTTACGTATTTTTTTTATTATTTTAGACATTTGGATTAGATGTATTGGAATTTTAACCGATGGTTTATTTGGAGACTTTATCTATTTATCTAATCTTCAGATTTTATATTGTAATCTCATTTATATTGATTACTATGTATGGGATTATTGTGGATTGGTTAATATTGTGGTATGTTAATGGAAGATAAAAATTAACACTACGTGTTAAATTAATTAGGTGGTAAGTAATTAATCATGGTTCGACAGTGATGCTAAGAATGAGCCATATGAGGCCATTTTAAATTGGTAGAGGACTGGCCACCTATTATTTTAATAGGTGGTGTGTCACAAAAGGATCACATGAAAGTGTGGCACTTGGACTCACATTAAATCTTTTGGACTATTTGAGAAGAGAGGAACACGATATGCGTTGAAGGGGTGGATACTGTGCTTTCAAGGATTCATTACCTTTTTTGAGCACCTTGAAGAGTTGGTCTAAGGAGAGACAAGCCGCCTTTAATGTTGAAGTTTTAGAGTTTGTGGAGAATATTCACAGGGGATTGTAAGTGTTGTTGTCGGGTAGGGTCCTTGTTTATAGGCTATAAAGTATACTCCATGTATACGGTTTCCTCTTTCTTAGCGGTTGGTTCCCTTAACACATTTATTTATACAAAAAAAAGTGTGTTTGTGTGTGTGTGTGTGTGTGTGTGTGTGTGTGTGTGTGTGAGAGAGAGAGAGAGAGAGAGAGAGAGAGAGAGAGAGAAACGAGTGTTGTTACGTTTTAATGAGGATAGATATGAAAATGTGTACAATTGAGGGTAAGAATGTAAAAATATTTACAAGTGACGTTAAGAATTTCAAAAAATGGCTCCTAAGTATTATAATCCTTTTAGGTAACAAAGATTGTCATTTTTTAGTGAATTTACTTTGTTACTAAATATATATTTGACACCATTTTGTAGAAAAATTCTCTACATCTCCATCAAATGATAAACTTTTCGTGGAAAACTTTCCAATTTGCCATGAATTATAGTTTCTTAACTTTAGTAGCGATATCCCTCTTTGTTACTAATACCACCTCTAAATATAAATTTTAGTGGAAATCTTAAAATTGGCCACAAATTTTGTATTTTTGGTTGCAAAAATCATTTTACCACCAAAGAAATTGCCACCCATGGGCATTTTTCATGCACCTCCCTTTTTTGTGATTGATTTTTTTTCTACATTAAGACCCATTACTTAACTTTACAAGATAAATTTTGAGTAATACCCTCGCTAAATATTCACATAGACAGGTCCTGCATGCAAAATAATGTAAAAGGAACTAAAACAAAAACTATTGCAAAAGTTGTATTTTAAGGTGGATGTCCACTATAACACGCCCCACATTGGAAAAGTAGTCTTTTAGGATGAGATGACTTGTATTATAAATAAAGGGATGACCCCCTCATTATTGACAGACCAATTAATGAGAACTTTTCTTCTTTTTAAAATTCTCTTTGTGCCTTATTTCTCTTAACACGTTATCAGCACGAACCTACAAATATTTGCCTATGCTCTCCCAAGTCATCTTGCAACAAATTCAGAGCTGGAGCTTCTTGCCCTACAAAAGGGGATTCAATTGTGTTTACAGTTCAAGATTGTTAATGTCCTCATAGAATCTGACTCTTTGATGGTGGGGAAAGTCATAGGTAACTCCTGGAAACCACCTTGGAAATTCTTTAATATTATTAAGGATATAAGAGCTATGCTATCTCAAATGCAATTTTCTTTAAAGTATTGTTATAAAGAATCAAATATGGTGGCTGACAAATTGGCAAATGGGGGGATTAATCTTCAAGAAGGAAAAGTCTTCAAAACTTTTCCAGAATTACCTAGAATGGTCAGGGGTGCCTGCAAATTGGATGCTATTGGATGCCATTATGTTAGAATTTTGGATTCTTATATTCGCAACGGATCTTGTAAAGCTTCATTTTAATGTTGTTAAGTTGCTTTTATTTTGTAACTGCCACTCTAGGGAGGCTTTTTCTCCAATTTGATTTAATAATATAAGGCTTTTTCTCCAAAAAAAAAAATTGTTACCTTATGGGACATCATCTACATCGTCAACATTAGAGTAGCCATTTCCACTGGTTTCTGATCTCTGGGTGTGGGAATCTCGCCTTCTCTCAAGTGTAGCATCTTCTACTTCTGTTGATCTAACATAATCTGGACTGAACGAAAACTGGCGCAATCGAGAAAGAGATTGGATCACCATCATTGATCCCATCATTTATCCTCCTATTTAACATCAACTGCGTAGATTAGTCAAAATGCCCACTTCTTAATCACAAAGTACTCCCCACCATAATGAGGAAAAAAAGCCTCAAATTTACATATCATGTTTAGGCTATCTGTGTGTTCGTAATGTGACATCCATATACTATCAAATCCTCTGTAGCCCAGTAACATATGTTCCTAGTCAATATTTGTGGATGTGCCAATACAACCAATATTAGTACTATGGGAATGCCCAGAATAATCATGGCTCGACAATGTCATTTCAATACATATTGAAGGAAAATATTGTGGGTAAGAGGAATTGTATTGTCCTGTAGAAGATATTGATTCAGATAAAACACATTTAGAAAACCCCATAATAAATTTATTAACATACCATTGTGAAGGCATCTCCACTAAGACTAAAGGCCTAGTAACCTGATCCTCGAAACAATTTGGGATCTGGTTCACTAATAGAAATGCAAAAGATTTGGAAGATGCCATATGTTTTGGGTCCCTATACCAAGAAATAAAGTGATTCAGTTATCATTTATTAATAATTTGGATAAAATAGATGATTATTATCCCATGTGATGTGGGTATGTTAGAATCACAAAATAAGATGGAGCGAGAGGCAGCGAGAACCTAAAGAAGATAAGTGGATATAAACTGAAGTATACGGCCATAATGCATCACCCATGTTGTCAATAAGGTTGAAACAATTGGCGAGTGAAATAACCCACAAATTTTCCTTTGTCCCATTCTTTTATAAGATACAATCAAGTGTTGAGCATGTAAAACTAACTAACATTTCATTCTCCTATTGAAGATTTTGTCCTCTAGCACATAAATTTAGTCAAGTCATCTGAGTTAACTATGTGTTTCAACTTGTCAAGATGAATTTCATTGTGCTACTCTGATACTAACTAATAACTGGTAACTGGATTTAGTGAAGTCATCTAACCAGTTCAGTTAATTTCTCAGAGTTGAACGTCTCCACTCCTATCGTCATTAAGAATAACTTTCATTCTTCCTATGGAAAGAAATCTTCTAAAATGAATTTCCCGTCGCTGCAGACGTTATATCATCAAATACCTTCATAAATGGGGTAATGAGCACTATCTTTGAGTTTTTTTTTGCCCTGTGGCTACGAAATTGGAACCCCAACTTCTGTACATCAAATCCCCCTATTATATCTTCCACTAGCAGCGCGAATTTTTTCTCGCTCAAGATGCTATAGATGTCTATGTTTTTCTATCTTAGGCTTTTGGTTTCCCAAGTATGGTCCACCGTATTAGATGGTGGTGCGATATCCAGTGATCGTAACATTTATCCTTGGGGAGTGAAGGTAGGAAAGAATTGAGTAGCTATTGTGCCACTAGTGGGAGAAGTCATTTATATGATTCAGTTCACAATGGATAAAGGAGTACATAATGGAAACTTTATTGCAACACAATTATGAGCCCCACATGTTCATGAGAGCGCATGAACATAACCAAAATCTCCTTTGGTCACTAAATATACCGAGATGTTTATCCTTTTTAGCATGAACTGAAGATTGAGAGAGATAGAGGCGATGGTGTCATGTTGGTATCAACCATTATGATGGGGGTTTATTGAATATGATCCAGGTTGGCTTAAAGTTGAGTGGGTTGTGATGGTGTACCACTTTGAATCTCAGGTCGAGCTCTTTGAACCGGAAGAGTGACTTGTGAAACGCGTATGGGTCCTCCATGGGATGCATCTGGCAGCCTGATAGATATTTTTACTTACGTATTATTATTTTCGTAGTTGAGTCGATCAATAGTATTCAAGTCTAAAAATTAATTAACCTTATGTCCTTTGCTAGAATTCATTGTTGACCAAGGATTAGTGTTAGTAAGATGTGTAAACAATTAATTAACCTTATTTAGCCACTTAACGCCCACTTTTAACCCCAAAATGAGCCTATACTAGTTAATTATCACAATAGGGAGCCCGGTTATAATGTGATCGCTTCCCACTATTTACTTTTGTGCCCCATGGGGTGTCTGTACCTTTCTCCGGGCCACTCGATCTTCGTTTTGAGTTTTTTCCTCTTAACACCCACTTTTAACACTGAAACGAGCCTATACTAGTAAATTTCGACAATTGGGAACCCAGAGAGGACGCGATCACTTCCCATGAGGTACTTTTATGGCACATGGAGTGTTCATGCCTATCTCTAGACAACTAGATTGCTATTTTGAATTTTTGCTCCTTAACACCCACTCCTAACCTCAAAACGAGCTTATGCTAATTATTTAGTCAATTGAGAATCCGGTGAGGACGCGATCACTTCCCACGGGTTACATTTATGCCCCTTGGGGTGTTCATTTCTATCTCCGAAAAAATTGGTTGTTGTTTTGGGTTTTTGCCCCTTAATACCCACTGTCAATCTGTATATATAACCTTTGGCTACACTCAATTTGTTAATTAAAATTTTTGTAAAGGATTAAAAAATTTAGTGACACACATGCTCACTAGATTTTATCATGTTATGCTCGGGTCATGCTAAGTGTTGTCAGGGCTACCCACACACGTATTCACTTACTTTAATTAGGCCAATATTAGTCTGGCAAAACAAAACCATATACGGTAGTCAAAAGCACAATCAACTTGCTTCTCTCGAATGGACAATTGGATAAAATAAATAGAAACAACTCAAAATGTGAGAAACTCACAACACCATGTCTTCATCCACTGGAAGTGAGAAGAAACAAATGCACTAACAAAATAGTTCGCAAATTGCTTGAGTTGTATACGTTGTCGGGATTTACGAAATCCTACAAAACCCAAATCAAAATCTCAAGTTTCAGCACAAAGTTGAATTAAATCCTGAATAATATTTGAATAATCAGATATAAAAATAAAACATGCTACAAACCATGTCATTTGGAATTATATACTGTCTCTGAGGGCAAAACATTCTAAGAAAGATAAACATAATAATAAACACCACATTCAAGCCTACCAAAATGTGTGTAAAAAATATATATATAATTTTTTTGGCATATTTACAAATAGGTTATGTGAAAATCAAGAACTTTGACAAAACATGTAAGGCCAACTTAGGGCAAACAATCCATATTTTAATTATTTTTCGCAATGAAGATTAAATCCCAAATGAGTGATACAATACCCAAAAAATAAAATGAATCACATTGATCAATCATAGAATACACTTTTCAAAATATCACTTATCTTTATAAATTACATTTAGACTTGTAATTTATTAATAATTACATTTTGACACCCGAATTTTAAGAAAAATGAACATGCCCGATACTTTACCTAAATTACATTTTTACCTCTCAAATTTTTATAATTTAAAGCAGATGAGAACCTAATGAGAACAAATTTCAACAAAAAAAATGAACATGAATTTCAGTCAAAAATGAACATGGCATAGGAATCTAACAACAAACTTTGTAATTGATACTATCATTGCAAAAAAGACATACATTTGGATAACATAAGGATCTCCAAACATCATATATCACATGATGTTAATGAACCGGTGAGGGTTTGGTACAAAATTGAAATCAGTGAGGGTTTTTTTGTGTGTGAACGAAAGCTACTGCGAACAAACGTGTGTGTTTATGTGTGTGTGGTTCAGAGAAAGATATAGATATAGAGAGTACTTGTCGACGAGCCAAAATGGGAGGGCTAGATGACCGGAGGTGGATTTTGGCTAGAGGAACGTGTCTGATTTTGGGTGAAGGTGACTGAGAATTTGGGTTAGGTCAGTTTAGAGAAAGAGTTTCGATTTGAGATGGGGGAAATCATTCCGCCTTTTTTTCATTACCCGCACGTATAATTTTGGGAGGAAAAAAAAATCGGTCATATATGATATCTCACCAAACACCTATTTAGTTGTTTTTAACCAAAAAACGGTCATAATATGTACTATTAAATATGACTTTTATATTTAAATTGTCATATACATTAACATTAATAAATTTATAATGACAGTTTATAAATAATATGTCATTTAAATAATATTATTATACTTTTAATGACATAATTTTTTTAACTGTCATTTTTACAAGTGTCATAAAAAGGTATTTTTCTAGTAGTGAAATGAGCAAATAGGACTCTTCCCTAGTTACCCACCTTTACGAGGATAATACCTTTTGCACTTTTTAGCATTATATAGATGAGGTAACATCGTTAGGGTATGTAAAATAGATCTAAGGTCATAAAAAGAAGACCCGTGGATAGATCTGAATATATGATATACCCATTTAAGGGTGTGTGTACAAGATACGAGCTCAATAATCAAAATTAACCCATGAGATGATGACCCAAAGGATCCTCATCAATGAAATAAGGTTCCCCCAAAATATAGAGAAACAAGATTGAAATACATCATTTCCCACAGACGGTGCCAAAATGTTGATGCGAGAACTCAGACACATGTCGTTCTCATATCAGCATATCATGTATAGAATAGATATAAAACATGTAAAGAGAAAAAACATGAGATATAAAGTGGTTCGACTGCTGAAATGAGCCTATGCCACTTTGTTTCCCTACTCTCATTATATATGTGTTGTAGTACAAGTTTACAATGCCATAATAGGTGTACAAGATAGATGATAGATAAGAATACACGTCTCTAGTCGTTCTGAATGAGCCGAAGAGATGACTATGAAGTAGATGAGAAATCCATGAGCTATATTAGGGTGTGTAGAGAATTAGGCAGGGCTTCACCTAGCATATTAGTCACATATATAGTAATCAACACTAGAAAATGGTACCCGATCCCCTTTCTCGAGGTGCAGACCTCAATTTATAGGCGGTGTATGTGCTGTGCCACATGCCTTGAGCACATGATATTCAATATAGATCATCTCTGAAGGTGAGCGATGCATCTAGCTAAGTAGACATGCTGTGGCCGCATCTTGTCGTATGTAAGGTTGCATCCTGTATAAGTAAGGTCGCGGCAGTAAGACTTCGGTGCATGCCTTTCATAACTACCACAGAAAGGGTTTTGTATTTTTCGTATCACCTACCATGGACTTTGAATGCATCCAGCCCTATAACCTACCCCTCCCTGTTTCCCATCCTCACCATCCTCACTTTCTTGTTATTTTTACATACTCACATTTCTTTTGCAAGTACTTTGACCTGCTATGCTACTGACCTGCTTATGCAGGCCCCTTTTTGGCATTTTTATCATGCTTTGTGTACTACTCTACTACCACCATACCACTATTGGCCTCACTCTCGCTTGGCTTATTGACTTTCTTTGCTTCTATTCTACCATTGTAGGTCCCATTTTAAGTGACCAATCTAATTCGAACCTTCACTTATATCTGCATTTCTTTAGACCATTTTGTAAAAGCCACGCATATAAGGTTGTAGGATTTCACTATTTATTTCTTTGGTTTTCTTTTGGGTTTTTTGTCTGCTTGTAATATTTTTCTCTTTTATTGATTTAGGCTCCTCTTGTAGTTTTGTTTTGTTTTTTAAAAAAACACTCGCAAATAATCCTAAAAAATGCAAACACAAAAATGCAAGTATAGAGTGCATAGAGAGTTAACTCTTACAATTGACATTTTATAGTGAACTCGATGAGATAATACTCTTAAAACTAATGTGGTATACTTTTTTACAAGGCTTTTAATTAAAGGGAAGTTAGAGAGATCTAGTGTAAGTTTTTTTATAAGAACAATGATTTTGGCCATACTTGAAGGACGATATTTCAATAGGTAATTTGTTTAAAATTTCTTGACGCACCTATATGAATTTATAGATCTTGACTTATTCTAGGAAAGAGATTATTCTACTATCTAAGGCATGACTCTTAGAGTGAAAAAAAAGCCATGAACATATCGAAATTTATTCTAGATTTTTCTGAAATTACAACATATGTTCAAATAATTACAAACCATATTGCAAGATTAAAAACAAACACATACATAAAACTAAACAAAATTGTTCTCCACATGATTTATAAGGTGTCTAGCCTGTACAATAATATGAACGCTGTCCACATGATTTATAAGGTGTTTGGCCTCTCTACACTATCAAGAAAAATGGGGTTTGTAATCTTCGCAATATTGTGCTTCCTCACCTCTTCATGTGTCATGAAAGTGAACCGAACAAGTTACACATTCTCGGACACACCCTGTGTTGTCTTAGCCATCTTCCTTACTTGGATTGCTCTGATTGAGCAAACCAAAACAAATTTTGAGTGGTAACTTTTCCTAGGGTCAATAGGTTCTACGTAAGAGAAGTGGATATCAAACAAATATGTCAACCTTAATGTATATCTTATTAATTATGAAATATAAAACTTTATACATGTATATTAGGGAAAATATCTATAAAATATGAAATTATAAGCATACATTACAAATTAATGTATATCATATGTGGGTACCCGAAAAGTAGAACTATGGGCCTGAACGAGTAGCCCAGTCCTGGCGGCCCAAAGTCCAGGCCCCTCATCTTTTATAATTGATCCGGTCTCCCCCACGATCCCATGAAGGGAAGTTATAGGGGAAATGGAAAACATGGAGGAACCCATCACCTCCACTCATCTACATGTACATGTATATATTAAACCCTAGGTCCGGGGCAAAAGGACAAGTTGTATTCTCTGTAATCATTCTCCGGAGTATATAAAAATAATATCGACTGCACCACCGTGGACATAGGCACATCTTGGCTGAACCACGTACATCCTTTGTTGTGTGATTGGCATCTTGTATTCCGTGTTCTTTTCTTGATAATCTTTCGCTCATATTTATTTGTGTTGCATAATAATTGCATCTACAATTGGCGCCGTCTGTGGGAAGCGTTCATCTTTTCCTGAGAAGAGCCCACGTTAAGAAAGGAGTTTAAGATGTATGGTCACAGCAGCATTGCTCCCCAAGCAGGAGATATCCAAGAGCCACCTGCTCCTCGCAGGATTAGGTCTGAAGTCCGACGTTCAGATCAGAGAGCTCGCTTGGAAAGACCAGCCTCAGAAGAAAGTCAGGGACCAGCGAGGTCCACGCAGATATATAGGTTGATTGATGCGTATGAGGTAAGGCTCCACGAGCAGAGGGAGTCCTCTCGCAGATATGAAGCTGAGAATGCTCGCTTGAAAAGAAGACGGGAAAGACTGGAGAGGGAGCTTCGTCCTGATAACTGAAGACGCCCATATCGCAGTCCTAGCCCTCAGACGAGAAAATCTCGCAGTCGAGGAAGGATCCCTAGGCGAGAATCTCAAAGGGATGAAAGAGGCGAGTCAGACGACGACCTCCGCGAACAGCTGCGAAGAGCTCGCCGCTACCAGAGCCCTGCTCGCAGCGACGAGCACATACGAAACATGGTCCGCAGGGAGATGTACCAGCATCCCGCTCACCACGGAATAAGATCAACTAGAGAGCTGGCGAGGCGAGCTCTCAAAACCCAGATGAAGTCACCTTTCACAAGAGAAATCGAAGAGGAGGAAGCTCCCAAGAAATTTTCCATTCCAAGGTTCAAGATTTACGACGGAAAGACTGATCCCATCGATCACGTCAGGCAATACCGACAGGACATGACCCTCTAGAGTCACCGAGATGCCCTGATGTGCCGTATTTTCCCCTCGAACCTTCAAGATGTAGCACAGAAGTGGTTCGAAAGGCTCCCCCACCGGTCGATCAAGAATTTCAAATCCCTAGCCAAACTTTTTACGGACTGATTCATCACCAGTAGCTCCCATCCCAAAAGGATGGATGCTCTACTAACAATGAGGAAAACGCCTCAGGAGACCCTCCGAGAATACGCGAGGAGGTACTGGGAATTATTCAATGAGATCGAGGACTGCACGGAGGAAGTGGCAGTGGCCTCCTTCAAAATTGGGCTCCCTAGTTCTTCCCTCCTCTACCAATCCCTGACGAAGAAGGAAGCTATGACTATTGATGACCTAATGGCCCGAATCAAGAAATACGCAAAGGTGGAAGATATCACCCGCCATAATACAGGAGAAAACGGTCGAGCTAAGCTCACTACCAAGGTAGGTGAGAAAACTGAGAACCAAAGGAAAGGAGGAAAGAACGGAGGCAAAAATGGCTCCAAGAACGGAGGGAACCAGGACGCATCGAAAGCATTCCAAGCGGTCAACACCGTCTTTAAAGAACCAATTTACAAGGTTCTCGCGAAGATCAAGGATGAGCCATTCATCAAGTGGCCAAGGAGGATGGGGGGAGATCCCTCGAAGAGAAAAAATGCGTTAAGATGCGCTTTTCACAAAAAGGGAGGACACAAGACCGAGCACTGCAAAGCTCGTAAGTCTCACCTCGAAGAGTTGGCCCAATCCGGGCATTTGAACGACTTTGTGGAAAAAAGAGGTGAGACCCGATAACGTGCTGGAGGATGATGTTGGACACGAGTTCGCAGTAATTCATGGAGTATCTGACGTCAAGCAGATACGAGGGAACTCAGCTCGAATGGAGATGAAAAAACTTACAGCGGTAATGCAGGCTTTTTAAATCGATCCAACAAAGTCACAGCCAGGAAAGCGTCGACGAGCAGAGGACGTCAACTATAGCAAGCATATTGTTTTTACGGATGAAGATTTGATGGGAGTAAGGACCCCACATCATGATGCCCTGGTCATTACACTCAGGATAGCCAACTTTGACATCGACAAGCTGTTCGTCGATCAAGGAAGCTCAGCCGAAGTAATGTACCTGGACCTATTCAGGAAATTGAAGTTGAGCGTCGCCGACCTAAAGGAGGCTACTGTTCCTTTGGTCGGCTTCACTGGAAAAATGACCATGCCCCTAGGCAAGATAGTGCTTCCAGTTCGTGCCGGGAACGTCTCCAAGATGATTGAGTTTTTGGTAGTTGACATCGAATCACCATACCAAGCCATCCTCGGCAGAGGGTGGCTTCATGCAATGAAGGCAGTCTCCTCAACCTACCATCAGAAACTCAAGTATGTAACCGAGCGAGGAGTAATGGAGATCCACGACGACCAAGCAATGGCGAGGAAGTGCTTCATAGCAGCCATCCGACCAAAGCCAGAGAAGAAGGCCGGATAACCCAGCGAGAAAGTTGAAGAGGGTGTGATACCTTCTAAATAGCAATAAAAGTATGGAAGATCAGGTGTAAAGGAGACCAAGCTCCTCACCTCCGAGCGTGTCATCGAGGACCTGGTAGAAGTTATAGCCAAAGTTGGTGACAGTAGCAGAGTCTTCTTGATTGGAGCATTTCTCACCGACCAAGAACAGAAGGAGTTGACGACATTGCTGAGACACAACGTAGATGTTTTCACATGGAAACCTTACGAGATGCCTGGCATTGATCCTGATATGGTCTGTCATCAGCTGTACGTCGACCCCACATTCAAGCCAGTCACGCAGAAGGCACAAAAAACTTCACCCGAGAAGGCTAAAGCGGTCGAAAAGGAAGTCAAAAAACTGCTGGATGCAGGATCCATACGGGAAGTGAAATTCCCCAAGTGTTTGTCCAACCCAGTAGTAGTTCCGAAGAACAATGGGAAGTGGAGAGTTTGCATCGACTTCACTGACCTCAACAAAGCATGCCCTAAGGATAGTTTCCCCCTCCCAAAGATAGACCAACTAGTAGATGCCACTGCGGCTCACGAGCGAATGAGTTTCCTGGACGCATACTCAAGATTTCACCAGATCCCCTTGTATGCCCCAGACGTGGACAAAACGGAGTTCATCACGACAGTTGGGTTGTATTGCTACAAGGTCATGCCATTTGGGCTCAAGAATGCGGGGGCAACCTATCAGCGGCTGGTCACAAAAATGTTCAAGGATCAAATGGGAGACACAATGAAGGTCTACATCGATGACAATTTTCGTTAAGAGCAAGAAGAAGGAAAATCACCTCTCAGATTGTCAAAAACCTTCGAAATCCTCAGGAAGTACCGAATGAAGCTTAATGCAAGGAAGTGTTCCTTCGGTGTCCAGTCAGGAAAATTTCTTGGATACTTGGTCAGTAAGAGAGGTATAGAAGCTAATCCAGACCATATTGATGCAATCAATAGGGTACAACCCCCTCGAACAGTCCGGGACGTGCAGAAGTTCACTGGAATGCTCGTTGCCTTAAATCGCTTCATTTCCAAATCCTCCGAGAAGTGCAAGCCTTTTTTCCAGCTTCTAAAAGGGAGTAAACCAATAGAATGGAGCCTGGACTACTCGCAAGCTTTGGACGAGCTCAAGTCCTACTTAAGCTCTCCATCACTGCTTGTCATACCACAGCAAACGGATTCTTTGTACCTGTACCTCTCGGTATCCAATCACACTGTCAGCTCGGCGTTAATATGCAAGGTCGCAGGAATCCAACACCCCGTTTACTATGCGAGCAAGACCTTATTAGACACCGAGCAACGGTACCTGCCATTGGAGAAGCTCTCCTTTGCACTGGTAATGGCCTCGAGGAAACCGAAGCATTATTTCGAAGCTCATACTATCATCGTCCTTACATCGCACCCCCTTAAGGCGGTCCTAAGGAAAGTGGATTTATCGGGAAGATTGCCTAAGTGATCAGTCGAGCTCGGTCGGTTCGACATCCAATTTTAACCAAGGATCGCTATCAAGGGTCAGATCCTCGCTGATTTCATAGCCGAATTCACTGGCGAAGAACTCCCCGACCAAACTCAACCAACAAAGCAAAAGGAGAACCCAACAATAGTGGAAACCTGGAAACTATTCGTTGATGGAGCCTCCAACTCAAAGGGGGCAGGCGTATGCATTGTTCTCATCACCCTAGAAAACACCATCCTTGAGCAAGGAATCAGGCTTGGATTTGCAGCCTCCAACAACGAAGCAGAGTACGAAGCCCTAATAGCCGGTCTCCAAAAGGCGCAAACTCTGGGAGCAAAATGTTTACAGGTGTTCAGCGATTCTCAACTAGTCTCCAATTAAATAAGTGGAGATTACAATGCGAAGGATGAAAGAATGGTATCCTAACTCGCCCTGGTGAGAAAACTAATGACGAGCTTTGAGGAGATCAACATCCAGCAGTTTCCCAGAGGGCAAAACAGTCATGCCGATGCCTTAGCAGCCCTAAGCTCGGTAGTTGATTCTAGCCTTAAAAGGGTCATTCCCATCGATTTCCTCATTTGTCCAAGCATTAACCACAATAGCAAGCTGCCAAACGTGGAACATATACTCCAGGTGGGATCAGCCCCCAGCTGGATGGACCCCTTAAGAGACTATTTAAAGCAGGGCACGCTCCCAGAGGATAAGAAAACCGCCCACCAGATAAGAGTCAAAGCTGCTCGCTTTCACTTATCCAGAGGAGGCGACTTATATAAGAAGTCTTTCTCCGGTCCCTACCTTAGATGCGTCCACCCAGGCGATGTCGAGCAAGTGATGTGCGATCTTCACGAAGGAATTTGTGGAAGTCATGTCGGAGGAAGGTCTCTAGCCTTTCGAGCAATGAAGGAAGGCTATTGGTGGCCATATATGCAAAAGGACTCCGCAGTATATGTCCGCAAATGCCCGAAATGCCAGCTTCACGCTCCAATGGTCCACCAACCCGCCAGCGACCTAAAATCCCTGACCATACCATGGCCCTTCGCCCAATGGGGGATGGACATCATGGGACCACTACCCACTACTGCCGGCAATCGCAAATACCTATTGGTTGCAACTGACTACTTCACCAAATGGATCGAGGCAGAACCATTGGCAAACATCCGAGATGCTGATATGATAAGGTTCATATGGAGGAATATAATCACTCCATTCGGAATCCCAAGAACCATCATCACTGATAATGGGACACAATTCAAGAGTGGTCCCTTTCAAGACTTCTGTAACGAACACGGGATCAGGCACAACTTTAGTTCGGTGGCCTACCCTCAGAGCAATGGTCAAGCAGAAGCTTCCAACAAAACTGTGATCGATGGATTGGAGAAGCAACTAGAGCGAGCCAAAGGCGCATGGGAACCGAGCTACCCCATGTCCTATGGGCATAACGAACAACTCCTCAGCGAGCAACAGGAGAAACCCCATTTTCGCTAACATATGGCATGGAAGCAGTCATTCCACTAAAAGCAGGTTTGCCAACAATGAGATCCGACCTTGTCGACCAAGGCCAGAATGATGGGGCGTTGCTCGCTGAACTCGACCTCGCCGACGAGCGTAGAGAACTTGCCCTTGTGAAGCTTGCGATCTATCAGCAACAGCTCGCAAAGCATTACCACAAAAGGGTTAACCCGAGAAGATTCCAAGTTGGGGACTATGTTCTAAGGAAAGTCCTGGGCAACACAGTAAGGTCATCAGACGGCAAGCTAGGCCCAAATTGGGAAGGACCCTTTAAAGTAACTAAAGACGACCTGCAAGGTGCCTATCATTTGGAAACGATGGAGGGCAGAGAGATACCACGAGCATGGAACGCAACCAATCTCAAGAAATTCTATTTTTAGATTCTCAAGGAATTCTATTATCTTTTTCTTGTATTTGTTATGTAACAGGAACAGTTCATTCCCCTTATTACTAATGACATCAGTAACTGCATTTTATCACACATCTTTTCCAAATCACAGGCACGATGGTCGATATAGCAGGGGAATACCCCTCCTCATGTCATCGTAAACACGAGAGACCTTTTAGCATTGCCCCTGGCAATATATAAAGCCCTACAGATGATTCTTAGGGAATGAGACCAGATTTTATACTGGCCATCAAACCTACTTTGGTTGAGCAAAATCCTAATCGGATGAAGACATCCAATACTAGGTGTGTCCTCGCCAATTGCCCTACTTAGGCCTAAGGGAGTGTGATGACACAACCTAAAAGGTAAAATGGGGCATAATGGTATTTTGGTATTATACTGGACTGGGGGGACACTTGCATGACAAAACAAAAAGGATTATGAAGCAGCAAGAATATAAAAAGATTAGATGAACACGTTTAGTCGGAGAACTTCGCCCAAAGCATTTACATTATCAAAAAAGACAAAAGAATAACAACTTGTTATATTTACAACAATGATAATACATGTTTAGTCGGCGAAGTTCGCCCAAAGCATTTACATTATCAAAAAAGACAAAAGAATAACAACTTGCAAAAATTCAAGAAGGTAGAACCCTCCGAACAAGATAATCTGCCACCCTAGCTCTTCGTCCATCATCAGGAGCGGGGACCAGCTCTTCTAAAACCTCACCTGCATCCAACTCTAATAGTTGACGAGGAATAGCATCAATGGGGATCCATCGATCATCCCTCCTGAATGGGTTGGGCATCAGAGTGGAGGAGGACATCTCGTGATGATACCATAACACCGAGTTCCTCGGGACCTGAAGCTCTTTCAAGGAACTCAACCACCCTCTGATGAAAGAAAGTTCCTCGAACTCGAATAGTCTTGTGGGAGCATCTAGTCAGCCTTGATCATAACCTTCAGCCCACGCTTATCGAGGACCCTTCTTGAATAAGTGCCGCAATCGGGTAACGTCCATTTAAAGCCCAGTAGCAGTTACATATGCTCGCCGGACATCATCACGGAGCTCTTCCATCTCCTTATCCCATTGTTCTTCTGCTTCCCTGTTCCTGCCCCTGGTGCTCCTACCAGCTCGTGGGAGGGGAGGACGAGTGGAACCTCGCGACATAAGAGGAGTATGTCCAGCTCGCGAAGACGAGGAGCCTTGCAGAACCACTGAAACAATGCTCGGCGCATGATTTCTAAGTTGCAAGACTTCCCTCCTCAGGTTTTCATTCTCCTGCTGCAGGAACTCCCCAACTTGGTTTATCTCGGTGGCCTCTAGTAACCTTGCTCTCCGTACATTGACTTCCTCTTGTACAGAGGCACCAATGCCTTCCATCTCCTGAAGCATGTCCTTCAGCTTAGCCACTAGCTCGGACTGCTCCTTATACTTTTAATTCCTTGACCTAAGAGATTTGTAAATCCTAATAAAGGCCTGACGAACCGGAGGACTGGCATTGGGACCAAGAGTCCTGCCCAATTAAGATGTGGCAGGAATATACTCTTCTACATCAGTCAACTACAAGACATAAAAGGGCAATAGAAAGAAAAATTAATCAATGCACTGGAAAAAGAAGCCTTTTCATTTCATTGATAAAAGTCAAGTACATCGAGCATAAATTAGAAAAATTATAAGCAGAAGTACAAAAATAGTCCTAAAAGAAGATTAACTAGCAACCTCAGGCTGCCCAGAGGTGGCTGGCTGCTTCCCCTTGTTAGCAGCAGCAGAGGTATCCCCCTCTACAGGGATGCCCTCATTCGCCTGGGCAAGACCAGCATCGACAGGAATTGTTTGAGAGGCAAGATCAACACCCTCGATGGCTGGGGCAGGGGCTTCTTCGTCCACAGTTGGCCTCGGACCCGGGTCATGCTCGTCGAATAGAGGAGATTTAGCATCAACACCAGCAGCTAAGAGGGCCTTGTTCCAGCCCTTCTTGAAGTTCAAATGGCTGATGTAGCCTATCTGAACTTCGGCGTCTTCATAAGCAGCAGTCCACCCAGAGTTGTATGAATCCTTCTTGATGGTGGCTACTTGGGACTCTTTTTCCTTTAACTACTCGGTCAGAGCCTTGTTCTCCTCCATGACACCCAACTTAATCGAGCAGACTAGGTCATAGTCCTGCCTCAGCTCGCTCAGCTCCTTAGCGGCCGCATCCCTCTCTCGATTAGAAATGATGAGGGCCAGATCAGAGGAAGCTCGGGCGGCATCAACAGCCTTCAAATCAGCCTCCAACTGAGAACCCCTGACTTCCAAAGTGGACTTCTGCTGCTCCATCTCACCATTCCTTCTCACCAACTCGTCGCGAGAACGGCAGAGCACGACGAAGTCAGTCACAAACTGCCAAAAATAAAGAAGAGATCAAGAAGGAGAAATAACTAAAACTTGTTAAGGAATTGAAAAATGGAGAGGATCCTACCAAGGCTAGCCTCTGGCTAGCTTTTAGGGACAATTGATCAGACCCCAGCGCCCTCTGGCGATCTGCAGGAAGAACTACCCTCTCGAGCAGCGCAGGTGCCAGCTGAAGAGAAACGGCAACTAAGGCCCCCTCGGGCAAAGCAGACCCCGGGACCAAGGCTTGCCCAGCCTTCGTCCTCTCCTCCATCCTCTTCCTCTCCTCCATCCTCTTCTTTTCCTCCACCTTCTTTCTTTCCTCCTCCTTTTTCCTCTCCCTCTCTCTCACATGCTCTTCCTCTCTCCTCTTCCTCTCTTGCTCCTGAGTAGAATACCAAGAACTAGTAGCCACGGCCCCTGAAGTGGACTTTTTTTTCTTTGACCTTTGTGCAAGGAGCACGTGGTCCTTATCATCATCGTCTCTAATCAGGTTCTTCCTTGGACGCATCTCTTCACCTAAACTGCTGGAAGTGCTCGACAATCCTCGAGCTTCAGAATGCTCTTCACAGTTAGAAGAACTGCTATTGTCAGAGCTCCCTTCACCCAAATTACTTGCAGCTCCTGCAGGCTCACTCTCAGAGCTGCTCTCCTCTTCATCCAACTTGATAGGCTCAGCAGTAGTCTCTCCGAAAGAATCAAACTCTAGAACACTATCCACAGGCCGTGCTATGAAGTTGTAGCCTACGTTCTTATACTCGAGTAAAAAGGCAGCAGACCTGGGATGCTCGTCGTCACCTAGAGGCTCCCTGATATTCCAAGCTTTCACCAACTCCGAGATACGAACCTCGCTGAGAGCAGGCTCCAAATTCTTTGTCCTCGCTGTGGAAGAAAAAGTAAAGAGGGGTTAGAAAAGTCACAAATCAGCAAAAGTTGAAACAACAGTACAATGTCTACCTATATATTCCTCTCCGTAGAAAGGAACAGAGAACCTCTCAGATCTCGACCCTTCAAGCTCGGGAGGGAACTGCCAATTCCTAACGAGAAAACCCTCTTGCCAGTAGTCCTTATGGGAATCAGGTAGGTTTACTACCAATACCCTATTAGGACTCCTAGCTTTGAGGTATAAGACACCTGAACTAGTTAGAGAAAAGGAATAACAGAAATAGATCTCGGCAACTCCTAACCTAGTACCATACAACTGGTTTATTCTGTGGACGCCATTTACTATCTTCCACACATTGGGCGAGCACTGTGCGGGAACAATATTGAAATAGCCAAAGAAATGCAAAAATAGATCATTAGGGGGAAAAGTAAGTCCCCCCTGGGAAAGCAATAAAACATGGATCCAGTGGGATCCTCTATATCTCTAACGTTCCTAGGAGGGGAGGCACAACATTCAATATCTACCCACTCAGGAATGTTGTAGAACTTCCTGAATTCAGAGATTGACCTATTTCCAATATTTGCCATTGAAAAACTCGAGAAAATCTACAAACCAAAGAGAAAGTGCAAAGAAAGGGGACGAGAAACTTACAAAATAGAAGATCAGTTCAAGTGATGAAGAAGCACGAGCTCAAGACGATTAAGAAGTAATGGGAATGGGGATTAAGAGAAGAAGGTACGAGGTGCTATAGTTCTCAAAAGAAGGAAGAGTACTAGAAAGGCTGAAGCGACAGAAGAAAAAGTGGCTATCCCAACAAGCTTTTAATTCTAATCATAGCGCATAAATAGCGAAGCGGGTGCCACCAAAGCAACTTCACAGTTTTCGAAGAATCGCAAATCAGCCATAATGGCTGATCATTTAAATCCATTGGACCCATAAACATGGCCCAACGAATTTAGGGGCAATTGTGGGTACTCGAAAATTAGAACTATGGGCCTGGACGAGTAGCCCAGTCCTGGCGGCCCAAAGTCCAGGCCCCTCATCTTTTATAATTGATCCGGTCTCCCCCACGATCCTATGAAGGGAAGTTATAGGGGAAATGGAAAACATGGAGGAAACCATCACCTCCACTCATCTACATGTACATGTATATATTAAACCCTAGGTCCGGGGCAAAAGGACAAGTTGTATTCTCTGTAATCACTCTCCGGAGTATATAGAAATAATATCGACTGCACCATCGTGGACGTAGGAACATCTTGGTTGAACCACATACATCCTTTGTTGTGTGATTGGCATCTTGTATTCCTTGTTCTTTTCTTGATAATCTTTCTCTCATATTTATTTGTGTTGCATAATAATTGCATCTACATCATACTAGTAATGTTACTCTATTTGGATTGAGTTGTACTAATTTTTCTATTTTTTTCTTGTCAAATAGAGTGAATTGAAAAAAAATTGCTTTTTGAGAATATGGAGGATATGTTTAAAGTGGTGAGTTATGATGTCCATTATCTGTTTAATTTATTCTTTCTAATAAATGTTATTGAAGTCCATATAATTTACACTACATTCCTTGTATATTATGTGTATCCAAAACAGGTTGTTAGGGGTAAGAGATCGAAACTAAGTACATGCAATAAGCATTGTGGTGCAAGAATATAATGTAAAGTCTCTAACTTATATGCGGCGGAAGAAATTTATGTGGATGAAGTACCCAACATTGATTATGTTGATAAGGGAAGAAAAATAAACATGGCCCATAAAAATTGAGTGTAACTGCAGCTGGGATAAAGTACCGTAAAAAGGTAGAATTCAATGAGTTTGGGCAACCAATTGGACTTGATTCCATCCAGCTTATTTCTATGATTGGTATTCTATCATGAGAATGCGTACTAGTAACACATAAAAGTTGGGATAAGGTCACAAGTGACATCCAGGATCTAATATGGGATTTTGTTACTGTGAGTATTTTATTTATCTACCCTTTGAACTATTATGTAATATTTTGAAAGTAACTTTATACATATTGAATTCTAACTAATATATTGTATTTGTTCTGTATGATGCAATAAAAATATAACTTTAACGAATTCTGAAAAGCCATTATTTCGGGTCAAACGGGAAAAGCTTGGGAAGATTATAAGTCATAATTATCAACACATATAGGAGAAGAAGATAAAGTACACCAAATTTCACTCGCCATCTTACATTACTCAATCCCCCTGGAATGAAGTGAAATGAATAGGATGAATTTGTTAAATCTCGTTTGTCACCTGAATTTGATGTAAGTGAATTTGATTAATTTTTTATTTTATTAATAGACTAAAGTCCAGTTTTAGTTTTCTCAGATTTCTTTCAATTATATATGATTTCTCTTTTTTTAAATAGGAAACAAGTGAAAAGAATTAGGAGGCCAGAGCAAAGAAAATCTATCCACACACAACTAGTCGTAGGGGCTGAAAACATGGTATCTTTCCCCTTTAAAGTTGTATACTTCATAAATAGCTTACATTATTTCATAATTCTATCTTTTAAAACTTTGTAGAAAGTCGAAGACCCAAATAAAACTCTATGTCGTGTTGATGTTTGGATAAGAGGACATTGGAGAGAAAAATGGCGATCTGATTAATCAAGTTGTTTGTGAAGCAATAGTAACGATTTAAACACTTACACAACACTTTACAAAAAAAAATTAAAGATAGACTGTGTTTATTATATTTTTTTAATATGTTGAATTGTTATATTTATTTTAGGAAAATATGGATTCCATATCATGACTCAACATCATTGAGAGATGATGAAGTAGTAAAGGTACTTGGTCCTAAATGTCCGGGTCATGTTTGAGGTCTTGGATTTGGGGTGACGCTTATGGAGGTAGATGCGTCGTTACATAGCAATTCAAGGGTAATGGCTCTTAAAAATAAAATTCAACAATTTTGGGAATAGAAGATGCACATGGAAAGTTGAATGACACAAGGAAATGAACAAAATGTGGTATTTTTTTAAAATTAAATGTGATTCAATACATATAGTATTTCCTTTATTTTGTTTTTATATACTTTACTTGCAATTTCTATGGGGTCAACATGAGAGTGGTAGGGATGCCATGCATAATCACACACAGACTCTACAGGTTATTATTAATGAATTATCTAAGTCAAAATTGTTTTACTAGTTGCATTAATAAGTATTTGTCAATTGTTTTCTTTGTACAATTTATTAGTACAATCGAGAAAGTGCATGTAAACAAAGTTCTCCACAAACTAATTCCACCAACAAATTGTTACATTGGTTGGGGACTAGAAAAGAAGCGTCAAGTGCAGAACTTGATTCTATAGACCTTAAGTCACTAGTGCACCACCAAATCCTTAATACGCAAAGTTCCAACTTTTTGGTACTCGGATGCGTTTTCCACCCTTGATGATGCAAAAGGAAGTATCATAGCATGGCCACACCATTAAATTCGTTTTGACTAATTATGTGAGTGGAATAGATATAATTCTTGAATTTTATTCTAAGAATTTTTCTTTGACTCTCTTTTATATTTATTTCAGAAAAATTTAAAGAATGGTGTTTCTTCTTTGGTTTTCGAATTGAAGGTATGTTTTGATTTCTAATTTTTTTTATTAAGAGTATATTGCTAAGTTACGAGAGTATTTACTAAAATTATTTTCTAGAACAGGTGCCCATTTTTGGAAGACATTGAAGATATTTTGGGTGGAATATTTTTTAGGGATGCTATTAATTAGTTTTTGGAGGAAGATTGCATATTAACTTATTAGGCTGTGGTCATTCCATCCTAATCCCATGTTTCTATGTGGCTTGTAAAATCATTTTAGTGAATACATAAAGGAAAAAATATTAGGTTTCAACTACTTTACCTTGGAAATAACATTATATATTATTCGACGTAAATATGCCAATCTAAGTAAACAATATCTAGAGTTATAGTGACCTTAGATAATAAAATGACCAATGTAATATCGGTACATAGTGTATAAGAGGGTATCAAAGACAAAAGGCAAATGGATAGATTTTATTTATTATGTCCATACATTAATTAGCTAATGGTTTATATTATTTCAAAAAAAATCATTTAGGCGATTAAATTATATATATATATATATATATGTGTGTGTGTGTGTGTGTGTGTGTTTAAAAAGTGAACTTAAAAGATGAATATTTTAATGGACCTTAACAAAAAAATACTAAATAACCCATTAATTTTATTTCCTATGTTATAATTGGTCCACGCCAACGGCAACAGACACGCGTATGGGGGGGGAGGGAGGGTAGGGGTGTGTATATTTAAAAAACACATTTGTGTGTCATATAAGCGTCTGTTGTCACTGGCACGGACCAATTATAACGTAGGAATTGAAATTAACGGGTTGTTAAGTGTTTTTTGGTACGGTTCATTAAAATGTTCAACTTTTAACATCACTTTTGAACCTCTCCATATATATATATATATATATATATATATATATATATATATATATATATATATATATATTTAACTAAAATAATAGATAATAGATAGTATTATAGATACAAATATTTGGAACCAGTATTCATAAATATTGATAGTCCGCTTTGAATATGGATTATCTGTACTACATACCTTAGTAAACGTATCGTGTAAGAAAAAATTCCCAATTGAGTCAATTTGTATGTGTGGGCTTAATTCCGGAAAAAATATTTTGAGTCATAGGTTAGGCTTTGTATTTTGTCTTTTCAATCATATGACATTTTTTATTGAAGACGTGGAGGAAAAAATTCAGATATTGCATTATCGTGCCGTGTTTAGTGCCACATTTTTTTCTTCATGTTTCCAAGGATCTCTCAAGTATGAATACACATCCATTTTGATCATTAGAACTTAATTTTGGTTGTTTGTTTTTATAAAATATTGGATGGTTTTTTTTAAAAGGTTTTAAAAGGAAAACATTTTTTTTTTTTTATGTCGTTCAAACAAGTTTATCTTGTCCGTTCGAACGAGATGTGAATGTCTTTAAATCGACCTTCCAGCAAACATAAAACGAGATTTTTTTGTTAGTAGAACAATTGTCGTTCAAAGTGTGTTCGAACAAGATTTCCACGTTCGTTCAGATGATTTTTTAGTTGCTTTGAACAAGACAACATTTTCATTCGAATGAACACTTGTTTTCACTCAAACGAGATTTCTTAAAAAATATGCGGCGGCAAAAACATGTTTTTCATATAAAGGGGTTCTCGGATTTTTTTTTAAGGTGAATTTTGGCAAAAATTATTTTCATATACATATACAAAGTTTTCAAACCCAAGTTTCCCCCAACTATTTAATATCCAAGTTTCATTATCATATATGCTTTGAGATCTTGTTTGTGGGCACCAAGAAGTTTATTCTCTTCATCGTGTTGATAATTGTTATGTGTGAATGATTTCGTACTCGGTTTATTATTTCCACACGGTGGACTCTATAGTGTTGTGTTACAGTGAAGAAGCGGTGTGTGTATGTTCTATATCCGTAGATGTTTATTGAGTCTCATTGGTGGATATCGAGACGTGTGTGGACTCACACATTATTGTACCTTCACGAGTGGACTCTTACGTGTCATTATGGTGAATGTGGAGGAATAAAGATAAACTACACCAAATATCATCAATGGCCACGGTTTTCACCAGTGACCACCGCTATGGGTCACACTCTTCACCCATGACAATATGAGGCATGACAAAATTAGGGGACACGATCTCTACCCGTGATCCATAAGGGAGAACACGGGTCATGATCACCACCTATAACCAGGACACTACGGAAGGTCACGATCTCGGATCATGACCCACAAGGGGGAACTGGGGTCATAGTCACCACCCGTGACTAGGAGACCACACTTGGTCACGGTCCAGGCGACCTGTGACCCCAAGAGGAGAATTTTGGTCACGGTCACCACCCGTAACTAGTGTCACGAGGATGGTCACGTTCAATAATCCTGATCCATATTTTTTTATTTAAAAAAAATCTTTTGGTCACGGTCCAAAACAGTGACCCAATATTTTTTTTATAATAAACTAAAATTGGTATCACGATTGTCGAGCTTATCAAAATTAAAAATATATATTTATTTTTATGGTTTACAAAAAAAATCGTACATTTTTCCAAACCTGTTTACATTTCCAGACATAGATATTTAGCCAATATGTAATAAAAGTTAACTAACACGTACTAGCGTGAATATGTAGTAATACAACGCAAGTTAACTAGTGTATGCTTGATTGAATATGTTATAAAATACAACATATACTTGAGTGAATATGTACAACAAAAAATAAAATACAACACATTTTTCATGAATATGTACAACTTAAATAGAAATACAATGAATGCTTACGTGAATATACTCTAAATATGCCTTACCCAATGAGGCCTGTAAACGAAACTTAAAAAATGTCGTAAGTGGTACGTAACAATGGACTTGAATCACCACTACCCCCCCCCCCCCTAAAAAAATGAAAATTGTGGTATATACGTCCCCTTTTGTTTGTTTTATATTTATGAAAATATATGCCAACGCGTAATTATGATAACACTCTAAATTAGGTTGTTTTTTTGTTTTCACCCTTCAATGACATGTTTTCTAATCTAGGTCTAATAATTTGTAATTTCTATCATCTTCTCAAAAAGCTTATCCCCTCACTACGAGAACAGTTGGTACATGTTATATTGGTCCAATGGGAGGTGTCCGTTCTCTTGTGGGGCCTTTGGGGGGTTGTTTTGCATTTTCGACCTTCAACGACATATTTTCAAGCCTAAGTCTAACTATTTGTAATTTTTATCATGTTCTCAAACCGAACGTCCCATGACTATACGATCAGTTGTTACATGTTACATTGGTCCCGTGAGAGGTGTCAGTTCCTCTTACAGTGGCATTTGGTGGATGTTATGCGTTTTAATCTTTCAACGGAATATTTTAAAGCCAAAGTCTAACTATTTTAATTTTTGGTCATCTATTCAAACCGGACCTCTCATGACTACACAGTCAGTTGCTACATGTAACATTGGTCCCGTGGGAGATTTTGTGCCACTTATGGGGGCATTTCGGGGCTATTTTACATTTTCACCCTTCAACGACATATTTTCAAGCCTCAGATTAACTATTTGTAATTTTTTATCATGTTCTCAAACCGAACTTCCCGTGTCTATGAGGTCAGTTTCTACATGTTACGTTCATCCTATGGGAGGTGTCCGTGCCTCTTATGGGGGTGTTTGGGGGCTGTTTTGCATTTTCGCCTTTTAATGACTTATTTTCAAACCTAAGTCTAACTATTTATATTTTTTGTCATGTTCTCAAATCGGGTGTTATATGACTATGCGGTCAATTTCAATGTGTTACATTAGTTCCGTGGGAGGTATCCATGCCTCTTATAGAGCCATGTGGAGGTTGTCTTACATTTTCACCCTTCAATGACATGATTTGAAGCCTAAGTCTAACTATTTGTAATATTTTCTCATGTTCTCAAATTGGGCATCCTGCGACTACTCGGTTAGTAGCAATGTATTACATTTGAGAGTGCGCGATTATCTAATGGCGTTAACTTATTGAATTCAGATGACAAACCACACCAATTTTAATTATTTTTATGCTAAAACATGAAAATATGTGATTATTGCGTAAAATAGTAAAACATGCATTCAAACCACAGAAGATAGTTTTCAGGAAAAATCCTCTTCGGGGAAAAACCTTTTCTTATTCACTTTATAAAATTTACAAGTCACAACTTACAAATTCTATAATGGAACAACAACGTTCCTGAAAAATCTCCCGGAGATGTCATTCGCCTTCCTTTAGCAATGATCCTCGTAAGAATCATAAAAATTACATTCTTGCTTCAGCAATGATTCTCGCAAGAATCATAAGAACAGTAATGGAGATGCCTTCTCCGCAAGATGTAATTCTGGTATGAAATTACATGAGGGTTTCAAAGTGGATTCACAACTATATATGGGAAGTGATGTGTGTGAATTTAAAGTTTTTTTAAATATAAGTCTTTATGCATGAGGTCCGCAGGAAAAGTATTTGTAAAAGTCTTGAAAATTCCCTACACGAAATAGTTATTTATAGAAAAATATGAAAATCAAGGCGGCACCAGTCGTTCGAGCGAGTTTGATGCTCATTCGAAAGAGATTAGCTTTTCGTTTGAACAAAAATAGGTTTCAATCGAACGATAAGCCTATCTCGATTGAACGTGATTCAAACGGCCTTCTAACGACATGAAACAATATTCCTTCGTTAGGTGTTCATTTGGGGTAGAATGGCCCTTCTAATGAAAAATATCTTTCGTACGAACGATAGGGGAGAAAAAAATATTTTATATTAAGTCCAAAAATGCCTTGTTTTAAATCAAATTAAACAAAAACAACCCCCCATTATAATTATAAATAAACTTCGAACTCCAAATATATGATGGAGTAGTGGAGCACGATGAAGATGAACACGATTCACGTTGAAGATGTAGAGGTGTATGTTTTTGATGGATATTCTGTCTTTGATGCATTGTGATGATTGTGATGACGTGATATAGAATAATGGGATATTCCATAAAGTGTGTAACCTAGATATCATGGGCTGAAATGTTTCCTTTACAAATCTTCCTCTATGGCTAGACAAGGAAAGTAAAAACTAAAGAATAAATTGGAGTGTGTCTTAAAAATCAAAGAATATCATCCTAAATATAGGGTTATAAGTATCGTGCAATGATAAACTAAGAAAAACCAAACCAACTATTTTTGAATTTTTC
The DNA here is from genome assembly GCA_949130495.1 of Sambucus nigra. Lineage (NCBI taxonomy): Eukaryota > Viridiplantae > Streptophyta > Magnoliopsida > Dipsacales > Adoxaceae > Sambucus > Sambucus nigra. Next base: position 314,376,871 of record OX422219.1, on the reverse strand, counting down.
AAATTATTATAATATATAAAAATATTTAATTACAACACACCATGAACTAAAACTAAGGTAACCAAGTTGTGAAAGCATAAGGAATGGTATGAACAAAATTGATAGGTAAATCAACTCAAACAAACATAACACATGTGCACGATGAATTTGAGATACTCCTAACGAATGTACTCTGAGTTTCCCTTAGGTGTAAAAGTCGAATTCATATGATATTGACTCAATCTAATCTACAAGTCAAAGTCTATAATGATTTTCACACGAATAGCGCCCAAAAGTAGTTAATATTTTTAAAGATTATATGGTATGTGAAAATCAATTTGTCTTATACTTTAACTCCCTCAAAATCCTCTCATAATATAGAAATTCACTTAAAGAAATTTAAAGAAATTAATTAACGTGGATAATGGAATGATATTGTGACTCGACTATCCTAAATGTCCATCTATACAATGTGTAAACAAACTACAAAAATCTCTTTTTCTTTTTCAAAAGTTTTATAAAAAGAAAATCTTTTTGCCTTTTTCATTTTCCTTAAAAACAAAAAAATGTTTTGTATTTTCATTTTTCTTAAAAGTCAAAAATCTTTTTGAATTTTTCATAAAATATGGAAAAGAAATATAGATATAATGATAGTACACACAAGAAATAGGTATACACGATATGATCATGAAAAACACCTTATTCTAGTTAAAATCCTTAGCCTCAATCATTAGGATCGGAGGAGCTCTCAAAAAGAGATGACATCCTATGAAATTCCTCCATCAAAAGTCGTAAAGTTTTGACTAAATACTCTACTTTCTGTTAAAACCCCTCAAAATCTCTGTCGTGATGTGCAGGAGTGTTTGGAGGAACATGTGTGAGAGTGATGCGAGGACTTGTGTAGGTACTCATGTAGTAGCATAACAAGGAAGATACCTATGAGACACTCTCCCTAACTTAAATAAAAATTCCTTAAGGTGACCTCTTTGATTGCAATGGGATCAAACATAAATGGGCTTAGGTGTACCTAGTTCAAAACATCTCGGATGATCTCTCCTACGTGGTCTAGGATGCCTAGGTAGGTTAGGTCGAAGGCCATATGGATCAAGCACAAACTCGAGAACAGGCTCAGGCGCTATATGGGAAGAGTATGCACCGTCATAACCTATTCCGATCCTCATTACATTACCTAAAGCGGGACCGAGGTGCATCTTTTTAACGTTCTTAGATGTGTCCTCTAAAGTAACTATGACATCCTAGGTACGTTCAAGATCTCTATCGAGTTGGGATACGCGAGCTTCGTGTTTCACACGAGTCACCAATGAAGATTGAAGATCTCTTGTAATACTGGCCACGATGTTGGTTAAATATCTCTTCTCCCTACGTAAGACAATCAATTACGCAATCAAAGACATTTTTACCTCTCTATCCAAATCTAACACCCTAAGAGATCAATTTTTATTTATCTTTTTTTTAAAATGTATAAGTGTATAAATCACTAAAATATTTTTGGATATCACCCTCTCCCTCACTCATGTCCTCATCCTCACTCTCTCTAAGAGTGATCAACTTATCATCGAGGCTTTCATGTTTACATGTGTCCTCATCATCGGTGGACAAACTAGTAGTGCTCGCATGACTAGCCATGAATGCAACTCATGTTTCATGTGGTGATTATCCCTCTAAATCAACTAACTTGATGTCACTACCGCTAAGAGTGGCTTTATTTGCAATTTCCTTACGCTTTATCTTTCTCTTAGTGGGACACTCATATGACTTGTGCCCTTTGCCTTTGCACTCATTACACCTTATTTTGTCCTCTTTATCACCATTATTGTTAACCTCATTCTTAGTTTTGTTCTTCTCAAAAATCCTTTTATTGGAAGAATTTTCTTTGGAAAATTTGAGAAACTTTTTAAAAACATTTTGAAAACAAGGCCAAGTCATGAACATCGAAATCACCTTCAGATTCAGACTCGTAAACCCTCTCCTTTTTCTTATTATTAGTTTGAGACTTTAAATATACCCCTATATCCTTAGGTTTAATGGATTTAGGTAACATGTCTATCTCGTAAGTCTAAAGGTATCCTATGAGTTCTTTTAACATAAGAGTGTCTAAAATCCCTAATGAATTAAGCTCGATGACCTCAAAATTTTCTTAACTACTCTCCTCTCAGGAATCTTCACACAAAAATTAAAATTAATGTTTACGATGTCCGATAACCAAGAATAAAATTCATTAAAACTCTCAGACTCTAACATTGTGACGGTCTCAAATTCGGTGGTCAAGTTTTGAATCTTTGATTCCTTTACAGCGTTTGTTGCCTCTTGTGTGAACAGGAGGGTATCTCATTCCTCTTTTGACGTGGTACGCATCATGATGCGACAGAACGTGTTAGGCTTGACGGATCTAGAAAAAGTACTAAGGCCACGGGAGTTCAAGGTACTGCACTATAACTCATCATCAGTCTAGTAGGCGATTGGTTTAGGACTCTGAACGTTATTTACACCGATCATATTTGGGGTCCACCCTGTTTCACATATTAACCAAACCCTCTCATTTAAGTCTTTTAAAGCGGATTTCGTTAGGGCTTTTCCAACAAGCATAGTTCGATCCATAAAAAATTGGCATCTATTGCAAAACTTATGCATCAGAAATTTACAATTTTTCAAAGATCAACAATTTTTTCAAAACAAAAATTGATATCAAGAAAATTTTTACAAAAAATCAATTACACCGTAAAATTGTTTAAATGGCTCAGATACTAATTTGAGAGTTTGCAATGATCTAATGGCGTTAACTTATTAAATTTTGATGACACACCACACCAATTTCTTTTTATGCTAGAACATGCAACTATGTCATTATTGCGTAAAATAGTAAAACATGAATTCAAACCACAGAACACAACTTTCAGGAAAAATCCCCTTCGGGGAAAAACCTTTTATTTTTTCACTTTATAAAATTTATAAATCGCAACTTACAAATTCTATAAATGAACAATTATGTTTCTGATGAATCTACCACAGATGACCTTCAGCTTCTTTCAGCAATGATCGCCACAAGCATCATAAAAATCGGAGTCTTCCTTCAACAATGATTCTAGTAAGAATCACAAGAACGACAGTGGAGATGCCTTCTCCACAAGATGTAACTCCGGTATGAAATTATGTGAGGGTTCCAAAGTGGATTCATAACTATATATAAGAGGTGATGTGTGTGAAACAAAATATGTTTTTTCCTTTTAAAATATGAGACTTTATATAGTAGGTTTGTAGGAAAGGTATTTGTAAAAGTCTTAAAAAACTCGACACGAAGCAGGTATATATAGGAAAATAAGAAAATTGAGGCAGTCGTTCGAACGAGTTTGATGTTTGCTCGAACGAGATCAGCTCTTTGTCAGAACGAAAATAGATTTCGATCGAACGACAAGCCTATCTCGTTTGAGCGTTCTAATAACTAGCTTTTAACGTATGTCGTCGTTGTCTTCAAAAGTCAATCTCAAAATTTTCTTGAATTACCTAAAAACTGCGGTAAGTACAAGTGTCAATCCAACTTTTAAGGTGAAATAATTGACATGAACACTTGCAATTCAATTTTTTTATTAATATATATATATATATATATATATATTTCTTTTAAACAATTTCAAGAGAGAATTAAATAATTAATGTTGAAATTATTAAATAATTATTTAAAGAAAAATAATGTGTAACCGAGTGTGATAAATATGAGAAAGTCAAGAGATGTGATTACACCGTATTATCAATTATTTTAATTTCTCGATTTATTAATTTGAAATATTTCGAGGTAATATTAAATCGATAATGCAACTCTTGTTACAATTATAAATTCATAATATCTTTTTTCAAAAAACTAATTTAAAATTGTCACACGATGAAAAATCAAGAATTGTACTATTTTCAAGAAACTTACCCACAAGGATCAATTTAATAAAAAGAGTATGAATCCTCAAATGTCGACACCAAATTATTATTTAATCTTAAGAAAACCCTATTTCTAGTTCGATTCCCAAAATCAAACATTAATTTGTAAAATTAATTTACTAACTCTCCTTACATAAATTAATTTGTGACAATTCTTAATTAATTGACCTACAAATATAGCATCAATGAAATAACTCAATTAATTTAATATCCTATGCAGTTCATCCCACCCCTTGAACGACGTGTTTAGCCAAACATTCTCATATTGGAATAAGCAACAATCAATAAATTATCAGAATATGACATAAAATTGAGAAAGAGAATAATGAAATACGATACACAAGTCTCCTTGTCGAATTGCGTGTCTTGAAATGCATATCAATTCTTCCACAATTTTTGGCACTTGATCACACACAAAAAAAAAACTAAGCCTAAAAGTTTATTCTATTACTAAACTAATTTTTTTTTGATTTTTTTATTTACAAAATGTACAAAAATTGGACTGGCTCCCTCTCACTCTCTATAGTCTCCTAAAAAATGAGAGTCTTCAAAAGTGAGCCTTCCCATTTTTTTATCCCACGATTTGGGCTTGTTGAAGAAAGACTCTTTTGGGATTCATTTTGGCTATGTCTAAGGTACTTGAAGGCCTTTCACATGGGTTTTGTGGTTTGAATTTGTTCCTATTTTTCAGGAGATATGGTTGGTGTCAGGTTATGGTGGCAGATTCAGGTTTGGATTGATGGTGGTTGGGTGTGAAATCGGGTTATAGGGTAGCCCTTTTTTGGTATAGAGGAATTGGAGCTGCTAAAATTGGTCTCAGTTTAAACGAGGGTTCGAGATAGGGATATGGGTTGAAGGTTTGGGATATGGAGGTCAGGGACAGGTTGGGATGCTTCTGGGTTCGATTTGGGTTTGTGAGCAGGTGAGAGGTTGATGTGGGATTCGCCGGAGATGGTAGGAGCAGGTCGCGATTCTGGTGAGTGGGTTGAGGATGAAGGTTGAGTGGTTATGGGTTGACGAGTATGGAGGAGAGAGAGAGTGGGTGATGGAGGTTCAAGATGGGAGAGGTTTTGCTTAGGTGTAGTGGAGGTGTATGGTAGTTGGAGAGTGCGTGTGTATCATTTGTACCCAAAAATTAAACTATTTAACCAACTAAAAAAATTAAAATTCATAAAAATTTGAAATTAAAATCCTAATAAAATAAAACTAAAGAATATAAAGTCTAAAAAAATAAATTTTTAATCCTAAAAATAAAAGACTTAAAATAAAATAATTCTAATAAATCTAATAAAATATTAATAAACTAAAACTAAAAAAACTAAAGATCAAATAAAAATAAACTCATACCTAAGAATACATAAAAATTACCGACGTAAAATTAAAGATACTAGGACCCTAAGAATTACAATTATAGTCACGCAGATAAAATATAAAATAAATCCTAAAAATACATACGACTCAAAACAAAATACAAATAAATTTTGAAAATTAAAAATGACTCAAATAAAAATATAAAATTTTATAAAATACAAACTAAACACAACTGGGTCTCGGGTGATGGACTGAGCTAGGTGTAGGCTTAGGTTTGGTTCGGGGTCGATAAATCGGAACTCATCTCAACAAGCTCAAATAGGACTTGTGACTTCTCGGTGATTTGATTTCTTCATTTCATGGTTTTGACCGCTATTGTATCGTAATTACGCCGATTTAGCACTATTTGTACTCCGAAAGCATATTAACCTGCAAAATGATAAAATACAAACATAAGGCAATTTTTAATTAACATAAGTGACTAAAATACTTCTATTTGGGGTATAAAATAGACACTTTTGGGCGCGGCGCTTATAACACCACACCCAAACAAAATGTTGCCAGTCCTCGAGTAAAAATAGAGAGAAAAGAGATATAAGTAACCAAAAGTGTGCCACTTTCACAGGTATTGGCGATTGTACTTAGCATGTGCAACAATCCATTTTACCTATAGGTTGTCCTATACGACGAGTGGTGTCTCGTGAGGGTTTGCAGTGAATATACCCACAAATTCAAAAAGTTTTATTAAAAAGGAAGTTTCTGATTTGACAATGAAAAGCTATACACCCCAACTCAGAAGGCATCAAGGAATACCATATTCAACTATCAAAATAAGACATAAAATTACTTAACACCAAAAGCGTAATCCTTCCTAAAACTCGGAAATTGTTAGTGTAAAACAATCTTAAGTATCATTAGAGTAATTCTTAGATCGCCTATATAGGATCAACGCTTTAACTTCAATTCTCACTGGATATATCTCTCTGAATCGAACACTCTGAGAATTGGGTAAGTGTATCTCTTTACTGTGTGAGGAGGTGAGTAAATGTAAATAAGTTCAAATTTCTCACACATTTTATAGAAAATGACGGATACATGAAAGAAAACTGATCTCATGAACTAATGTTAATCATTATGTTGAGAATGTCGAGTTATTCACCATATAGACTTCTCGTTTGCCCGAACATGTCACTAAGGGTGAAAATGGGGTTTATGTAAAGCATAAGGGGAAAATGAAGAAGATGATGTAGGGTTTTTTAGAAGAGTGAATCACATTTTTATTGACTAATGTCTTCATCTTTTGAATTTCCTATCCCATGCTTTCTTTTTCTTCCTTTCTTTTTTTTCGTTTCTTTTTTTCCTTTTTGCTTATTTTTTCTAGTTTTTTTTCTCTTTTTTTTATTACGATGCAATTTTCTTTTCATAACAAAAATGAAGACAATTTACGTTGACAATTTCAAACACTTTTTTTTCTCAAAAATGATGGTAGTGATGGGAAATGATATATATATGGTATATAGAATGGACAAGGGAAATATGGAAAGATAATGGGTGAATGATAATGTGATAGGGAAAAAGACGAGTGTATGGTAAAAATGGTTTAGTGCTCAGGACAAACTACAAGACACATGTTTCGTACAACTCAAAAGTAATGTCATTCTCTATGATTAAGCCAATTTTGAAAAATAAGGAGACCATACAACGACTAAGTGCGGTATCCAAAGAAAGTTGAGTAAACTTGTTACCCGGAGATATGTAAAAACCCTCAAAAAGGTGAATGGCTCAAATCTCATAGGTTTAAGTCGCCACTGGTAATCTTTTAAGGCTCTCTTGAGAATGTAGTTACTCTTCAACTTTTGATTGTAACGTGATAGTGCAAATTGATAAGTTTAGGAATTCTTAGTGCAAGTACTATTTTAATAGGTATTATTTAATTTTATGGCAAAAGCGTAATTTTAGGCTCGAACACGGGTATTCTGAGATTTCTAAAAGACGAATGATAGACAATTCATAAAAAAATATTTTTAACTATGAAAAAAGTTTAAAATCACATGTTTCTGAAAAAAATTCCAAAAGAGGTATGCTTTTGATAAATTTCCCACCCCAAAACAAAAGAGAACATCTTCCTCGATCTTTAAAACTACATATGAAAAATGAAAAGCACAAGGTAGAAAAGATATTACCATAATGGACCGCTTATGAAATTGTACCGCATGGTGGAGCAGAGATGAAACCTGAAGAAAAAATGCGATACAAAAATATGTAGAAGTCTATAAAGTATGTGAAAATCATTGGGTGATGTGAAACAGCACCCCCAAACAGGATAAGACTCTTACTCAGAAACAATATATGACGGGCTGCCTCCAAGTAGCGCTAAGTTTAACGTCTTCATCCCAACCGATCGATACTCACCCTAAACGGGATATAAATGAGGAGAGATCGGGGTGGCAGAAATGGGTGGGTGATGGGAATCACCCACAAACAAGACCTAAAAGTCAGTCTTGATAAACTGGGTCAACGAGATCAATACACTTGAATGTCAAAGTACTTTAAGTGATGCAAAGCATTAGTGAACCACAGGTGGGTAGGTAGAACAGTTTATGAAAGAAAGGCAAGGATGAGGGTGAACAGGCACTGGTCACAGGCCTTATTGAGCATAAAGGTGAGGGAAACGAGGGACCTATAAGAATGGTGCTCCATTTGGATGGGGAGGAAAAATTGGTTTAGCAATAGTGATGTGGTGGGCCCCATAGAAATTGCATGGTCGTTCTATAAATGGATGATGATAATGGTCACACCGTGAGACGTCAATGAGTGGGAGAAAATAAAAAGTACCATGACAAGCAAGTGGCAGGAATGTAGGAATAAGCTTGGTGTCACGAAATATTAGAGTAGCACAAATACTCTTATAGATATCGGGGTGAAAGAAAAATGCAGGAGTGGGATCGTGGGGTACTAAGGTGGAGGGTGGGTGAGTGAGGACCTAAATGCTTATATGTGAACTGGGAAGTTATAATAGCAAGGCCGAAATCATGTGGTGGGTTGGGTCGGACAATGATCTAACTCAAAAGTAGGATAGACACACTCCGCATGAGGCTCGGAGCGATCCTCAAGGACACTCGTATAAGGAGGTGTGAAAGTGAATGATGGAGTGATCAACTTATCCACCCAAAAGTCACAATCATAGAGGGTGGGAAAATATAACAAGGCATGAACATCCGAGATAGGGAAATAAACATCAAAATCAAATTCAATGGGAGTCAAACATGGTGGGACAGGATCCATATTCCTAGAGGTAGGAACCCTATCAGATTCAATATCATGACAGTGGGAAGAACTCACAGACGGAGCTAACCTTTAAAGAATTGGTTCCTCGGGAACACACATGGTTGGATCGATAGGTGTAAACTAAGGTATAATGAAGGATTCTGTGGAAGGGAACAGACAAACCTCAATGGTGGGTTCGAGAGGATAGGGAAGTGTAGGATCAATATCACAATGGTGGGATGTGTCAACACAATTGTCAACTTGGGGACTGGACCACTAAGTAGTCCAAACTATAAGATTCTCAAGATGATAGGGTAGGTCACGCTCAAAATCAGTGGCATAAGACGACACATCATCGTTCCACATGGGTGCAATAATGGGTTAATTGGGGTGAAATCCTACTCGTCCGCACACTCAAATTCATTTAACCTTTGTTCAAGTCGTTGAAGGGCTTCATTTTGATATTTAAGAGTCCTCTCATGTTCGAGTAAGAACTTATGCAAGAAGCTATAGATAGAGGATGTGAAAGGTGGGGGTGAAATATTGGCGCGTGGCGGTGGTGGTTGAGGTGGACACAACTCACTATAGACAAAGGGATGAGGAGAATGCTCATATGAAGTGTGGGGAATGGGGCTAAGTGCGTCATACACGAGAGAAGTATATCCATGAGAGACAAAAGGTGGATAATCATCGGGAGCATAATAAGGGGACTGATCGGGATGAGGGGCACTAGGTTACAATGACGACTATTGGAAACCGTAAGTATCCACAACATGGCGTTGGAATTCATATTACATGGAAGGGTGATCAGGCCTCCATGAATAGCTGGGGTTCTCATACCCCTCGACATTGGATATGTAGTGGCAGTACACCTAGGGTGGTTCTAAAATAGTGTCATATGGAAACACTTGGGTGATGGTAGGTTCATATGGAGTGAAAATAAATGGACACTCATGGGACAAGTGATCAACTAGAAAGCGGTGTGTGCGCGGAGGAGAATGGGATTAGTTGGCACTCATCACCAGAGGCAGTGGAAAATGAGATGTGTGCGTGGACGACACATGAGTATCAATGGTGGGTGTTTAAGAGTTAAAGCCACAAAGTAATATATGGAGGTTCGATTCGGGCTCATCGTCAAACACGCTTAGAGAGAATAGGGAATGACCAAAGTATTCCCGTAAAGGATGTTCTTCGGCCATGACGAGAGGAATATTTTTGGAAGTTTAAATATTTTTCAAAAGAAAAGAAAATATCTTTATGATTTTTGAAAATAAGAAAAGGAAAATCTTTTTGGGATTTTTGAAAATATTTTTTTTCTAAAAGGGAAATGTTTTTGGAATTAATCTGAAAAGGGGAGAAAATAGACTCTTGATTTGGACGAACTAACTAAAGCCGACTACCTACAGAATTGAATTGGACACACACAAGTCAAGAAAAAATCCTAATGAGCACGTAGCCAATTATTATCTTCAAAATTAGTGAAAGGGGTAGTCAAATTTTAATTAAGTCCGCGGGCGACAAAAATCACGAAATTTATCTTTGTGATCGCCTCTTGCAAAAATGTGTTTCTACTGGGCCAGCTAGTTGGTTGATTTTAAGTTTAATGATATCTAGGGTAGCACACAATGGATAAGAGAGTGAGTCAGGTGATGAAACATCATTCTTGTTTCAATGATCGGGTACAGGTCTTAGGTAAATTAATTCACCAAGCCATTCAATTGAAAACCTGTAATTTCAATTTTTATTAAAAAAATATTTTTGTGGTTTTTTTCGTGTTTAAAAATAATTTCAAGGGAGAATTAACTAATTAGTGTTAAAATTATGAAATGACTAATTAATGAAAAATAATGTGTAACTGAGTGTGATAAATATGAGAAAGTCAAGAGATGAGATTACACCGCATTATTAATTATTTTAATTTCTATATTTATTAATTTGAAACATTTCGAGATAATATTAAATTAATAATCTAACACTCATTATAATTATAAATTTAATAATATATTTTTTTTAAAAACTTATTTAAATATGTCACACGATGAAAAATCTAGAATTATACTATTTTCAAGAAAATTACCCGCTAGGATCAATTTAATAAAAACAGTACGAATCCTCAAATGTCAACACCGAATAAATATTTAATTTCAGGAAAAACCTATCTCTAGTTCGATTGCCAAAATTAAACATTAGTTTGTAAAATTAATTTACTAACTCGCGTTACAAATATTAATTTGTGACAGTTCTAAATTAATTGACCTAGAAATATAGCATTAATGAAATCAATCAATTAATTAATTTAATATCCTACACGGTTCATCTCACCCCTTGAATGGGGTGTTTACCCAAAAATTCTCATGTTAGAATAAACAACAATCAATAAATTATCACAATATGACATAAAATTGATAAAGAGAATAATGAAATATAATACACAAGTCTCCTTATCGAATTGCGTGTCTTGAAATGCGTATCAATTCTTCCACAATTTTTAGTACTTGATTACACAAATAAAAATAAAAACTAAACCGAAAAATTATTCTAATACTAAACTAATTTTTTTTGTATTTTTCTGATTTTTGTTTTCTTTACAAAATGTACAAAAGTTGGGCTGGCTCCCTCTCACACTCTGTAGTCTCCTTTAAAATAAGAGTCTTCAAAAGTGAGCCTTCCCCTTTTTTTATAGGGTCAATTATTGAATAGTCCCTACTATAAATGTATATTTTTTAAAAAGGACACATATTTTTAATTTAACTCATTTAGTCCCTCAAGCACTCAATATTCTCTTATTTTTAGAGGTCCGCGTCAGCGGCACTCCCTCTTTAAAATATGTGGCAAATGACTTTTTGAGGCAATATAAAAAAACTTGGACTAAATGAGTATTAAAAAATATTCGAAGGACCATTTGGTATATGTCCCTTTTTTATATCGCATGATTTGTGCCTATTTAAGAGAGATTCTTTTGGGATTCATTTTGGCTATGTCTAAGGTATTTGAAGGCTTTGCACGTCGGTTTTGTGGTTTGAATTTGTTCCTATTTTGTAGGAGATATAGCTGGTGTCAGGTAATGGTGGCGGATTCATGTTTGGATTGATGGTGGTTAGGTGTGAAATCGGGTTATAGGGTAGACCTTTTTTGGTACGGAGGAATTGGATCTGTAGAAATGGGTCTCAGTTAAAACGCGGGTTCGTGATGGGGATATGGGTTGACGGTTCGGGATACGGAGGTCAGGGACAAGTTAGCATGGTTTCGGGTCCGGTTTGGGTTTATGATAGGTTGATGTGGGATGCGTCGGAGATGGCAGGAGCAGGTCGCGATTTCGGTGAGGTGGGTTGAGGATGAAGGTTGGGTGGTTATGGGTTGATGGGTATAGGAGGAGAGAGAGAGTGGGTGATGGAGGTTGAAGATGGGAGAGGTTTTGCTTGGGTGTAGTGGAGGTGTATGGTAGTTGGAGTGTGTGTGTCTGTATCATTTGTACCCAAAAATTAAATTATTTAACTAACTAAAAAAATTAAAATTCATAAAAATTAAAAGTTAAAATCCTAATAAAATAAAAATAAACAATATAAGTCTAAAAAAATAAACTTCTAATTCTAAAAATAAAAGATTTAAAATAAAATAATACTGATAAACCTAATAAATATTAATAAAATAAAACTAAAATAAACTAAATATCAAATAAAAATAAACTCATACCTAAAACTAAATAAAAATAGACAGACGCAAAAATAAAAATACTCGGACCCTAAGAATTACACTTATAGTCACACAAATATAATATAAAATAAATCCTACAAATACATACGACTCAAAACAAAATATAAATAAGTTTTAAAAATTAAAAATGACTCAAACAAAAATCTAAAAAAATATAAAATACACACTAAACACACACGGAGCTTGGATGATGGGTTGGGCTCGGTGTAGGCTTAGGTTTGGTTCGGGGTCGAGACATCGGATCTCATCTCGGCAAGCTCAAATGGCATTTTGGACTTCTCAGTGCTTTTATTTCTTTGTTTCATGCTTTTGACCACGATTGTGTCGCAATTACTCTGATTTAGCACTATCTGTACCGCGGCAATATATTGACCTACAAAATGATAAAATATGAACATAAGGCCATTTTTAATTAACACGAGTGACTAAAATGCTTCTATTCAGGGTATCAAATAGACACTTTTGAGTGCTTATCACGTTCTTCAAATGACCTTCGAACGCCTTGAAATAGTTAGCCTTCGTTAGATGTTCGTTTGTTGTATATTTCAAACGACCATTCAAATGAAAAATCTCTTTCATTCGAATGAGATTCCCATCTCGTTTGGAGGACTGGGGAAAAAAATACTTTATTTTAAGTCCAAAAATGCCTCGTTTTTAAATCAAATAAAATAAAAACAACTCCCGGTATAATTATAAATAAACTTCGAACTCCAAATATAAATTATACCATGATTAGGTGGAGTAATGGAGCACGATGAAGATGAGCATAATGCACATTGAAGATGCAGTGGTGTACGATGTAGATGCACATTGGAGTTGGTGGATATTCAGATCTTTAATACGTCGTGATGATCATGACGATGTGATGATTAGTAACGGGATATGCCATGAAGTATATAAACTAGATACTAGGGGCAATGTCTGAAATGTTTCCTTTACAGCATTGTCCCATGGGAGGTGTCATGTCGCTTGCAGGGGTGTTTGCTCCCTTCAACATAATGTTCTCAAGTGTAAGTCTAACAATTTGTAATTGTTGGTCTTGTTCTCAAACCGGGCTTCCCGTGACTATGCGGTTAGTTGTTACGTATTACGTTAGTCCCAAGGGAGGTGTCCGTAGCTCTTGTAGGGGCGTTTGGGGGTTGTTTTACTTTTTCAACCTTCAATAGTATATTTTCAAGCCTAAGTCAAACTATTTATAATTTTTTTATGTTCTCCAACCGAGCATCATGTGATTACGTGATCAGTTTCCACATGTTACAATTGTCTCATGAGAGGTGTACGTGCCTCTGGTGGGAAATTTCGGGGTTGTTTAGCATTTTCTCCCATCAACGACATGTTTTTAAACTTATGTTTAACTATTTGCAATTTTTTTTATCATGTTCTCAAACTGAGAATCATGTGACTATGCGATCACTTGTTATGTGTTATGTTGGCCCTGTGGGAGGTGTATGTGCCTCTTATGGGGGCATTTGTGGGTTTTCATTTTTCGCCCTTCAACAACATATTTTCATGGTTAAGTTTAACCATTTGTAATTTTTTTTTCATGTCCTCAAACTGGGTATCCCGTGTCTATGTGCGTCAGTTGCTACGTGTTACGTTGATCCCGTGGGAGGTGTTCGTGCCTCTTACGGGGGCATTGTTTTACGTTTTCTCCCTTCAACGGTATGTTTTCAAGCCTAAGACTAACTATTTTTAATTTTTGATCATGTTCTAAAATCGGGCATCCCAAGGCTATGCGGTTAGTTTCCACATATTATGTTGGTATCGTAGGAGGTGTATGTGTCTCTTATGAAGCCATTTTTTTTTACATTTTCATCCTTCAAAAGAATGTTTTTAAGACTAAGTCTAACTATTTGCATTTTTAGCCATTTTCTCAAACCGAGCATCCCCTGACTACTCGATCAGTTGTTATGTGTTTTGTTGGTCCCATAAGAGGTTTTCGAGCCTCTTACGCTACTTGGGGGTTATTTTACTTTTTACCCTATAACGGCATATTGTCAAGACTAAGTTAAACTATTTATAATTTTTGGTCATGTTCTCAAACTTCGCATCCTATGACTACATGGTCAGTTGCTAGGTGTTACGTCGGTCATGTGGGTGGTTTTCATAACTCTTACGGGGGCGTTTGGTTGTTGTTTTTCATTTTCACCCTTCAATGACAATTTTTCAAGCTTAAGTTTAATTACGTGTAATTTTTGGTCATGTTCTCAAATTGTTCATCCCGTGACTCCGCAGTCAGTTGTTACGTGTTACGTTAGTTCCATGGGAGGTGTTCGTCCCTCTTGCGGGGGCATTTGGGGGCTGTTTTGTATTTTCACCCTTCAACGGCATATTTTTAACCCTAAGTCTAATTATTTTTATATTTTGGTCATAACCTCAAATCGGGCATCCCGATGTTATGCGGTTAGTTTCTACATATTACGTTGGTCCTATGGGAGGAGTCCGTGCCTCTTGCGGATCTGTTTGGGGGCTATTTTGCATTTTCATCCTTGAAAAACATGTTCTGAAGACTAAGTCTAACTATTTGCAATTTTTAGTCATTTTCTCAAACCGAGCATCCCTTGACTGTGTGGTCAGTTGCTATGTGTTACATTTGTCCCATGAGAGGTTTATGTGCCTCTTGCAGGGCTATTTGGGGGATGTTTTGCATGTTCAACCTTTAACGACTTATTTTGAAACCTAAGTCTAACTATTTGCATTTCTTGGCCATGTTCTTAAACAGGGCATCCCATGATTAAGCGGTCAGTTGCTACGTGTTACCCCGATCCCGTAGGAGGCATACGTGCCTCTAATGGGGTTCTTTGGGGGTTGTTTTGCATTTTTACCCTTCAATAGTATGTTTTGAAGCCTAAGTCCAACTATTTGCAATTTTTGGTCATGTTCTCAAACCAGGCATTCTGTGACTATGTGGTGAGTTGCTACGTATTACATTTTTCCGGTGGAAGGTGCCCGTGCCTCTTGCTGGGGCGTTTGGAGGCTATTTTGCATTTTTATCCTTTAATGGCATGCTTTTAAGTTGAAGTTTAACTATTTGTAATTTTTTGTCATGTTAATAAATCAAACTGTACATTAATAAATCGAACTAATAGGATACAATTTGGATACAAAATCGAATTATCCAGGGCTAATATAATAATAGGATACAAATTGGATTTCCAAGGTTAAAATAATGTTTCAATGCTCAATCTTCATCTAAATAAACTAAAAGATTCTTAAAATTAGGGTTGTCATAAAAATAAGTTTGGAATACTGTAGGAGCCTTTAATGTGTCTACTTTAGTAGTCATACCCTTCAATTCATTCAGAACAATAGACCGATTGTCATCGTTTATGCACTTCAAGTAGAATACTTCTTTACGCTCGAAAAGGTACAAATAAAAGGCTCGTTGACTATGAGATCTTTACTCTCCATCTTTGATAAATCTACCATGATAATTTTGGAGTAAAGATCAACTTGACAAGCATTCCTGGTGTTCTCCACCTTCACCCAGTCATAATAGAATACAACTTCTATGAAATCTAAATAATCGAGTTCCTAAATTTGTTGGACTATCCTATAATATGTTAGCCCCATGTCTTTTGGATTGTTATCACTTTTTTTAGAAACACATGCAATCAAGGCACAAATTTAAATTTCATTGTTTTGCATAAAAAGTTTTCCCTCGAATGGGGCTACAACGAAATCAAAATTGTTGGTGTATAATTTCTTACACACTTTTGTTTAAAATTTGGGACCTTTTTCTATGTGTGCAAGCCTTGACGAGGCATCGCCTTTTGTTTAGAAGATGCAGTTATTAATAAATTTATATTAGGATATGTTTTTACCACACATGATTAAATAACTTCACATATAAGAGTTGGAAATTACATCTATGATATCCATGCTCTAAATCATTTGTCATGTAACAAATCCTTTGATTTTGGGCTCATTCTCATACTTTTTAGAGGTAAATTGTAGAGTTTGGATCATAATATATAGAATAAATAAATTCAAACAAGGGTAATGCAGTTAAATATCTAGCTTCTTACTCTCTCTATTCTTCAACATCATCGTGCGATTCGAAGACATAACGAGTTACTTGCTCGTATTGTAGATTTATGAGTTTCACATCTTCAGGGTTCCCAAAAGGAAATTCAACCTCAAACTCGCCAGGTACATTGATCACTCGTTCTCCATGAGGATTGAACCTCCTCACCTCTTTTTTCGTCATATGCTCATGAGCGTATAAGGATGATTCCACATTTACATATTCTTCAGCAATTGACCCTTCAATAGACCGTGTATTCTTTATGTAACCCTTGAAGGTTTTCATCAATATCTCGAATAGATACATCCAGTGATACCTAATGATACCACACAACAGAGCCTCATCGCATAAATTCACAATCAAGTAAATGCTGATATCAAAGAACAACAAAGGAAAAATTTCTCTTATATGAAAATTGCCTGAGTTAAAGTTAATTTCGCGGCTCTAATGTGCGCTCTGTTTACCACTTTTTCACAAAGTAGGGTAAATTACAAAGTGATTTGCATAATTTTTCGATAGAGATATTTGTGTTCAGAGAAAGTAATGCCTAAATAGCATAGGGATTAATTGGATAATGGCATGCCAATTGTGAGACTTGTACTATCCCAAGTCATTTGTTTAGTAGCTTGCTATTCTAAGAAAATTACCGAAATAACCAATTGGAGTCCTCATGTTGAATAATGTGTCTAAGAGGATCTTCTTCTCACTAGTACTCAAAGTGAAAGCAATCAGGGGATAAAAATTCTTCTTGATGTACGATCATTTTTTAACCTCAATTTCTTCTATATTTTTATATCCAGTAGATCGCGATGGGCCTCATCTCCGTCATTTAAATGAGACCCACCCAGACATGTTATGAAATGTTCTACAACATTCTTCTAAATGTGCATCACATCAATTACATGCCTTACACGATGATCTTTCCAATACGTTAAGTCACAAAATATTGATCATCTGGACTATGCCTTTGTTTTAGTAAGATCATTTAAATACCCCATATTTACACTTCAGGTTTACAAAATGAGGCTCTTTGCCTATTTACCTATTACCCGCAGTCACACCCTTCGCATTCTCCTCAATTTGTTGACCAAAATGTCGATTAGATTTCTTCCTACTCTCATGACCGACACGTAAGAAGTTAGGCTTATCGTTCCTGAAAGGGTGACTAGTCGGTAGAAATCTATGATGACCTATATAAGTCATCTTATCACTATGAGTTATCCAACTGGTTTCAGTTTCCCCACCACATATGGTACATCCATAATAATTATGAACATAAAAACTGGATAAGGTCCCATAAGCATGAAGGTTGTGAATAGCCCACATCACCATTTCTCCAAGTGGACTCTTCCCCGTTATGAGAGTCAAACTCCATTACGCCTTTATCCTATGACTCTTCAATTTCATAAATTAATGGGGCTAATAATACATCAATATCATTGTCGAGAGCCTTTGCCCTGGGTATCAATAAAGATAACAACGTGAACTCTTTTATCATGCATAGTGTTAGAGGGAGGCTTAAAGACGCCATGAAAACTAGCCAATAATTAGTACTAAAATTATTAAAAGGTTTAAACCCATCGGTTGATAATCCAAGATGAACGTTGTGAAGTTTTTTTTTATAAATTCACGATGTCGTGCATTTAAAATTTACTAGATGATTGAATTAATCTGAAGATGCATTAGATTCGCAACCATCTAGCATCGAGCGTGCCATGTCATGGATTTCCTATTCATGGTACAGTGAAAAATCATTTTAATCATGACTTGAGGGGAAAACACTTAAAAACCTTTTGTGAAACTTGCGAGCACTTACGATATTTTGTGGACTTGACTATTGGATTCTCATATGGCATATATCTATGGCCACTTCATACAAGACACTCGTCCTTCTCTTCATTGTTGTTGAGGTACAATATGCAATCATACATGCATGCATGAATACATTTGTTCTTTGAACCCAAACCCTTTAACATATTCTTCATGCTAGGGTAATTGTCCGGTAACGTGTTCTCTTTTAGGAGAATGTATTTAACCCACTTAAGAATTTCAGTTACACTGTTGCCCAACAAATCAAATTGACTCTTAAAATTATGCAAACTGATTATTGCATACAATACCGAATGGCCTTCTTCATAACTTTTGTACAAAGGTCTAGCTCCATCGTCTTTCAATCATATATATTCGCGATCTTCTGGTAATTTAGCATCAAATTGTTCATTAACTTGGTCATAATGCACATTATCCATATTAATAGACTGTTGGTTTTGATTGTGGTGGACTTCGTCAGCATCATATATCAGGTTGGTCAAAGGATGATGAGATATAGATTCATTCACCACTTCTACCAGGTGGGGTTGCATTTGCGGTCATGTACCAATAATTCTTCTGGAACATATGGTACATTATTTTCCCCATGGAATGTCCATAACTTATAGTCTTACATCATACCCTACAATAGAAATGCAATTCAACGTCTTCCAAGGACTTAAATCTTTCATTCTTACAATAGTTACATGGGCCCAAAATCGCATCGCTATGAATATTTATATTTACATATTTAATGAATTCCTAATCACCATTCATATGATTATCATATAATTTGTGACTCTCTCCCATCTACTCTTTGTATAATTGGAAAGCCATTCTAAAGTCTTCAAAATTCAGAACAAAACCATTAAACACAACCAGAAAGAAATGTTATAAGAAAAATCATTCATATGAAATAAATATCAAAACCAAATTCATTAAACTCTATCTAGACGAAATATTATAAGAAAATTCATTCAAAAAATAGATATTAGAACCAAATTCATTAAAATATTTCAAATTCCTTCAATAAAAAGGCATTATTCAGGTAGCCTTGGCCAACAAATTAACTGCCCAAGTAATAAAATAATTTACATTATTTGTAAATAATGGCCTTTCCTCATGGTCAACGTACGTTAGGGGTGGCAAAATGGGTCAACGGATCATGTTTTCACACGACCCGACATGACACGTTAAGAAACTAGTGGATCGAACATCACACAACACGATAGCGTATTTTTTTCTTTATCCCTAACACGACACATTAAAATCATAGCACGACACGATAGTATGATAAGTAAATATGATTCGATTGGACACGATTAGACCCGACCCAACATGAGACGATTGGACACGATTAGACAAATTAGTGAGGAATTAAAAAAGCAGTGGGTCTAAATAGTGGATTGATAATGGAACTAAATGGGGTAATGGGTCTACATACGGTATATATCGTGTCCTTAATTGGGTCACTATCGTTGTTGATGTAAAAAATTAGATTGCTTCTAATTATTTAATCACAGATAAATATAAATGAGACAAAGAATTTTAAAGTGGTTCAGCCTTATAAGAAAGGCCTACGTCCACTGTTTCTGTTATTGCCAAGTGTTTTGGAGTTCTCGATATGTAATTCTATCAAGAAAATTCGGTCCCCTAGAATGAGGGTGATACAATGTATTTATAGCCCTTAGGCTGTACATGTGAAAGGGTAAACAATTAATGCCCTTTAAGAGTATACGTCTGTATGATAAGCATTTAATGAATAGTTGAACTGTTGATTATCTGGCAATCAATGCTGTGGCCGAGATGTAGCTCGGACCGCCTTACTTGCTCGTCGTTCAGGAGTTCCTCGGAGTGTTGGAGTTCCTCGGAGTGAGTATGACTTGATCGAGGAAATAAACCTCCTCGTTGCTATTGTGCCACATAGATCAACATGTGTCTTCTTATGATTCGTCTATATCAACATACTAATTTTGGTATCAATAAAAGCCCCCAATGTTTCATTTTTCGAACTTTCAGGAATATGGAACATTCTTTCTCGGTATATGGCAATATTAAATGACTTTCCTGGTTTTTAGGAGCATTTTCTCCGTGTTCGAATGTCTTCCAAATTCGCAGAATCTGCCTTTTTGAATTTTTATAAGCGCTTCGATCTTCGCGCACTTTTTGTCCTTTTAGCCGCCGGTAGCGTAATAGTTTCTTTTTGTAATCATTTCTTTCGCCGTTTCCCAAGGCAAAGTATTTAAGCTTCATAGGCAATCCCACCGTCTTCTACCTTTTCCAATTTCTGCTTTCGAGTTTTCCATAGTCTTTCTCTCTCTTGTGCGTTCATCCCTTTCTTCGTTTGTTGTCAACAGACCTCCTTTTTCCTGTAAGATCTTCTTCCTTCTTCTTCATTTCTTTTATTCACCATGGTTTATGTTATTGAATCTCTTGAGAAATTCCGTTTTGATTTTTCTATTCCATCTTGGGTAATTCTGGAGGATCTTTCTGAGCCTTTAGATTATTTTCGTTTGGCTGAGGGACACTGGATCCCCAGCCTCTTTATTGCTGAATGTGGATTTTCTTTTCCACCAAACCCTTTGTGCTTAGAGTTCTGTCATTATTTCGATGTTGTTCCTGCAAAAATAGCCCCCAACACATGGAGAATAGTTAATGGGGTGTATAGGTTAAATCAAACTCACGGAACCCGTATAGGAATTCCTGAGATTATGTATTGTTATAGATGGGCTATTCTAGACAATGTTTTTTATTTAAAAACTATATTTTTGAATAGGGCCTTAGTAGTCAACCTCCCTGATGCTAATAGGGATTATTTTGAACATGGGGTAGTTATCAAAAATTGGCAACATGCCCCTTTGATTGGAGATGAAGTATATCAAGGTCCCAGATGCCCTCCATATGGCAATGGGATAGGTTATTTTCATCTTATTTTATTTCTGAAATTATGATTTCATTATGTTTGAATAAATGTGTGATTGACATTTCACTATGTATTTGTTTGCAGTTGACAACAAAAGAAAGACTCCAAAAGAATAAGAAGTAAATATTAAGCATTTGAAACTTATCTGGAGTTTGCATCAGAAAGTTGCAGACGAGCACATCAGGTCTGCTTCATATTTGTTGCAGTACAGGAGCTATACATCATCCTTTACTACTCGTCCTGTGGTCAGCACTAGTGATCCAGTGTCAGTTCCTGAGGACTCTTCTCCAAAATCTCACATTCCTCTAAGTCAGAAAATGGGAAAAAGAAGAGTTCCTGCTCTCTTTGAGGAGACTACCTTTGCTGGAGATGGGAAAAGAAACAAAACTGATGTCCAAAAGGGGACAAAGAAAATAGATGCTGCCCCTTCTGTTGCTCCTCAGAAGGCTGCCGAGAAGCCCCCATTGACTCCTAAGAAGGATGCACCTGTGGAAGTGATAACCATCTCCCCAACCAAAAGCTCTTCTTTGGTTGAAACTGTTGAAATGCCACCGAGGAGACTGAAGAAATCCTCCTCGGTCAGCTTGGCTGAAACCATTCCCCAGCTGCAAGTTAATGGAGCTGGTGTCCCAACTATTATTCCCCCGAGCTCTGCGATGAGCTCGGTAAAGACTTGGATTATTCCTGAGGTCCAAGGAATTGAGGAGAATATGTCTAAGGATATGCTTACATCCCTGGCTACTCGTCACATTGCTTCAGTAAGTTTCTCTTATTCTGGATTTTCTTTCTTTCCATCAATACATGTATCTCTGTGATGACTTATCATTATCTTCTTTTTTCAGCTGGTGAGTTATTTTAACACCATTGTGAAGAAGGATGAAGCAATCAAGGCTTCTAGTTCCTCGTCTGGAGTGGAGGATTCTTTGTTGGGGTTAACAAAATCTTTGAAGGATTCCCGTCAAAAGTATGACGAGGATAGGGCTGAATGGGAGAAGAAGTTGGCTGCAGTTGAGGCAGAAAAGGTGCAGTTGGAAAATAAAGTGAAAGATTTGGAGGGAGAGAAAAAGAAGTATGACGAGAAGCTCAAGAGCTTTGGGGAGCTTGAAGACAAGATGAAAATGGCAGAAGAAGAATTTTCCCTTCTGCGAGAAGTGAACCGCCAGAAGGAAGAGGTGGAAGCTAAGTTGAAGGCCACCGAGGATCTTCTATTCGAGAAGCTCTCCTCGGAGAAAATGAAAAGAAAAGTAGTGGTGAAAAAATCTTTCCGTACTGGTTGGGGCAAAAGATGGGACAGGGGGGTAGCAGCCATGATGACCCAAGTGCAATATGGGAGTCTTAAATACTTCCGGGATGGTTGGGTTGCTGCCCTTCAAGAGTTGAAGATTAATGAGGACTCAGAACTGTTTCAACAGAATCTCCCTGGTCCTCCCCCAATTAATGAAGATTAAGAAGAGGACGAAGCTGCCTCCGAAGAATCTTCAATGGCAGTGGGTGATCCAATCCTTACTCAGCCTGTCGACGAGGAGCTTTCATCTCTGCCTGCTCCTCCTGAACAAGTTCCAGCTTTAGCCAACCAACTCATTGTTCCAATCGAGAAACCGAACTCCTCGTCCCAGAAGTAAATGTGAGTGTACGAATAATCCTGGTACCGTCCAAGTTTCGTACATAATATGACTCGACAAAATTCGGGTGCGTGGATGATGATAATGCATGGAATATTCTAGGGGTAGGCATTTATGAGGGGAAATGTTCCAGTAGAAGGCTTTTTGGAGGAAAATGTTTGATGAGGAGGATAGGGGAATGTTTGAGGCATCCGAAGGGGGTGGGGGTAACCTCGTTGTTGACTTAAGAGTTTGTTCTATAAGTGGATTTCATTTGATAGGAATGCCATGTTCTTTGGGAAGGTCTGACATTTCTCCTTTCTTCTTAGCACTTCTTCCAACCCCTTGCCACATTACCCCTCAACATAGAGATCTTGTCTCATAGAGGTGCAGTGTGTTATAATCTCGTACTTAGCATATGTGATCCCACACCTCTTGTCCTCCAGTTATGGTCCTTCCTTACACCTTGGTTAGGGCATCTAATTGGATGTCATTGGGGCTACACTCAGATTGGTGGCTGGACATTCCCTCTATCATTTCTCATCACATAATATCATAATTAGAACTATGAATTTAACAATAATAATATGATAATGTGTATATATATGATATTTAAACTAAAACTCACCAAACTTGACGCCAATCAGTGTGGTAATTTATTATTCCCCTTTTGTCGTCGGGTATGAAAGTACAAGTTGACCCGATGAGATTCTTTCCCTTCTTCCTGAGTCCCCTAGGTCCGTTCCGCCCGTTCACCCTCAACATCATCATAAGAGGTTTCCCCGAGTCTGTGGGCATCAACCTTTTTCAATATGTTCATCTTATTTCTCACCCTTTCATTTTGTTTTCCCTCCCTAGCCTCATTCTTCAAGAAGTCGTTCCATTAGTGAGCGGTCATTTTAATATTTTAGGGAACTTTGTCTTTCATACAAAAAATTCCTTCAAAGAAAAATCAACCTTCTTTTAGATATCTGCACCTCCAAATCCTACATTTATCTTTCTTAGAGACAAACAATGGCTTTTAAAAAGTTGAACGTCACCTTTTTTCACTGATTGGATTATCCCCGCCCATGAAGAAACAAATTCGCTTCTTGGTTGGGATCCCTTGGCAGCTGCAGTAAGGGGTGTCAGATTAAAAGGTGTTTCTTAAGTTGGGGGTGTCAGAGTTAGAGTAGAATAAATCTCTGATAGGGTGGAGTATTGATATGCCGGAGGAGTTGATAATTGAGCTTGTGGTGTAGAAGAGCTCTCATTTGGCAATTCTTTAACTACTTTGCTAGTTGTTGTAACTGTTGTTCGACATTTACTATAGTTAAAAAATAATTAGCAACATATGTTAGAAACTATGATTTACGATTATATATATATATATATATATATATATATATATATATATATATATATATATATATATATATATATATATATATATATATATATATAGGGAGAGGTTCACAAGTGGACCAAAAGTATGGACTTTTTAATGGACCTTAACAAAAAACACATAATAACACATTAATTTTAATTCCTATAGTGTAATTGGTCCGCGTCAGCGACACACGAGACCATACCTTCACCCCACTAACCCCCCACCCCCCCCCCCACCGCCCCCCACCCCCCCCACCCCCAACCACCACCATCACCATAGCAACCCTTGTGGCAGCCCTAATGGCAGCAGGGCTACCATGGGGGTGGGGGTGGGGGTGGGGTGGGGTGGGTGGGGGGCGTGTGGGGGGTGGGGGATCGATCGACACGTGTATTTGGTGCCGCTGGCGCGGACCAATTACACTATAGGAATGAAAATTAATGTGTTATTATGTGTTTTTTGTTAAGGTCCATTTAAAAGTCCATTCTTTTGGTCCACTTGTGAACCTCTCCCAATATATATATATATATATATATATATATATATATATATATATATATATATATATATATATATATATATATATATATGTATATGTGTGTGTGTGTGTGTGTGTGTGTGTGTGTGTACCTTTTTGAGAGCTTTTAAAACATTCTCGATGAATCTGATTTTCATCGAGTCGGTATTAATTTTTAAAAATTTATGAAAATTTTCACACGACCAACTAGGCGGATGAGTGTCTATGATTGACGTATAAAAGTTCGTGGCATGAACTCAGAATCCCTTTTCTTCAACTTATTTATAAGCTCATTTTCAATATTCGTGTGTCGTGAGAAATTGCAGTCTAGGTTAATGATCTCTTTACGAAATTGTATCCACAAAGAATGAATATTTTTAGGCTTTCTAACTCTGCCATCAATATCAGTGCCCTTTTGAGATTATGCATGAAAAATTTATTCTCTATCGCCTCATCCCAGCATTTTGGCAATGAAAACATAATATGATCGAATAGGTAGTCTTGCGAGAGATGAAATCCACGATTTGTAAGATAAATAAATTGTTCAATTTTCTTATTACTATACTTGTACATCAGAGTTCGATCTATATGGTGCACACTAATCAAAGGTGTTTTAGTGCAGTAAAATCGCACCCTCTCGTACTCTTACTTTCAGTAATTACTATTGCGACTTATTTTTCTTATATATATATATATATATATATATATATATATATATATATATGTTGTGAACACACAACAAATCACTTTATTCTGAACACTACACAATTTAGTTATAGGTTTATTATAAAGAATTAATAGAGTGAGCGTTTTAAGTATCCATCATCCGCATTAAACAATCAACCCAACAACCAACACAAGACTATCCTATACTCCTTCTAAATTGTCTATTTTATTTATTTCCAAGAACATAATTATATATCATTAGTTTTCATATACAATTCTACATCAATGGTTTCATATACAATTTCTAAGTGATAAAAGGGTCATATGTCTAACAATAATTTAATATAATTTCATTCACATAAATTCAATGACCAAACACTAAATACACACACCACACACACAAAACACACACTGAACATAGAAACATGCACGAAACACACACACATAGAGAACACACGCACATGAGCACACACGGAGAACACAAAAAAAATAGAGAAAAATTGAGTACCTTGTAGAGACAGAAGTCGTCAAAAATTAAAAGAAGAGAGAGAGAGAGACATATAAGTCGCTAGAAAGTGAATTCGTCGAGAGAGAGAGAGAGAAGTCGCTGAGAGAAAGAGGGAGTATTCTGATTTTTACCAAGCGTGAAATAAAATGTAGGGTTTTGATTTTATTTGTACCTAAAACAGGGTCACGATCTAGATCCACGAACCTTTGTGTGACACCTTAATTGTTAGACTAGCCACGATTATCGATCGTGACACAATTACAGACCATGGCCATTTTAAAATAGGACTATGGGTCACGGTTATACCAGTGATCAATGCTCACTGGTAATTTTCACGGGTGGGTCACATTTATAGACCGTGACCACCTTTGTGACCAAAATTGAGGGATTTTTTATGCTAAAATACATTTGGTCACGGTATTTGGTCATTGGTGGGTCACGATTCTTGACCGTGACCACTAGTGTGACAAAACGTGTGGGACATTTGGTGCCATCATGGGTCATAATGGAGTCACAAGTTTGGACTATGCCCCCGTTGGTCATGGGTGTGGATCATGACCATCCCCTTGATAAGGTCACCCTAAACCCTGGTCACGCATTTGCTTACAGTGAATAACCAGGTGTCGCGAGTTTAGACCTTAACCCCCTCATCACGAGTCTTGATCGTGACCCATTTACTATGACCATTTTTTTATTTTTTTTGTAGTTAGCATCAAGGCTTGTGAGGGCATCGATTCAGTTGTGTATCTCATATGTCGTGTCCTTTATAATTATATACATAGTGAATTTGCATGTCTACCCCATCCGAGGTTTTTTTTAATTGTGGGTTTTTCTTCTACATGGATGTGTTGTGGTTTTTTTCTTTATTTTATTATTGTTCACACTCAGATGGATATTTTAAGATAGTATAAAATTTGGTAAATCATTTATCGTAAAAATAGGTTCAAAAAAATTGAATTTTATTTAGACCGTCCTCTGTATATCCCCTACCTACTAGAAACTTTATATTAATATCATATAAGGAACATAATTTTATGTGTTGCATTCATGTTTAGGTATGATTTAGTGTTTTTTATTTGGAGGGCCAAACAGTTTCTATGGCACCAATGTTTGATGGGTCAAATTATGCATATTGAAAAATACGAATGAAATAAACAATTAGGATGATAGATGAGCGGGTGTGGAAAGCAGTAAATAAGCATTAGATCCCACCCACAACCTTAGCTGGTGATTATATGATCTATATACTCGTAAAATCATAGAGTGAGGAAGAGTATATGTCAGCAAATTATAATTCGTGGGGTTTATATGGTTTCTTTTATTCGGTCATGCTAGAAGACTTATGTCGTATTATGACATGTGAAAGGATTAAAAAGTCCTGTGACATACTCCAACTCGTCTATGAAGTTACTAGTATTCTTAACGCTTCCAAATTCCAAAATCTCACCACTCAGTTTGAAACAATTAGGATGGAGGAGAATAAAACCTTATATGAGTTCAATGCTAGACTATCAAATATCAAGAACTCGTTTTTCAACTTGGGAGAGAGAATACCCGAAACCCATATAGTCAAGAAAATCTTAAGGTCCTTTCCTGAAAGATTTCATTTAAAAGTGTTAGGCTTTAATTCCTTCCGTACTTTTGACTCTAGAAAACTCAAAGATTTTGTAAGGGATCTTTAAACTTATGACCTCGATATGTTTTCCTCGAAAAGGACAAAGAAAGATAAGGATTTTTTTTTTAAATTCGAGAAGGAGGAAACACAAGTTTCGAATGATGAGTCTGACATCGATTCCAATAATATGGCTACACTTTCAGAGAAGTTAATAAAATTTCTCAAATTTGAAAAACAATCGAATGATGTAATGAAGTTTAAGAAAAATAAATATAACAAGGCCTATCAATTCCAAAAAAATCATAATCATAATTTTAAGAGGAATGTCTTGGATAGATGATTTGGCTGTGTGAGGGTTATTTACATAGGGCAGTTGAGTGTCTAACTAAACTATGGAAGGAAGGCGAACAATCGAATGGTTACAATGCCACCCTTAGTGATAGTGATCTGGAAGAGGAACCCAATTCCCCCATTGAGTGCAACTACACCGCATTCATGGATAGTAATGAGAGCCTTAATGAAGAATATTCCCATAATCATAATTCTAAGCGTGACACTTTTGAGGCCACTACTTATGATTCCCAAGAGAGTGGAGACAAAGAAGAGGATGAAAAAGATGAGGAGGAGAGTGAACTATAAGTTACCTTCCGTGAGCTCTATGTGAACACATTGAAATTGTAAAAGAAAAACTTAAAGTTAGAGTCTAGGTTGAAAGAACATGTCATATGTGATGATAATGCTAACATAACTGCGGATATTAGGGCACGTGAGAGGACTCTTAAGGAGAATCTCGAGTGTGATAGAAATAGGCTTCGAGGTTTAATGGAGGTTTTGAAGAAGTATATTCTTGATTTTGAAGAGTCTAGTCATATGATCAAGTCTAGGATGGTGGAGTTCAAAGAGAAATTAAGAGACTTGAGTAATGTCAAATCTGATTTGGAGTCTAGGTCAAAGATGTTGGATAAAATACTCGACACCTTATGAATCAAAGATGAAAAGTGTGGGATTGGATTCGATGATATAAATACTTTCGCTGGTAAAGACAATACCATTCTTTTAGGAGAGAAAACTAAAGTTAGGTTCATTGAAAAATTTCAACCTAAAGGTAACATTCTTATTGTCTACATTTTCACATATTGCGGTAGGAAAGGTCACCTTACGCGTTTTTGTTATAATTATAGAAAATGTCCTATTAAGACTAAGTCTAGCGTCACCAAGGTTCTCCAAGACCAAGTTCGTCATGTTACACCTATGAAGGTTAGAAGATCCGAATTGGAGGAACTTATTATTAGTCTTGTTTGCTCTCGTATGCCTCACATGATTAATAACAAGCTATATCTCATGAGTAATTTATTGTACATTTTTTGTACACTAGTGTTGTGCTTTATGCTATATGTTATTGCTAGTGTTATGACATGTTTATCTTTTGTATTTTGATTCTCATTATGGGGAGTTTTAATGAGAAAAATGTAAAAGGATTTTATTTGTCTTTTGGGCTATTTTTTTTTTAATTGTTATCATTTTGAAAAATGTTTAAAAAACTCAAAAAAGATTTTTAGTTTATGTGTAATTTAGTTTTTCACATTCTGTGTGTCATATTGATGTATTTGAATCCGCTTCATTCCATGTTTTTATGTGGCTAGGATATTTGATTATGATTTTTAATTCTTAGATTATTCTTAAACATTCTAGCATTTAGTTTTTTACTCTGATTTGCTTAAGGGGTTGACTTTGTATATGCCTCCACACATGCATGCACGAGATCTTTTGAATTTTAACTTCGCATGTTATATTTGAGTTAAGTGAGATGTTCTCCCAGCAATCTTGTCATCTACATATATGTTTATTCTGGGGGATTGGTGCATGTAAGAACCGTTTCTTGTGAATATGCTGATTTTTATTGAAAATATGAGGGTACACGGAAAAGGGCTGAGAAAAGAGAAAATATCTTTTGTATGAAAGTCACTGTTGACAAGAGACTAAAAAAATAAGAGACAAAAAGAAAAGATTAAATGCCAACATATTTGTTTGATTGGTTTTTAAAACTAATATCTTCAAAATAATTGAGTGAAAAAATATATCATATTTGTTTATTTTTTGAGGATGTTATACTTAAAGATCAACAAGTTTGGATAATGAATCCTATTATGATTATTATGTCATTACGCTATTGATTTGTAGAATCATCAAAATTCTAGGCATATGCATTGTGCTTGTTCGTTCTTTGAGTTTACTTTATCTGTCACTTGAGGCTAAATCTTTGTTTGATAATATTTTGCGATCAAATAAAACTCTTTAGATATTTTAAATGATTGGGTCATATTTATTTTGTTACTAGTTCGCCCCCCTTCACTCCATTCCACATGTTTAGACATGTAGATACTATGCTTGTGTGTGAATCTTATGTGTTTTGTGTCGGCTTGTGGTGATATATATGTATATATATATATAATAGTAGGAAACTTATATATTTCATAAGCTTCAACTATGATGTCATGTGATTAAGTTTTTCATTCATTACCTCTTTTGAATTTTAAAATTTATTTTCCCCCTCATTTCACTTCAAATAAAATATCACTTTGATTCAAATATAAAGGATATAATAGTAATCTATATAATACGGGGAGAATTATTGACCTGGAAAATGGGACAAATCATCCTAAACCTACACGCCTCTCATGCAAAGGCGATGGAGTTGTTGGTAGAATTTGATGCCATTCAGTTAATCAGAATACCAAGAATGGAGAATGCATAAGCAGACGCACTGGCCCGACTAGCATCAGCTACTCGTACCGAGTTACGAAGAACAATACCAATTGAAGTACTGGAAAGTCGGAGCATAGATGAAGACCTG
This sequence comes from Sambucus nigra, assembly GCA_949130495.1. Taxonomy (NCBI): domain Eukaryota; kingdom Viridiplantae; phylum Streptophyta; class Magnoliopsida; order Dipsacales; family Adoxaceae; genus Sambucus; species Sambucus nigra. Next base: position 314,346,766 of record OX422219.1, on the reverse strand, counting down.
ACGATGAATGTTATTACCCTTGATTTAGGACCATCTTGGATGGATCCCATCAGGGCATATATTGAAGAGGGAGAATTGCCGGAGGATAAGCTCGTTGTAAAGAAATTGAAGTTTAAAGCTGCTCGGTATGTACTAACTAATGGTGTTTTGTATAGACGAGGAATTATGGTAGGTTTGCAGAGATGTGTACATCCCTCCGAGGTGAAAGAATTGATTGAAGAGATCCATGAAGGGTCATGTGGATCCCATATAGCAGGTCGTACACTTTTGCAAAGGGTGATGACATAAGGATATTACTGGCCGACGATGAGGGCTGATTGTATAGCATATGCCAAGAAATGTGACAAGTGCCAACGTTTTTCCTCCATCCGACGAACTCCACAAGCATTGTTGACACCCATAACTTCTCCTTGGCCGTTTGCCATGTGGGGAATTGATTTGGTTGGACCACTGCCAACGACCCGAGGAAGATTCAAATACCTCGTTGTTGCAGTGGATTATTTTACTAAGTGGGTTGAAGCTGAGCCACTTATTGATATGACATATGAGAAGGTGTACCAATTTGTTTGGAAGAACATCATCTGTCGATATGGTCTCCCTCATGCCTTCATCACAGACCATGGAACACAATTTGATAACGAGGAGTTTGCCGCCTATTGTCATCAGTCAAACATTTTGAAGGTTCATTCAGCACCAGGCCATCCTCAAAGCAATGGACAGACTGAGGTGACGAACAAAACATTACTAAATGGTTTGAAGAAGAGGCTAAGTGAGGCTAAAGCTAATTGGATTAATGAGCTACAGTCAGTATTGTGGGCTTACCGACCAACTCCCCGAGCAGCAACTGGAGAGTCCCCATATATGCTGGCATTTGAAAGTGAGGTTGTAATACCTGTCGAGTTGGGTCTTCCAACACACAGAGTGCTGAATTTCAATTCCCCAGTCAGCGACTTGATGAGGAGATTAGATTTGGACATGCTCGAGGAAGTTAGAGAAAAGGCAGCCATTAGGAATGCTGCTTATCAACAGCGAACAACCCTGTTCTACAACAAGAGGGTGAAAAAATGCGACTTAAAAGAAGGAGATTACGTGCTAAAGAAGGTCATTCAGAAGCACAATAAGTTGGAAGCAAACTGGCATGGACCTTACCGAGTTACTGCAGTTGTCCGACCAGGAACTTATCGAACAGCAACTCTAGAAGGAGAGGAATTTAAGAATGCATGGAATGATGAACACCTACGCAAGTATTATCAGTGATGTAAAATGTAAAGAAGTTCCATCAATATGAATAAAACGATAATATTTCACAATCTTATCTCCTTTTATTGAAAATTTTTCGGGGAATACTAGTGTGTTTAACACTACGCTGCTCGACAGTAAAAAGAAGACGATAGTTCAAACCCACGATCAACTCCGGTTGATAAAAGGGCGAGAACAAACTATACTCCTTTGGTTAGGAGGCGTACACTAGCGTGACCAACTCAGGTTGGTAAAATAACTAGTGGATATGATAGTTCGAGCGTGATCAGCTTCGGTTGGTAAAATAGCGAGAACAAACTATACTCCTTTGGTTAGGAGGCGTACACTAGCGTGACCAACTCAGGTTGGTAAAATAACTAGTGGATATGATAGTTCGAGCGTGATCAACTTCGGTTGGTAAAATAGCGAGAACAAACTATACTCCTTTGGTTAGGAGGCTTACACTAGCGTGACCAACTCAGGTTGGTAAAATAACTAGTGGATATGATAGTTCGAGCGTGATCAACTTCGGTTGGTAAAAAAGGGTGAGAACAAACTATACTCCTTTGGCTAGGAGGCGTACACTAGTGTGACCAACTCAGGTTGGTAAAATAACTAGTGGACATGGTAGTTCAAACCTACGACTAACTCCGGTTGGTAAAAGGGCAAGAACACAAGATGATCGATGAAAGGCTAATCTCGGTTGATTAGGAAACAAAATATACTCTCAAATGCCAACTTATGTTGGTCGGGAAGTAAGTCTATTACATAAAAGTTCCTTGAAGAACAAATATTCCAAACTGAATCAAGTATAGTTGGTTGGGGATAAAAACCCACTAACTGTAGTTGGTCGACGAGGAAAAATCATCGACCTTGGTTAGTCGGGTGGTTGATCGGGTACATTTTATGAAAAAGATAAAAATTTACCAAGTATGGTTAATCGGGGATAAACTCTCACTAACCATAGTTGGTCGACAAACACAATTTAACAACCTTGGTTGGTTGAAAAAAAAAATTTATACTCATTACTTTATTATTAAGTGATCGAGCAACATTACTGATACTTGTAAATTTTATTACTAAGTTGATCGGTGAACCACACAATATTGTTATGCAAGCACAAATATAAAGTGTTTGATAAACACAAGACAATAGCAATACAAATTTGCAAACAGAAAATGAAAGTCTTTCATTAAAACTCAAAATAAATTACAAGTTATATATGTGTACTAACTATTACATTGAGATCCCTACTCTATTGGTTTCTTTCCCTCTGCTTTTGAAATAGGTTCCTCGCCAGCAGGCGGATCATTTAAAGTCTGAGGAGAGTTAATAAAGTTCAAGTCCTTCAGCATCCTAACGTTCATCACAGAAGGTGTGTCCAGTAGATGCTCAGGACGAGATACCTCAATTTGGGAATGAAGATTGTAGTCACCAAGGTATTTTGAAATTAAGCTCCGAGGAATGGCACGAGCAGGGATCCATTCCATGTCCAATTTATAAGGTGGCACGGGCAAGTCTAGTAGCCCAGGAGCATGATAATCCCATAAATAATGGCCCTGCTCTAGTTTTAATACACCCAGGGCGTTCAACCATCCCTGTTTATAACCTTCGTTATTGGCATGTTCAATACGAGCATCCAAATGACAAAGGGCCTCATTGTAGCCTGCCATCCAGAACTCACGAGGTTGTTTGTGGAATTGGAAAGTTAATCTCTCTAACTGCTCATGAAGGCTCTTGGCAAAAACTTCCTTATTCTTGAGAGAAGACTTTGTCGAAGCAAGTTGATCCTCCAAAGTTTGGATTTTCTTAGACATTTCAGACAAAGCCCGATCTTTTGCATTCAATTGGTACGCTTGAGTTTCCAGTGTTGATAGAGTACGAGCTTCTTCAATACTACGAGGAGTTCTTGATCGACCCCGAGCAGGTGGAGTACTTCGTTCCTCAAAAACACCCTGAGAAACTCTTCCTCGTCCACGAGAACCTCTTCCCCGCCCCCGAGCAGCAATAGAGGTACTGGACCTTCTCAAGGTATCCAACTCTTGCCTTAATTTGGCATTCTCAACCTCTAAGAAGGAAAATCCCTCATCAGTCACTGGGATTACCGCTGTTGAAGAAGAGGCTGCAGACTTATATTGTGCTAGCTCTTTCTGCAAATTATTATTCTCTTCCTCCAGCAGTTCAGCAATTTGTCTACAAGCTTCAACTTCTCCTTTTAGGGTCCTCTCCCTGACATCATACCCAGTAAGGAGTTTGTCGTAGCCCTTCTCGGCAGAAAGCTGTTGATACTTCTTTTCGTACCCCTCATGCAACAAGGCATTTGATTCCTTGTACTGAGTCTGAAGATCTTCTAAAGTATATTGAAGCTCCTCGATCATGTCATAATAAGCCACGTTGTTGGCTACAGCACGATCAAGAAGATATTTCAGGTATTGGTATGCCTCCACTGTTTGCTCTGAAGCACCATGGCCAAGGATGTCGGCAACATCTGAGGCACTTAGGTCTGTGTGACCAACTTTAAAATATTCATGGCATTACTGCATCAGTTTTGTGTCATTAGCAGATAGCAGATCCATCCTGGCCAGAAACTAACAGAGAAAGAAATCATCAAAAAGAAGATCAAGACAGAATGCAGAAAGAGAAGAGACAATCATATGGAAAAAAAAGAACTCAAATTTTATTAGATCCTAAGGCAAAGTTACAAAGATCTGGGATACAAAGTACAAGTAAAAGGAAAATAAAAGAGAATACCGAACAACTTCACACCTTTTCCTTGTCTCCCAAGACTTTCTCGTGAGGCTGGGACGAGGAGCTTGGTTGCTCGGTGGGAACAATAATCTGGTCGGCTGGAGTTGGGATTTGTTCAGGAGGAGCAGGCAAAGAAGAAATCTCCTCAGTAGATGTCTGGTTGGGTTGTGGAGCAAGGACTTGATCACCCACTATCACTGAAGACTCCTCGGATGCAGCTTCATCCTCTTCTTCATCTTCAATAGCTGGAGGAGGACCAGAAAGATGTTGTTGAAATAGTTCTGAGTCCTCGCTCACCTTCAGCTCCTGCAGGGCAGCAACCCAACCATCTCGGAAGTATTTCAAACTCCCATAGTTGACCTGGGTCATCATTGCTGCTACCCCCTATCCCATCCTTTGTCCCAACCAGTTCGAAAGGATTTCTTCACAGCCATTTTTCTTTTCATTTTCTCCGAGGAGAGCTTCTCGGATAGAAGATCCTCGGTGGCTTTCAGGTTGGCCTCCAACTCCTCCTTCTGAAGATTTGCTTCGCGCAGAAGGGTCAGCTCTTCCTCAGCTGATTTTAGCTTATTTTCAAGCTCCCCGAAGGTAGTGAGCTTCTCGGAGTACTTCTTAGTCTCCCTCTCCAAGTCTTTCACTTTATTTCCCAACTGCACCTTCTCTACTTCAGATGCAGCCAGCTTCTTCTCCCATTCACCTTTATCCTCGTCGTACTTCTGACGGGATTCCTTCAGAGATTGGGCCAAACCCTGGAATGCATCCTCTACTCCAGACGAGGAGCTTGAAGCCTTGAGCGCTTCATCTTTCTTCACAATGGTGTTAAAGCAACTCACCAACTGAAAAAAGAAGGTAGTGATGAGTTAGTGCCGAGATACATATATTGATAGAAGGAAATAAGAATTCAAGATAAGAAGAAACTTAATGAAGCAATGTGACGAGTAGCTAGGGATGTCAGCATATCCCTAGGCATGTTTTCCTCGATGCCTTGGACTTCAGGAATAATCCAAGTCTTTACCGAGCTCATTGCAGAGCTCGGGGGAATAATGGTTGAAACACCAGCTCCACTAGTTTGGAGCAGGGGAATGACTTCAGAAAAACTAACCGAGGAAGACTTCTTCAATCTCCTCGGTGTCTTCTCAACAACCTCAACCAAAGAAGAATTTTTGGTTGGAGAGATAGTGATTACTTCCACAGGCGCATCCTTCTGTACAGGAACCACTGGGGGCTTCTCGGCGACCTTCTGATGAGCAGCAGAAGAGGCAACATCCATTTTCTTGGTCCCCTTTGGGACATCATCTTTATTTCTCTTTCCATCTCCAGCAGAGGAGGTCTCTTCAAAGAGAGCAGGAACTCTTCTCTTGCCCATCTTCTGACTCAAAGGAATGTGAGAGTCTGGTGAAGAGTCTTTAGAAGATGGCAATGGTTCGCTAATGCTAGCCACAGGACGAGAAGTGTAAGAGGATGTATAGCTCCTGTACTGCAGCAAGTATGAAGTAGACCTAATGTGCTCATCTACAACCTTCTGATGCAAACTCCAGATATGTTTTAAATGCTTGATATTAACTTCTGTTTCTTTTGGAGTTTTTCTCTTGCTGTCAACTGCAAATAAAAACATAGTGAAATATCAGTCATACATTTTGTCAAACACAATGAAATCATAATTTCAAAAAAATAAAATAAGATGAAAATAACCTATCCCATTGCCATATGGAGGGCATTTGGGACCCTCATATACTTCGTCTCCAACCAAAGGGGCATGTTGCCAATTTTTTACAACTACTCCATGTTCAAAATAATCCCTGTTGGCATCAGGGAGGTTGACTAGTAGAGCCCTATTCAAAAATCTAGTTTTTAAATAATAAACATTGTCTAAAACAACCCATCTATAACAGTACATAATCTCAGGAATTCCTATACGAGTTCCATGAGTTTGATTTAACCTATACACCCCATTAACTATTCTCCATGTGTTGGGGGATATTTTTGCAGGGACAACGTCGAAATACTGACAGAACTCTAAGCATAAAGGGTTTGGTGGAAAAGAAAATCAACATTCAGCAATAAAGAGGCTAGGGAACCCATGTTCCTCAGCCAAATCAAAATAACTTGAAGGCTCAGAAAGAACCTCCAAAATTACCCAAGATGGAATAGAGAAATCAGAACGGAATTTCTCAAGAAACTCAATAATGTAAACCATGATGAATAAAAGAAGAAGGAAGAAGAGCTTACAGGGAAAAAGGAGATCTGTTGACAAACAAACGAAGAAAGGGATGGACGCACAGGAGAGAGAAAAGCTATAGAAAACTCGAAAGCAGAAATTGAAAAGGTAGAAGATGATGGGATTGCCTCTGAAGCTTAAATACTTTGCCTTGGGAAACGGCGAAAGAAATGATTACAAAAAGGAAACTATTACGCTACCGGCGGCTAAAAGGACAAAAAGGGCACGAAGATCGAAGCGCCTATAAAAATGCAAAAAGGCGGATTCTGCGAATTTGGAAGGAAATTCAAATATGAAGAAAAGGCTCCTAAAACCCAGGAAGGTCATTTAATATCGCCATATACCGAGAAAGAATGTTCCATACTCCTCAAAGTTCGAAACATGAAACATTGGGGGCTTCTGTTGATACCAAAATTAGTATGCTGATGTGGACGAATAATAAGAAGACACGTGTCAATCTACGTGGCATAATAGCAACGAGAAAAATTATTCCCCCGACCAACATACTCATTCCGAGGAACATGTATACTCCGAGGAACGCCAGTCTTCCGAGGAACACCAACCCTCCGAGGAACTCTTATCCTCCGAGGAACTCCAATGCTCCGAGGAACTCTTGGACGACGAGCAACTAAGGCGGTTCGAGCTGCATCTCGACCACAGCATTAATTGCCAGATAATCAACAGTTCAACTATTCATTGAATGCTTATCATCTTGATGCGCACGTTTGAAGAACATTAAGTGAATTACCCTTTCATATGTGTATCATTTCATGTAACACCCTTTCATGTACAGCCTAAGGGCTATAAATACCTTGTATCACCCTCATTCAAGGGGACCGAAATTTCTTGATAGCACTTGTAATCGAGAATTCCCAAACACTCAGCAATAACATAACAGTGGACGTAGGCCATTCTTATAAGGCTGAACCACTTTAAAAATCTTTGTCTCATTTTATTTATCTGTGATTGAATAAATTAGAGCGATCTAATTTTTTACATCAACAGACGCTTTTATCCCAAAGTGCTACGCAATTCACAAAAATGCCATTAAGGCTGTTACTTAAAATTATTGAGCCCAAATTATGACCCAAAAATTTTAGGGGCAATTGTGGGTACCTCGTTTAACTATTTCGGCCCAAATGAATAGCTCGATTAAGCCCGATCCAAGATAAAGAGAAGTTCGGCCCAAAGTTTGAAGGTTTCATGCATAATTGATTCAGTTATGACCCATTCAACCCCTAAAAATCTCTCAAGAGATATTCTAGGGATTATGGGCTAACGTGGAGGAGTCCAACACCCCCATTCTCCAAAAAATTACATGTATATATTAAACCCTCAACCCGGGGCAAAAGGAACGCAATTGTAAACACTCCTCTGGAGTAAAGAGAAATAAGAAACATAGAGCACCACCGTGGACGTAGGCCATTTTTTCGAACCACATATATTTTGTGTCGTGTGTGATTGCAGTTATTTTGTGTTATTTATTTATTCTGGTGATCGCATTTGCTTATTATTTTGTGTTGAGATTTATTGTCACCATAGTTGTACTTTTTCATTGAAACGACATGCTAACTCTTATGCAAACACCCCGATCAAATCTCTTGTAACTCATCACCACTATAAAAGAAGAAGATCCTTTTTTGTATTTAGATGTAGACGAACCACATAAGTTTGTGATATGGATATCTCATTTTCTTTGTCTTGCTTAATTGTTAAATGTATTTTTTCACTACTCACAATTTTATTTTATAAAATTTTAATAAAGTCATGAGTAATACTATGAGTATCAAATACATTCCTCAAATCATCTACCAATTAATCTATATTATACCTCTAGTATGATAGTATTAGAGGTGAAAAATAATAATTAATACTCCCTACCTAAATACGTCTCCCTCCTCCTAAAATTAATGCCCCAATTCATTTAAATGGATTAATCAAAAATCTCTTTGAAATAAAAAGAATGGATAAATTAAAAGTCTCTTGAAAACTAAAAAAGTAATCAATTTTAGACTCCATTAATTGCTCTCTAGATCCAACACAATCTAAATTCAATTAATCTATTTTCATCATTCTCTATTCAAATCAATTTACAAAATCCTACTAATACTACTACATCTATATAACATTTTAATTTCTAGAAAAAAAATGTTAAAAATAGTTTTCAAATTTTCAAAATTATTTTTTATATAAAAAATGGTTTTGGGTTATAAAAAAAATTTTAACGTTGTATTTATAGAAACAAAATGAAGTTTTTATTTACAAATGACATAAAAAAAAATTTCAACTAAAAATAATATTATAATATATATAATTTATATATATAAAATACGTACAGTTTTTTTTATAATAAATAGTTTTTAAATTAAAAAAAGTTTTCAAACTTTTGATTTTTTTTAATATAAATAAAAAAATGGTTATAAAAACATTTTTAACATTTTTTTATAGGAAAAACTTTGAGTTTATATCTATAAATGACATATAGTTTTTTAAACTGAAAACAAGTATGATTTTTTTGTATAAAATACATAAAATTGTTTTGCAGTTTTTTTATAAAAAAAGTTTTTATATAATAAAAATATTGAAAAAGAGTAGACAAATTTTATTTATGAAAAAATTAATCTTTTATAATGGCTTTAAAATAAAATAGTAAATTTAACAATATATACTAATTTTTATAATTATTATTATATTTATTTATTTTACATGGAAAGTAAACAACGTTTATTAAAACATCACACAATTATTCTAGGGTCAATGGTGTACCGTTGCAGTTTGTGTTTTTCTCCCTAGATGGACTTGGGAATTTTTAATAGCACTTGATGTGCCAGTGTGCCATATCATTCCGAAGCATTTCATATCATAATTCTTGTGCTCCATATATTCGGAAGGATATAATTGTAGTAGCAAGCTGCCAAATGATTACAATAGTATGAAGGGAATTCTAACTGGTCCACGCAATAGTCTACAAGATACATCTATGTTATATAGACCACCGCGAGTTATTTTTGTGAAAACCCACTATGTGAGTTTTGTATTCTTTATACTTTATAATTAAAACTTAGTATCTGCAACAAAATATCCTTTATATACCTCTCACTGAATAAGAAAATAGGATTGGGAGGATCCAAACTATTATCGTGCCCTCACGATTGTAACAACAAAGGGGAAGTGACTCCCCACACCTTCTTAACACTTTCTTTAAAAGATGCGAAAAATGTTTATGGAAGCTCCCTCACTCCCTTTCTATCCATCATACACTAAATTTTGGATGAGGAAACTGTGTCGGAATTATGACAGAGACGATGCCCTGGATACGGTCCTTGAGGTGCCCATTCCAGAAGAAATGTTCACAAGCATGGGAAGAAACGCGGCACTTCGTTGGAAAACGATGGCAAAATGGATGAAAGCTCAAACTGCTGAGAAATGGTCGTCTCCAATCATTGCAGGGCATTATAATGAGCTGAGTTTTCTCTTGTTCGTTGTTGGGTCTCCTCTCATTCCTCTTCAAGTTCAACTCCACCATGTTGTCCACCAACCCGTCAGGCATACCTCCATTGTAAGACTCGCACATTTCTTTTTTCTATTTTAGTTTTTCATGCAACATGGTGCCTTGATTTGAAGATGCAAACCAATTATCAAGCTCGATTGTTCAACCAAGTTTTACGAATGTGAGAAGGAGGTTTTCAACTAATATGGTCATTCAATGCCCAGCTTAATACTTGCTCATCTCAAGAAAGCTTTTTTTTTTATTATTTAAGATCGACTAAAAGAAAAATATTATGTTATTATCAAATTAAGAGTTCTTTATTTTTTTTGAGTTATTCCAAATTAATATATCACTTTTTTTTTCTCAACATAATCTACGAATCCAATGTCACAATAGTCAGCGAGTATTGATCTTAAACATTAATTGATTATATCCTTAATTTATACAAGTAAATGATAAGAACTCTTAATTTAGGATGAATAAAATACATGTCTGAAAAAAAAGCTAGAGAATTTATGTTAATAATGGATCCCCATTGTTAGGAGAATAAGCCAGCGCATCCCGGCCCCATATAGTAGGATTAGTAGGTGTTTCAAGCCTGGGAAGATTGAGGAAGCTCGTTTGCTGAATATGTGTTTACAACCATTATTTTCACTACCATTGGGAATATACCATATACCGTCACAAACATTTTAAATATAAAATTTAAATAAGCTAAAAACTTGAAAATAACTTTAAATCTGCAGCTTTCCATCACAATGAGCTTAAAAAAAGTTGTTCAACCCATTCATCATTTCGTCCAATTGTATTGCAAAAACAAATTTGAATTTGGAAAAATTCAAAGCGTCTCCCATTATCCAACAATTCAGAAAAGAATAAAAACATATATATTGAGATACCAAAAAAATTCTAAAAATGAGTTCGAATTTGTTCATACTCACTAAGTGAGGATTAACATGATCCCTAAAGGTGATTAGTTAGACTATAAATAGCCTTATAATTTGATGAGTTATTAATGCTTTAACCAATTATATTTGAGTGTCATATTTGTTGATGAGAGTTAATTAATTTTAAATCTCTAATATTTGTTCCACAAAGCATACACTCGATGAAAAATGAATAATTCTTTAATAATAGATGATGTACAAGGTTCATTTGATAATTAAAGGTATGCATATACATGCGAAACAGACTTTTTTCAACCTTAATTACTCATTTTTTTATTGTTTATCAATCTAGCGCGAGACCAGTATCAATTTTAGGCAATTGAGTGTCACGATAGCCTCATATAAAATGTGGTTCCTCTAAACGGGTTGCATTTAAACTGCCTTAGGGTGATCTATCTATATAAGGTTGCCCGATTATCCATGTTAAATGTAGAATTATTTAATTTCCTAAACATCTTCCTTGTTTTGAGGAAAGTAATGCAATACTTATAGGATTTGTTGAAATATTCTACTTGTAGTTCTATTTCATTAATTGTAAGCCTTTGGGATTGGGGGTGTGCCTATAAATCGACACTAGGGTGCGAAGAAATACAAAATAATTTGTGAGAGCCTTCAAATTTGTGAAAAGTGTTACGGGTTTAGAGCGAGAACATACTTAATGTGTATTCTTCAAATAATTTATCATGAAGAATTATTTTGAGGCAAATTTTCTTGTATTGACGTTAGACCTGACAAGATGAGGCACGACATGATAGCACACGACACGACACGAAATTATAAGTTAATGGGTTTAGTCTTATCGGGTTTTGATCATTAACAGGTCAACACGGTAGATCCGTTATAATAACGAATCGGGTTTGAGTTTGTACTCTTACACGATTAAACTCGTTTATACCCATTATTACTCATTAGTGGTACCGGATTTTATTGAATCGTGTGACCCAAACTAATATTACACACATTATAACACGTTAGTAGGTAAGCAAATATATATATATATATATATATATATATATATATATACACAATCATGTTCTTATGCGGACCAGTCCGCATATTAAGAGTGCGGACCAGACATGTGTCACCTGACGGTGAGCCCAGAAAAGAGAGAAAGCGTGCCTATAACTTATGCGATAATTTCTAGGCGCACCGTTAGATATCACATGTTCGGTCTGCATTCTTAAAATGCAGACTAGTCCGCACAAGAGCATTATTTTATATATATATATATATATATATATATATATATTACATTAAAAAATTAAACATCAAATCCACCCTTTTACCCATTTAAAATTTGATTATAAAAAAATAATATAAATTAATTTTTTAAATTTTAGGAAAATAATTTTCTTAACGGATAATGGTTTACATAACGGGTTAATTATGACACGACCCAAATCCACCCATTTACTAACGGGTATTAACGGTTCGGTTCGGGTCACCCGTTAATATTATTGATGTGTCGGGTTTAAATTTTTAAAATCTTTAAACTAACGGGTCGTGTTCGAGTTAGGGTGATTTTACACGAAACCGTTAAAACACGACAAGAACAGGACCCAACACGCCCCGTTGCCATGCCTAATTGACGTAAATAATATGCTCCTTTGGGCCAACATTATTGAGAATGATTATTGAGCCTTCCATCATTGGAGTAAGAGTTATTATTTTCAATGAGAAACTTTGTATGTGGGTAAAATAAAAAATTCTTCAATTTAGTGATCTTCTTCTTATATTTAGTGAGAAAGATCATCATTTACTGCCACAAAATATTGCATTCTTTGTTCCACTAGTTCTTGTTTTCTAGGATTTTCATTGTTAACGGGGCTTATTTATTAATCAAAAAGTCCATAAACACACACTTCTGCAAAATAAATTAGTATTAAATCCTAGGTTGCAGACTAGAGTCATTTGAGATGTTTTTTAAAAATAAAGTATGATGTCGGGAAGTTTGACAAAAAAAAAAGGTTTGACAAAGGGCAAGTAGAGGTAATGGACATTGTTGTCAAATGAGTCTTGGTTTTGGCATTTGGAAGGAAAGATAACTCAACGAAGCAAAATGAGTGGAAAAAGTTTAGCCACGAGTCCTTTTCCATGATCTGATTATGGTCGTCAAAGGAGATTAAGCATAATATCAAGATAAAGATATTAACAAAGTGATATTTTAGACAAGTTACTTATCCGATCAATCATAAAAAGGAATTGTAAAGCTTCAACATGAAAATGAGTAATGTTTTCTAGAGAGATAAGATCCTCCTTCTCTCTAAAACCCCATATCTTGTCTTTAATCACTTATCACGTTGCTATGGGTTCTAGTCTATTTCATTTTCTGGATTTGGATCCTAAGCTTATCCTTGATGTCTCCCTCCCACCACCTTGTGATGCTCATACATTCAAGACCCCCTCTCAAGATGTTCATCTTTGTCATCCTACTTTTGTAGAAATACTTGCTAAGAAAAGTGCTGCCCTTGAGCAACCTTCAATGGAAACTCCTTGTCTTCCTCCCCTCTCTCCTCATTTCTTGCATGGTGACTATCTTACTGTTAGGCTTCTTGACGAGACGTATAAAGATGTTCTCAGTGATTGTAGTTCTTCTACACTTATGGGACGTCTTGTTCTTGCCAAACCATGGAAGATTTCTATATGGCTTTGAGTCCGATTCCCCACGGGTATGTCAGTATTTAAGTGGGACTCGTGCGTGAGGTGGTCATACGAAGTGTCCCCCTGTTTAGCTTGGACGAGGGAGTCTAATGGGTCCGTTCGTATGGAGGTTCAGGGTTATAAAAAAAAAAGACCATGACAATTTTAAGGGTGACTATTTAGGGGGGTACAATCCAAAATTGTGACCAATATTGAGAGTCACGGTCTCTTCGTAACCCTAGTGGTTGGGATATGATCATGTTTATGAAATGTGACGAGTGGGCGCGGTCATAAACTGTGGCCTCAATTGTGATTTAATTATCCTAGTCATGATCATTAACGGTAACCATTTGCCGTGAATATGGGTTGTATATTCATAGCTCTTGACCGTTACAACCTTTCGCGAAATTTAAGGGATTGGTCATAGTCATCAACTCTGACTAATAATCGCGATTACAGAATTTTTGGCCATGGTGAACTGTGGCCACCTTTTAACCCATTGAAATTTTGTCACAAATATGGTCGTAGTTTTAGACCATGATCAATAATAAATTTGTTTAAAAATATTACTTTTATTCATTTTATTCTAAAAAAATTCATGTTGACGTGTTTAAGCATGTGCAAAATTGCATTATAGAATAGCTAATGCATTAATAAAAGATAATCAATCCATCAAATTAATTACATGAATCCAAAAACCATAATATTATTGTCCTCAAAGTGTATTGATTAGTAAGAAAACACTTGAATGTTCCAAATTAATTACATGAATCCAAAAATAATAAAACAAAAATCTTAAAGTGTTCCCTCCCCGAAGCATATACAATCTCGTCGTAATCGACATCCCTGTCCATCCAACTAGAGCTGCAAATATTTCAAAATGTTCGAAATGGTAAGAAAATATGAATCCCGAAATGACATGGGGATGCCTACATAGCCAAAAATAACATAAAAATCAGTGTAGTTTGTAAGATGAATAAGGTTGGGGTCTAACTTATAATCCGAAACTAAGGTGTTTCTTTTGATTTATGAAAATGGTATGAGATTCAGTGAAAGTGTAAAAAATTATGAGAACACTGTAAATTGGAAATTGTGGTATAATCCCACTTTTGGGGTTTTAATTTCTGAAAATAGATGTGAATGTATATATGATAATAAAAAAGAGTAGGATTGGTGATATAAGTATAATAAACAAGCTACATTTGGAATAAGAACACTAAAACGGGCAAAATAGCATTTAGGAGACTAGTAAAACATAAAGGATATCACAAAATGTGAGCGCAAGTAATAAATGCAAGATAACTAAATATTTTAGTTTAGAATGCTAATTTAACGAATGAGATTGGGGTGAGTACTTTTGTGAGAGTATCCTTGAATTTTTTTTTCTTCGAGGTTTAATTGGCCCAAGGCATTTGGGGTTCCTAGCTTCATAACAAGACTATGACATAACCTTGTCACATCCTGAAATCCTGAATAAATTTGACTGGTTAGACCTTTAAGAAAAATTCAAGGCTACTCACACGAAACTTGGTTACAAGTATTATAAAATGTATTGAACATAATTTATAATCAAACTTAAACCTTTATCTTAATAAGTTTATTGGGCATAGTGCGTTGATGTACGAAACAAAAGGTGTGAGAAGTATACTCATCCTATCCACATCATGGAAATAGTGAGTACACATTAAGAAAGAGTAAAAAGTAAGTATACAAAAGAAAGTATTCGAATCCGAATTTGGGTTCGGAACGCCTACGTAGCCAAATAAATTAACAGCAAAGTCCAAGTAGTTCTATCACAAAAAAAATAGAATATTAATATCCTATTAGTAATTTGATCAATGTTTTCAATGATCGAGACATTGAAGCCAAAATCTTGGTAGCATCAACAAAGTATTGTTTTCAAGGGTTAACCTTGTTGGGTCTTTGAGAGTGATTTTAATCGACATTATATGGAATCCATCAACTGAAAGGTAGGATATTAGTAGGTCTTATAGGCTTGGCCAAATTATAACTATATATAACCTTCTTTTGGCCAAGGCTATATTCCTGGATAATTGCCTGCGCTTCACCTGGTAGGTTCCAGAAATTTGGAATGAGATTAAGTTATGTTTAGAAAATTGGTATTCACTAAGGCTATTAATAATTCTAATTTTGGTTTCATGTGAATACACTTGAATTTTTTCATCCAGGTATAACCAGTCGAGCTCATCAGGTGTTCCTTAGCTTCATAACAAGAATTTGACATAACCTTGTCACGACTTGAAACACCTAATGACTTCGAATGGTTAGACCTAGAAGAAAAAGTTCAAGGGTAATCCCAAAAAACTAAAATTTAATTCATAAGTAACCTTAATCAATATCAATATTCTAAGCAAAAATTAATCGCATTCCCAACTTTTGGAAACCGTCTAGTGAAACGTAGGCTATTAGCTGGGCTTATAGCCTTGGCTAAAAGAAGGTCGTGTATAACTACAATTTGGAAAGCTTACTAGACCGAACAACATATTGTTTTTCAACAGATGGGTTCCACATAATATTAATTAAAACCACTCTCAATTCCCCAACAATGTTAATCCCCTCTGAATAATACTTAGTCGATCCTGGGAAGATTTTGGCTTCACTGTTTGGATCAGTGAACACATTAATAAAATTATAAATGGACATTAACTTCTAATTTTGTGTTGTGTTATAGTGTTATTATGTCATGTTGTTTTACTCATAAACGAGTTTTCAAACTAGTCATGTCATATATGAATACACAAATATAAATAAATTCAAGTGTTTTGTTCCAAATATTATTCATTTACACATGATATAAATAGAATTATCATACAAGGGTTGAGTAAATATCAATAAAATAATATTTCAACACTAAATCTTTGTATAAATCAAGTAAAAGACCTTTTAAATTTGGGTTGTAATCAAGAGTAGACTGAAACTCTATAGGGGCCTTTAGTGTGCCTATTTGAGTAGTCAACACCTTTAGTGCATGCATAATAACAGACTATGTGTTTTTGTTAATACTCTTTGAGTAGAATACATTCTTCAAATTGTGAAAGGCTTAAAAAAAAGCTCGTCAACATGTGATCTTTACACTTTATCTTAGATAAATCTACCATGACAAGTTTTGAGGAAGTATGCTTTTCTCCTTCACCCAGTAAGAATAAAAGATGATGTCCTTAAAATCTAAGTAATCTAGTTTCAGAATTTGTTGAAAACTCCCCTAATAGGTAAGTATCATATCATATGAATTTTTATTGCTTTTGATACCCACACAAGAAGTCGAGGCATCAATTGAAATTTCGTTATTTTCTGTCAATAGTTTTTCCTCACATGGATATTTGAAGAAATCAAAATCGTTGACGCAAATTTTTTTAAACTCCTTCGCACAAAAATTGCGACCTTTTGCTAGTTGCGCAAGCCTTGAAGATACATCAGATCTTCGTAAAAGTTGTATTCATTCGTGGATTTGTATTCGAGTATGTTTTTAACACGTCCATAAGTAAACACAACAGAAGAGGTAGCATTTACCTCTTTTGATGCCCATGCCCTTAAATTATTCATTTCATCCATTGAACCTTTTCTCTTACGAGAAAATTCACACTCATACTTCTTATACATGTTCATGAAATTATAGAATTTAGATGGTAATATAGATAATACACATACTCAAACAAAAATAATTTATTTATGTTGGTACTTACTCTCTACAATATTCAACCTCATCTTGTGTTTCAAATACATAACGAGACGCTTGATCGAATTACAGATTGGTGAGTCTCACCTCTTTAGTGTTCCCTAAAGGCATTTCATCCACGAACTTGTTAGGTTTATCAATCACACTCTTTGTCCACAAGGATTGGACCTCATATGCCCTTGTTACGGCATATGTTCTCGAATATGTAACGATGATTCTTCTATGATATATTCTTCAACAATTTGTAACGCCCCAGCCCGAATTTATGAATTACTCGTAGTCAACCAGATTCAACCCGAGCGTTAGGTGTGAAGTGTAATTATATATATATATATATATATATATATATATATATATATATATATATATATATATATATATATATATATATATATATATAATATTTCTAGTCCAGTTTTATTTTAATCAACATTTAACTTGTTTAGCATGCGATTCCAATTTCAAGTCAAACTATATGAGGGACCCGTGGAAAGCACCCCCAGAGTCCAAGCAAAGAGAGTTGCTAATGTAAAAATAAATAAAATACTTACCTGTGTAATCCTCTCCAAATACGAACCTGCACCTAACCTTTCGAAACAAAGATAAGGATGTGAGCCAATGCCATGTGAAAATATACAAAATACAATATAAAAATGAACGGCTGAAAAAAGTATCCAACACGTTATACCTACGTGCATATGCAACTATCTTGTACATTTACACACACACACACATACACACACATACACACACACACACACATTACATGTATGAAACTGTTTTAGTTTTGAAAATATTGTTTAGTCCGATTAACTTTCATTAATCTCATAAAGGACTCCTTCTCTCTTAACTTGACATTTATACCTTTATTTAACACCCACGGTTAAATGCTTGAAACAACCATACTTTACTTAACCGAAAACCATTTCGTTAACGAAAACCATTTCGTTACCGAAATTTCCCTTTTTATTTAAACCAATATACTTTAGTATTTTCATTTGAGAATCACCCTTTCAACACAAGTGAACACCGTGTTAGAAAATACTTATTTAACCTTTGAAAACCTTTCACATCACATCCTTGTGTTAATTATGTCTAAACCTTCGTAGGTGGCTTAATTCACCCGTTTATCCATTATACTTTAATGTTCCCTTACTTTATGGACACTTATTAATTTATAAATTTCTTTTCCACTTTAACCATTACCGAAACATTTATTTATTCATTCAAGTTAGGTTGTCTTAAGACATTTTCATCACAAAACTCATTTCTTGACATGTTCCTTATATCCTTTATCTTTTCTCGGAATCTTCCAACTAATCGCGTACTTTAACGAGCTCCACACCGCCGACGATGCCACCATATACTCTCGCCAGTGGTTTTAGGTCTTTCACCCTAGGGCTCTAGGCTCTCCTTAATTATCCCGGTATCATCCGAGTTCCTTTTATGTGTTTTGATATTTTACCAATGTCCACATTATTCCTTTTTTATCAGATCGAAGACAGACCTGGGGTTTTACCCCAATTTCTTTTACACTTTGAAATAATCATTTCATGTCCTTTACACTATAACATTGATTTTGTTCTAAAATCATATTAATTTAGGACCTATTAGTGTAGAACCCTTTTCAAAAAGTTTATATCATAAAAATTTTCCACTTTAAGTAAAATTACCATTTTACCCACTTGTTTCCAAGTTTTTCATTTTCCTCAATTTCACAAGTGTTATTTTCCCAACACTTTTTAGCTACTCATACTAGTTCTTAAGTGCTTTCAACACTTTAACACCTTTTTAACATTTGGAGTATCATTATTCTCAAGTTGGAAACTACTTTATTCTATTATTTCCTTTTCAAATTCATAAGTGTTAATCATTCAAATATCATTAAGCCACACATATCAATTTCCCAATGTTTAAGTATTAACACTTATCCAACACCTTTGTTAACCATATTTTCAAATTAGACATTTCTTTACTCTCTTATTCAATAAGTCCAATTAGTTTTAAAGACTACTTTTAATAGGAAAATAATATTTCCTTTTTATAATTACATTTAGTCTTCAACCATATATTCATCATACCTTTAATCTCATTTCCACACACTTTAAAGATTATAATTTCTACTTTTCTTATTTCTTGACTAAATCCAACAAAATCTTCTTCAAACTTGTTCATCTATTTATCATCGAAATACTACAAGTTTATATGTGTGAGAATATTGATTTTAAATCCAAAAATCATATTAAATGGGTTAAACATGTATTTCATTCTAGAAATTCATATTACTTGTAAAATATACAATTTCTAGATCATAGGACATTTTATTTCTTAAAACTCAAATCAATGCCCCATCCTTTTATAAAATCTTCATTTTTGAAAGAAACCGAACTTAATTTACCAAATATCTTAGGCAAGATAAAAATTTACATTTAAAATATTTTTATTCCACAAAATATTTAGCACCAACTTTAAGCATACCATTTACATGAAAATCCCATTTATTTCAAGAAAACTTTCAAAACATTTATTCTCAACCAAATGATATTTCTCCAATATTTTTATTTAATAAAAATGTTTATTATAAATTTTCTACTAGAAAACCCATCACTATGTTCATAAGCACCACACTCTTAATATTCTAACAATCAAGACAATATATACATAAAATACTATCTTAAACTAAGAGTAGCTTGTTTCCACATATAAAGACTCCAAATGGTGGCAAGAAGGTTGGTGTAGGAGGATCAACCCCTACCTCAAAAGGTGGCCTCAAGGGGTTACCAAATGCATCCTCCAAAAATGCTCCATATGTGCTCCATTTAAGCTTCTAAGCCAAAAAGTCTTTCAAACTCAATCAAAGCTTCTATCATTGTCTCCAAAAATCCCCCAACACTTCTCCAAAATTTGTATATAGGTGTTATAGGCTTGAATGTGGTGAAATACTAGAAAAATAAGAGGGTTTAAGGTGGTTTGATGTGGAGAGAAGCTCTCACATAATGGAAGGTCACCCCTCTCACCCTCTCATCTTCTTATAACTCCAACAACATAAATGAGCCCAAATAACCCTTATAAAACAATAAATAATCTCATTTTTGACCATCTGGGCTCACCAAATTTCGACAACTCAATGATCGAAGGGCCAGAAATGTGACAGCACACAAGGGCAAGTCAGATTTAACATTTTCAAAGCACGTCGTCCAATCAAGATTGAGCCTCGTTCGAGTGACAAGTGTACCTCGTTCGATTTATGGCTTCGATCGCCCTTCAAGAAACCTGGGACTATTAGTGAATGGTACCTCGCGTGAACCTCGTTCGATCATTTGCTTCGAATGAGGTCCAAACCTCGATCGGATGACGTCAATCTCGTTCGAGCCCTCATTTCTTATTCTTACCCACAAACTTTCCTCAGTGTCATCAAACCTCACTTAATTACAATTTATACAAAATTTTAAATGGAATATTAGGGCAGGGTATTACAAACTTTCCACCTTAGGGAATTTCGTCCCCAAAATTCTCGATTCGTCAACACTTAAGCTTACGGAGATCACTAACTTCTATTATAAGCCATTAAAATCCTCCAATAAAAAATCATCGAAGTTCAAAATACTAAGGTCACACTAAGCGCCCCCATGCATGGTTTGTCACTAAATAATCAACATGCTACATGATCTAATGCTCACTGCCTCACTAATCATGAACGTCACATAATTGACTCTGATACTCCACTCACATGATAATCATGTCCAAATAATTTTCCAGTACTACCCATGCTAGTACCTAAGGCATGACGGTGCCTCTACGAGCAACCCTCTCTAGTGATCAACACTCACCCAATGTGAACCGTGATATAACCACTCATCATATTCATCACCAAAGTCAATTTTATCTTAGGGCGACACATCCTGCCTCCCATAAATTTCAAACTATCCTGACTACACGACTCGCATGAGCTTGTCAATAACCATACTATGCGAATTTTTCACTCCAAGTACCGAACTGAAATAGCAAGAATAGCTGAGATAAGGCGCACCCAAGTATCGAACTTCATTGACCATACCCCTTCCACTGCGCTCTACTAGGCCCAATCGCACTGTACCATGACATGGCACCAATCCGAGTTACCACATACATGAGAATTCCAATCCCCAATTAACAAAATCAAAAGGGACAAGCGAGATTCACAAGGAACAAGAAACCATTCCAAGAAACTACGCTTATAAGCGTCCAACTATGATTTACGAAAGAAAACCTAAACCATATGATTGAAGTCATGTCAATCATTCCCGACTTTATCACTGGGTACTAATCCTAGACACATACCCTAACTTAGGTCACCAACCATGATGAATCGAGTCACAACCATTCAATCTCACAATATGGAAGCAACATACGAACATTTAGTTCTCTAGGGAGTCAATTCACAACTTCCCTCCTTGTGAGTAAGGCCCTACTCCTCTCATCCTTAGCACACATGAACCACCCTGATTGGCCAAGGCCTAACACCCTTATCTACACTGACCTTGTCTATTTACTGGTGACGACGTCACCAATTTAAAGCATCTAGGAATCTGTCTGCCTTATCATACCGTGATCGAAATCCTCAAATTCCCATAGGCATTACTCAGTTCAATAGAGGTGTTCACCTCACCTTGTCCTTTGACTACACGGGATTTCCACTAAGTTTACTTTTGAGTTCTACCCAAACTAAATTTACATGGAGACCACACAATTTATCATTGGCATTCTAAAGGTGTCACGATGTGCCAAGAACGAGTCTATACCTTGCTAAGACTATCCTAGCATATACTATCGACACACGCCAACATTCTATCATGCTTCGATACCACCCCACCTTGGTTGCTATTTCTAGTCTCCACCCTACGTCATCAACCTTATTCTCAAATACATTTTCTAGTACACCTCGAATTCGAGTGTCACAAAACTAATACTAGTTACTTAATAACATTTGAACATCACGCCTATAATGACATAAGCTATCATCTTACCTTAAGGATTACACTTTGCATCTGTGCCGATTTTGGAAGCCATACCCGACATGTACACTATACGACTCTTCTTAACCCTAACTAGTGATCTGAGATCATCACCCGACCCTTAACACAATCATTACTAGGGTGATAATGATCCTTTATACTGGACTTAACTGGTCTTCTAAGGACACCAAACACATTCTATGTAACCATCCTTAAGACCAGACAAGATTTCATTATCCAAACCTTTATCATTATAGGTTCACTCTACAAACCTTTCAATACCTACATCGTTATTAATTGGTGCTTGCAAAGACACTAGTCCATGTGATTCCACACATGGTGCAACTTAACCACGGAACACCCCAGGACGTCACAACAAGTCAATTTATGTCCCCAATGATACCACACATAATTAGTCATATGGACACTCCAGTATACCTTTAAACCATACTCACACTAAGATTACCTCGCACCTAAACATCCCTTTGGCGGCCCTCACACCTAGACATCACCACAACGAGCCTCTACACTTAGACAATGATCTTATATTTCATCTAAATGGATGTGATAATAAGCCACGCACCAAACAACAACTAATGCTGCTATGGATTATGTCAAGATATGGGATGTCACCTACAACATATAAACCTCTAGGTCTGCATCACCGACATCACTAAAGATCCTATTCCTTGAAATCACATCACATTTTATAAAAATCCATCATTGAAGACTACCTGGAGTTCACTCCTAAGTCTCTTTAACCATCACTATTTCATACATAGTATACTTATTGTAATTTTCTTGTAACTCTCGTCATACCCTACAACGTACAACTTTTAATTAAGAATCATCAAGGAACTTACTTATAATAATACTATCTGATCGACTTAGACTGAATACACATCCCAAGTGTTGACTAACATGGTTCATCATGACCACTAAATCATTAATTGCCTTACATTGTTATACTATCCCAAGGATCGAATTCACCTTACCACACTATTGGTACTAATTACCCAAAGAACCTATTCACGGAACTTTAACGTATTTCTATCACCAATCAACACTATCTAGGTATAACATACTAGTTATCTAGTCTCCACGGTTCATTTTGCACGAGTCATATTTTTAATTCGATAGACATCATTTATTATTCTCTTCACATCAATTGGCTTCTCATATCACTACAGATTGACACACATGCACCTCACACTCAAATCTGCGGTGTCATAACTATTGGCTTGTAGGGACACCCACAACTTACTAGCATATCTAAATCAGAAATACAAAAATGATTAATAACAAAATACTTGGTTGTATGCCACGTGTCACTAACTTACTTCTCATGGTCACCTCTTTAACTTCACCATCGACGACACGAACTAAACCGTCACTCAAAACTAACGTGACCATCCCAAAACCAACACCGACGTCAAAAGATTCACTATTGACCTCACTACATCACTACCAAAAGGAATCTTAAAATTAGAGGTCTGATACCATTTGTAATGCCCTATGCCAGATTTATGGGTTACCCGTTGTCAACTCGGTCCGACCCGAGCATTAGGCATGAAGTGAAATAAAACAACGTATATAATGTTGCTAGTCCAGTTTTATTTTAATTTACGTTTTACTTGTTTAGCATGCGATTCTAATTTCAAGTGAAACTACGCATGGGACCTGTGGGAAACACCCAGAGTTCAAGCATACATAGATGGTAATGTAAAATTAAATTAAATACTTACATGTGTAATGCTCTCAAAATATGAAACCCCACCCAACCTGTCGTAACAAAGACGAGGGTGTGAGGCAATGCCCAGTGCGAATATATAAAATACAGTATTGAAACGAATGACAGAAAGAAGACTCTAACACATTATACCTACGTGCATGTGAAACTACCTTGTATACACACTCACAGACACTATATACATGAAATTATTTTACTTTCGAAAACATTGTTTACATCTGCTAATTTTCATTATTGTCATAAATGACTCCCTCTCTATTAACTTGACATTTAAACCGTTATTTAATACTCACGGTTAAATGCCTAAAACAACTACATGCTACTTCATCGAAAACTATTTTTTTACCGAAATTGCTCTTTTTATTTAAACAAGTGTACTTTAGTATTTTCATTTGAGAATTACCTTTTCAACACACGAAAACACCGTGTTAGAAAATGCTTATTGAACCTTTAAAAACGTTTCATAATACACCCTTGTGTTAATTCTGGTTAAACCTTCTTAAGTTCCTTAACTCACCCGTTTAACTATTATACTTTACTGTTCCCTTAATTTATGGACACTAATCAATTTACACATTTCTTATCCAATTTAATCTTAACCAAAACATATATTAATTCATTCAAGATGGGTTGTCTTAACTCATTTTCATCACACAACATATTTCTTGACATGTTGCTTATTCCTTTATCTTTTATCAGAATCTTCTGGTAAATTAGATACTTTAATGGGCTCCACACCGCTGGTGACGCCACCATATACTCTAGTCAGTGGTTTTGAGTCTTTCACCCCAGGGCTCGGTGCCCTACTTAATTATTCCAGTGTCATCCAAGATCATTTTATGTATTTTAACAATTTACAAATTTCCACATTATTCCTTCTATCCCTTTTTATCCGGCCGAAGCCAAACCCAAGGTTTCACCCCAATTCGTGTTACAGTTTGAAATTATCATTTCATATCCTTTACATTTTAACTTCGATTTTGTTCTAAAATAGTATTCATTTAGGAACTATTAGTGTAGCACCCTTTTCAATATTTTTTTTTCATAAAAATATTCCATTTTAAGTAAAATTACCCTTTTACCCATTTGTTTCCAATACCTTTATTAACTATATTTCCAAATTAGACATTTCTTTACTTTCTTTATTCAAGAAATATAATTACTTAAAAAGATTACTTTTTTATAAGAAAATAACATTTCATTCTTATCGATACATTTATTCTTGAACCTTCTATTCATCACACCTTTAATCCCATTTCCACACACTTTGAAGATTAAAATTTTTTCTTTTCTTATTTCTTGATTAAAGCTAATAAAACATTCTTCAAACTTTTTCAATTATTTATCATCAAAATACTACAAGTTTATATGCATGAGAAGATGGATTTTAAATCCTAAAATCCTATTAAATGGATTAAACATGTATTTCATTCTAAAATTTCATAATACTTACAAAATATACCTTTTCTAGACCACAAAACATTATATTTCTTAAAACTCAAATTAATGCCCCATTCTTTTATAAAATATTTATTTTTGCAAGAAACCAAACTTAATTTATCAAATATCTTAAGCAAGATAAAAATGTACATTTAAAACATTTTTATTCCATAAAAATGTTTAACACCAACATTAAGCTTACCATTCATATGAAAATCCCATTTATTTCAAGAAAACTTTTTAAAAAATTATTCTTCATTTATTCTCAACCAAATGATATTTCTCCAAACATTTTTATTTGATAAAAATGTTTACGATAAATTTTATACTAGTAAACCCATCACTATGTTCATAAGCACCATACTCTTAATATTCTAAGAATCAAGACCATATATGCATAAAATAGTGTCTTAATCTAAGAGTTGGTTGTTCCCCCCCCTCTAAGACCTCTAAATGGTGGCAAGAAGGTTAGTGTAGGAGGATCAACCCCCACCTCCAAAGGTAGCATCGGGGGGTTACCAGATACATCCTCCATATGTGCTATATTTAAGCTTCCAAGCCAAAAATTCTTTCAAACTCCAGGAAAGATTCCATCATCTTCTCCAAAACTCCCCCAACACTGCTCCAAAATTTGTAGCTCCACTTAAACAATGGTTGATATGGGTGCTATAGGATTGAATGTGTTGAAATACAAGAAAAATAAGGTGGTTTAGGGTGATTTTGAGGTGTTTTGAGGTGGAGAGAAGATCTCCCATGGTGGAAGACCAACTATCTCACTCTCTCATATTCTCACAATTCCAACAACGCAAATGAGCCGAAATAACCCGTATGAAATCGGTAAAATCCTAAAAAATTCCATTTTTTTCCCATCTAGGCTCACCAGATTTTAACAAATTAATGATCAAAGGTCCAGAAACTTGGCAATGCACAAGGGCAAGCCATATTTAACATTTTTAAAGAACATCATTCAAGTGAGATTGAGCCTCATTCGAACAATAAGTGTACCTTGTTCAATTTATGGCTTCTAGCGACCTTCAAGCCACCTGGGACTATTAGGCAGTGGGACCTAGCGCGAACCTCGTTCGATCCCCTACTTCGAACGAGGCCCAAACCTCGCTCGAGCGATGTCACTCTAGTTCGAACCCTCACTTTTTAATTCTTTTCTCAAAATTTCAATTCTTACTCACCAATTTCCCACATTTGTCATCAAACGTCACTTCATTGAAATTTATACAAAATTTTAAATAAAATATTAGGGTAGGGTATAAAATAATTGACCCTCTTATATATTATATATTCTCAATGTAATCTTTGATGCTTTTCATCAAACGCTTGAAAGGATTGTCCAACGATACCTGATGGGCTCACATAACAAAGCTTGATTGCATAGATGTGCAAACAATTGGACACTGATGTCAAACAACAACGGAGAAAGTATTTATCTAAGACACAAGTCACCTCGGTTAAAGTTTCTTTCATAGTCGTAATGTGCTATATGCTTACAAATTTTTCACACGGTAAGGTTAAGCACAAACTAATATGCATAATTTTCCTATAGAGCTCTTTGTGTTCATAAAAGGAATGCCTAAACAATAAAGGGATTAATTTAATGATGGCATACTATTTTTGAGACTTGCACTTCTTCAGATAATTTATTTGATAGTTTATAACCCTGCATAAATCACCGGGATAACAAGTCAAAGTCTGATAGTTGAACATCATATCTAGGAGGATCTTTTTCTCATTGGTAGCCAAAATTAAAACACCCATGGGAATCTAATTTCTTCATGTTGTGGGATCAATTTTTAACCACATTTTTTTATTTTTACCTCCTTTAAATTGTGGCGCACTTTATCTCCATCTTTCGAAAAAGATCCACCTATATAAGTTCCAATCAGATGTTTCATAAAATTCATCTCTCCCTAGTTTTTTAATTTTGACTACAAAATGAGGATGTTTTCCTACAAACCTAATCCAAAAATTCTCTGCCCTTGCCTTCTCCTCAACTTGATAACTAGAAAGACGGACATGTTGCATCCTACGCTCGTGACTAACAGGTAAAAAATTAGACTTGTCGTTCCTTAAAGGGTGATTGTTCCACATAAATATATGATGCCCGACATAACTTATCTTTCCACTATGATATAGCCAAGTGGAATCGGTTTCCTCCCCATTATTCGAAAATCCCTAATAACTAAGAACATTGAAACATGACAAGGTCTTATAGGCGGTAATGTCGTGGATTGCCACAACACCATTGCTATAAGTGTGAACTCGTCACTCTTATGAGCGTCAAGTGCCCTCATTCCCCTATCCCATAATTCTTTAAGTTATTTAATTACAGGACTAAGAAAATATCGATATCGTCATAGGGAGACTTTGCCCCGAGTATAAAAAGGACAATAATGTGAACTGTTTTCTCATGCATAGTGTTGAGGGCATGCATAAATACACTATGAGAACTTACTAATAACTCTGGTTAGTATTTAGATTAAAGAAATGGTTAAATATATCGGTTTATAACCCAAGATGGACTCTGTGCGCTTCCTTTGAAATTAATTAAGGATGTCATGCATCTAAATGTTTTCGTGTGATTGAATCAATGGGATTACCCATGATATTGCTACTCCATCGGCTCGGGCATGCCATGTTATGGCATATGCATTTCACAGTTCAGTGAAAAATAATTTTAACCGTGGTCTGAGGGGAAATACTTCAATACCTTCTGTGGAAGTTGTGAGCACTTGTGAAATTTAGTGTGTTTGTAATTTTCACTCTCACAAGTCGTGTATCTTGGCTCATGACATACATGATAGTTGGCATTCAGTTCATGTTCATTACGGTATAATAGGCAATCATACTTTCATGCATGAATTGATCTGTACATTAAAGCCAAACCCTTCAATCTCTTTTTCACAGTCGAAACATATGGTAAATTATTTTTTTCATATTATAGTCCTACGACATACCCCACCTTAGCAAATACAACTCAACGTCTAACAAATAGTTAAATTTTTTATTCATACAATAAGTGCACGAACATAGGATCTTGTCAGTGTTAAGATTTTTATCTACATATTTTAGAAATTTACGAATTGCATTTACATTCTTACTCGAGATTCTAATACTCTCTCAATCTTCCACTCTTTGTATTATGGTAAAACCATTAAAGAGTCTTCAAAGTTGAATTTACCTATATATAGGTTCAAATGAAGGTTATATCGCATATAAGAAGTCTCAGTTGATAATTCAAACAAATTCATTCAATCGAAGCATTCAATCAAATGTGAAACAAAATAAAACAATTTAATATGTCATTAAACACCTTGAAATTAAAATTAAAAAAATTGAGATGCCATTCAATGTCCTACCAAATTAAAATAATTACCCAATTGTCATAAAATATGAAATAACATTGTAATCTTGTCCGAAAATAAAATATTATTCATTTCACAATCTTCACCACCAAATAAATTGGTTAGGTAATAAATCCCTTATCGTAATCGATTAACTTAAGCTACTCACCCATGTGGTCAACATGCACAGGCTCCTGTTCAGAAATTTAATAGACTATACCTACCAATATCTTAGCCTCGACTATTTTCAAAAGTGATTATGCACAAGTGTTCCTAGTATCAGATAAATGACCGCGCACGTGTCAGTGACCCTAGTGTTGGCCAAGTCCTTATATATACTTCTCGGCACAGTCATTGTTCATGGACGATGATGATGCTCAGAAAGATGGTGAAATAATTATCTAAGAGCGAAATGTTGAAGGTGGCACTTGGGAGGGAAAACCTTAAGATGCAAGAGAAATAAAACCTTGAGGTGAAAAATGCGATCCTCTTTTTATTGACTAAGAATTTGTCATAATCTCTTGATTGGACTTTTCAGCTATCCCAAGTCATTGTGAATCGAGGTCATATCCTTCTTAAGATCTGACACTTCCTTTTTAAAGTTGTCATTTCTTTAGCCAGTTTGGATATGTGACTCGTCACCTAAGAGAGCTCATCCAATACAAATGAGATGTGTTATAACTTAGTTCTTAGCATCCTAGATCCCACATCTTTTCCCCTGACCCTTTTATCCTTACCAAGTACCTTGGATATGGCATCTGAGTCAATGTAATAGAGAGTGCACTCCGACTAACTCCTCATATATTTTGTCATTTTCTATACTATAATATTATCTTTCAAACTAAAATTTAAATATTATTTTATTATATCGTGAATGTAATTATTAAATTTAAACTCACTAGAGTCAGAGAAAATTTGTCTAAAAATTGATTAGCATGTTTATCCTGTCAAATATGCAAGTATAAGTTGACTTAATTAGGGTTAGTCCATTCTTTTAGAGTCCCTTTGTTACTTTCCACCCGTTATTCCTTCAAATCATCACATGATTTGGACCCAAGTTTGTGAACATCAAGAATCTTTTCCCTGTTTTTTTTCATCCTTTGGGAAATTTTTTTCGTCCCTGACCACTTTCTCCAAAAAATTATTCCATTGGTTGATGGAAATTTCAACAGTTTGTTGAACTTTATCTTTTAATTCCAAAATGTCAGAACTTGATGTTCCTATCGAGAAGTGAACATTATAGAGGTCATTTCAATAGGTTTTTAATTAATTAGATCCTTGGGGAGAAATAGTTTTCTTCGAACCGGGTGTGAATGTAAAAGTTTTACAAAGTTGATACCAAAACTTATCCTTTATGGAACGATCAATGTTATTCTAGTTGTCTTCACCACGACTTCTAAAATTACATTTTCGAATGCCAAACATCGGGCTTTAAAAATCTAAACGTTATTTTACTTACCGGTAGGATTCTCAGCACCATAGACCCTAATGTGCTTCTTATATTGTGCTTGGGATTCCACAATAATGGGAGTTAGGGATTTAGATTAATAGGGGTATGTGGAGTTCGATGACCCGGAGACATTGTAGATGGAGTAGTAGAATGAACCTATGGTGGATTAGAGTATTACGAACCCACATATGTTAAGAATTCAAGTGGTGGACTAGTAGAGGATTAAGATGGAATATGAGTGCCATTATTTGATTATCTCTGTTCATGTTCGACATTTCTTAAAAAAAAAAAAAAAAATGAAGAATATATGATGATAATGTTTATTACTACATATATATGCATCTGTCTATATACCTTAGTAGAAGCTTTTAAAACATGCTCGATGCTTTTTATTTCCTTCCACATAGTATTACTATTTATGTATTTTTGAAAAAATGCACATGACTAACTAAGTGAAAGCATATCTATGATTATCGTATAAATGTCCGTGAAGGGAACTCAAAATCCTTTCTTCTTCAATTTTTTTACAAGATCACATTTAATGTGCATATGTTTGAGACATCGCAATCTGGGTGAATGGTCCGTTTACGAAATTATATCCACAATGGATGAAGATTTCTTTCCTTTTCTAATTGTGTCACCACTCTAGTGAACTATCGTTATGAATGTGAAATATTTTTTCTATTGCCTTATCCTAATATTCTAGCAAAAGAAAAATAAAATGTAATTGAACAAGTACGGTTGTGAGTGATAATTTCCACAATTAATAAGCTAATTAAATTAATCAATATTCATATTTTAATATTGGTAAATGGGAGTTCCCAATATATGGAATGCACTATTAAAAGAGATTTTTGTGCAGGCCAATTATAAATTCTCGTTCATTCATTGAAACTAGTTATTATCATGAATCATTTTTTCCTAAGAATGTATATTATAGGATGGTGTGAATATGACATATGTATTCTAACGTGAATAAGATGACAACATATGAATTAAAGATTTTTTTTTCCAATCCACCCTGATTACTCCTACGATAAGAGGTGAGTGGAAAAATACCATAAGTCTCGAGTTCGAAACCCCCAAGAGGATACCGGATTTGAAGAGGGGTGTGTATTAGGGTGGTTGCGGCATAACAACTCCCATGTTTACCTCGCATGAGGGAGTTCAAATGGTTCTTTCATGTATAGGTTCGGGTTATTAAAAAAAAATAGCTTTTTCCATATGGGACAACAAATAAATACTAAAAGTAAAGGCTCTATTTAATCCTAAAATTTCTATGAGTCCCTCACGTAATTAAAGTTTTTCAATTAATTAATCAAACACAAAAACTCCAATCTTGGTTCAATTTTAATTCAAATAACACTAAAACTACTATGTTTCCACCAATGTGCAAGTTCTTCCACCAATTTGAGTTCACCCAAATAGCAACCACTAAAGGAAGGGGTGAACATGGCAATAATAGTTGAGAAAAAAGATATATGCATTAATAATAAATAATACAATACACGAACTCTCAATGAAATGAATGATTATCCTTCAAGTGAAATATCGTTCATTCACACAATACCAACATCAACTAATTAGTGTTTTTCAATTAATCAGTCAAACACAATACGCCCAGGTTTACTTAATTTTGTTTAAATTAATCATAAAATTACTATGTGCCAACTAATATACAAGCTCCTCCACCAATTTATGTTCATCCAAATATCAACCACTTAAGAGGTGAACACAACCACAACAGGTTACCAAAAGGATATATGCAATAATATTCATCCGCAAAATATCAACATCAACTAATTAATATTTTTCAATTAATCAATCAAGCACAACAAGTTCAGTTTGGATTTATTTTAATTAAATTAATTCTAAAATTATTATGTGTCCATGAGCATGCAAACCAATTTGTGTTCACTCAAACAACAATCTCTTAAGGAACGGGTGAACATGGCTGCAACAGTAAACCAAGAAATTCTCTCTCTCTCTCTCTCTCTCTCTCTCTCTCTCTCTCTCTCTCTCTCTCTCTCTCTCTCTCTCTCTCTCTATATATATA
Source organism: Sambucus nigra (assembly GCA_949130495.1). NCBI lineage: Eukaryota > Viridiplantae > Streptophyta > Magnoliopsida > Dipsacales > Adoxaceae > Sambucus > Sambucus nigra. The sequence goes on along the minus strand of OX422219.1, from coordinate 314,314,741 downwards.
TATATATATATATATATATATATATACATGAAAGGAAAGATAAGGAAAGTTACTTGAATAAATTGAGCAACTAAAATCACTTGTGCTTCAATAATTTTTCTCCAAATGGAACGAGAATAATTTTTTTTAATCAAAATTACAATTATAATAAGAAAAAAAATGTTAATAATCTTACTTTAGTAATTAACTAGATCTTTTGTGCAGGCATGATTATTCAAAATCCAATCCAAATATTCACCATGGATTTAAAGTGTGTTATATATATACACATAGACATACACATACATATTACAAGGTTCTTCTTCGAACTAAAAAATGATCATTTTAGTTTTTTTTTTCATTACTATTTTTCTTAAGCAATTTAAAATAATATATAATTCTTTTATTATGGTTAAATTATTTAAATTAAATGTGAGAACATACATATAAAAAAAGATCCACATCAAGGACATTTAAATTATTTAAATTAAATGTTATTTGGGACTGCATACTATATTTGGATATATGTGTACATATAAACTTTATACATCATGTTTATGGATGAACCATATTTCCATTGACACAATTAAAATCACAGATGATGGATGGAAGAAAAAAACTCCAAATTTATAAACCAAACCCTATGCATATGCAAATGAACCTTAGTGAGTTTTATAGATCGAATCATATACATCATGTTTACATTTATTTTTGTCCTAACCCTAACTCGTATATATATTTACATACACACATATACATATTCTGGCACATACATATACATGCACAAACATACATACATATTCATATGCATACAGAGACAGGGACTTGAATGATAAAAAGAGAAAGAGTTAGTCGGTGGTGGTGATGGTGGTATCCGGTGATGATGGTGGTGGTGCCAAAGAAGGAGACAGGTTTATTCGGTTGTAGAAGAGAGAGAGATATTGAGTTTAGCTAAAATATTATAAATAAAAATAAAGCCCTTATGGGTTTGATTTATACCTGAAATTGAGTAACATTTCAGGTCCATAACCACTTTAAATTAATTTAATTGGTCACAATTTAGTTAACTTGATTACGATTTTGGAACATGAACCCCCAAAATCATCGGCAATGGGTCACAGGAGTGAATCCATTTTTATGACCATTTTGAATTCAAGAGTAATTACAATATTAGGTCACGGTTGGAACCGTGATCATATTTCACACTAAATGGTAACGATAATTTGTCATTGGTCACGGTCCATAATCTTGACAACTTACGTGACCAACTTGGAACCATTTATATATCCATTAGGGTCACAGTCCAAAATCTTGACCATGAGTATCACAGTTTTAGGCCATGACTAACTAACGGTCTAGATGACCCCTAAATAGGATCATAGTTTAAATCATCGTTTGAAAGGCGTGTTCATGGTCCAAAACCATGACCTTGTTATTATGATCATTTTTTGTTTTTGTTATAATGATCCTTACGTCAATGGGTATGCCACACTCTAAGGGTTACAATTTTAAAACATGAGATGTATATGTAGAGGTCATGGAAGGTTCTCTTACAGAGTTTGGGTGTTCCAGTGTTTGAGTTTTATATGATCTGAAAGGGAATACAATGATTGGTGCATCCAGCTAATATTGGCATCTGGATTGTAGCAAAAAACATAGTTTGGAGGCGAAACTTGCATTTTCGGAAGGGTAGTGATATTAATTATTCAAAATGATGCGATGAGAATATTCTACGAGATAGAGAATGAATTTATCTTTTAGATGATAACCAATATAGTAATAATTATTATAGAGAGGCAAACCCATAAGGAAAAAATGTGTCGATGGCTTGCAATAATCATATTAGTATTGAGATAGTCTGTTGGAGTATTATGAATATATGTGTGATTCAAGGATTTTGTTATTATATATATGCTAGGTAATTTCACTAACTACTTATTTTCCACGGGAGGGTAAAAATGGCTTTTCTTTATCAGTCGGTGGTTATTTGATGTTTGCCGAAGGTATTTAGGGATAATGTTAATAATGGAGATTATAAGCGTTTTAATAGTAAGTATTATGAGTTTATAAAATATGGTAAAATTATAATTAAGCTTGCACAAGATATCAATGCGTTAAAGAGTTAGTTGAGGGTTAGATTTGAGGAGGATTAAAACTTAGCCAAAATTTGTATTAGTTATTTTAGGTATGGAAATGCCAATCCCATAATATTTTGACGACTATCATTATTATGGATATATGAAAGATAATGTTGACATAAAAATGCAAGTCAAACTAGAGATCGTTAAAAAGTTGCTTGAACTAATGTAATAAATAATTTCAATGTTTATTTAGAAAATTAATTCAATCCTTGAAGGATATGTTTAAATATTACCCTTGTAATTATACATTATGTAAGTGTGGAATTTTGTTACCGACTATATTCTTATGAGCTGTCATCATTATGCATTTTTTAGTTTTATCCTCTTGTGGTATTTCAGTTAGTAGAGTTAGTTAGAAGTGGTTAATTTATTCAATTAGTTACAGTTAGTTAAGTAGTTGTCCAGTTGTCTTTATGAAATTATATAAACGTGTAATCCTCTATGAGAAAGGTAATGAATTGAAAATAAAATGAAATGAATGTTCCTCTCATTCTATTCTCTTCATTACTTATTCTCTTTCTTATTTATTTTCTAATTTGAATTTTCATAATGTTATAAGAGCTCTAGGAGTTCCGTAACCTGTGAATCTCAACATATTCCTTCATTTAGCTCTCTAAATCTTTCATTATCATTTTCATGTATGTCAATTCCAATTCTCTTAATTTGCCACCACATCTAGTATTCTATGTCTCTAATCTCAACTCCCTTGTTCCAATTAAATTGGATGGTTTCAATTTCTTGATCTGGTAACATCAAGTGAAGAATTATCTTCAGTCCAATCATCTTCTTGGTTATGTTGATGGGATAACTAGAAAATCTGAACCAGAAATCACTGATTCATAAGGTAACCAATTACCAAATGCTTGTTACACTACATGGATGAACATTGATTGTCAATTAGTAAGATATTTGAATGCTAAAATTTCCTCCATGGTCATGCCTCAAATAGTAGGTTTTATTTATGCCTCTGATATATGGCATTATCTAGTTAATTGATATGCTTCTTCATCAAGATCATACATTTATGAACTGAATCTACAATTGTTAAATGCATCTAAAGAAAATTTGAGTATGGATGCTTATCTTGACAAAATCAAAGAGTCTGTTGACAAATTACATGCAGATGGAACTATTATTAAAGATGACGATTTAGTTATATACACTATCAATGGTCTCTATCATGAGTATGCTTCATAAAAAATTACTCTTTGAACCACTTCTCAACCAATCTCATTTTTTTATCTCCAAAATCTCTTAAGATCTGAAGAAGTCCATGTTCTAAAAGAAAACAAGTTGATTTCTCATGATACTACTGCTCTATCTACTGTCACCACTCCCATTCCCTCCACTAATCCTTCTCTTAATCAGTTCTCTTACATTTATAGTTTTACCCTTGGGCATTCTGAAGAAAAATTCTCAAATTACAAACCTAACAATGCAAGAAAGAAGAACTATAAGGGCAAGAATTTTTGGAGACATTTCATAGCTTCTTGTCAAATTTGTGCGAGGACAAACCATAGTTCATTTGATTTTTATTCTAAATATAATCACCTTTATACAACACAAGTTCAACCATCCATTTTTACAATCCATATTTTATGGCTCACACTTCATTTAAATCCCCACATCCCTACCCTATACCACAATATCATGCCTATATTGCTCAGACCTTTCCACCTCCTAATCCTAACCCATACACTCAAACTCCAATATATTCTCATTCTCATAGTTCAAACTATAATTCACCTCTCCTACCAAACCCACAGTCTTAATCTTCATTCTTTTGTCTCTTACATTCCCAATAGTACACTAATACTTCCATACCGTATACTGAAGCATAAAATCTTTCATCCTCTGAGTCTATTCCTCCAAATGATTTCTTAGACCCTATTACTATCCCTTCCTCCCCAAATAATTGGTTATTTGATACTGGAGCAACAAATCATTCGGCTAAGGACTTGTCCTATTTTTAGTCTCTCAAATAATATAGAGGAGAAGATTTAGTTACAGTTGGTAATGGTATCAAAATTCCCATATTACACACTGACCATGGTATATTACCTACTCATTCTAAATCCTTATTGTTTTCCCATATTTTTCACGTTCCTCAACTTACTCATAATCTTCTAAATGTCGATTAATTAGCAAGAGACAAAATTGTAGGGTGATTTTTTTATTCTAATCTATTTTGCGTTAAAGATAAGACCACCAACATGATCATTCTTTAAGGTCCATGTATACAAGGTCTCTATTTAATTTCTTCCCATTTACATCTGCCACATACTAGAGCATTTGTCACTACTGAATATCTTTCTCAAAAGTGGCATTGTAAAATAGGACATCCCACATCTCAAGTGAAATCTCTTCTATTAAAATCTCAATTGATTCTTGCTTTACCTTTTCCTCCTACTTTTCACCCTTATTGTGCTTCCAAGAGTCATAAACTTCCATTTAAACTATCCACATTAGTAACCAAATGTCCTTTTTAGTTAGTCCACTCAAATGTATAGGGTCCTACTCAACATATCTCTTCTTTTAGTTTCAGATTTTACATCATATTTGTTGATGATTTCTTTAAATACACATAAATCTATCCTCTTAAAGGTAAGTAAGATGCATTCCAAATATTTGTTCACATCTCTAAGCTAGTTAATACTCAATTTCATCTTACCATTAAAATAGTCAAATAATGGTTCAAAATATGTCAATAAATTAATGAGTAACTTCATGTCCACAAATGATATTACTTAATAAAGGACATGTCCTCACACTCCTAAACAAAATGGAGTCAATTAAAGGAATCATAAACATCTTGTTGAAACCACCCTTGGTCTCCTCTAACATTCTTCAGTTCCACCTGTCTATTGGCCTGATACTATACTCAATGCCACCTATCTATTCAATAGACTATATTCTTCTTCTCTATAATTCAAAACACCGTTTGAAACTCTTTTTCATATTCCTCTTGATTTCTCTCATCTTAAAGTCTTTAGATGTTGTTGTTATACTTGGTTATAAACATATATAAGCTACAAACCTCTTCCAAAATCAAAACCATATGTGTTTTTAGGGTATTCATCTCAACCTAAGGGATATAAATGCCTAGACCCTGTCACTAGACGACTCTTGGTCTCAAGACATGTCAAATTTTCTTCTTCTTCTTCTTGGTCATTTAGTCCATCCCCTTTATCTTCTTTAAACCCTTTTCTTTCTCTCCCCTTACCTCCTTATTACCATCAACTTCAGCCTCTTCTTTTATATCTTTTAAATTGTCCATTCATATCTCTTATCCACCTATGTTCGAACCTCCCGTGGTTCCTTCTCATCCTATGGTGACAAGATCCAAAACTGCTATATCTAAAACTAAGCTACCTTATGATCCCTAAACTCACCTTACACTCATCCCTCGTGATCCTCTACTATCTACTGAACCTACCTGCTATAGTCAAGCCAAAACCTCACATGTGTGGAGAACTTTCATGTCAGATGAATATATTTCCTTACTGAATCAATAAACTTGGACTTTGGTTCCTCTCACTATTAATCACAATGCTATTAGATACAATTGGGTGTATAAGATTAAAAATAATGTTAATGGTAAAATTGCTAGACACAAGGCAAGGCTAGTTGCTAAGGGATATCATCAAACTGAAGGAATAGACTATTTTGACACTTTTAATCCCATTATCAACTAACCTACATTTCATTTGGTTATTTCTATTTCTTTTCCTTTCGGTTGGAAGATTCATCAATTGGATGTTTCCAATGCTTTTCTACATGGTATTCTTGAAGAAGTGTATATGACTCATCCATTTGGTTTTGTGAATCCCTATCAACCTCGGGCAGTATGAAAACTCAGGACGATTTAATATAATTTAAAACGGGCTCCTAAGGCCTGGTATGCTAAACTTTCAAAATTTCTTCTTGGCAATGGCTTCTCAAATAGTACAAAAGACACATCCCTATTTTTTTTACAGAAATTCAGACCATGTGGTTCTCCTATTGGTCTATGTTGATGATATCCTCATCACTAAAATCTCCTCCTCTTTGATTACATCCCTTATATCTAATATGAAATCAAAGTTTACAATGAAATAACTAAGATTATTGCATTATTTCCTAGGTGTTGAAGTCACCAACACAACTGATGGTCTCTTTCTAACCCAATCCAATTATGCTTATAGTTTACTTCTCAAAGCTGGAATGGTGGATTACAAGACTTGTATCACCCCTTATGCATCTAAACTTCCATTAAATGTTTACCTAGCTCCCTTTTTCGGCCCTTTTCTTTATAGAAGCCTAGCTGGAAGCCTTCAATACCTTACCATAACCAGGCCTGATATTTCCTATGTAGTTAATTGGATTTATTAGTTCATGCAAACTCCTCTAAATCATCATTTTACTGGTGTCAAAAGGATTCTCAAATATGTCAAGCTCACCTCTTATTTTGGACTCCAATTTAAGCCTACTCCCATTTCTGCAATGGCCTATTCTGACTCTGATTGGGCAGGAAATCCATTGGATAGAAAATCCACTACTGGCAGTTTTGTTTTCTTAGGTTCTAATCTCATTTCTTGGTTTGTAAAAAAATAAACTCCAGTTGCAAAATCTAGCACAGAGTCTCCCTACAAAGCTTTATCATCTACAACTGCAGATTTAGTGTGGTTACATCAATTATTAAAAGATATGTCTATTCATATATCTGGGATTCCTACTATTTGGTGCACTGTATTTGGCTGCGAACCCCGTGTTTTATTCGAGGTCCAAACATATAAAGGTTGAGTTTTATTTCATTAGAGAAAAAGTGACTTCTAAGCAACTCATGGTAGCTCATGCTTCTTCTATAGATCAAGTTTCTAATTTCTTCACTAAAGTCCTATATATCTCAAGGTTTAAGTTTCTCAGGGATCATTTAATGCCTTACTCATCAAAGGACTTCAATGATCAAGCTAATAATGCTCCTAAACCATCATTATCTTGAGGGGGAATGTTATGAGTTCTCATCATTTTGCATTTTTCAGCTTTATCCTCTTCTTGTATTTCAGTTAGTAGAGTTAGTTAGAAGTGGTTAATTGATTCAGTTAGACAGAGTTAGTTAAAAGTTTTGTTAAGTAGTTGTCCAACTGTCTCTATGCCAGTATATAAACGTGTAATCCTCTATGAGAAAGGTAATGGATTGAAAATCAAATGAAATGAATGTTTCTCTTATTCTAATCTCTTACTCCTCTTCATTACTTCTTCTCTTTCTTATTTCTTTTCTAACTTGAATTTTCATCATATATATATAGGCATGCATGGTGCAAAAAAAATTGTGAAATCCTTCATATTTGAGAGAGTTATATTGGTTTGAAGAGATAAAATTTGTAAAGTGCCTCTTTCAAGGTCTCTTGAAGATTATTCTTGAGGTGGGATCTTCTTTAAATAATATATTGGTTTGGATTAGCATTGCAAGTGGATATTATTTATTGATCAAGAAGGAAGTTAACCCGCGTTTCCTCACAAAAATTCACTGAACTTATAATTGGGTGACTAGTACTTCTAATTTGATCCATTATCAGTAAATTAATATGATTTTCTTTATATATTTATTTTTTATATTTGACACCGCACTTTTCTTCAACAAAAGAAAAATACCCACGACTAAAGAATATCAAGGAGTATAAGTGAAATTTTATTTAATTTATATTTTTACATTGCATTTTTAAATACATTTAAGCATCCAACAAATATGTGTCATTCTATGAGACCGTAGTACTCTTGGAATGTGTTAATTTTTTTACATCAGTTCTAATGTTATATATTAACATAATGTGGGTTTGCATATAGGAAGCTTCAACAGCTAAATATATCGTACAACAATACATAGCAGCAACAGGAGGAAAAGTGGCATTGAACTCTGTTCAAAGCATGTGTGCAATTGGAGAAGTGAAAATTAGTGCATCAGAATTTCATAAAGGGGATGAGAGTGTGAAGGTTAGGAGCAGTGAAGAGGGTGGAGGTTTTGTTCTTTGGCAAAAGAACCCTGACTTATGGTGCCTGGAGATTCTTGTGTTAGGATGTAAGGTCATTTCGGGATGTAATGGTGAAATTTCATGGAGGGAATCTTCTAATCATCAAACAGCTATAGCAAAAGGTCCACCTAGACCACTTCGCCGGTTTTTACAGGTATTTTATCATTGAAATTTTACTGGAAGAATTGTCCCATCTTTTTGTTACTGGGAATGCCCCGTCATTTCATCGGGTCACTCTTTTTTTTGCGATGATGTTCCCCTTAAGATGGTTTTAAGGACAATTTATATTGGGAGCTAAATATTTCACAGCTAAAAATAAAATTATTTATAGTGCGGGATGCATTTTGAGAACACCTCTACACACGCCTTCAACATAGTGGAATTTTTTTTAAGTGTTCCATATTGAGCCGCTCAATGCATCCTTTGAGAACAAGAGATGCAATCTGTATCTGCAAAATATATTCCATTTTTTGGAATTTCTAAATTTTGGGAGAAACACGATATAATATAGCGGTAAGATTTGAAAGAACAATGGTACCTTGACCTTGAGAATTTATTTTTTCACAACTTTTGCGTATCTCAAAACTCTGTTAATACGAAATATTATATAAGAAAAAAAAACAATGTTTTGCAAGTTTCTTGGCAAACATTCCAAGTTTTTGAGAAAAAAAGATTGCATTTTGTTTTAGTAATTTTAAATACCAAAAAAAAAATTCAAAAAATTAATTTTATGCTAATGTGATTGGTCCAATAGTGACGAATATATATTTAAACATTTGGGACTTTGATCATTAAACTCACTTTTCATCCAATTTTAGATAATACACACTTCGATGGATGAAGTATGGAATATTGAATTTTATCATAGGGTAAAAAAATTTAATTCCATGCATCATATATCCCAGGGTGTATCGTGTTGAATTGGGTAAGAGTGTCTTAGCAAATGAACTAAATAAGGCCAATATCTAGAAATAGTCAAAGTTTCCGGACACAACACAACACAACACAACACATTGTTCCATATTTTAGAGCTAAGAGCATACACAAACACACTCAGATCATAATTCAATATGTATCCTCTCAACCTCAGTCATCGTTCTCCATTTATATATTTTTTACATATACACACAATTGTAGACAGATGCGCTGGACACATTCTCTCAAATTACAAAAATAATTTTAATATCCCAATACAAAAATGACCCTGCTATTTCTCAAGCAAAATATTTAAATTGTTGAAACCTTATTTTTTCAAGAAAACAGTATTTTTATTTCCTAAAAGCAGTTTTAAAAAAAATAGCTTTTTATTAAAAGAATTGAAAAATTGTTTGTTAAAATAATATATGAATTACAGTTTTTAAGTAGCACAGTATTTTGTAATAAAAATAGTCTAATCATGTAAAGTTATTTATAATTAAAAAAAAAACTCTATAAAAATAGTATTCTGTAAAAAAAACGTCTTTTATTATTAACAAAACAATTTTTTAAATAAAAGTTAGAAAACAGTTTTTTTAATCTAAATAATCTATTTTTTAATAGTAAGCATAGTTTTTCACTTAAATTTTTTTTTTAATTTAAAAAAAACTATTTAATTTGATATCTTCGATTCGCGATTGATTAGTGTCGCTGGTGCGGCCCTACATTATTTAATGAATATTGATCTGCACCAGCAAACTAACCAATCGGGAATCTAAGACATCAAATTTTCCCTCCATCTATATCATATATTTGATAAATAAAATTTCACCATTAAAAAATCAGGACTTGTATAGTAAATCATTAACACAAGGAACAAACAAGATACAAAAAAAAAAAAGCATGCATGGTTAATAATATTAAGTAACTCTATAATGTTAAAAAAAAAATTACGGCTACTAAAAGTTAAAAAAAAGGAAGTTTTAACTGTTTATAAAAATTATTTTTACTGTTAATAAAAAATTACAATTATACATTTTCCATATTCAATAAATCTATTAAAAAGGAAGTGTTTTCTTTTATTATATCCCTTTTGGTAAGTGAATGAGTCCTTAGTTTTGTTTTTCTTTATAGTGTGTGTCTATCTTTATGTGTCCGTATATCTTTTTACTTATATGAAATTAGATTTATCCATCTTCTAAAATGATTTTCATTCTCTCTATCCCCCAATCTTTTCTTTTCTCATTTTCTCTTTCTTCTTATATCTGGCATTTCCTGATTTTACAACGTAAAGGTTTTGGTTCTCTCATCCTGCAAATTTGATCATTCACTTAGTTCTCTTTGGAGGCCCTGATAATCATTTTTGTTATACATTCATTTGGATGATTTTTTCCATTATATATTATGTCGATCCTAATGGTTCTTATTCAGATTACAAACCTAATTTATTACCATTTAATATGTTGTGATTTTTTAAAAGGTGTTGTTAAAAGCATTGATTTTTTTTTTCTCACTCTCCATAATATCTTAACATCCTAATATCATATGTTTAACATAATTTATAATCACTTTATAAATGGTGCTTTTGATTGTTTTTAAATTCATTTGCTATTGTTTCACTTTATGCACTAAAATATCAATTTTCAAGATGTCTAAAACACTATTTATGACCTTATTGTTATTTGAAATTTTTTTATATTAGTAATTAATATTCCAAAATTAAAAAAAATTATATGACACACCGCATGAATAATACATGCTCTGTTAGATTTGTTGGTCTATCAAAACATTTTATTTAAAAAAATACTCCAACCATTTAATTTACTTACACTTTTCATCTTTCGTTTATTTTAATGAAGAATTTCCAACTTTTCATAAGTTATGGGTTGATTTTGATTTAAACCTACGTTCTTTTAGATATGGCTTGACATATCCATTTGGACTTTAAAATTTAAATGCAAAAAGTTGGTGTTCATGTATTTATAAATAACTTATTAATAATTTATGTCTCATAATTTTATTTCTAAAAATGATTTATTGTTTTAATTATTATATTAAACTACTTCAATGATTGAATATAATTCTTTTCATTATTTAGTCGTCATAAAACGGAATACAAATTGAGTTATAAGGTATTCTCAAAGTTAAAAATATCGATTGCATTTATTGAATATCATCAATATGACTTTTTATGTTAATTTAAAATTCATTCTTTTGTCATTCATATAATATATTGAGTGCAACTAATTATAATAACAAAATAATACAGTTTAGATAAATTTGGCCATGCACCGTGTGGACTACATGCTAGTTAATATTAAAAATAAAGTTTCTTAAAGAGGTGAACAATGATCTTTTTTATAGACTAACAAAGTAGCATGCATACCCCGCGACGAGGTATCTTTTTTTAACGAAATTATAAAAATACACATTAAAAATACCAATAAAGTGTTCGTGAAATCATAAAAAAAAAACTTTTATTCAGTGAAAAATAAATTCATACACAAAGAAATTTTTCGACCATAGCCCTAAATGATAAATGAGGTCAAAATATGACGAAGTGAATCAAATTTAAAAAATAAATCCACCTACCTAAACTACGGTTTGAGGTTTTAAGTGTTTTTTTTTTCAGTGTAAAAAAACATAATCAGTAAACCCCCCTTTACAATTCATTCAAAATAACTTAAAGTGGAATTTTTAATCCTAAAATGATATATCATAACATAATAAATCCCTTCATTGACAAATACAAACACTATCCAATTAAAAACTTAGGCAAAAACCACATAAATGTTTGAAGAAGTGTGACTCAAGATGTAGTTCTTGGTTGATAAATTGGAGATGTAGAATAAATACCTAAAAAACAAACTCCATATAACTACCCTTTTTTTTGCATCAAGATCATAAGCAAACTCCACCTAACTGCATAGAATGCATAGCTGTTATAAATGAAGGGAATGGTAAATAATTTTTTTATAGCAGAAATATGTTTCGATTGCTAACAAAGCTGAGCAGGTTTAATATCCTTGGTTTTCCTGGGTACAACAATTCAAGGAAGATGGGGAACAGAACAAAATAGAAGGCCATGGCGGAATCTAAAAAACATAAGTAAAAAACGTCATTAAGGGTTCTAAAGAAAAGTCTATTGTAGATCCTCATCAATCAGATGCAATGTTAAATTTAGCACAAAGATAAAACTTGAGGCATGCTCCTTCGACGAACATCTTCTACAACCCGTGAACTCCCTCTTAAGACAAAAACCATATCCGGCGAACACCTTATGTAATGAACATCATCGAATCTAGAACGAAACAAACTCAAAATCGTCAAACCCAATTGGTGCAGAAACATAACTATTTAAGAAATTAACCATCGTGTTCTACTACAAATCAAACCCGTTAAACCCAATTAGAACCGAAATCCAAATTGAACTACCCGATTTGTACTTATTAAACAAACTCAAACCCTAAAATAAAAATCCATACCAAAACAAATACAATTCAAACATCGTATGATATTAATCAAACCCTAAAATCTAAATCAAAATAAAGAACAAATCATAACCCATTAAGCCCAACACAAAATCGAATATGCTATAAATCAAACCTAAATAAAAAAATGAATCGGAACACACTCCCACAAATATGGAGACACTCTTTTCTCGGGTTAACAATAATGGATATACTTTTAAAATGAAATAATGTTGGTAGAGGGTGACTTCGCCTTAACAACATCATAGCCTATAGGTTATCGACGTATAGTGTTTGATCTCCTTATATGCCTTCTCTCTAGGTCAGAATTATTAGGATTGAGCAGGGTTGTAGCCAAAGAAGTTCACTCCCTCTGAAAATACATCGTAATCGTGGTTCTTGGGATATATTGGAGAATCATATGAGTTACGATTGAGTGCCAAAAATGAGTATTTATATTTGTCACAAAGAAATTGGATCGGACGGGAGAGTAAGGGACAATAAGAGGAAGATGAGAAGAATGGATTGCTACATTTACATTTAGAAATCGAAATGTTAAAATCATGAAAATGGATAGATGGAGTATGCTACTTGAATGAGGTTAAGTATTCTCTAAAATGAAAGGTTTTTATATTTATTAGATAAGCCACAGGGGTTCTCTTAAAACACGACAAATGTCGTCAACTAAATCCCACATATGATTATGATAGAGTGCATGGAGTTTAGTAATCATTGTCATGAGGTGTGATTAAAGTTTCTAATAGAGTATCTAGTTCAGATAAATTAGGTAGGGATGAAGCAAGGAGAAGGTGAGGGTTGGTAAGAGTTTCGGCTTTGGATCGTGTGATCACGAGGTGAGCAGTGAATGGAGTGGTGACAGGAGGACTATTTCAATTCTACAATTAATTGAACAAGAATAAATCACCTCCTTTCCCAAGAGGCCATGGATTTTATAAGTACGACATGGCTTCAGAAAATAAAGCATAATCTTCATATTGAGAATAAAAGATGAATAGGTTGGTGGGAGATAAAGCAAAGGCATTTTATTGAAAGTAGAGAGAGAGTCTAATGAGACATCCGAAAGTTTTTTCTATTATCCAAAAGGTATACTCTTATTCTCGTGCTTAAAGGAAAATGAAAAGGTAAAGAGGCTTTGTTTAGAGAATTATTGCACTACACGTGTCAATCCTCTAAGAGGAGATAACAAATTTATATTTAGTTACTAGCATGCATACCCCACAATGCGGGGTCAGTTTTTTTAACGAAATTGTTAAAATATACACTAAAAATACCAATAAAGTGTTTGTGAAATCATAAAAAAACTTTTATTAATTGAAAAGTAAATTCACATACATAATTTTTTCGATCATAACCCTAACTGATAAATGAGGTCAAAATATGAAGAATTGAAGGAAATTTAAAAAATAAATCCACATACCTAAACTATGGTTTGAGGTTGGAAGTGTATTTTTTTTCTGTGTAAAAAAACGTAATCAGAAAACCCCCCTTTACAATTCATTCAAAATAACTAAAGTGGAATTTTTAATCCTAAAAAGATATACCATAACATGGTAAATTGCTTCAATGACAAATACCAACACTATCCAATTAAAAACCTAGGTAAAAACCACATAAATGTTTGAAGACATTAAAGTTTTTTATATTAAGCCACGTGGCGTATATCTTAATCGTGGTCCTTGGGATGGAGTGGGATACTTAAAAGAGATTAGGGATTCTCTAAAATAAAAGTTTTTTATATTTCTTAGAGAAGCCACGTGGCACTCTGAAAACAGGACAAATGTCGTCATCGTGTTTCACTGCAACTTTAGTTATATACTATAAATAGTGTCCTAAATCTACCAAATAACAAATAGATAATTAAATATTTATATATTGAGATAAATTGTATAAGAAAAGATATAAAAATAAAATTATTAATAACTATTATGCTAACAAATATGTACTTAAATAAATAGATCAAAATATTATCTCCAACAAAACACATCATAGGTATTTTTCTAAAGAGGGGAAGTTGTAGTATAAATATCTATTTTCCAAAACTGTATGGGTATATATATATATATATATATATATATATATATATAAAATAAATACTTTTAATACCAATATTATTTTTATCATTATTTAAGTGGGGACAAAACTATTTTATTTAATATTTTTTGTGAAATAATAACTACTTATAAAACTTGGTTTAAAGAGGGGAAAGTTGTCCTTTCATTACTCACAACTCTTCATATGTCTACACCTAGAAAACTAATTCAGATGTTACACAGTCCCTTTGTGTTGGGCAGTGTAGGGTTTAAAAGAAAGCGATACGTCATATATTTGTTTCTCTGCATTCAATTTCCATGTAAACTGAACAATTGGTGTTCTTTATATACTTATAACTATGTTTGTTATTTAACATTGTTATTTTTTTTCCAAATGATTGTATTTTGTTAAAGGAAATTAATATACCGGAAGATGGTGAAAAATCGCTTAACTATATCTTAATTCATGTAAAGGATATGCATTTTTTAGACTATTCAATTTATCCACATGTGTTGCAATTGTTAATGTAAATTCACTTAGGGATAAATGTAGATATAGCTACACTTATTAATGAAGATACAATTACATTTTTAATGTACAATTACATTTTTAATGTAGATAAAGATACCGTGATGATGAATATAATTTATGAGTTAAAGACACCAACAAAATCTATTCATATATAAATAGACTTTCAAAGAATTTATTAGATAATATCCCATATCAATATATAAAGGAATATAAGATTATTTTCTTTCTACTTCACTTTAATTTTTTAAATAATTGAATTACTTTCATGTACAATATTCTGATAACACGCGACCTTGTTTTCATGGTGGCAGGGACTAGACCCCAGGTCTATAGCAAACTTATTTCTTGAAGGAGTGTGTATCGGAGAGAAGATTATAAACAACGAGGATTGCTTCATACTTAAAGTTGACACAGGCAAATCAGTTTTGGAGGCACAAAATAGTGATAACCATGAAATAATCCACCACATTATATGGGGTTACTTTAGCCATAGATCTGGTCTTTTGACGAAGTTTGAGGACTCTAGACTGCTTAGTGTAAATACCAGCCATAACAACGACCAATGCATTTTTTGGGAGACTAGCACAGAGACCATAATTGAAGACTACAAATATGTGGATGGTGTTAATATTGCACATAGTGGGAAAACTTTTGTTACAGTATTCAGATATGGCGAGCAGTCAGCAAATCACAAGAGAAAGTTGGAAGAAAGCTGGAAGATTGAAGAAGTGGATTTTAATATATGGGGATTGTCAGAAGATTTCTTTCAACCTCCTTCAAGTATAAAAGGAAAATCTACATATCAAAGTCAAAAGGTGTTACATTAATGTATGTTTTGGTAAAATTATATATCGTTAGATGAAAGGAAAATGTTTTTTATGTAAATAAAGTGTAATTTAAAGAAATTTCCTCAAGCTTGTTTCCTTTTTGTATAAACTCCTTCAGGATGAGATTCCATTCCTTCACAACCTTGCTCTTTAATTTTTCTATTATAATAATGTTTTTCTCTTTACTAGTAGGCAGATCCTCAAATGGTGGCTTTCTCCCTACCTCCTCAACCATGCTGAGATTAAGTATTTCTCATTTGATTATTCATCTCTTCTTTAAAGTTCAGCAACACGACTAGCTAAGATGATCTCAGTTGGTACTATGACCTCTAATCCAAAGGCTAACATCAATGATATATTCCCATCGGGAGTCCTGACCATTGTCCTATAGGTTTATAGAATATTATGCAAATACTTAATGACTGACCTTTGGCATCTTCCAAACCTTTTATTATATCATCCATAATGGTTATATTAATTTTTCACCTTAATTTATCCATTGGATTTGAGATTGGTGCACATTATATTGAGAACTAGGTGTAAACCCGCGCGATGCGCGAGTCAGGCGATTCCGATAACCTTTACGTGATCTTGTTTGTCCAAGATTGCAATAACCCCAAAGTTACACTCATAAACATATAGAAGCCTCCGATTTTACATTGATTACATTATAATATCTCATCAATTGACAAAATACCTATTAGAAATTTCACTTTCAAAACAAATATTTGATTGTGTGTGTACATGTAGTGCGGATTGTATATATATCACTCATTTAAATTTATTATTATTTGAAATAGTCAGAATACTGAATGTCTAAATTAAAAAAGTTTCGTCCTATCATTTCATCACATTGGATACTAAATATCATATATCAATTCTAGAAAAAAAGAGAGGATAAAATGGAAGTACAAATTGTGAGGTTTAATATTATTATATTATTATATTATTATGCCCCAAACACCCCCTCCACATCAAACAGTGTGAAGGGAGTTATATTCCAAACACATATAAGTTCGATAGATGTTATTGGTTGACAATAACATGTTATTATTGGTAGAATATTATTATATGGAAAATGATAATAGGTGCCCTTAGGGCACATGTTTTGAGCCTCAAATAAGTATTAGAGTTCCACATGAGTACATGTTCCGTATTAAATATATGTCGGAACTCTTTTCTTACTATTTTGGAATCTTAATGTGTGCCCTTAGGGCACCTGTTCTCAGGACCCTTATTATATTACCCGTTAACGTTGACAATATCTAGTTTCACTCCACTTTAAGATCAATAGATGTAAAAAAATAGATTAAAAATAATACAGGATTTTTCTCTTGTACAAAAAGCACACAAACCAAAAAGCACATAAACCCCACAAAAAGCATAGAGTTTTGGGCATTTTAGTAGTTTGAGTGGGCATTAATCCTATGTTTTTTTTTAGTTGGAATTAGTCACAGTAGCACATACAACAACAAAAAATAAAAAATAAAAAATGGGAATGACTGCAATTTTCAGAAGAGTCTGAACAAACAAAAATCAGATAAAAAACACAACAAAAAATAAAAATATTGAAAGTGAACAACCAAAAATAGATTTACACGTTTCGAACAACATCCAAAGATTTAACCCACCTTTTATTGAGAGTCTCTTAACTTCTTCATCAGTGATCAAACCTCCAAACAACACTTTTCTAATTCCTTATGTTGGCTGAAAACAATATAATATAATGTTAAGATCTAAAATAAAAAGCCCAGATGGTAATTATAATAAATATGTGAGGGTGAAAATGAAAAAATAAAATATATATACCTGGTATCAAGAGGAGGAGCTTGAGCACGTTTAACAAATTTATATTTTAGTATATCAAACGTGCCCGATCTGAGGTGGAATTTTGTAAAAATAAAAACCAATCCACCCAAATGCTCAACTGAAGTCACCCAACATCAATTGTAACAACGATAGGTTCTGTGGGCTTCGGGGAGAGAGTATTGCATTGAATAATTGATAGGGGTTTATGGGTTGTGGGTGGGGATCGAGTAGAGGGATCGTTATATATAGTAACTACCGAAGCAAAATCAGACAGAAAAAATCCAAATTGATAATAAAAGTGTTGAATCAAAAGTTAGCCAGAAACAAAACCGAGATCTGCAAATATGAGCAATCAATGTTGGCAAAATCTTTTATTCACGGAATAAAAATGATCGTGCACCCTGCAATGAAAATAAACATCAAACCAGCTAAGATAATCTGGTTAACCAAAAATAACAAATTTATAGGCCCACAAAAGGGTGTCAATCAAAAGTGAAAAGTTCAATTATTTATGCAACCTTATATATATGCTTATATGTATATGCATATATGTATCAAAGTGCGGTAAAAGAAATACTTACAAGCTTTGACAGCCATCCAAAGGAAAACGAACAGTTGTATGTGGTGGCTTTTGAGTTTCTCTCTCATTGACAATTGGTTTGTAATTGGGAGAGAGGAACAATCATTTCAATTTGGGGGAAGAAGCTGTAACAATCCGGATTTTTAAATGGGTATTTTTATATAAAATTGGACTTTTTGCCAGCAGGTGTCGCGCAGGACGCGAACTTGTGTGATTTTTGTAGGACGTTTTATTGGGGTTAAAAATAATTTGACCATATTTATTGGATGCTAAAAATACCCCTAAGAGTGTCATGGGGTCAAAAGTAAAAAAATGAATAAATAAATAAAATATTATTATTTTATTCAAAAAAATAAAAATTCTTAGAAAATTTTGAAAATCACTATACCGACTCAAAATTTAATTTTGAGCAACTTTATCTTCTTCGATATTTCCAAAAAAATGTAATTTAGACCCAATTTCGATCATTTTTTGATTCGGCCACACTACCTTTTTGACAAATTTTATTTATATTTTAAACCTCAAACTTTACTATATATAGGAAGCTTGGGAATTTATTTCTAACACACACCTCTTACAAACCCTTAGCAGCCAACAACCCCTTTTCTCTTCATCTTCCACCTCCAAAACCCAAACCTCCATCAAAACAGATTTTCAAGCTTATTTTTGGGGGTCAAAACAGAATTATTTCAAGATGGTTCAAGAGAGTTTTTCGATCAGTTTTTCGAGGAGAACTCGGATCTCTAGTCAATTTCTATATCTAAAAATCAGGCATGTTTATCCTATTCTTTTCCCTTAGTATTATGTGTCTTGATGATAGCCTCCATTAAACTCATGTGTTCTAAAATAAATTAAGAACATAATATTTTAAAGAAATTAATTTCGGGGCTGTTTTGTGAAAATAGTTAATAATACAAAATAATTATAACTTTTTTGTTATTTGGATTGTATTTATCTAGTTGGTTATATTGTGGGTATATACATGTAGAGGAGCCCTTAGCAATTTAATTTTGGATGTTTTATGTACAAATTCCTAAATTAATTAAATTACTTGTGCTAGAATAATAAATAGCTAATATGGAACTTGCGAATAATAATGATTCGGAAAAATCATAATAATTAAGTATTCTTAATTCTCCATATTTAGATTAAAAATAATTTATTGGGAAATTTAGTGTTGTTGACAATATTATCATAAATTGTTGATTATGTCAATTATGAAATATTATAATATTGAATATTTGGAGAACGTTAGTATTTTAGATAATTGATTTTCACCCCTTGTTATAATATACTTGCTAGGTATGGGACTAATAAGTGGACCTTAGTTTCGATTTATGGTAATTAGGTATGGGACTAATTAAAATAAATCTATGTGGGTTATATAAATTGGGGTGGGGGCAAATTCTCTATTTTTTACCGTTGATGTGATAACCTAGGATTAATATCTAGGTGAAGTAAATTGTTATAAGCATCATTGATTTATGATGGGATAAAATTGTGTTTTAGGAACTTTTGATTGAGATTAAGAAATATTTTGAGGATTTTCACATCGCTTTTAAGGGTGGAGAAAATTTATGTGAATAACTAGTATGAGAAATTTTGGAAAATTAATAACGCAAGACTAAAACTCGTATTAAAATTTATTGGCGACATAATGTGTCTAGGGCCGACAGTTTAACCAGGTCAGAGGGCGTTTATATCGTGTCGTGTGTGGAACCTTGTCATGTGTCGAGGATCGCAGGATAAAAACGGGTCAGATGGAGAGTATGACAAGGGGAAGTGTTTTTGGTATATATCGGCCATGATGGGAGGACCGTCAAATTTTTGTGGAGAAAATCACCCATGGCAGGAGGACCGCTATTATAATGTATTTTGGTGTAAATCACCCACGGCGGGAGGACCGCCATACCTAATAATAAAGTAAGAACAAATCATCCTGTTTAATTCAAACACATTAACATCGTGGGACTTGGGTTAAATTTAAAATAATATTGGTGTGGCACATTTAAACCTTATGGGTACTTAGAAATTTAATTGTTAAGGATTATAAACTTTCTTTTAATTAAAAGATTCTATTATTATGGTCGATATGTATAGCACTATTGTCTGGGTTCAAGGGCCCTAATTGAAAGGAGTAGCAGTATTAATGCTCAGGGTTTTGGCTCTCACACACGCGTTGACTAATGTTTTCAGAGATTTAATTGGAGTAGCTGCATAGAAATTTTTGGAGATCCTTTTGAAGTGCAGCTGGAGCTATATAATTATTTAGTAGTTTATTTCTTCTCCTATTCAATCGTATTTATTGCGAGTCTATATTTGGGTTTTTATTAGTCCTTTCGGTTCCAAAGTTGTCTTAAGATTTCAGTTGGGTTTAATTTATTGTAATAATTAATATATTCGGCGATTGCATATGACGGATTTTATATCGCACTTTGATGAAATTAGTTGGATATTCTTAATATTTGGTATTGATTTAAAATATTTATCTTGTGGATTAAAATTTATATGTCTCACATCTGTCACATGCTAAGGATGATATTTAATTTATTAACGCCCGACTTAATTTTGATGGCGGCCGACTCCAGAATTTAGCGGGGTATTACAGAAGCCTTAGTAAAGGTTGTTTTTAATTAAACCCACTATTCATTTCTATACTCCCCAATATTTATTAAGCCCCACAAATGGGATGAAATACTATTAACCCACATTACCCATTTGGGTGTAAAAATTGAAAAAAGAATCTACACTTATGTAAGTGTTACTCGATCCAAACAAACTTTAAAGGCTTTCAGACATCCAAATGTTTGCATTAAAAACGTAAAAAAATTGTATAAGATCACAGGACCACTTTGGTGATGTAAATAAAATACGAAAACACACTATATACGAATATTCAATAGAAGACATGATGAGATCAGAAATAGTTTCTTGATAAATGAACATATATTATATATATGTGTGGGGTGGGGGTAGGGTTATATATATATTATCCTTTTCACTAAACATCAAATCCATCCCATTGTATAAGAATGGCGAAAGATGAATTTTCTAGTTCCATGTTTGACAGTGGAAACATTAAAACATTTTAATATTTCAAACCAAGAAGAAAATAACATAATTAAATGGACACAGGAGCCAAACATCCATTCCACAAAATTTTAAATTTATGTAAGATCTTTTTTGGATGATGGGAAATTTAGGTCTTGCTGTGCTGCTAAGATTTGTACTTGCGCTAAAATGAAACTGGAGAGAATGTCCACTAAATGGACAATATTCACCGAAGGGGACAATATTTACTGGAGTCAATATTTGCAGGAGGAGACATACTGCATGGTAGGTCTAGAACAATGTGGTTCATGGGGAAGTTTATGAATTTAAGTGGGGTGGAATTAGTAGGTTTATGTTTTCATTATTAAAAGAAATTTCAAATGCTGCAGTTGGGTATCTAGACCGTAAATGGGGGTTGTAACAAAGCCTTCCTTCGTAAAATGGGTATTGAAAGAAAAGGGGTTCTCTTATGTGACATGTGGATACTCTATCTGTTAAGAACCATTAACTCTCTTGCATAGAATTTTATTGTATATAAATATAGCGGGGCAAGAAATCAGCATGCTAAAACTACTTAACATGATTTGGTATGAATGCTTTGGGACGTTGTAAATGCATATGATGTTCGTCCATAAAACTAGATATTATTTACCTCGGTGATCATGATTCAGGGATCGACGTCTACATAATCCATAAAATAATTAATGACCAAAATAAGATGTCTGAATTACCACCTTGATATAAAACGAGTACCTACTTAGTTAATTCCCTATGGAGATGTGAACTGAGGTTAGCGTCTTAGTAGGCTTCCAAGGTATTAAATCATGTTTATGCGACTTCTCACATTATTTCTTATAGGTCTTAGCATCCTCGGACATGGGCGGCAGTTAATATTACTGGGAGTTGATGTCCAAGAGTGGAGACAAAAAATAATCAGAGGAGAAAGTATGAAAATATTAATTATGAAGAATGGGGATGAGAGGCAGTGAAAACATAATGATTTTTATGGGGTTTGGCCCTTGGAGGAAATCTACATCCATGGTAGTATTCCATTGGTATTGCACTTGTTGACACAATTACAATTTAGGATTTTCTCATACAACTCGAGGCTTGAGAACGTATCAAAAATGCCCCCCGGTTTTGCGAATTCGTCCTCTATTTATATGTGATTTGCAGATATTTACAAAAGGGATATGGATTGCCCTTATAAGTCGTGTAGTTACATCTTGATATAAGTTTATCAAAATAAATATGGACGCCTTGAAGTACGGAACAACTTTGATGATGAGCATCCGGATAATCAGGAGATAACATATTTGGTAATTGTAATCCCACGTGGTCAATAAGGGATATCTTGTGTGTATGTGCTCACAGGAGCACATAAGTGTCCAATCTTATAATAAACAGGTGGGACGAGCAGTCCAATATTGAGATGACCTCCTTTAGTGGTTAAACTGAGAAAATTTGTTTATTTCCTTGGATTATTTAGAACTTATCCTCCGTTGAGATTATATAGGTATAATAGAAAGCCCCCAATACCCCTTTCAGGAACTCCCCAATCTGATGCTAAGTGAGTGGAAGAGGTGTTATATGATGCTCATGCTAACTCATTTGTGGTTGGCCTGAATCAAGAATATTTCCTTTAACTTTTCCCATGATATATCGAGAACACGTGTCAGGCAATCGAAGAGTTTGCTCTGTAATGATGGCAATCGGTCACATGCACTGATACTCTGTACCGTCGTTTCAATTTTTGCAGGTTTGCTGACGTTTGGTTTGCTATGTCTCTTCAATATTTTATCAAAGAGTATAAATACACGTCACTTCTCTTATTTTCTTTACTTCAAAAATTCACACAGAGTTGAAGAGAGAGAAAGTCCCACGTGTTATTTTCATTATCTGTGAAAACTCAATTATTTTGCTGTTAAAATATTTTAGCGCCTCCTTCTTCATTCTTCGGAACTTAATTCTCCATTATCTCGCTTTATATCTGGTGCGCCCTTCTTGCTTTAGTTAGGGTTTTTCCGTTCGGGTTCTTTGTTGGTTTGTTCTTGTTATTATTTGGTGGTTGCATCATTTAGATGGCCATTAAGGTTATTGGCCTAGGTTTAACTAAAATAAAAAAAAATAGGAAAACGCATGAATTTCCCCCCTCACATCCAGAGAGTTTATGAATTTATTTAAAGTTTAAATCCAGAGCATCCTGGAATCACAGAGAGGAGGTTTCCCCATCCTCTACAAGTGATTAGACTAGAGGAGGAGTCGGGTCATCCTCTTTACACTCCTAACACTCCTTCTTGCTGCGGTTCCTCCATTGGCCTTGGTGTTCCCTATATTTCTTCCCCCATTTTAAAAACTCCTTGCTTTATTCCTTCTATTGGTGAGGGTGAGTTGGTGAATATGGTTTGCATAGATCTCATAAATCCTGATTCCCTTTTTGAGGATCCTGCCACAGATAGGGCAGAAGAATACATACCAAAAAGTGTGGGTACCCACCTTTCTACTGAGGGGTCTCATACCGAGACTTCTAGTGAAGAGGAAGAAGATGAGGATCATGTTGGGTCTTCAAGTAATTACAATCCATATGATATAGATGCTCTTTGGTATCAATGCATCGTGACTGAGGAGGAGCTTAATGTGATAAGAGAGAGATATATCCTCAATATAGCCATACATACTAGAATAGACAATGTTTATAAGATGTTATTATGTACGAGACTCAAAGGAGATTTGCCTCCCCTTATGGCCTCTCCAAGTAGGATTGAGGCTTTCTCGTCATCCCACCACCCTCTCCATTCTAAGGGGTTACGGCGTGACCTTAATTCAATTTCCTCCAAATGCCTATAGGACTATACTAGGGGTAATGATGTTTTGGATACTTAGGATTGAGATTGATTTGACAGGGGACATCTTTAGGTGTGTGTGTAGTTTGAAAGATAATGCAAAGGCCCCTGATTATTTCAATTTTCTTGTTGGAAACCTCAGTATAGAATGGTCATGGTGGTTTAGTCTAGAACTCACAACTAGAAGGGCTTGTATGTTTTTATAAAAGGATATTGGGAGTTTTACAGCCCATGAACGATACAGATCATGTAAGGTCCCCGGAGAATGGAATTGCCCCAATAACATAGGTAACGCCTTTTATAATTATTTCATCTTTTTATTTTCCCATGCTAGCTACTTTATTGTGTTAATGTTGATGTTCTTCTTTTAAGCATTTCAGTGAAGCGAGCCCCCAAGCTGTCCAAATCATTGGTTGATTTGGTCATTTTTTATAGTGAAAAGAAATCTCCTAAGTTTGAGGAATTATTTACTATGGAAAAATTCATTGTTGTTGGGTACCACACTCCACCTGGTGGAAGGGTCCCATTGAAATTTAAAGTGCCCCAAGAAGGTTGAGTGACAAAGGAGACCCATTTTGATACTGGTGTCCAGTTTGTTGGTAGGGCAGGTAATTTAGAAGTAGGTAAATTGTGTTGGATCTTTACTCAGCCATTTCATTCATTATGGATTGATATACTGATGTATGAGTTCGTTGTTTTGTTAGGTGAGCGAAGAGCATCCTTCTGAAGAAACCTTGGGTATGTCTTATCGTTTAATCAACCAGTAAGCATTAGATGAAGCTAGGTAGAAAAGAGGTGGTTCATCCAGAAGAAGGTACAAGACGAGCAGTCTACCATTTCTGGGGCAATCGAACAGGAAACTACATCTCTTGTTAAAGCTAAGGGGAAAGCCCCATGTAAACATTAATAGGGGATAAATGACAAGGGGAGATGGGGTAGATAGGTAACCCTGTGCAAACTTCTGAGGGGACTTAGTCGCACGTCTGAGCACAGAGTTGATTCAGGCCCTGGTCATACTACTCGTTATGGGAAGGTTTCAAAATTTCACTTTAACCCCGAGCATAAGGTCACATATGATGACTTGAAATTTGATCCAAAATCTATCTTTTACCATGCCAAGAACACTTTAGATCTGCTCGGCTATTGAGGCTATGTGAAGGACTTCGAGTTTTTGCACTGTTTAGATTCAAATTCGTTGTGGACCTTGGCTTAACGTCGACTTTCTATGGTATGTATTTATTATCGATCTGCATGCCATAGTTTTTAAGTGTGTAGTTGTCGTACATTAACCATGTTGTACTGTTTGCTGTCTAGGCATCCATGGCTTGCACTATCTTAAGAGAGAAATCTTTGGTTAATCATGTAGCCTATAACAAAGTTGTGGAGGAAAACAAGATGTTAAAGGCTGGTTACGATAAGGAATATGATGATCTGAAGGAAAGGGACGGGAAACTGATGACCAGGACTGAGGAGCTGAGCAAGATTGAGGGAGAGAATGTGGCTCTCAAAGACAAATTCAACACCGATGATGTCAAAATCCAAAGTTTAATTGATGCCCTTACAGCGAAAAGACAGAAGGTTGGAAAATAGAAGTAAAATCTTGCTTTAGATCTATAAATTGCTCAGGACGCTTTAGCCAATGCTGGTACTATGTAAAAACCCAAATTTTTTTAAGTGGGATTGATTATCATTTATCTTGTGGATTAAATTTATATGTCTCATATATGTCTCATGCTAAGAATTATATTTTATTTACTCACTCCCGGTTTAGTTTTGGTGGTGGCCGACACTAGAATTAGGCGGGGTGTGACATATGGTATCAGAGCTTAGGCGGTAACCCTCAGATCTTTGGGTTTTGGGTCTAGCATGCGTGAGAGACGTGTTTTCTTTGGAGATAGAAATTTTTGGTGATAAGTCATGTTAGGCATCAAGGTTAGATGAGAGTTATTTAAAGTTAATTTTTGGAGACGAGATTTATTTTTGGAGATTGGTGGTGTGGCTCGATTTTTGAGTGTTAGGCTTCGTTGAATTTCGAGGACAAAATTCTTTGTTAGTGGGGAAGTATGTAACAACTCGTATTTTTTTAAATGGGATTGATTATCATTTATCTTGTGGATTAACTTTATATGTCTCATGCCAAGAATGGTATTTTATCTACTCACGCCCGGTTTAGTTTTGGTGGCGGACGACACTAGAATTAGGTGGGGTGTGACATACTACTGTTGTTGAAGCCTTCATGTATTCAGCCGAGTATAACACTGAATGCCTAGGCTATTTCATGGATGGATATGAAAATCTCAAGAAGAAGGAGGCCACTCATTTTCTTAACATCGCTGAAACTATGAACAGTTCGCAAGTAGATGATGAGGGGGCTGCTAACTTGGCTGGAGAAGAGGGTGATGGTTCGCCACCTAATGATTGAATTTGATAAACTTCTTTGTATTTTTATATGACTCTTGTTTTTTCTTTAAAATATTTATGTAACTTTGGACACCCTTTTTATGATATTATAATTATTACATTTCTTCTCTTTAAAATATGGCTTTATTGATTTGTTTATTTGCATTTTATTGCTTTGTTGGAGATAATGTTTGGTTCTTCGATTCGCAACTCGTGAGGTCATACAGAGCGTTCAAGTAGTGCGCCTATGATGGTGAATTGATACAAGTATATTTATTCACGACTTAAGAGGTCGTACAAATGTTAGCCGACCACATTCCATATGACTCGTGAGGTCGTAAAAAGGGCATATCCAACTACATTGTTTGTGACTTGTGAGGTCATATAAGGGTTTGGTCATTTAACCGTTCACGACTTGTGAGGTCGTACTATTTTTTTAGCCAACCACATTATTTGCGACCTTTGAGATCATACATGTAGCCGACCACCTGTAACAACCTGCGTAATTTTGGGCTATTTTAATTAATTTCTGGAAAATGGAGGAAAATAAAGTTTTTGATTAAATTATTTTATTGCTCAAATATTTTGGTTATTATTTTTAAAGGCGAGAATTTCAAACGGTTTCGAAATCGGAGTTAAAACGGATTTTAAAATGATTTTTAAATGTTTTTAACTCTAGGAGTTGTTTTGACTTCCAACTCTTCATTTCTTTGCCTTATTTAAAGGAGTCTTTTGGATTCCAACTCTTCATTTCTTTGCATTATAAAAGGAAGTCGTGGTCAACCTTTTAACCTACTTTTGGCACAAATTTTGGTAGCAAATATATTTTATATTCCTCTTCTTTTTATATACACATTGGCCCTTGAGATTTGTGAGTTCCAACCTTAGATTATAGGTGTTCTTGGGGCTATTTTCTTGGAGGTTCTTGGAGGATCTTTTGTATATCTTTTGAGTTGATCTTGAGGATGTGATCGTTGGTTTCTCATCATAGTTTGAGGTATGGGGTTTTACACAATATGCTCCTTAAATCTCGCGAGTGTCATTCTCTTTGATTTCATGTTTAATTGAACTCATATTTGAATTGATAAATTCATTGAAATCTGGAAAATAATTGTTGAAATTATTTTGATTCATGTGGTATCATTATATTGTTGATAAGCATGTTGTCATGAGATTTTAATATGGCACGGATGTTGGGCACCCGCCAAAATTCCTGTTTCCCGGGCTATGGCTTGATAAAGCATATACGGATGTGGTGAGGCCTGGTGACCCGGTTAAAGTGTTGTTGAGAAATTATATTGATAAATTCTTTGAGATTTGGATTTTGATTTGAATATTCGTACTCGTGTTGTTACGTTTTATTCGTTGCTAATCCGTATTTGTTGAGCATCTTTCTTGTCGTATTGTGTACTTCCCCATATTTTCTTTTAGTGGCAGGTTAGCGTAGATTTGGGCGCCATGGATTATTGGAGATTGATTTTATCTTGGATATTTTGGGTAGAATTTTTAATACATTTGAGAATACTTGTATTTATTTATTTTGATGTATAGAGCATTGGGATTTATTTTATTTCGAGTTAGATAGTTGTAATTTTAATTCGAGAGACTTGTTGTAATTGAAGAGATTGAGATTAGTGGATTTATATTATTGTGGGTTTATTTAGATGCTCTATACCTTGTCACTTGTGGATTTGGATTTATTTTATCGCATTAGCGCTCCGTTCGCTCTCCCCGGGCGGGCGGGGTGTTACAAATGGTATCAGAGCTTAGGTATACGGCAACCCTCGGGGCTTGGGCTTTGGGTTCATTGCATGGTTAGCAATTTTTGGAGATAGAAAAGTTTAGATGATATTCATGTTAGATTTAGAGATTAGAGGTGAGGAATTATTTTTGAAGATGAAATTATTTTTGGAGATTGTTGGCCTGATTTTTTAGAGTTAGGCATTCGGCGAATTTCGAGGGCGAAATTCCATTGTTAGTGGGGAAGTGCAACAACCTGCGTAATTTTGGGCTATTTTAATTAATTTCTGGAAAATGGAGGAAAATAAAGTTTTTGATTAAATTATTTTATTGCTCAAATATGTTGGTTATTATTTTTAAAGGCGAGAATTTCAAACGGTTTCGAAATCGGAGTTAAAACGGATTTTAAAATGATTTTTAAATGTTTTTAACTCTAGGAGTTGTTTTGACTTCCAACTCTTCATTTCTTTGCCTTATTTAAAGGAGTCTTTTGGATTCCAACTCTTCATTTCTTTGCATTATAAAAGGAAGTCGTGGTCAACCTTTTAACCTACTTTTGGCACAAATTTTGGTAGAAAATATATTTTATATTCCTCTTCTTTTTATATACACATTGGCCCTTGAGATTTGTGAGTTCCAACCTTAGATTAGAGGTGTTCTTGGGGCTATTTTCTTAGAGGTTCTTGGAGGATCTTTTGTATATCTTTTGAGTTGATCTTGAGGATGTGATCGTTGGTTTCTCATCATAGTTTGAGGTATGGGGTTTTACACAATATGCTCCTTGAATCTCGCGAGTGTCATTCTCTTTAATTTCATGTTTAATTGAACTCATATTTGAATTGATAAATTCATTGAAATCTGGAAAATAATTGTTGAAATTATTTTGATTCATGTGGTATCATTATATTGTTGATAAGCATGTTGTCATGAGATTTTAATATGGCACGGATGTTGGGCACCCGCCAAAATTCCTGTTTCCCGGGCTATGGCTTGATAAAGCATATACGGATGTGGTGAGGACTGGTGACCCGGTTAAAGTGTTGTTGAGAAATTATATTGATAAATTCTTTGAGATTTGCATTTTGATTTGAATATTCGTACTCGTGTTGTTACGTTTTATTCGTTGCTAATCCGTATTTGTTGAGCATCTTTCTTGTCGTATTGTGTACTTCCCCATATTTTCTTTTAGTGGCAGGTTAGCGTAGATTTGGGCGCTATGGATTATTGGAGATTGATTTTATCTTGGATATTTTGGGAAGAATTTTTAATACATTTGAGAATACTTGTATTTATTTATTTTGATGTATAGAGCATTGGGATTTATTTTATTTCGAGTTAGATAGTTGTAATTTTAATTCGAGAGACTTGTTGTAATTGAAGAGATTGAGATTAGTGGATTTATATTATTGTGGGTTTATTTAGATGCTCTATACCTTGTCACTTGTGGATTTGGATTTATTTTATCGCATTAGCGCTCCGTTCGCTCTCCCCGGGCGGGCGGGGTGTAACAAATGGTATCAGAGCTTAGGTATACGGCAACCCTCGGGGCTTGGGCTTTGGGTTCATTGCATGGTTAGCAATTTTTGGAGTTAGAAAATTTTAGATGATATTCATGTTAGATTTAGAGATTAGAGGTGAGGAATTATTTTTGAAGATGAAATTATTTTTGGAGATTGTTGGCCTGATTTTTTAGAGTTAGGCATTCGGCGAATTTCGAGGGCGAAATTCCATTGTTAGTGGGGAAGTGCAACAACCTGCGTAATTTTGGGCTATTTTAATTAATTTCTGGAAAATGGAGGAAAATAAAGTTTTTGATTAAATTATTTTATTGCTCAAATATGTTGGTTATTATTTTTAAAGGCGAGAATTTCAAACGGTTTCGAAATCGGAGTTAAAACGGATTTTAAAATGATTTTTAAATGTTTTCAACTCTAGGAGTTGTTTTGACTTCCAACTCTTCATTTCTTTGCCTTATTTAAAGGAGTCTTTTGGATTCCAACTCTTCATTTCTTTGCATTATAAAAGGAAGTCGTGGTCAACCTTTTAACCTACTTTTGGCACAAATTTTGGTAGCAAATATATTTTATATTCCTCGTCTTTTTATATACACATTGGCCCTTGAGATTTGTGAGTTCCAACCTTAGATTAGAGGTGTTCTTGGGGCTATTTTCTTGGAGGTTCTTGGAGGATCTTTTGTATATCTTTTGAGTTGATCTTGAGGATGTGATCGTTGGTTTCTCATCATAGTTTGAGGTATGGGGTTTTACACAATATGCTCCTTAAATCTCGCGAGTGTCATTCTCTTTGATTTCATGTTTAATTGAACTCATATTTGAATTGATAAATTCATTGAAATCTGGAAAATAATTGTTGAAATTATTTTGATTCATGTGGTATCATTATATTGTTGATAAGCATGTTGTCATGAGATTTTAATATGGCACGGATGTTGGGCACCCGCCAAAATTCCTGTTTCCCGGGCTATGGCTTGATAAAGCATATACGGATGTGGTGAGGACTGGTGACCCGGTTAAAGTGTTGTTGAGAAATTATATTGATAAATTCTTTGAGATTTGCATTTTGATTTGAATATTCGTACTCGTGTTGTTACGTTTTATTCGTTGCTAATCCGTATTTGTTGAGCATCTTTCTTGTCGTATTATGTACTTCCCCATATTTTCTTTTAGTGGCAGGTTAGCGTAGATTTGGGCGCTATGGATTATTGGAGATTGATTTTATCTTGGATATTTTAGGAAGAATTTTTAATACATTTGAGAATACTTGTATTTATTTATTTTGATGTATAAAGCATTGGGATTTATTTTATTTCGAGTTAGATAGTTATAATTTTAATTCGAGAGACTTGTTGTAATTGAAGAGATTGAGATTAGTGGATTTATATTATTGTGGGTTTATTTAGATGCTCTATACCTTGTCACTTGTGGATTTGGATTTATTTTACTGCATTAGCGCTCCGTTCGCTCTCCCCGGGCGGGCGGGGTGTTACAAATGGTATCAGAGCTTAGGTATACGGCAACCCTCGGGGCTTGGGCTTTGGGTTCATTGCATGGTTAGCAATTTTTGGTGATAGAAAATTTTAGATGATATTCATGTTAGATTTAGAGATTAGAGGTGAGGAATTATTTTTGAAGATGAAATTATTTTTGGAGATTGTTGGCCTGATTTTTTAGAGTTAGGCATTCGGCGAATTTCGAGGGCGAAATTCCATTGTTAGTGGGGAAGTGT
The DNA here is from genome assembly GCA_949130495.1 of Sambucus nigra. Classification (NCBI taxonomy): domain Eukaryota; kingdom Viridiplantae; phylum Streptophyta; class Magnoliopsida; order Dipsacales; family Adoxaceae; genus Sambucus; species Sambucus nigra. The sequence continues at coordinate 314,283,146 of OX422219.1, read as the reverse complement.
AACAACCTGCGTAATTTTGGGCTATTTAAATTAATTTCTGGAAAATGGAGGAAAATAAAGTTTTTGATTAAATTATTTTATTGCTCAAATATGTTGGTTATTATTTTTAAAGGCGAGAATTTCAAACGGTTTCGAAATCGGAGTTAAAACGGATTTTAAAATGATTTTTAAATGTTTTTAACTCTAGGAGTTGTTTTGACTTCCAACTCTTCATTTCTTTGCCTTATTTAAAGGAGTCTTTTGGATTCCAACTCTTCATTTCTTTGCATTATAAAAGGAAGTCGTGGTCAACCTTTTAACCTACTTTTGGCACAAATTTTGGTAGCAAATATATTTTATATTCCTCTTCTTTTTATATACACATTGGCCCTTGAGATTTGTGAGTTCCAACCTTAGATTAGAGGTGTTCTTGGGGCTATTTTCTTGGAGGTTCTTGGAGGATCTTTTGTATATCTTTTGAGTTGATCTTGAGGATGTGATCGTTGGTTTCTCATCATAGTTTGAGGTATGGGGTTTTACACAATATGCTCCTTAAATCTCGCGAGTGTCATTCTCTTTGATTTCATGTTTAATTGAACTCATATTTGAATTGATAAATTCATTGAAATCTGGAAAATAATTGTTGAAATTATTTTGATTCATGTGGTATCATTATATTGTTGATAAGCATGTTGTCATGAGATTTTAATATGGCACGGATGTTGGGCACCCGCCAAAATTCCTGTTTCCCGGGCTATGGCTTGATAAAGCATATACGGATGTGGTGAGGACTGGTGACCCGGTTAAAGTGTTGTTGAGAAATTATATTGATAAATTCTTTGAGATTTGCATTTTGATTTGAATATTCGTACTCGTGTTGTTACGTTTTATTCGTTGCTAATCCGTATTTGTTGAGCATCTTTCTTGTCGTATTATGTACTTCCCCATATTTTCTTTTAGTGGCAGGTTAGCGTAGATTTGGGCGCTATGGATTATTGGAGATTGATTTTATCTTGGATATTTTGGGAAGAATTTTTAATACATTTGAGAATACTTGTATTTATTTATTTTGATGTATAAAGCATTGGGATTTATTTTATTTCGAGTTAGATAGTTGTAATTTTAATTCGAGAGACTTGTTGTAATTGAAGAGATTGAGATTAGTGGATTTATATTATTGTGGGTTTATTTAGATGCTCTATACCTTGTCACTTGTGGATTTGGATTTATTTTACTGCATTAGCGCTCCGTTCGCTCTCCCCGGGCGGGCGGGGTGTTACAAATGGTATCAGAGCTTAGGTATACGGCAACCCTCGGGGCTTGGGCTTTGGGTTCATTGCATGGTTAGCAATTTTTGGAGATAGAAAATTTTAGATGATATTCATGTTAGATTTAGAGATTAGAGGTGAGGAATTATTTTTGAAGATGAAATTATTTTTGGAGATTGTTGGCCTGATTTTTTAGAGTTAGGCATTCGGCGAATTTCGAGGGCGAAATTCCATTGTTAGTGGGGAAGTGTAACAACCTGCGTAATTTTGGGCTATTTTAATTAATTTCTGGAAAATGGAGGAAAATAAAGTTTTTGATTAAATTATTTTATTGCTCAAATATGTTGGTTATTATTTTTAAAGGCGAGAATTTCAAACGGTTTCGAAATCGGAGTTAAAACGGATTTTAAAATGATTTTTAAATGTTTTTAACTCTAGGAGTTGTTTTGACTTCCAACTCTTCATTTCTTTGCCTTATTTAAAGGAGTCTTTTGGATTCCAACTTTTCATTTCTTTGCATTATAAAAGGAAGTCGTGGTCAACCTTTTAACCTACTTTTGGCACAAATTTTGGTAGCAAATATATTTTATATTCCTCTTCTTTTTATATACACATTGGCCCTTGAGATTTGTGAGTTCCAACCTTAGATTAGAGGTGTTCTTGGGGCTATTTTCTTGGAGGTTCTTGGAGGATCTTTTGTATATCTTTTGAGTTGATCTTGAGGATGTGATCGTTGGTTTCACATCATAGTTTGAGGTATGGGGTTTTACACAATATGCTCCTTAAATCTCGCGAGTGTCATTCTCTTTGATTTCATGTTTAATTGAACTCATATTTGAATTGATAAATTCATTGAAATCTGGAAAATAATTGTTGAAATTATTTTGATTCATGTGGTATCATTATATTGTTGATAAGCATGTTGTCATGAGATTTTAATATGGCACGGATGTTGGGCACCCGCCAAAATTCCTGTTTCCCGGGCTATGGCTTGATAAAGCATATACGGATGTGGTGAGGACTGGTGACCCGGTTAAAGTGTTGTTGAGAAATTATATTGATAAATTCTTTGAGATTTGCATTTTGATTTGAATATTCGTACTCGTGTTGTTACGTTTTATTCGTTGCTAATCCGTATTTGTTGAGCATCTTTCTTGTCGTATTGTGTACTTCCCCATATTTTCTTTTAGTGGCAGGTTAGCGTAGATTTGGGCGCTATGGATTATTGGAGATTGATTTTATCTTGGATATTTTGGGAAGAATTTTTAATACATTTGAGAATACTTGTATTTATTTATTTTGATGTATAGAGCATTGGGATTTATTTTATTTCGAGTTAGATAGTTGTAATTTTAATTCGAGAGACTTGTTGTAATTGTAGAGATTGAGATTAGTGGATTTATATTATTGTGGGTTTATTTAGATGCTCTATACCTTGTCACTTGTAGATTTGGATTTATTTTATCGCATTAGCACTCCGTTCGCTCTCCCCGGGCGGGCGGGGTGTTACACCACCTCGTTCGTGACGTATGAGGTCATGCAAGGGTTTGGTAGACTTGTGGAAACAAGTTTGTTCAAGTTCGACTGTCCGTGGCCTACGAAGTCTTCAGTCGACCTGATGTTATTATTTTGATGCTATTATTTTTTGCAGAGCCACTTTTATACGTTTATCGTATGCATTAAAAAATCAATGAAATAAGAGAATATAACATCATTTTATTAATTAAAATATTTCTTGCTATATAAATAAAATAGCTAGCATGCTACTTATAGTACTTCCTAAGATGCTCTGAATTCTAGGGTTTTTTAAACTGCTCATCCTCCAAAGTTTCGATCCCAAAAGTCCTTGGCCTGACGACACTGATTACCCTATATATCCCATGCTAGTTTGGTTTTAGGTTGTTGTTCTTTCGTATAACTTTCTTTACGACGTAGTTCCCCTCTTTCAAGATCCTCGTCTTCGCCCAGCGATTGTAGTAGCGTGCAACTCTTTACTGATAGGCAGCCACGAAGAATGCTTCATTCTCTCTAATTTCCTCTATCAGATCAAGATCCAAACTTCTCGCTAAATCACTTATTGCGGAATTAAATCTGAGGACATCTGTGACTAGGGAGGCCTATATTTATGGGGACGACCATTTCTGTGCTGAAGGCAAGCATGTACGACATTTCTCTGGTGGCTGTTCATGGGATAGTTTGGTATGCTCAGAGTACACTATAGAGTTCATTGATCTAGTTCCCCTTTGCATAATCAAGTCTATTTTTTATCCCATCTAAGAGTGTCCTATTGTTGATCTCAGTTTGGTTGTTGCACTATTGGTGCCCCGATGCAGAGTGTAGCTTCGAAATCTTAGATCTGGCTTAATAATCTTTGAAATCTTGATTGCCAAACTGCATGTCGTGATCAGTGATGAATGCGAAGGGCATGACATATCGACATATGATCATTTTCCAAATATATTGAAATACCCTTTCATAAGTCATCTGCACTAAGGACTCATCTTCTACTCGCTTGGTAAAGTAGTCTACCACCATTAGAGGTACTTGTATCGTCCTTTCATTCTCGAAATAGTCCTACGAGGTCTATTCCCCATATGGAAAACGGCTAGGGTGATACAATCGGAGTTAATGGGTTCCTTGGGGAATGATAGATCTTTGCACACCTTTGACACTTATCACATCTTCTTGTATAATCTGCGCAATCAACCTTCATGATCGGCTAGTAGTATCCTTGGGTTGCTATTCACTCAACTAATGATCTTCCGATCGAAGTGCTACACAATATCCCTTATGTACCTCCTTAATGAACTTGTTGACTTCACATTTCAGAAGTAAGACGGTGTACCCTTGTATGTATAATGTTACCTCTTTCAAGACATACTGGGTTACCTTGTAGCGTAACTTTTTGGATTTATTTGAGTCTATAGGAAGCTTTTTGTCTTCATTGTATGCATGTATGGGGTCGATTTAGGAAGGTCATAGGTTTACCTCAAATAATTTATGTGGTTCTTCCTCAATGCTCCTCTATGCAAGCACTTGAATCGGTATGGTTCTTCTTAGTGATGTTATCGTCGTCAAATCTAACCTAGCTAGGGCGTCTGCTCACACATTTTCCAATCTAGGGATTTTTAACACTTTTACTTCCATAAATCCGTCTAACCTTTGCTGAACTATGGTCAGGTACCTTGCCATAGAATCATCCCTAGCTTTATAAACTCCCAATATCTGGTTAACGACTAGTTGGGAGTTACTGTGTGCTACGATGTGCTCGGTGCCCATATATGAGGCTAGGAACAACTCAGGGATATGGGCCATGTATTCTGCCTCATTATTGGATTCTTCAAACTCGAATCATAGGGCGTATTCCACGTTTATGTCTTAAGGCATGGCTAGTATGATACTGGCGCCACTTCCTGCTGAATGGGATGATCCATCAATGTATAATTTCCAGATTGGACGATCTTGGGTGAATTCACATTCTTCCATTTTATCGAACATAAAAAGTTGGCGGTGGGATTCATTGTGATGTCCCTTGTCATCTTTGAGTGAGATCTCTCCTTGAGGATTATGTTCGGCATTGTTTGAGCATGTGTCCTCCTATGGGTGTTGTGGTTCACTACTGGGGGTTAAGCTCTCTTCTAAAGGAGTCTGCTCAGATAGTTTCTCATTGTAGGTGAATTTTGCAATAAAGTCTATTAACACCTCCCCTTTTATTATTGTCCTCGGTTCATACTAAATATCACACGTGCCCAGTTCCACCTCCCAAGTCATGAGGCGGTCGGACATTTCAGGTTTGTGCAGGATTTGCCATTGAGGTAAGTCTGTGAAGATTACTATAGTGTGGGCTTGGAAGTATATCTTCATCCTTTGTGAGGCTTCCCTCAGTACTAGTGCTAGCTTTTTTATCCGCGAATATCGAACTTCGCCCCCCAGTAAGTCTGTTGGTATAATAAACTGGTTTCTAGACTCCTTCTTCTTACCTCACTAGTGCCTAACTGACGGATGATTAGGATATAGCAAGATACAAGTAAAGTTTCTCGCCTATGACTGGTCGTGATAAAAGGGGCAGGGAGCCCATGTACTGTTTTCTCTCTACGAATGCGTTTTTCGCATTCCTTGTTCCATTCGAATGACTTTCGCAACTCCTTGAGAAAAGGCTATCATTTATTAATGGCTTTAGAAATAAATATTTTTAGTGCTGCCACTCACCCGGTCAGTCTTTTCACTTACTTCTTCGTCATCATATATTTTATGTTTAACAGATCCTGGATCTTGCCAGGATTAGCTTTGATGCCTCACTAGTTTATGATAAAACCCAAGAACATTCCTTCTTTCAATACGAAGACACATTTGGTGGGATTCAGCTTCATCTGATAATTCTCCAATTTATCGAATGTCTGGCCAAGGTCCTTAATGTGGTAGGCGACCACCTTACTTTTGGTAAGCATGTCTTCCACATAAACCTCCATGTTAACCCCTATCTGGTCCTCAAAAACTTTGTTTACCAACCTCTGGTAGGTGGCACCTGCATTTTTAAGACCGAACGACATGACATTATAACAATAGGTGCCTCGGTGGGTTGTAAATGAGGTGTTTTCTTTGTCAGAGGGCTTCATTCTGATCATAAAGTAAGTGCAATATGCATCCATGAAACTGAGGAGTTCATGGCCTTTTGTGGCATAGATAAGCTAGTTAATACTCGGTAGCAGGAAATAATCTTTCGAGCAGGCATTGTTCAGGTCGATGAAATCGACGCACATCCTCAACTTATCATTTTCCTTTCACACCATGACCACATTAGCCATCCTTTTGGGGCACATGACTTCATTGATGAAGTTAGCTTTCTATTGTTTGAGAAATTCTACTTGGACAGCGAGGTTTTTGTCGGCATAAAAAACCCTTCGTTTCTGCTTGACTGACCTTGCACCCTGCATCACGTTCAATTCGTGGCATACGAAGTTGGGATATATCCCCGACATGTCCTCGTAGATCCAAGCGAACACTCTTTTATGATGTCACAGAAATACGATAAGCTATTTCCTTATAAGAAGATCTAACGATGACCCAATCTGTATCGTCCTCTCTGGGTGGCTATCGTCAAGTGGGATTGTCTTGATTTCTTCAGCAGGCTATCCCTTAACAACTTTTACCTCATCTTGGTGATAAATGGTTTCGATATGGAAGGTGGTTGTTAGATTCTTCTTTAATAACCCAAAATATATTTTATTAATTAAATGAGTTCAGATGACTCGAATTTTTTTTTAAGTGAAGTAGAAATTTTCATAAAATTTTATGTATAGGTATTAATATTTTATTTAGTACTTTAATTATTTTACTCAAAACTTGAACACGAGATGATTTGGCAAGAATCAAATATAAAGCTGAAGTAGTTATTTAGTAATTTACCAAAGGCTTTGTTCACATATTAAACTTATAAATACTCTTTTGGTAAAAAGGAGAATAAACCAAAAGCATTTTTATAAAAAAGGGAAACCAAACCCTTATTTATCGGTTGTTGTCAGATATTTCACAAATCTCTCTCTCTCTCTCAAAACACGATTTCTCTATTAGAGAAACCCACACCCCAAACCTTATTCCTTCTTCCCCATCCCTTCTCCCCCTTCTCTCCCTTTCCATGTTACACCTCGCGACCTCCCCTCCCCTAACCTCGTTGCCGACCAACCAACCCCTCCTCCTCCTTCTTCTTCTTCTTCTGGTTTTTGTTATTACTGCCATGGTTAAATCTCGCACGATATATATATATATATATATGGATGGCTCGATTAGAGATTATTGGTATGGTTGTTTTCTTTATTCGAATTCTATCCCGCTTCGGTTTGGATGTTCCGGTAGTGTAATTTCTTTTTGGTATTATCTACTATGATTTTTTTAATCCTAATAATACCTATTTAATAATTATACTCATTTGCGTAAATGTTTGAAAACACAAAATTCTGAAATGTATGAGTAATCATATATTTTTCTGGATATATTTGGACTCATTGTCAGTTTTTCTAATAAAATTATCACTTTTCTTTTAAAGGTGAGCTTAAAATAAGTATCAAGTTAATAACATTTATATTATTTAATATAAATATATTACTAAGGGGAATATTTATATGGGTGTATTTGCTCTCAATTAATATATATACCGATGTATTCAAAGTTATAGTCATTAATACTTGGGCTTACTAACATTGGGTTGTATAATAAAGGTAAGATACTATTAAATCATGACGAGGTTTCGTCTAAGATCATTCACTTAGGTGGTAGGTATAATCTAAAAGAGTATGTTCTCATCTCAAAATCCAATTTAAATTTCTAGGTACGCTAGTGTCCCTATGTCATGAAGTACTGGATTATTCACATTAATCATACTACTATAAATTTTTCTATCGGGAATTAAAAATAATCAATAGCTTGTATAGGGATAAAAGGGCAAATTTGGTGAGTCGATCTACTATCACTCATACTGAATTATATCTTTGAGACGCATAAAACATTAAAATAATAAATTTCATTATGATGCGATCAATTCTTGTTCCCGTATCGAAAGAAGTTAAAGGAATTCATGGAATACTGGTGTCTTATACGGACTTGGTAATAAGTATAATAATTCATAAAAAAGTTCGTAACATAATTTTGATATTTGTCACTACTGATTTTCCTTCTCTGAATGATATGTTCTTAAATTTTTGGGATGTATCTTGAATCTAGAATGATGAGCTTGTGGCGATAGCTCTCCACGTCGAAGAACAAGTAATCTATTTCTGAATTATTGGTTCGGTTTCCTATCATAAGATAACTCTTAGTTCTCATTCTGGTTTGTGTTTCATCATAAAGGGATATTAGAGACAATCATTCTAAATTTTCCTTTATCATGTTCGTATAGACATTATTATTGGTAAAATTTGGAAAAGTTAAAGTTTTGGTAAAGTTCATCTGGTTCTTTGGTATCAACAACATGCTATAAGGTCAGATGGTTAAGCTTCCTAGTAATATTATGAGATAAGGTGTCGGATGCAACATTTATTTTTATTCTGGATGATAGTATATCTTAGTTAGGTACTCATTCCCTTCCAAGTTTCTATTTCCAACTCAAGTTCTATCGCGTGAAGACGTATTTCAAACCTGGGTATACTGAAGTTATTTGGAATTTCTAATCGTCCACTAAAATATTAGGGTCTTCTATATCAATCCAAAAGGTAACAAAAATATAATAGTTAGAAAGTACTCTTAGATGAGGATAACTAAATATCTGAAGCACTGGTAATAGGTTGAACATAAGTAGATATAACGGGGTCTGAATCGATGATTCTCTTAATTTGCGTGGTTACGGTATACAAATAATAGTGAAACGTATAACAATTTCATATGAAAAAGGGTTCCATTGATGTTTTGTCCTAATCCTTAAGTGCTTTGGAATTCTCAAAGATCATAAGGGTACGATGTTGAATAACCATTCTAAGTTACCGACTAAACATTCATAAGGAAGAATTCTAAAATTAAATAGGTATAGTAAATAATATCAACACAAGCTAAGATTATAATTAATCCAATGGAAATTAAAAAAAAGGCTTTTATTTAAGAGATGACTGGCATCTTATTACATATTAGAGTCTAGTAAAAAAAGAAATACATTTTATTTATTTTTGGCATACATAAACATAAAACATTGAGGAACACTGGTAATTCATTGGAGCCGATAGGTTCGGTATAGATAATCCAATGAGGCTTGCCATCTTAGGTCTGCTAGTGCCCACACGTATGTAACCGCGACTATTGACGGAGGTAAAAGTGAATAGAAGTTCAAAGGGGCGGGCGATAATTGATAGTCTTTAGGCTCGTTGTCCATCTGCAAGGAAAATAATTAAGCAAACATGCCAAGTAGATAATTTTTATGTTTATACAAGATGTTAAGGATAATTAGATTACTAAGGGTTAGTAATATTTTAAGTTTTTTCTATTGAAACAAGATGAAATATCATAAGGCGTTCGGGGGTATATTGACGCTGTTGATATGTAAATAAACAACATGGTGAAGATAAAGTATGAGGTCAGTAATAACTCGATAACCCAAAATGTATCGGTTATTAGGTTTCAATAGTGAAAACATACCATGATAATATCATTTAAGACACAAAATTTTCTTGAATAGGTATATCCAAATAATTGAAAAATAACCAGATAACTCGGAACGCTTAGCTAGAGTGGCACTCATACGTAAAGTATATATAAAAACAAGTTACTCAACATCTGAGTCCTTCAGGACAACTAGATTTATCGGGGGTTTACCAGGTCTAATCCCTGGATTATATGGTATGTTACTGAGGATTTCATTTGTAAGAAAAACAGAATTGGAGGGTTCAATGCAATTAACAACATCTTGTCGAGTGGTTTAGGGTTCAGGGCATAGTAATAATCAAACCGGTAGATATCGAAAGAATCAATAATACGGGGAAAGTTTGAACTATTCAGTATAAGATTTAGAGTTCAAGAATATCATAAGGTGATATAATAATCATTATTTTGAAAGACAAAAGTTCAAATTATTAATATTGAAATGTAAATCACGTACCTTGGGTATTTTGATTTCCAGTTGAAGTCCGGCTATTTTGCTGGTAGACTGAGTAGTCTGAAAGCATAACAAATGTAAGTATGTGATACATGTCTTAAAATAAAATGAATGAAAATGTAGTAAAAGATAATTTAAGTAAGCGTTTCAATGCATGATATTATAAGAAGGTTTAAAGTATATTTTTCAAAACTTTATAAATAAATTTTTAAATTTTATTTGTTGAGAATTAGGTGTGGTGATAAGAGACAATTTATGTCTATTTATACTTAAGTACCTATGGAAAAAGTTTGGGTTTGATATGAAATACTTGTAAAATTAGCAGGGGTTTAAGTGTAATTTAGAAAACTTGATTTCAAACCTTTAAAACTGATTTTCATAGAAAATGCTTTCCCGTTATAATCTCAGATGTTATTACGAGCTATTTTTTTAAAAAAAATGTGATTATGAAGGTGTTGTACAATTTGTTGCATTGTGTCGACTAATATTAGAAGTGGCATGACCACTAGTTTATTGTCCAAATAAGGAAGGGAGTTTTTGACTTTATTTTAATTTTATTGTGTCACGAACATTAATTTTATACTCATCGTAATAATATTGGCACTCGAATAATATAAAATATAACCAACGAGAAATGGCAAACACCAACACAATATTAGATTAAAATTAATATTTTAATTGATTCAATTAAGAAATTCACCTTGGATCAACTTTGAAAACTAATATTTTTGGAATATAATCAATTGCGACAATACCCGAAGATAGATTTTTACGTTCGTATAAAATTCTAGATTTTGTTAAAATAGTTAAATCATATATTTGACTTGGTTAATATTTTAATAAGATATAAAATCCCTGCTTATTCAAATAAATCGAATCCTTTTATTCCATATAAATAATATTTTTCCCAAAAATTGTATTATTCAAATATTGAGTGCCATATAAACATATTTTCTTGATTCCAAATTTTACTTATTTTGTCAACAAACTGAAAAGTGTAATTTAGAATTATATATGGAATTCATATATTTATGCTTGTCATAGCATGAACTTTATTTGTATTTACTGAAGGACGCCGGTTATACTAAACCCGATCCATTTTTCCTAAACACTGATATAACCAGTCTCATTTAAACCCCCCAGCTAATGATTATGGGAACTGGAACACAACAATGAATGATATGTGAGTAACAACGAAAAGCTCGTAAACACCAGTAGGTGGTTCTATTTCACTATTATACCTTGAACTTATGTCTTTGACATTACTACTTGTTATATCACTATGTGATAGCTTTGAACTCGTATTATCATTTATAAACTCTTTTGATAGTTCAATTATATCGTAATTATTGATTCACTTTGTTATCTTATTAAACACAAGCCAGCCCCAATCCTGACAGCCTATTTGATTATCCGGATTGTAGTACACCACTGAATCCTGTTGAACAAACTATTTAAACTGTTTTACCCTATTGCAATATACCCTACATGTTATTAAACTTTGATTTCAATCATCTGATTTGCAACATAGCCTGCCATTTTATAATTATTATCAATGAAACCTTCAGTAGCATACCATATAATCCATGGATTAGACCCGGTAAACCTCCGACAAATTCAATTCTCCTGAAGGACTCAGATGTTGAGTGCCTTGTTGTTATATTTACTCTATGTATTAGTGCCTCTCTAGCTAAGTGTGTCGAGTTATTTGGTTTCCCCAATTATTTGGGATTACCTGTTCAAGTGCATTTTATGTCTTGAACGATATTATTAGGTATGTCTACGCATTTGGAGCCCCTATAGACGATAATTTATGGGTTATTGTATTAGATTCTGAACCTTATTTATAACTTGATAAACCCCATATCCGATTATAATCACCATACATTTATTTCATATATATCATAGACTTCAGTATACCCCTGTTTAGTTCTATTGATATTTCATTTTACTGTAGATTACCATACACTGTTTTATATTTTGAGCATTTCAAACCTAGTTATGTTATTCTCATATTTACATTGTTATAGAACTAGAATTATCTACTTGGAAAAGTTTGTCTTATTCCTTCTTTTTCAGTTATTTTACACAGGTACCAATAGGCCATGATGAATAGTTCAGAGATCAAATGATACATTGTGATAAAGAAACATCAGGTTAGAAGAAAAGAAGCCTAGTTGTCAGGAGAAATACTGTTGTATTTTTCCTAGATTTCAACTGTAACACATTTGAAAATCAATAAATGCCCGAGTTATTTTAGTATTTAGATTTATTTATGATTCAGAAATTATCAGGTTAACCCCCACGCTCGGATAACCAGGATGTGACATCTTCCGTTCTTCTTAGTCTGTTAAAATGAAATAGAATTCGCGCCCCACCTTTTGATTGACCTTGAGAATGCTTACTCTGGAGTGAGTCGGAAACTTCAAGCATTGATGCACAGTAGATGGGGTGGATTCGAACTTCTTTAGGCTGATCCACCGAAAGATGACATTGTAGGCTGAAAGCACGTTCTTGTCAAGGACAAAGAATCATATTTTCTCTATTCAACTGATCGGCTAGGTGCCGACAAGGTGCCGACCACAATTTCCAGTCCTACATGATAACTTGTTTTTGCGTATATGATCGTTGTCTTCAAAAGCCTAGTCTTAAAATCTCTTGAATACCTACAAAACTTGTTAAACAACTCGTATTGCAGTAAGTACATGTATCAATCCAATATTCAACGTGAAACAATTAACGTGAATGCTTGCAATTTCAGTTTTTTTTTATTAAAACCTTTTATTTATTTAATTTTTATTTTTTTAAAAACAATTTCAAGGGAGAATTAACTAATTAATGCTAAAAATCTAAAGTGACTAAATAAATAATAATGACACTAACTGGGTGAGATAAATGTGAGAAGATTTAAGAGATAGAATTACACATCGTGTTAAGATATTTTTAATTGCTTAATTTATTGAATTGAAATATTTCAAGATAATATTAAATTTACGATTTAACTCTCATTATAATCATAAATTCAATAATGTATTTTTCATAAAACTCATTTAAAATGCCACAACTCTGCAAAAGGGATTTATACTCTCTTTAAAGAAAGCATCCGCTAAGATCAATTTATAAAAAAAAATATGAATACGAGAATCGCAAATCCGAGTTAATATTCAATTTTTTGGAAAAACCTATCTCTAGTTCGATTCAAAAATCAAAATTAATTTACTATCTCTTGATACGTAAGTTAATTAGTGATAATTCATAATAATTTTTCCTAGAAATATAACAACCAATTAAATTAATTAATTAATTAAATTAACATCCTATGCGTTTCATCCCACCCATTGAATGATGAGTTTAGCTTAACATTCTCATATTAGAACATAACACAACAATCAAATCCATATCAAGAATAATATAAAATTAAACTAGGAAAAGAAATATGCTATGCAAATTTTGCTGTTGAATCACGTTCTTAAAATGCGTTCTAATATGCGTTCAACCTCTTCACAAATATTTGCACTTGATTACAAAGAAAAAATGCAAGGACATTATCCATCACATTTAGTATGTCATATACCACTACAAGTTTATTGAAGAATTGGTTAGCTTACATATACAATCAAAAATCCGAATTTCAAGACGACATCAACAATCATGCCCAATAAGGGCGAATTTGGTAAAATGTGTTTTTGTTCCATTTACATTTTACATAAAAAGTGTTGGGATATTTTTTTTATTTATGAAAAATAATATTTGAAAATATTTTAATGATTTTAATCATAAAAGTTTTGGGTAAAGGTTTTTTATCCCAAAAACAGTCTTAAGTTTTGAAGTATCCAAGATTTATAAAACACTGAAGCTTTTTGGGAAACGTGTATGATGTAGTTCGAACAACATCATATCTAGTTCAAACTAGATCAGATCTCGCTCGAACGAGCTGTTTAATTCTAACATGTCACCGCCTTAAAAGTTATTATATAAAGGGTGTTAGGCTACTGTTTTTCGTGTGGAGAAAACACTGAGTTTAACAGAATACGTTTTGAGTGTTGTTGGTTTATTCTCCATCTTTTTGAGGTTTCAAAATTTTGTTTTACAATTCACAAAATCCGAGACTTTTTGTGAGAGTTGTTTGTGGAACCTAAAGCATAGTTTTGTTGCTGAATCTAGGTGCCTTGGAAAGCTACTGGATTGACCGTAGGTGCCACTTGCAGGAGGTACTGGGCGAATCAACTGCGTGTCATAGGGAGTGATGCGGTATTCCTGGGCTGGCGACTATGAACCGACACCTGTGGGTATTTCGTAAGTCAAATTTTATTTTCGCTGCAATCCGATTGTAAATTGCCTTTACAAATTATAATGGAAATAAAAGATTTTTGCCATGCGAGGATTTTTTCCTACATCTGTCTTTGTCATCTTGTTCATCGCATGATTTAATTTGAGATTTGAATTAACACATAGATGCATGTTTAGGGGCTGATTTAATTGGTATTTGGTTTGAGTAAATTTAGACATCCAATTAAATAAGTCTGAATTGGAAATTGCGAATCTATTTCAATCATTATCGCACACGACACATTTTGAAATTAGTATCAGAGCAGGATACGCTAATTTATCGCATATTCCAATTTTTCGCAAACCTGTGTGATATTGATTTTTGCTTGAAAAATTTGATTTTAGAAAGTTTGTCGCAATGTTTCCAAACGAGAATGTGACACCCCGACTAATTAAATACCGGGTAGCTACTCCTTTATAAAATTAATTCAAAATGCCAAGTTGGCTCAGTTGATAGCATCACTGTCGAAAACATTTATTATCACTAACCACCTAGTATTTAAAAAAAATCAAGTTGCCAAATTTTTAATTTAAGTCTGATTAACATGCAATAAGTATAATGAAGAAATAAATAACACTATTCACCATGCTGAAGAAAACTGAATAACCATCACAATAGCGTAAATAAAGTCTGGAGGAAAACTCCTCGCTACAATCCCATACTGAAATAAATAACTGAAACAATACATGCTAAAGTCTGAAAACTGAAATGTAAAAGATGCTCTAAATAGAAATGGGCAACATGCCCTACAACTGATAGATAGTGACTCTGAATCCAAAAGATAGAAGCGTCTATGAGCAAATCCCTGTAGCTTCCACAACCAGCTACAGCTCGTCACCTGAATGAGTACCTATGCTTGGTGTCCTTGTGGCTGGGCATCTAAAAATGGTTTTACAAGAAAAGATTTGAAAAGCAAACGGGTCAGAGCCCGAATGTGGAGTTATATTTTAAAAACCTGCAAGTGCTTTAAAAACATTTAAAACATTAAATGCAAAGTACATGTTAGGACGTGCACTCACATTATATTCTCACCTCTCATCTAACTGTGCACTCCTAACGCAAGTACCCATCTATAACGATATA
The DNA here is from genome assembly GCA_949130495.1 of Sambucus nigra. Lineage (NCBI taxonomy): Eukaryota > Viridiplantae > Streptophyta > Magnoliopsida > Dipsacales > Adoxaceae > Sambucus > Sambucus nigra. Next base: position 314,267,911 of record OX422219.1, on the reverse strand, counting down.
AACCACTAGCTAAGTGACATCATAACTAGCTAGACTGTAATAGTTCCTACCCTTATTACCCGGTTCTATTTAACATAACAACGCTCGTAATTAAATAGAGGTTTAACGTACTCTCAGTTACTAAACATACCATTGATATAATTATCAGTTAACTCATTATATAACTCGAAATAACACCGTAATATTTTTACAACATTAACATGAGGATTCCCATTAATTTAATGTATATTATTCACATCATAAATATACGATACAAGCACCCCGCAATCTAAGCTATGGTGCACGCATACTCTGCTATCCATCCCGGTACATCACGTACATAAGGATCACATATTCCGAATCTCTCAGGAATAGTTCAGATAACACAAATCTCAATTAGTGGAGGCGAACACAGTCACCATCACATGGGTCAGGCACATACCTACGCTCCCATGATCAGCGGACTTATTAATATCACAATAAGTCTTTCTATGACCTATGTTCATCAAGGTACCAGTCTATATCCCCCCCGTAGGCACACAAGGATTAGAGGGTCCTAAGCGAATGTAACCTCCCGTGATAGCAAGTATGGTAGGTATGTCATACACACAAGATTTTATGCTAAGCATTCACACATCTTAGATATCTCAATATTAATAAAGTCATACTCTACATCATTATACCATTATTCCAAATCCATATATTTCAAGTATCCCGATAATATATAATTTAAATGGTCGACAAGTCTCACGTCGTAATTCCTTAAACTTAAAACCTATCTCAAATAGACTATTAAGTCTCCCATAATTCTCACATATGACATCTTTATACCTAAGGTCTTTGCTTCTGCCCCAAACCTTATTTCACCAACTTATTCAAATTTGTACTATTAACCCAAATATCATCTCACATGACAAATTTCATTTATTTAGAAAAATTCCTCAAATTACATTCCAAATAAAGTCCCATCTCATAATCATGCCTACTGGTCTTCCTTAAAGTTAAGGGTATTCATAAAGTCTCTAATAATATTATCCAAGGGTTAACACCACTAAAATTCAATTAAGGGAAAACTTCATTTATTCTGGGAAGGTCGATCGATCGACCTTGACCTTCGATCGATTGATTTTGTCGATCGATCGACTGATGAATGTCGATCGATCGATTACACAGGTATGGTTACGGACTGCTTCGATTTGCAGATTTGAAAACATCCCAAAACTTATTTTTAAAGCATGATTCTCTAATATAACGTTATAGTAATGTCATATAACCATCCTACAATATTACTAATGTCCATAAATCAATATTTCAACAACTAAAGGCTACATATGGATCAATCTTTATCAAAAACCTAGTTTTCTAATTTATCTCAAGAACATTCATAAACCTCATCTTAAATCCGTTTTTGGTATCACAAAAGTCAGTAATTCTCTTAATATGATCTTCCAGTAACATTCTACATGCAACCTATATCCCAAAAATTAAACTAATAACTCAAATCTTATGGGTTTTTCATTATCTTCCAAGAACACATAAAGTTTTTGAATAATCTAACATGGAAGAAGCATTCTCCGAAATTTAAATGGAATAAATCACTTGCCTTGATTGTCTCTGGATTTGGTGTTGGATTTGTAAGCTCTTTCTGCAGATTTTCTGCAGAATTCCTCCTCTTTCCCTTCCTCTCTAAGCTTTCTTCTTCCAAAGGTGGCTAGGGTTTCCTTTGGGAGAGTTGGAAGACTAAATGATAACCCACGTAGCTTTCTAGGTTAATAAGGGTTGGTTATGGGCTTAATGGGTCTTATCCACATCAGATTTAATTAACCAAATTTTCGTCACTTTTAATTCCTCAAAACGTGAAATTACCAAAATACCCTTTAAGTTGCCGGTATGGCCTAAAAATACCCCGGGACCCAAACTATACCCCCGGCTAGTGTTTTCTGACTATCTCGACCCTTCCGGACGCGATGGCGCACTCAAAACGACCATACGGATTATAGATTTTAAATTCACTTTTTATTATCAAAATATTATACCGTGACGCGGTGGTCCCACGCGTCTCAACAAAATTTCTAAAATGCCGTATATAAATCCCACGATAAATTTTATAATACCAAGTTCATATATAATCATATATGCACAAAATCAAATACCAATTCGCATCACATTAGTATTTTTATCCCGGATTAATTTCCAATTAATACACATTTAATTAATTAATCCTCAAAATAAATATAGCCAAAAGTACGGAGTAGCGCATCTCATCCTCGCGCTCCCATGTGGACTCCTCGACATTGTGATGTCGCCACTGAACACGCACTAACGGAACTATCTTTGACCGCAATTTCCTCTCACTTTGGTCCAAAATAGCAATTGGCCCCTCCTCGTAGGAGCTATCCGGCTGGAGATCGATGTCCTCCACAGCAATGTGAGAATGGGCCAAATCATCTCTAAGGTATTTCCTCAGCGAGGAAATATGGAACACGTCGTGAATCCGATGCAAGTGCTCCGGTAGTCCAAGTCTATACGCAACCGGTCCGATCCGCTCAATAATAGGAAACGGCCCCACATACCTCGGTGTCAACTTCCCCTTCTTCCCGAATCGCATAATCCCCTTCATCGGAGAAACCTTGAGCAAAACCTGGTCCCCCACTTGGAACTCCCTGAAAAACCTCTTCGCATCAGCATAACTCTTCTGCCTGTCTTGAGCTACCCGAATGCGACTCCGAATCAACTCAATCCTTGTCGAAGTATCCTGAATCACTTCCGGCCCAAGTAGTTTGTTGTCCCCCACCTCCAACCAACATGTTGGGGAACGACAAGGCCTACCGTACAATGCCTCAAACGGAGCCATGCCAATAGTGAACTGATAGGAGTTGTTGTAAGCAAACTCTACCAGTGGAAGGTACTGCTCCCATCCACCCCCGAAGTCAATAATGCACATGCGTAGCATGTCCTCCAACATCTGATTGGTGCGCTCTGTCTGCCCATCGGTCTGCGGATGATAAGCCGTACTCAACCGCAATTCTGTGCCCATGGCCTCCTGGAAACTCTCCCAAAACCTCGAAACAAATATCTTGTCTCTGTCAGACACGATATTTAGGGGCACACCGTGAAGTCTCACAATCTCTGAAATGAAGAGCTGGGCATACTGTCCCGTAGTGTAGTCAGTCCTTACGGGTAAGAAGTGAGCGACCTTGGACAACCTGTCCACAATTACCCAAACGGAGTCGTGACCCCTCTGCGACGTAGGCAACCCCGTGACAAAATCCATGGATATGCTCTCCCACATCCACACCGGAACCTCCAACGGCTGTAGCAATCCTGCTGGTCTCTGATGATCCACTTTTACAAGCTGACAAGTGGCGCATTTCGAGACAAACTCAGCGATATCTCTCTTCATACCGCTCCACCAATATTGTCGTCTCATATCTTGGTACATTTTGTCCCCTCCGGGATGTACCGCGAACCGCGAGCCGTGCGACTCTGCCATAACATCGTGCCGCAATTCTTCCCCTTCCGGAACTACCAATCTCCCATTGAAGCGCAATCCCCCGTCTGAGCTAACGGTATAGGACTCAGCTCCCTCGGCTAGCAATCGAACTATCTGCTCCTGACAGAACGGGTCATTAGCCTGTGCCCGTACTACCTTTGTGACAATCTGCGGTGTAGCGGTCATCACAGACATGAAAGATCGGGCCACTGCATCCTGGTGTCCCAATTCCTTCCACTTAGCTTTCCACACCTTTGCCACCTCATCTGCTGGCCTGCGGCTCAACGCGTCTTCTACCACGTTAGCCTTACCCGGGTGGTACTGGATGTCGAACTGGTAGTCCTTCACAAATTCAAGCCACCTACGTTGCCGCATATTCAATTCTTTCTGCGTGAACAGATACTGTAGTGACTTGTGGTCCGTGAACAGCTGAAACTTCTCCCCCAAAAGATAGTGCCTCCAAATCCGTAAGTCAAATACCACTGCTGCCAACTCCAAATCATGCGTGGGGTAATTCTTCTCATGAGGCTTAAGCTTACGGGAAGCATAAGCTATGGCCTGTCTCTCCTGCTGTAATACACCTCCCAGTCCTTGCACAGACGCGTCGGTGTAAACCAAATACTCAACTCCCGGTCTCGGCAATGCTAACACAGGTGCTGAGGTCAATTTGTCCTTCAACTCATCGAATGCCAACTGACAGGCATCACTCCAAATGAACGGCACACCTTTACGAGTAAGATGTGTCAAAGGACCTGCTATCTCCGAGAAACCCCGAATAAACCTCCTGTAGTATCCTGCTAAGCCCAAGAAACTACGAATCTCCGTTGGTGTAGTGGGCTGTCCCCACTCCCTCACCGCTGATACCTTCCCCGGATCAACTGATATTCCCTGATCGGAAATAATGTGACCCAAGAACTGGACTTGCTTCAGCCAAAACCCGCACTTCTCATATTTTGCATACAGCTCGTTCTGACGAAGTGTCTGCAAAACCTGCCTCAAATGCTCGGCGTGCTCCTCCTCCGTCTGAGAGTAAACTAGAATATCATCAATGAAGACAATGACAAACTGATCTAGGAAATCCCTGAACACCCTGTTCATCAAGTCCATAAACACTGCTGGAGCGTTGGTCAAGCCGAAAGGCATAACCCGAAATTCATAAGAACCATATCTCGACAAGAACGCGGTCTTCGAGACATCCTCCTCCCTGATACGCAACTGATGGTATCCCGACCTCAAATCAATCTTCGAGAAGAAAGAAGCTCCCCTCAACTGGTCGAATAAGTCATCGATTCGAGGCAACGGATACTTATTCCGTATCGTGACCTTATTCAACTCTCGGTAGTCCACGCACAATCTCAGTGAACCATCCCTCTTCTTCACAAACAAAACTGGAGCGCCCCAAGGTGAGGTACTCCTGCGAATAAAACCCTGTCCTAAAAGCTGCTCTATCTGATCCCGTAGCTCTCGCATCTCAGCTGGAGCCATACGGTACGGTGCACGTGCTATAGGTCTCGTACCCGGTAGCAAATCTATAACGAAGTCTATCTCTCGACTGGGTGGTAAGCCTGGTATCTCCTGAAACACATCCGAATATTCCCTGACAACCGGGATCGAATCCAAAGGAATCACAACCTCCTTAGAGGTATCCTCCTCAATGTAATACAGATGAGCGGTCGATCCTCCCTCTGGGCGAGGCATCGCCACTATAAAAATCTCTTGCCCCGGAATGGCAAAAACAATGCTCCCGCTGAAGCAATCAATCATGGCCCTATATGCTACGAGCCAGTCCATACCGATGATCACATCGTGAACATGCATGTCTAACACTAACATATCTGCAGGTAATACCAAGCCACCGATCTCTACCCCCACTCCCCGACATATAAAGAATATAAGTGACCCACTCCCCAATGGTGAGTCGACACACGTAACTGTGCTCTCTGCCGTAGCTAACAATCCCAACGCTTTCGTGAAGTGTGTAGCTATAAAATAATGTGTAGCACCCGTATCAAACAATACCCGACCCATAGTGCCATGGATAGGAAACGTACCCTCGATCGCGGGCGGTGCCTGTGGAACTGCAGCCTGGTGAACGTTGTAGACACGTCCATACCGTAGCTGCCCCTGCTGAGCTGGGACTGCTGGAATGGGTGGCAATGCTGCCATCTGTGGCGGTGCAGGAAGAGCTGCGGGAAACATCGGCCTCTGTGGCTCCTGGCGAGCACCCTGCTGCTGCTGCTGTGGGGCCCTGCCCCTATGAGGACAATCCTGCTTCTTATGGCCAGTCTTGCCACAAGTAAAGCACTTCCCTGGGAAGTTCCCTCCCCTCTGCCCCTGCTGTCCCCGGCCCTGGTGGCCGTTGCCGTTCCTCCCTTGGCCCTGCTGGCCCTGATGAAACTGTTGCCCATTCTGCCCCTGTTGGCCCTGATGGCCGTTTGGACCCTGTTGGCCCTGACGGAAACCTCCCTGTCCCTGCCTGTAGTTCCCTGACCGGAACCTCTTATTATCCCCCTGCTCAGTCTGTCTCTGCCCCTGACCGGTTTGTGCCCCGCTGGCACCATGTCCTCCAGTCCTGCCCTGATGGCTAGACTCCCCCGATCGCTTGCCCTCGGCCATATGAAAACGGTGGTCCTGGCAGTGTAATAATGCAGCGTTAACCACATCAGAATACGTAGCCAACGATAAATTCCCTAGCAGATGCTGACGGATCCTCCAATTCAACCCATCGGTGAACTTCTCTATTTTCTTCTTCTCTGTTGGAATCTCGTCTGGAACGATATTCAACAGGTTAGTGAACTCGGCCTCATATTCGGCCACTGTCTTGCCCTCCTGCTTCAAACTCATCAGCTTCCTCCTCATCTCTGTATGAACTGCGGACGGAAAGTACTTGCGGTCGAACCGCACCCAGAACTCCTGAATCGTGAGGGTATCCCTCTCCTCCGCGGTGGTAATGGACTCCCACCACTGCAGCGCAGATCCAACTAGCTTGAAAGTAGCTAGTACCTGTTTCTGAACATCAGTGCACTCATGCATCCTCAAATGCCTCTGTATGTCCTTCCTCCACTGGCTCGAGACTACTACATCTGAGCTTCCTGCAAACTCTGGCGGATGAGCTTTCTGAAAAGCGTCACGTACACGCTCCCAAGCAGACGGGAATGCATTAACCTGAAGTGGCGCGGCAACCGGCGCCTGAGGTGGTGCCTGCTGAATCACGGCAATCGCGGCATTTACCGCTTGGTCCACTATAGTTGCAACCTCAGCGGCGCTCAACATGCCCTGAACTGGAGCGGGCTGGGGTTCGGGCATTGCATTCCTGGGAACTCGTCGTGCACGTCGTGGAGGCATCTGAAATAAGAACAAAGTTTATAAGTTCACGGTTTATAAACTTAATATAGCTGAAGAACGAAGCATACACAATAAGAGTACAACAGTCCTAAAATATAGGGCTCTATATCAAAGAAAACGTAGCAGAAACATAATAGCCGTACAGATCCTAAAGGACACTAGAACCTGATGCTCTGATACCACCTGTGACACCCCGACTAATTAAATACCGGGTAGCTACTCCTTTATAAAATTAATTCAAAATGCCAAGTTGGCTCAGTTGATAGCATCACTGTCGAAAACATTTATTATCACTAACCACCTAGTATTTAAAAAAAATCAAGTTGCCAAATTTTAATTTAAGTCTGATTAACATGCAACAAGTATAATGAAGAAATAAATAACACTATTCACCATGCTGAAGAAAACTGAATAACCATCACAATAGCGTAAATAAAGTCTGGAGGAAAACTCCTCGCTACAATCCCATACTGAAATAAATAACTGAAACAATACATGCTAAAGTCTGAAAACTGAAATGTAAAAGATGCTCTAAATAGAAATGGGCAACATGCCCTACAACTGATAGATAGTGACTCTGAATCCAAAAGATAGAAGCGTCTATGAGCAAATCCCTGTAGCTTCCACAACCAGCTACAACTCGTCACCTGAATGAGTACCTATGCTTGGTGTCCTTGTGGCTGGGCACCTAAAAATGGTTTTACAAGAAAAGATTTGAAAAGCAAACGGGTCAGAGCCCGAATGTGGAGTTATATTTTAAAAACCTGCAAGTGCTTTAAAAACATTTAAAACATTAAATGCAAAGTACATGTTAGGACGTGCACTCACATTATATTCTCACCTCTCATCTAACTGTGCACTCCTAACGCAAGTACCCACCTATAACGATATAAACCACTAGCTAAGTGACATCATAACTAGCTAGACTGTAATAGTTCCTACCCTTATTACCCGGTTCTATTTAACATAACAACGCTCGTAATTAAATAGAGGTTTAACGTACTCTCAGTTACTAAACATACCATTGATATAATTATCAGTTAACTCATTATATAACTCGAAATAACACCGTAATATTTTTACAACATTAACATGAGGATTCCCATTAATTTAATGTATATTATTCACATCATAAATATACGATACAAGCACCCCGCAATCTAAGCTATGGTGCACGCATACTCTGCTATCCATCCCGGTACATCACGTACATAAGGATCACATATTCCGAATCTCTCAGGAATAGTTCAGATAACACAAATCACAATTAGTGGAGGCGAACACAGTCACCATCACATGGGTCACGCACATACCTACGCTCCCATGATCAGCGGACTTATTAATATCACAATAAGTCTTTCTATGACCTATGTTCATCAAGGTACCAGTCTATATCCCCCCCGTAGGCACACAAGGATTAGAGGGTCCTAAGCGAACGTAACCTCCCGTGATAGCAAGTATGGTAGGTATATCATACACACAAGATTTTATGCTAAGCATTCACACATCTTAGATATCTCAATATTAATAAAGTCATACTCTACATCATTATACCATTATTCCAAATCCATATATTTCAAGTATCCCGATAATATATAATTTAAATGGTCGACACGTCTCACGTCGTAATTCCTTAAACTTAAAACCTATCTCAAATAGACTATTAAGTCTCCCATAATTCTCACATATGACATCTTTATACCTAAGGTCTTTGCTTCTGCCCCAAACCTTATTTCATCAACTTATTCAAATTTGTACTATTAACCCAAATATCATCTCACATGACAAATTTCATTTATTTAGAAAAATTCCTCAAATTACATTCCAAATAAAGTCCCATCTCATAATCATGGAAAACTTCATTTATTCTGGGAAGGTCGATCGATCGACCTTGACCTTCGATCGATCGATTTTGTCGATCGATCGACTGATGAATGTCGATCGATCGATTACACAGGTATGGTTACGGACTGCTTCGATTTGCAGATTTGAAAACATCCCAAAACTTATTTTTAAAGCATGATTCTCTAATATAACGTTATAGTAATGTCATATAACCATCCTACAATATTACTAACGTCCATAAATCAATATTTCAACAACTAAAGGCTACATATGGATCAATCTTTATCAAAAACCTAGTTTTCTAATTTATCTCAAGAACATTCATAAACCTCATCTTAAATCCGTTTTTGGTATCACAAAAGTCAGTAATTCTCTTAATATGATCTTCCAGTAACATTCTACATGCAACCTATATCCCAAAAATTAAACTAATAACTCCAATCTTATGGGTTTTTCATTATCTTCCAAGAACACATAAAGTTTTTGAATAATCTAACATGGAAGAAGCATTCTCCGAAATTTAAATGGAATAAATCACTTGCCTTGATTGTCTCTGGATTTGGTGTTGGATTTGTAAGCTCTTTCTGCAGATTTTCTGCAGAATTCCTCCTCTTTCCCTTCCTCTCTAAGCTTTCTTCTTCCAAAGGTGGCTAGGGTTTCCTTTGGGAGAGTTGGAAGACTAAATGATAACCTACGTAGCTTTCTAGGTTAATAAGGGTTGGTTATGGGCTTAGTGGGTCTTATCCACATCAGATTTAATTAACCAAATTTTCGTCACTTTTAATTCCTCAAAACGTGAAATTACCAAAATACCCTTTAAGTTGCCGGTATGGCCTAAAAATACCCCGGGACCCAAACTATACCCCCGGCTAGTGTTTTCTGACTATCTCGACCCTTACGGACGCGATGGCGCACTCAAAACGACCATACGTATTATAGATTTTAAATTCACTTTTTATTATCAAAATATTATACCGTGACGCGGTGGTCCCACGCGTCTCAACAAAATTTCTAAAATGCCGTATATAAATCCCACGACAAATTTTATAATACCAAGTTCATATATAATCATATATGCACAAAATCAAATACCAATTCGCATCACATTAGTATTTTTATCCCGGATTAATTTCCAATTAATACACATTTAATTAATTAATCCTCAAAATAAATATAGCCAAAAGTACGGGGTATTACAGAGAACTTATATAATCGAATGCCTATCTTTGATGGATCTAATTATAACTATTGGAAAGCTCGTATGAAATCCTAGTTAAAATCCATTAACGAATGTGTATGGTTGCTTTGTGAAAGAGGGTGTACTCCTCCCACTGTCACTGCTAATAACGTCACCTTTTTTAAACCTGAGTCAGATTGGACCGAAGATGATTTTAAAAAATCTAATTTTATTTCACGTGGTTTGAGTGCTATTTAGGGACCCGTCACCCCCGACGAGTTCTGCCAAATTATGACGCGCACCACGTCTAAAGAGGCATGGGATGTACTCCAATTGACACATGAAGAAACGAACACTGTTAAAGAATCAAAGTTACAAAATTTGGCCACCCAATTTGAGACCATTACCATGTCTGAGTCTGAATGTTTTGATGAGTTTTATGCACGTTTGTCGGACATTGTTAACTTGAGTTTTAATTTAGGTGAGCCTATTGATAACACGCGTGTCGTTAAAAAGATTTTGAGATCTCTTCCAAAACGTTTCATTCCTAAAGTCACTGTTTTGAATTCATTAGGAAAGCTAAATTCACTTAAGTTAGAAGAGCTCGTAGGAGACCTACAAACTTATGAGATTGACATGTTTTCCCAAACCATTAAGGCTAAGGATAGAGGTGTTTCTTTGAAGACTCAAGTTAGAAAGAAAAATAAAGAGAGGGTGTCTGAGTTTGATTATGAGGAAGAGTTTAACATTGACGATGTGGCCTTATTTGCAAAAAAAATTAGAAAGTTTATCAAAATGAACAAAAATAATTATTTCAACTAAAAGTCTTTTGAGAAAAATAAAAATAAAGAAAAGGCCACAAAGGACAATGAAAAATAAAGTGAGATAGACAGAGAGGAAGAGAGTGGGGAAGATGAGATGATTTGTTTCGAATGTCAAGGCAAAGGTCATAGGGATTTTGAATGTGCTACTAGGTTAAGGAGAAAAGGGAAGAAAGTAGCCATGCCCGCCACTGTTAGTGATAGTGAGGGAGATGATGAGAGAGACGAGTCCGAAAAAGTTTTAGCTCATGGGATGTTTGTTACGTTTTCGAGTCATGTGAGCACACCCACTTTGTCTGACGATGGTAGTGTCCACGAGAGCGAAGGCGATGAGTCGGGTGTTTATAGTGGAAATGAGAGCGAGATTGAGAGTGGAGATAAAGTGAGTTGCAAAACGATTTTATGGATTTGTACACCAAGATCTTGAAAACAAAGAAGTATAATAAAAATTGAGGTTGTCGGGTTTTAGATTTGGAGAGAGAGAATGAAGTTTTAAATAAGAAAAAGTGTGACTTGACCCACACGGTGTCTAGTTTGACGACATGTATATCCCAACTCGAGAGTGATCTCGAATGTGCCCAGGAGGTCAAAGTTCCTTTAGATAATGCATCTAAGAAAGTTGAAAAGATGGTTCTCAATCTCGTTTTGGGTGGTGATGAGAGTTTAGGAAAAGGTCTTGACGGTGTGTCCACGCCTTTTTTTTGCACCCGAGCCGGTTCCCACTTTGGTGATTGATTCACGTGATCCTCATCCTAACCCACCTAGGCGTCCCATTCCCGTTAGGAGAACACGTCCTAGAATTTTTTAAAAATTAATTCCTAGGACGGTTTATGTTTGCTCCCATTGCAAAAAGTAAGGACACCTTAGGAAATTTTTCTTTAAGTTGGGTAATGTGTCACGATATACTCCCACACATGATCGCACACATGCAGCCACTCATGATACTTTACTTGCACAAAATGATAGAGAGTTTTCACATATACGCGAGCAAGGAAAATTTTTGGTCAAGACTTCATACGATTTGATGGAGTTATTTCAAACGATGTCACCATCTTTGGAAAACTCCACCGCACCTAATGGATGAGGTCTAAACATTTTTGCGAGCATAAGGTGATTTACTTGATGATTATTTTGCCTATTGCTAGTATGTACCTTATGTTTTTTTAATACTATTTTAGCACTGTTTAGATCTGTTTTCCCTTTCCAGGAACTTCTTTTTATAAAATTTTCTCACTAGACAAAACTGCATGTCATTTTGTGTATTCTAGCAAAATTTGGCCTTTCTCGTTCTAACGAGAATGCATGTCATTCGAATGACATGGCATCTCATTTGAATCATTCGAACAACCCTGGATTTTGGTTGCAATCCCTATTTCTTCCTGCTATATGTTAAACGTACTGATGGGTTGTTTCTGAACATTGTTTGAAAAATACAAAAAGATTTTCTCTTTTTGAATTTTTTTTGAAAAATCCAAAAAGTGTTTTGTATTTTGTTTGCACCTTATAATAATGCACATTTAGGATGACCAAGTCGCAGCTTCACGACATATACATGTGACTATTTGATAGTGTTTTGACACAATATGGTGTGGCATTCATATGCTTTACAAAGTTTGGAGTCATTGAGATGATATAGTGTTGCTACCTACATGATTGACTCTATTTGTCCTTTATTGTACACATGCACAGATTTATTTGACTTTTGTGCATGTCCATCACATGTTGATTGAGTGTTTTTGCTTCCATTATGTCTATAAAACGAACCAAATGCGATAAAACGAGACAAAAATTAGTGCATGTTATAAACCATTTGTGAGATTTTTTTTTTTTAAATCGGTGAAGGGCTACGAAAGGTACTCATTTATCCGTTGCGATTAAGCCACCATTTAAAAAAACCTAAAAAAGTGAGGAATTAAAAATTATTTGGGGTCCAATGAGGTTTAAAAGAGCCCGAAAAATTGAAAGGCAATAAAAAAGATATATATGCCAAAAAAGGGCCATTAGGTTATTCACCAATTCTCCAATGTTTGAGAATTTAGATCACCTCAAAAAGAAAATATATATGAGGGAGTTTGGTAGGAGAATTTAAAACGGTTTGCACGTCTGTGAAAGTCATGAAAAAGCATTACATAGTATTGGACGTTATTGGTGTGGAAATCATTTATACTTTGATTTGTTGATATGATTAAGACGATGTCATCTAACTTCAACATTTTTACACCAAAGTACTATTTTTTATATTCATTCGTAAGGACTAAACTTATGCATCTTGCACATATGATATGATTTGGTTGATGTTCCTATCGAATATTTTCACACCCAATCCTTTCGTATCCCCGATTTGGTTATCTTAGTATGAATTCATGGTGTGTGTTTTTTGTAACATCATTGTTTCCCTTTGTATGAAAATTTTAAAAAATTCAAAAATAGTTTGTTTTCCTTATTTACCATTTTTTTTGTATTTTTCTAAATCTATTTTTTATGAGGATATACCAAATAGTCCTTCGAACATTTTTTAATATAGGTTTAGTCCAAACTTTTTTATTTTTCTCTAAAAAGTCCTTTATCATATTGCAAGGCTTTAAAAATAAAAGAATATGAGTTAAATGGGTAGAACTTTTTAATAGATAAAAAAAAGATTTGGAGTAAATATGAATTAAAAGATATTCGATAAACTTCTTGATATTTGATCCATTTTTTATGCCTAAACCGTACAAAAACTGGACTGCACAATAGTCTTCTCTTTTTTTAGTCTCTCCATGAGGGTGAGTTCTCTAAATGAGTTGCCCCTTCTCTTTTTTTATAGCTCACGAATTTGGGTTGTTTTGTTGGTAGATTGTGTGGGATTTGAAAACCAAGTCAAAAGACATGTGGGTTATCTTTGGAAGTGGTTTGATTCGATGCTTTTGGGATTATGGATGAGGGTAGTAGGTTGTGGTGTGGAATGAGTTCGTATTTAGCTAAGTTACGAGTTTGGGTTGTCATTTGGTTCTTGGACAAGAGATGGGTCGTAGCAGGTGAGGGTTGTGGATGGAATTTGTGGTCGGGTTTATTGGAAAGGCTTTGGGTCTTGAGTAGTTGGTTTGAAACCGGGTTTTGCAGTGGAGGATCTAAGGATCGCGGATTTGGAGATTGTCGCAGGCGATTTGTCGGGCAGGAGGTTGGGACGCTGGTGGGGTTTGTTTCGGGTTTGTGGCCGACAGTTATGGAGTGGAGATGGGTTGATTTGAGTTTTGAGAGGCAGGTCCGCAGGTGGCCGGATTTTGATTTTTAGGTGGGTTCGGAGGTCGTATCCTATTGTGGATTTAGATTATGTAATTTTAGGACTTAAAATAATATTAATTATGGATATAGGACAACAAATATTTTGTTTTCATTTTTAGTCCCTATTTTCAAATTAAAGAGACACGTGGCATGTTGTGATTGGTTGACGTTTTATGAATATGGGTCCGCGCCAGCGGCTTTATTCAAAAATAGGGAGTAAAACCATAAATAAAATGTTTGTTGTCCTATTTCCAAAATACATATTACAATAGGTCATAAATTTACAAAGCTCCTTGTGGATTATGGCCGAGTGGGGTCGGGTTAGCTACCGGAGAGTTGGGTTTAACATCTGGGTTTCATGTCGGTTTGGGGCAGGTGGGTATGGGGCTCGTGTAGGAGGATAGGTGAGGGAGAGAGGAGTGTGCTGTTTGTTTCGTGTGTGTTACTTTGTACCTATGAAAAAACTAAAAACTAATTAAAAACTCAATTAAAATTACAAAACTAATAAAAAAAATTAAATATATTAAAATTAAAAACTAAAAATTAAAATTCTAAACTCTAAACTAATAAAAGACTCAAATAAAAATCTAAAATAATAATAATAATAATAATAACAACAACAACAACAACAATAACAATAAAATCAAAATAAAAATAAATAAAATAAAATAAAGAATAAACCTAATAAAATAGACACCAATATTTTATTTACATAAAAATACCCTACGCACTATAACTATACGCACACAAAATAACATATAAAATAATTTCTAAAAATTATATACGACTCAAATAAAATTCTAAAAAAATAATAAACTTACAAACTAAACACACACAAGGCTCGGGTGATGGCTTGGGTTTGGTTTACGCTTAGCGTTGGTATGACATTGAGCTCGGGGATTCGAAATCATCTTGGCATGCTCAAATGGGACATGTCTTCACGGCCGCTCTGATTTTCTTCACTTAACGCATTTTGACCACTACTTCGTAGCAATTAACTTGATTTAGTACTATTTGATGTCGCAACTGCATATTGACCTGCAATATAGACAAATACGAACACAAGGCCATTTTTATTAAAATTGAGTGACTAAAATGCATTAATTTGGAATGTAAAATAAACACTTTTGGGTGCTTATCACTACCGTTCCCAGGGGGTACGCCCTTTCTCCTAAAAATCCGATTAAAGGCTAATAGGGTGCGAGTTCCACGTTCTCAAGATTCAACTTCTTATTAAAGTTGTAGAACATTACGTCTGCAAAGCTTTCGTTGTCCACTAGGATCTTGGCTACTCTTCCTTCTTGGATGACCATTATGATGACTAGAGGGGTGTTATGGGGGTATAACATCCCCAACAGGTCATCCTTTGAGAAGCTGACAATTAACTTATCTTTGTTCACCTCACGTGGCCACTTTTCTGAGCTCATCGTCAGGTTTACCTATGCTTGCTCGCAAGATTAGGCCTAGTAGAGATAGGCTTTCCTTTTGGCGGGTTCCTCTCCTCTGCTAGCTCTACGTTAGGCGATGAAATGACAATCGATTTCTATCATGATTACATCGCGTATGGGCTACTTATTTTTTTGGGAAGATCCGAATCGTTATTCATGTAGTCATCCCTCGCCCTTTTCTTGTCGATTGCAACCCGGTAGGGCGATTATGACGGTCTCCAACCTTTGACTTCTTCGGGATTTGATCGATTACCACTATCCACATATTTGTGAAACCTTCCCCTCTTTATTAGACCTTCAATCTCATTCTTCAGAGTTATACAATGGTCTGTATTATGACCATGGTCCTTGTGAAATTCACAATACTTGCTTATGTCTCTCTTATTTGCCAACATTTTCAGCTTCCCCACCCCTCTGTGGTCATTGCTTTCCCGGATTTCCTCCAGGATGTGGTGGAGTCCATCCATGAGGGGCGTGTACCCATTGTACTTCCTCGTCTTATTGCCATTTTTGTCTTTTTTGCTCCTATTTCCCATTGTTCTTGTTGGCTGAGGGTTTTGAGCTGTCGAATTCTTTGGACGCAATCACCTCTATGGCGTTCATAATTTACCCCCCTTTTTTAGCAGTTCAATCATGGTCTGGGGCAGCAGTTCACTCATCAGGATTGTGATGGAAGCTAACTCGTTTTAAGATTCTAGCTTTTTAGTGATGATTAGGGTGATATAGTCGCAGGTGCTCTCATCTGCTCTTTGGTGGTCCCTGAGGAGATGGGCAACTTTCTTTCCTGCCTTGCTAATAAATAGGTCGACCGGTTGCTGAAAATTCTTGATCTGCACCCTAGGAAGAATGTTGTACCCGATTTGTGCAGAGCCAGTTATGGTGCTAGATAATGCTTGGCACCTCATTTCATTCGGGAAGAAGTAAATGTTTGCAGGGGCTTGGTATTGTTCGATATGTAGAACGAAATTTGTCTTCCCATCATATTTTAGAGTAATGACTAGTGGCTTGAACTTCGTCGGAGTGGGGTATGCCAAGCCAGAGGGTATAAAGGGGGATCCGTTCATGAAATAACGCTGGAGTGGGTTACTTGATTTGTCTATTTCTCTAGTGCGGTCTTCTAGGCACTAGATGGAACCTTTCCACGATTGTTTATCGCCTTGGGACCAGCTTCGACTAATTTTTTGCTTGTTCTCGACTTTCGATCGTACTCTCTTCCTAAGGAGTCTATTAGACATCATTCGACGCTCGAAAGTAGCGACGAGAGATCCTAGTGTCGGACCTATCTAATACGTTTCTTCGGGGATAATTGTAATACCCTATATTTTAATGACTTTTAAAATGAGATAAATAAAAAGTAAATGGGTTAAATCAATGGGGATTAATTGGAGTTATTTATGTGAAAATAATTGGAATGAATCTGGATTGAATATTACTAGAATAAAGTAATATGTAATTAATATTAAATATTACTTAGTGATTCAAAGTAATGTATGATTATGACTTTATAAAAATTGTTGGGATTTGTAAATACGATAATTACAGTATTAAGTTGGGAGGCGTGTTTGAGTCGTGTCGAGACTATAATTTAATGGAATGAAAAGTAAATTATTTTTATGTCATCTGAATTGTTGTTTTGAGTTTGACAAAGTGTCCGGAGAAATAGTAAAAAAAGTCTACTCGGGGTTTGATTTGGGCCACGGGTCAATTTGGAACCCAATAGACACCCCAAAGAGATATTTTGGTCATTTTACTTGAGAGATGAATAGTACTTATAAAATTTTGGTATTTTTATATAAGTTAAGAGATATGTTAGTCAAAGGTTTATTCACCAAAAATCTAAGAGACATCGATTGAGGAAAGGGACAGATTTCTCTAGGAGAGGAAGGGTTGTTTTAGGAAAACCAAGGGACAAAGGCACCTTGCACCACCACCTCCGCCACCGGAGGGTGACTGAAAAAGAGAGGAACACCATAGAATCATCTTCCTTAAAGGTTCAGACCTATGAAATTAAAGGCGAGTGCTTTAACTCTTGCAATCTATAGCATTTATGTTGTCTATGGTAGACATAAAAATATTTTTTTTAAAGTTTTATAAATGAAAGATGAATTTTGATGATTTTTATTCAATACTTGAAATGGAAACCATGTAGGATTAATACCTTGTTGATATTAGAATTAACATCACAAATCTTGAGTTTATTTGATGAATAAATTTGGGGTTTATACGTGTTCTTGAGTAAGAATGATAAAACACAGTTTTTCTGAATTAAAATGGGATTAGCATGATTAATCAAAGTTTGATGATGATTTTGATATGATTTGATGTTATAAATCATGTATATACTTGGGTATATCATTTGGGATGAGTTATAAGGAGTTTGGGATCATTTGGTAGAGGTTTTGGGGATGAATTATGTTACAACCCATAGGTAGAAATATATAGAAAAAGGACGAACATTGTATGATAATTTTAGGACTGTTTTAAGCGGAAATTGGTAGTGTGCTCGAGTGTTCTTGTGTAAAATCACGTTCTGCACAACTTTATAGTTTTAAGTTTATTCAAAATGGGAGAAAAAAAGCCTCAACTTGTAATTTTATACTTCTCGGCAGATTGTAACTTTATCGAGAAAAATGATTGTTAGGAATTAAATTATAATCCGAACTTGTTTTGATGAGTCTGTATTTTGGACCAATAAGTATGGGTTGAAGGTAGATACTGGAATAATTAATTAAATCCTTTCGGTTATAAGAGATGTTAGGAGTAATGGCAAATGTGAATAAAATGTAAATTATTAGTTTATGGGATAAACTTGAAATATACTACGTGTGGGATTTGTATATGGATGAGAGTATACCCATTTGTTGATATATATACATAGGTGGAGAGAATACATATAATATAATCAAGGTTTAAAATACCATGATATGTAGGATAATCGAGATATAAGTATACTATGTATGATACTTGTAATATGGGATGTGCTTATGCCCTATTGTTGATATCTATATAATACGGAGTAGAATAGTTGACACTATTCAATAAGATGATAACTTAATTAGGGGTCCTGATTTGGCCAACAATGCAACGATCCAATGATTGAGATTAAAATACTCATGATACCATTTTTGTCCCTTAAATATTTAGTTCCCCCCTCTTTTAACACACTCAACTTTATTTTCACCTTTTATCGAAATTCAAAATCAAGGATAAAAGGGTATTATACCATTTTCATCTCACTTTTCAACCCCTTACCCTGACTGCACTCTATTCTCTCACACGCAACCCACCGACCCTCTCTCTTCGGCTTCTCTTCGCCCCTTGACATCTCTCTCTCTTAGATGTCTTCTCTCTCTCAGGTGAGGATTTGAAGAAATGGATGAAATGTGGTTTGCCTGGATTGCAAGACCACCGACCTAGGGTTTCTGAAACTGAAACATAGATCTCTTCTTTTTCATTTTCTCCATCTGATTTTTTTCCTCAAATAAGAAAGTTTAGGATTGGATTCTTCATTAGATAGCTGTCAAGAAAGGTTTGTATTTACCAAACCATGTGTATTTTTACTAACCACCTTTTATTTGGATTTTGATTATTCTTTTTCTCAATGGTTTTCCAAGCATTAATGTTTCATATCCATTGCATTGGTGTTTTTTATTAATTCTGTAGCTATGGTTTTCCAAGCCTAATAAACGTCAACGTGCTAACCTTAAAGGTGCGATTTGTATTGTGGGGATTTTTGGAATTTTTTTCTCTCGGCCACCATTTACTAATTTTGTTTCCTTATTTTGTTTATCGAAATTGGATTTTTTCATACCTTTTATTCATCAGCTTGAAGGTAAGAAGCATTGTTTTTCCAATTTCAATTTAGTTCTGATGGTTGAAATCGATTTTAGGGATTATTGGTGTTTATTTTCTGCTATATCATTTATCAGTGTGGATGACAATGTTTCTTTAGACACTGATGAAGATGGCAATGATGAAGAACCTGAGGCAACTAACAGAAGTGTTCCTTATGTTAGCAAGCTTGATAATGGGACTACTGGTGAGTTAGAAGATTTTGAGGATGATGCAATTGTTGTATCATCACACAAAGAAACTGTATCAAGTTTACCAATTTCAGTGTTTTATATTAATTTTTTCAGATTTATACGGCTGGAGTTAAAATTCCGCTAATGCTGAGTTGGGACTGGGAATTTATGATCTGTCTAGATGGTTTAATATGCTTGCTATAGTTTTCATACTCTATCAGCCTATATGCAGAAGACTCTTTGAATGTATTTCACATATTTCTTGCTTAATTGGTGCTTTGTTGTTGGAAATTTTATTAAGAAAAGAAATGGGGGAAATGCTTTGTTTAATGTCTTCATATATGATAGGTGGCATATTAGTAGTGTTATAGTTGTTGTATAACTATTGTTGATTTTTAAATTTACCTAAATTTGCATGGATTTTAAAGTTAAACTTTGTGTTTTAAATGTTTTTTGTAACTACATGGGTTTGATGCCTGAGATTTAGTTGGAATACTAAAGTGTTTGGGTTTCAATTTTAATTTCTTCAAAATATTAGTCCTGAGTGGATGCAAAAGTGTTTTGTTTTTGGATGTAAAATACATTTATTAGTCAGGTATACTTATATCTATTATTGTTTGTTATATTAGGTATATAAGTAGGTAGTTATTCTCTTGCAAGAGTTTTAATTTTTTGGTCTCCCTCTTCTACTTTCACTCTCCGATGATAATTTGTTTATAACTTTAGTTTGGTTCTAGATCTTCATTTTCTAATTCTATTTTTTTTATTTAAATGATATTTTTAGTTTAGATTTTCTTTTGATACTTGCTTTTAGATTTAAACCATAGTTTTTTACGAATGTGTTGGTCTACATTTGTTTTTAATTTTTTCCATATTCAGTAGTACACTACAAAGTTGAAGGTCCGTATTTTGTTGTATTGCATTCTTCATCAATCCTAATTATGATTGCTTAGACTAGGCAAGATATAATTGTGTTTGGCTTGGTTATTCACATATCCCAATATACTGATTGCTAAGACTAGGCAGGATATAGTTTCTGACATAGGATTCAATCCACATATACCTGATGACCAGAATGATATAATCGTTTCATGAGCTTGATATAGTGT
The DNA here is from genome assembly GCA_949130495.1 of Sambucus nigra. NCBI lineage: Eukaryota > Viridiplantae > Streptophyta > Magnoliopsida > Dipsacales > Adoxaceae > Sambucus > Sambucus nigra. The sequence continues at coordinate 314,247,405 of OX422219.1, read as the reverse complement.
ATTTATGTACACTTAAGTGGGCACGAGTTTACATATTATGTACACTACGCTTTTCTTCTAATATTGTTTTTATTTGTGGCTTTTATTTTGATTCAACTGATAGTTTATTTTGAGATACTGATTGATAGTTTTTTCATCTTTTCGTCTACTAGAAATTTTGTCTTTTCGACTTTCATTTTGACTCAACTGATGGTTTATTTTTATAGTATGGATAGGATACTGACTGATATGCTTCTGCTTCAATTTGCTGATAGGTATTTGGATAGGATACTGATTGATATGACTGATATGCATCTATTTCAATTTACTGATAGTTATATTTTGGTGCCCTTTTCTTTACAGGTTTTTATATATATCTCCCTCGATGGAGTTCATAAACCTGTAGAGCCAACTATACAACTCAGTATGATATTTCGTACACCTTTGTTTTCTGCTATGACTAAATTAGAGACTTCTTTGCGTGATTGTGAAATCAATGCACAATATGTTGGGGGAAACATTATAGTACTCTCCGAATATGCGTTTTGTGTGTATGGGTATGATAAAAATCAATTCAAATTCTTATTTACCCTTGGTGTATGTTTCTTACAATATTGCTTGAAATAAAATGTAATTTATTTTTTATATTTGGTTGAAACTTGGGTTTCATTCAAACCTTATTTTAATTAATTTGTTAATTTATTTAGAAACTTATTCATCATTTTATTTTTCATATTTGGAGATAGGATCCGTGGTATTTTAGATCTTGAGATAGGATTCGTGGTATATACTTAGTAATGTATTAATTTGTTGGATTTTATTTTCACCTAGACACACATTATAGTTTGAATCTCTGTTTCTTTAGTATAAAATTCTTATTTCAATATCTTATACCCCACTCTTACGCCTCATTAGCTTTCTGTCTATTATTATAAAAAAGTATTTCAATATCTTACACCCCACCCTTATGCACGTGATTACACATTTATATTTATCTAATACTTCAATTTTAATTCTCAGTTCCTTTTAATATGTGCTTATCCCACATTCCTTTTATGGTTTTTGTTAAATTTTTGTATAATATATGCTTATACATTTTGTGAACTATATTAATGTTAATGGTTGTTTAGAGGAGTAAGAATGAACACACACACACACACACACACACACACACACACACACACACACACACACACACACACACACACACACACACACACACATATATATATATATATATATATATATATATATATACTAGGGTATGCCCGTTCCTGAAGGCACACTGAAAATTTTCAAAGTACATAATCGCGAAACGACGAAAATTTTGAAAATAGGTAATCGCAAAATGATAAAAATTTTAAAAGTACGTAATCGTGAAACGATGAAAATTTAATATATTGCCCATGCCTGAAGGCACGAAGAAAATTTTCCAAAGTATTAAGTCATGTATAAGTTAAGTCGATTTTTTTTATATAACACAAATAATTAAAAATAATTAAAAAATTTGGGCAAAATTTCCCCTCTCTAAAGGACTATCCACCCTATTTAAAAAATAAAAATACCACAACAACAAAACTAATAATCTGTAATTAAAATACATTATCATGTGTCCAAACAAATAATGATTAGTCTCACTTGCCCCCAATGTGAATGAAAACAATACTCAGTATTTCTAACGGATTCCGTGTCCTGACGGCGTGAAGATAACTTTTCAAAGCATTAGTTATTTATAATTTATGTCAATGTCTATATTTTACATAACACGAATAGTTGTAAATAATTTTTAAAAATTGGGCATAATTTCCTCTATTTATAGGATTATCCACCATGTTTAACAAATAAAAAATATTCCAACAACAGTACTAATAGTCTGTTCTCGTACTCGTACAAACAAAATCATCCATTCTGGTGAACAATTAAAAAAAATGTAAAAAAAATGTTGGATGCTTAATATTCTAACAGCTATGTTTAAAGAGCCAAAATCGTTACATTGAAAAAGTCACTTAGTTCTCTGTAATAAACATTTTATAACTAAACAAAACATAATTATATATGATATCCATGTACAAAAGGCATGAGATCAACATCTTCATCCGTGATAGTTATTAAAGTTCTAGCAATGTAGTGTCAACATGCTACATAAAGGAGAAAATAGAAAAATATCGATCATTTCAGAGAGTAATCCTAGGGGCAGGATATTTCACATTATCTACCACAAACAAACAAAATTTAGAGATAAAAATATCGGTCTAAGTAACACAGGTAAAAATGAGGCTCATAAACTTATTTCCATTACCTTGCAAATATATTACCCCTAAAAGAATGAAGCAAAGTCCATCTTGGAGATTAAGACTGTGAAACTGTATATAGGAAGAAACACAGTAGTTAGGAATGATCAAAACAATAAACATACACCCTTTAATTAAACCAAGAAATGATCAAAACAATAAACTAAAATACATTGAAACTTAGGCACCTAATAACCAAGTCTGAATCTGCAAATGTGTTTCGCTTCATGGGTAAACAAACATAAAAGAACTACATAAGGTTAAATGAGCAAAATTTAACTAACAAAATAATTGGCTCAAAATCTAATAAATTCAAGTACTTGATGGTAAGAATCATATTCCAACTATTGTGCCACCAGAAATCCAGAATAATACCTGAAACCATGAAAAATGATTAAAAAAAATGTTTGAAAGCCACATCATATGAGGGTATACCTCTTTTGAATTAAAATTTTGCAAGATTTAATTTTAAAGTCTACAACTGAAATAAGGCAATGACTCAGAAAAACAATAAAGATAGATTATTAATCCAAAACCCATAAATAATTTGATGATGTAGCCATAACTTACCAGACGGACACCAGAAAAAAGCAATAGATGAAAAATCCCCAAACCCATAAAACAGTTGAATGATATAGGCATAAAATATCCAAATCTACACCAACAAAAAAGTTAAGACGGAAATCCAAAGCCAAATATACTTATACATTCGCCCCAAAAGCATTGAACCCAAATGGTAAACTGGGAAAATTCAAAATCGACTGGCCCACACACCACCACCAACACTCTTATAATTTGGCAGTTGTAAACTGATAAAACTCAAAATGGACTGGCCCGGAATCAAACGGGAAGGATGAAGAGCCAGAGGAAGAAGAATTAGAGGAAGAACCAGTTGAGAAGCTTTCAGAGCCCTTCTCTAAGGAATGACTCTTCCTTATCCTGAAAGATGCCGTCTCCAGGCACCCCGAATTCATCCAGAATGTTCAAAAGATTGCAGACGCAGATCCAGCGAACCTCAAGATCTTCATCCGCGGGATAAGTTGGGATTCTAACACCATAACCCTAACCACCGAGTTTTCTCTGTATGACCAATCAGTCTACTTCAATTAAACATTTCAAATTATTATTACGGCCCCAAAACCCACCACCACCAATTCGATTTATTTTAGATGGAGAACTACCATCAATACCCAACGACCCCAGACACCACCACCACCGACACTCTTAAAGAACGATGAAACCCTAAATCGGAGGAAGAATAATAAATAAAATATAGAATAATAATAATAATAAATGGGAAAATATAGACATACCAGTTACATAATAATGGTGTTGGCTAGCCTCCACTGTTCTCCTGACGAATTGAAAAGAGCAAATGAGAGAGAGACATTGGGGCCAGAGGCAAATTTGATTAGAATGAAAATATTGGGAGATCGGGTAGCGAGGTGACCGTAAGAGGGTTTGTGGTGAGGGCGTGTATTATAGGTGTGTTTACTAATACACCCCTTTGTTTGAATTAAATCAAAAGAGGAGTCATTTCTAAGGGTAAAATAGGAAGTGTAGAAAAAATCATCTCATGGCATCATTTTTTGATCTTATGACATATATAAGTTTTCTACTTTATTATATAGATTGATGTTAAATATCATTAACTGTCTATTTGACCATTGATTATTAGGGCATTGTATTTTTTTCCAATTATGTTACTATGAACATGTACTCTGTTTTGGTGCAGGATCAGGGTTAAAACACGTACTCGATTTGGGAAGGGGTCTATCAGAGGACACTTTATGTTTTTTATAACATCACGTTAGTACATATGAATAGTAGGTATGGATTTTTCTTTTCAAAAGTTTTCTAAAGTTCATTTAGGCAGTAATATCCACTGTGAAGAATTGGTATGGTTGGTTCATTCTAACTGATGAAAGAGACATGTAGTCGTTTGGTGGTGTATCCTTGCCCACATTTGGTTTAAATTTGTGATGGTGTTCTAGGCATTATCATTTCAATGACATGATCTATTTTGTTAGATATGTTTTTGCATTAAGTTTGTATCTTCTATTTTTGTATTGCATATAATCATAAATTTATTCAGAACTTTATTCAGGGAACCGTTGCTGATGGCGCACCAGTGATACTAGTTTTTTGCCCAGCTAAAGTATAATATTAGGGGTGGTGTTGCTGGTGGAAGTATCCTCAATGGTGTTTTGAAGGTAAATCAATTCATTGAAGTTTGTCCAGGGATTGTTGTTAAAGATGAAAGCGGCAACATCAAATGCACACTGATAAAATGTAGAATAGTTTCGTTATATGCAGAGTAAAATAAATTACAATTATCATTGCCTAGAGGCCTCATTAGAGTTGGTACAACAATGGACCCTACTTTGACACGTGCTGATCATCTGGTGGGGCAGATTCTTAGGGAGGTTAGGTCACTTCCTGAACTTTATGTTGAACTAGAGGTGAACTTATTTTTTCTGTGAAGCCTTTTGGGTGTGAGGCCCAAGGGCACAGAGAGTCAGGGAAAGGTCTCAAAGCTTGCTAAAGGAGAGGTCCTTATGTTAAACATAGGGTCTATTTCAATAGGAGGTCGAGTTGTTGCTGTGAGGAACGATTTGGTGAATCTGCAACTCACATCATCCGTGTGCACCATCAAAGGAGAGAAAATTGCACTCAGCCGTCCAGTTGAATATCATTGGCATCTTATCGGTTGGGGCAAGATTCAAGATGGTCTTACTTTTAAAGTCCCACTATGCCCAATTTGACTGAACATTTACCAAGAAGAAAGAGAGCTACTTCTAAAACTTTGAGCTCAAAAGTAGGAATAGATGTGGGAGGGCAGGCAACTGCTTGGAACAATTTTTGTGAGATGTAGAAGAAAACACAAGTTGGATTCTTAATTATTTGTGATGTTTATTTATTTTTCTTCTTTATCCCCTCTCTCTTTTTGATATCTAGAATCAAAACTAAGAGATTTATCACTGTTTCATTTCATTTTACTCTTCTTATATATATATATATATATACAAGTAACTAATATTTTTTTAATTTGACATATTTGCGCGGTTTTCTCCTTTCATCAGTGGATGAATATGCAGCCTAACAATTTGTACAAAAATGCGATCTCTTCAACCACATTTATAAGATATGCATAGAAAAGAAAGATAATATACTGTTGCTTATGCACCGACACTCGAGGCTTTTGAATGGTGTGCGAAGAATATAAAAGCTATCTCACCCGAAGCTTATAATTGGGTAATACGTAGTGAACCAGACCACTGGGCAAACGCGTGTTTTGGAGGGGTAAGGTATAATCAAGTACTACAGTCAGAAGATAGCAACATTTGAAGTTCATGGTGAGTCTACTGAGGTAGTTGATGTTGATCATTGGGACTGTAGCTGGAAAGTATGGCAGATTACTGGATTGCCTTGCTGCCATGTGAGCAGGATCATTTACATTTTGAAAATGTGAGAAGGTATAATCAATTACATCTATGTTCTAATTAATCATATACTGATGTTCTCTTAATACATGTTCTAATTAATCGCATGCTCTCCAATTTTGTGGCAAGATATTCGATAGGTCGGAGTGACTATATAGTCCTTGCGACTGGAGGATTGAGGCACATTTATAGCTATGAATTGCGGTCAACAATTCCCATTCTTTGCAAGGGTCGACCAAGTCCTATTTATGGTAATGCTTATAGTCTGGTCAATATCGCAGGTGGATGTATACTTTCTTTTTTGTTGTTTTTTATTCCAAATTATTATTATTTTATTATAAAATTGGGTTGAAAACCATTTTTATGTACATTGTACATATCTTTAAATTCTGATAACGATCGTTCTTATAACTCGAAAGTAGGTGGAAAAGAAGGAGATTCAAGTATGAACAATTGTGGGCCTTGAAAGAAGTTTGTAGTGAAGTTGTGGAAAAAACGTGGATAGGCAGTGATAGTGAGACAACCCCTGTTCAGTTGTGGACCGTATTGGAAACTACAGAATTAGCCTATTAAAATGGAACATAGGTAATATTGGGTCGACTAGAAGAGATGGAATTGAAACGGAATCAATTGAAGATCGTTACGCATGGACAGAAAGCAACTAACATATGTGGGTATTTCTAAAGCTATAAAATCATATTAATGCACTATTGGAGATAGAGGAAATAAGTTGCAGGCAACAGTCAAGCATGATTTGTCTTAAAGTAGGGATCGCCAACACGACATTTTTCATATGCAGGCCACCCTAAGAATGAAGAGGAAAAGCATACAAAAAATTATAGATTATCATGGAGATGTTCATATGAATGAAAATGGTATTGCTCGATGCGCGGTTCAGTATTTTAAGAGTCTATTCATATGAGCGGAGCCCCAAAACCACGATCAACTACATGTTCTTTGGAGTGTGGAAAAATGTGTCCTAAGGCAAATGAACCGTACATTCTCACCATAATATTTCGATGGAAGTTTTAACCAACCAAACTCACCGAAAACATGAAAATAAGAAATATACCATGGAAAATATTGTTCGCCAATTGCACCCTTATTTCTGCAGATTCTTCTTGAACTAGAGTAATTCACTGTTAATTATTTCTTGGATTTTTTACTAATCTATGAAAAGAGAAAATTGTATGCATTAATTACTGTTATTGAAGGCTCTCTCGGGCTTAAAGTTTCTACTTGACATGATTCATACCCTACATGAGTATATGGTTAGTTAATCTATCTCACAATGGAATTTTGTTTTATTTAAAATTCTTAATACTATGTATATCCCTTGCAAGAATCACATATGGTGTTTGTTATCTCATCTGATGTCAACAGGTGATGAATTAACCAAAGTTGGGAATTGAATGAAGACTGTGAGTGTCCTCTTTTATTGAAAAAATTTCATCTTATTCAATAGTTATCAATAGTCTTAGTTGATGCACACATTAATATATACATTATACAAATTATATTGCATTTGACATTTGACAAGTGTGGATGTAAAATCTGATTCACAGTCTCATTTTTCTTACAGATTTCGTAACGAACAAAGTTACACCGGAGAATTGGAGAAATACATGTTGAAGTTTATATTGGTAGGTTCTTATACTTTTCAGGTAGGTTATAGATTTTTTTAGTTATCCATATGTTTCTATTATATGCATACGTCTTATAACGACTCCATTTTTTGTATTTATTTTTCTTTTAGAATTAAAACTAAACCATAATATTCCAATGCTTTATTACTTACAATATCCAATTTCATTGTCATATTCTTACAATTTGTAATTTTTCTTTTCACCTATAATGATTTGTTGAATGTTCAGGTGAAACAAATTTTACTCTATTGTTTAATAGTTTTAGAAACAAATCTTAGTTTAATCTGTTTTCTATATGCATCTACATTAGTATCCACGATTTTTTTTACTGTGGCTTTTCTCATTGTTGAATAAAGAAAATCCAATGGTTATATTTTAGGTGTTCAAAATTTTGATTTTGTATATGAACCATATTTTTTTTATTCTTACTGAGTAGTTATTATATTGACAATGTACAGGTACTTCGTCCCAGGTAATTATAAGTATTAGTTTGAATGATCTGTAAACACCATATGTTTGTTTAAGTTCTCTTATTAAACAAAGAACTTTGTCTTTAAACACTGTATGATTTACATGATACTTGATTTCATGTCGAAGCAATGATTAATGTGCGTTATATATATAATGGATACTTTTAAGTTAATTTGAGGTAAAATTATCTCAATTAAAGCGGGTTATATGTTAAAAGATAGCACTATGTAAACTTTTATTTCATTAGTTATGATATTATATGGGGTTAGGAAAACTCAAATTGTGATATTGTAATTATTAAACTAAATGGTATGATTTTATATATAGTTATGTAATGTGGTATTTATTTTGTTTGTCTGTTTTTCGTAAATCAGTTAACAGTATGATTGGTTCTGAAGAGATGGAAGTTATGAATCCTGTAGGAGGCACAAAAGATGCTGAAGTTGAAGCCCAAAGAGGAAGGTGGAAGTAGGAGGATCGCGACAGTTACTGGAAGATGATAGGAAAGTAAATACTCCTACGACAATGATTCAGAAAATGGCAGAGCTGATGGAATACTCCTATATATTAGATTTAGTAGATGAATACGAGGATCCACACATATTACTAGCATTATATTTATTGCAGAACGAGTTAGTCATCACCCTCGAATTCAATGTTGCATTTTTGACTCAACTGTGACAATCTTGGCCTTTGTATTTACTCTTTCCCTTTATATAATGGTCTTTGGATTCTAAACAGGCTTTAAATTTGTAATGAAGTTGAAATTATGGCTAAAGCGTAATTTATAAAACAAGTATTCATTGTTTGCCACGCTTTTGTCTGTTATATTGTATTGAATTTAAAATCTACGTAATATGTATGTTATAGTTTTAATCATGTTATATTCTTTTAGTTTGGTTTTAAATTCTTATGCAATGTAATGATGGCATCCTGTTTGGTATTCTAATCCTAAGATTTCCCCCCAATAATGACATTTGTTGGAGGTTTTATAATTTATGCCAGTCACTGAAGCTTGATTGTAGCTAATAATGTCATAATTAGCTTAATTTTTTGTTTTGCTCTGCTTTATGTTTGTTGGATGGATCCTTATTATTTGTTGGATCTATAATGAAAATGGCATGGCACTTTTGTGTCGGTTATCCTTTGAAATCTGTTTTTCGCGGTCATAAATTACAGACTACTTTAAACTTTTGTGTATTACTATTAGTTGAGCGTTAATAAGTCTAAAATTTAATTGGGTTAATTTCATATTTAAGTTGACATTATAATGTGGATAGGTGTGGTCAAATTCCAATATTTTGAAACTGAGATTAGCTTGATGTCTTGATGCAATCACATTTTTTTCTTTATTATTTACTTAATATTTTTTATTTTTTACTAGAGTTTGTACTATGTGTTTTTTATATGTTTCACAAAATTATATGGGAATTTGTTTGATGAATTTAGATTATTTTAATGTGTTTGGACTATTTGTTATTTGTTAAGGAGGTCGGATAGTCCTTTAAACAAAGGTGATCATGGACATTTTTAAAAAAATTATACTTTGTTTTGTTGGGGAATGAAATTTTTGCCGTTTTGTAATTATGAACATTGAATTTTTTTTCCGTTTTACGATTATGTATTTTGGAAATTTTTGTCGTGCCTTCAGGCACGGGCATTCCGCTAGTATATATAGGTTGAGTGTACACCTATATGATGATTTGTGTGTATGACAGACCTAAACTACTTGCTCTTGACGGGAGGTTTACGCGTTGAGGGCAGTTAATATCCCGATGTGCCTTAGGGGAGATTTTTTACTTGTGTCTTAGAACATTGGACTTAGGTTGGATTGCCATGTGTGACAACAATAGTATTGAACGTTCATTTGGGTGCGTAGGTATGTGCGTAGCCCAAATGCTTAGGACTGTTCGCCTACAATATTTATGTTTGTTATTTATGGTTTTAGGGATATACCAAACTGACAGTCCTTTGTAGAGTGACAAGATGTACCCGAACATGATAGCAGAGTATGCATGCACGGCATCTGAGTCTTGGGGTGAAGTGTTGTATATACATAATAGAGTGAATGTATATATATACTTGTGATATTATCTAGTGTGTGAATTAAGTAGACATAAATGATAATAAATCTGAAATGAATTAAGTTGTTGAACACTTAATTATATTAGATTAAAAAAGTGCTTATCCATGTTAAAGAGAAATTGGATATATATGCATTACTTATATTGAAAGAGAAATATGTGGGAACGATATTGGTCTATGTTTAGATGTTAAACTGGAAAGAACTAGTTAGAATGGGAATAGTAACTAGAATGGTTTGAAGGTACCTTAGGCATGCACACTGGATGAGAGGTGAGAATCTCAAGAGAGAGTTCGAGAATCTAACATGTGCATAATAATTTCTTAATTTCACTTCTTAATCACTTGCTATTATTAAAAATATTTTACCATCAGTCTCTGACTCATTTTCTTGCATATTCTTGCCTCCCTTGTGTCTTCTATATTAGGTGTCCAGTCATAGGAACATGAGGCATAGAGGATTGGATACTTTACGTACGATGGATGCTATGGAGTTGCAGACTTTTCTTGGACGCTTTCATTCTCTTGATTCATACATTCATAGTAGTTAGTTCATATTGGGCATGTCGCCCAAGGATTCTAGTTATTTCGATTCTATCTTAAACAGTGGTATTACTTATGTCAATTTTGATACATTCAGTTTATTTGTATTGTTACATTACGATATTTAAACTGGAGAGTTTATTCCAGTTACATTTAATTCAGTTGTGATGTTACTTATCTATTATGCATTGTTGTGGAATGGATTACATGAAATGGTTTGTAATGGTAAAATGAGATTGTATTGAATTAAAACTTGAAAGTTTTTTAACACGAGTTTAATTGAGTATTAGGTGATTAATAGAAAGAAAATGTTTTTCGATAGTGATGCTAAAAATGAACTAAATTTATACTTTGATTTAATTGGGTATAGGACTGATCACTCGTATTTAACTGAGCGAGGTGTTACAGGTGGTATCAGAGCATCAGGTTTTAGAGTCCTAAGGATCTGTATGGCTATCTATGTCTCAGCGTAGCGTCCTTTGACGTAGAGCCTTGTGATTAGGATTTTTTTATTCCTTCACGTATGAAGATTTACACTCTCTTGCTATTATACATAAGTGATGAAATTGTTATAAAAGTTCGATCGGGCTTCGTACGCCGAATAAAATAGGACGACCAACGAAGGCTGTTGAACAAAATGTAGGAGGAAAGGCTCAACAGGAGACTTAGTGTATTTTGGAAAATGTTGATCGAGGTAAAATTCACCGTAATTATTGTTCAAGTTGACGAGAATAAAGAAATGGCTTGGGAACTGTAGTTTCCTTAAACACCGTTGTTGGTGATGATGGTGTCATTCCAAAGTCACCCAGCATTTATCGGTGAATGTGTGAAGGAAGAAGAGTGAGGGGCCGATGGAATTAGAAATCCAAAGGCAGTTGTATAGGGTGAATTGTAGCAATACCCGTGATTAAGAATTTTCGACAACATTTCTCTCATAAGAGTAATCATTTGTCATGGAAATTACACTTCGTATAGAAAGAAGTTGGTATTGAGCTAAATGTGGAGTTTGGGGTATGGTTTGATTGTGAAATCGTCTATCTGTGGTTGTAACAGAGATTCGAATGAAAGTGTGAAATTTTGGAGCTTATCATAAATGGCATGTACCTGAAAAAATGAGTTACTTTTATTGAAGAGTTCGTAATTTATATACCCATGTGTAAAATAAAAAAAAATAGATTTAGATGACTAGTGATGATGTCATCAAGGGTATACATTTATGAATCAATATCAATGCTTTCGTGAGAAGGGAGTCAAGGTTGTTGGAGAATTTTGTCGAAAAGTGAGACTAGGCTAAATGAGGATAGTAAAACACCACTTAGGGTCATACCCAGTAAGGGGGGGGGGGACCCATATATATGGTTTAATTTAATATATCCTTAAGTGGAGGACGATTCAGTTAAGACTAGTATAGCCGATAACGAGATCCATAGGGTAAGTGGAGCTAAAGAAATCAGTAGAGCAATAATTTATGCTAGTATTGTTAGGTTCAAAATGGTTTGTAGGACCAGGGACAAGGGAAATCACATGAATAGTTGTTCTAGGTGTAGAAAAAAAAACTGGGACTATTAATGTTGAATGAGTCCATAGAATGTGAGTGGGACCCATGAGACTAGGAACAATAGATGTGAATCCTAGGTATGGATATCATCATATATGTTTATGGGGTAGCGAAACCAATTGTTGACACCCGTAAGGAGAAATGGGTAGGATTATTAAGAATCATATTATTATATACTACATTTGTGAGTGAGGAATGTAGGATTTATTACGGTAATGTGTAGGGACTGATTTTCGAGTATTGAAACGATGATAAATTGTGTAATAATACTATCGTATTTGTTATTTCAGAGTGAACTGTATTAGTTATGTTAGACGCCACGTTAAATAAGGTTGGGCCTAAGTGTATAAATTTATAGATGGCATTCTATACTTGGCACTTGTGAGTATGCCAATGTACAGGGACTTGCTGCTGAAAAGATTCAAGATAGAGAGAGATATTTCTCATTATTTTATAGCACCAAGAACTTATGTTAGTGATATCTCCATGTTTAATATTATCTTTGAGGGATATGAGAGTGGATGGGTAGACTTTTATATAAACAGATAAAACCTGTTAGGAAGGTACATAATGTGGACTAAGGACCTGAAGGGTTTCGACGACCGACTAGGTTAGGTAGTAGTGTATCCCTTGTTTGGATTTCACTTTGCGAGACACCCCATGCATGAAACTAGAGACCGTTAGGAGTCGAAATAAATTGGATCTTTACTATATGAGTTTAGAACCTTTGTTATAATATGTATCTATTAAAATTGAGAGTTATGGGTTATAGTATGATATGAGGCTAGTGGATTTGCCAAATATGAATGTGAAAACAAGTGGGATACGAATTATATTATAAGTAGTAAGGTGGTAAAGTGTTAACCTTACAGAGTAATCATGTCTAGTGTGTGACATCACATCCATTTCAATCGTATGATGAAATGTACACAACATAGGGTGTATGGGCGTCGTTGATAGTTAGAATGTAGTATTTTCCATAATTGATAATTGTGGCACATTATGTATTTTAGAGGTAAATAAATGTAGAAGTTACGACTTCAGGACTTAGTTGTTTGATGGTTTCAGTCAGTTAGGACCTCTACTCCCCAAATTTTCCACGAGGATGTTATAGGAAGAATTCGATAAAGTTTAGATCGGGAAATCTGAAACTTACATGGTAAGGTATGTGGAGGCCTACGTTTCATGAGAATCAAAAATTTGAAGAGAGGGAGAGAACTTGCAACACACGATGATGGCATCGTCGCACGAGTCATGGGTGTAGATGCGTTTGTGAGAAAGATAAAATGCATCATGATACAAAACTATAGTAGTGATGGCATAAAACCAAGCAAGACATTGTTGAGTTCTAATTAAAAGTGGACCATCAGAAATTAATACGGTCCCTTCAGTCGTTGGAAATTCCTTGGTAGAAATGGGAGAGCGTATACCTAAATTATCACAGAGTTAATTACTTTGCAAATGGATCAGGACCCTACATGGGTGATATTGGGTCGAGTAAACGAAGTAGCTCACGTTACGCTAGTTAGGACTAATCATAACATGTGATAGTATACCCCAATCATTATTCCTGAGATAGTAAGGTTATATGGGGTACATTTCGACATTGTGTATGATAGAGACAAAAGAGTTATGTCTCAATTATTGGGAAGAGTTTCGAAAGGCCATGAGTATCAAGATGCAAATGTATACAGCCTAACACACCCACATATGGACAGGCAAACTGATAATTCTAGTTACATATTGAGGGATATGTTGTATTTCTGATTATGGAAAAATTTAGTGTCATATTTGAAGTTCGTGTACAATAACTCCTCTCAGCTCATTTACGATATGACTCTATTTGATACGTTATATAGAATATCTTGTCGTCCTTCTTCTTATTGGCTAGAGGTGGAGGATAATGAGCTACTCGGTCAAGAGGGATTCAGGACCCGTAATCCAGAATCGAAATGATTTGGCATTACGTTATTGCATGTTGGAAAAAAGGAAATTGGCACCGTGATACGTAGGACCATTTTCTATTATTGTAAAGATTGGACCAGTAGCTTACAGGCTTTGGTTCCATAGTCCTTTACTGACGTAGTATTGTGCAAATGTGTTGGCAATTATAGTATATATTGTGTGTAAAATAAACACCGTACAAAATAAACTACTGATGTGACATAGTACTAAGATGAGTTTGTATATATCTAAAGACTAATTAATCTACTATAGTGAAAATACTAGGAGAGTAGGTACCGATTATCTAAAATTAAAATTTAAGTAATGAAACTTAAATTGTAAGGCTTGGAGCATAACATTAGTGAGGTGTTGATTATTATGGGTATTCGGTAATGTACTGTATGGGTGGTATGGGGGAGGTTACATGAGCTGTGAGATTAATACCCGAATTTGTCCTTACCAGATATGCCTTAATTTTTGAATTTAGAGACGAAATTTTGTTCTAGGGCGGGGGGGGGGGGGGGGGGGGGGGGTATGTAATTCCCCGTATTTTAATCACTTTTAAAATGAGATAAATTAAAAGTAAATGGGTTAAATCAATGGGGATTACTTGGAATTATTTATGTGAAAACAATTGGAATTAATCTGGATTGAATATTACTAGAATAAAGTAATATGCGTTTGATATTAGATATTACTTAGTGATTAAAAGAAATATATGATTATCACTTGATAAAAATTATCGGGATTTATAAATACGACAATTACATTAATTAAGTTGGGACGCGCATGTGAATCGTGTCTAGACTATAATTGAATGGAATGAAAAGTAAATTATTTTTATGCCATCTGAATGGTCGCTTCGAGTGCGCCAAAGTGTCTAGAGGGGTTTAAATAGTCAAAAAACTCGAACCAGGTGTTTGATTTGGGTCTCGGGTCAATTTGGAACTGAATAGACACCCCAACGAGGTATTTTGGTCATTTTGCTTGGGAGATGAATAGTACTTACGAAATTTGAGTGTTTTTATATAAGTTAAGAGATATGTTAGCCAAAGGTTTATTCACCAAAACTCTAAGAGAGATCCATTGAGGAAAGAAAAAGATTTCTCTGGGACATAAAGGGTTGTTCTAGGAAAGCCAAAGGACGAAGGCACCGTGCACCACCACCCCCGCCACCGGAGAGTGACCAGAAAAGAAAGTAACACCATAGCATCATCTTTCCTAAAGGTTCAGACCTACGAAATCAAAAGAAAGTGTTTTAACTCTTGCAATCTATAGCATGTATGTTATCCATGGTAGATAGAAAAAGATTTTTTTTTAAAGTTTTATAAATCAAAGATGAATTTTGATGATTGTTATTTAATCCTTGAAATGGAAACCATATAGGATTAATACCTTGTTGATTTTGAAATTAACATCACGAAACTTGGGTTTATTCGAGGAAGAAATTTGGGGTTTATACGTGTTCTTGAGTAAGAATGCTAAAATGCAGATTTTCTGAATTAAAATGGGATTAAAATGATTAATCAAAATTTCATGATGATTTTGATATTATTTGATGTTATAAATCATGTACATACTTGGGTATATCTTTTGGGATGAATTATAAGGAGTTTGCGATCATTTAGGATGAATTATGTTACAACCCGTAGGTAGAAATATATAGAAAAAGTACGAACATTGTATGATAATTTTATGACTGTTTTAAGTGGAAATTAGTAATGTGCCCCGATTTTTTATATTAAATCACGTTCTGAACAACTTTGTAGTTTTAAGTTTTTTCAAAATCGGAGCAAAAATTCCTCAAATTGTAATTTTATATTTCTGGGCAAATTATAACTTTACCGAGAAAAGGGATTATTAGGAATTAAAATATAATCCAGGCTTGTTATAATGAGTCTAGGTTTTGGACCAATAAGTATGGGTTGAAGGTAGCTACTAGAATAATTAATTAAATCCTTTCGATTAACAAGAGATGTTAGGAGTAATGAGAAATGTGAATTATTAGTTTATGGTATAAATTGAAATATACTATGTGGGGGATTTGTATATGGGATGAGAGTATACCCACGTGTTGATATATATACATAGTTGGAGTGAATACCTATCATATAATTGAGGTTTAAAATACCATGATACGTAGGATATCCGAGATATAAGTATATTACGTATGAGACTTGTAAAATGGGATGTTCTTATGCCCTATTATTGATATATATATATATATATATATATAAGTTGAGTGTATACCTATCTGATAATTTGTGTGTATGACACACCTATCCTACTTGTTATCAACTGGAAGTTTGCGCATTGAGGGCAGTCATATCCTAATGAGCCTTAAGGGGGAATTTTGACTTGTGCTTTAGAACATAGGACTTAGGTTGGATTTCCATGTCTGAAAAACAATGGTATTGAACGGTCATTTGGGTGTGTAGGTTTGTGTGTAGCCCAAAGGCTTATGACTATGTTCGCCTCCAATATTTGTGTTTGTTATTTATGGTTCGAGGGATATACCGAACCGATAATCCTTTGTACAATAACAAGATGTATCCGGACATGATAGTAGAGTATGCATGCACCGCAGTTGAGTCTTGGGGTGAAGTGTTGTATATATATAATAGAGTAAATGTATGTATCGACTTGTGATATTATCTATTATCTGAATGAAGTAAACATGAATAATAATGAAATCTGAAATGAATTAATTTGTTGAAAACTTAATTATATTAAATTGAAAAAGTTCTCATCCATGTTAAAGAGAATTTGGATATATATATGTATTACTTATATTACGAGAGAAATACGTGGGAACAATATTCGGCTATGTTTAGATGTTCGACTGGAAAGAACTAGTTAGCATGGAAATAGTAACTAGTATGGTTTGAACGTATTAGGCATGAACACTTGATGAGTGGTGAGAATCTCAAGAGAGAGTTCAAGAATCTAACATATACATAATAATTGCTCAATTGCACTTGTTAATCCCTTGCTATTTTTAAAAATATTTTACCCTCGGGCTCTGACCCATTTTCTTGCATATTCTCGCCTCCCGTGTATCTTCTATATTAGGTGTACAGTCATAGGAATGCGAGGCATAGATGATTGGATACTTGACGTACTATGGATGCTATGGAGTTACAAACTTTTCTTGGACGCTTTCATTCTCTTGATTCATACATCCATTGTAGTTAGTTCATGTAGGGCATGTCGCCTAAGGATTCTAGTTATTTCGAATCTAACTCAGATAATGGTATTACTTATGTTAGTTTTGATACATTCAGTTCATTTGGATTGTTGTATTACAATATTTAAACTGGGGAGTTTATTCCAGTTACATTTAATTCAGTTGTGATGTTACTTATCTTTTATGCATTGTTGTGGAATGGATTACATGAAATTATTTGTAATGGTAAAATGAGATTGTATTAAATTAAATTTTGAAAGTTTTTTAACACCGTCTTAATTGAGTATTTGGTGATTAACAAAAATGAAATATTTTTCAACCATGATGCTAAGAATGAACTAACTCTATACTCTAATTTAATTGGATATAGGACTGATCACCCTGTATTTAATTGAGTAGGGTGTTATAATAATTACATGAAGCCCCTGGTAATTGTCCGAGGTTATAACGTGGGCTTATTAATTAAAACCTGACCCAATGCTTAATGTTTTGAATGCGCTGGGGCATTCCTCTAAATACGATTGATCATCAAAGTGGATGGATGACTGGATGGAGGAGGTAGCCCCGGGGCGGTATGTCTGGTCCCATTTCAAGCCGATTCATCGAGAAAAATTCGCATTAGTGCAGGATCCCAAGTTCAATCTCCTAGGATTCTTCATTGCTCTACTACGGTAATCGTATTGCCTTTCCTTGTGAGGTGATGGAGGAAGTCGTTTGTCACCGGTCCTAAATTCCTTGGGTCTAGGAGTCACGTTATCTAGGTTTAAGTGCACTAGCTTGGTCTGGAAGGTATATGTCAATTGCCTGACACTCTCTTACATCGCCTCTTACCCCATAGGCGAGACTCATTAGTATGTTGTGTAGGTCGCCTGCTATAGTATGGATAGGTGGTGTCTGGACTTTTACCATATGACTGCTCTCAGGGTTATCTGCCATTGCAAAATGTCTTCATTAAGGATTTGAATGAGTGATTTTAGGTAAGAACTGCAATAGCTTGTTACAACCGTTCCCACAGACGACGCCAATTTATTGACGTCTAAAAGTGGAGACAACAAATAATCAAAGGAGACAATTTATGAAAATAAGAATTGTGAAGAATGGGAATGAGAGACAATGAAAACAAAATTATTTTTACGTGATTCATCCCTTGGAGGAAGCCTACATCCACGTTAGTACTTCTTTGGTATTGTACTTGTTTACACATTTACATTTAGGGTTTTTGGATACAACTCGAGCCTTGAGAAGGTATCAAAAGTGCTCCCCTAATTTCACATATGTGTTCCCTATTTATATGTGATTTGCATATATTTACAAAGGGAAAGATGGATTGACCTTATAAGTTAGGAAATTACATCTTGATATAAGTTTATCATAATAAATATGGACGCCTTGAAGTAAGGAACAACTTTGGTGATGAGCATCCAAATAATCATGAGATAATATATTTGGAAGTTATAATCCCACGTGGTCAATAAGGGATATCTTGTGTGTATGCGCTCACAGGAGCACATACGTGTGGAATCTGATAATAATTAGGCGGGCCGAGCAGTCCAATACTGAGATGACCTCCTTTGGTGGTGAAGCCGAGCACATTTGTTAATTACCTTGGATTATTTAGAACATATCCTCTGTTGAGATTATATAGGTATAACACTAGGTTCCTAATCTTTTCATCAAGAACAACCCATTATACGGACTCTAAAAGATCCCTCATAGACTTCCCGAATTACATACTCCACCTCAGTTGAGAGCAAAAATGAAAAAATAGCAGGACTAAAGCTCTTTTAAAAATCTCTCCTTCAATTAATACATACGAAGATTCCTTATACTATCCATCGAGATTTGTTGGCTGAGTTTGGAACTTCCTCGGTCTGCATGTACAAGGTGAAGGGGTCCATTTAAGATGGTATTAGATGAAGGTCCATGACTTATACCTCATCCTCTTAAATTATTAGCCCCATAAATATTTCTTAGTTGATTTTTGTCTTCCCTACCACTAACCTCACTTTTTTTCATTAAATTTAGCTTTAAATCCATTTTTATAAATCCAATACCCCCAAAAAAGGTTTATCTCATAAATCCAAAATTAAAGTTTTCTCACACTTTCACTCACCCCACACACTTTTTCATAAACAAAAGCTCTAATTTTAGATTATCGGTTAGACCCCAACTTATTTCCCCTACGAACTATGTGGACTTTGATGTTATTTTTGGCTTCGTAGGAGTTCCAAAATTACTTTTGAGATTCATCTCATTTTTTACATGCTTTCTTTTATGTTCATGTGGGGACCAGAATTACGCTAGCATGTGCCCTGCATGTGCTCGGCACGAGCGTCGAAGTTTCTTGCGCACTATGTTAATGGATACTCCAAGTCATAGAAGACTCCCACGTACCCATTACTTGGAATGACTGAAACTGATAAATGATAGGTTCGATCTTCTAGTGTTCATTTTTTAAGGAACTTAGAACTCTCTTAAGCTTCACTATAAATTTAAACACCCATGTTGTATCGTCAATAAGTACTAAAACTATGTCGACCAGTTACATAAAGTTAATAAAAGAACAAACCATAAAACCGTGTACATAGGCACGTTCCCAAATCGCGTATATCTTATGTTATGCATATTTGATCTTTATCTTAAAATATTTCTCTTAATTTTTCTTATGCGTATTGAATACTATCACTGTAGAAAGTTATCACCTACAATTGGCATCGCCTGTGGGAAATGATTTGAGTTCTTTATCGCTAGTTAAATTCATGAGAAGTCTCACTCACCCATCCAAGATCGTATAAATGACCCTGACTAGTAGGGTCATGAGCAACATAGTTATGGAGACCCAGAGGACCATCCTATTGACCATGACGATCAATATAACCATTAGGGTCGCTAATTAACACCTCCCTTTGAAAGGATAGATTGGTGAGTATTACCAATCTGATGATGTTTGTTATCTTCCTCAAGAGGATAGAATGGTAAATAGTGATGAGCTTGAATGATCTAACCAGATTTGAAGAACAATCAATAACTATGACAAGCACCTCCAAGATGAAAGGATTACCGACATAAGAAAAATTTCGCAATCCGATGGTGCCTAGAGAAGCTAGAGAAGGAATCCACATGGAGAATCCCAAGCTTGGGTACGGTTCACGAACTCCTACCCCTCAAGCAAGAACAAATAACAATTAGGGAAGGAGTGCTCAGCAACAAAAGGAATCATCTCATCGCAAGGGGTCTCCTGGAGGGATATTATGCCCCGATGAATGATGAGGTGATAAATAGCTATGTTACTTCATCAGAAGAGAGGTATAGAGACACCCAACCCATCAAGGGGTTCGCACTACCAAAGAGATTTCTAAAAGAGCACTAGTCTATTAGATGAAATCACCTTTTAGTCGGTCTGTAGAGGAAAACTAATCCTACTGATCACAGTAATCAATGTCGCTAGGCGATGAAGATGTGGAACACTAATGAAAGATTGATTTGTAAAATATTACCTTTTAGTTTTGGAAACACTGCCAAAAGTGGTTTGAGAAATTATCACGCCGAGCAATGCAGATGGAAAAGTCCTTCACGAAGAGATTCATTAATATAAATACTCATCCCAAGCGAATGAATTAACTTTTGATAATGAAGAAAATCTTGGAGAAGCACTTCATGATTACGTCGAAAGGTACTGGGAGGTGTACAATGGAGAAGATGACTTCACCAAGCAAGTCGCAGTGGTGTCCTTCAAAATTGGTCTGTCAGGCAGTTTTATGCTTTACTAATCCCTCACTAACCGAAAGGCCAATACAATCAGCGACCTAATGGAAATGATAAAAAAATATGACAATGTTGAAGATACGATGACCGAAGTTGTTTAGGAAGGAGGCCAAAAAAAGCAATCCAAAATGGGGACAAAGAGGGGGAAAATAAGAAAGGAGGTTAAAAGAAATTTGAAAAGCTAAAAAAGAGCCGAAACAAGGATCCCAAAAAATCATTTAATGCAGTTAACATGGTGTTCTCTAAATCGATCTATAAGATCTTTTACAATACCAAAGGTTAACAATATTTCAAGTGGCCCAAAAAGATGTTCAATGATCCTAAGAAGAGGATCCATGCACTGAAGTGTGTACATCATAAAGATCATGATCACTAGACTAAAAATTGCAAGTCACTCAACTCCCACCTCAAGGAACTAGTCTACGATGGGCACCCAAACGAATTCATTTAGAATAAGGAAAGCACAACACAGACTGTGTGCGACAAGATACTAGAAAAAATCATGGGCGATGATATGTGATATGAATTCGTGGTAGTCCATGGGGGTATAAGACCAGATAATGTCTTATACGAATGTTTGGGTTATGAATTCGTAGTGATTCATGGGGCATCAAACCCAAAATAAATTAAGGGGAATACACTCGGCAATGAAGGTAATAAACTCACAGCAGTCATTGAAGCCTTTCAGATTTATCCGAACATACCCATTGTTAGAAAATATCGATGACCTAAAGATATTGATCATATGAAGCACATCATTTTCACCAATGATGATTTGGTCAGAGTAAGGACTCCCCATCACGATGCTCTCATAATCAATACTAGAGTTGCTAACTGGTATACCGATAAATTATTGGTGTATGAGGGGAGATCCTTAGAAGTGATGTACCTAATGATGTTGAATTAGTTGAACCGATGTATTAAAGACCTACAGGAAGCCACTGTTACCCTTGACGGATTTACAAGAATAATGAATTTCCCCTCGAAAAAGGTACTTTTCCCCATCCAGATAGGAAAAATCTCTAAACTTATTGAGTTCCTCGTGGTATATATAGATTCCCCATGCAATGCTATCCTTAAAAGAGGGTGGTTGAATGGCATTAGGGTTGTGTCTTCTACCTACCACTAAAAGATAAATGCATCACTCGTAAGGGAATCATGGAGATATAGGGCACCAAACCTTGGCTAGAAAATATTTCAAAGCTTCCATATGACCTAAAAAGGAGAAGAAAATGAAAAAATCCATACAGTTAGAGGGAGGCTCCATACTCTCCAAATAATAGCAAAAGCATGGGCGATCTGGCAATTAGGAAAGTAGGGCTTTTTCCCTACCACTTGTGTTATGGAACCCCTCCAATAGGTAGCATTTGATGATAATCACCCTGAAAAGAAGTTCTTGATCGACAGTTCACTCACAAAAGAAAAAAAGAGAGGGCTAGTTTATTGTATCATAAATATGGAATGTGATGTGGACCAATGGTATTATGATAACTTCCAATAAAACATGCTAAGTTCAGTCACTAAATGTGGTCGTCAGATCATTTCCTTGGTCGAATCAGCAGTATTCCTAATAGGTTGGGTAGCCGGCCAAAATAAATTCATGTTACTAGTTGGAATCATCAAACACACATGTGGGTCATATGTGGGAATATGTACAGATCTCATTACACACATGTGGGTTAGTACCTTCAACTAATTGTAATCAAATCTTCATCAACTACCTTTAGAATATAAAAGAGTACAATTTACTAACTTATAAAGGCAGTCCATCACTCCACATACTCTATCTCTCCTATAAGTGGCACACACTCCTACCTCAGGGGAGGAGAATATCAATACACTCACAGAGAGAACTTGAAGATCTTATACCAATCGTTTTTTATGATTGAATAATAAACATATGCACTACACCTGTGGATGTAGGCTTCATATTAGCCTAACCACGTTAATCCCTTATCTTTAACTTAATTTCTCCTTTCTCTCTCTTTAATTTATTTTCTCGATATCTTTATCTGTTATATTTTATCATTGGGATTTATCAAGATAAGATGCATAAATCCACATACTAATTTTAGATGATAATTTATTAGCACCATTTGTGGGAATGCGGTAAGCTGTTTGTTGTTTCCTACTATAATCTATCCCTAAATCCTTAATTCGTGCATATTCAGATACCTATTTTTCATAAATCACTAAATATGGGAGGTAATTCGAAAAATAATTGTGCAAATGAAACCATCCCACCATTAACCCATATTAAAATATGAGGTATACAAGTAATTCTGATAAGCTTGGCCAGAGGTCAAAAGGTAGTGTAAGAAAGTGTTAAGTAGCTGATACATACACTCTAGGATGAACACGGCATACCTAGAGGATAATTTATCAACTTGACAGATAGTGAACGTTCGGGTAGAATAGTGGAGATTCCACCTCAAGATCCTTATCAGGGAGGATTATATATATATGCCGCACCCGGTAGTTAGGGAACCCAAAGAGGCTAAGTGGGGGATAACAGGAAAAAAGGAGTAGGTTTAGATATTCTGGATCTCAAAATGATAAGTCATACTGGCCGGGAGCTACCTCGTCTCTTAAAAGAATTAGTTTTGATGATGATGAAAACCTCTCTAAAGAATGGCCTAGTGCACTGAAAAGGTTGAGCAGAGGTTTCACATTTAATCATTTAGGCCCACGAGTAGCGAGGAGGTAATATCACAGAGACCCCACGAGATTTAGAAAATAATGAGAAAACTTAAGTAGGTCTTCTTCTAGGGGAACTGAGTGTTCTAAAAGAACTAGGACAATTTCATGAAGGTCAGCACGAGTTGAACAGACTTTTAAGAAAGAGAGTTCAGTAGAAAGCCATAGCCGAACAGGCAAATATGTCACGGCTATGGCCGAAGAGGACAACTAGAAATAGAAAGGGTCAATCCATTGTTCATAAGATCTCATGGGGGAGATCTCTATATCAAAGGATCCTTTGCATAAGGGTTTTTGTGAAAGGGTATCCATTAACCCCATATATTATGGGTTATCCCACATTGACAAAGTTCAAACTTCCGGTGGTAACCCCAAAGTATAATGGGAGTACCAGGTTACTTCTATCCCTAATGAGTTACGTTATAGGTCATTCTATACTATGATTATGGGAACCATGCAAATATGGTATAGTAGTCTACCTCGAGGGCCAATTTTAAGCTTTCAATAGCCAACTAGTATCTTCTTCAAC
This sequence comes from Sambucus nigra, assembly GCA_949130495.1. Lineage (NCBI taxonomy): Eukaryota > Viridiplantae > Streptophyta > Magnoliopsida > Dipsacales > Adoxaceae > Sambucus > Sambucus nigra. The sequence continues at coordinate 314,223,270 of OX422219.1, read as the reverse complement.
AATTTTTGTTTTAGAACTAAGCTCGACAAGAGGATTACTCATATGTTGAATGTTCGGCAGAAGAACGATGAGATGACTCGAGAGTTCATCACCCATTTTAATAGCGTTAGATAATTATGATGAGAAGACAACCATCACAACCCTAATAAGTTGTCTTCTATCAGGAAAGATGTATTAGGCATTGTCTAAAATGCCACCTACAATGATAAATGAATTAATAGCCAAGGCCGGGAAGATTATGAATGCCAAAGAAACTATGTTTGACAAATAGGTTAGTAACTCCACTCATAGAAAAAGAGTAAAAAGAAAAAAAGGTTGATAAACCAACGAGATACGGTGAGTATACTCCTTTGACTATTGGTGTCCATCATATTCTTGACGAAATCCTTGGAAAAACATACCCAAGATGGCCCAATAAACTTAAAGCCCCCTAGAACAAAAGTGACACGAGAAAATACTGTGAGTTCCATAGGGATCACGACCATAACACCGATAATTGCTTATACCTAAAGAATGAGATAGAAAATCTAATAAAAGGAGAAACTTATCAAAATTTATGGACAAAGGTAGGAGGAAGATAAAAGGGATGGGCAGAAGCCTGGGGTCCTAATTAGAAAAGGCCGGGAAAAGACAATTGTCGATCGACATGGTCAGGGGCTTCAAAACATTCCTTCTAGGTTAATTTTCGAATCTTTATTGGGGATGTAGGTGACCTTGGAGTTTTCCTTTTAGGTCTGTAGGGTCTACAAGCAGGCAAGTATAGGTAAGAAGATTACTGACGCATAAGGTGGTGTCTAGGTTGATGGGGCTTACGAATGTAGATTAGTTGTTGTGACTGTACGAGCTTAGCGTTGCCTATGCTATATGTTTGATGTAATGGATTTGCACCTGAAAATAGTCTCAAAAGTCAAAAAGAGATGAATCTTTTTTGTTTTATTACCTTGATTTAGTGGCTTATTCTATATGCACTTATAATTTACTACTAATATTTTTTTTTTTTGAGAAAATTCAGGAAAATGTGTTTTGGGATTTTTTGGATAGAGTAAAGCCTTGGAGGCTTGGTTGGGAAAAGGTTCCCTTTGAAGGGACTTATTTTGAGAACAATATGTTGTTGGAAATTTTTGGATAGAGGAAGGCCTTGGAGTTTTGGTTTGTATATGGATGAGGATATATAAATCTTCATGTAATTTGGAGCTTATCAGTTGTATTGGGTTGTGTTGTGTTGACTTTGTTGTGTAGAAGTGATAGTACTGGTGATTGATTTTCTAGAGCTGTAAAGTCAAATTGTTTAGCAACGAAAGTATGATTCTGGTATCCTGATGACCATGTCTTCCATTTTGACCTGGATGAGGTATTTCCTACCTATGAGGAGTTCTCTGCTATGTTAAGGGTCAACCCCAGTGTGGAGCCATCCATACCTAATTTCTCCCATTCTCCATGGGTTTTTGCATCAGAGTTGTTTCACATTTATCCTTTGAAGGTGTAACACCACATTGTAGGACCCCCTAAGTCTCTCCTTTGGTCCCTAGCACCTCCTTATTTCACTTCAAACCTTATGTCATACTCCGAGTATAGATGTTGAGGCCATTGAGCGCTTCAGAGCCCTGTTTGACTCCATGCAACTCTATTATCAGTGAGAAAGCTCGATTAGTCTTCGAAAGCCTCTGAATCTACTTTCCAAAAGTCCACCTCGTGCGCGAATTGGCATAACGGTTTGGACGAACATACCATTTTACTATCAAAAATCAACCTGGAGGCCACCGGGAGCTCTCAAGCACTGATTTGACCTGAATGAACTCCATCGTCAGAGCAAAAGCTAAATGGGTCCTCAAATGGAACTAAAACCCCTTTCCAACGGTCGACCCTGTGCGTAAAAAAACATAGCTGTTTGGACGAACGATGTGTTTTCCCCCAAAAACTGATTCGGAGGCCACCGGGCTCTCTTAGGCTCCATTTGATAACGGTATTCACTTTAGATCAAACGAGACTGAATGAATATTTAAAAGTCAGTGAATACCCTTTCCAATGTCCTCCCCATGTGCGAATTAGCCTTGCGGTATGGTCAAACAAACCGTTTTACATCGAAAGTTCACTGGGAAATTTTGGACCCCAGTTGACCAAATAAACTCTCCAAAATTAGTAAATCTCTTTGGAATGTCGAATTACCTCACATAAAATTTTCAATGGACCTACCTATACACGATTCTAGCTTACAGTCTGGACGAACGATCCATTATCGTTCGACTATCTCCCGTCTAAAGGACCGACGAGGCCTTCTGATCCCCGTTTAACCCAAAGTCAAATCCCATATTTGGGAGAAACCCGAAGGGCACTTAAAGGTATATAAATTAACTTTCTAATGGTATGCCATGTGCACGATTTGGATCAACAGATTGTGTTCTACGACTATTTTTTCAAAAAAATTGCACGAGACTGGCGATTGGCAAGTCCATTTCGCTACCTATCGGCAGTGTATCTAGGGGTACCTACCGATTAACATGGCTAGTGTTATGCTAATCAGCCCCCCCTATAAATAAGAATTGAAAGATTGGCATACTTAAATTGGTAGATATCCAATTCATAAAAGTTCCTCAAGAGCGAAAAGCTTTGAGAGTTTTGAGGATGTAACTCCATTCAATTGTATTGAATGCCTTGGATATGTCAAATTTCATACAAATGCTCTGCCCCCCCCCCCCCCCCCCCAATAAATTTTTAGTCAAGAAGATTGTAATTATTGAATGCTAAATAGATGAATCACAGATTCTTCTGCCCAGGATCAATTTAGTTTAGTTAGGAGATAGAATTCTAGAAATCATATACCTAAGCTATTAGCCAAACAATTTGTTACAACTTGGAAAATAAAATTGGCCAATGCAATTAGTCTTAATAAAGTTATTTAGTAAACTCCATTATCTTTAGGATTTTTTAGATGAGATTGGAATTGAACCCCGATAAAATCCAGTTGGTCTTAAAACAAACTGATGATTTCCCTACAAACACGATTAGCAACAATATCCCACCATTTATGGCGAAAAACACCAAACCCTCCAGGACCAGGATTTTACTATGGATCTATACTACACACATTATGTTTAACTTGAGAGTCTCATTTTCACGGTCATGGATAAAGCTGGAAATCACATTATATATGATACCATTATGTGTGACTAGGTTGTTAGTAGAATCTATCTAAGCAAAGAACTTGACAACGTATTAGTTAATTTCCTCTTGACTAGAAATGTAACACCTTCAGGCTTAAATTAAGAAATGTGATTAATGGATATTATATGTTTTCTATATCTATGGAATATCTCAATGCACCTATCCTCTTTAATCAAACCACTTAAGTTTAGATTTGTCTCTCTAATAATTCTCCTTAGGTTTGAGACCATCTTTCGGATTTCATTGAGCTTGAATCACCCTATTATCCTTGATAGATAAGTTGTCTAAATCTTTAATCGCCAGTTGGATTTTTCTTTATTCGTTTTAGGTACTGAAAAGGTTCTCATGAATTTTTTCAAAGTCTTTGATGTTCCATTTATCAAACGATCCTTTCAAAAATTTAAAATTCTCTTTTAAAACAGACATATGACACCTAGTGGTTTATGTTCATTGAATCGGTTTAAGTCTCTAATTGAATAAGTGATTTATGTTCATTGAATTACTTTAGTTTCAAAATTAAATTACATAAGTTCTAATGGGATCAATAACAAAAGTCTAGATTTGTTTAGATATTTACGACAACAAAAGTGGAGATCTGTTCAAATTTGTTCAGATATCTATTTTTAGAATGATGGATACAGAGTTGTCATATTTTATATTTGTAAAGTTGTATTCATGTGTGTTTGGTTTTGGTCTTTTGTGTCGGTATATCCTTAAATCTAATTTCATACCCGTAGTAAAAACTCAACTCATTATCCTAACATGGTCAACTCAATAGAGGCCTTTCATTATTTGGTGTCAGTGATTTGTTTTAGTGTTATTCCAATTCATTGAAGCAAATGCATTCAGATATTTAGTTTAATTATTCATTGAATTAGTGATTTATGTTCATTACATTAGTGTTTTGTGTTAAACGAATTCTTTTATTTTTTAGTTTAATTGTTGGGGGATGTTTATTATTTTTATTCAAGAATGTACCTCAATCAATGCAAAGTGGCCCTTATAGGATCAATTTGTATTTTTTTAAAAGGATTAATGTGTCAATTATAAAAATGAAAAGAAAATACTACTAGAAAGAAAAAAAAAAATTGAGTGTATGATCTTTTAAATTTTGATTGTATGATCTTTTGTTCAAGTATGTACCCCTATATTTATGTTCATTGAATACCTGTTTTAAACTCCATCAATTACCAATTACACTTTATTATTTTCTATATTAGGTTCTTATGGCATCATAGAGGACGGTTATATAGAAACGAGATTGTAATCGTGTGATCTTTGTTATTTGTTATATACGAACGAGATACTATAGATATATTTTCTAATCATGTAGGAATTTTATGAAGATTATACAAAAATGAGCTTAGAGCTTTATTTCAATGATCTTTATCAACTAGTTGGAGATATTATAGATATATTACAAAAACGAGCTTAAAGATTTAAATCTAATTTCAGACCTGAATTAAAATCTCAACTCTTTATCTTAATATGGTTAGCTCAATAGAGGTCCTGCATTATTTTGTTTAATCTGTCATTGAATCAGTATTTTGTGTCAGTGATTTGTTCAGATATTTATCTCAATTGGATGAATTAGTATTCTTTCAATTCACTAGACCAGATCTGTTCCGATATTTTGTTTAATTATTGATTAAATAAGTGATTTATGTTCATTGAATTAGTGTTTTATTTTAAATGAGTTGTTTCATTATTTAGTTTAATTATTGGGGAATGTTAAATATTTTTATTCAATCATGTACCTCACTCAATGCAGAGTGGCCATTCTAGGACCAATTCCTATTTTTTAAAAGGATTAATGTGTCAATTATCAAAATGAAAAAAATACTACTAGAAAGAAAATAAAATTTGAGTGTATGATCTTTTAAAATTTGAATATATGATCTTTTCTTTAAGTATGTACCCCCTATTTATGTTCATTGAATATGTGTTTTAAGCTCCATCACTTACCAATTACACTTTGTTATTTGCTATATTAGATTCTTATGGCATCGATTATATACGAAAGAGAATGTAATCGTATGATCTTTGTTATTTGTTAAATTGTTATATACGAACGAGATATTATAGATATATTATCTAATAATGTAGGAATTTAAAGAAAAGATCATACAAAAATGAGCTTAGATCTTTATTTCAATGATCTTTATCAACCAGTTGGTGATATTATAGATATATTACAAAAATGAGCTTAGAGCTTTAAATCTGACTTTAGACCCGAATTAAAAACTCAACTCTTTATCCTAATATGGTTAGCTCAATAGAGGTCTTTCATTATTTGGTTTAATTTTTCATTGAATCAGTGATTTATGTTCATTACATTAGTGTTTTGTGTTAAATGAATTCTTTTATTATTTCGTTTAATTGTTGGGGGATGTTTAATATTTTTATTCAAGCATGTACCTCACTTAATGCAAAGTGGCCCTTCTGGGATCAATTCGTATTTTTTAAAAAGGATTAATGTGTCAATTATTATAATAAAATGAAAATCCTACTAGAGAGAAAATAAAATTTGAGTGTATGATCTTTTGAATTTTGATTGTATGATCTTTTGTTCAAGTATGTACCCCCATATTTATGTTCATTGAATACGTGTTTTAAACTCCATCGCTTACCAATTACACTTTGTTATTTTCTATATTAGGTTCTTATGGCATCACAGAGGATGATTATATACGAACGAGATTGTAATCGTATAACCTTTGTTATTCGTTATATACGAACGAGATACTCTAGATATATTATCTAATCATGTAGGAATTTTATGAAGATCATACAAAAATGACCTTAGAGCTTTATTTCAATGATCTTTATCAACCAGGTTGAGATATTATATATATATTACAATAACGACCTTAGAGCTTTAAATCTGATTTCAGACCCGAATTAAAAACTCAACTCTTTATCCTAATATGGTTAGCTCAATAGAGGTCTTTCATTATTTGGTTTGATTTTTCATTGAATCAGTATTTTGTGTCAGTGATTTGTTTAGTTTTTTAGTTTAATTAGACGAATTAGTATTCTTCCAATACACTGAAGAAGATATGTTCACATATTTAGTTTAATTCTTGATTAAATCAGTGATTTATGTTCATTGAATTAGTGTTTTATGTTAAATGCGTTCTTTCGTTATTTAGTTTAATTGTTGGGGGATGTTTAATATTTTTGTTCAAGCATGTAAGTGGCCACTCTAGGATCAATTCGTATTTTTTAAAAGGATTAATGTGTCAATTATCAAAATGAAAAAAAAAATCTATTAGAAAGAAAATAAAAGTTGAGCGTATGATCTTTTAAAATTTGATTGTATGATCTTTTGTTCAAGTATGTACCCCCATATTTATGTTCACTGAATATGTGTTTTAAACTCCATCACTTACCAATTACACTTTGTTATTTGTTATATTAGGTTAGGTTCTTATGGCATCACAGTGGACGATTATATACGAACGAGACTCTAATCATATGATCTATGTTATTTTTATATATGAATGAAATACTATAGATATATTATCTACCCATGTAGGCATTTGATAAAGATCAATCAAAAAAGAGATTAGAAACTTATTTCAACGATCTTTATCAACCAGTTGGAGATACCATAGATATATTATCTACCCATGTAGGCATTTTAGTTCGATATTGTAACAGGTTATCTCTAAAAAAATTTTATAGATATTTCATTAAAATACTTTACATAATAATCACGATTGATAACTAACATCGCAGTATACTGGTATTGAATAAATTACCATTAATTTTCAAAGGATTAGCGATGTAAGGAGTTAAGCCCATATAAGGAAAGAATATGGTTGAACATGAAGGTAAAATAAAATGAGGTTATGATGTGTAACAAAATGAATTCAGATTTTAGATGATGTCATTACTTTTGTAAAAATGCATGACTTGTGGTATTAATTCCTAATTTGTGTAGGAGAACACTGATGCCTCTGAAGAATTCAAGAAAATGTGTTTGAAAAAGGTTGGAAAGTTATGGAATAACTACAAAGAAGAAGTGAAGAGAGAATTTTATCATAAATTTGATATTAATGAGGAGAGACTGAAAAATCATCCACTAGAGTTGAGAAAGATCGTTGGAGAAACTTGTTATTTGCTAGGGAACTTGTGAGGAAAGGGTATGAATATATTAATAGTAGTTTAACTATATTAATTAAATTCAAATAAAATACCTGTAAATATATAATTTTTTTACATGAAAATAGTTGAAGAAATCGCTGAACTCACATCAAGGAAAAGACGCCCCATACTTCTGGAAGAATGACGTATGCAAATTTCACTCATCGGGTGTGTTGATAAAATTTATGAAAATGAATATAAGTTTAAGGCTATCAAGATTAATTATGTAAAATATTATTGTGTTAATGTTGATGGAGGTTAATCGAGGGAAAATGTGTCATTTTTTTAAGTGTATGGCCAAACACACAACAAGAAACATGGGACAACCATTGATTAGGTTTGAGGGGAAATAATGGCTATGGAGACCTCATATGTTACTTACAGTTCTAATATGATCCATAGTATTTACTTCTAATATGTTATACTAATAGAAAGTTGTTTATTTAAGTCAACTATCAAGAAAAAACTTGATCAACTTCCACCGGAGTCACAAGAATCTTTGACTCACGAAAAAGAAATATTCTACAAAGTTATGGGACTGGCTAAACATGGTCGTTGTCAAACATACGAGTACGGACGATCCCCAACTTATGTGCATGTCTCTAAGAGATTTAATGTTAATGAGAATGGTCATGATAAACTAATAAGGGAGATATAATTAGAGAATTGATCTGATTTTGAGGATATAATTTACCATTTAAAGGCTCAATTTTAGATGGTGCACGCACACATGGAAACTTTCCCTTCTTTTATATCTGAGCAGGTTAATGACTATATAATTATGTACCTTTTTCGTTTAATTAAATAAATATTTATCTTTATAATTAATATCAAATAATCTTAAAATAGGTTCCTCGATCTTCCAATGTGCCACATGATTCTCCTTTGCAGCCTCAACAACAATTGGAGGAAACTAACAATCCATTTCGATATTTATTGACACTGCAAAATAAATAACCATTTACCTCGAACTGGAGAGGTAACTATAAAACTTTTCAAATATACAATTTGAACCTTAATAGGCTAATGTCTATATAATTTTGTACCTTTTGTGTTTAATTAAAATATATATATGTCCCTCTATATACTAATATCAAATTATGTTAAAACAGGCTCCTCGATCTTTTAATGTTCCATATGATTTTCCTTTGGAGCCTCAGCAACTAACAATTCGTTTCGACCTTTATCAGCATCGCAAATAAATAACCATTTAGCTCAAACTAAATATGTAAGTGTATAACTTTTTAAAAATACAATTTGAACCTCAAGAGGTTAATGACTATATAACTATGTAACTATTTGTTTAATTAAATATACATGTCTCTTTATATACTAATATCAAATTATATTAAAACGGGCTTTGTGATCTTCCAATGTGCCACATGATTCTCTGTTGCAGCCTCAACAACAATTAGAGAAAACTATCAATCTATTTTGACCTTTATCGGCACCACAAATAAATAATCATTTAGCTCAAGCTTAAGATGTAAGTATACAACTTTTCAAAAATATAATTTGAACCTCAAGAGGTCAATGACTATATAATTATTTACCTTTTGTGTTTAATTAAGTATACATGGCTCTTTATTTACTAATGTCAAATTATGTTAAAAGAGGCCCTTCGATCTTCTCATGTGCCACGTGATTCTCCTTTGCAGCCTCAACAACAATTGGAGGAAATTAACCATTCGTTTCGACCTTTATCGACACTGCAAATAAATAACAATTTAGCTCAAACTCGAGAGGTAAGTATACAACTTTTTAAAATTATAATTTGAACCTCGGGAGTTTAGTGACTATATAATAATGTACCTTTGGTTGCATCAATTATTTGAAAGTAGTAACTTCATCCAATGATGATATTTGGTTGTTTATTTATTTATTTTTTATTTGTTTAAGTTTTAGGATGGCCGAAAAACAAATGAAACTCTGTTGAAATTTTGCTAGAAATTTTTTTACTTTATATTAAATGTAAATATAGAAAGTCGATAACCACTTTGGTTTGTACTGACCCATTTAAAATTAGTGCGTATCACTAGTTTTACATGATAGTAGAAGAAGTTCATTTAGTGGCCTATGACTTATGTAATCTGATTTTTTTATGTTGATTGAAAATGTTCAATATTTTCCACCCGAGGCACCCAGGATTACTATTTGTCTTGGTCATAAAGTGGGTAATTTCTATTCATACTTACGTGAATTAAACTTTTTTTTTCATTTTTTTCCATTTTCGGTTAGGAAAGTGAAACTCGATTTCATTCATTATTTGAAACTAGTAACTTCATCCAATGGCGATATTGGGTTGTTGATTTACTTATTTTTTTAGTGTGTTTAATTTTTCCGATGACCGAAAAACCAATGAAACTCTGCCAAAATTTTGCTAGATATTATTTCATTTTATTAAGTATTTTGTATTATTATTTATAGATAAAACCATCAAAGAAGATGAACAATCACCTCCATCAACAAAAGGCCCCGAGAAATAAATAGTAATTTAAGTTATTACGTCACGTTATTTATTAAGTAGTTGAAAATCACTCATTTTTTGTGGGCAAAAATTGTAGACCTCGTTACTCTTGGACTTTCAAAGTAGCTATGGAATGTGGGTTCAATGTGGAAAATACCCTTTGACAAAAGTAGGGAGAATGCTATCGAGTCAAGACTTTTAAAAAATATATATTGAGAAGATATTTGTATCAAATGAACCCTTACCTAAACTAAATGGAAATATGTGCACACTTGGAGATGATCATCACACAACCGTAGCGTGTCATATTACTAATGTAACAATTTTTATTTTTATTTTGAATTACTTGAAATATCTAAATAATTTCATATTAGTGACTAATTATTGATTTTAATTTATGTAGGTGGAAGAGGATGTTTGATCTTTATGGACGAGACTAGACTTATTGATATTCTTTTTCTCCCAATCTTTATCTCCTCCATTTTTGGACATTATTATGTGACAATATATTTTGACAGGATATTTTGTTCCAATTTCAAACATTTTTATGCAAAGTGAATGTTATTAGTTTTATATTAATGAAATTTTAATTAATTGTAATTGTTTAATTTTATCTTATTGTGTGAAAATGTTTTGCATATATATGTTATGTTTACCAACTTATTTATCAGTGGTGTTTTTGTAAATGTTATAATATATTTTTAACAACAAAGAAATATGGTATTATATAATGTTATAAACTATTTTCTTTGCATTTCAGTAAATGTCGCAATTATTTTTCCCGACATTTTTGTAATGCCACAAAAAACATATGTAACAATTTCATAATGTCGTAAAAAGATTTTTGTGGCACTTTTTAAATTCCATATAATTCTCTTTTCGGCATTCATACTAATGTCGTAAAAAGCTCCTTTTTGCAGCATTTTTACTAAATGATGGACAATTTGCCACCAAACTTTGACGACATTTATAAAAATGCCATTAATATTTTACGACATTAATCTTTGCGGAACTTACTCAAATGCCAGGAAATTTTCCATAAAAAGTTTTCCCGGCACTTATGACGTCGATCTTTTTCTGATGATAAATCTTCTCGGACCCCACATTCTTAACCTTTTCAACGAGCTTCATTTTCTCATCTCCCTCGGTGGCTTTCAATGATATAGAAGTCATCAAGGACTTCCCCAACTCTACAAAGGAAACCTATGCATCAATAAAGTTCTCCTTTAACAGATTGTCTCACTCCATTATGCATCATAATCAATAAATAACTGCAAAACAATGGGTGAACAAATGTGAGAAAAATGCAAGTAGGAAAAAAATACAGAAGAACGTTATAAAGATGATCAACTTACAATGGGGAGATTTTGTTTGCTCTACTCCAATAACCTAGTATGGATCAAGGAAGATAAAGTTGCTCTATGTGTAAATAAAACCTCGGGGCAAATCAACTCTCGAGCAAGGTTAGGGAAAGAAATAACAAACTGAAAAACACCTTCTCCCTTATGAGAAGTCTTTTTCCCCACAATGTCCAATGGGGGAGGAGGAATTTGATCGTTCTTGTGCCTATTTGAAAGAGGCTCTTGCTCCTTAGAAGGAGAATCATCGATGTCCATGGGGTTATTGAAAACCCCAACTTCAATTTTCTTACTCTTCATACAAGTAAGATCTTTCTCTTTTCCTAATGGGTGAGGAAGGGGGGACACTTAGTACCAACATTTATGGAAATCAAGTTCACATTCTTCCCGTTTACCATAGCTCTAGGAGAAATAACAGAATAAACCTCCAAACATTAAGCGATTCAAAGGAAAATATTTTACTTCATCGGATGATTTATTTTACCCACAGCCTTCTGAATCTGGGGAGCTAGAATTGTTTAGGTCGTCCAAGGTAATGGGGATGGCACTGGTCTCATAATGTAACACGTGGTAGAACTCTTTTAGCTGAGCAGAAATGCAGTCGACCTTAGATGCTCAACAATTCCATCTCTTTGTTGGATAGTCAAAATTGTCCGAAGATCCATAAAATTAACGTCATTTTCATGAGGAATATTCTTCTTGCTCTTTGTTGCAAACAAATATAGAGAAGAAATAAATGTTAGCCTCAATCAATAAAAATTACAAAGCTAACCAATTTAATTGCTTTCTAATCTATTCCTCGCCCTTCCTGGGGGCATCTTTTCCCTCTACACACAAGAACCCCAGGGAGGGGAAAATGTTTCCAATTCTCCACAATTAACCCATGATCCTAATAATATTTATTAGAATAAGGAAGATTCATGAACAGGCTCAGTTAGACACCCTCGTCTTTATGTAATTAATATTTTCAGTGATTGTCACCCAATGGTAATAGTACATAATTTCAATGATACCAAGATATGTCCCGTATAACTCATTAATACTGTGAACCCCATTGATGATCCTCTAGGTATTTGGAGCAACTTGGGTTGGGACCACATCAAAGTATTAGAAGAACTCTAAAAATAAACGATTTGGGGGAAGAGTGGTCCCACACTCAACAATAAAGATTGAAGGCAACCGATGACCTTCAAAAAGGGTGCAGAGGTCACAAGAACTCTCAACTGATCCTAGAGATACCCATTGGCAGATTTATAGTCATGTTTTAATTTTTCCACGGTATTTCATCAATAACGTACACCATAGTTACAGATGACAACTCTATGAAATAATTATAAATGAGAAAGTGAAGAAAAGCAATAAAGTTGTTAAAATGAAGAAAGAGTTTCAAGATTTTTTATATGCGGAATGAAGATAGTGAAAATCTCTCCTTTGAAAGACTCGAGGTTTTTTAAATGAACTAGAAAGTGATGAAAAGAGTAGAAACTGTTGTCTTTTGGTTAGAAATGCCTCACGATTTCCCAAAATTGGAATGATTACACGTGTCTGTGATGACTATTGAAGAATTATTTTGCTATCGTGAAGAACGATCTAATAACTAGAGTGTCCCCAAGGCACTTAATGAGAAAAAATCCTCCAATTTTATGTATATTTACAAAACCGTTCTTCGAAAAACCAAAATAAATTCTATACAACAAACACTTTGGGGGAAGGAGTAACACTACTCTCTTAAATATGAAGACCTATCAGAATCAATAGAAGACATATATATATATAATAAAGGCCAGTAACCCTGAGCTTTGGGGGGAAAATATGGGGAACAAAATTACGCTAGCATGTGCTCGATACGAGAGTCCAAGCTTCTTATGCACTAACTTAATGAAGAGTCCAAGTCATATAAGACTCTCATGTATCCATCACTTGAAATGACTAAAACTAATAAAGAATAGGTTTGAAATTTTAGGCATATATCTTGACGGAGCTTAGGACACTCCTAAGCTTCTCTATAAATGTAAACTCGCTTCCATTCAATGGGGTAGGTGATGTTGTATCACTGAGCAGTACTATAACTCTATAGACCAGTTCCCCAATGTTAATAAAATAACAAACCTTAAACCCAGCAGGCGTAAGCACAGTGTCGAACTATGTATATCTTGTGTTATGTGTATTTTATTCTTCTCTTTAAATATTTCTCTTAATTTGGCTTTTACACATTGAATACTATCATTGTAGTAAATTACCACCTATAATTCATATTTCACATATTATTAATCTGCCTATATGTTTAGTTCATTCATCTCATATAGTTAGTTTTATTGTGCTCTCTTAGTTTTTAGTGGTCCCGTAACATGCGTCTCAGTTTTCAATGGTGGGGCTACTATCCGTTGTATCACTCACATTTTCGTTGTTTTCATGTTACTTAGTTTTTTTTTATGTTTTTTTTTCATAGCGGTTCCATTCCATGTGTGCTCACTTTTCTAAAGTGTGGCCACGATCCGGTACAATGTTCACATTTTTGTTAGTTTTCACACTTTAGTAGTTTATTTTTGTTGAACGATTCGTTCCTGTATTTTTCACGGCGAGGACATGATGATTTCATTCCTCTTCCATACACACTTATTCATACATGCACATGTTTATGGAACATTTTTCACTTTATACACATGTACGCACATCTTAAGAGAAGGAGAATATTTTTTTCCCATGAGAGATCGAAAGGGAGCAATAAATACCTAACACCTTCCCACTGTAACATAGTCTCGAATCCCATATCTTTTGGGTTTCACACACATTAGTAGTTTTTTATGTCTTCTATTTGGATATGGCTACTTCTTTCGTCTTTTTTAGTAATATTAACTGGAAACTCTGATCTTTATACATTCACACACTCTCACATTCCCACTAATGGCCGCCTTAGGTCCTTTGGAGCCCGTGACTTGCATGCTATCGGGGGAGATTTTTTCTTTTCTTAGGATTGGGATGGTCACAGTTCCTAAGTATAGCCCATTTACCAAATAAAAGGACAAAAATTACCTTAAAACCCTTATTAACCCAAGCTCACTCCGTGTACCTTTTTATATATGTCAAAGGATTTATTTAAAGTTTCCCGATATATTCAAAACGGATAGATAGGAACATGAAAATACGATTCACATTTTAGTGAAGGAGTGATGAGAGAGAAAGTCATTTCTCTCATATTTCATTAAGATTTCCTCTACAGAAGTTCCCCCACACATGGATTTCTTTGAGTGGATCATATACTAAAAGATATAAGTCCTACAACACCTTCTAGTAAGGATTTTGAGGTGGAACAAGGGCATCCCCATCATCCACTTAATAAAATATTTCTCCTCTTTTATATTAACTACAAGACCCACAAAGGTATAATGATCTGAACTCTACATGCATTCATTGAATGTAGTTTTCTTCGCTTACTTTGTGAAACATGATCAATCAAAATTCTTAAGGATTTTTTTTAATGTCAATTCAAAACAAGTATGATCTCTACTCTACCTTTATTTACACAAAACAACTTCTTCATGTGGAGAATTTATATTATAAGTTGGTCATAGAAATTTCCCTTTTAGATTAAACCTATGTCAAGGACGAGGATATGGAGGGGTAAGTTTTAGACATGGGCCTCATTTAAATTTGATTGGTTATTTTTAGCTATTAAATTGTAGTTATATATAAAGAATGTCTAGGATATGCAAAGATTTATTAATGTGATGATGCATATGACATTTTGGTTAATGATACTTAATATTCCAATACACCTGATCGTAATATGTTGTCTGAAATAATTAAGGATGGCATATCCTTGACATGACTTATATGTTTAGGTGTTGAATGATAAGATGCATACATGTTGTATAATGGGTTACAAGTCATGACCTTATTGTGCTTATTATATGTTGTACTATTTTATTCATACAGTCAAGTCCCAACGAAGTTGTGATGTCGCAAGGTCACCACATTATGGACGTAAATTTTTTTCATGCCTAACAGTGTGTAATGGTGGGAGGGTGTTATAAACTAGTTAAATGAGTATCATCAATGGTCCATGCATGAGTTTTTTCCCTAAATAAGGAGTTAGGTTAAATGAGTATGGTTACATTTTACCATACGAATCAAAATAAGAAGGGTTTTATGCCAAAATATTCCGCATCAAGTTGAACGAAAAGTTGTTAAATCAAAGTACAAATTTGAATTCAATATTGAAAACGAAAAATTTTAGTATACCCACTTGATGGAGATTTATTTTCTCACTTTACAGTTTAAATTGAAGATTCATGTGATAGTTTATAATCAATGAGGTTACTCTAACTTATATGTTTTTTTCAATACATTTTGGTGCCATTTTGTATCCAATATACAAACGTGCACAACACACCATATATATCCCTTAATTACATACAAAATTAAAAACCAAATAACAAAAAGAACTCAAGACAGATACAATAATGAGAACATCATCTCATACATTCACTTACCGAAAACACATACATAGGGTGACATGATGGAAACACGGGAGGGATTCATGGATGGCCTTCGTCAAATTTTGGTGGGCTGGATGCTGGGCAATGGTCCTACAAATCATATTGAATGCAAGTTGATAGTCTGTTTCTACTTCAATACATTTAATCCAATATAAAAAGCTAGTTGAACTCCTATTTTTAAGGATCAAATCTCGGCGGTCAATGATGACACATATCCAATATTGCTTGTAAAACCCTTGAGGAACTCGCCATTATAATTTATAATAAGTCCGCCAATGGATAAAAGTCCCATAATTTGTGACCTCGCTCCATCCATATTTCACTTAAAGAACGAGTGCATAAGAGGTGACCAGGCAATGTGGAGCTACCTAGAAACCATCACTGGCTGAGAGGGCATTGCCTTATGGGCATTAATGAATTGAATAGTCTTATCAGATACCGAATGTACGATTAGAGATTTAACGATGGGCTTATGGAGAAAGAGGTATTCATTGTGAGAAAGCCAGAATTCCTGGATGGAGAAGAAAGGTTTGGCATCTTAATAGGTAAGTTAGGGGGTCCCGCAGCGCGGGGCCAATTTCTTGAGAAGCAAGATCGATGAAAAGTCCATGTCCTCAAAAAGAGTGCAACAAGTCCATGTCCGCATGAAGAGTGCGAACCTGGAAAAACTTCGGGAAGTTTGTAAAAACATAGGTATTGGAATCCGATAAGATGCATAGAGAGCAAGTGGGAGACGGGATTATATGGCAATAGCTTAGACGATCAGCTATGGGTAAGGATTGGTTTATAAGAAACCATAGAAAAGTCTTCAATTTTGGACGAAGACATGACTTTGAAAGCCACGTTAATGGCAGAGCTGGCGTGTGTTGATAAATTGATTCCCTATTAAACCAGTGGCAAGTGGATTTCATAGAAAATGTACCCAGTTTTCGCAGGTGAGATATAAAATGCTTGGATTAAAGAACCAATTCGAATGGGAAAAATTAGGATAATAAAGGCAAATTCCATTGATGGACCTGAATAAAAGAAAAAATCGTGGTGTTAAAAATGGTCAAAGGGGGGGTAGGAAACCACTGCCCTAAAGTTTCCTGCAGGACCCAAATGTGTTGATCAAATGATATAGTCCCAGACCAAATTTTCCATTTAATTGTGTTATAAAACATGGGGATAAGATGCGCTACTCAAGTCGAAAACTAGGACACTCGCTGAGGCCTACAAACTTCTTCCAACGAGAAGTGTGGGTGGTACTTATTTTTGATAAATCGGGTCCAAAGGTTGTCTGGATCGAAGAACAACTTCCACAGTAGTTTCAACATGAACGTTGTTATTGAGAGTGTGTATGTTTTTTATACCTAATCCACCGTATGGTTTGGTAAGGGTTTTGATTGTCCCATGAATGGTGGGAGTTCTCATGGTGGACGAAATGGCATTCCAGAAGATTGCTTAAATTTTTTTAGTGAAGGTGTTGAGAATATTCTTAGGAAGAGGATAGGCTGACATACGGTATGCCGAGAATGATGTGCAAACAACCTTTTTTAGAGCAGTTATGCATGCATAAGTGAGGAAACGAGAACTCCATGTCTGCAATCAGGTTTTAAGATCCGCAATAAGATCTAAGAAAAGACTATGCATGACTCTTCCATTTATACGGGGAAGACCAAGGTATTTTTCCTGCCCTGTGTTATGGTGGAAGCCTAGCATGGTCTGCGTGGTCCATATGACCACATGCGGGGTTTGGGGGCCAAATGTAATAAAGGATTTATCTCGATTGATGGCTTGTCCCGAGAAGGTGGAAAATTCTACCAGAACTTCCCTGAAATGATTTATAGTGTGAGGAATTAGTTGAAGAATGAATATACAGTCATTCATAAATTTCATCCCTGAGATTGTAGGACTAGTTAAGGAGGATTAAAGGGAGGTAATATTTTTTCAATGACATTCCTACTCAATTCTTCGTAGAAGAACATCTAGGCATAGAATAAAAAGGAAATGGAACAACGGGTTGCCTTGTTCCAGGCCACGAGAATGCCAAAATGAGCTCCCAAGTTATCTATTAATCAGCATCTGAAACGAGGTGATGGAATTACAAGAAGAAATGTATATGGCCCATTGGTTTGGAAAGCCATGGTTCTGAAGCATCTAGTGAATAAAAGGCATTTCAATTGGTCTTAGTCTTTGGATAAATAAATTTTAATGGTGCAATTCCTTTTGTTGGATTTCAATTTATGCATGGAATGTAACATCTCATGCGTAATAAAGATGTTATCTTGAATATGTCTTCTTGCCACGAAGGCTTCTTGGTATGGGGATATCAGGGACTGCAATAGGAGCCGCACTCTTGCAATAAGAATGGAAGAAATGAGTTGGTATATCACATTAAAAATACTGATAGGTAAAAAATGAGAGACTTATGTGGGTTCTGCCGTTTCAAAATAAAAATTAAAAAAGTGTGATTGATCTCATGTGGCATATGCCCGGATGCAAAAAAATAAAAAATGAGATTACACACAGTATGTCCAACCTCTTTCCAATGCAATAAATAGAATTCCTCCATAAGGTTGTCCGCTCCTGGGATTTTATTATTTCCCAATTTCTTGAGGGTGGGCCAAATTTCTTGCACCGTGATAGGCACTAGCAAGTTAGATTTATCACCCTCTATTAGTTGAAGAAATGGATAATCGCCTGACACCGACGATAGGTCAGATGTTTATAAAAGAGTCTCATAGAACATTTTGAACGGGAGTTAATAGGCATGGGTGTTTTTTGCCACCCCAAATATCGGCTGAACACAACCTGAATTGTGTTAGTTCGACGGTGATTGGAGACACGTCAGTGGAAAAATTTGGTGTTATTGTCTCAATCAAGGGTTTATTTAGGCTTATATTTGTTTTTCCAATACAATGCTTCCTGCTCTAGGAAATATGTCATATCTTCTTAAATCGCTTTTTTACGCAAGAGGTGTGTCTAGTCTTGATGTATTTCGAGAAGCTGGCGAGTGTGTGACAGATAGTGTTGCGAAGTAGAAATTTTCGTGGCCATGTTTCCAACGACACACTTTTTCCACAAGATAGTTACGTATAGAAAAAGGTAAGATTTTCATAGAAAGTAACTAGTCGGTGGACCTACCATCGGACAACTCCATTGGTTATGGAGAAACTCTTAGAAAGATGCATACGCAACACACTCTTTGCAGTAAATAAAGCGTTGAACCATTTTGACGCTTGTGGTCATGCTATCAAGTAATAATGGACAGTGGTCAGAGCCTACATTTGGGAGGTGTGTAAACCTTGTAGTAGGGTACAAATCCCTCCACTGCATGTTCGCACGCCCCCTATATAACCTTGCGCGCACATGGTGCCCAAAAGATGTATTGGCTTTCCAGGTAAAAAATGGTTTGTTAAACCCTAAATCGTGAATATTATGTGTCATCATAAAATTGTTCAAAGCTTTTGCTCAACTAGGTTTCAAATCCGATCCTCCTAGCTTTTCACGTGGCCTAAAATAGTATTAAAATCTCTAATGAACAACCAAGGATGACAAATAGTAGTATATAGTTGATGTAAATCATTCCATACCTGAGATTGAGATGGAGGCCGGGGAGGCATATAAATTATCGTAAGCTCCATCGGCCCTACTTTCGGATCATGATGCCCATGACATTAATAAAGTGCGGGGAAACTACCACTTCATTTATTGTGAGATGAACTTCCATCCAGAGCACCCATATGCCTCTGTATTGTTCTAATGTGTGCGAGGCAATGTGGTTGCAAAAAGGGAGACAACAATTATCGATAGTGGCTCTTCTTGCGCCTAACTGAGATTTCAAAATGATAACCAGGTGGGATGGATGTCATGTTATAAAGCTCATAAATTCAAGAAGAAAATTGGGGTACCCTACGCCCCTAGCATTCCATAATAAAATCCTCTTGAGGTGTATCGACAGATGGGATCTCACGAGGCTCTATTCCGGGAGTATGTAGACATACTCATTTAGAAGGAGGGAGTTTATCAGTAGTTGGGATTTTTTTGGCACAGGATGTGCATGGAAGGTGAATATCGATGCTGATGCTGGTTGAAATCGGTCTCTATGTTTCCCTACTTCTAAATGAACGTCGTGGCACTAGAGCTGATAGAAAGAGGTGATGTACGGGAAATTAGATTATATTAGTAGGTCGTTTAACGGACACATAATATTCACAATTTAATGTGCGGGCAATTTGTTGAGTGTTGAGCTGAGGTCCATGTTCTGGTTGCGGGTGATTGTTTCTGCTTCTGTTGTCGTGGTTTGTTGGTCGAAGACGGGAAGGAAGATTTCTTCACGAAAAATTTGAAATCGGGAGGTAAGATGGGTTTAAAAACATTGGTGGTCTCGACGTCGGTCTTGGTGGTGGTCTTAGAAATGGGTCAAAGAGTGGGGGTTTCATTAGACTCGAGGATATCTAAGATGAGTTCGGACTGGGGATATCTTCGTTCATGGTTATCGTCAAAGTTGAGTGGTTGGTCTGAAAGTGTGGGATGAGTAGTGTTGGTTTACTGAGCTGCGTCCACTTTTAAATCCAATATGTGATGATGCTGGGATTAGCACCACCAGGTAAGGTGTTTTCAAGCTCAATCTAATAACAACAATGGAAACATAGTTACGTAAAAGGTAGGAGAATGAGATGAGGAAAAGAGGAGAGTTCACCATGATATAAGTGGTTCAGCCTAAATTGGCCTACGTCCACTGTGTGTGTGAATAACCTCACTGTAATAAGGCACTGATGGCCATGGATACAATCTCTCAAGCTCTCTCTCTCTCTACTGTGTATCTAGACATAGTTTCAGCTAGGGTTGTATATCTTGGATCCTTTACATGGTAGAGGATGACCTCTATATATAGTACCTAGGGGGTGTAATGTACCCCCCCATGCATGTAATGTGCATGTGTGTGGTTGCCTCACCAGTATGGGAAAGCCATCTGTCACTGTCACATGTAGAGAATGATGATGCAATATTCTCCCCATGTGTGAGGAATAATCCTGTTATAACTGATTTGTGTCCACGTGCCCTTATCCAAATGTCAGCAGATGCTCGACTATCGCACCTGGTGTATGACCTCGGCCTGGGAGAGGCCGAGGTTAGTAAGTCTAGGTGCTCGTTCAGTCCGAAGTGACCATGTAGGTCTCGGATTAATCCTGGCCGAGTCAATGGATAAGGTCGGCCTGAGGTTGAGCTGGTGTGTTTGGAGAATCGACTAATATCTTAATGAGGTTGCTGGGGGCTTCTTGCGAGCTCGGCCTATATCTGGCCGAGGTTGCCATTCACAGGTGTACGAGAGTGCTGTTGATCCTTATGATGTGTGTAATATCCCTTGGAGAGGCTGGTGGTAGTGTCGGCCTGGGCCGACCTTGCTATGGCCGAGGGCTGATGTCACATGCCCAAGGCTTATCCCGTGTCGTCCATAATCTCGGCCGAGGTTGGTTTCTCCGAGTCGAGGTCACACTTTGGGCATTTCAATCACCCCCAGCCCTTAGTGACATGCGAAAGCAGGTGACTGTGGGGTTTGTACATCTCCGAGGCCTTTCCAATATGAGCCAGTATTTGTTTGATACTTGTCCAGTATTGAAGTATGGCTTGCTTGGCAAGCGTGTGTTGTCAGCCGCCTTTGGTGCTCCCAAGGCAATGATGTGCCTTGGGAGTCGCGCCTGCATATTTAAGGGTTTTAAACCTTTCCTTTTCCCTCCATCCTCAATTCTTTCTTCTGCGCAATTGCACTCCAGCCATTTTCTCTCTCTAAAGGCTTTCTTCTTCGCGACTTCTCTGCAGAGGTCTTTGGTGGTACTCTCTTGGGTTTTCTTCGCTTTTCCTTATCGTTTCATCTTCAGGTATCTTCTTCGCCTCATTTGCCTCCATTTTCTCTACTTTTTCCTTTCTCTTTGAGTTTTCCGGCGAGTTTCTGGGTTTTTCGGTGAGTCCACCATAGTTGCAGGCGAACTGTTCTTATTAGGTTTGGGTAATTTGATCTTTAGACTCCTTTATTTTATCAGCCAATCTTATTTGTAGTTTAAGGCAGTTTCTCCAAGTGTAGTGTCTGTCTCTGATGCTCAGACCCCTATACCAACTTCTTGAGGAGTTCCCCTCTCTTAGGGAGAAGACTTTAGAAAAAATTAGACAAATAGAAAGAGCACAGGAGGAGGCTCGTAGGTCACAAGAATTCCCTATTAGACCCATGTTCCCACCGCCCCTGAAGGTGATCTATCCTGATCCCTCGGAGTCTTTCAACCAGGCAGAGGTTCATGTCGATACTATACCAATGTCTGAGTCTGAGTCTTCCACCTTAGACCCCATGTCCGTGGATTCCTTCCAGCAGGCCATGGACTTCTCAATTCAGGAAGATCAGGCCCCTGATCAGGCCGAGGTCTCCAGCCGGGCCTCTTCTCATAACAACTCAAGCGCCTCAGCCTCTTCCTCAGAGGTTGAGATCGTTGAGACGAGTGTGGCCATTCCACCACCACTTGACGCCATTCCTCTGTCGGCCTTTACCGGTGCCGAGTTCGCTCAAAGGTTCCCGGATAACCCATCCACATCTGCTCCGACCGATGTTGAGCTAGATGATGATGACGTTAAGAGTGATGTCGACGTCTCTGAGGCGGCCGAGATCGAGAGTACTATAACTGAGGTAGACCTCCTTTGCTTCAGATATCTGTATTCCATTAGTCCCTCCATAAAGCTAAGGAGACCTCTGAGGGAAGAGAGGGCTTTTCACGGTCGAGATGGCAAAATCTACTTGTACGAGAAGATGTTCAAGTTGGGGTTTCGTCTGCCCATCCACCCCATTATCAAATCTATCATTGCTTATATCAATTTGGCCCCCTCTCAACTATCCCCTAATGCCTGGAGGGTCATTATAGGGGCCATAGTCTTATGGAAGGCTGTCCACCACTCAGACCTCCCAGTTTTGGTCTTTGTAGGTTGCTATGTCCCTTCATCAGCCAAAAATCATCTGAGCTACTATTATTTTGTAGCTCGGAAGCCTGAAAAAAAGATTCTTCAAATACCTCAGACTTCCAACTACAACTGGAATCCACGTTACTTTTTTGCTTCTGGACCATGGGAATTTGGCCCATATTCTCCCTCGTCCATTCTGGAGCCGAGGATGCCCCTTAGGTGGGGTAAGGTCACAATGTCTGTGAGGGCTGACCCTGGCCTGAGACCATCAAACCTTCAGAAGGTGAAAGCCCTTCATGATCAGGGGGTATATGGTCTGTTCGTCAGGTTCGAACACTTGATGACCCCTCATTACCTCTCTGAGACAGGTCTGGGTGGAAGTCCTATTTTTGAGCTTAGTAAGCACTTTATATTTGAAGTTGAACCTCTGATTTTATTTATATCTGATCTTCTAACTTAGATCTATTGATTTTCGCAGAGCGTCCGAAGGATATCTCAGACGAACTCTAGGAAATGGCTGCACCCAGCTTGACGAGATTGCGAAGAAAGCTGGACTTAATGCTCCTCCCCCAGCTCCCTCTGCCTCGAAGCCCCAAGCCACAAAGAAGAGGGCTCCAGCTGATCATGCCCCTGAGGATCAGAGGCCGAAGAAAAATAATGCTGATAGTGCCATTCCCATCTCTTCAGCAGACGCCATGTCGGCTCATCTAGAGCAGTTAAAGATAACTGACAGCATAGTCGGCCATAGTCTTCAGGCCCTAGATGCCTTCGGCTCTACAATGATCGAGGCCGACAAGCGCTTCTTTAGGTCACTTGATACTCCTTTGTTGGTTGAGTTCGGCATTCACAGATCCATTCAGGTATGACCTCACTTTTTTTTCCAATTCCTAAGTGTAACCTCTGATTTGTCTTCAACTCATTCCTGATCACAAAATATGTAGGGCCTGGCAGCGATGCACCACCTCTCCAATTGGACTCTGAGTAAGTTGCCCCTCATCCAAAAGGGTCAAGAGGCTGAGAAGGTCCAGAGTTATTTAAACGCAAAAATCAACCGGTTGAAGTCTGAGCTGGGTGAGTCTGACAAAAAGGTGAAGGGTCTGGAGAAGGAGGTCTCTCGGCTTAACAAGGACCATGCTACGGCTCTGAAGGCCAAGGATGATGTTCTGCAGTAGAAGGTCGGCTCGGCCGTGAAGGCAGCCCTAGATGATGCCTCAGAGGGGATAATAATCGAATACAAAAGCTCTGACGAGTTTATGAGCTTCGGCTTTGAATACCTTGAATGAGGTATCAAAGCCACTATCAAGTGGGCTGATATCAAGGAGAGGGAGGCTGGTACTTTGAAAGCCTCTGACTTCATAGGCCTTGGCTTTGTTGATCCTCAGTTTGCCCAGGCCCTTCAGGAGGTTGAGGAGGAGGTTGCCGCGCCTTCCGAGACTGCAACGATGGACGGCACTGAGGTTGGAGGGGCAGACGTTGCCGAGGTGACCAACATTGTCCAGCCTAACCAAGCCGAAGATACTAGCATTCCCCCTTCGAACCCTTAGAGAATTTATGAACATTTTGTAACCCATGACATTGTAATCCCTGCACATCTATAATTTTTGAATAAATATGGCTCTTACTTTTCCATTCTTTGTATCCTCTGAATGTTTATAATCTCTGAATGTGTTATTCTCTTAAGAGTACCATCTTCTTTTGTTGTATGTATGTCATGATGTTTTTTCTCTAAAGCTTATGCAATGGGGTGTGTTTAAACCAAATTAATAGTCTGAGCTCTGACCTCGTCACCATCGAATGGTGTTATGAAGGTCTGAGGTCATCACCTAAGATGTTACCCCCATAATTAATCTCACCAAATTAATGATGTTAAGGGTCTGAGTTCATCCCATTGTGGTGTCTGATCTCAGACCTCGTCACCACTGAATGATGTTATGAAGGTCTGAGGTCATCACCTAAGAGCTTA
Organism: Sambucus nigra; assembly: GCA_949130495.1. Classification (NCBI taxonomy): domain Eukaryota; kingdom Viridiplantae; phylum Streptophyta; class Magnoliopsida; order Dipsacales; family Adoxaceae; genus Sambucus; species Sambucus nigra. The sequence continues at coordinate 314,198,745 of OX422219.1, read as the reverse complement.
CCCCCATTAATTAATCTCACCAAATTAGTGATGTTAAGGGCCTGAGGTCATCTAATTATGGTGTCTGCCCTCAGACCTTGTCACCACTTAATGATGTTAAGGGTCTGAGGTCATCACCTAAGATGTTATCATCATAATTAACTTCACTAAATTAATGATGTTAGGGGTCTGAGGTCATCCAATTATGGTGTCTGACCTCAGACCTTGTCACCACTGAATGATGTTATAAGGGTTTAAGGTCATCACCTAAGATGTTAGCCCCATTAATTAATCTCACCAAATTAATGATGTTAAGGGTCTGAGGTCATCCAATTATGGTGTCTGACCTCAGACCTTGTCACCACTTAATGATGTTAAGGGTCTGAGGTCATCACCTAAGATGTTATCCTCATAATTAACTTCACCAAGTTAATGATGTTAGGGGTCTGAGGTCATCCAATTATGGTGTCTGACCTCAGACCTTGTCACCACTTAATGATGTTAAAGGTCTGAGGTCATCACCTAAGATGTTACCCTCATAATTACTCTCACCAAATTAATGATGTTAAGGGTCTGACGTCATCCCATTGTGCTGTCTGATCTCAGACCTCGTCACTACTGAATGGTGTTATGAAGGTCTGAGGTCATCACCTAAGATGTTACCCTCATAATTACTCTCACCAAATTAATGATGTTAAGGGTCTGGGGTCATCCCATTATGGTGTCTGAGCTCAGACCTCGTCACCACTGAATGGTGTTATGAAGGTCTGAGGTCATCACCTAAGATGTTAGCCACATTAATTTCTGACAAGTGCAAAATGAAGCAAGGACCACCATGGGAACTGATCTTTTATTAATAACCTCTTCATGACAAGATGGTACAATTACACAACTTCATGCAACATCATATGTAATATTTCTTTAGGTGATCAGCATTCCATGGATTAGTGAAAGGTTCTCCTTCTAGATTTTCTAGCCTGTAAGTGCAGGGCACAACCTCTTCTGTCACTTTGTAGGGACCGTTCCAGTTTGGGTGGAGTTTGTTTGCTTTCTGTAAGGTCTTCTTTAGCACTAGGTCTCCCACTGCAATGGGTATTGACTTCACCCTCTGGTTGTAGAATTTCGCTGCCCTCTGTTGGTAGGTTGCTTGTCTGACCTCTGCGTCCTCTCTTCTTTCTTCGATAAGATCTAGGTCTAGCCTCATCTCTTCCCCGTTATTATTAGGGTTATAGGTCTGAATCCTATGAGTTGGGAGCCCTACTTCCGTTGGTATGACGACCTCTGAGCCATGTGCCAACATGAATGGGGTTTCTCCTGTTGGTGTCCTTTCCGTGGTTCTGTAGGCCCACAACACAGTGTAGACCTCTTCAGTCCATCTTCCCTTCGCATCTTCTAACCTCTTCTTGATTCCATCCAGAATTGTTCTATTTGTGACCTCGGTCTGACCATTTGCCTGAGGTCGGCCAAGAGATGAGAAGAATTGTTTTATTCCTACTCTTAGGCAATACTTTTCTAAAGAGGAGTTCTTGAACTGGGTCCCATTGTCCGATATGAGAGTGTTTGGGAGGCCATATCTGCATATGATATTCCTCCAAATAAATTGGAAGGTCTTCTGCTCTGTGATCGTTATCATCGGCTCTGCCTCCACCCTCTTTGAAAAATAGTCGATGGCAACTATCAAGAATCTATAATTATTGGAAGCTCTTGGCAGGGGCCCTACTAAGTCAATTACCCATACTGCAAATGTCCATGGAGAAGTGATTGACGTCATAGGCTGATGAGGCTGATGAGGGATGGCGGCGAACCTCTGGCATTTATCACATTTCCTCACGTAGGCTGCAGCGTCCTTGGACAGGGTTAGCCACCAGTACCCCTGGGTGATGATTCTTTTAGCCAAGGGTCTTCCCCCTATGTGGCTAGAGCAAGAACCCTCATGGACCTCCTGTAAGACCCGGGGAACTTCTGTGGGGTGCACACATCTGAGGAGAGGTAGCAAGAATCCTTTCTTGTACAGGACGTCCCCTACTACCGAGAACTTGGCAGCCTTATATCACAAGTTCCGCCTTTTTAGCTTGGATTTAGGTAGCTCTCCCTTTATGATATATCTGAAGAGGGTGTCCATCCATGAGTCTCCTAAATTCAAATTGTGGCAAGGGTTATATACCTCTTCTTGCTCAATGGCTGTCTTCCCCAAGACCTCGATCGGAATGGTCCTTCTAACAACTATCTTCGTTGCCGAGGCCAACCTCGCCAATGCATCTACGTGGCTATTACTTTGCCGAGGCACTCTCTTCAGTCTTGCCTCTTCAAAATGTTCTAACATTGTTTTCACCCTTTTCAGGTATTTGGCCATCCTTTCATCTCTGGCCTCATATATTCCCAATACTTGATTGACAACTAACCGTGAGTCGCTGTGGAGTAGGAGTCGCTTTACGCGAAGAGTCTTTGCCAATGAGAGACCTGCTATCATGGCCTCATACTCGGACTCATTGTTAGAAGCTCAGAAGTTGAATCTCAAAGCGTATTCAATGTTGGCACCATCTGGAGCTGAGAGTATCAACCCCGCACCGCTTCCATTGTGACAGGAAGAGCCATCAATGAAGAGGCTCCAAATATATGTACCTGATGAGAAGACCCCCTCTGTCATGAATCCTCTTTTAAAGAGGTGCCAATCTTCCTCATTTTACGCAACTTGGTTCCTGGTCCCGTTGGATGCGATCTCTTCCTGATCTTGGAAGATGTTTGGTGTCGTCTCTTCTGAATTTCGGAAGACACCGCGGTTTTCAACACCCTCTAGGCCATTCTCTGCCTCGGCCTCTTCCCATGTAAACTCAGCGATAAAGTCTGCGAGGGATTTCCCCTTGATGGCCGTCCTAGGTTGGTAGGTAAGATCGTACTCCCCCAATTCAATGGCCCATGTCATCAATCGTCCGGACTTCTCAGGTTTATATAGGACCTGTCTTAGTGGGGAGTCAGTGAGGATAACCATGGAGTGGGCCTGGAAGTAAGGCTTCATCTTTCTCGAGGCATGTATCAAGGCGTAAGCTAGCTTTTCCATGCGAGGGTAATTCTGTTCGGCCCCTTGAAGGGCCTTACTGTTGAAATATACAGGCCTTTGGATTCCAGCATCTTCCCGTATTATGGCTGCGCTGATGGCTGATTCGGAGACTGCCAGATACACGTACAGTTTCTCTTCTGCTACAGGCTGAGATAGCAATAAGGGAGACCCTAAATAAGACTTGAACTGGTTGAAGGCTTTTTCGCACTCTTCGTCCCATTGGAAGGCCTTTCTCAGCACCTTAAAGAACGAAAGGCACTTGTCTGTTGCCCTAGAAACAAACCTGTTAAGGGCAGCCACTCTCCCCGTAAGTCTTTGAACATCTTTGATACTCCTCGGTGTCTTCATGTCAAGTAAAGCCTTGATTTTTTTAGGGTTCACTTCAATCCCTCTCTGGTTGACGATAAATCCTAGGAACTTCCCAGCTCCTACTCTGAAGACACACTTCGTGGGGATGAGTTTCATTTTGTATGAGTCCATAATGTCGAAGGTCTTCTCGAGATCCGTTACATGAGTGTTAGCCTTCAAGCTCTTCGTTAGCATATCATCTACATACACCTCCATAGTCTTACCTATTTTCTCTTCGAACATCTTATTAACAAGATGTTGGTATGTCGCCCCTGCATTTTTCAGGCCGAAGGGCATTACTTTGTAGCAGTATGCCCCTTTATCGGTAATGAAGGCCGTCTTTTCCGAGTCTTCCGCATCCATGAAGATCTGGTTGTAGCCCGAATACGCATCCATGAAGCTCATGAGCTCATGTTCCGCCGTAGCATCCACCATCTGATCTATCCGAGGTAAGGGATAGCTGTCTTTTGGATAAGATCTGTTCAGGTCAGTGAAATTAACACACATTCTCCACTTCCCATTGGCCTTGGGCACGATGACTGCATTTGACAACCATTCCGGATATGTGACTTCTCTTATAAAATCAGACTCTTCCAACTTTTTGACCTCTTCTCGGATAACATCGTACTTCTCCCTAGAATAGACTCTTCATCTCTGTTTGATTGGCCTGGCATCTTTGGTCACATTGAACCTGTGACTCATAACTTCAGGGTCGATGCTGGGCATGTCTGCGTGACTCCATGCGAAGACACTCTGTCTCCTCCTAAGGAAGTTTATCAGCTCTTCCTTGATTTCTGCCTTTAGGGCTTTACCGACCTGGACGGTTTTTTCCGGCTCGTCCTCATTGAGGACGATGGATTCTACCTCTTCCGCGGCCTCTCCCTTCTTCAACTTTGTCTCATCTCTTGGGTCAAGCGTATCGATGCTATAAGTGGTGGTTGCCCTCTTATGGGCTTCTCTCTCTTCGGTCGAGTTGAAGTAACATTCTCGCGCTGTGGTTTGGTCACCTTGCACTTCCCCTACCCTATAAGGAGTCGGGAATTTTAGCATCTGATGGATCGTCGACGGCACAGATTCAAACTCTTTAAGGTCCACCCTTCCTATGATGAGGTTATAGGACGAAAACACGTTCTCGTCCATGACAAAACAATCTATCTTCTTGGTCAGCCTCTTAGGACACTCATCACCCATCCGTACGTCTATCTCATACATACGCAAGGGGTGGACCTTTTCGCCACTGAAGCCTATCAATGGGTGATGATAGGGTACCAGCCTTGCTCTGCTAAGATCTAGGCTCTTGAAGCAAGGCCATAACATCACGTCCGTCGAGCTCCCCCCGTCTATGAGGATCATTGCACCTCACACCCATGCACCCTTGTTGTTATGTGTAAGGACACAAATTTCCAATTGAGTCCACATATAGTTTTGGCTCAATTCCGGACAAAAACATTTATTCATAGGATAGTATTAAATGTAATATTCTCAAGCCTATGAAGTGTTTATTGAAGACGTAACGGCAAAGAGTATAAAGCTTCATCAAATATGCCGGTTTGCGTGCCTCATTTCTACATCATCAATCATAGTTCCATGCTCCAAAGGTATGAATGCAATTATATATATATATAGGAGCTTGGAACAAGTTTATTGGGTGTTAGGTTTTATAAAAACTGCGTTTTGTTTTAAGAAAGAAATTATATAAAACTTTAAAATAAGTTCATAAAGTTTTCTGGGCCAAAATCAAATTTTTTGATCTTTCTGGTCATTTGTTAGATATGTCGTTCGAACGAGTTTTTTCATTCGAACCAGATGTCGTTCGAACGAACCTGCCAACGAGTTCCCACTAAGGCATACTGGTCTGTCGTTAGAAATGTCGTTCGAACGAGATTGTCGTTCTAACGAGATTTCCAACGAGCTTCTAACGAGTCCATACTGGAGCGTCGTTAGAAGTCTCGTTTGAACGAGACTTCGTTCGAACGAAATGTCGTTCGAACGAGCTGTCAGGCAGGAACACTTTTTGGCAATTTTTGGCAGTTTTTCACCCACTTCCCCACTTGGTTTTTAACCAACTTTTTTAGACTTTAATAGGTGCGGGAATGACATTTTCCAATTTAACATTTCCATAACTTTTCTAACTTAGTTTATCTCTTAGAGAGAGTTTGAGAGCAAAAATGGTTTAGGAAAATGTTCATGTTTTGAGTGAGATTTTTAGAGAAAAATATTTTCTTCACTCTAGTGTTTACACCCAATTGAGTTTATCCAAGTTCATATATACATATCAAATTGCTTGGAGTTTGGCACCGGTTTATCTCTACCGAATTCAAGAAGAGAAGTTTTGGTTTGCTTCTACATCCATCAAAGAAGAAGACTTTTTGTTGCGATTCAACCCACTTAGAGAAAGGCTCCTAGCTAGGGTGACGGTGACCATAGAAAGCCCCATCGATGGATTCCGAGATCGCGATGGTGTTCCGAGGTTATCCGCTAGGAAGAGGTGTCTACAAGAAGAAGCGTCGAGGCTTGAGAGGGATCGAGTCAGTCGTTGTAAGTCTATCTGTCTTGCAATTGTAATTCCGTATCTAGTGGATTTATGGCTAGGGCCGTCCGAGGTTTTTTCCCGTCTTGGGTTTTTTCCTCGTACATCGCGGCGTAGTGTGATTGGTTTATTTTATCTTGCACAATTTATTTAGAACGCATGCGTAGCATAATTCAAGATAAAATTTGGTTTAAATTATCACACTAATTTAGTTTCGCCTAAGTTCCTAATATCGATAAATATGACTTAGGCAAATTCTAGGACTTGTTTAATTTTGTTGAACCATCACTTTACGCTTCCGCATCGTTTTTACATAAAAGGAAATTAACTTTGATTTTAATTGAGAAAATCAACATACGGGGATTCAGCTTTTACATTATGACCAGAGGGTCATCATGGGGGGCTAAGATACCCTTGAAGTTGAGTCTGGAGAACCCAACTACGAGGGTGTCCATGTCTACTTTCTTCCTCTTCTGCACTGTATCGGAAGACGTTAGATTCACAACTTCAAGCTTGGCCACTGACTTGGCCTCTTCTACGTGAGCCTTCCTATCAGCTACTTCAGAGCCACCTCCTGCAAATCCTCCACATATGGTGTCAACACCAAACGAGATCATACTGACCCTCTTCACCGGGGTGTTATCATCTTTCGGCGAAAGATCCAGATCGTCTTCATCATCACCTTCTGACTCATCGTCTCTTCTGGCCGGGACATTGTCACGGCATCTGTCATTTCTCCTTTTCTTAGGGTCATCTCTTCCACTCTTAGGAGCTTTACCGTCCACATACTTCCTTAACTTTCCAAATTTTAGCATCTTTTCAATCTCATCCTTCAGGGCGAAGCATCTGTTCGTGACATGGCCATGATCCTGGTGGAACTCGCACCATAGGTTTTTGTTCCTCTTATGTGGTGGGGCTTTCAGTTTCTCTGGCCATCTTAGAGTCATGTCATTCTTAATCTCGTTGAGGATGTGCTCGCAGCTTAGAGTCAGAGGAGTATAGTGAGCAAACTTGTCATCATCCGACCTCTTCTTCCCATCTTTCTTGCTTTGGGACTTTCCACTACCACCGCGGTTCTCATCCTCATAGTTGGCGGCCATTGCCTCTTCCGCATTCATTTCTTTCCCTGCGGTTGCCAGGATCTCCGCCATAGACCTAGGGGGGTCTTCCGCAAGTTTCCACAATAGCTTCCCCTTCTGAAGACCTCCTATAAGGGCGGTCATGGCTATGTTCTCTTCATAATCTTCCACCTCCAACTTCTCTTTGTTGAATCTCGCTATGTAGTCTTTCAGGCTCTCATCCTTGGCCTGCTTGACATACAGCAGGTGGGTAGTCTTCTTTTGAGGCCTCACCCGAAAGCAGAAGTTGTCGATGAATCATTCAACCAAGCCTTTCAAGCTCTCAATTGAGTTCTTCGGAAGGGAGGTGAACCAACTGTGCGCTGCCCCTGTTAAGGTCCCAGAAAAGGCCCTACACTTCATCTCATCAGGTATCGAGTAGATATCTTCTGTTGACTGGTACATCTCGATATGATGTACAGGGTTAGAGCTGCCATCATACTTGGGAGACACTGTAAGAGGCTTGAACTTAGCTTGGGTTGGGAAGCCCACTATCCTAGCCAAAAATGGGGAGCCCTCTGAGTAACCCCTTTGTAATGGGTCCCTGCTTTTAATGATGTCTCCTATCTTCTCCTCAAGGCGCTGGATAGAGTCATTCCACGGTCTTCCGCCATCGACCTGGTCGGGGTTATCCCCTGCCACCTCCATGGGATGAACCGAGGGTTCCCCTGCGGCGACACGTCGGTTGTTGACCTCTTCCTGTTCCCTGCCTCTTTTTTCACAGTGTCAGCCTTGATCTGGCCGACCCTGCATGTTCCCTCTCTAAGAGCCAGTTGCGCTCCTTGATCTCGACAATCTCTGTCTTAGGTCATTCATCGGGCCCAATCTCTCAAAGGCCAACCCTCTGCTCAACCTATCAAAGGCTGACCCTCTTTGTTGGGCCTCTTCACCTCTTCGGCCGACACAACCTTGACTTTGCCGAAGAGGTAGTACAGTGTTATTTGATACCTCATACGGCTCCCAACAGTCTTTTGGGGCTTCTTACGCCTCTAGATCGTCATACCTATCCTCTGGGCAAGGGTTTCCCTGCCTCCCCAGGCGCAAGCGCCTAGGGTCAGCAATGTCCCTTCTGCGCTAGGGTGTAGGCTGGTCTTTCATTGGTGCCTGGGGTGGTCCCCTGGCGTCAGGATGAGGCTGAACAGCCGCCGGAGTGATCATATCCGGTGAGACTCCAGGTGGCCTCATCATAGTTTGGTTGAGCTGTGTAAATTGCTCCTGCATAGCTTGTTGTGTTGCAGCTAAAGATCTCAAGGCTGCAGCTACCTCCGCCATTTCGGACTGGGGCGGCGCCTGACTGGAACTAGTCCCTCCACCTCCAGGTGGCGGAAGAGGTGGTGGTAATTTTGGTTCCATATGTTAACACTATAGAGCTTGAGTAGAAGATGCGCTTAGTACCTCAAAGGACCTCTTTCAATGGTGAAGCAGCTCCACGCAAGGGGCAGTGCCTGGTTCACCACCAGAGTTTCCGGTGAGGTTAAGCTGAAGAAGAGGAAGAGATAGATTATTTTCTCTTCCTACAGACGGAGCCAAAATGATGATGCTGGGATTAGCACCACCAGGTAAGGTGTTTTCAAGCTCAATCTAAGAACAACAATGGCAGCATAGTTACGTAAAAGGTAGGAGAATGAGATGAGGAAAAGAGGAGAGTGCACCAGGATATAAGTGGTTCAGCCTAAATTGGCCTACGTCCACTGTGTGTGTGAATAACCTCACTGTAATAAGGCACTGATGGCTATGGATACAATCTCTCAAGCTCTCTCTCTCTCTACTATGTATCTAGACAGAGTTTCAGCTAGGGTTGTATATCTTGGATCCTTTACAAGGTAGAGGATGACCTCTATATATAGTACCTAGGGGGTGTAATGTACCCCCCCTATGCATGTAATGTACATGTGTGTGGTTGCCTCACCAATATGGGAAAGCCATCTGTCACTGTCACATGTAGAGAATGATGATGCAATATTCTCCCCACGTGTGAGGATTAATCTTGTTATAACTGATTTGTGTCCACATGCCCTTATCCAAATGTCAGCAGATGCTCGGCCATCATACCTGGTGTATGACCTCGGCCTGGGAGAGGCCGAGGTTGGTAAGTCCAGGTGCTCGTTCAGTCCGAAGTGACCATGTAGGTCGCGGCTTAATCCTGGCCGAGTCCATGGACAAGGTCGGCCTGAGGTTGAGCCGAGGTTGAGCTGGTGTGTTTGGAGCATCGACTACTGTCTTAATAAGGTTGATGATGGATTCTTGCGACCTCAGCCTATATATGGCCGAGGTTTCCATTCACAGGTATACGAGAGTGCTGCTGATCCTTATGATGTGTGCACTGTCCCTTGGAGAGGCTGGTGGTAGTGTCGGCCTAGGCCGACCTTGCTATGGCCGAGGGCTGATGTCACATGCCCAAGGCTTATCCCGTGTCGGCCACAATCTCGGCCGAGGTTGGTGTCTCTGAGCCGAGGTCACACTTGGGGCATATCAACATGCATGACTACTGAGTCACTTGCACATCTGTTTCTTGAGGTGGAAATGTTAAGCCACGTTGATTTTGAGATTTAGATGACACCACTCCTATATCTTTTCTCCCGACGCTATATTTGACCTACTAATCCTTACCTTTGTTTGGCTCAACTGCATTGGACGAACCCATAGTGTGGGTTTTGTCCTACATTGCTACTGCCTTAACAAAACGCTTGGTACTACCTTTGGAGTCCACTGCATGTTCAGATACTCGATTAGGAGTCGACAGTGGGTTCTCACGCTAGAAATTATCGAGGTGCCCTTCGTTTTCTGACTATTGCCCTACCATGCAATGCTGTACCATTTTAACCTCTGTCTTCTGCTGAGGTCTCACACACCATAAAGGAGGCGCAATTTTTACCAGCTTCGTGAAGCATTGTTCAGTGAGGTGGTCTATGAAAAATAACCTACCACGTTGCACCATTGTCAATCCTACCCAGTTCATTCTCTGCTTGGGCATAAACATTCAGGGTCTTTTTTATGCATATTTCTTTCGTGTGACCGACAATGCCACTTTGAAAACAAATATCCATCTTTATCTCGAAAATAATGCTACATAAAGTTTGACCTATTTTAAATTTTTTGGCAACAACTTGTCAATATTAAATTCCACGCAATACGCTGCATACCGAGCCCGCCCCAAGGACTTTCTGTGTAAATCAATTTTTAAAGGCTTTCCTAATGTCGTCACAATGCGTTGGAAAATATTTCAATTATAATATTCAATGGAGAGTTTATGTATTTGAATCCATAAACTCATGTGCTAAATATTGTCAGACGATGGCCTAAAGTTTTTTTGCCATTGTTGCACTGACAGATAATGATCTTCTAGGAACCAGGATCTTCCCGCAATCACCACTAAATAGCCCTCAGATGAAGATAAGTTCACTACATGAAAGTTTTTTCCCAAATGAGAAATAAATAAACCTGATTTGAGTTTCCAGAGCCTCGTTAATCGGAGTGATAATCTTTGAAACGATAAAAAATTTCCCAGTAGTTTGATGATGAGAGAATTTTTCCATTTTTGTTTGATCTTTCGTAACTCTTATGTTCCAATCCTAGTAGTCAGGGTGTCATCAGCCAGTCCTTCACTCACTTTTGCTTCATCCTAGAAATCATACTCTTCCTGATTTAATTCCATGACCTCAGATTCAAAAAGCGTATGCGTGATCGTAGGTGTATTACTTAGGTGTGTAGAGGGTACGTTCTTGAAATTTTGGGATGGCTTCGTTCCTGCCTTGCTGAACACCATGTCTTTGTAGGACATCGTGTGCATTATACTAATAACCGTTTTATGAGATCTAGTCTCAGTTACAACCGTATCCATTTGTACCTCCGTTTGTAAGAGGTTGGTTGGATTTGGAGGCCTTGGCGGGGCGAGGTGATCTAGAAGGCTTGGGTTGGGGGGATGTTCCAAGGGTCCTTTATTATTGATGTAGTTGCTCAATTATGAAAATACCATTCGACGAAATCAACATCCCATGGAATAAGGCTAACTTCTTATATATAACATAAACAATATGTAGGGGTATTGAAATTTTCTTTCTATTTATTTAATGTCATTGAATTGAAGTTATAATAGATACCATCTTCTAGTAAACTTGAAAATATAGAAAGATAATGCACAAATATATTGATGTTGTTGTTTATGTATATGTACATCTCTCTCTCTCTCTCTCTCTCTCTCTCTCTCTCTCTCTCTCTCTCTCTCTCTCTCTATATATATATATATATATATATATATATATATATATAAATATATATATGTGTGTGTGTGTGTGTGTGTGTGTGTGTGTGTATAGACTCGTGATGATGGCATTATTATAATTTTACCCTATGACACAACTAACAAATATAACAAATGTTAGTACACCTATTATAAGACCAATATCTAGAACATGATCAAGAAAAATAAAAAAATTCTAGAATGCCAAAAAAGGTGACCCACTTACATTTTTATATATGCTTGTAACACATTACTCGTCTTTCTTTCTTTTTACACAAAAAATTCCTTTTTTTTACTTAATCCCCTATAATAATATTGTATTTTGACATAACCCCCCGTCCCCCACAAAAGTTCATAAATTAGACACAAGTCCCTAAAATCTAATGGCATTACTGCCCTTTTGAAAAAAACCTCTTAATTTGTACTTTCACTTTACCCTTCATTTTATTTGGACAAAAAGGCCATTTTTTCTTCCCCACTTCATCTTTTTCCCCAAATACAAGAAATCATTACCCTAATTTGAAAAACCCATCCACTTTGTTTCAGTTTGGGTTGACATGGGGAAGAAGAAAATTGATTTTCAAAATATTTTTGACTAAAAAAGAAGGTGGAAGAGTAGCTACTCTACCACGTTCACTGTTGCCCCATTAGTTAATAGTGAAGACTGAAGGATTCTATAAGGATAAATTTTTGATATAGTCAATTTGTATGTATTGTCTTCATTCCATTTGGAGAAAACTGTTCGAGTCATAGGGTAGGACTTACATCGGCTTATCCTACAAAGCCTGTGACATATGAGATTGAAAGTCGTAATGATAAAGTTAAAGCATCTACATCATTGTGTCGTACGTGTTTCATGCCATGTTTTCATCTTCAAAATCCATGGATCTCCGAAGGTATGAATGCGTATTATTTTTTTATCATTATATACTCTTTGTAATACCCCGTATTTTTGAAGATTTAAATAATTATATGATTTATTATTATTATGGGATTAATTAAATTAAAATGTGAAGATTAATTATTAATCCGGATTAAATTTGAATACTTACTAGCGTGATGAGAAGTTAGTAATTATTAATATTACTGTGAGAATAAGTAATATAGAATGACGATTTTAAATAACTTGTCGTAAGAGACAAATAGGACAGTTTGGTATATTAAGTCGGGGATGCGCGTGTGAGTCGTGTCATGACAAATTACGTGGAATAAAAAGGTAAATTATTTTAAGTGACTCGTATGATCATTTTGAGTGCTCCATTGAGTCCGGAGGGGTCGAGATAGTCAGAAATCTCTACACGGGTATTTTATTAGGACTCCGGGATATTTTTAGGCCAAGCCGGCACCCTGTAGGGGTAGTTTTGAAATTTGGATTTTTGGAGGAATTAAATGGACGAAAATTGGAGAAATAATATATCAGATAATTGGGGACAATTAGGGTTAGGTTACACCAAAATTAAGAGAGAGCCACAGTGGGTGAGGGAGGGCAAATTCCAAAGGAGGAGAAGCTATGTTCACCACCTTGCACAACCACCACCACCATCGTGTAGATCGGAATGCATCCATACCAACAACACCAACGGATCGGACCTTCGAAATCGAGGAAAGTGTTTATTGCTTGCTTTCTTTAGCGATAATTTTGTTCATATTATTCTAGGTTAATAAACCTTTGTTATGAAAGTTAATTTGGGGGAAATTGGAGAACTATATTATAATCTAGGGCTGATTTGATAAGAATTTGAATCCCATATGTAGATAGGATGATGCATACGAATTTATGATGATTTCTATGAACAAATCTTGGTTTAATTTATAAGTTAGGCATATCAATGTTAGAACTAGGGTTCTTGATAATAAATTGGGGATTTCGAATTATATGGATGATTGGTGATGATTTAATGATGTTAGCTTATGGGAAATTACATATATATGTCAGAATAATGTTTGGTATTGATTGTTGGAAGTTTGGGCTTGATCTTTAGTGGGTTTTAGGAGTAAAAGTGATGAAAAACGGAGTTGTCAAAGGTTGAAGACGAAACAGCACCATCTCGCGCGAAGTCGCGCGAAGTAGTCCTTCAAATGAGATTGAATCTCACGAGAGGTAGATCGAGCGACATTGAGATGTCGCGTGAAGTCGCGCGAAGGCTGGTTCGAGCGATATGTGTAAGTCGTTCAAACGACTTGGCTTTATGGTTCGAGCGAGATTTCTAATTTTGAGAGATTTTCCTATTTCGCCTCTATTTGTGTAAACAGTCAATTTGAGTGAGAAAAATTAGTATTCGATGAACCCAAAATAGTGAAGAATTATTGGGAGTTGTTTAGGTGTAATGATTTAAATATTTGGAACGATGAATTTACCTTGAAGATTGCGGGAGAGAGATAATCGTAATTGTAAATGCGTCGAGAGTATTAAGTGATAAATACTTACAATATTAGTTCTGAAGATATGGAACTTTTAAGAATAAAAATTAGTGGGTACTTGTGGGACTCCTTATGATTTTGTATTAAGGATTTTTGGGTGACATATTATCCTCATATATATTACGTGAGAGGGAATAACGTGATTTAAAAATACGTTGATAGTATTTAGTGATGGTAATACTACGTATGGAATATGACATTTGGTTTTGTGTATACCGTTTGATTTGATGGGTTGTGTGTATACCTATATTTGATATTATGTGTATGACATACCTAGCTGCTTGCTATCGCGAGTGGTTGTGTAGAGACGGTCTTATCCTGAGTGGCCTTCAAGGGGATATTTAACTTGTATCTCCGAACATAGGATTGTGAAGACTTATTGAGAACGTATGTGCTTGCGTTCAACTGAGAAAATTATATATTAAACACCTTTTAACCCAAACAAACCCTAAACATGCAACAATATGTGATTGAATAAGATGATAATCTAAGCAAGAACATTCAAATACATGCTTGTGAGGAAAAATCCCCCAAAGGGGCAAAACCATTTATTTTCATTATAATATTGTAGGCTGTACAATTTCGGATTACAATGAAAATACAAGTGACTAAGAATTACCCTCAGGTGTCGGATTCTGTAGTCGGCGGCTGGAACTATCCCTTTCCAGTAGGGCTGCAATGAAGAAGAAGAACGGTCTTCTCCACAAGGGTGTGAACAGCAAAACTGCATTCCTGGGTTGCAAAGTGATTCACAAAGGATTGGCAATTTGTGTGAATCAAAAACCTAGAGTCTAGATGCTCAATAGGTGAAGACTTAGGGCTTTCTGTACTCTGAAAATCGTGTGTATAAGTCTTAGAAAACCACTTCCCGTTGTGGGATTAAATAAGAAGTCTCAGGCCTTAAAAATCTGAACACGATCTGTTTAAGTTTATCCCAGGCGGGCCGGTCTGGGTCTGAGGCGGATCGGTCCGATTGACCGGATCGGTTCTTTTATTCTGAGGCGGATCGGTCCGTTGATGATCGGATCAGTTCTTTTCCAGGCTTCATCGGTTCTCTTGCGGTCCGGAGTATACTTGCCTTCAGCAGTCGGATCGGTCCAGGTCTGAGGCGGACCGGTCCGGTTGACCGGATCGGTTCTTTTATTCCAGGTGGACCGGTCCGGTTCTGTCAGACTTTTATTCCTCTTCTTCTTTTGATATTCGGATTCGTTGATGAATGTATGAATCTTGAATTTCTTCAACGGTGTAACGGCGTGCGACATAATAAATTGATAATGGACAAAAATGTCCTTACACTTATTTGTGAGTTGATAAGTCGCTGACTAGGGAGCGTAGGAATGTGCGTGACCCATAGGTATGTGAACTATGTTCTCCGCCAATACGTGTGATTTGTTTATATGGTTTGTGGGAGATTTCTGGACCGATAGTCCTTATTTGAGTACGAGACGTACCGAGACATGATAGCAGAGTATGCAATGCACTACATGTATAGCCTTGGGGTGCGGTGTTAGTATATATATAATAGTGGTGGATATTCATATATACTTGTATTATACTTACAATTTGATATTTTTAATCTATTAAGATTGGGTTAATAGATATATAATAGTGAAAGATATATATGTATGCTTTTGGCATACCTACAATGAGATAATATCATATTATTAAGATAGTGAAATCTTCAGTAACGTAAATAGTAAATACATAACTTTAGTGTGACAACACTTATTTAAAATGATAAATGTCGAGATCAAATACGGGATACTACTACGAGGGGTAACTAGTAGGATAATCCTTTTCCTAGTTAAGAGTGTGTTAGATGGTAGGTTGGATTAGATGTACGTTAGGCGTGCACACTAGTCGAGAGGTGAGAATCCCATGTTAGAATTCGAACTAACCTGCATATGATACTTGCTTTAATGTAGTTTTAAATACTTGCTAATAAATCTTTTTAAAACATCGGGCTCTGACCCGTCTCTTGCATTTTTTCTCTCTTTTACTATATATATATATATATATTATTACAGGTGCCCAGCCACAGGGACGCCGATTCTTGATACTTGGATGGTTTGTCCAGTGCAATTGTTGTGGAAGTTGCGGTTCATTGAGATTAGACGCCTCTCTCAATTCATTCAGTTCCTAGTTCAGATATCTCAGTTTGGGCATGTGTCTCCCATTCTCATTAGCGGAGTTGTACTCAGTTTACTTTGTAGTTCCTTTCAGTTGTTTTGAGTATTTATTATGGTTTGGTTTGTGGCTTTGAATTGGAAGATTTTTATCCAGTCTTAATTATTTAGTAATTGATTCAGTCAGCATTCAATTCTTGTGTATGGTTTATAATTGCATGTTCAAAAATGAATTAAATTAATTGGATTCAAGTGTAATTGGAAAATGTTTTGACACTAGTTTAATTAAATGTTAGGTAATTAATTGGATTTGAGTTTTCGATAGTGATGCTAAGAATGAACCAACCGAACATTCTGTTATAAATTTTATAAAGGATCGATCACCCAATATTTAATTGGGCGGGGTGTCATAGGTGGTATCATAGCATCAGGTTCTAGTGTCCTTTAGGATCTGTACGGCTTATTACGTTTCAGCTTAGCGTTCTTTGATGTAGAGCCTTATACTAGGATTGTTGAATTCCACTGCGTATGAGATTTATGCTCTCCTGCGATTTAGTTTGGTGAATCCAATTCGAATGCGAGAGTGATTGGACTTCGAACTCTGAACAATGTGGGACGACCAATGAAGGACGTTAGCAGAACTGCAGGAGGAGGAAAGTAATTAAAAATTATGAAGCATTAGGGGAACGGTGATCGCGATAGAAGTCACCAACAGTAATATCCAAGTGTGATGGGCCAATGGAGGGAGCTAATCCAAAGGCAATAATGTAAAGTAGAGTGCAGTAACACTCAGAATTTTAAATTCAGAAGAAATTTTTCTAGCTCAGAGAAACGGCAAAGAGTAACAAGAGAAAATCAAATCGAGATATTGTGTGTAGGTTGACCGTTTAATCTTCCACCAGTTGGTCGGGTAAGGATCGATCGTAAAGGATGAGTTAACTTGGTAAGCGAACTTTGTAACCGAAGTAGGAGTCACGAAAGATAAAAAGGGTTCGTAAGTTTAAATGGACTCGTGGGTGGAATTCCCTAGCATGAATGGGAGGTACGACTAAAGTGACTAGTGTCAATGCCGTCAAAGTATATGTTTATTAGAATATGTCAATGCCGGGGAAGAAAGGGAGCCAATAGAGTTGTAATACCTAGCCGAAGGGCAAGATTGAATTCAATAGTGTTAGTAGAATATCACCAAAATGTATGCCCAGTGGGGGAAACCTATTTAAATTCTATGATTAAATCTTAACGAGATGGTGATGGATTCGGTCAAGACCAGCGGGTCGACCATGTGTTTGATATGCCCTGTAGAGCGCAAGGTATAATGAAAATAACAATTGGGAGTTAAGACTGCCAGGTCCGAGAGAAGGACATTCCAACAAGGCCAGGAGGACCAGTGAAAGGGAAATTACCCTGTGTGTAGAGATAAGGGTTACCAGTTGTTGATACCAAATTTAGTCTGCTGACATGGACAAATCACATGAAGACATGTGTCAATTTACATGGTAAATAAGAATTCTCCAGACAAACAAATCAAGACCACCGAGCAACTCAAGATCTCCGAGAAACTAATGAATTCCTAGCAACTCAAGCTCTCCAAGCAACTCAAGGGTGTCGAGCAGCTTAGGCGGTCCGAACAGCTTAAGCGGTCCGAGCTACATAAGTGTACATCGTATCCAAATCAAGAGAATCCAGGATATAATTGCGCATTAAATGCTCATTAATATAGTACAGATGTACATGTCTACTGGATAACAGCGCATTGTCCTTCCATTTGTACAACCTCAAGGCTATAAATACATTATAACTTCCTAATTAGCGGGGGACTCGGAATTTCTTGGTAAATCCTTTATCGAGAATTCTGCAAACAGTCAATAATAACAAATACAGTGGACGTAGGCAATTCTTACAAGGCTGAACCACTTTAAAAATCTTTTGTCTTATATTTATATATTCATTTTTATCTGTGATTAAATAATTAGATCAAATCTAGTTTTTTACATCCACATATTGGCGCCGTCTGTGGGAAACGACTGTAATTATCGTTTTTCACCAAAACAATTCATCACCAATGGCTGATAATCCTGAATCCAGTAATCAAAATGTTGGAAACCCCCCAAATCCATCTGCTCCCCCAAATGTTCAAGATCTGGCTGGTATAATGGCTAATCTAGCCCAAGGCCAGATAACCATGCAAGAAACTATGCGAGAACTCATACAAACTGTCCAGGGTGGAGTATCTACTCATTCAGGACAGCGAAGCGTTCAAAGAAACACCCATTTACCTTCTTCGCGTACTAGGCAAACGTTATTCCCAGAGGAATCTCGATCCAGATGTATCAACCTGGTCAAACTTCATCAGACAAGCTATAGATACTCAATAAAATATCACTCTCTCTCCACAAAGGACTAGTGCATTGGAGAGGTTAATCAGGGTCTCTCCTTTTGATCGTTTGGGCCCTATGAGGAATAGAATCCTCCTAGGATTGTGTCGAGGAACTTTCAACGACCATTCGATCTAAGGGAGGGTTCTGCCCAATCATGACCAACTGCTCGTAATGAAAGATCCCAGGAAGCAAATTCAACACGATCAGTTTCTCGAACCAATAGGCCCGAGGAGGGAAATGATGCATGGAAAGGCTCTATTCAAAGGTTGGAGGATAGACAAGGGGAAATGGCTAAGGCCAAGAATCCTTTACAAAGAACTTTTGTCCAAGGGACACCTTTTATCCAGGCAATTATGGATTTTCCCACACCATCAAAATTCAAAGCATCTGTTGTGACTCCTAAATATGATGGAAAAACTGACCCTGTCCTTCATTTAGAAAAATACCAAGCTGCTGTCGATATCTATGACGTGCCAGATAAGATGAGATGCAGGGCATTTTCGGGAACTCTTACCGGATCTGCTCAAATATGGTATAATAATCTTCCTCGGGGGAAGATTTCAACTTTCTTTCAACTGGCCGAGCACTTTATTAGAAATTTCTATTTTGGAGCAAAACCAGTTAAACGAGTAGCACACTTGTTAAGTGTTAGACAAAAAGCAGATGAGAGCACCAGGGATTATATAACTCGTTTCAATAACGAGAAGCTCGAAGTTATTGATTATGAGGAAAAGACAACAATTACTGCTCTGATGAGCGGACTGTTGCTAGATAAATTGTAATACATTCTAGCCAAAGATCTGCCTAGAACCATGGAAGAATTAATGGCAAAAGCAGCGAAGATTATGAACGCCGAGGAGGCTATGGCTGCGAAGAAGAATATGGATACCAAAGAGACCAAGGTGGAGGTTGATAAGGATGAAAAGAAAGAGCATAAGAACAATGGTGGTAACAAGCAGTCAAAAGCAAAGCCAGCATGGGAACTGTTGAAGAAATTTGGAAATTATACTCCTTTGAAAGTATACATAAACCATGTTCTGGAAGAAATCAAGAACAGCGAGGAGCTAAACTGGCCAGAGAAAATGAAGACAGATCCTGACAAGAGGAATCAGACCAAGTATTGCGAGTTCCATAAAGACCATGGTCACACGATAAAAAATTGCATAGCTCTTCAGAATGAAACTGAAGCACTCATCAGACGAGGAAAGCTGGCCAAGTATGTTGATCATTGAAATGATGGAAAAAGCAACTACCGAGTAAGACAAAGATCTAGATCTCCTCGTCGAGCAAAAGAAGATAAGAAGAGAAGTCACGAAGAGGATCCGGATGATGACCAAGATGACCCCGATCTCCCCAAAAGACCAAAACAGCCAGAACGTGAGGCATTTTCTATCCATTTTGGATCATTTGAATGTAATGTCATTATAGGTGGAGATACAGGAGGCGGAGATATGACTGCTGAGAGAAAATCCTACCTCAATGAGGCTCAGGCTTGCTCGTATATTCAACGGATAAATCTGGCTGAAGATGATCACCCGAGGAAGGTGAATAAGGATAAGCTGGTCATTGGTTTCTCTAAGAATGACTTGACAGGTGTACTATATCCTCATGATGATCCATTGGTGATAAAGATGAGAATGAGGGAAGTAGTGATTTCACGGGTACTGGTGGATAATGGTAGCTCGGTAGATATCATGTTTTATCCATGATTTGACAGTTTAAATCTAAAGCTAGCCCAGTTGGAGCCATATCATAGGCCCCTCCTTGGTTTTACTGGCGAGAAGGTTTTTCCACTTGGGATGATCAAGTTGGATATGCTTATCGATACATGGACTTCTTGTCGAACAGAAAGAGTATGTTTTTTTGTAATGGATAAAAACGTCCAATCAGCTTACAACATCATCATGGGAAGAGTAGGTATGAAGAAATTTAAAGTAGTACCATCTACTGTGCATCAATGTCTAAAATTCCCAACCAATTTTGGTGTGGGAGTTGTGAAAGGCGACAAGAAAGTAGCTCGGGAATGCTACAATTCATCTGCCGAGCAGGAAGAGTATGAAGAATTCATAAAGAAGACTACTACCTACCAAATAGAAGATGCGGAGACTGAAACATTAGACCCTAGAGATGAGCCCCAACTCGTGAAAGGGAAGGTTATGGAGGCTACTGAGAATGTCATTCTGGACGACTAGTATCCAGAACGAACAACTCAACTTGGTGCATCCTTGGATGAATTAATAAAACAAGAATTGATAGCATTCCTAAGGCGAAGAAAGAAAACTTTTGCCTGGATTCATGAAGACATGCCAGGAATAGTTCAGAATTTCTTGTGTCACGAGCTCAATGTGAACAAGGAAATCAAGCTAGTAAAGCAGCAAAGAAGAGTGTTCAGCCCTGAGAAAAATCAAGCTATACAGGAGGAAGTAGAGAAGCTGCAAAAGGCCTCTTTCATTGAGGATGTTAAATATCCTGACTGGCTAGAAAATGTGGTAATGGTAAAGAAGAAAAATAACAAGTGGAGGATGTGTGTAGACTTTACCGACCTTAACAGGGCATGCCCAAAGGATCATTTTCTTTTTCCCCGAATTGATCAACTGGTGGATGCTACCTCGGGGCACGAACTATTGAGTTTCATGGATGCTTATTCTGGTTATAACCAGATTAAAATGAAGCCTGAAGACTGGGAGAGTACCTCATTTATTACCCCAAGGGGAACTTATTGTTATAATGTTATGCCTTTTGGACTTAAAAATGTAGGGACTACCTATCAACGGTTGATGAACAAGGTGTTTACAAAGCAAATCGGTCATAACATGGAGGTTTATGTTGACGATATGCTAACGAAGAGCAAGAAAGTTGTTGATCATCTAGTTGACTTAGTCCAGACCTTTGACCAACTAGAGGAATATCAAATGAAGCTGAATCCCACCAAGTGCATATTCGAAGTAAGAGAAGCATGTTTCTCGGATATATCGTAAATCAACGAGGAATTAAGGCGAACCCTGAAAAGATCAAGGCTCTATTGGAGCTACGATCTCCAAGTACGAAGAAGGAAGTACAAAGCTTCACAGGGCGAGTTGCAGCACTTAACAGATTTGTGTCACGAGCAACAGATCGATGCCTCCCATTCTTCAAAACACTCGGAAATACTTTTGAGTGGAACGACGAATGTGAGAAGGCTTTTCAAGAATTGAAAAAATACCTGGGAGCACCTCCATTATTATCCAGGCCAATGATGGGAGAAAGACTATACTTGTATCTGGCAGTCTCAGAAAATGCAGTAAGCTCGGCGCTAATAAGAGTAGAGGATGGAGTGGAAAAACCAATCTATTACACTAGCAAGGCCTTTTGAGGAGCAGAGATCAGATATCCAAGGCTGGAAAAGTTAGCACTGGCATTGATCGAAGAAAGTAGAAGACTGAGGCCATACTTCCAAGCTCATACTATAGTTGTGTATACAGACATGCCATTAAGGCAAGCTCTCACAACCAAGAGAAATCAGGAAGATTAATGTATCGGGCTGTAGAATTGGGTGAATACGATATAATTTATGAGCCTAGGTCGTCACTTAAAGGGCAAGCAGTGGCATATTCTATCGCAGAGTTCACCTATCCAGATACCTCCGAAGAACAGAAGTTGAATACCGACCAGCCAATGGATGTTATGGGATCATCAAATTTAAACTCTGACCAACCTCAGTCGGTAGACGAGTAAGAGAAGATGGTCGACGAGTAGCAAGAAGTGCTGGAGGAGGATATAAGGAAGCATCAAATATTCCACCGAGGAACTCTGTCTGACCAAGAGTTTGATAATGAGATGCCTGTATGGAATTTGTATGTAGATGGTTCTTCGTGCACTACAGGCGGTGGAGCATGGATTATTTTAAACAGCCCAGATGAGATCGATGTGGAATATGCTCGGCGCTTTCAATTTAAAGCTTCTAATGATGAAGATGAATATGAAGCAATAATTGTTGGTCTTAGTTTAGCAAAAACCATGAAGGTTGAGCAGGTTATCGTATTCAGTGACTCACAATTGATCGTAAATCAAATGCTGGGGGTATATGCAGCCAAAGGAGAATTAATGATCAAGTATCATGCAAAAGCCATGGAGATTGTATCAAGCCTGATCGCAGTACAGTTAATTAGAATACCAATATTGGAGAATGCAAGAGAAGATGCCTTAGCTCGGTTAGCTTCAGCAACACGCATTGAACTAAGAAGAACAATCCCAATAGAAGTCTTGGCTAGTCGGAGCATAGACGAAGATCTGATGATGAATTTTATTACCCTTGATTTGGGACCATCTTGGATGGATCCCATCAGGGCATATATTGAAGAAGGGGCTTTGCCAACTGATAAACTCGCATACAAGAAACTGAAGTGTAAAGCTTCTCATTATGTATTAACTAATGTATTTTATATAGACGAGGAATTATAGAAGGTTTGCAAAGATGTGTGCATCCCTCCGAGGTGAGAAATTTGATTGAAGAAGTCCATGAAGGGTCTTGTGGAGCCCATGGAGCAGGTCGGATGCTTTTGCAAAGAATAATGATGCAGGGATATTATTAGCCAACGATGAGGGCTGATTGTATAGCCTATGCCAAAAAATGTGACCAATGTCAACGCTTATCTTCTATTCGAAGAACTCCCCAAGCATTGTTAACACCCATTACTTCCCCTTGGCCATTTGCCATGTGGGGAATAGACTTGGTTAGGCCACTTCCAACGACCAGAGGAAGATTTAAATATCTCGTGGTCGCGGTGGAATACTTTACTAAGTTTGTGGAAGCTGAGCCTCTTATTGATATGACATATGACAAGTTGTATCAATTTATTTAGAAGAATATTATTTGTAGATATGGTCTTCCCCATGCATTCATTACTGATCATGGAACCCAATTTGACAACGAGGAGTTTGCTATGTATTATCATCAATCAAACATACTGAAAACCCACTTTGCACCAGGCCATCCCCAGAGCAATGGACAAACTGAGGTGACAAACAGAACGCTACTGAATGGTTTGAAAAAATGACTGGACGATGCAAAGGAAAATTAGATTAATGAGCTACATTCTGTGCTGTGGGCTTATCGTACAACACCACGAGCAGCAACAGGAGAATCTCCATACATGATAGCATTTGGAAGTGAAGCCGTCATACCAGTTGAATTGGGTTTGCCCACGCACAGAATACTGAATTTCAATTCTCCTATCAGTGACTTGATGAGAAGATTAGACTTGGATATGCTCGAAGAAGTTAGAGAAGAAGCAACAATCAGGAATGCTGCATACTAACAACGAACAGCTCTGTTCTACAACAAGAGAGTAAAGAAGTGTGATTTGAAAGAAGGGGACTATGTGCTAAAGAAAGTAATCCAAAAGCACAACAAACTAGAAGCTAACTGGCATGGACCCTACAGAGTA
Source organism: Sambucus nigra (assembly GCA_949130495.1). NCBI lineage: Eukaryota > Viridiplantae > Streptophyta > Magnoliopsida > Dipsacales > Adoxaceae > Sambucus > Sambucus nigra. The sequence continues at coordinate 314,175,121 of OX422219.1, read as the reverse complement.
ACAGAAGTTGTTCTACCGGGGACATATATGATTGAAACCTTAGAAGGAGAACAGTTTAAAAATGCATGGAACGTAGAGCATCTGCGCAAATATTATCAGTAGTTAAAATCCCTATGTAATGCAGTTTTCTTCAATATGAATAAAGTTTTGGATGTTTTACCCAATTCTCTCCTTTTGTTGAAATTTTTCGGAGTACTAGTGCTACACACTATGCATCAAGTTCAGAATAATCACGCATCAAGTCCAGATAAAAAATCCAAAAATCCACCAACTCCGGTTGGTCAGGAATAAAAATCCACCAACTCCAGTTGGTAGGGAATAAAAATGCACCAACTCCGGTTGGTCGGTAACAAAAATCCACCAACTCCGGTTGGTCGGGAAGCCAATTTCAATCAACTCCGGTTGTTTAAATTAAGTAATACCATGGAATGTAAGTTGTCCTATTGCTTGGTATTAAAAAAATCACTACAATGAGATAAGTATGCAAAGACATTCTGCAAATTACTTAGAAGAAAATGAAATGACAAAAGATCAAAACTTTTCATTCAAATCGAGAAGGATTACATATGCTGAAAAAAGAAAAAAACATTACATAAAAATCCTATTCTACTGGTTTCTTTACCTCTGCCTTTGAAACGAGTTCTACTCCAGCAGGAGGATCATCTAAGGCATAAGGGGAATTTATGAAGTTCAGATCTCGAAGCATCCTGACATTCATCACAGATGGCCAATTAAGAAAGTGCTTCGGGCGAGATATCTCGAAATTAGAATGAAGACTATAGTCGCCGAGATACTTGGAAATTAAGCATTGGGGAATTTCCCGAGCAGGAATCTAGCTCATATTAAGTTTAAAAGGTGGCACGGATAATTCGAGCAATCCAGGGTCATAATAATCCCATAGATAGTGGCCCTGCTCCAACTGTAACACCCCTAGTGAATTCAACCATCCTTGCTTATAACCCTCGTTATTTGACTGCTGGATCCAATCATCGAGATGATAAAGAGCTTTGTTGTATCCAGCCATCCAAAACTCCTTGGGCTATTTGTGAAACTGGTAAGTTAACCTCTCCAGTTCCTCGTGGAGGTTCTTCACTAAAAGTTCTTTATTCTCCAAGGCAGAGCTTTGTGTGGAAAGTTGCTCGTTGAGGTTCAGAATCTTCTTGGACATTTCTGACAAAGCCTAATTCTTCGCCACCAACTGGAATGCTTGATTCTCCAAGGCTGCCTGCGTTCTAGCTTCTTCAATAGTAACCCGAGTAGCCCTTACTCGTCCCCGAGAAGCTCTTTCTCGTCCGCGAGCAGATGTAGAGGGTCCAGTCCTCTTTAACGTTTCCAATTCATCTCTCAAATTGGAATTTTTAACCTCCAAGAAAGAGAAACCTTCGTCATTGACAGGGACCAAGGGTCCCGAGGTAGATGTGCAGATTTCAGTTGGGATATCTCTCCTCGCAAAACATTTTTTTCCTGCTCCAGCAGTTTCGCGATTTAACTATGCTCCTCGACCTCAACCCTTAGAATTTTCTCTTTCTTCTCGTAAGTAGCGATGAACTTATCATATCCTTTATCAGCGTTCAGTTGCTGATATTTTTTCTCATACCCTTGGTGCAAAAGGGCAGAAGATTCCTTCTATTATTGTTGGAGTTCCTCGATGGTACCTTGGAGATCTTCAATCACCTCGTAATATGCTATATTGTTGGGAACTGCAAGGTCGAGCAAGCACTTCAAATATTGGTAGGCTTCAACTGCTCGTTCAGAAGTATCTGGAATAAGGATGTCAATAATTTGAGCTTCATTCAGGTCAGTATGGCCAGCCTTGAAGTAGTCATTGCATTTTTTCATAAGTTCAGTATCGTGAGCTGACAAGAGCTCCATTCTAGCCATAAACTAGTAAAGAAAAGAGATAGAAAGAATTAATAAGAATGCAGACAGAGCAAGAAGAGGAAGAAGTCAAGATAAACAACCAAAAGCTTGAATTTTCATTTCATCATAAAAGAAAATACAAAAGTTGATGCTACATCCAATAAAGTGACAAAATAAATGCCCAAACTACTCTACACCTTCTCTTTATTTCCTATAACTTCCTCAGGAGGTTTTGAGGAAGAGGTTGGTTGCTCGGTGGACATGAGTAGCTGCTCGGTAGGAGTAATAGTTGGTTGGGGTTGCTCGGAGCACGATTGAATAGCTGGAACAGTAAGGGTCTGATCTCCAATTACCATGGAGAATTCTTTTGAGGCAGCTTCGTCCTCTTCTTCTTCTCCAGAAGAGGGAGGAGGTCCATGAGTATGTTGCTGAAATAGGTCAGAATCTTCAACGACTTTCAATTCTTGTAGGGCTGCCACCCATCCATCCCTAAATTATTTAAGGCTGGCATATTCCATTTATGAGGACATGACAGCCAAACACTTATTCCAGCCCTTGTCCCAACCTACGCTGAAGGATTTTTTGACATATTTCTTCCTTTTAACCTTCTCCGAGGAAGTCCTCCCAGTAAGAAGTTTCTCGGCAGTTTTCAGTTTCTCCTCCACCTCCTGCTTCTGGCGATCAACATCACGGAGTCTACCAACCTCCTCTTCAGCAGCTTTGAGTTTTTTCTCAAGAACTGCAGCATTCTTGAGTTTCTCCTCAAGCTCTTTATTATTCTTCTCAAATTCCCCCAATTTCTTCTCCAAATCCTTGGAGGCCTCCACAGCTCGATCTTTCTCTTGCTCGACAGACTTAACCTGCTTCTCCCAAGAAATTTTATTCTCCTCATACTTCTGTTGAGATTCCTTCAAATACTGGGTTAATCCAGTAAAAGCTTCTTCTACACCTCCGGAGGAGATTAAAGCCTTGATAGCCTCATCCTTCTTCAGAATTGTGTTGAAACATGTTACCAGCTGGAAAAATAAAATAACTGTAAGTCAGTACAGGGACATTACTTTAAAAAATAAAAATTTAGATTAATAATACTTACTGAGGAAATATGTTAAGCAGCCAAGGTAGTGACCCTGTCACGAGAAAGATTGTCCTCAATACCTTGGACTTCTGGGATAATCCAAGACTTCACCGAGCTCATAGCAGAGCTCGTAGGAACAAAAGTGGGAACACCACCTTCAACATTTAACGACTGAGAGTCAGATTCTGCTGGTCTCTCAGAATAACTTTTTCTTAATGTCCTCGTAGGAGCAAGAACATTCTCAAGCAAAGATGCTGTCTTTGTTGGTGATATAACAATGACCTCGCTTGGAGGAGAAACAACAACAGCCTTAGTCGGAGCCACAGGGGACTTTTCAACGATCTTGCTTGGAGCCACAGGGGGCTTCTCGCTAAACTTCTTGGTGGCATCAGAAGGGGTACCTCTACAGTCTTTATCCCCTCTCCTGGGACATCTTTTTTACTTCTCTTTGTCTCCACAGCAGGAGAATCAGACTTGTCGAAAAAGGAAGGAACTTTTCTTCTCTTCATTATGTCACCAATAGGAATACTTGATTCAGAGGAAGAACCCTCCACACTAGATTCAGCAGCTGGTATTTGATCAAGATTAACCACCATTGGACGATCAGTAAAGGACGAAGTGTAACTCTTGTACTGCAACAAATAAGAGGCCGATCTAATGTGCTCTTCGGCCACAGTTTGGTGCAAACTCCAGATAAGTTTCAAATGCTTCAAATTAACCTCTGTCTCCTTTGGAGATTTTCTTTTGCTATCAACTGCAAATAGTAAAAATTAAATGTCAGTGATACATTTCGTCAAACACTAAGAAAACAATATTTCAAAAAATAAAAACAACCTATTCCATTGCCATAAGGGGGACACCTGGGACCCTGATATACATCATCTCCATTTAATGGAGCATTTTGCCAATTTTTCATAACAACCCCATGCACGAAGTAATCCCTGTTGGCATCTGGAGATTGACAACTAAAGCCCTATTTAAAAACCTAGTTTTTAAATAAAAAGTACTATCGCTGACAACCCATCTATAGCAAAACATAATTTCTGGAATTTCTAAACGGGTTCCATGAATTTGGTTTAACCTATGGACTCCCTTAACTATTCTCTAGGTATTGGGAGCTATTTTTGCAGGTACAACGTCAAAATATTGACAGAACTCCAAACATAGGGAATTTGGGGGAAAAGAAAAGCCACATTCGGCCAAAAAGAGACTTGGGAACCAATGTCCCTCAGCCAAAGAGAAATAGTCAGAAGGTTTAAAAAGTTCCTCCAAAATGACCCATGAAGGAATTGAAAATTCAGAATGAAATTTGTCAAGCGATTCAACAACATAAACCATGATGATCAAAGCAAAATAAAAGAGAAGGAAGAAGATCTTACAGGGGAAGAGTGAACCAGTTGACAACGGACAATAAAAGAAACGAACGCACAAGATGGAGAAGAAATGAAAAGTTTGAAGACACAGGTTTGAAAAGTAAAAGACGATAGGATTTTTTGCCGTGTTTAAATACTTTACCTTGGGAACAAAAAAATCAATGATTACCAAGACGGACGTTTACGTATCCAGCGGCTAAAAAGAAGAAAAGGGGCACAAAAAATGAAGCGGTTATGGAAATTCAAAATATTTAAGAGGTCTGATACTGTGCATTTAAAAAGGATCTACATACAACGAATGCTTTCCTAAAAACCATACAAACCGAAAATCTAAGCAGCAGAATGTTCCATACTTTTCTTCAACATCAAACTACGAAACATTGGGGGCTTCTGTTGATACCAAATTTAGTCTGATGATATGGACAAATCACATGCAGACACGTGTCAATTTATATGGTAAATACGAATGCTCCAGATGAACAAATCAAGACCACTGAGCAACTCAAGCTCTCCGAGCAACTAATGAATTCTGAGCAACTCAAGCGTGTCGAGCAGCTTAGGCGGTCCGAGCAGCTTAAGCGGTCCGAGCTACATAAGTGTACAGCATATCCAAATCAAGAGAATCCAGGATATAATTGCGCATTAAATGCTCATTAATATAGTACAGATGTACATGTCTACTGGATAACAGCGCATTGTCCTTCCATTTGTACAGCCTCAAGGCTATAAATACATTATATCTTCCTAATTAGCGGGGGACTCAGAATTTCTTGGTAAATCCTTTATCGAGAATTCTGCAAACAGTCAACAATAACAAATACAGTGGACGTAGGCCATTCTTACAAGGCTGAATCACTTCAAAAATCTTTTATCTTATATTTATATATTCATTTTTATCTGTGATTAAATAATTAGATCAAATCTAGTTTTTTACATCAACATCAGTATTGAATGTGATCACTTGAGAAGTGAAATTGATAGTATCGGGAATAATAAATCATGCCCGAAAGGCATACTAGTTGGAAAAAGTAAAATATCCAGGGTAAGAATCGAGTCAAGAGAATTGGACCGAAGGACTAATAACCTAAGAGTAGTAGGTCTAGAAAGGACCATCGTAGTCCTCAATAACTGTAGCATACCGTATTTCGGGGTCGACGGGGCACAGGAAATAAAGGGAAGGCCAGTAAGGCCATAATTGAGGCCTAGAGATATGGGGCCAATGTATCGATGTCGGGCGGGTGAGCTGTAAAACAGAATAATTTACCCACCAAAAAGGAAGGGAAAATCTAATGAATGGAATCCGAAAGGGATAACGATTATAAATAATTATGGGTCGCAAAACGTGCATACGGGAACCCTACAATCAGGATAGACTGATGGAGTTTTGTTTCATCCTTGTGAATATATAATGAGTTTAAGTGATGTGGGTGTGTCACAACATATTGGAATAGTTAACACTAAGAATTTGAGTGTGCATTCAGTTTATTGGGTACGCTGGCGACAGCAGCCTTATTATGTAAATGACTACCATTTGGTAGTGAGATTTTTGTGCCACCTGCGGGGAGGAGAAAGTGTGGACAGTAAGAGAAATTTGTATATGGTATTATGTAATGATTCGTGCTCCTTTGAGCGTTATGATAGTAGAGAATATTATGATTATATTGTACGGTTACTGGTTATCGAGGGTTTGAACAGTAGTAAATTGTGTGATAAGACTATCGTACTAAAAATTATTATTTTTAAATACATGGTTTTAGCGATGCATCACCTGAAAGACGGATGAGCCTGCATATGTGTTGTATTTTATTGTAGACTTCAGCGAGTATGTTGTCTTACTATGTTGATCCTGGTGAGCAGGGATGTTTTACTTATGTGATTCAGGGTATATTGACTTATTATAGAGAGGAGAGATATAGCTCCTTAATTATATAGTGCTAATAACTTGTGATCGGGAGAGCGTCATATTGTTTGCCGTCTTTAGTGACATGAAAGTAGACGAGTAGACTTTTATGTTCGTAGATGGGAATTCGAGGATATATGTTATGGAGTAAGGACTTAACAGATCTCTACGATCAACGGTGTTAGGTAGTAGTGTATCGGGGGGTTCCTTGTTTGGATTTCACTTTGCGAGACATCTCACGCATGAAACTTAGCAAACGTTAGAAGTTGGGAGAAGTTTCCCTTTAGTACATGGATTTAGTATCATAATGATTACCCGTATACGTAGTTATAACTGTGAGAGAATGGTTAGATTACAGATTAAGGCCGATGGAGACGTATAAGAATAACGTGATAATGTTGCCAATTGTTGACACCATGAGCAGACCGGTGGGCCAACCTAAGATATTATTAGGTGGAAAAGGTAGGGTGTCTAAGAAGGACCTTACCATATAGTCATGCTAAGTATGTGGGGTCATAATTTATTATTTATATGAAACTTCTAGTACATTGGTGCTACAATGCACAAAACATGGGGTGTATGGGCGCCTTAGATAGTTGAATTATAGTATTTTCCATAATTGAGAATTGTGGCACAGTGCGTATTGTGAGAGGTAACTGAATGTAGAAGAGTGTGACTTCAGAACTTATTTGTTTGATGGTTTAGGTCAGTTCGGACCGTTAATCCCCAAATTTGCCACGAGGATAGTATAAGAAGAATCCGATAAAGTTTAACTCGGAGAAGTTGAAACTTACTTGGTAGGACATGGAGAGAGCATGTTTCACGAGAATCTGAAGCTTAGAGAAAGGGGAAAGACTTGCGACATGCAGTGATGACATTGTCGCCTGAGCCATATATATGTATGTGGTTATAAGAAAGATAAAACGCGTAATGAAATAAAGCCATAGTAGTGATGACATAAGCAAAACAAGACATTGTTGAGCTCCAATTAGAAGTGGACCATCAGGAAATAATAGCGTTCCTTCAGCATTAGGAATTCCTTATTAGTAATGAAAGAGTGAATCCCTAGACCATTTCAGAGTTAATTACTTCGCAACGGGATCACGAACCTATGTGGGTGAAAGTGGGTTGGGTAATTAAAATAGCTCACGTTATGCCAAGTTAGGACAAATCATAACGTGAAACAGTAAACCCCAACCATTATTCCTGGGATGGTAAGGTTATATAGGGTATAACTAAATCTTTTGTTCGAAAGAGTCAAGAGAGTCATGGCTCGATTATTCGGAAGAGTTTCCGAGAGGCCATGAATATCGAGATGTGAATGTATTTGGCCTAATGCACTCGCAGGTGGACGGGCAGACTGAGAGTCTTAGTTGCACATTGCGAGGTATGTTGTATTTCCAATTATGGGAAGGTTTTGTGCAATATCTTCCACTGGTGGGGTTAGTGTAAGACAACTCCCCTTAGCTCTTTATCGATAGGATTCCATTCGAGGCGTTATATATATCAATCCTTTTCACCCTTGTGCTTATTTAATGGAGGGGAGGAAAATAATCTACTGGGTCAAGAGGAATTTTAGGGCCTGTTAACCAGGATGGAAATGATTGGGAGTTGCATTATTGCATGTTGGAATGAGGGAATTGGTAACGGGTGATGTGAGATATTTTCCTATTATTGTTAAGTTTGAGCTGGTAGCGTACAGGCTTAGGTTCCATAGTCCTTTGCGGAGGCAGTATGGCGAAAATGTGTTAACATTTATAGTATATATTGTGTGTAAAGTATATACCGTACAAGCAAGAATAGACTACTGATGAAACATAGTAGTAAGACAAATTTATATATATCTAAATATCAATTAACCTACTAGTGCGAGTAGTAGGAGGCTAGATAATAACTAATAAAAAGTTAAGTGGTGAAACTTAAATGGTAAGGCTTGGAGAGTAAATTATAACATTAGTGAGGTGTTCATTATTAAGGGTATTCGGTAATGTACTGTATGTACGAAACTGCATAGATTACATGAGATGTGAGGTTAATACCCAGAGTTGTCCTTACCAGAAATGCCTTATTTTCCGACTTTCGGGACGAAATTCCATTATTAGGGGGGAAGTATGTAATACCCCGTATTTTTGAAGATTTAAATAATTATGTGATTTATTATTATTGTGGGATTAATTAAATTAAAATGTGAAGATTAATTATTAATTCGGATTAAATTTGAATATTTACTAGCATGACGAGAAGTTAGTAATTATTAATATTACTGTGAGAATAAGTAAAATGGAATGACGATTTTAAATAATTTGTTGTGAGAGAGAAATATGACAGTTTGGAATATTAAGCCGGGGACGCGCGTGTGAGTCGTGTCAGGACTAATTAAGTGGAATAAAAAGGTAAATTATTTTAAATAACTCATATGATCATTTTGGGTGCGCTGTTGAGTCCGAAGGGGTCGAGATAGTCAGAAAACTCTACCCAGGTATTTTATTAGGACTCCGAGATATTTTTAGGCCAAGCCGACACCTGAAAGGGGTAATTTGGTAATTTGGATTTTTGGAGGAATTAGATGGACGAAAATTGGAGAAATAATATATCAGCTAATTGGGGACAATTAGGATTAGGTTACAACAAAATCAAGAGAGAGCCACAGTAGGTGAGGGAGAGCAAATTCCAAAGGAGGAGAAGTTATGTTCACAACCTTGCACAACCACCACCACCATCGTGTAGATCAAAACGCATCCATACCAACAATACCAACGGATCAGATGTTCGAAATCAAGGCAAGTGTTTATTTCTTGCTTTCTTTAGCAATAATTGTGTTCATGTCAGTCTAGGTTAATAAACCTTTATTATGAAAGTTAATTTGGGGGAAATCGGAGAACTATATTATAATCTAGGGCTAATTTGATAAGAATTTGAATCCCATATGTAGATAGGATGATGCCTACGAATTTATGATGATTTCTATGAATAAATTTTGTTTTAATTTAGAAGTTATGCATATCAATGTAAGAACTAGGGTTCTTGATAATAAATTGGAGATTTCGAATTATATGGATGATTGGTGATGATTTAATGATGTTAGGTTATGGGAAATCACATATATATGTCAGAATAATGTTTGGTATTGATTGTTGGAAGTTTGGGCTTGATCTTTAGAGGTTTTTAGGAGTACAAGTGATGAAAACCAAAGCTGTCAAAGGTTGAAGACGAAACAACACCATCTCACGCGATGTCGCGTGAAGTCGTGCGAAGTAGTCGTTCAAACGAGATTGAATCTCGTGAGAAGTAGATCGAGCGACATTGAGATGTCGTGTGAAGTCGCACGAAGACTGGTTCGAGCGACATGTGTAAGTCGTTCAAACAACTTGGCTTTCTGGTTCGAGCGAGATTTCTAATTTTGAGGGATTTTCCTATTTCGCCCCTGTTTGTGTAAACAGTCAATTTGAGTGAGAAACATTAGTGTTTGATGAACCCAAAATAGTGAAAAATTATTGGGAGTTGTTTAGGTGTAACGCTTCAAATATTTGGAATGATGAATTTACCTTGAAGATTGCAGAAGAGAGATAATCATAATTGTTAATGCGTCGAGAGTATTAAGTGATAAATACTTATGATATTAGTTCTGAAGATATGGAACTTATAAGAATAAAAATTAGTGGGTACTTGTGGGACTCCTTATGATTTTGTATTAAGGATTTTTGGGTGACATATTATCCTTATATATATTACGAGAGAGGGAATATCGTGATTTAAAAATACGTTCATAGTATTTAGTGATGGTAATACTAAGCATGGAATATGACATTTGGTTGTGTGTATACCGTTTGATTTGATGGGTTGTGTGTATACCTATATTTGATATTATGTGTATGACATACCTAGCTTCTTGCCATCGCAGGGGTTTTTGTAAAGATGGTCTTATCCTGAGTGACCTTTGGGGGGATATTTGGCTTGTATCTCAGAACTTAGGACTGTGAAGACTTATTTGTTAGTTGATAAGTCGCTGACTATGGGAGCATAGGTATGTGCGTGACCCATAGGTATGTGAACTATGTTCGCCGCTAATACGTGTTATTTGTTTATATGGTTCGTGGGAGATTTCCAAATCGACAGTCCTTGTTTGAGTATGAGATGTACCGCGACATGATAGCAGAGTATGCAATGCACTACATGTATAGCCTTGGGGTGTTGTGTTAGTATATATATAATAGTGGTGGATATTTATATAAACTTGTGTTATACTTACAATGTGATATTTTTAAGTTATTAAGATTGGGTTAATACATATATAATAGTGAAAGATATATATATATATATATGTATGCTTTTGTTATACCTAAAATGAGATAATATCAAATTACTAAGATAGTGAAATGTTCAGTAACGTAAATAGTAAATACATAACTTTAGTGTGATAACACTTATTTAAAATGATAAATGTCGAGATCAAATAAGTTATACTACTACGAGGGGTAACTAGTAGGATAAGCATTTTCCTAGTTAAGAGTGTGTCAGATGGCTAGGTTGGATTAGATGTACATTAGGCGTACACACTAGTCGAGAGGTGAGAATCCCATGTTAGAGTTCGAACTAACCTGCATATGATACTTGCTTTAATGTAGTTTTAAATACTTGCTAATAAATCTTTTTAAAACATCGGGCTCCGACTCGTCTCTGGCGTTTTTTTCTCTCTTTTGCTATATATATATATATATATATATATATATGTATTAGTACAGGTGCCCAGCCACAGGAACACCGGCTATAGATACTTGGATGGTTTGTCGAGCTGCAGCTCTTGTGGAAGTTGCAGGTCATTGAGATTAGACGCCTCTCTCAGTTCATTCAGCTCCTAATTCAGATATCTCAGTTTGGTCATGTGTTGTCCATTCTCATTAGCGGAGTTGTACTTAGTTTACTTTATAGTTCCTTTCAGTTGGATTGAGTATTTATTATGGTTTGGTTTGTGGCTTTGAAATGGAATATTTTTATCCAATCTTAATTATTTAGTAATTGATTCAGCCAGTATTCAATTCTTGTGTATGGTTTATAATTGCATGTTCAAAAATTAATTAAATTAATTGGCTTCAAGTTTAATTTGAAAATGTTTTGACACTAGCTTAATTAAATGTTAGGTAATGAATTGGATTTGAGTTTTCAACAGTGATGCTATGAATGAACCAACCGAACGTTCTGTTATAAATTTTATAAAGGATTGATCACCCGATATTTAATTGGGCAGGGTGTCACATTCTTATGGTTGTTTATTTTAAAATGTTTGAGGCCATTTTTCATAAAAGGTTTTTAAATAATTTTTTTTGTGGAAAGGCGTTCGAATGACTTGTTTGGAGGAAATTACTTTCTTCATAAGAACAAGATGTTTTTTTGTTTCAAATGAATTATTGAATGTCATTTAAATGACCTTCTAACGATGTTTAAATGAATTATTTTGCTTAACAATGGAATTTCATTCGAATCTCATTGGAAGTCTATTCTAAGGAGATCAATTATTTCATTCGAATGAGATTAGTTTTGGTTTGAATAAGATTAATAACTTACGAGTTGGATCCTTAAAATTCGTGTTTTCTATATATAGGAGTGTTGGCATCGGTTCTCTTTTCGAAATGTTTTCAAAATCAGTTTCCTAAGGGTAATAAGAATTGTTCAAACCTTAGTTTCACCCAACTGGTTTTGAGATCCAAATTTCATTTATACATGCTTGTTTGAGATCTTAGTTTTAATCACCAAGTTTAAAATACTCTTCATACCGTAGAGTATTTCTTTATGCAGTGCAATTCATACTTGTTGATTTTTTACATGTGGTGGGATTAGGGTGTGTGGTGGTTTGAAGCAGTGGACTCCATGTTCGATTCGTTCACGATTGCAGAGCATGTATTAGTGATACCAAGTCTTGTGAGGAGAACACACTGTGGCTGAAAGTGCGTTTGACCCCCGATTTTAATTTTCTCAATTAAAATATTATTTCCTTTTATATATATTCAAGATGCGGAAGCGTAAAGATGTGTAAACTCATTTTCACTTAAACCAAGTTAATTCATTCAAGTCCCAGAATTTGCCTAAGTCATATTTTGCAATTTTATCAAATTAGGCCAAACCAATTTTAACAATTAAATTAAATGACTTGAATTAATTAACTACACATTACCCAAATTAAACACATAGAGATTAAATTAAACCAATTTTTATCTTCTTTACCTAAGCATGCGTTCTAGGTGATTTTGCAAGATAAAATAAAATAAGAAATACTACGTCGCGATGTACGAGGAAAAACCCAAGATGGGAAACAACCTCAGACGGCCCTAGCCACAAATCCACTAAGTACGGAATTTACAAATACAAGACAGAAAGGCTTACAACACACGACTCGATCCCTCTCAAGCCCCAACGCTTTTTCTTGTAGATACCTCTTCCTAGCGGATAACCAAGGATCTCCACCACGGTCTCGGAGTCCACCGATCGGACTTTGTATGGTCACCGTCACCCGAACAAGGAGCCTTTCTCTAAGTGGGTAATGCCGCAACAAACAACTTCTTCTTTCTTTGATGGATGTAGAAGCAAACCCAAAACTTCTCTTTGAATGGAAGAGATGAACCCGGTGCCAAAACTTCAAGCAAGATATATGAATATGGGAACTTGGAAGAAACTAATTTGGGTGTAAACTAGAGTGGTGTATATTTTTCTCTTTTATAAAAACTCACTCAAAACATGATCTTTTTCCCTCTTTGATTGTACTCTCAAAACACTCTCTAGGAGTTAGTAGGATATGAAAAAGATATCTATTCAAAAGTAATTCCCGCACATAGTTATGCTGTGAAAAGTTGGTTAAGAAACAAGTGGGGAAGTGGGTGAAAAAACTGCTTAAAACTTCCAAAAACTGTTCCCGCCTGGCGTCTCGTTCGAACGACATTTCGTTCGAACGGAATCTCGTTCGAACGAGGCTTCTAACAAAGTTCCAGTATGACCTTGTTAGAAACTCGTTGGAAATCTCGTTAGAACGACAATCTCGATCGAACGACATTTCGAACGAAGTTCCAGTATGCCATAATGGGAAGTCATTGGCAATCTCGTTCGAACGACATCTGGTTCGAACGACATATCGAACGAACTTCCAGAAACTTTGGAATATTCAATTTTAACCCAGAAAACTTTATAAACTTATTTTAAAGTTTTAATTAAATCTTTCTGAAAATAAAACACAGTTTTAATTAAACCTAACACCCAATTAAACTTGTTCCAAGCTCCTATATATATAATATTGCATTCATACCTTGGGAGCATGGAACCATAGTTGATGACGTAGAAATAAGGCACTCAAACCGGCATATTGATGAAGCTTTATACTCTTTGCCGCTACGTTTTCAATAAACTCTTCATAGGCTTGAGAATATTACAATTAAATACAATCCTATGAATAAATGTTTTTGTCCGGAATTAAACCAAAACAATATATGGACTCAATTGGAAATTTGTGTCATTACAAATCTCCCCCTTTGTCTATTCCGGGACAAAAACCAACCAAAAATCCTAAAGGGCCGTCGAGCTCACTAGACTCATAACATAACCCACCCAAACTTGACTCAACCCAAGGATCAAACGCTTTGCCATTGAAAGATGCCGCTTTAGAGGAATTCATGCACACTTAAGCAAAGTAATCAAATGCATAGGGAATATCAAAGTATTCAAAGCAATGAAAATAAATACTCCCCCAAAATTAATTCTCCCCTTTATCAAAATTATCAACCCAAGAAGTTAGCTACCCCCCCTAAGTTAAATCTCCTAAACTTAGATAAGATTATAATAGGATAAGATACCACTTCTCCCCCTATCATTATCCCCCTTTTTGTTCAGGAATAGGCAAAGGATAAAGAACAAATATAAAAGCATGTTGAAGCTTAAAGTGATACCAAAACTAAAGTATAAGCATTGAAGGACTAGAAAGCAAGGCAAAGACAAAACAAAATATTATATATATATGTACTAGAAATATATCAATAATGCACACGCACATATATAAAGATATAAACACACACATGACACAAAATACAATAAGTTTGCACACTCGTATGGCAAAAATGTGTCAGATGGAAAACAGAAGTGTTGGGGTGTGAACTAGTAACGATTAAATTTAGACCCAATCACTTAAAACATGTTCACGGAGTTCTCAATTGATTGCAAACTTCAGCACATTTGAATATAACCTCATGTGACAATATAAATTGAACTCAATGAACAAACATACATAATGCATACAAGCCTAGCATATTGATGATTCTACAAACCAATAGAGTCATGACATGAAATACGCAACTAAGATAAACGAACATTGTGCAAACCGTTGATATACCATCCGATCTCCCTCAGTAAGCATTTATATTAATTTTGAATGAATATATCAATCAAACATAGGCCTTGGCAAATTATTTCTCTTTTTAATGCCATATTTTCTGTTTTTAGGCCTTTGGACCACATATTTCTTTTAGGTCCATTCAAAACGGTGGCTTACAATCGCAAAGGATCACTTAGTCCTTTCGGAGCCCTTCCCCGTGCACATTTATTTTTATCATGTTTTCATTTTTCACACAAATCTCACGTGCAACGGATTTTGACATGCACTAGTCCTCCTAAGTCACAAAATATGTAGATGACAAGATTGGAAGGAGAACACCTCACATAGCTCAAATATACATTTGAAGTTAAAATTTCAAAAGAGCTCGTGCATGTGTGAATAGAGGCATATAAAAATAGAATCCGTTTAAAACAACACAAAATCCAACTACTCCATGTAAGCATGGTAAAGAACATAATAAGGATTGATAATCTACACCAAAAGTTCTAGCCACATGAGAGCGTTAAAGGAGGGATTCAAACACAAGTATATGCCACATACAGTGTGTCAAACCAAAATACACACAAAATAAAATCTTTTTGAGTTTTTGCCATTTATAACCAAAAATAAAAATATATACTCAAAAGACAAACCAAAATCATTTGGATTTTTTTTTTGAATTTTTTTTTAAGCTTAAATTATCAAGAGATAAAAACTTCAAATGATAAACAAAAATCATTATTCTAGCATGTGATATGATATAAAGTAAGGACTAGAAATTGATTAAACAAGCATACATTTGGCATGTGAATATAGCATAAAGTACAAAAGCTAAAGTATGCAAGCACTAACACATTCATCCTTTAGATTTAGCAAGGGAGGAAGCATGTGAAAGTAAATGAGAATCAAAAACCCTATTTTGCAAGGCAACTAAGTCGGATTTCCTAAAACAAATTAATGAAGAATGACTATCTTGGGGTGTAGGAATTTTAAATACATTGGTTGCTTTACGTTGGGATTTTCTAGGAATTCGTTTAAGATCAAAAGAAAATTTCCTAAGATTACCTTTTTGATCACAATGTGTACAAGTGAAGACATGTCGAAAAGATTTACTTACGGAGTGATCTCTAAAAAATTTCCTAGTAGATTCTCCAAAAACGTTGGGTTTGGTTTTATGAGTAGATTCATTACAAGTATTGAAGCCTAAACCACAAGTGTCATTTTTAATTTGGACCGTTCCTAATATTTTATCTAATTTTTCCGAACGACACTCCAAATCAAATTTGACATTACTAGAGTCTTTTAATTTATTTTGCAATTCTAAAATGTTAGACTCTAATAAAACATTTCGCTCTTCAAAAGCAAGAAGCTCCTTTTTCAAGGATTCCATTAAACCCCTAAGGCTATCTCTCTCGCCTTCTACATATTCAAGCTTCTCTTGAAGAGTCCTCTCACGTGTCTTAAGGTCTTCTACCAACATGCTATCATCAATGACCTTGACACGCTCTTTTAAACTAGCTTCTAACTTCAAATTAGCTCTTTTCAATTTAATAGATTCTTTATAAAGTTCTTGAAAAGCATTTTGAAGTTCACTCACATTAACCTCTTCTTCATTTTCACTCTCTTTCTCTTATCCACTCTCACTATCATAAAAAATAAGAGAATCATAAACAATGACCTTAGAAGTGTCATGTGTTAACGTTTCATCAATCAATGAGTTCTCACTATCACTCACATGACTAGCCATAAAAGCCACAAAATTAGGCTTAGTGGGGGAATCGGGTCCCTCTTCCTTATCACTATCACTAAGGGTCGCATTATATGTAATGGGTCGTTTACCCTCTTTCCTTAGTTTAGTGGGGCACTCAGAAGCCCTATGGCCATAACCCTCATAACCAAAACACCTATTAGACTCGTCCCTATTTAAATTTTCATTTATAGGTTTAGGATCTTCTCGGCTTTAGGGATCTTCTCGGCTTTGTCATGCTTAGAAGTTTCAAATTTCTTAAAATCATTTTTAAATTTATCTTTGTTAAATTTAAGAAATTTTCTAAATTTACGAGCAAAGAAAGCCATGTCTTCCGAGTCACTATCACTCTCGCTCTCTACTACTTGTTTGACCTCTTTTTGGGCTTTTAAAGCAACGCCCTTTTCAATTTTCTTTTCAGTTTTAGAGGGAAACATATCTAGTTCATAGGTTTGTAAATCACCTACAAGCTCTTCTAATTTCGTAGAGGCTAAAGTTTGTAAAGAATTTAAAACGGTCACTTTTGGAATAAATCTATCGGGTAGGGACCTTAAAATTTTCTTTACAACTCAGTTGTCGAGTATTTTCTCTCCCAAATTAAAAGATGGATTGACAATATAGGAAAGTCTAGCATAAAATTCATTAAAAGTTTCATTATCGTTCATTTTGATAGTTTCAAATTGAGTGGTGAGGTTTTGGAGTTTCGAAGCTTTAACGACACTAGTTCCTTCATGAGTTAGTTGTAAAATATCCCAATCTTCTTTAGCGGTTTCACACGTCATAATACGTCGGAATTCATTCGGTGTGACAGCGCTAAACAAGGCATTCAAACCACGAGAATTAAAATTAGAAAGTTTAAACTCATTCTCAGTCCATCTATCGACCGGTTTCGGAACACATTCATTTTCAACTAAGTGAGTTGGTGGGGACCACCCGTTAACAACAGACATCCAAACTCTCTCGTCGATAGATTTTAGTGCCGATATCATTCGCGCTTTCCAATACGCGTAGTTAGAACCATCGAAAATAGGAAATTTAGAAAATGGGGAAAATTCCATTTGAGCCAAAAATATTTAAGGGATCTTAACGAAATAATTTATCGCTTTGGCTCTGATACCAATCTGAAAGTGCGTTTGACCCCTGATTTTAATTTTCTCAATGAAAATATTATTTCCTTTTATATATATTCAAGATGCGGAAGCGTAAAGATGTGTAAACTCATTTCACTTAAACCAAGTTAATTCATTCAAGTCCTAGAATTTGCCTAAGTCATATTTTGCAATTTTATCAAATTAGGCCAAACCAATTTTAACAATTAAATTAAATGACTTGAATTAATTAACTACACATTACCCAAATTAAACACGTAGAGATTAAATTAAACCAATTTTTATCTTCTTTACCTAAGCATGCGTTCTAGGTGATTTTGCAAGTTAAAAAAAATAAGAAATCACTACGCCGCGATGTACGAGGAAAAACCTAAGACAGGAAACAACCTCGGACGGCCCTAGCCACAAATCCACTAAGTACGGAATTTACAAATACAAGACAGAAAGGCTTACAACACACGAATCGATCCCTCTCAAGCCCCGACGCTTCTTCTTGTAGATACCTCTTCCTATTGGATAACCACGGAGCTCCACTGCGGTCTCGGAGTCCACCGATCGGACTTTGTATGGTCAACGTCACCCGAACAAGGAGCCTTTCTATAAGTGGGTAATGCCGCAACAAACAGCTTCTTCTTTCTTTGATGGATGTATAAGCAAACCCAAAACTTCTCTTTGAAGGGAAGAGATTAACCCGGTGCCAAAACTTCAAGCAAGATATATGAATATGGGAACTTGGAAGAAACTAATTTGGGTGTAAACTAGAGTGGTGTATATTTTTCTCTTTTATAAAAACTCACTCAAAACATGATCTTTTTCCCTCTTTGATTTTACTCTCAAAACACTCTCTAGGAGTTAGTAGGATATGAAAAAGATATCTATTCAAAAGTAATTCCCGCACATAGTTATGCTGTGAAAATTTGGTTAAGAAACAAGTGGGGAAGTGGGTGAAAAAATTGCTTAAAACTGCCAAAAATTGTTCCCTCCTGGCATCTCGTTCGAACGACATTTCGTTCGAACGGAATCTCGTTCGAACGAGGCTTCTAACGAAGTTCCAGTATGACCTTGTTAGAAACTCGTTGGAAATCTCGTTAGAATGACAATCTCGTTCAAATGACATTTCAAACGAAGTTCCAGTATGCCATAATGGGAAGTCATTGGCAATCTCGTTCGAACGACATCTGGTTCGAACGACATATCGAACGAACTTCTAGAAACTTTGGAATATTCGATTTTAGCCCAGAAAACTTTATAAACTTATTTTAAAGTTTTAATTAAATCTTTTTGAAAATAAAACACAGTTTTAATTAAACCTAACACCCAATTAAACTTGTTCCAAGCTCCTATATATATAATATTGCATTCATACCTTGGGAGCATGGAACCATAGTTGATGACGTAGAAATGAGGCACGCAAACCGGCATATTGATGAAGCTTTATACTCTTTGCCGCTACGTTTTCAACAAAATCTTCATAGGCTTGAGAATATTACAATTAAATACAATCCTATGAATAAATGTTTTTGACCGGAATGGAGCCAAAACAATATATGGACTCAATTGGAAATTTGTGTCCTTACAGTGGCAGTGCATAAGTGGACTTCCACATGTCACAGTGTATAAGGTAGAAGGAACAAATACGCATAAAGTCTTGAAGGGAGTCGAGTCCATATTGTAAGTCATTTTTCATCCTTGTGTAATTCCTTGTCATAGTGAATTTTCGTGTTGGGTCGTCCAAGAATTTTTCTCATTTAGATTTCCCTCGTACATCAGGATAATGCGATTACTTTAATTTTCTCTTCTTATATTTATCTATATGAATGTTAGAGCAAGATAAAATTTCGTAAAATTGTTTACACAATAATCTATTTAATTAATGCTTGTTTAAATGGAGGTAATTAGTTTTTTTTAAAAAAATGAAAATTGGTTTACGTATTTGACAATCCATATACAATTTGATTTTTCAAATTCTTATCAGAGCAGGTGTTTATAAGTTATTTAAGCATATATCCTTGAGGTTTATATATTGAGGGAGTCATTTTCTAGGCCACCTTTGTTTGATGGATATAATTATGCATATCGAAAAGTGTGTATGAATTATGCTCTTAAATTTATCGATGAGCGAGTAAGGTTCGCGGTTGTAAGGGGGTGGGTCCCGACCATAGGTCTAGTTGGTGAGGTTCATGTGAGTAAACCCATAGCGAGTTAGAGTGTAGATGAACATAAATTATTTAACTATAATTTTCGAGGTCTAAATGCTTTGTTTTATGCGGTCACACCTGAGGAGTTCCATCGTATTATGACGTATGAGACATCCGAAGAGGCTTGGGACATACTCCAACTTACCCATGAGGGAACTAGTGCAGTTAAGGCTTCAAAAATCCCAAACCTTATCAATTAGTTTGAAACCATTAGGATGGATGATAGTGAAACCTTTTATGTGTTTTATGTAAGATTATCCGATATTGTTAACTTATATTTTAACTTCGTAAATAGAATACTCGACACCAAGGTTGTGAAGAAAATCTTAAGGTCCTTAAATGAAAGTTCTAACCCTAAAATCATTGTTCTGAATTCTTTCGATACTGTGGGATCAATAAAACAAGAAGAGTTTGTGAGTAACTTACACACATATGAACTCGACATGTTTTCTTCTAAGAAGATAAAGAAAGATAAGGCCATTGTTTTGAAGGTCTGAAAAGAGGAAAAAAGTATTTCTTATGGTGAGTTTGATATCGATTCATTATATGGACATGTTTGCAAAGAAATTTGGGATGTTTCTCAAGATTAATTGACATAATTCTAAGTCCTATGAAAATAAATTTGAGAAAAACAAGTCTAACATCGCTATAAAATTCCCTAAGAGTCGTAATGAAAATTTTAAAAGGAATGAGTCGGAGAGATGTTTTGTAATACCCCGTGATTTTAATGACTTTTAAAATGGGCTATATTTTAAATTAATGGATTATTTGGATTTTATTATAAATTAATTCATTTGGGTTTTATCCGAATTGTGGATATTAAAATGAATGATTATGTATATTACTTAAAGATATTTAGGTAATGTATGAATGTGATGATTATTGATATTGTTGTGAGTTATTAATGCAGTAATTTGAATTTTTAGTCGGACGCGGTATGGGACGTGTCAGGACTAATTTGTTAAATTAAAAAGGGAACTTATTTTTTATATCGACCTTATAGTCATTTTGAGTGCGTCGTTGCATCCAGAAGGGTTGAAATAGTCAGAAAAGTCTATTTGGATGTTGATTTTGAGTCTCGGGTCATTCGGAAACGAAAAGACAACCCAAAAGGGCATTTGGTCATTTTTACAAGGGGTGAATAGTGATTTCGGATTTCGGATTTTGTCTTATTATAAGTATTTAGAGATTAGTTGTACGTGGGTTCATTCATCTCTTCTACACAAACTTGAGAGGTCATCTTCTTAAAGAGAGTGAAAGGTTGCTTGGGAAGAGAGAAGCTTGCTTGGGAAGGAGGAGAACCAAAGGCCAAAGGTCACCACCACCAACCACCACCGGAAGTTGGCCGAAAAAGGGAGAACCACCTGTGATATACTACACCAAAGGATCAGATCTTCATTAGAGGAAAGTGTTTGATAATTGCAATCTAAGTTTGTATATTGTCCATGTTAGGATAGTTATAAAAAGATGAGATTTTTACATGTTTGGAAGATGAAAAGATAGAGTTGTTAGTGGATTTCTGGAATCTGAAAATATATAGGAATCAAACTCATGTTTTAGGTAGTTAGTAATCCACGAAATATTCATCAATCTGTAGAAGAAATTCTAAAAATCATTGTTGTGTTCTTGAAGATATCATGTTTATAATTTTCTGGAAAAAAAGGAGGATAAGCATCTGCTTTTAATTCAAACTCTTGATGATTCTAAGATGTTTAGAGCATTAGAAATCATTCACATATGTTTTTATGTCATGTAGTAAGATTTATAAGGAATTTGGGTAGTTAATATGAAGGTTTGAAGGATCAAAACTTATGAAACCCGTAGTATCAGAAATACAGAAAACTGGGCTGTTATAGATCGATCGACCTCCTGCCTTCGATCGATCGACCTCCCCAGAATCTTTGAAGTTGTTTCTTTTTAATGCTTGTTCTTATCCCGAACCTTTTGTAAGTCTTTGGTGATTATTAATTGGATATTATGGGACTTAAGGAAGATCAGTAAGACCTAGAAAAAAATCGAATTAAAGTGATTGGGATTTAATTGATTAGAATTATGGTAATTAAATTGAAAGAAATTTCGGTTGCTAGATTGATGAGTTGGATTCTAATTGGTATGAATGTGGATTAAGGATAGGTCCAGTAGGGGAGATTGAATATAACAGCTGGGTAGCCTTAGGGTTACAATTTGAACATCAAGGACTGAGTTTAAGCTCATTTTTGATTATGCAAGGACTGAGTGTAGTACAAGCGCTTAGTGGTATGGCTCCTGGATAGAGATGGGAGTTCAGACCATATTTGGTTGAAAGAGGGGATGAGGTTATCCCGGTTGCGTATTTGAAGTTGACGGACCTCCACGACCGACAAAGTTAAGTAGTAGTGTATTTGAGGGGTTCCTTGTTTGGATTTCGCTTTGCGAGATACTCCGCGCATGAACCTTAACGATGTCGGGAGTGGAGAGATGTTATAGGATACGAGGATGTTGATTTTGTTGATAAGTCATATAGTGCGAATGAAACACTATTGACTATGAGACATGTGATGATGGTATTCAATCCTAGTTGATAGAAGATGTGTTTATAAGACATTAGAAACAATCGATTATAACCCTAATTAAAGGAGAGTTTAATTCTTGGTAATTCGGGAGATAAGATGAGATGGACCAGTAGGATATTAGTGATTTCTTACTGAATAAATTTTGAGGAAAAACCTATTTGAACCTTGAGTAATGAGTGAGGCTCGGTGATGATTAAAGTTAAAGAGATATAATGTTACTTATGGGAATTATCTTATGGTAGTGTGAGTACCTTGTTGATATTGTATTATAGGTAGATGATAATGCCTATTTGATTTGATTGATAATTTATGTGTATGACATACCTAGCTTACTTGCTATCGATGGGAGGTTTGCGAGTGAAGGCAGTCATATCCTGATGAATCCATGGGATTTTTTTATTTGTCGCTCGAGAACATAGGTCTATTAAAGACTTATCGGGGAGTTGATAAGTCCACTGACTATGGGTAAGTAGGAATGTGAGTAACCCTTGGATACAATAACTATGTTCGCCTCCAATTATTGTGTTGATGTTTGTGGTTCGAGGAATCCTTACCGAACCTTTAGTCCCCTATTCGGCGACCACTGATATTGGGACGTGATAGCAGAGTAATGCATGCACCGCAGCTGTGACTCGGGGTGCCATATTATATATGTATGTATATATATATATATATATATATATATATATATATATATATATATATATATATATATATATATATAATGGATTTAATGTATGTATGTATAGTGGTTGGATCAACCTACTGTGTGATAATTGTAAATGAAGGTGAATAGAGAAAAAGATTTGAAATAAGTTAATGAATATTTATTAAAGATCTTAATTCATGTTAATGGGAAACGTATATGAATGATTATACGACGTACGGGGTTATGATATGGGCTAAAATCATATTATGGAAACTAGTGAGGAGGAATCATTAACAAAGAGGTTAATAGGAAACGTTAAGTGTGCACTCTAGATGAGAGGTGAGAATAGCAAGTGAGATTTGGATACTAACATGTACATAATAAATGCTTTATTGCACTTGTTAAATACATGATGTTTTAAAAATCATCTTCACATCGGGCTCTGACCTGTTTCCTTGCATATTTTATTTTCTATTATACCTTCTATATCAGGTGTCCAGCAGCAGGGACACCAACCTTAGTGGATTATGACGAGCTATGGAGCTATGGAGTATTGCTTAGATGCCTATCTTCATTTGATTCACAGTGTTCTTTTATTTAGGGCATGTCGTCCAAAGGAATTCAGTTATCTCTTTTCTATCGGAATCAAATACTATTGTATTCGTGTCATTTTAATACATTTACTATTGTTGGGATTACTGTATTGGATTATTATGTGGAAATGTTTATTCCAATTGCATTTAAATTCTTTTGTGTTATATGTTCGGTTATTAGTGTTGTAGAATAATATGCGTTGTGTTATTCGTAAACTAAAAATGAATTTTGTTTAAATTAAAATATGGAAAGTTTTTAACACCAGCCTAATTGGGTATTGGGTGATTAGTAAATGTTTTCGACAGTGATGCTAAGAATGAGCCAACTGTATATCCTGTTTTAATTTGGTATGGGACTGGTCACCCGGTATTTAATTAGGCGGCGTGTTACATGTTTTAGGTGTGAGGGTTGTGTCCATAAGGTAAATGAATCCCACTATGTTAGGGAAGGAAGTAAACAATTCAAATGCATACAATGCTACCCATAACCATAGTGAATCAAAAGAGGAACATGATTCCCCCGTTAAGAGTAATTACACCGCGTTTGTAAGAGTGTGTAATTTTCTCATGAGCCCACATAAGATTAGATTGTTTTATTCTGTTGACTAAATATAATTTGAGTCTTGTCCTCGACATTTTTTCAGAAAAATATTGTAATACCCCATATTTTTTAAAGATTTTATTTTAATTATGGGATTAATTAATTTAAAAGGGAAACTTTAAGTAATCCCGATTTAAGTAAATAATTACTAACTTGATGAGAGTTAGTATTTATTGGTGAGAATTATGTTGAAGATTACTTAGTGAGTAAATTAATATATCATGAGAATATTATACAATGGTCATGTGTGAAAAATACGACAGTTATAGTACCCTAAGTTGGGACGCGTGTGTGAGTCATGTCGGGACTTAAATAAGGAATTTAAAATGTAATTTTATTTTTAGTGATTCGGATGGCTGTTTTGAGTACGCCAGTGTGTCCGAAAGGGTCGAGATAGTCAGAAAAGTCTACTTGGGAGTTTAGTTTGGAGTTCAGGGCAACTTTAGGCCAACTCGAGACCCCGAAAGGGTATTTTTGTCTTTTGAAAAATTGGGATTAATTAATGGAAAAAAATTGGAGAAATATATTTGCATGTATTTGCGAGAGTTAGGGTAAATAGCTGGTAAAACCCAAGAGAGAGTCCAAGAGGCAGAAGGAGAAGAGGTTCCTAAGAGTTCCAAGGGCGGACCCAGTCACCTTTCACCAAAAACATCATCAACTTGTAAATCGGGAAGAGGAGAACGTATTTATTCCAATTTCAAGCAATGAATCAAGGCAAGTGTTCATCTTGTTTCATTTAGATCATATAATATCCATCTTTGATTAGTTGATGATTAATTCACAATATTATGAAATTTGGGACTGAAATTGGGTATTAATCCATGATTGTGGTATAGGTTTTGCATGTAAATGAACAACCACATATTAGGGATAACAAATATGGGTTTTATATGTTGAAATCATGGATGTAAATCTGGGTTTAATTATGATTAATGGTGATTATATGAATTTAGATCTTTTTGAAGATTTGAGGAATTAATCTGAATTTATGTTATAACATTAAAGGATTTGATGTTAAAAACATGTTAGAAAGGATTCTATTACTAGGGACTATAATTTAGAATTTTTGGATTTGAGTTAGGATAAGTTTTTGGTGATTTGGGTGTTGAAAAAGTTGGAAAAAGCAGTTTCTAAAGGTCAGGGACAAAGTTCGAAAATCTTGTTCTAATGACCTAAGTCATTCGAATGACCTCGTTCGAACGAGAATTCCAATGACCTATCCAATGACAATTTGGAGTATATTCATTCAAAATTTTATTCCAACAACCTCTATCGAACGAGCTTCTAATGAAAATTCAAGCCCTAGTTCATTTGAAGTTTTGTTCGAACGAGATTTTTCCCAACTTCTAACGAGATTTTTGAAGTCCAAATTTTTTCCCGGACAAGTTAAAACCTTACAAGGTAGATTCGAGTGAGAGGTAATGACCTACACTATTCTGGAGTGATTTCATTACTTATTCTAGGGGTGAGATGTTTGTGTAACTACTATGGGATTATCTTGGAATAAGAGGGCCTTATGGAATACATACGATAAAGAGATTAATCGTACGAATAGAGTAACTCAAGTATTAGAGAAAATAATACTACCTATAAATTTGGGGACTTGGGTTGTGTGAATACCTAATGATTATTATTGGTTATCTATGTACCTATTGATTGAATTATTGTGTATAACATACCTACGTTGCTTCTTATCGGCTCGAGGTTGTGCGTTGTGGATTATCATATCTTAAGGAGCCTTCGGGGGGATTTTGATTCGTATCACTAGAACATATAACCTAGGTACATCCTATCAGTGAGAATGCTCGTGTTGACGGTCATATGGGTGCGCTAGTGTGTGCGTAACCCATTGGCTTGGAACTATGTTCGCCTCCAATATGTGTTTTTTTTTATGGTTTGCGAGAGATTGAACCTACAGTCCTTCATGCAATGAGAGATGCACCGGGACAAGATAGCAAAGTATGCATTGCACTAAGGAGGGACTAACCCAGGGGTGTTGGAATAGTATATATAGAGAGAGATAAATAAATGTATGATTGTTACTTATTCTACTGTGTGCGTTTAGTAGATACAAATTAACAATATTTAAAAATATTCTTAGTGAGAAAAAGGAATACCTATGACAATAACGGTTGTGTATATGATTAACAATCCTTAAACATATGGATACGGGTGATATGGGTAAATGCATGAGATTATTGGTGTCGTAATAGTCATCTTCGGGCTAGTTAGCTGGGGTAGCATGACTAGGATGGTTAAATATACGTGTTAGATGTGCATAATTGATGAGAGGTGATTATCTCAAGTGAGAGTGCGAAAATCTATCATGTACACAATATGTGCTATTGTTTTCATTTAAGCACTTGTTGATTTTTAAACTGTTTTCAACTCGGACTCTGACTCGTTTATTGCAAATCTCTTTTCTTTTGTCAAATTATTTTAGGTGCCCATCCACACGGACACCAAGTATAGTAGTTCCATTCATTTGACGAGATGTAGCTGGTGTGAAGGTTACAGGACTTGGTAGTACACACCTCCATGATCTTTGTTTCTTCATATTGAATTATTTACTTCAGTTCGGGCATGTCACCCTTTGTATTTAGTCAAACAGTCAGAGATTGTGGATTTATTTATTTACTCCTTTTCGTTGTTGGTTTATTTTGTTGTATTATTGTATTCGGTATTTTGTTTGGATGTGTTTACTCTAGCCACTTTTTATTATTTCAGTCATTTTATTTCTTATGAGATTACTTGGATGGTGTATGTTTAATAATTGGTTAATTTGATTTTATGTTAATTATAAGATAAAATTTTAACATCAACCTTTTTAAATACTAGGCGGTTAGTGTTAATAATAAGTTTTCGACAGTGATGCATATTCTAAACCAAGTGGATAATATGATTTAATTTAATAAAGGACTGATCACCCGATATTTAATTAGGTGAGGTGTCACAGGTGGTATCAGAGCATGATGTTCTAAATTCCTTAGTATCTGTGTGGCTTTTTATGCTTGTAGCGTATCTTTCTTTGATATAGTGCCCTATATTTAGGACTGTTGTATTCATTAATTGCGCATTTTATGCCTTTAGCTAATTAATATATTTATGTGGTCTTATAAAGCTTCTCTCTCATTTCAGATGCCTCCCATACGTGCACAACGAGCTCCTAGGGATGCCCAGCCCGAGCGCCAGCCAGCTCCGGCCCAGGGTACAATGAATGTTGTGGACGTTGTCGTTATCATAGCGCAAGCGATAAATGCATCTTTGGTCGTGGTACAACAATCCCCTCACCAGGAACCGATGGTGGCCCTAAAACCATCTCACTCATTCCCTTCTTCTTGAGATTGAGTCAGAGATGCCTTCCAAAAGGCACACCCTCCGGAGTTTGTAAGGAGTTTAGATGTTGTGGTAGTGAGTCAATGGAAAAAGCACATTCAACGACTTGAGAATGTATGAGTAACTGAGGTTTAGAGGAAGATACTAGCTACTTTGAAGCTAGGAACTATAGTGGTGGGAGTTAATTACCACTATTGAGGAGAGAGACAACATGACTATTGATAAGCACCCAAAAATGTCTATTTTATACCCCGAATAGATGCATTTTAATCGCTCATTTTAATTAAAAATGACCTTATGTTCGTATTTATCTATATTGCAGGTCAATCAACAGTCGCAGTGTTAAATGATGTTAAATCAAGTTAATTGCGACACAGAAGCGGCTAAAAGCTTGCATCGAAGAAATCAAAGGAGATCGCGAAGTATGAGTCCACATTGAGCTTGCCCCGAGATGTGTTCTAATGCCCCGAACCAGTCCCGTAACCTTAACCTAGCCCAGACCGAGCCCAGTCCATACCACGAGCCCATTGTGTGCTGAGTTTATAGCTTTATTACTTTTTAGATTATTTTATTTGTGTCGTTTTTATTTTTAGGAATTATTTTAGAATTTTCTAGGATTTATTTTCTATTTTTTTTATTTCTTTATTTTGATATTAATTTTTATTAGTTTTTAATTTTTAATCTTTATTTTATTTTTATTAGGATTAGTTTTTAGAAATTTATTTTCTAGTTTTTTTTAGATTTTAATTTCTTTTATTTTAATTTTATTAGGATTATATTCTTTTTTTTTAGTTTTAATAGAGTTTTATTTTTATTTTTTATTTAGTGCGTTTTGAATTTTATTTCGAGATGTTAGTTTTTTTTTTTTAGGTTTATTAGATTTTAAGTTTTTTTATTTTAGTTTTAGTTTTTTTTTAGGATTGAGTTAATTTTTAGGGGTACAAATTAAACACCACAACCCACTCGCACCCTAAACCCTACACCATCACACACCCAATTAACCCCTCCACCAACCTCACCTCACTCTCTCTCTTGCTAACCCACATACCACCATAACCAACACATTCCATACATCAAACCAACCACCAACCCGAAATCCCTTAACCGCATTTTAGCCCTAACCCATGCATCTAGACCCGAGACCACAACCGGCGCAACCAAGACCAGCCCCTGCCGTTGTCGGCGACCCACCAACGGGCTGCCTAAATCGAAACCCATCTGATCTGATCCCCTCACCGGCCTGCCCCGACTCCGGCGACTTCCTTCCTGCCCACTAGAACCCGCCACCATAACCTTCCGGCGACACCTGAACCCAGAGCCCCAACCCGAGTTCGACCAAATCCCAAAAACTAAGACCCCCACCTATCCCTGTTCGAAAATCTAACCCACGACTCCAACTTCGGAGGACCCATGTAAAACTCGAAGCATAAATTTGAACTTAAACACTTCCACAAAAATAGGAGAACAATTTTATCCCCATTTTTCCAAATACTCCACGTGCCTAGCTTCCGCTTATCCTTGATTTGGTTTTTTAAATCCCTACAAAATATCCCCATCTAATGAAAGTCATGGGTTATAAAAAAAAAAAGTGGGGATACACGAGGACTCTTATCAGAAAAAAAAAAAAAAAAATAGAAGTACGCAGAGAGAGAACGTGAGAGACAGAAAAAGAAAAAAAAGAGGGTAGAAAAATAGTAAAAAAAATATAGTCTTAGGTTTAGAAAAATTTGTAGGTTCACTTTTTACTTTTACTTTTGTAATCCAGTCAAATTTTATGACGAGTTTGGAACGCGTGTTCATGCACACAGTTGACACAGGAAATTATTGTGTATCGTATTTCTTTCTCTTTCTCTTTAGTTTCTTGTTTGTTAATTATGCTTGTACTGAAATTTTAATCATGTATGGCTAAACACCCCATTCATGGGGTGGGATGAAACACATATGGTGAATTATTTTATTTGAATAATTGTTCGTTGATGTGTTCTAGGCTAATTAAAGTGGGAAAAATCACACATTAATTTACATAATGAGAGTTAATAAATTAATGGTGAAAATTAATATTTGATTTTTGTATTTCACTTAGAGATAAGTATTATTCTTAAATTTAAATATTAATTCTGTGTATGCAATTCAAAGATTCGTACAAATTTTAATAAATTAATCTTAGCGGATATTTTGTTGAAATTATTATGAATCTTATTTTTTTTATGTTGTGATTATTCCAGATTTAATTGCTGAAAAAGATAAAATTGAATTTAGGATTGTGACGAGAGTTAAATTTTAAATTCAATATTACTTCGAACTATTCAATTGAATAATTAGGACATTAAATTGATTTGACTACACGGTGTAATCCCACCTCTCGTTTCTTCTCTTAAATTCTAAACTAGATTACTTTCCAAATTTTTATAGTCATTTTAGTTGCAAACATTTTCATTTCCTCCTTTGAAAATTGTTTTTAAAATATAAAAATTAAAAAAAATATGGATTTTTTTTAAAAAACACAAAAAGATTTTTAATAAAAATTGGAATTGCAAGTTTTCACAATAACCGTTTCAACGCTAGAAATTGGATTGATATCCGAATTTGCCATGATACTAAGTTTTTAACAAGTTTTGTAGGTAATTTTAGGAATTTTGATACTCGAAGTTTGACCGCAGTGACATTCCTATTCCATATCTGAAGGAATACAAAAGAATAGTTATCAACTATCCAGGATTTCTGGGTGTGGTTCGACCGTAAATATTTTCCTTCCGTCGTTCAGACTGAGATGAGGCGAAAATTAATGGATCTCACCGAGGAGGAGAAGACCATTGTGGAGTAAGAGTAAGAGTTTATGAGATTGATTAATCTGGTGCCAGATGAGGTACCTGCTAAGGGGAAGAAAATTAAGATGTTTACGGATAGTCTGATGTGGAGGATTCGTCAGCACCTTTTGGGAAATCTTTCATTGGGTACATATACTAATGTAATTAATGATGCCCTACTACACTTCTAGGACCATTGCTTCCATCAAAAGTCAAGTAAACATGTGGGGTATTCCATCCAGAAAGGCAGGACATGAGGTAATGGTGCCAGTGGGGTATAACCAGCTCAGGGTCACCAGAGACAAGGCGAGCAGAGTTCCCACTAGGGGGACCCAGCTAAGAGATTTAGATCAGGTGACTACATGTAGTAACATGGAGATTTTAGACAGGACCAGTAGGGGATACAACTCTTTCAGTAGGGACAAGGGAGGCATGGTAACGTCCATCAGGGCCGAGGGCAGCAGGGGCAGAGGAGAGGACACTTTCCAGGGAGATGCTTCACTTCTGGCAACACTGGCCACAAATGTCAATATTGTCCTCAGAAGGGTAGAGCCTTATAGCAGTAGCAACATGGCGCTCATCAGGATCTCCAGAGATCAATATTTCCAACTACCCTTCCAACACCACCGCAGATACCAGCTTTGTCAGGCGTTTCAGCAGTTTCGATCCAGCAGGGATAGCTGCAGTATGGGCATGTCTACAACGTGCATCAGGTCATAGTTCCCCAAGCTCCACCCGCAATTGAGGGTACATTTTCTATCTAGGGGACATTGGGGAAGATATTATTTGACACGGGGACTTCACATAGTTTCATTGACACAAGCTTTGCACGCACCACAAGGTTATTAGACACGACAGAGAGCACAATTACTAGTGTAGACTCGCTATTGGGGTATGAGTCATTGATAATCTTTATATGTTGGGGAGTGGTCATATAGATTAGGAGATTGATCCTAGCGACCGATATGCTTGTCTTAGATATGCACGAGTATGATGCTATGATCGGGATGGATTGGCTAGTTATGTATAGGGCAATGATTGACTGCTATAGTTGTAGTATTATGTTTGCTATACCGGGTCTGGAGATTTTTTGGTGGTGATGCCTCATCCCGAGGGAGGTTCATCCACCCATTTATATTATATAGAGGATGAGACCTCTAAGGAAGTGGTAATACCACTTGATTCGATTTCGATTGTTCATGAGTTTGCAGATGTCTTTCAGGACATACCAGGGCTACTGCCTAGCAGAGAGATAGAGTTTGTGATAGATGTAATGCCAGGAACTAGACCAATATCCCGTGCACCTTACCGTATGGATCCGACAGAGATGAGGGAGCTACGGGATCAGATCGAGTAGTTATTGGGTCAGGATGTCATCCGCAGAAGTACCTTGCCTTGGGGTGCTCCCGTACTATTCGTAAAGAAGAGATATGGGTCGTTACGATTGTGTGTGGACTATCGAGAGTTGAATAAGGTCACTATACGAAATAAGTATCCATTCCCATGAATTAATTACCTATTCGACCAGCTGAGGGGTGTTGCCTACTTCTCAAATATAGACTTGAGGTCAGGATAATATCAGTTACGTATAAGAGAGGAGGACGTGTCTAAGACTGCCTTCTTAATGCAATATGGATCGTACGAGTTGAGGGTTATGCCATTTGGGCAAACCAGTGCACCGGTTGTATTCATGGACTTGATAAACAGGGTGTTCAGAGAGTTTTTAGATCAGTTTGTCACTATTTTCATTGATGACATCCTGATTTATTCCTAGACTGAGGAGGAGCATGCCGAGCATTTGAGGCTGGTTTTATAGACATTCCATGAGGACGAGTTGTATGCAAAATATGAGAAGTGTTGGTTCTGGCTGGGAGAAGTTTAGTTTTTTGGACACATTGTTTTTGAAGAAGGGAAATCGGGGAAGGTTTCAGTGGTGAGGGGGTGGGGATATACCACGACGCCGACAGAGATACGCAGTTTCTTAGGGATGGCATGATACTATAGGTGATTTATTTGGGGATTCTCGAAGATAGTGGGTACGATGACAAATTTGACTCAAAAAGGGGTGCCAATTATATGGGATGATGCATGTCAACTGGATTTTTATAAGGTGAAGAACAAGATGACTTCAGCACCAGTCCTAGCACTACCCAGGTCAGGGGTGGAATACCTGGTTTATACTCATGCATCCTTACTAGGACTTGAGGTGTGCTTCAGTTGGAGGATAAGGGTATAGCTTATGATTCCCGTAAGCTTAAGCCTCACGAGAGGAGTTACCCCAACCACGACTTGTAGTTAGCGGAAATCATGTTTGCACTTTAAGTATGGAGACATTATCTCATGGGGGAGAAATTTTACCTATTCACAGATCACAAGTCACTACAGTACCTATTCACACAGAGGGAGTTCAATATGAGTCGGCGAAGGTATCTTGGATTTGTGAAGGAATAACAGTTCGACATCCATTACCACCCGGGGAAGGCTAACATGGCAGCAGACGTGTTGAGTCGTAGGCCAGAAGGTGAGGTGGCTGATGTGTGGAAGGGGAAATGGAAGGAACTGGGACATCAGGATGAAGTTTCCCGCTCATTCATGTCAGTAATGACGGTTACGCCCGAGATCGTTAGTAGGGTGATACAGGCTCAGGCAGTAGACAAGTTCTGTCAGGAACGAATTGTACAACTTCTAAACAAGGGGGAAAAGTCATATTTTATGAACTCAGATAGGGGCTTACGCTTCAATGGAAGACTAGTAGTTCTATAGGGAGAGGACCTATGACATGCGATAATAACACAATCATATGGTTCACGATTTGCGGTACATCTTGGAGGGGATAAGATGTACCAGGATTTGAGGTGACAGTAATGGTGGAGTGTAATGAAAAACAAAATCATCGAGTTTGTTTTGAAATTTACCACTTGTCATCTGGTAAAAGTGGACCACTAGAGACCTCTAGGGCTCTTACAGCCATTATATATCCCTATGTGAAAATGGGACAGCATTTCCATGGATTTCATCACAGGACTGCCTACATTACAGAGGGGTCACGATTTCATATGGGTGATTGTGGATTGGTTGACCAAGGTATCTCACTTTATACCAGTCTGGACCTATTATACTATGGGGTAGTACGCTCAGATCTTCAATGTATAGGTAGTGAGACTCCACGGGGTGCCCCTTGATATTGTGTTCGATTGGGATATGATTTTTGTGTCCAAATTTTGGGAGAGCTTCTAGGAGGCCATGGGTACAGAGTTACGATTGAGTTCGTCCTATCACCCATAGAATGATGGGCAATGAATGAATGAATCAGATGTTAGAGGATATGTTGCGAATGTGTATCCTTGATTTTGGAGACGGTGGGAGAAATATCTTCCACTGGTGGAGTTTGCTTGTAATAACTCCTATCAGCTTACTATTGGCATGGCTCCATTCAAGGCGTTATATGGTAGGACTTTTCATTCTCCATCGTGTTGGCTAGAGGTGGGGGACAATAAGCTTCTTAGGCCGGAGGTGATTTAGGATACCTCGATCAGGATTGAGATGACTCGGAGCCATATTCGGGTTGCTCAAGATAGACAGGAAAGCTACGTCGATGTCAAGAGGGTTTTTAGGGAGTTCATTATGGGGGACCAGGTGTTGTTATGAGTATCTCCTATGAAGGGGGTAATGCGGTTTAGGAAGAAAGGAAAGTTGGCACCGAGGTACGTAGGGTCATTCCCTATTATTGAGTGGATTAGGCTAGTAGCTTACAGACTTGGGTTATTAGAACACTTACATTGGATTTATGACGTGTTACACATTTATTCACTAAGGAGATATCTTCGGGATGACATGGCCCACACCCATATTGCGTTAGAGGATATTGACCTATAGCCCGATAATTCCTATGAGGAGGGGCTAGTTGCTATCCTAGACCGTAGCGAAAGGAAATTGAGGTTAAAGGTAGTACCGTTAGTACGTGTTTAGTGGGGGCATCATAATGTTGAGGAGTCTACCTGGGAGTTCGATGACGAGATGCACGACAAGTATTCAAAGTTTTTCCTACCAGGTATACCGTTATTTTTAAACTTTTTTGAATTTCGAGATGAAATTCGTTATTAGGGGGAAGTATGTAATACCCCGTATTTTTGAAAGATTTTATTTTAATTATGGGATTGATTAATTTAAAAGGGAAACTTTATAATTAATTTAGATTTAAGTAAATAATTACTACTCGGGGGTTTAGTTTGAAGTCCAGGGCCACTTTAGGCCAACTCGACACCCCGGAAGTGTATTTTTATCTTTTGAAAAATTGGGATTAATTAATGGAAAAAAATTGGAGAAATATATCTTCATGTATGTGAGAGAGTTAGGGTAAATAGCTGGTTAACCCAAGAGAGAATTCAAGAGGAAGAAGGATAAGAGGTTCCTAGGAGTTCCAAGGCCAAACCGAGTCACCTTTCACCAAAAACATGGTCAACGTGTAGATCTGGAAGATGAGAACGTATCTATGCCAATTTCAAGCAATGAATCAGACCTTCATGAAAAGGTAAGTGTTTATCTTATTTCATTTAGAGCATATAATATCCATGTTAGATTAGTTGACAATTAATTCACAATATTATGAATTTTGGGACTGAAATTGGGTATTAATCCATGATTGTGGTATAGGTTTTGCATGTAGATGAATAACCATATATTGGGGATAAGAAATCTGGCTTTTATATGTTGAAATCAAGAATTTAAAGTTGGGTTTAATTGTTATTAATGGTGATAATATGAATTTAGAGCTTTTTGAAGATTTGAGGAATTAATCTGAATTCATGTTATAACTTTAAAGGATTTGATGTTAAAAACATGTTGGAAAGAATTCTATTACTTGGGAGTATAGTTTAGAATTGTTGGATTTGAGTTAGGATAAGTTTTGGGTAATTTGGGTGTTGAAAAAGTTTGAAAAACGTAGTTTCTGAAGGTCAGGGCGAAGTTTGAAAATCTCGTTCGAATGACCTGAGTTGTTCAAACGACCTCATTTGAATGAGAATTCCAACGACCTATCCTATGAGAATTCAGAGTATATTTGTTCAAAGTTTCATTTTGAACAAGCTTCTAAAAAAATTCAGGCCCTAGTTCATTCGATGTTTCGTTCGAACACGATTTTTCCCAACTTCTAACAAGATTTCATAAGTTCAATTTTTTTCCCGGATAAGTTAAAACCTTACAAGGTAGATTCGAGTGAGAGAATATGACCTACACTATTCTGGAGTGACTTTATTACATAGTCTAGGGGTGAGATGATTGTGTAACTACTAAGGGATTATATTGGAATAAGAGGGCCTTATGGAATATATACAATAGAGAGATTAATAGTACGGATAGAGTAACGTGGGTATTAGAGATAATAATAATACGTATAAATTTGGGGACTTGGGGTTGTGTGAATACCTAATGATTATTATTAGTGATGTATGTACCTATTGATTGAATTATTTTTTGTATTACATACCTACACTACTTGTTGTCGGATAGAGGATGGGCATTATGGATGATCATATCTTAATGATCCTTCGGGGGGATTTTGATTCGTATCACTAGAACATAGAACCTAGGTACAAGCTATCAGTGAGAATTATAGTGTTGATGGTCATATGGGTGCGTGGTTATGAGCGAAACCCATGGGCTTGGAACTATGTTCGCCTCCAATATGTGTGTTTATTTTTTAAGATTCATGAGAGATTGAACCTAAAGTCCTTCATGAAATAAGCGATCCATCGGGACATGATAGCAGAGTATGCATTGCACCGAGGGGTCCCTAACCCAGGGGTACTGGAATAGTATATATAGATAGAGAAAAATATATGTATACTTGTTACTAATTCTACTGTGCGTGTTTAGTAGATATGGAATCAACGATATTTAAAAATATTCTTGGTGAGAAAAAGGAATATCTAT
Source organism: Sambucus nigra (assembly GCA_949130495.1). Taxonomy (NCBI): domain Eukaryota; kingdom Viridiplantae; phylum Streptophyta; class Magnoliopsida; order Dipsacales; family Adoxaceae; genus Sambucus; species Sambucus nigra. The sequence continues at coordinate 314,139,040 of OX422219.1, read as the reverse complement.
GAGATTAACGTTTGTGTATATGATTAACTATCCTTAAACATATGGATACAGGTAAATGCATGATATTATTAGTGTGTTAATAGTCATCTTCAGGATAGTTAGGTGGGGTAGCATGACTATGATGGTTAAATATTTGCATTAGATGTGCGCAATAGATGAGAGGTGAGTATTTGAAGTGAGCGTGCAAAAATCAAACATGTACACAATATGTGCTATTGTTTTCATTTAATCACTTACTGATTTTTAAACTGTTTTCAACTCAGTCTCTGATGCATTTATTACAAATCTCTTTTCTTTTGTCAAATTATTTTAGGTTCCCATCCACAGGGACACCAAGTATAAGAGTTCCATTCAGTTGACGAGTTTTAGCTGTTGTGGAAGTTACATGACTTGGTAGTATACGCCTCGATGATCTTCGTTTCTTCATCTTGAGTTATTTACTTCAGTTAGGGCATGCCGTCCCTTTTATTTATTTAGACCATCAGAGATTGTGGATTTATTTATTTACTCCCTTCTATTATTGGTTTATTTTTTTGGATTATTGGATTTGGTATTTAGGTTGAATGTGTTTACTCCTTTCACTTTTTATTATTTCAGTCATTTTATTTCTTACGAAATTAATTGGATGGTGTATGTTTAATACTTGGTTAATTTTATTTTGTGTTAATTAGAAGATAAAATTTTGACATCAACCTTTTTAAATATTATGTGGTTAGTGTTAATAATAAGTTTTCGACAGTGATGCATATTCTGAACCAACTGGATATTCTTATTTAATTTAATAAAGGACTGATCACCCGGTATTTAATTAGGTTAGGTGTCATAAATATCATGCAAATCATTCAACGCACATCCTCACCTACATACGTGTCCTTTTTATGTCACTATTAGTAAGGTAATTGGATATCGGGACTCATCACATTTTAGTCACACGTGTTATTTTTGTTAGAAAATATTGTTTGCATGTGTGTGTGTTCATGTCGATATCGATCTTTGGACTTATTTGTAAAATGCAATTAAAAAAATTTTGAAAAATCTTATAAGTTTAATTTCATAAAAGGCTATTGAGGTCTATCACAGGACACCTTCACCATGGTGAGGATTTCTCTCGCTATAGTTGCAAAGTCCCGATTTCTGCACCTTTGTCCAAATATTTGCTCTTTGGCTTGCCTTGAACCATCACGGAAGTTTATCCATGACAACACAAATGCTCACTGCCGCAAAACTCTAATGATATATGGCCGTTAAAAAAGTTTGAACTATTACAGGATCTGAATCTCTTTAGATTAGCTCCAGGGATGAAAAAACTCATTGCAGTGACCTTGCGATGACACATATCTCGCAGCGGAAAAAGTTACTTTTGAACTAAGATTGTGCACATCTTTTTTAGTACTCGTGCAATGAAAAGATCATTCTATATATTTTTTAATTTTACACAGTCAAGTCTACTTACCTACTTGTACCCTCCAAGATTCTCTTATAATCTTGGGTGAGTATATGTAAGTGGGTTAGACATCATTTTGTAAAAGGAAAGTGTAAGTGTGATTTTGTAATTTCTTAGTGGACAAATTATTTTTTCTAAATCTTTCTTTCCATAATAATCATTTTTGGATAGAAACATCCTTTGATAAAAACTTCCTTTTTAATCTTGTATTCATCCAAGTTTTAAGTATTTTCTTATGTTCTATATATCTTAAGATATTTAAGTTTAAATACTATTGAGATATAAAAATATTTTGAAGTAAACTTCTTTTCTTTAAAATCTTTTCAAAATCTTGAACAAATATCTTTCTAATTTTTTCTTGCTTGTTTCTAGATTTCATATATCTCAAAGATACATTCTAAATAAAGCCATTAGTTTTAGAAAAAACTTTCACCTTAGGGCATCACACACCTAGAAAGTGGTACTACACTCCAAGGGGGCCGATGACCTTTATTCCAAGCGATGGAACACATTGTTCTCTTCAAACTCAACACCAAGATGTTTCTTCTACTTTGAATAAGATCATTTTGGAACGAGGACTTGATGACATTGTTTATGGGAAAAAATTGATCGCAGTTATGTAACATTCTCCAAGTTTTGGTGCTCTCAACAGAGGATACGGTGTCTAATTAGTCATAACATTATGAGGGTTGTAAGTCTACTTCTTCTAGTTCTAGAACTCTGAAATATAATTTGTTGTTCTGTCGGCTCGAGTTTTTATCTGTTGTCGATTTTTCCTCGTATTCATTGATGTTGTGATATATTGTTTATAATTTTACATTTAGATTAAGTCACCTAAACATTGAAGATAAAATTTGGTATAATATAATTGGTAAACAATTAATCACAGTCTTGTATTTTATATCCCAACTTGAACTTGTAAGGAAAACCTAGCCACAACTTGGCAAGATATTTTAAATAGGTAACTTTTTCCATCTCGGTTTCAATTAAACACACTCCTAATTATTATCAAAGTTAGAGATAGATCTAGTGATTGTGAATGGACATGAGCGTGTGCAATAGTATTTTAAACTTAATTGATACATCTAAATGCTGTGTTTTTATCAGACTTGTTACTCCGTCTGTTTTTTAAATCACCCTTGTACTAGCACGTATATTAAAAGTACTAGTGATTTTGATGATAATGCGCTACGTTCTTCTCTTCATGCACATGTTTTGAAAAATAAGAAGCTATCTAAAACCTTTGTTAAAATTTCTTTGAGAGTCAAACATTTGGAAAAAGAAAGTGTCATTAGAGAAAACGAAGAGCATGAACCTTTACGATTATTGTGTTAATTTTCTTGATAAATTTAAAACCCTTGAAAATAAGAAAACCAAACTCTTACATGAGCTTGTTTTTGTAAATGAATAAAATGTCTTCTTTCAAGCCTTGAAAGCTCATGGTCATTAACTTATTTCTGAACTTAGAGATATTAATGTAGACTTTTATAGCTCCTAGACTTTTTTGATGAACTAAAAGACTAAAAGAAGGCCTATATTGAAGATGATGAATGATTGTCCAATTTAATAAGAGAAAGGAATGATTTGACCATATCATTGGACGATTTAAAAAAGGAATATAAACTTTATGAACAATCCAATGTCAATCTTTTAAAAAGTACTAAACATCTTTAAAAAGACTAAGATTATAGAGAACAAGATATTCCTAGAGGAGAGACAATGTTTTTAAACCTTTATTATCAAATGAGATAATACTCTTTGAAAGTATTCCCAAAATTTCTCAAAATAAAGAGAAATGAAGTCAATCATTTGAAGGGGAAAAATATTTTTCCTTCCATTTTTGCTAACAAAAATCATACATTTAATCATAAGAGACCCCAAAAGGACTTTTTTTCCTATTTCCACAAAAATGGTCTCTGTAGGGACCCAGAATTGAGAACCATGGGCCTGGACGAGTAGCCCAGTTCTGGCGACCCAAAATCCAGGCCCTCTATCTTTCATATTGACCCGGTCTCTCCCCACGATCCCATGAAAAGAAGTTATAGAGAAGATGGCTAATATGAAGGAACCCATCATCTCCACTAACTAGCATACACATGTATAAATTAAACCCTAGGTCCGGGGCAAAAGACAAGTTGTATTCTCGGTACTTATTCTTCAGAATATAGAGAAATAATACTAACTGCACCACCGTGGACGTAGGCACATCTTTGCTGAACCACGTACACCTGTTGTTGTGTGATTGGCGTTTTATTTGTTCTTTCTTGGTCATTACTTCTCTCATATTTATTTGTGTTGCACAATAATTATCACCAACAGTTTTCTTTTCAAGCGAGCATTCTCAGCCTCATATCTGCGAGAAGACTCCCTCACCAATCCCCGGGCCGAGCTCTTTACGGCCCGGTTCATCACCAGCAGCTCCCATCCCAAAAGGATGGATGCTCTATTAACTATGAAGAAAACGCCTCAAGAAACACTCTGAGACTATGCGAACAGGTACTGGGAGTTATTCAACGAGATTGAGGACTGCGTGGAAGAGGTGGCAGTGGCTTCCTTCAAAATCGGATTACCTAGATCTTCCCTCCTTTACCAGTCCTTGACGAAGAAGGAAGCTATGACCATTAACGACCTGATGGCCCGAATGATAAATACGCAAAGGTGGAAGACGTCACCCGCCTTAATGTAGGAGAGAACGGTCGAGCCAGGCTCACTACCAAGGGAAGTGAGAAAGTTGAAAACCAGAAGAAAGGAGGAAAGAGTGGGAGAAAGAATGGCTCCAAAAGCGGAGGGAACCCTGACGTAACAAAATCATTCCAGGCGGTCAACACTGTCTTCAAAGAGCCAATTTACGAAATTCTCGCGAAGATCAAGGATGAGCGGTTCATCAAATGACCCCGGAAAATGGGAGGAGACCCCACGAAAAGAAACAATGCATTAAGATGCTCTTTCCACAAAGAGGGAGGGCATAAGACCGAGCACTGCAAGGCTCTTAAGTCCCACCTCGAGGAGTTGGCCCAGTTTAGGCATTTGAATAACTTTGTGGAAAAGAAGGTAGAGAAAGTGGCTGCCCACAGAGAGGCAAAACCCGACAACGAGTTGGAAGATGATGTCGGGCATGAATTCGCAGTAATCCACGGGGTATCTGACGTCAAGAAAATACAAGGGAACTCAGCTCGAATGGAGGTAAAGAAGCTGACAGCGGTAATGCAAGCTTTTCAGATTGATCCAGCAAAATCACAGTCAGGAAAATGTCGGCGAGTAGAGGACGTCTACTACAACAAGCATATTATCTTCACGGATGAAGAACTAGTGGGAGTAAGGACCCCACATCATGATGCCTTGGTCATTACACTCAGGATAGCCAACTTTGACATCGACAAGCTGCTCGTCGATCAAGGAATCTCATCCGAAGTAATGTACATCGACATGTTTTAGAAATTGAATTTGAACATCGCCGACCTAAAGGGAACCACTGTCCCTCTGGTTGGCTTCACTGGAAAAATGACCATGCCTCTGGGCAAAATAGTACTGCCAGTGCGCGCTGGAAATGTTTCCAAGATGATCGAATTCTTGGTGGTCGACATCGATTCACCATATCAGTCCATCCTCGGCAGGGGATGGCTTCATGCAATGAAGGCAGTCTCCTCGACCTACCACCAAAAACTCAAATATGTCACCGAGCGGGGAGTAATAGATACATGGCGACCAGGCGATGGCAAGGAAGTGCTTCATAGCGGCCATCCGACTAAAGCCAGAGAAAAAAGCCGTTCAACCCAACGAGAAAGTGGAGGAAGGTGCAATTCCTTCCAAATAGCAATTAAAATATGGAAGGCCTGGAGTGGAAGAGACCAGGCTCCTCCCCTCCGAGCGTGTCACCGAGGACCTGATAGAAGTGACAGCTGAAGAAGGCGACAGCAGCAGAGTCTTCCTGATCGGAGCGTCACTCACCGACCAAGAGCAAAAGGATTTGTCAACCTTACTCAGAAGCAACATAGATGTTTTCGCTTGGGAACCCTATGAGCTGCCAGGAATCGATCCCAATATGGTTTGCCATCAGTTGCACGTCGATCCCACATTCAAGCCAATAGCGCAGAAGGCACGGCGAACTGCTCCCAAGAAAGCCAGAGCAATAGAAAAAGAAGTTGAGAAACTACTGGATGCAGGATCCATACGGGAAGTGCAATTCCCCAAATGGTTATCCAACCCAGTGGTAGTTCCAAAAAGCAACAGGAAGTGGAGAGTTTGCATAGACTTCACTGACCTCAACAAAGCCTGCCCCAAGGATAGCTTCCCTCTTCTGAAAATAGACCAACTAGTAGACGCCACCGCAGCTCACGAACGAATGAGTTTCCTGGACGCGTACTCAGGATATCACCAGATTCCCCTGTATGCCCCAGATCAGGACAAAACGGCGTTTATCACGACGGTTGGTTTATACTGTTACAAGGTCATGCCTTTTGGGCTCAAAAATGCAGGGGCAACCTATCAGCGACTAGTTACTAAAATGTCCAAAGATCAAATGGGAGACACAATGGAGGTCTACATCGACGACATGCTCGTCAAGAGCAAGGAGAAGAAGAATCACCTCTCGGACCTGTCAAGTACCTTCGAAATCCTCAGGAAGTACCGAATGAAACTCAATGCGAGCAAGTGTTCCTTCGATGTCCATTCAGGAAAGTTTCTTGGGTATTTGGTCAGCAAGCGAGGCATAGAGGCTAATCCGGACCAGATTGATGCAATCAACAGAGTGAAACCTCCTTGCACAGTCCGAGATGTACAGAAGCTCACTGGAATGCTCGCTGCTCTAAATTGTTTCATCTCTAAATCCTCCGAGAGATGCAAGCCTTTCTTCCAACTCTTAAAAGGCAGCAAAATAGTAGAATGGACCCCAGATTGCTCGCGAGCATTAGACGAGCTCAATTCCTACCTAAGCTCTCCACCATTGCTTGTCATACCACAGCAGATGGAATCTTTGTACCTCTACCTCTCTGTATCCAGTCGTACTGTTAGCTCAGCGCTAATGTGTGAAGTTACAGGAATCCAACATCCAGTCTATTACGCGAGCAAAACCTTATTAGATGCCGAGCAGCGCTACCTACCATTGGAAAAGCTCGCATTCGCCCTAGTAATGGCCTCGAGGAAACTGAAGCATTACTTCGAAGCTCATTCGATCATCGTCCTTACATCACACCCCCTCAAGGCTATCCTAAGGAAGGAGGATTTGTCGGGCAGACTGTCTAAATGGTCAGTCGAGCTCGGCCGATTTGACATCCAATTTCAACCAAGGACAGCTATCAAGGGTCAAATCCTTACTGATTTCATAGCTGAATTCACAGGCGAAGAACCCTTCGACCAGCCTAAGCCAACAGATCAAAACTACCAAGCTACAGTCGAAAGCTGGAAACTATTCGTTGATGGAGCCTCCAACTCAAAGGGGGCAGGGGTAGGAATTGTTCTCATCACCCCAGAAAATACAGCCCTTGAGAAAGGAATCAGGCTGGGATTTGCAGCCTCCAACAACGAAGCAGAATACGAAGCCCTAATAGCAGGTCTCCAAAAGGTGCAAACTCTGGGAGCAAAGCATTTGCAGGTATTCAGTGATTCGCAACTAGTTTCCAATCAGATAAGTGGAGACTATAACGCGAAAGATGAGAGAATGGCAGCCTACCTCTCCTTGGTAAAAAACTTAATGACGAGCTTTGAAAAGATCAACATCCAACAGTTTCCCAGGGGGAAAAATAGCCACGCTGATGCGTTAGCATCCCTAAGCTCGGCGGTTGATTCTAGCCTTAAAAGGGTCATCCCTATCGATTTCCTCAGCAGCCCAAGCATTCACAGCAACTGCGAGCTTCCAAACACGAAACCAATACTCCAATTGGAATCAGCCCCCAGCTGGATAGATCCCTTGAAAGATTATTTAAAGGACGGAACGCTTCCAAAGGACAAGAGAACTGCCCACCAGATAAGAGTCAAAGCTGCTCGCTTTCACTTATCCACAGGAGGCGACTTGTATAAAAGATCTTTCTTCGGTCCCTACCTTAGATGCATCCACCTAGGCGATGTCAAGGCAGTGCTTCACGAGCTTTACGAAGGAATCTATGGAAGTCATGTTGGAGGAAGGTCTCTAGCCTTTCGAGCAATAAAGGAAGGCTATTGATGGCCATACATCCAAAAGGACTCAGCAGTATATGTCCGCAAATGCCTGAAATGCCAACTTCACGCTCCTATTGTCCACCAGCCCGCCAGCGAATTAAAATCCCTGACCAGCCCCTGGTCTTTCACCCAATGGGGGATGGACATCGTGGGACCACTTCCAACCGCTGCCGGCAACCGTAAATATCTGTTGGTTACAACTGACTACTTTACCAAGTGGATCGAGGCAGAACCACTGGCGAACATCCGAGATGCTGACATGATGAGGTTCGTATGGAGGAATATAATCACTCGATTCGGAATCCCAAGGACCATCATCACTGACAATGGAACACAGTTCGAGAGTGGCCCTTTTCAAGACTTCTGCAACGAACACGGGATCAGGCACCATTTCAGCTCGATAGCTTACCCTCAAAGCAACGGACAAGCAGAAGCTTCCAACAAAATAGTGATCGCTGGATTGAAGAAACGATTAGAGCGAGCCAAAGGCGCATGGGCAACCGATCTACCGCATATCCTATGGGCATACAGAACGACTCCTAGGCGGGCAACAGGAGAAACACCATTCTCACTAACATATGGTATGGAGGCAATCATCCCACTAGAGGCGGGATTGCCAACAATGAGATCCAACCTTGTCGAACAAGGCCAGAACGATGAAGCTTTGCTCGCTGAACTCGACCTAGCCGACGAGCGCAGGGAACTTGCCCTAGTGAAACTTGCGAGCTATCAGCAACAGCTCGCGAAGCACTACAGCAAGAGGGTCAACCCGAGGAGATTCAGAGTTGGGGACTATGTCCTAAGAAAGGTCCTGGGCAACACAGTGAAGCCATCAGATGGTAAACTGGGCCCAAACTGGGAAGGACCTTATAAGATAATTAGAGACGACCTGCAGGGTGCCTATCATTTGGAAACAATGGAGGGCAGGGAGATACCACGAGCATGGAACGCAGCTAATCTCAAGAAGTTCTATTTTTAGGAATTCTGTTGTTAAATCTTTTATTGTATTCGTTATGAGAAAGGACAGTTCATTTCTCATTTCACTAATGAAAATATCTCAATTAATCACTCTCTGATTAGTAACGGTCATATTTTATTGTGCATCCTTTCCAAATCACAAGCACAATGGTCGACATAGCAGGGGAACACCCCTCCTCAGGTCATCGTCATAAAGCACGACAGACCTCTTAGCATTGCCCCTGGCAATATATGAAACCCTATAGAGTATTCTTAGGCAGCAAACCTACTTTGGTTGAACAAAATTCTGATCGGATGATGACATCCAATACCAGGTGTGTCCTCGCCAATTGCCCTACTTAGGCCTAAGGGAGTGTGACGACACAACCTAAAAGGTAAAGTGAGGGCACAATGGTATTCTTGTACAGGACTGGGCGGACACTCAAATGACAAAATAAAAAGGATTGTGAAGCAGCAAAATATAAAAGGATTGGATGAAACACGTTTAGTCGGCAAAATTGCCCAAAACTCGAACTTTTCATTAATCTTTTATATTTACAAACAATGATAATACATGTTTAGTCGGCGAAGCTCGCCCAAAGCATTTACAATTATCAAAAAGAAAAAGAGTAACAAAATCTCAAGGAGGTGGAAGCCTCCGAGCAAGATAATCAACATCTTTAGCTCTCCTTCCATCATCAGGAGCAGGGGCGAGCTCCTCCACGACCTCATTTGCGTCCAATTCCAATAGTTGTCGGGGAATGGCATTAATGGGGATCCATCGATCATCCCGCCTGAATGGATTGGGCATCAGAGTGGAGGAGGACATCTCATGTCGATACCACAACGTCGAGTTCCTCGGGACCTGCAGCTCTTTGAGGGCACTCAACCACCCTCTGATGAAGGAGAGCTCCTCGAACTCTGATAGTCTCGTCGGAGCATCCAGCCATCCTTGATCGTAGCCATCGGACCACACTTGTCGAGGACCGTTCTTAAACAAATGTCGTAGTCGGGTAACATCCCTCTAGAGCCCAGCAGCAGTCACATAAGCTCGTCGAACGTCACCGCGCAGCTCCTCCATCTCCCTCTCACGATGTTCCTCGACTTCCCTGTTCCTACCCCTGGCACTCCTACCAGCACGCGGGAGGGAAGGCCGAGCAACTCGCGATGAAGAAGAACCTTGTAGGACTGCCGAAGCGATGCTCAGCGAATGCTCCTTAAGCCTTAGGACTTCCCTCTTCAAGTCTTCATTCTCCTGCTGCAGGAACTCCCCGACCTAGTTAATCTCGGTGGCCTCCAGTAACCTTGCTATCAGTGCACTGACTTCTTCTTGCACTGAAGCACCGATCTCTCCCATCTCCTGGAGCCTGTCCTTCAACTTGGCCACTAGCTCGGACTGATCCTTATATTTTTGGTTCCTTGATTTAGCAAACCTGCAAAGTCTAGCAAAGGCTTGGCGAACTGCAGGGCTTGCATTAGGACCAATATTCCTACCCAGTTGGGAAGTAACAGGAATATAGTCATCCACATCAACCAACTACAGATAAAAGAAAGATAGAAGACAAAAAGGGATCACCGTAAACAAAATGGAGAATCTTATCATTCATTAATAAAGGCCAAGTACATCGAGCAGAAAAAACTTGGAGATTACAAGCAAAAAATACAAAAGAAAATCATAAAAATAGGTTAACTGCTAACCTCAGACTGCCCAGCGGTGTCTGGATGCTTCCCCTTATCAGCTTCAGCAGAAGTATCCCCCTCAGTAGGAACTGTATCCGAGGGAAGATCAGCACCCTCGATAATTGGAGCAAGAGCTTCTTTGTCCACAGTTGGCTTGGGACCCGGGTCGTGCTCGTCAAATAAGGGAGACTCAGCATCCACACCAGCAGCTAGAAGAGCTTTGTTCCAGCCGTTCTTGAAATTCAGATGACTGATGTAGCCAATCTGAGCCTCAGCATCATCATAAGCAGCAGCCCACCCAGAGTTGTATGAGTCCTCCTTCATGGTGGCTGCCTGGGCTTTCTCTTCCTCCAGTTGTTCGGACAGAACTTTGCTCTTCTCTGCAAGGTCCATCTTGCTCGTACATACCAGATCATAAGCCTTCCTCAGCTCGCCCAGCTCCCTGACCGCGTCATCTCTCTCGCGAGCAGAAGTGGCAAGAGCCAAATCAGACGAGATCCTAGCAGCATCAACAGCCTTGAAACTGGCCTCGAGCTCCTTACCCCTCAGCTTCAAGGCAGAGTTGTCTTGCTCCAGTTCACTATTCTTCTTCACCAGCTCATCGCGTGAGCGATACAGCACAGCAAAGTCGGTAACGAACTACGAAAAAGAAAGAGATATAAGAAAAGGAAAGCAGCAGAAGTCAGCAAAACATGAGAGGAAAAGAAACCTTACCAGAGCAAGCCTCTGACTAGCCTGAAGGGCCAGATGCTCCGAACCTATTGCCCTTTGGCGATCAGCTGGGAGGACATCTCTCTCAAGCAGGGCCGGAGCTAGCTGAGGGGAGATTGCCACGGAAGCTCCCTCTGGCAGAGCAGACACTGGAACTAAGGCCTGCTCGGGCTTCGTCCTTGCCTCAGCTCTCCTCTTCTCCTCCTCCCTCTCACTCTCTCTCTTCTTCCTCTCCTTGACCCTTTTCCTTTCTTCCACCTTCTTCTTCTCCTCCTCCTTCTTTCTCTCCCTCTCTTTCACCTGCTCTTCTTCTCTCCTCTTCCTCTCTTTCTCTTGAGAGGAAGGCCGAGAACTTGTAGCCACAACCGACACAGTCTTCTGTTTCTTTGACCTTTGTGCAAGGAGCACATCATCATCATCATCTCTGATCAGGTTCTTCCTTGGAGGCATCTTTCCACCTGAACTGCTGATAGTGCTCGACGAGTCTTGAGCTTCGGAGTCCTCTTCAGAAGAAATGCTACTGTCAGCACTCCCTACACCCAAATTACTCACAGCGCCTGCAGGCTCACTCCCCGAGCTGCTCTCCTCTTCGTCCAACTGGATGGGCTCAGTCGTAATCTCTCCGAAAGAGTCAAACTCTGGAATACAATCCACATGTCGTGCTATGAAGTTGGAGCCTGTGTTCTTGTACTCGAGAAAAAAAGCAGTAGACCTAGGATGCTCGCCGTCACCTAGAGGCTCCCTAATATTCCAAGCTTTCACCAGTTCCGAGATACGAACCTCGCTGAGAGCAGGCTCCAAATTCTTTATCCTCGCTGTGAAAGAAAAAGCAAAGAGAGGTTAGAAAAATCACAAGTCAGCAAAGGTTGAAACAATAATATAACATCTACCTATATATTCTTCCCCATAAAAGGGAACAGTGAACCTCTCAGACCTCGACCCTTCAGACTGGGGGGAGAACTGCCAATTCCTAACAAAAAAACCTTCTTGCCAGTAGTCCTTATGGGAATCAGGTAAATTTACTACCAATACCCTATCAGGGCTCCTAGCCTTAAGGTACAGGACACCTGAACTCGTTCGAGAGAAGGAGTAACAACAGCAGACTTCGTCAAAACCTAACCTTGTGCCGTATAATTGATTTATCCTATACACGCCGTTCACTATTTTCCATATGTTCGGAGAACATTGTGCAGGTACAATACTAAAATAGCTAAAGAAATGAAGAAACAGATCATTAGGGGGAAAGGTAAGTCCCCCCTGGGAGAGCAACAAAACATGAATCCAATGTGCATCCTCTATATCCCTAACGTTCCTAGGAGGCGAGTCACAACACTCAATCTCTACCCACTCAGGAATGTTGTAGAATTTCCTAAACTCCGCGACCGACCTATTTCCAATCTTCGCCATTGGAAAATACAAGAAAAACTACAAACCAAAGAGAAAATGCAAAAAGCATGAGAGACTTACAAGACAGAAGATCAGGTCAAATGGCGAAGAAGTAACGAGAGTAGAGATCGAAAGCAGAAGGTACAAAGCGTAAGAGTTCTCAGAAGATAGAAGATTGATGGAAAAGCTGAAGCGATGAAAAGAAATGTGCCTTATTCCAACAAGCCTTCAATTCTAATCATAGCGCACGGATAGCGAAGCGGGTGCCGCCAAAGCAACTTCACAGTTTTCAAAGAATCACAAATCAGCCGTAATGGCTGATCATTTAAAGTCATTGGACCCATAAACATGGCCCAACGAATTTAGGGGCAATTGTAGGGACCCAGAATTGAGAACCATGGGCCTGGACGAGTAGCCCAGTTCTGGCGGCCCAAAATCCAGGCCCTCTATCTTTCATATTGACCCGGTCTCTCCCCACGATCCCATGAAAAGAAGTTATAGAGAAGATGGCTAATATGAAGGAACCCATCATCTCCACTAACTAGCATACACATGTATAAATTAAACCCTAGGTCCAGGGCAAAGGACAAGTTGTATTCTCGGTACTTATTCTTCAGAATATAGAGAAATAATAATGACTGCACCACCGTGGACGTAGGCACATCTTTGCTGAACCACGTACACCTGTTGTTGTGTGATTGGCGTTTTATTCGTTCTTTCTTGGTCATTACTTCTCTCATATTTATTTGTGTTGCATAATAATTGTCACCAACAGTAATTGTCATAACAGTCTCCATAAGGATTTTTGTTTTATGTTGAATAAGAATTAATATTTTATAAGGTTTCTCCCAAGACGTTTCCTAATATCCCTCATCCTAAGGTATATAAATGTGATCCTTATAATAGGAACCGAGATTTGATACAATTTTTTATTTTCATAAATCAACCTTGAAATTTCATAATGCTATGAAGAATTCTAGCTTTGCTAGGGATAACGCCTTGGGATAGAAACATGAACATCATAGGCATATTCACAGAAAAGGAGGTAAAACAACTACAACTACTCCGAACATCCAACCTACTCCTAATCCACCTCATATTAGACAAATATAAATTACAAAGGATTATTAGATTTTATAGATTTAGAAATGAAACTAGAATAAACATCCCAATTAAATATCTCAAAACCAACAAACCATACTAATACTAAAACCCATAAAATAGAATTGAAAGAGTACAAGATCTCTCTAAAATAAATGATAACTGGAAAGGAGCAACATGCCCTAACCGAAATAGCTAAAACATGAACTAAGTGAAAAAGAGTGGAGGCATTTAATCATGAGGTCCTGCAACTCCCACAATAGCTGTAGCACGTTAAATGGTTTGAAAATCTACTCCTGGCGTCCCTGTGGCTTGATACCTAAAATAGTTGTAGAAGAGAAAATAAATTTGCATGACTCGGGTTAGAGACTGAGTGTAAAATATTTTAAAACAGTTTAACAAGTATTTAAAATGTGGTAAAACAAATAATATATATATGTTAGCTTCACGTCTCTCTCTTGAGATTCTCACCTCTCAACTATTGTGCACGCCTAATGTATCTCTAAACTGTTCTAATTATCGTTATCACGCCTAACTATGTCGTAGTCTCAAACCTTCTAAACCATCACCAGTATTAATATCCCATATTTTTTGCATAATATATATGTTATTAAATATTCCAGCATTTACTATCCTAAGTAATAGTTTCACAATAAGGTTAAGTGTTCACATACTTAAGTTATTTAAGAACTCATTATCTTCCTTATCTGCAAGTTTCAGGTAGTAGATAATATCACAAGTATATATATATATATATATATATATATATATATATATATATATATATATATATATATGGGACTCCTAGCCACTGCTGCGGTGCATGCATACTCTGCTATCAAGTCCTGGTACATCTCGTACTGAATAAGGACAATCGGTTAGGAATCACTCTCGAACCATATAAATACAAATCACACATATTTGAGGTGAACATAATTCTAAGCCTATGGGCTACGCATATACCTACACACCCATATGACCTCCATCACTATCTTTATCACAAATGACCCATACCTAGGTTCCATGTTCTTAGGCACCAAATCTAAAATCCCCCCAAAGGGCTCATCAGGATAAGACTCCCCCTTTAATAAAAAAGAACTCCCACAATAGCAAGCAGCGTAGGTATGTCATACACATAATAAATACTACTATAAGTATTCACACAACCTATCAAGATCATTAGGTATACACACAACCCAAACATTATAATTCATACGTTGTATTATTCTCGTTACTACTTATGATATATTTACTAAATTACAAATATTCTCTCTCTCGTAATTTCCATGGATAATACCCTGCTCGAAAATACTTTAAATTGCACCAAATTATTTCCAATATTTCTATACTGGACTGAGTTAAGCGTATAACAATCTATTTCACTCAAATTAACTACGTCGCATAAATTGGAACAAAATTAAAAATTTCCAGAATTTAGACATGTCATTTGAAGGAGACTGCATCTTGTTTGAACGAGAAGACAGATTGCTCGAATGACACCTTCGCGCGAGATTCCATCGCGTTTGAAGTGCGTTCGCGTGACTTCAAACTACCTGGGATTTTTGGTCTCTAATCTCTATAACATGTAAGGATGATTTCTAATACTCCATAATTAATTCCAATCCCTATTCTAACATGTAAGGATGATTTCTAGTACTCCAGAATCTTTAAATCATTAATAATCATCAAATAAATTAGAAAAACCCAAATTTAATCATATGAACCCTAGGTCATCAATTTTCAATTCAATAACATAATTAACCCAGATTAGTTTACTAATATTAATCCAGATTTCATGGATTCGGATCTACAAACATGAAGGGCTTAAACTCATATAGATTCAGTCCTAAGTTATGAATTAAGTCATCCAATTTCACCCAATTCATACGCAATTCATGTGTATTTTTTACCGACACTAACATGGACATACTTATTGCTCAAAGTGCGCAAGTTTAAACACTTGCGTCTAGAATGAAGGTCTGATCCATTGAAGAAGGCAGCATAGATGTGATCCCCTCACTCCAATCTATGTGGTGGTTATGTTTGTATTGTAAAAGGTGTAGCAATGGAGGTTCTAGCCCTTGAAACCTCTCATCCTACGTCCTCCTTTAGCCTCTCTATGTGTAATAAATGATAACCCTAACTCCTCCCACGTACAAGCTATTTTACCCCTCTAAATGTCGTGGTGAATTATTCTCCAAAAATACAAATTACCAAAACACCCTACCGAAATGTTGGTTTGGCCTAAAACTGCACCGAGACCCAAACTAAAACCCTGGGTAGGCTTTTCTAATTATCTTGACCCTTTCGAATACATTGGCGCACTTGAAATGACCATTTGAAAATCATTAATAAATACTGACCCTTATCTCGCTAGTTAATATTATTTTAAATCGGATTAATTATCAATTAATTTCCCACATTTGAAAATCATTAAAAATATGAGGTGTTACATACTTCCCCCCTAATAATGAAATTTTGTCTCGAAAATTGGAAAATAAAAGTACACCTGGTAAGAACAACTCCGAATATTTCTGGCGTATCTCATCCTCGCACTCCCAAGTAGACTCCTCGACATTATGTTGCTCCTACCGAACATGTACAAGTTGAACTACCCTCGACCTCAATCTCCTCTCGCTATGGTCTAAGATATCCACTGGTCTCTCCTCATAAGAATTGTCTGAATGCAAGTCAATCTCCTACAACACAGTGTGAGTTTGAGCCAACTCATCTCAGAGATATCGTAATTAGTGAAGAAATGTGGAACACATCATGAATATGATGCAAGTGCTTAGGTAACCCAATTCTCTGAATGCAACTAGTCATATCTTCTCATTAATAGGAAATGGCCCCGCGTACCTCGGTGCCAACTTTCCTTCCTTCCCAAATCTCACTATCCCCTTTATAGGAGATATTCTTAATAATTCTTGGTCCCCCACATCAACTCTCGAAATAACCATTTGTCATTGGAGAAGATTTTATATTTGTCTTGGGCTACCCATATATGACCCTGAATCATCTATATCCTGGCCCTAGTGTCCTGAATCAACTCTTGCTCGAGTGCCTAATTGTCCCCCTTCTCTAGCCAACAAAGAAGAGAATGACGAGGTTAGCTATGTCAGTGTTACCCTTTTTGGCTGAAAGTCCACTACTTACTACTCCAGGTTAGCTACCGTTCATTTCCACTCATATATGCTGATATATTTATTTAAGTATCGCCTATACAATGGCACACCATATTATCGTGAACCCACTAATAATGCTTCAAAAAGACGAGCCTACACTTTACTGGCTCTATCATCTGTGTTGGAAAATGCCATATTGCCTTGGTGCCCATTTCTTTTTATGCTAAATCTCGCAACTCTCTCCATGGGAGACATTCTTAACCACTCCTGACCTTTTATGTCAGATTCCAAACTTGGTGTACGGTGGTATACTCTCACCACCTTCCTGAATTTAACAAAAATGGCATCCTAATCACTTCTCATCTACCCAAGTCGGACTTTTAAACCTTTGATTGGTTATGATGTAATTCTCTTCATATTACTCCTCTGCGCGGAGTAGTTTTTTATTGTCACCAAAAATAAAAATGTACATTCTTTGTACTTTTTAACACTCTAATCACTCCTTTTCATCTACTCTTCGATTTCTAGTGACACGCCTTGCTCTCAATGCAAATATATTCACTTTGTCTTATTTTAGTCCCATATCTATATTACCTGTGCATCTACGTTCATTCCATATATTTTCAGGCTTTCTCCTCGGGAATGATACTGAAAATTTCAACTAACTAGGGTGCCCATAAACCCTATGTCATGTGCACTTCAACACAAATCAACGGAGCATAATATACTTGCATTTAACGTAATATACTTGGCATGACTACACTGTAAGGTTATACTCAACCACCCACTTAGTTGTAACTCCGTTATTTTCTAGGTTGTCCCACCAAATCTATTCGTGGTGAAAACGTTCTACACTAATTTTCACATATGTATTTTATGGCTCTATCGGCCTTAAATCAAAATAGAACTATTGACTCTCAGTTATATTCATGTATATGTATAATAACCAAGGTGCTAAACCCATGTACTAAAGACCAAACCTATCCCGACTTCCAACGTTCGTTAAGTTTCAAGCGTGGGATGTCTCGCAAAGTGAAATTCAAATAACGACCCCCCCCCCTGATACACTAATATCTAACATTGTTGGTCATCAAGATCCGTTAGGTCCTCAGTCCATAATATGTACCCCCAAATCCCCGTCTGCTGACATAAAAGTCTACTCATCCACTCTCATGCCACTAAAGATGAAAAACAACACGGCTCTCTTACTATCACAAGTTCTTATCACTACAAAGATAATGAGATATGTATTTTCTCTCGACAAAGAACATAAAACACACTGAATCTCATTAGTGAAAAGTCCCTGCACACCGGGATAAAATACTAGACTACATACTTACCAAAGTATATAATATTTTCATATCTATATATAAAATTAAAGATATAGATCTTTATATTTGATCATCACATAACATACAATTTATGAAAGTAGGCACAACCCTCTTTCAAGCAATGCCTCACAAAATAATAAATCTCACCCTGGAATAAAAATCAAGATAGTCTTATTACACAGACTACTACCGCTCAAACTCTCAGTATCATGTCACTACACATGGTTATATTAAGCCTTACTTTTCTAACTCTCGAAAGTAGAAAAATCAAAACATCAAATTCTTTCGGTGCCCACACCCAATCCCCTACGAGGGACATATAAATGATATTTGTTACCCAACGGTAACCATATTTGTAACAACCAGGCCTATGTAGCCAACGCATCCACTAAACCCGACTCACTCTCGAATTTTATTGTGAACAATCATACCTTGTGACATATAGATGTCACCCGAGCTAATCCCATCTTTTCAAGGGTGAACCAAAGATATTACCTCTCTTTGGCATCTGTATCTCCTGATCGTCAATTTCCTAAACGTACTCCCATACCGGAACTGACCACCGATCTGTTACAATGGTTGTACATACAGGATCTCATCCTGTAGTTTCCTCATGCCTCGCTTTGGATAATTCCTTCTTTTATTATGACCTACACTTTCTTAAGTGAAGCATCAACCCAAAATATCTCTTCTCGATGTAACAACCGTCAGAGAAGTACCCTTGTCCCTGACCCTAGCCCTGCTGGCCTCCTTCGTTCTTCTATTTACTTCCAATGGCCTTAAGGAATGGAAATGCTACGGACCTTAGTTGTCCTAGTTAAACCCACCACTCTTGAGTTAGTAACACCTAAACTTAATCTCTTAGACCGATTTCCCCTACTGAAAATCCTTCTCCTCCTGCTGTTGTGCTCCACTGGCACAGTTCCTAGTTTTACCAGTCTCATTATCTTGCTGTGAACAACTACAACACAGGTGACGCTACTCTCTATACATATGACACTTTCCTGCACTATCCCTCTATTTTTGGCCTCACTGGCCATGTTGGGGTGTCCTCCTCTCGAACTTGGTAGTCTTGGGCCCAAAATTAAATCTTGGGTGTTATTGTACTCCACCCTGCACAGTTTCCTTTGAATTTTCTTCTTCCATTGGCCCATTACACTTTCTCTCTTCCCCACGTATTTATAAATATCTCTTCAAAATAGTTCTTCGACTCCCTCACCCTTTGTCGACGAAGTTGGGGGAGTCTGAAATAGTATTAACGTTAAATATGACGGTATTTGGGGAAGTTACTGCTCTCAAGTGATTTTCCCATTATCACTTGATTGAATAACGCTCATGGTGACTTTTGTTGCGATCACTATTCCCAAAATACTCTACGTCTTCTACTTAGCTTCTCCTCCTGCAGTCCTTCTTACGGCCCTCGTTGGTCGTCCTATAAAAATTCGGTAAACTAAGCCCAACCAAAATCGTATTTGAATCACATCAACTATACTTAATTTCATGAGAACGTAAGTCGCAGCGTAGAGGAATACAACAATCCTATGATAACGCTCTATATCAAATAACGCTACACTGAAACATAATCAGCAACACAGATCCTAAAAGAATCTAGAACCTGATGCTAAGATACCACATGTGACACCCCGCCCCATTAAATACCGGGTGATCAGTCCTGAATAAAATTTAAAACAGACTATCTGGTTGGTTCATTTTTAGCATCACTGTCGAAAAACATTTACTCGATTAATCACCTAATAATTAATTAAGCTAGTGTCAAAACATTTAATCCATTAATTAATATCCGACAACATAAACCGATAACACATTCACCATTTTCATGAATAAAAAAATAAACCATCTAACTGAATCAAATGAAACTGGAATAAACGTCCCAGTTAAATATATCAAAACCAACAAACCATAAGAATACTAAATCCCATAAAACTGAAATGAAAGAGTACAACATCTCTCTTAAATAAATTATAATTGGAAAGGGGAAACACGCCCTAACTGAAATAGCTAAAGCAGGAATTGAGTGAAAACGAGTGGAGGCATCTAATCATGAGGACTTATAAAACCCACAATAGCTGCGGCACATTAAATGGTTTGAAAATATACTCCTGGCGTCCCTGTGGCTTGATACCTAAAATAGTTGTAGAAGAGAAAATAAATTTGCATGACCCAGGTTAGAGACTGAGTGTAAAATATTTTAAAAAAGTTTAGCAAGTATTTAAAATGTGGTAAAACAAATAATATATACATGTTAGCTTCACGTCTCTCTCTTGAGATTCTCACCTCTTAACTATTGTGCACGCCTAATGTATCTCTAAACTGTTCTAATTATCGTTATCACGCCTAACTATGTCATAGTCTCAAACCTTCTAAACCATTACCAGTAGTAATATCCCATATTTTTCGCATAATATATATGTTATTAAATATTCCAGCATTTACTATCCTGAGTAAGAGTTTCACAATAAGGTTAAGTGATCACATACTTAAGTTATTTAAGAATTCAATATCTTCCTTATCTACAAATTTCACGCAGTAGAAAATATATATATATATATATATATATATATATATATATACAGTCCTGCTCTTGTGCAGATCGGTCTGCATTTTAAGAGAGAGAGTGTGTGCCGTAATTTAGGCGATAATTTCTAAGTGCACCGTTAGATGAGACATGTCTGGTCCGCATTCTTAAAATGCGGACTAGTCCGTACAAGAGAATTATATATATATATATATATATATATATATATATGCGGTGCATGCATACTCTGCTATCAAGTCCTGGTACATCTCGTACTGAATAAGGACAATTGGTTCAAAATCACTCTCGAACCATATAAATATAAATCACACATATTTGAGGCGAACATAGTTCTAAGTCTATGGGCTACGCACATACCTACGCACCCATATGACCGTCATCATTATTATTATCACAGATAGCTCGCACCTATGTTCCATGTTCTGAAGCACCAAATCTAAAATCCCCCTAATGGGCTCATCAGGATAAGATTGTCCCCTTTAAAAGAAAGACCTCCCGCAATAACAGGCAGCGAAGGTATGTCATACACATAATAAATACTACTATAAGTATTCACACAACCCATCCAGATCATTAGGTATACACACAACCCAAACATTATAATTCATACGATGTATTATTCTCGTTACTACTTATGATATATTTATTAAATTACGAATATTCTCTCTCTCGTAATTTCCATGGATAATACCCTGCTCGAAAATACTTTAAATTGCACCAAATTATTTCCAATATTTCTATACTGGACTGAGTTAAGCGTATAACATTCTATTTCACTCAAATTAACTACGTCGCATAAATTGGAACAAAATTAAAATTTTCTAGAATTCAGACATGTCATTCGAAGGAGACTGCATCTCATTTGAATGAGAAGACAAGTCGTTCGAATGACAGCTTCATTCGAGATGCCATCTCGTTTGAAGTGTCTTCGCATGACTTCAAATGACCTAGGTTGTTTGGTCTCTAACCTCTAGAACATGCATTTTTCACCATTTTTTAGTTCTGAAACCTCTACAGATCATTCCCAAACTCCAAACAATTAATTCCAATCCCTATTCTAACATGTAAGGATGATTTCTAATACTCCAGAATATTTAAATCATTAATAATCATCAAATAAATTCAAAATACCCAAATTTAATCATATGAACCCTAGTTCATCAATTTTCAATTCAAGAGCATAATTAACCCAGATTTGTTTACCAATATTAATACAAATTTTGTGGGTTTGGATCTACATACATGAAGGGATTAAACTCATATAGATTCAGTCCTAAGTTATGAATTAAGTCATCCAATTTCACCTAATTCATATTAAATTCATGTGTATTTTTTACCTACACTAACATGGACATAATTATTGCTTAAAGTGCGTAATTTTAAACACTTGCCTCTAGAATGAAGGTCTAATCCATTGAAGAAGATGGTATAGATGTGACCCCTCTCTCCAATCTATGCGTTGATGGTGTTTATATTGTAAAAGATGTAGCAATGAAGGTTCTGGCCCTTGAAATCTCTCCTCATCCTTCCTACTTTGGACACTCTGTAACCCTAAATACTCCAACGTACAAGTTATTTTATCCCTCTAATTTTCATATTTATTTTTTCTGCAAAAATATAACTTACCAAAATGCCCTCCCGAGATGTCGGTTTGGCCTAAAACTGCCCCGGGACCCAAACTAAATCCATGGGTAGGATTTTCTAAATGTCTTGACTATTTCGGACACATTGTTGCACTCAAAATGACCATTTGGGTGACCAAAAATATATTTACTTTTTATTCTATTAAATTAGTCCCGACACGGCTAACACGCACATCCCGACTTAATTACCATAACTGTCATACTTCTCACTCGCGATAATTTTCATAAATTCACAATCACATATTACTTTATTCGCTCATTAATATTCAATATAATTCTCATAAATAAATACTAGCCCTTATCTTGCTAGTTAATATTTATTTTAAATCGGATTAATTTTCAATTAATTTCCCACATTCAAAAATCATTAAAAATATGGGGTGTTACAGAGTTAATCGAAGAGTGTGGAATTCAAAGGAACAAGTCTTCTCCATACCGACCCAGAACCTATAGAGAAGATGAAGTTGCCAACAAGAGCCTCAAAACCATCATCAGCACGATGACTGAAAGTTGTAGAGACTGGGTCTCTTGAAAAGCATATGCCATCTAGAGCTACCGCACCTCCATCAGGACACCCACTGAGGATACCCCCAATTATCTAGTATATGGCATGGAGTTGGTTCTCCCTGTCAAACTAAAAATGTCTTCTCTGCGTGTCATGCTCGAAATTAAGGTCAGCTAGGAAGACTGGCATCGGAGCCGCTACAACGAACTCTCGCTCCTAGATGAAAAGAGACTAAAATCTATGTAACACATACAAGGGTACCATCATCGGGTTACGCTATCATTCAATAATAAAGTAAAGGATAGCATTGTCCAAGAACAAGATATTGTCTTCGAAGAAATTGTAGAATCCATTTGGAATCTGAGAGGAAGTTTCAAACCTAAATGGAGTGGCCCCTACATTGTGAAGAAAATCATATCATGTGACTTCGCTATGCTCACAGACCTCGACGGAGAAGAAATGGTGCGTCCAGACAACTTGGATCGTCTAAAAAAATTATAGCCTTAATCTTAATTCTCGTCCTGACGACTCTTCTCATCCCCCTTTTATTCTAAAAAAAACTGTTTATTTTCCCTCACTCAAAACTACGTGGGTCCTAATCCTCTCACTTACCCTTTTTTTTATAATGAAACTCACAAATTTTCAAAACCCACAGAGCTATGTAGGTAGCCCATAAAATATGCATGGGAGTGGTCCTTTCTTTCTCACAAAATGATGTTACTTTCTTCCCTTGAGAACAGTGGTCTCTCCTTAATGATTGGTATAGATAGTTTCGAATACAAAATTCATCAAAAGACATAACAATATATATCAAAATCTCTTTTCTTTTATTAGCAAGAATATGGTTATTACACGAAGTACCGACGATGAGAGTCAAACAAACCACTCCCTTCCTAATCTCATACAATCTACAAGTTCCCTACCACTAAACCATCTCCATAAAAAATCCAAGAACATACCAAACACCTACATATAACCCCAAACACCTACATAAAACCCAAAACACCTACCCAAACATAAATTCTCCACAAAAATAAAACTAGCTCCTCAAAACCTTGGCCTCAGCTACCAGATGGTCCTGTCTCATCATCATTACCATCCCGAGAAGGCCCCCACGTATCCTATTCCTTATTATTTCTTCGGATGCTCCCATGCAACGGTAGGCCTTAATGAGTTTTGACGAAACCACGACACCTTCTTCCAAGGTGTCGAATATGAAAGGCCACCTTTGTTCAGTCTCCTATACCAATGTCTTCTCAACCACCCATTTTTGTGATCGCGTCAAATAATCCACGGATACAAACCTAGCCTCTCCAAAATATTATCGCGGATGGGTAAAGTCGATGACACTGCCATAAAGGCCCCAGTATAATCCTCAAGGACTCGATCAAATCCTCCGCTAAAAAAGTGGTTATGTGGGGAGGCACAATATGTTCCCAAACTACTTAGCACAGAAGCCTCCAAGTAAAGTATATGGAAGACTGGTGAAGGACAATCAATCGCACATATTGGTATTATCACAATTACAAAATGGGCTGCAAGTCCCCTCACCATGATACAGACCAGTGAAGGCATCGGGCCCCATGATCCACAAGTCAGTTAACCTAGTTCTCCATCGATGGGCCAAAGCTGAAGAAGGACCTAGAAAATAAATTGGTAACTCATTACTGAGGACGCTCACGAGGGGCCTCCAAACACAGTTTCTTAGAAATCCACATTAATAGCATGATAGGGCTCCACCACAGAAATACAGTATGACCTTCCTTTTAGGCACCCAAGTAGTTTAAAGTCTCCTCTAATACCACCGCCATAGAACTGTAGTGGTAGGACAACCACACTATTTACTTAGCCATCTGAGGGTCAGTTGTCAGGTCGCCCATCACCAACAACAACCTGGTAATCAAACCCAGGGCTACATCTCCGAAAAATCCATTATCGATAAAATCCCTTTGATGCGCCGAATTCACAACTGCCAAGAGGATGATATTTCATTCATGAACCAACGATCAAGAACTAGGGGGAGATATGAAGAAACTCTGCAAAAGACACCCGGGGAGAATGGGATAAATCCGGCATAGCTACCGCTAAAGTGGGGTTGACACCTAATATAATAGATAACTCCTTGTAAGTGGGGCATACCTCATCTAATCTGAATAAAAGAACATGTTCTTCAAGGTACCAGAGTTGTATCGCTGCTTCCCGAAGGTTCCGATCTATGGGATGATTACGCCACAAAGAGACATGGTGCAAACCAAAGGATTCATAGTCGACGTTATAGAGTCACATTGCCTCTAAACCTTTAATGTAGGTGGAAAAGGACTCGGACACTAGAAGAGCCATTTGAACAGAGAAGAAGAAAGCTACAAAGAACAATGAGTGGAATGTGATGATGAAAACACTTCTATAAACCCCTTTTTATACTAAAAATTTTCACAACAAAATAAGTCATTAAAATCACCATTGGTTTCTTGCTCCCAAAGTAAATAAAGAACGCAAAAAGTGCAATAAAAGTTAAAGGGGTGATTTGAACTTGACCCTTGTGCCAATAGGCAGGCTAAGGGATATGCCAATCGGCACCCCGCATTTTTAAGGAAATTCCCTATTTCCTCTTTTTCACCTATCAATTTCCAAAATAAACATTTTCTTTGGAAAAAAATCAGCCTCCGAGTTGATCTTTTATGAAAAATCCTTATTTTATCATTTGTAAATAATTCCTAAAAAAAACTTTTTCCTTTTTTCTTCGAGTCCCTTTTTCATTTTAATTATTACTTGTAAAAGAATAAGAAACATCAATGAAAAATTAAAGAGCATATAAAATAAGTCATTAAATTAAGATAACAGCAAAAAGAAAAAACATTTCTCATATATGTTTTTGGAATCATTAAATTTCTTGCAAGTAAAAAATAAAATAAACAAAAAAAGAGAGAAATATACATTGGGACACAGCCCGAATCCCTCAAAATCTCTCAACCCCCATCTTCAATCTCCTCAACGAACACGTTTTCCCTGACGACGGTGGTGGACCCTCCACTCCAGAGCCATAATTCTCATCAGACATGTTTAGCAGCACCAAGAAGGCACTGGATGATTTTCTCACATAGGTTAACATCGACGCCATCAAATCCTTGATATCCCTCGACCAGGTGGTCAACACATGAACAGTCTGCAAGCAAAGGGGAAGAAAAGCACAAAAATGAGCAAGTCAGTAAAGAGAAAAATAAGGCATTGAATAGGAAATGGAAAAAAAAAAGAAATGATTATATCTCACTCTAGAAAGCACCCTCGAAAATACCCGCCAACCCACTGACACCATATCCCTATTACTCAGTCGAATATGATAAGAGGGAGTGGAGATATGAAGAAGATAAACCTCCCTTGTTGCCGCAGTCACGCCTCCTCTGGAACTATGGGACAAAGTCGTCCGTACGTTAGTATCTCTCCCCGATCCAATCACAGGTGGATGCATATTCTCTATATCTTATATGCACGATGGTATCAACTAGCTGGAAGCTAAGTACAGATAGTCATAGCCCCCCGTCATCTTTATATAATACGTATAGGGCTCTCCCTCCATCGTCACTACATTTTCCTCATCTGTCATCTCCCTTACCCATCTTATATACTCAGGGGCACCGATGGTGTGACCGCCACCTGTCTCTCCATGATTTATCATACTACCCTCTCCCCAAGTTATCCGATATACTTGAACTCATGCACCAATAACTACTTTATCTACTTGTGCATGACCGTAGCCCCTGTGGCCCTTGAAGGTAGACTTAAAGGGTAGAATGTCACTTATTTCCCTAGTAAAGAGTCAGTAATCTACCCATAAGTAAAAAATTTAAAAAACTAGGAAAGAGACAAGGATCAAAAGCCCAACCTGATTGCTCATTAGGGCGTTCAATACCGCTCGCACAGCCTTCAGAGAGGAGGATTGGTTTGAACACCTGCTCGACTTCCTCCACCAATACATCCTATAGAAGTCTCCCAACTTCCTATAATTCAAGGACACCAACCCCACGTTTTGTACTATAACCTTATTAAACCACGTATGCAAAAGACAACACCAAGAATCAGAAGAGAAAGAAAAAAAATAGTAAGAAAATAAAGAGGAAAATAAAATCAAAGATTACCTCCATCAGATACATGGGTCCTGTAAAAGTCTATCAATAAAACCTACTAAAGGTATACAAATAAGAATAAAGGGATGCCGAGGTAATGCTCCCCCATTCTCACAGATGGATGTTCAAGTTGATCCTTAATAATGGCAAAAACCAAAGATGAACAATGTCGTCGCTCATCGCCACCATAAATCCCCCAACAAAAGAAGAATACAAAAACAGGATGCCTGCCATACCTGTCATCCATCCATATCATCAATATACCTAGATAGCATAGTCTCCCTCACCACATTCACAGACAGAATGTCTCGGCACGACACTTCCTATGTCACCCAAAGCAGCCCGCACCGTCGCCTCCGTAACTAATAAAGTTCGGATCACCACTATTTGCTGAACATCATAATACAACCATATCAACTGATGGGCATCAAAGGGAGTAACTGTCATCTCCCTAATCCCCAGGTGAAATGTGTGGGTCGTATCCTACCATCTCTCGCCTAGTGCCCATAACACTACCATAGAGTGCGACATCTCGTCCAATGCACCCGCCAATGTACCAAGCCTAGTAAACGCCACCATCCACCGTGCCACCCCTAAAAGATGGTCCCAAATGTCCTTCATCACAATCATCCCCCAGGACCGAATACTCAAAGACGCTCTGTGAACTTTCATAAAAATCAATAAAATCCTTCATTATCCCAAAAAATAAGAAGGAAAAGAAAGGTGGAAAATTAAAATACAATCACTCACGTAGCTATTAGAGTTCTTCACCCTCGCCTAGCGACGATGTGCAAGCTCCTGTAGAAACATCTTCTTGCTAATTACTGACTCGAAGTTATCATACACATTCTCATTACACACAGTAATTGGCACCACAACCTGCCATTACAAACCTACCCAATTATTAACGGGCATCCATTAATAGTTGTTAATGCCAAAAGTACCCACTATTAAGATCTTGCAAAGAAAATGGACTTAAAAATGACTTTCATATAGATAAAGCAAGATATTCAATCACTTAAAGGTGTGTAAAAATGAAGAGGGCCGCCCTCTTTTTATCGGAAACTAAGGGTCATGCCGACAGGAAGTCCCTTGGTCCTGCCTATCAATAGTAACATTTCCCCTTCCCCAAGAAGCCCAGGAGTCTATGATCTATGTCGATAGGCACCTCCCTATACCTTCCTATTGAAATTCCCCACAAAATTTCATTACAAAATACTGGAAAAATAAAAAAAAATTCTCGAAAAATTCACAAAAATTCCCCTCTAAGTTAAGAACGTATTTTCTTTGAGAAAAACTCATGATGAATCACCAAACCATGTAAAAACTCTCATAAATCCACAGAAGTATCACTGTCAATCACTCTTATTGCCAACATACTTACCAATGGAACCAAGAATCCAAGGTGTGCATGTACAAAAGTACTCTACGCCTTCCCTAACAGAGCTATAATTGTAAAAAATTATCGAAAATAACATCTTTAGGTCCTCAGAATCGACCTTGACCCACTAAATTGGTCATCTCAATTTTTACATCCCTATAATCGACCTTGACCCATTGAATTGGTCATCTTAGTATTTAGGTCCTCAGAATCGACCTTGGACACATAATTGGTCACTTCAATCTTTAGGTCTGCAGAATCGACCTTGACTCGCTGAATCGGTAACCTTAATCCTAAGTTCATAGAATCCACGTCAAAACCTTTTCTCAAACATCGATGAGGTGTCAATCTTTAGATGACCTTCTCTTATTCCAAAATCTCCTATCGAGGGGATTTATAGACACCCCATCCTACTACCCCATATATACAATCTCTATCCTCTAACACTCCTCCTCCTTCTATAAATTATAGGTCATACTCCGAGTACTGATCTAGAGGACACTGGATGTTTCTTAGCCCTATTTAGCTCCGATAAACTCCCGACCCCGAGAGTGGATCAATTTATTCTTGAAGGTCTCTAAATTAACTTTCCAATGGTCACAGTCATGCGCGATTTGGGCTTATGGTTTGCATTTTATGCTCTTTTCTCCGAAAAAGGCCATTTTGGACTACCTATAGGCACCACATACCCCCTGCCTATCAGTAGGATTTACTTTCGTTGCCCTGCATGGCAGCCACTGTGCAGATAGGCGGGCTATGGGCCATGCCGATTGTCACCCCTTAATCATAAAGTGCATTATTTAAGGATTCCATGACCACACTCCTAGGAGGTCCTTTTCAGTAGTCAATAAACATCCTCTCGAAATCAAAGTGTCGTCATTACCAAAAATCCCTATTTTCCTACATTCTCCCACATCACTTTCCTACTACATTTGTTCACTTACCTCATCCTATAATACCACTCTTATACCACAACAAAAATCAGCCTACATATCTCCCAAATTGAGTAAACAAGTCTTCTAGGAGGTCCACCCTTATCTCTTTTATACTTTACTCATTTAGTGTTATTATTCACTTTATTCTCATTTTTTCATATCTTTTAGTCTTGTTTCATTATCTCACATCAAATATTAGCCACTTTTATTATTAGTATTTCGCACAACTTATTTTCGTAGAAACCTAAAAATACAAAAAATAGGGTTTATTTATAAATTCCAAATGTAGGACTTCCTCATTTTCTCACACTTGAACACATTTTCTCAAAGTATTCAAAGAGGAGTCTTAAATTTGGGTTTATTAGTTGAACCACCCCTACTATATATTTGAACTACATGGACTTTAATGTCCCTTGGGCTACGTAGGCATCCCAGGAAAATCCTGGGATTCAAGTCCTCTATCTCTATTATATGCCTTTAATATTATATTATCTTTGTATTTATGAGTCTTGAACTCTTACATATTTGTGTCTCATCCGACATGAACATTTTCTTCCCCAGAGCGACTCGTTATTTGGCGAACACTCACATTATATGTTTATATTATTTTTGGGTACACTCTTATGGATGATTTCGCTCTGTCTTTTCCATGACGTGAGTCAGATTATTTCAATGTCCCATTATTTATCCTCACCCTTTGGAGAAAATGAGAAAATCAACATAGCCCATGAGATACCAAAAGGGCAGAATGGGTTCCTAACATCTTCCTATTCCGTAACTTAGTCATCAGACCCTTGAATCACTTGGTTTCATATGCATCCATATGACATTGATGTCGTTCTCTTGAGAAGACTACATGCTTTTATCTGTTTTGAGGAAAACAGGTTGGAGACTCCATTCTTTCATGTTATCCCCCTTTTATGATAACCAATTTTATATCCGCGGATGCCCACAAAGACGCTAGTGTGTGGGGATGAAAAGGACCCCCATATCCTTGAATCACCTGCATGGGCATAGTGGGGAAGAGAGGGAGAGTCCTTGGTGTGCTCTAAATAAAGCTTATGATTCAAGTGCAAATCTATCGCAACAAGTAATATCCGGTAACTACGAAATCGTGATCCACAGGGATTGAAACACTCCTAAGAGAATAGGATTAGGTTAAAGGGATTCTCTAAACGTCACAAAAGTTAAAGTGTAAAAGATGATTTAATAGTTTGGAAAAGTGATTGAGGGTAATCTCTAAACTAACATGCTATTTGATGAACAGATAATTAATTAATAATTACGGAACTATGAAAAGAACTAAGATAAGCTTGAGTTCAAGATATTGAAGGGATCGAGGATCATTCTCCCACCTCGGATTCACAAAGAAGGGTATTATAGGGTTTGGTTGAAATTAATTCTAATCGAGCATAACTAATTAAGTCTGAACATCAACCATGTAGAGACTTAACTCAACAATGGAGGATTAGGGGTTAGTTAGTTATTGCTAGATGGGTTGGGTTTGTAGTAAAGCTTCAAACACTAACCCTTGCATGACAAGAGAAGTTAAGAAACTATGATACTCCAATACCAACACATGAAGTTCCATTAGAACAATTATAAACCAAACCCTAAATATGAAGTTCAAGCATCCAAGGTGGATTTATGATCCCCAATCATAAATCTAGCTACTCATAATTGAAACTAAACTACACATGCTAGTTAACAACATAATTAAGTTAGTTATCTAGTTTAAACACAAACCAATACAAGAGATGGAATTAAATGCAAATTAAAGCTAGTAGAACAAGTAGAGAAGAATTAAATGAACCTTTCTTGCATTAATAACCACAATTCAACTAGTAATCAAAGCTTTACAAGTGGGTAAAAACCATAAATGAACTTGACCTATGAGAGAGAAGAGAGTGTTTTCTATATAACCAAATATCTAACAAAAGTAATCTATATCTACAAAGGAGGAAAAACAAGGGATATATCCCAAAATCCAACCAAAATGGCAAACTAGTAATAAGAAGAAAGTTGGAAATGCAGGGCCGAATCGATTCGGTACCAAATCTGAATCGATTCGGAAGTGTAGAGATGTTTCCCTGTCTGAACCGAATAGATTCGGCTGATTCCCGAATCGATTCGGGTCTGCTCAAAAAGGAAGGTTGCACTACATTGGCATTATTTCTCCCATGTTTCACCGAAACTTCCGTAACTTCTTCGTTCGAGATCATATTCAAGCACCGTCAGAGACCACACGAAGATAAGAAGAAGGTATACAACTTCTGTGAAGAAATCGGGATCAAAACCCGAGTGCTAAAATTACCAAAATGCCCCCGACTGTGCAAGTGTCTACGAAACTTCTTCGGATCAAAACCAAACTTCCCAATATGCATTCCCGAGACCTATAAAAGCTCAATAAAGACACATACAAAGTATATATGATGAATTTAGGGGTTAGTCAATAAATGAGTATAAGAACCGAGAAATACATGCACGGGAATGCTAGAATGTACAAATTAGCGGGGTATAAAATACAATAAAAATGACGAATCACACCCCCTAACTTATACATTGCTAGTCCCGAGCAATGAAGTATGAAGAAACAAGGACCAACAACGCAACCAAAATAGAAGAAATATGTACATTGAAAGAAAAAATCCACTTTCGCGGGCGAACGATTGCATTTAGCATATGCAATAAGCCGTTTAAAAACCCTTAGGTGGCCCTAGGGGACGAGTGTGGTCTCATGAGGGTTTCCAGGGATGACACCCACAAACATCAAATCAACTCATACTATGATACGGCAAAAACCAATGTGTAGCTCAACAAATATCTAAGACGCATAATTTATCAACAAAGTGAACAAAGCTCACACAAAAGACGACAATTATCGGCATTAAATAAATATCATCAATAAAAATCAAAACCGTGGAAATGCGAAATAAGCGGACACATGTGGTAATCTAGATTTGGCAAAACTTTCAAAATACATAAAAATGCTAAGGCATGCATACTCAAGTTCTCTCCGGTTGTTACACTCAACAAATGAAACATTCAGAAATGAGATGTAACACACTCGGGACATGCAGGTATAAAGAGTAATTGTAAAGGGAAACTAGTCCACGCACATGTCATCAACGAAGAATGCAATATAAAAGTGAAAAATACAATCTCATGAAAGGATATCGCATATTAACCAAGAGAAAAACATTTAAACAGATTATCGCTAATGTTCTACCTTTGAATCACATCACCCTAGGATTAAATAGGACTTTTAGGGTATAGAATTTAGTCTAGGTTAGGGTACGAGATGAAGGAATGTATATACGGACTCAAAGTGTTCGGAATGAAAACTCGGGATAATGGGAAAAATGCGGGAAATAACAAAATTGGAAAAACAAGTTCCAAAACGCATCGAATATATCATCGGGGAGAATAATCAAAGCTTATTGAACTATATACACAACATTTACAAATTTCTCTTTCTTTTCTTTTCTTCTTTTTCTAACTTTTTTTTGTTTTCTTTTGCTTTTTGCTTTCTCTTTTTCTTCACTTTTTTCACATCACCTTTCTTTACTTTTTTCACATCATCTTTCTTTACTTTTCAAACTCTCATATGCCTAAATTGCAACCACACTACACAATATCATTCAATCCCAAGCAACATTCCAAACAAAGGTATGGAAGGTGTATGTATGGCTTAAAACTCCAATTTGGAGTTGGTTATGGGATTTTGGGTAATGAAACGAAAGGCTAGTATTTAGGCTCAAAGGGGTTGACTAGGGAAACATATATGGTGAGGTCACGGCTAATATGGGTGATATAACAAAGATTGCCTATGATCATTTCATAAAGTTTCATGTGATTCGCGGGACTAAACACCATTGAAAATCATGCTCAAGTGTTAAATCAATTAATATGCAATCAAATGAAAAGAAAATGAGATTCAAAACTATTTCATTGACAAGAAAGAGATAGAGTGGAAGTATACGCTCACAAGTGACGATAAGTCTCAATTTTCACATTTGTAAGGGTATAGCATGCGCCTTAAAATACCAAATTTGAAAAGCTTTAAACCAAATCATAAATAATTATTTGTGTATATGCTCAAAGCATCATAGTTTAATTTTATGAGGCTATTCATAATGCAAACAATAACGGGCTAAAGGCTAAATAAATCAATGACTCGAAGCATGCTTCATAGCTATACAATAGGATATGTCGATCATATAAGTAATCATAGTAGATATGAGAGAAAAAGAAATTTTTTATTTTTTTATTTTTTATTTTTTATTTTTTTTAATAAATAAATACTAACATGATAACCGGTATCAAAAATGTAATCCACACCCCCTAACTTGAATGAAACATTTTCCCCAGTGTTAGTAGGGATAAAAAGGGAAAAGGGGTTAGAAAATAGTCACCCCATAAGGAGTAACTCGAGAAATGCGCAACGGCATGCCTGTTACATGTTAGTACCAAAAACAGCAATATATACAAAAGAGATATATACAAGAACAAATATGAAAATGAAAATGAGTAATTTCATTAATAATCACAAGTTGTGTACATGGGGCAAAAAAACCAAAATTAGAAAATACACTAAATGTACTCTCTCTTCCCCACACCAATACACAACTAAAATGTTACAAACCCAAAAATCAAAATAAAGAACCACAAAAGTCAGCAGCAGAGAAAACAGGATGGCAGCACCCTACATATGGTCCGGATGGCGGCTCGAGGACTCGGGCGCAGTGGGGTCACGAGGGGCATAGGTATCATAAAGGTAAGGAGGCACAGCAGCCTCACCCCCACGAATATGAGAAAACAAATCCATCTGTGCCCGGGGAATCATGGAAGTATCTCGCTGATAGTCAGCCCAGAACGATGCGAAGTTCGTCATATAAGTGCCCCGAAACTCGATAAAATCATCCTGCAACGATGCGAAGTTCGTCATATAAGTGCCCCGAAACTCGGTAAAATCAGCCTGCAACTCATCCATCTGCACCCCGAGATAAGTAATGGGGTCAACAGTAGATGGGGCAGTAGGTGGGATTGGATGAGGCACTTCCGGAATATCTGGCATAGGGGAATCAGGAGCATCTGCAGCATCAGGAGCATCCAACATACGCTTTTTCCTCCTCTCCCAATAATCTTTTCCCAAACTCTTCTCAATGGCCTTTTCTCCAAGCATCTTGGGGAGGCGAGGAATGTTATCCGTTCCCTCCGCCTCGCACTTAGTGTCTCTACAAATTCGGGAAACTAGACGCGCGTACGGGAGGGTAGTGGTACCCTTATCACAATAAGCGGCCTTCAGCATCCGCTGAAGTACTAAGGCGGGAAGGTTGACTATGGAATTGGCGTCTAAAAGATGGTAAAGTAAGTGGGCCTGGGCGGAGCAAAGAACAGCCTTGGTTTGGTTAGGCGTGATGGAATTAACAGCAACAAGGTGGATAATACGGTGGTTGTCGGGCATAAGAGAGGTGGGGAATGTTTCCCCATCCCAAAGATTCCCTGGCGCCAGATGCGCAATCAGGGTCTCATTCGACAGCTTCCCCTCGTTGGAGAAAGGGTAATCAAAATCCTCGGGGTTATCAGCCCCAGTCAGATGCAAAGCCAAGAGAGGCTTGGAAACAGGAATTCTCTTACCCCGCACGTAAGCCTCAAAATTTCCGTCCCCAGATGGGACGAGAGACGCATAGAACCGACGAACATGCTCATCATTGATATCACCCCCCTTAAAAGGTGGGCTTCCCAATTAATCTTCTAAAAATACCGATGAACAGAGGCGGGGAAATCCTCAAGGTGCACAGGCCTCTCAATCGCAATTGGGCGACCTAAAGGAAAACTATCCCGGAACCAGTCCCTCTCCAGCTTTAAGCGAAAGGATTCGAAACCTCCCCGCCCCTAAATTGCATTGGATGTGGGCTTGGAGATCGAAGGAACCTACAAAACATTAATTCAATACACACGCCATAAGTGCGATGCATAAAATCAAAGTAATCATGAAATTTGGGGAAACTAGGTTCGGAGGGTGCGCGTAGGGAAAAATTGGTCGAGTCGACGTAACCGACGCACACCACACTCAAACAAGGATAATTCAACAAGAATGTGTGATAAAAGGTGCGAATATAGAGCTTTAGCGCACAAAATCTTCACAGAGGCATTTTATCGAACATATAGTGTGCAATGTATGGAAAGTAGGGTGAAAATGACATTTTGAATGTGAAACAACCCCAACAAATACAACTGAATCATCAAAACAACATAAACAAGTTGTATTTGTTGGATTCATATCATAAATAATGAGAAAATATGGAGTTTCATGCAGAAAATGTGGGTTTTTACAAGAATCCATTTATCCCTACTTTCACACCAAGAACACTAAATATAATTTTGAAATCAATTTAAGAGGGTTGAATTAGTTACCTTGGATGAGGATGCCTTGGATGAGGAAGCCATGAGGGTGGAAATGAATGGAAGAAGTGAAATGATATGGGAGAGGTGGAGTTCTTCGGTTAAGGGAGAAGAGAGAATGAGAAGTGGAATTAAAACAAATGAGGAGTTTTAAGTGACCTGGTGAACCTAATCGATGAATCGATTCGCTACTCTCGAATTCCACACTATCTATGGGAGAATCGATTAGGTAGTGCCGAATCAATTCGGATGAAGAGACCTGATACTTTGGGTTTACCGAATCGATTCGGTATTAATCTGAATCGATTCGCAAACCTATAATTGGCTAC
This sequence comes from Sambucus nigra, assembly GCA_949130495.1. Taxonomy (NCBI): domain Eukaryota; kingdom Viridiplantae; phylum Streptophyta; class Magnoliopsida; order Dipsacales; family Adoxaceae; genus Sambucus; species Sambucus nigra. Next base: position 314,103,273 of record OX422219.1, on the reverse strand, counting down.
TGGGAACGAATCGATTCGGTGATTAACCAAATCGATTCGGATACTGAGTTCCAACTTGCTGCTTTGCTAAATTCCTAAATCTCATGAAATTTTATCATTGGGCCACCTTCAACTGGATTTCATGGACCAATATGATATATCTGATGTATGTAACTGGTCCAGAACCAAAAAATGCAACCCACACGTGCCCGGGGATGCTCGGCACCAAAATTAAGAATTTATCGATCCTAATCAACCCTGCTAACGGGGCTGCTGCGTACGATGTCCGGTTGTAAATCCGCAGATATTATTAGGATGTAATTTACTATGTGAACACCTATTCTTCCCATTCTTCCGACTTCGTTCCAACTAAAGTTCACACACTTAACAATTATATCGGGTTCTAAATCGGAAGATATGATACCTATCAAAAATGGACCACCCCGATCGTTTGACCTGTGTTTGGTTTTGGAACCTGGGTTAATATTTGAAAGAGGGGGCCATGGGTTATTAAAGTGACGGATCGGTGGGTCGGTGCATAAATCGATAGAAACATCATCTACCCTATTTTCCTCCGAGCAACTCTACTTACACGGGATTGGTGACTCTATGTAAATGTCAATTTCGGATATGATAGAGTCGTCAATCGGAGTGAAATCATAATTGCCTAATTCGTCCCCGATTTCATGGATTTCACCTACGCCAACCTCTCCTAGCATGTCAAAACACACATCTAACACACTCCATTCAATTTCCTCTCTCGCAATTTGATCGTCTTCTACACCTACCACTCCAACGAAGCACACTTGCATAACACACTCATCCTCATCACTCGAGAGGTGCAACACAATGAAAATATTGACATCTAATGTCATATTTCCAAAAGACAAGTTCATCTCACCATTCCTACAATTTATCGAAGCATTCGCGATCGTGAGGAATGGTCGTCCTAAGATGACGGGAGGTTGATTATTGGGGCATAAAACTGGATGGGTATCAAGAACGATAAAGTCGACCAGGAACACAAAGGTGTCTATCTGGACAAGGATATCTTCCAAGACACCCCGTGGAATTTTGGTGGAGCCGTCGGCCAATTGAATTCTAGTTTTTGTTGGACTAAGTTCTCCTAGGCCCAATTGAAGATAAACCGAATATGGTAAAAAGTTCACACTAGCTCCTAGATCAAGAAGAGCGCGATTAATGGCTAAGTTTCCAATCACACATGAAACAGTTGGACACCCTGGGTCCTTAAATTTTGGAATCGTGTTGTGTTGGAAAATGGAACTAACCTGTTCAGTCAATTCCACCTTTTTTCGAGAAACATAATTTCTCTTAAAGGTGCACAAATCTTTCAAAAACTTGCCATTGGAAGGGATTTTCTTAATCGCGTCAAGTAGAGGGAGGTTGATTTTTACTTGTTTGAATGTCTCCATGATTTCTTGATCTTTGTTGGGTTTAACAATGGGAAGGAGGCTTTGAGGGTAGGGTGCGGGAAATGGACAAGGGACTGAAATTTCCGGCTCCTTGGTCGGCGACTTACCTCGTCTCTTTTTAGGAGTCACTTCACTCTCTCTGGGAGTTATTGTGACCTCATCAAATTATTTTAGGGAAGGTGGAATTGGATTTTAAATCACCTTCCCACTCCTAAGAGTGGTAATGGAATTATTTTGTTCCATAGAGCTACATTGAGCGGAAGAGGGAGTAGAAACATCGGAATTCACGCTATTTTGCCCAATGGGCCTTTGAGGTTGTGACGGGAATTTTCCCTTTTCTTGGACACTAAAAGTTGCAGCTAACTTGGAAATTTCTTTTTCAAGCCTAGCATTTGTGGCTTGTTGAGAAGTCACAAAAGATTGAAAAATTTCTTCCAGACTTCTCTTGTTCGGGTGCGCGTAGGCAGGTATAACTGGTGCAGATGGTCCCGGAGGGGGACCTTGCATTACAACTTGAGGTGGAGGATGTTGGTTGTACGGTTGTTGGTAATTTTGAGGCGAAGGAGGACGAGATTGTTGATATTGGTAACCGAGTTGGTTACCCCAATATGGATTAAACCCTTAGTCGGGAACGTTTTGGGATCTTCTAAAAACTCCCATAGTGTTCGCTTGGTCATGGAGGATCACTTTATAAGCCGGAATAGTGGGAGACTCTTGGGTCGAATGAGCATTAGTGTCGCAAATGGCACACAACTCCTCAATTACGGATTGAATTTGAACAACGGGATCTCGACCCTTCGAGCCGAGCTCCTCAACTTTCTTAGATAATTTATCTAATCTCATTTTCATCTCATCCTCGTCAGTGAGGTGATACATACCAGGGTTAGAAGAGGATGAAATTGAAGGTCGCGAATTTGTTTTGTTCAAATCCGAGGTATCCCACGCTTGGGTGGTCTCGGCACAATGTTGAAATGTGCCCACGCATCATCGGGATCTAAACCAAAGAACTCACCGGAGCACATTATCTCCACCATTTGTTTCGCATTAAGTGTAAGCCCATTGTGGAAAAATGAGATTAATCTCCACTTTTCGAACTCGTGATGTGGGCATTTATGAAGTACCTCATTAAATCTCTCCCAACATCTCTCGAATGATTCACCTTCGGTTTGAGCGAAGGTTTGGATTTGACTCTTTAAAGAGTTGGTGCGATAAGTTGGAAAGAATTTCTTCAAAAACTGCGCTTGCATTTCGCGCCAACTCCCGATGGAATTAGGAGCTAAATACCAAAGCCAAGTTTTGGCCTTGTCTTTTAAGGAAAACGGGAAGAGTTTGAGTCGTGTGACATCTAGAGGACAGTTTTGATCGCTAAAAGTAGCGCACACCTCCTCAAACTCTCTAACATGAAGGTACAGTTGTTCACTGTCCATACCGTGGAAAGTAGGAAGTAATTTAATCATTCCATTATGAAAATGGAATTACGCGGCATTTTAGGGAAAAATGATACAAGACGGAGAGGTTGTCCTCTCCGGTTGCAAATAATCAAACATGGTCCTATACAGGGGTTTGGATGCAACCCCCTGACTACCGTCCTCACTAATATTGTCGGCCATGGTCATGGGATCGGAGTGGGCCCAGGTATAAGAAGAAGACGAGACCGAACTAGAACGAGAAATTGATGGTAAAGGTCTCCAATAATCCGAAGGTTCACTAGACGACGAGGGTTCACGAATAGGATTTAAATTTCTACTACTCGCATCTTGCATTTACATAATTTTGGATTAATTTTTGGAAACCGTGATGTCACGGTGACCACAGGGAACGATAGTGTAAAGATAATTTCTTAAACCTGAAATTGTTGCCAATCCCCGGCAACGGCGCCAAAAACTTGGTGCGCTCTAAAAAAGCTTATGATTCAAATGCAAATCTATCGCAACAAGTAATATCCGGTAAGTATGGAATCGTGATACACAGGGATTGAAACACTCCTAAGAGAATAGGATTAGGTTAAAGGGATTCTCTAAACGTCACAAAAGTTAAAGTGTAAAAGATGATTTAAAAGTTTGGAAAAGTGATTGAGGGTAGTCTCTAAACTAACATGCTATTTGATGAACATTTAATTAATTAATAATTATGGAACTATGAAAAGAACTAAGATAAGCTTGAGTTCAAGATATTGAAGGGATCGAGGATCATTCTCCCACCTCGGATTCACAAAGTAGGGGATTATAGGGCTTGGTTGAAATTAATTCTAATCGAGCATAACTAATTAAGTCCGAACATCAACCATGTAGAGACTAAACTCAACAATGGAGGATTAGGGGTTAGTTAGTTATTGCCAGAAGGGTTGGGTTTGTAGTAAAGTTTCAAACACTAACCCTTGCATGACAAGAGAAGTTAAGAAACTATGATACTCTAATACCAACACATGAAGTTCCATTAGAACAATTATAAACCAAACCCTAAATATGAAGTTCAAGCATCCAAGGTGGGTTTATGATCCCCAATCATAAGTCTAGCTACTCATAATTGAAACTAAACTACACATGCTAGTTAAAAACATAATTAAGTTAGTTATCTAGTTTAAACACAAACCAATACAAGAGATGGAATTAAATGCAAATTAAAGCTAGTAGAACAAGTAGAGAAGAAGTAAATGAACCTTTCTTGCATTAATAACCACAATTCAACTTGTAATCAAAGCTCTACAAGTGGGTAAAAACCATAAATGAACTTGACCTAGGAGAGAGAAGAGAGTTTTTTCTATATAACCAAATATCTGACAAAAGTAATCTATATCAACAAAGGAGGAAAAACAAGGGATATATCCCAAAATCCAACCAAAATGGCAAACTAGTAATAAGAAGAAAGCTGGAAATGCAGGGCCGAATCGATTCGGTGCCAAATCCGAATCGATTAGAAAGTGTAGAGATGTTGCCTTGTCTGAACCGAATCGATTCGGTTGATTCCTGAATCGATTCGGGCCTGCTCAAAAAGGATGGTTACACCACATTGGCATTATTTCTCCCATGTTTCACCGAAACTTCCGTAACTTCTTCGTTCGAGATCGGATTCAAGCACCGTTAGAGGACACGCGAAGATAGGAAGAAGGTATACAACTTCCGTGAGAAATCGGGATCAAAACCCGAGTGCTGAAATTACCAAAATGCCCCCGACTGTGCAAGTGTCTACGAAACTTCTCCGGATCAAAACCAAACTTCCCAATATGCATTCCCGAGACCTATAAAATCTCAATAAATACACATACAAAGTATATATGATGAATTCAGGGGTTAGTAAATAAATGAGTATAAGAACCGAGAAATACATGCACGGGAATGCCAGAATGTACAAATTTACGGGGTATAAAATACAATAAAAGTGACGAATCAGTCCTACAAGAGGGACATTTCCCTCTCATCCTGATTTTAGGGTTGGACCATGCTGGAAGAATCCGAACCAGATGGCCACAAAGAGTGATCAAGATTCAACACAAAGATGTTTTAATTCCTCCATTAAAAAAAGCAAACCCACTCTAAAAAGAGTCAAGAAGGTGATGACTTAGAAGAAGACTAGCCGAGATAATAATTAAAAAGTGATTTATCGAAGGTAGAGGAAACCAGAACATCCCACATCGATCGAGTAATAAAGGAACTCAAAGATTTTCCTTTAGACTCATTTTATATAGATAAGATATTTCTAATCGACTATGAACTACCAAAAAATGAGGTAAAATAACTCATGTGTTTCATCAAACTAAACATCAATGTCTTTGCTAAGTAATTTTATGATCTATAGCGTATTTACCCATAAGCAGCTTGTCAGCAGCTACAAGTGGATTTATATGTTAATCTATCAAGAAAAAACCAAGGCAGTTAGCTCACAAGAAGGTTAAGAAAGTTGATGATGAATTCAAAAATCTTCTTTATGTCAACTCTAACAAGGAAGTTCAATTCATGGATTGGATTTCTAACATGGTTGTGGTAAAAAAGAAGAGCATAAAGTGGAGGGCCTACTTTTTTTACAGAACTTAATAAGGCCTTTACAAAAATAGTTTCCCTTTCCTTGTCCAACAACGCATGAGTTTCATGTAAGTTTACTTGGGTTATAAACATATACCATTATTCAACCCTAACTAGGAGAATAAATACTTCATCATCACCTTAGGACTCTACTTATATAGAGTTACTCCATTTTGACTCAAGAGTTTTAGGGAAACATACCAATGTAATGTGACCAAGATGTTTAGAAAACATATCAGTTTAAACATAGATTTACATTGATGGCATGCTCGTCAAAAGAAAACATGTGGTCGATCACATCAAATATCTTTGCACCATCTTCAAGATCTTGAGAAGTTATCTAATGAAATTGAATGCATTCAAGTGTGACTTTGGGGTTAAATTTAATAAGTTCTTAGGATATCTCATGACTCAAAAAGGTATTAAAATCGACCCTATGAAGTGAAATATTTATAGAAAATCAAAAAGGCAACCGCAGTAAAACACATTCAAGTACTTATAGGAATGTGGGCATCCGTAAATTAATCTATATCCAGATCAGCCGATATATGCAAGGATTTCTTTCAAGATTTAAAGAAAACAACCATAATGATCTATATGAAGGAAATAAATGAAGCATTGGAGTACATAAAATGATATTTGGTATCCCCCTGCTATCAATAACAATTAGTGATGAGAAGCTATACTTTAATCTAACTAAATCCCAGCATGCAAGTAGCAGTGTATTGGTCTAATTACAATATGAGGAGTAGTATCGATCTACTAACTCTCTTAGACTATGAAAGGAGATACATATTCATTAAAAGTTTTCCTTGGAACTTATGATGTCATTAAGGGAGTTAAGACACTATTTTGATGATCATATTATAGTCATATCGATTTCATATCCTCTTAATGAAGTTCTGAGGAAGGTTGACTTCTCGAACATGATGACTTAATGGTCATTAGACTTGTCCTAGTTCGACATCGTTTTTTATCCCAAACTTTCATCAAAGTGAAGGTTTAGATAAACTTCATAGCCGAGTTATCAGGAAGCGAACAAGAGGAGTCCATTCAACCTAGTTCTCTCCTATAAATGTTCTACTCGAGGAATGTCGATCAGTCCCTTAAGTGGATATTCTTATTTGATCGGGCGTCCAACAAGTACTAGTCATTGGAATCATCTTCATCACTCTATAAGGGTCCCTCATTGAGAAATTCGTTCATGTAAGTTTTAAAGGGTCAAATAATGAGGCAAGGTATGAGGCAATAAGCATTTCCACCAAGAAATATATTATCACGGGAGGATAACACATAGACATTCACTATAATTCCCATTATATCTCCAACCAATAAAGGGAAAAAAAAGCTATAGATCCAATAATGCTTTTATATCATGGTAAAGAAAAAAATAACTTCATGATCTTTCGATCAATGTCAATCGAATAATTTTTGATCAAATACAAAAATCATGTTGATTCCTTAGGTACGGTGGAGTTAGTAACTGATGCTAATATGAAGAGTATGGTTGAGGTTGATATATCGACCGAACTAGTATTGATGAAATTGAGCCAAATGCAATGGTCATGAAGATCGATTAAGCTCAAAGCTAGATTGATCCAATCATAACCTACTAGAAGGACGGAGAGATATTCTAAGAAATCAAGGATGACTACAAACTTAAAATCCAGTCGATTAGGTAGTGTCTCATCTCCAAAAGAAAAATCCATCGATGATCATTCACAATCACTCTACTCAAGTTTGTTTACCAAGACCAAGTGGAGGGAACCCTTAAGGAAATGCATGAGGGTAGTTGAGATTCTCATGAAACTAGAAGATATCTATCCTAAGAGGTAATATCATAAGGTTAGTGGTGGACTTATATGTAAAATGACGTAGTTTGTTGGTCGAGAAGTGACCTAAGTTCTAATAGGTCGCCCTAATTACTAGGAAGCTGATTGTGGAATTTAGCCTGCTGACAAGTCCTTGACCTTCACATAGTGGAGAATGGATATTATGGTCCCACTTCTTATATCACTAGGATACCGAAAGTTCTTGTTCACTATAACTAATTACTGCACTAAGTGGGTAGGAACCAAATAATTAATGCAAACTAGGGAAGCCGACACTGGGCATTTCATATGGAGAAGATAATCACCAAGTGAAACATCCCCAGGTCTATAGTATTTGATGAAAGAGATCCAATTTGGCAATTATGCATTTAGAAAATTATGTTAAGAATATACGTTACATAATCACTATGACTCCGTAGTCATGACCCATAGTAACAAGAAAGTAAATATCACTAACAAGACTCTACTCACCAAAATCAAACACCAACTAGAGAAATAAAGGTGGGTCGATGATCTCCCGTTTGTACTTTGGTCTTATAAATTTAATTTGATAAGATCAATAGGAAAAAACCCATATGACATGGATTATGGTAAGGAAGCATTAATTATTCTAGAGATCAACTTACCTACATTCAGGTCCTAAATCTTTGAGCATGAACACAATGATTATTGTACATCCCGTTAACTGGATCTAGCTGAAGTACAAAAAAACCCAAGCTCTTATCCATCTAGCAGCCTATCACTAAGAGCTCACCAAGCATCATAATAAGAAATTCAAGATGAAAAAATTACAAGTCAGTGATTTAGTTCTCAGGAAGATGCTCACAGCCTTAAAGAAACATTTCGATAGGATATTAACCCCAAACTAGGAGGGACCTTGCAAAGTTGGTTTAATATAGGAAACCAATTCATATCACTTAAAAGAACTAATTAGAAAAAAATACTTACGTTATGAAATGTCAAGAACCTCGAGAAATTATATCTCCAGTAGTTTTAGTTTACTTTTATATATCTTATTTGAATAAACGTGATTAACTATTAACAATACTGGTTTAAGAAATGTGTATCCTTGTATTTTTCCTAAGCACTATAAAAACCAACCTGAAAATGTTTATACATCCTAAGAATAGGTTGGTAGGCCTAAAACAGGCATAAAATCTCCTAAAAATGGTTGGTGTAGCTTAAAGTAATTCTGTTTTGTCTAGAATATGTGAAACCCCTCATGAAAATGGTGGTACAACCTAAGAATGGATTGGCCAGCATAAAATAGGCACAACCCATCTAAGAATGGGTGGTGCGGCATTGAACAAGTCTCTTTCACTTAAAATAGACAAAAACAAACTTAAAAATGGTGGTATAACATAATAATGGGTTGGTCGGCCTTGAATAAGCATAAACCTACCAAAGAATGGGTGGTAGCTTTTGAGCAAGCCAATTTCACATAAAATAGGAAAAAGCCCATCGAAGATGGTTGTACATAATAATTATGGATTAGTCGACATATAACATGCACAAACTCACCTAAGAATGAGTGGTATGACTTATAATAAGTCGATGTCGCCTAGTACAAGCAAAAACCCACTCAATATTTGTGGTACGGCCTTAAAATTAGGTGATCGACCTAGAATACGTACAAACCCACCCAATAACAGGTGGTACAACTTTAAACAAGTCGATTTTTCCTAAAACATGAAAAAACCCAACCTGAGAACAATAGTATATTGATAGGACAAATAATAATGTTAATTGATTAATAAATTTTACAAATTAGTGGAGTCATTCATAGAACTACCTTGTATCGAGTAAGTGATGGGTTAAGTAAGAAGGCCAACTTATTATAAGATTTAAAATATCAGTAAAGTCAGTCAAAGACCTACCCTCCACAGATTAAGTGATATGTGAAATAAGAATGATAATTTATTAACAAATTCTACAAGTTAATGGACTCGGTCAAAGCCTTACCCTTCACCAATTAAGTGATAAGTTAAATAAGAAAGATAATTTATTATCAAATTTTATAAGACATTCGAGTCGATCACACACCTACCCTCCACTAATTAAGTAATAAGTTGAATAACAAGGTTAACTTATTATCAAATTTTACAAGTTAGTGGAGTCATTCATAGACATACCCTCCACCGAACAAATGAGTTAATTCACCATGTCAAAGTCGATTAGATAGATTACTTGCAAAAAGACTTAAACATTACATATATATATATAACAAAGCATTAAACATAAATAAACTTTTCATTAATTGAAAAAAGGCCCACAATGCCTACATCAAAATAAAATACAAATATTCTTCTAACAAGGGTGCTAGGGGTGATCTCCCCTTATCTTTCAACGACCTCAATACCATGTTCGACCCGAACTTTAAGAATAATAGATTCATCTATTGACTGATTAATTTCTTGGACAAATTCCAAAGAAGTTTCCTTATCAGTGATGATAGGATTCCCAATAAGGATGGTGCTTAAGGTAATCATGATATCCCTCAGGTGAGTTGATCAAATTAAGGTTGAAAATCCACCCTTTGTTGATAGTGAAGTTACATAGAGACCTCGTGAACGTTGGCTTTGAAGCCTTTATTGAAGTATTTTTCCTTTTTCTCCATGTTGGTAGAAAAAGAAAAAAAAAATTCTATGGATAATGAGCCTATCCATTAGCTTTATTCACCTCGGTGAGTTCGGAATCCACCATCCAATACTCTGACTGAAGGATTTAACCTTCCTTTCTCAAATTTTCCATATTGATGGTCGCCTCCTTCAACTTATTTGATAAATTAGTTAACTTGATGTCCTTTCAAAGATTTTATTTTCATGACATTGGCTTAGTCGTGAAGAATTTTGTTTATGGTTATCGGGAAAATAGCTTGCACAATTGCCTCATGCATATCCTATATAACCCAAACACAAGTGAAAAGTGGCCATTCAGTATACAAACTATATGAAAAACTTATTAAAGAAAAAAATGAATCAAAATCAACTTACTAACACCATGAAGTGGAGGATCCATATTGAAATACTCAAGGCGGACTTTTTTTTAAGAAATATAGAGACCTCCGCGATAAAAAAACCAAAAACTACATTTGGATATGTCGAATCATCGAGATTAATAGGATCTCTTACCTTTAAAAAAATTAACTGTCTCGATTTGTCTCCTTGACTATGAAGTAATGGGTATAGATAGTGCTTACTTAATGGCAATCATCATGACAAATTATTCCCCCTGGTAGGTGTACTAGTGAGTGACTTATCGGTTCTATGATTTTCAATTTTCTCGGCCTCTCTTTCTCTTTATCTCTTTCCCTTTGTTATCTTACTCCTTAGAGAAAAGCGTCCTATTCTTGGAGGTGAGGTTGCACCTTGGGCATCTTGATCGAACTAGCGGTTATTATTCTTTAGATTCTCCTAGCAACGTTAAGATTTATTACACACTTAGGACACCCTATCATCTCTTTAGTGTGTTGCACGAGGAGAGGAAAATTGAAGTATTTTTCTTCTTCCTCTTTATATACTTCATCCAAATGACATATAGAATATCTTTATACCTATTATAAAAGAGGATAAAGGTCATTATATTGGAAATCTTCTTGATGATCAACTAATTTAGACCCTTATGAGTCAATGGAGATCACACAGGTCGGTGAGGAAGCCTCGCATACGTTAACTCCTCTTTCCTCCACGTTGAGGATTGGACTGGTTATTGGGATGGATGAGCCAACAACTACGTGGTAATGAACTGTAGACACGAGAGAGAATAATGTAAAATTCATTACTAATGTAACAGTCAGTTCATAGCCAAGAAGTATGTGATCTCTTCTTCAATGAATTGTTAATCCGTAGGGAGTTCGCCTATTCTAAACCTTATTTAGGTCGCCAAGATTGAAATCAAAGACTTGGGATTTTTTGTTGGAGTGAGTATCTTCATCAAGATAATAAAATATAGTTAGTAATTGGAAAACATGTATTGACTATGAAGTTAAAATAAATAGTAAAGAATCTACTAGGATATCCGGCTTCCACTGGCATAAGAAAACCATTGTAATTCTTACTATTTATTTTCCCATAAAAGACTACTATGTCCCAATCAATGTCATTTGGTACTTGCGCAATAATGGTACCAAATTATGGGACTTTTCTCTGGCTTGAAATTTTTAAGTTCTAGACATAGGTGAAATTCGATCTTAGCAATACATAATCTCATAGGTTAATGCACAAATTCTACTTTATGCCCACCTTACCCATTATAATATCGAAGAAACTTTCGTTTTCCTAGATAGTTAATATTTTGTAAAAATGGAGTACCTTTACCAGTAAGAGGTGGTGGAGGGAATGAATGCCTCCTTTTATTTTGTTCTCCATCATGAAAGCAACCTCACCACTAATGAGATCATAAATGTCCTCATCGTCTCATGATGTCGTTATCTTATAGGATCCATGCATATTATACCTAACAAAAAATTCCATAAAATCATTTTATGAGGTAATTTCATACTTTGTAAGACGCTTAGACATGGCTTATTAGTGGAGTAAGTAAGATGGATTTGAAATTATGAAGATTTTTTAAAGAAAAAGAAAGAAGCTTTCTCTATAAAGAAAATGGTAAAGAGAGGGAGAAAAGGAAAGGTGTTTCCTACCTTTGGCTTCAATTAAGGAGATAAAGGATTTTTAACTCCTTATACCTCATACTATCAGAAAGACACATGAAGTTATGACTCACTTGGAAAAAAGCCACACTGTCATGCTCCTAGGCCACGCACTACACACGTAATGAGTCATAATGACTCACGTAACCCAATATATAAGGATTATGTGAAAATATGCAAATTAGTGCATTCCCACTAAGTATAAGTGAGACAAGTGGTCATTAAAAACACCTTGATTAAAAACTCCACGTTTACACATGGATGATATATTAAGGCAGAATTAGGCCGACCAAGAATAAAGACTGATCAACCCAATTCTAGGGTAAATTGAAAGGATTATGAGTCATCCAGTCCTCATAGAATCACACATGGCATTTCAGGAATTCTACACCACTGCGAATCCTGTTCACATTGGAACTACGGATTAGATAAGGATGACCTTGCTCATGATAACAATAATATGACCAACTAGAGTTCTACTTTAAAATAAAAAAAAAACTAATAAGGCTAGAGATAGAGGTAGAATCCATAAGGTGTGTTCAAGATAGTAGTTTACATAGTTATGACTCTTGTACCTATAAATGGAACACTGTTATTATGAAAAAAAATATATAAAATAAGAATGCATGTACGACTTGGAATCTTAGCTATCATTCTATAGCATTCCAAGTCGTCTTCTTCCCCACTTAATAAAGCACCCATCTCTCCCTTCCATATGGACGTAAACAATATCGACATATTGAATCACGTACAATCTTGTTTCTTTTTATTTACTATATTCATATTTGTGCGTATATTTGGTATTTAGAATTATTGTAGGTTTGATCCCCCTATAAAATCAACTCCATGCCATTGTAAAGAGAATGCCACTTTATCGAATTTAAAATAAGGAAATAAAAATTAAGGACTATAAACAATCATGATTTAACAAACATTAGTAAATCTCATTATACACACAACACTTAATACATTCAAAACTTTCTCCATTTCTAGTATAAGAATACACTCATTGAATAACTAAATAATCACCAACATATGAATATAAGTACAACACATGTTTAGCCTTAGTTTCATGCTTTCACCTCAATAATTTATTCTTCCTCGACATCTAAATATCATCCAATTGCATTTAAAATCAAACTCTTAGGTTCCCGCGATATAGAAAATACAAATAAAAGGTAACTTTTGATGTAGAATAAGAAAAGGATAAAGGATAAAATAAGAAAACGTCTGGTTATGGTAGTTGAGATTTGAAAGGTGTAAACATTTAAGCTTTAAATTCACCAACTTACAATATAGAGTTATTAGCATAAAAATATAGAAATAGTCTAAGGATTCAGTATAGCTAGCCAATTTGCAAAAGTAGAGAGAGTGTGAGAAAATAGAATGGTTAAGAGCTTATTTCCAGCCTTAGTGTAATATTATTGGAATCTAGAGATACATGAGAATAATACTTGTTAGAATAATAGTCAAGGAGAAAATGGGGCATAATGAGTAGTACATAAATTGTTTGGGATTAAAATGACATAATATCAAACTAAATTGGGGTAATATATAACAAGTTCCATTGACTTAGTCGATGATGCAAGAGGTCCTTTGATTGAGTAAATAGTTTCAAAGGTTCTATTTTGCCAACTCAACGCATTAAAATGACAAACATACCCCAAAAATATCTTTGACAACTAACTACCTCATTTTTCATACAAGACCGCATCAAATCTTTAAAAGTCCATAACTTCAAATCTACAAATCAAAAATTCACAAAATTTATATATTTGGAATATACTCCTCAAGTTTATCAAACAACACCCATATTCGATATGTTTTGACGAACAATCAAAATTGAAAAATTTACTATTACTTTAAAACCTCCATTATTTTGTGTGAAAACTCCATTTTTTCGGGGAAAAACCTTATTCTTCAGCGATAGTTTCGTTGGTGAGAACCATAAAAAATAAAGAACTAGACAAAGAGATAGAGCATAACTAGGAAAAGGAAATACTCCGATCAGAATTTTGGCCTCCAGTGAGAACTTCGACGAGTTGTTTTTGACAAATCGGAGGTGGGTGGGTGGGGTGGGGTGGGGCTGCTAGAGATAGTGGGGTTATGTTTTTGTTTTTAGGGAAAGAGAATAAGTTTATTTAAAATGGGTATATGTGAGGGGTATATTTGTATAAATATATGTGTTCCATCATGAAAATGAACTTAATGCATTAATAAAAAAAAATTAATAAGAACTTATGCATCGTTGACCCAATAAATTAGACTAACCCATAATAATGCAAACTAAATTTGTTTCATATATGCAGTTAATTTCGTTTCATCTTAACCACTAACAATAACACTTGTTTTTCTTCACCATTTCTTAGTAACTCGTCACTATGCCAATACCCATATTTTCCCACCTACTCGTAAATTCTATTACGAAATCTTAAAGCTCGTATAAACCATTAAAGAAAACTTTCTTCCATGCTTAATATATTTTAAGAATTACATTTACAATTAAAAAGATGCCAAATTTATGCTAAAAGAATGATTATTAGAGTATACTAAATGTGAGAGTGGATGTGACTAAAGTGTCATTGGATGGGAAGAGTATCCATGTCATTAGATAAATAAGTACTTTCTTACAAAATATATGTTATTCCGGATATTTATTTTAGAAAATAAAATAAGTTGTTTTTAATAATTTAAAACATAATCAAATAAATAAATAATAAATATACAATATTTATTAATAGCAAGGAAAGAAATTACAAGTAATCCGTTAAACGAAAGTAATGATACTAACTTGAAAATTGATAACAAAATCCGAGCCCAACGAATTCACATTGTTCCCTTAAGATGATTTTGATCCCTTAATAGGTGCTAAAGGTTGTAAGCAATCGTCTCTCAGTATAAAACTGATTTCTCGTCCTTAACGATAGCATCACCTCAAACTGTTAAGGCTCTGGCGAACTCAAAAAATGTTTGTACTTCAAACACAAAATTCTACTTCGAATAGAAGCAGAATTATGAATACCGAATGTACGAGGTGGAGAAAATGGTTAGGGATTTTTTGGTGTTAGTAGAATGAAGGAGTGGTTTCTTATTTATATAAAGGTATACACCCTTTCATGAAAAGACATACCTTTTCCACGAATAGTCATGTCCTTTACGAATAGTCACAACCACTCACGAACACACACAATTTATCACGAACAGTTGTGTCTTTTATAAATGATCACAACCATTCACGGATGGACAAAACCTTTCAAAAACATTTTTGTCTACTAAATTAATTAAATAACAATTTTCATTCAATTAAAATTATTATTAAAGTATAATAATTTCAAACAATAAAAACAAAAGGCAACAAAAAACATACCGGTCACGAGAGAGCACTTAGGTAAAAGAAACTTATGTAAACAAAAGTAAATTATGTAAAACACATCATAACAAATGTCAATAAAATTGAGGAAATTATAAGTAAATTGTGAAAATGGTCATCAACACTAGGTGTATGATAAATGAAGTAAGAATGGGATATTGATGAAAATTTGGCCTTGTATACCATTCAACAGAAAAAACGTATTCATATTTGATTACAATATAAGAAAACTGCGTCGAGATAAGTAGCCAAAGACTTTTAACTTTCCCTAGTGAGTATCTATCAGATTTATTGGGCTAATCATTGGGCAAGATGCCTTGAATAGTAAGACAATAGAAGTCACAAAGTTCTCTTCGAACAATATTAGTTATCACGTTTGTGATCAGTTTGGCCATGAACAACACCTGGTTCATGAGTTTTTTAGAGAATTTTCCCTTATAAAATTCTTATAGAAGCGACCCCTTATCACTCACATAGGTGACTTCTATAAATAGTATCCTCCAATACCCTACTTGAACATATCAAGATACATAAGTCATTAAAAGCCTAATTTATCCTAAATCTCGTCGTAGTTGTGCACGGTCTGATCATAGGAATGGGTTGTTATATATATATATATATATATATATGCAGTGTGTACTGAGTCATACAAAGTTCGGTTCTCCCTTTGAACCTAGAGCTTGGGATATCTAATCAACTAGGTTGGGTTGTTAACATGGCGACTCTTCGTCACTTCATAGGCTTTAAGACCATTCTATTCAATGATATTTATACTAGCTCTATACTTAAGCCTTTAGTAAGCGGATCCGCAATGTTATCTCTTAACTTAACATAGTTAATAGAGATAATTCCACTAGAGAGTAGTTGCCTAACAGTAATGTGTCTACGATGAATATGTCAAGATTTACCATTATATATGTAATTATATGCCCTTCTAATTATTAATTGGCTATCAAAATGTATACATATAGAAGTCACGGGCTATACCCAGTTTGAAATATCCTTTAAGAAGTTTCTTAGCCATTCGTCTTCTTTGCCAACTTTATCCAAACCAATAAATTCATATTTCATAAGAGATTTGGCAATACATGTTTATTTTGAGGATTTTAAAGACACGACTTTACCACCGAGAGTAAAGACGTATCCCCTAGTGAACTTAGAGTCCTTCAAATCATATATCCAATTAGCATTAATCTACACTTCAAATACAGTTGGATATTTGGTGTAGTGCGATCCAAAATTTTTAGTACGTTTTAAATACCCTAAAATCATAACAACGGCCTTCCAATGATCACTACTTGGATCACTCATATAATGACTAAGTCTACTTACGGACTAGGTTATATCCGGTCTGGTGCAGCTCATGACATACATGAGACTTCCTATTATACGAGAATATTCTAGATGTAATATATTCACCATTATTTACGGTGAGGTGTATATTAGCATCAAATGGTGTTTTAATTAGAAAAATATTATACTTCCTGAATTTATCAAGTATTTTCTTAATGTAATGTGTTTGAGATAATTTAAAACCATCAGGTGTTTTAGAAATTTTAATTCGTAAAATAACATCAGCAAGACCCATGTCCTTCATATCGAATTTATAAGTTAACATTCTTTTGGTAGCTTTGATTATGTTATCATTGCTACCAATTATAAGCATATCATTGATGAGTGCATTATTTTATATTAACTATACCCAAATCTAGGCCTTGTTAGTTCCATTGCACCATCAATAAAATATTTTCAGAGCCATTTTTATTATTTTAGAGAAAAATAAAAATATAAGAATAAATAGGGTTAATAATGTAATTTTGATAACTTCACGTACACATCTTATATTCATTTTTAATATCTTGTGCAAGGTTGTTTTTTAGTATTGACAGGTCTATAAGGCAAGCGATAAAGTTTGGACTCAATTTGGGCATGAAAATGGACACCTGTGAAACTTCAGGGGTAAAATTGTAGATTCAAATGATTTAGTTTGCACTTAGACCAACGAAAATTGAAGGCCTTAAATCAAAGGATGCCTGGGTTCAAACGGCGTATAAATTAGAGTTGAAATGAAGATGTTATGGCCTTGCGAAGTTCGATGCTGAAAGAAAGTCAACAGTCAAACTCGAAGTCAAGTCAACCCAATCCCTTAACCAAAACCGACCCCTAAATCGAGCATAACCCGTACTTACACCTTGTGTGTGTGTCTAGTTTGTATTTATTCACTTTTGTATTATATATTTTTATTTGAGTTATGTACATATTTTTTAGTAATTTTTATATTTCATTTATGTGTGTAGGGCTATTTTTATCATTTTATATCTTTCGAGTCATTTTTACTATTTTATTTTGTTTAGTGTTTTACCATTTTATGCAAATATAGTAGTGCGTATGAGTATGCATGTCATTTTATATAGTGCTAAGTCTGTGTCAGTAAGTAATATAGGTGTGAATTTTATTTTTATTTTATTATTAGTTTGGTAATATTTTTATTAGATTAGGTTTATTAATATTATTTTATTTTATGTCTTTTTATTTTTTGGTTAGAATTTAATTTTTAGTTTTACTATTTTATATTAGGCATGTTCTATTTTTATTTTTATTAATTAGGTGCAAAATAGACGCACCCTACACTACCCTACACACACTCACTCCTAAACTAACCCCACACCACTATTCATCATCATCCTCAGTTCCTAAAACATACACACTCGTACATACCCAAAAACATCCCCACCACTATTCACCTTCCCTACTAAAAAAACAAGCCTACCATCTTCTACCCCAAACCACCCCATGTGCAAACCCATAACACATACCCATAAACCCACCTTCTACCACTTGTCCAACCCATTACCAACACAACCCTACATCCTCTCTCCCACGTTTTGTACCCACGCTTCTGAAAGGAGCTTCCCCACATTTTGTACCCATGCTTTAGAAAGTAGCTTCCTCACGTTTTGTACCCCATTTGTCCTTTTTTGTGGAGATGTGAGATTTTTGGGGTATAAATTATGGTCCAATGTCAAATTAAGAGACAAAGTGTAGTATAGACACACTTAGAGAGATAAAAAAAATCAGTGTAGAGAGTATTTTTGAGACGGAATTTGGAGGAGCATATTGTGTGCTGGAATTCAAGTCTTGGACCCAAAATTTTGTAAGTTGATTATTATTAATGAAAATTATTATTTCATCTTACAATATTTGTGTGTTAAATATGATGTATGAGTAGTTTAATTACTGGGACTTAGGTGATGTTTGTCATGACTAATTAAATTATGCATGTTAATTTACTTTTGTACCTATTTTGACGTGTTTTAATTTGAAATAAAAATAATTCGGTATTTGCTTAATATTACACGAGAGTGTATTTTTAAACCTTAAGAATTAATTATAAATTCATGATTTTAAATTTTAAACTTGTTATTTTTTATGGGTTATACTTTCACTTAGATGTTTTTTATATCTCATGCTTAAATACACATTAAACATTTAGAAGGTGATATTTTCAAGGTAATGGGGATTTATGGTGCCTAATTTAAGAGGCAATAAATTTTTTTGATTATTCTCCGAAATGTACGCGACGAGAGTCGGTATATCTTGTGTTATAAATTCGGAATTATGGAATTAAATTAATGTGTAAATTTAATTAAAATTGACAAACGGATCTGACATCCTAGTTTCTTCCACATTTTATATTAACTCTTACTTGTTCATTTATTTTGTTTTTATTTTTATTTTAGGAACTCAATCACTTTTATACACTCATATGTCTAGTTGGACAATCAATACTTTATAAAAATTGACAAAATCTTTGTGGGTTCGACATGTACTTACACCCGCTATATTTGAATAGCCGGTGCACTTGCAGTAATTTTAACATTTAAAATTTCACAACAAGTCTTTGACACCGTTGACGAAGATTTTGGTTGATTTTGAACGTATTGACTTTCGGATTAGGAAAAAAAATAAAAAATAAAAACAGAATATATATATATATATAAAAAAAACATTGTAGCAATAATTTTTTTAAAAATAATAATAATTGGATTTGAGTCTTTTGGGCTTAAATAGTTATTTTTAACACTAGTTAAATCATAAAAGTACCAAAAATTTGAAGAAAGAGAAAAAAAATAAAAATCTTAATCTTTGAAAAAAAATCCAGACTTCACGGTTCTGCAATATGGAGCAAACAAAAGTTATTTTTAACTCAAAAAATAAATGAAAACTAAGATAAAAAAATCCATAGATTAATATTTCCTATATTTTTTCAGTATATATAAAAAAAATCATTTTTTTAAATTGGATTTGATTTTTCTTGGATAAATAGTGGTTTTTAACACTAGTTTTGTTATAAACTACCTACCAATTTGAAAAATTTGAAAGTAATTAATTAATTTTGTTTCCCTGGGACTTTTCAGATTTCAAAACTATTGTAAACAAACAAATTTAAAGTCTTTTATGAATAACTAGTTGTTTTGAACACTAGTTTCGTCA
This sequence comes from Sambucus nigra, assembly GCA_949130495.1. Classification (NCBI taxonomy): domain Eukaryota; kingdom Viridiplantae; phylum Streptophyta; class Magnoliopsida; order Dipsacales; family Adoxaceae; genus Sambucus; species Sambucus nigra. The sequence continues at coordinate 314,083,495 of OX422219.1, read as the reverse complement.
TAAAAGTATTTAAAAATACAACAACAAAATATCAAAAAAAATATATTTTATTTATTTATTTCCAATAGCAATTTTTTCTAGTATATATATATTTTTTTCCCAATCTTATAGTGTGACGTTATTATTTTTTTTCTTTCCCTTTAAAAAAAAAATTCTCTTTATTCTTATTTATCCCAGCAGCAATTTTTTTATTTTATTTATAGAGTATACAAAAATATCAAATTTAGTGTCCTTAGTGCTTAGATTGTTGTTTTTGTCACTAGTTAAGTGGTAAAAGTACCTAAATCTGAAGAAAAAAAGTAGTAATAATAAAAAATAATATATATTATCATTTAATTCCAGTAGCAATTTTTTTAGCATATAATTTTATTTCCCTTATAGTGAAATTTTTTTTATTTATTCTTTTTCACTTGTTTATATCAAAGTACACCGTAAATGCATGTGTAATTATTCTTGTATTTAATAATTTTTGTGCACTTTACCCTTGGTATAGTTGTGTTCTTTTTCAAAAAAAAGGAAAAAAAATCCCGAAAAATAGAGCAAACGTGTGAAAGCGCTCAAGGTTCTTATGCAATCTTGTCACGCGCACAAGGTACTCTCGGAGACGACTGAAATGTAAGCGATGTTTCCCTACGATCGACGTCAACTAAACTTTGGACCAACATAAACAAGTGACCGTATAAAGTTCACGCCAGAGGTAAGTCTTGTGTGCTCCTTATGTGAAACTATTTTCGCATATTTCAATAAGCACGTGCATAAGTTAACTTAAGGGTAAAGCCCAGTTGCAAGATGAGGTGGGGATTTCCCGAGCATTTGCATTACTCGAGCCATAATTTTAATTTAAAACTTATTAGACATTGGCCATAGGGTGTCACATAGCTCGTAGGCATATTCTTTTCAAGGTTGAGATTAAAATCTAATTCAAACGCGGAATTTTCAAATCGATGCCATTTTGATCTTGCTAGGATTGGTGGTTTTTAATGAGTCTTCATACCGACCACCTACCTAGAGGAAAAATTTGGTAATTGAGGCGATAGTCTGGAGTTGGTCGTCTTTCAAATTCTCCCTCATCAAGAATTAGGAGCTCTTTAATTAGGGAGATTATTTTGGAGACCCATTATCGTCGAATAATCTCGGGAAACTAGATCTTAAAAATTGAACTTCCCCTCACCTAATTCATATAAACTCACAATTGCTTTGTGTTAGCTTAGGAATTTTGTGGTCATGTGTCAGATTATTTATTTTCCATATTAAAATAAAAAAATAAAATAAAATAAAATAAAAATAAAAATCGAGTGAGAGCAGTGTATGCAAGGTTGGTGTCGAGATTCTAGGGGTCGTTTAGTGAGAACAGAATCTAGTATTCCCGATACTATTGTAGGTCGCACCTCGATTTTCACCAAGATGGGAGATGAGCCCATAACTCATGACCTAAAGGATTACTTATATCCGAGTAGAGCGAGTCAACCATCGTGTATACATCTTCCCACGCACAATGCTAATAACTTCGAATTCAAGTCAGGGATAATTCATTTACTTCCCATATTTAAAGGCACTGAAAAGGAGGATCCGTACCTTCACGTGCGTGAGTTTGAAGAAATTTGAGGAATGGTTAAGTTACAACAACTCATCGACGATATTGTTATACTAAAATTGTTTCCTTTTTCTTTGAAGGACAAGGCTAAGAGTTGATTACTCGCACTGAAACTAAATTCCATCACCACTTGGCATCAGTTAAGTGTTGAATTTTAGCAAAGTTTTTCCCTAACCAAAAGACGACATCGATACGTCATGCCATAAACACTTTTAGTCCATAAAAGGGAGAGACTTTCTGGTTGTACATAGAAAGATTCAAGGACTTGCTCCTGTAATGTCCTCACCATGGAATAGAATTGGGTCATCAAATCCAGATTTTATATGAGGGTTTATATTAGACTACTCAATCTATGCTTGAACTTATGTGTAGTGGAGATTTCACAGAAAAGAGTGAGGCCGACGCATTGTTATTTTTAGAATCCGTTGCTCAAAAGTCCCAGCGATGGGCACCCCATTGGGATTTGAGGACCACCATAATTAATGAGGGTAATGCTCACCCAGAAGAACAAGGTTTTGGACTCGATGAAAAAGTGGCCACCTTGGCCCGGCATTTAGAAGTCTTAAAAATGATTAAAGAGGGTAACCGAGCCACACGTGTTGCCGTGCAATATGTAGGGTCACCTATGTGTTTGCTTTGCGATAATTTTGACCACCACGTCGAAAGTTACCCCAACCTTCTGGCCGATAAAGCTCTAGCCGAGGAAGCAAAAGACCTCTATTAAAACAAGCCCAAGTACGACCCATTTTCCAACTCGTACAATCTAGGTTGGAAGGATCATACCAACTTTTTATGGTCTAAAGGTCAATACCAGGGTAGTGGAGGTCAATCTTCAAGTTACCCACCACCGAGTTTCCAAAAGAGCGCCCCGCACCTTCGTTTCCTTCACCCCAAAATATTAAATCTTTAAAAGAAACGATGAATCTACTTGGTAAAGTACCCTAGAATTCCAACAGACCATGCAAAGGGTTCTCTAATCTACACAACAAAGATTGCATGCCAACACCCAATCGATTGCTAAATTAGAGGTACAAGTGATTCAACTAGTCAATGCTTTGAGCGAGAGAAATAAAGGAATGTTCCCAAGCCAACCCCAGCCTAATCCTAAGTGTAACATGCATACGGGGTCAGTATATTGTCCAAAACAACAGTAGCATGTCCATTACCCAAGACCATGTTAAGGCTATCATCACGCTTAGGTTAGGTAAAGAAGTTGAGAATAATGTCTCACGACCCACCATGAGTGAATCCGAGAAAGTTAAGGAAAATAAGGACCCACCTGTGGATTCGACTTCTTTTTCACCCTCATCTTCCGAACCATCTGTTGAGACCTACGTCCTGAAAGATTTATTTTAAAAATGTTTAGTGCCTTAAAATAAAAAGGTGAAATTGGACAAAATGTTGGAAGTATTCAAGCATGTACAAATCAATATCCCGTTGCTTGATGTTATACAACAAGTCCCATCCTATGCTAAATTTTTGAAGAACCTTTATACCTTCAAAAAAAGCACAAACGTTCTGAAGAAAGATTTTCTCGCTGAGCAAGCAAGCTTAATCATATCATATAGGACCCCCGTCAAGTATAAAGATCTCGGGACTCCAATGATCTCCATAAAGATCAGGGAACACACCATTGATAAATCCCTTTTGGATTTGGGATCCAGCGTGAATCTTTTGTCGTATACCGTGTATGAGAAATTAGGCTTGGGAGATTTAAGGTCGGCTAAGATTACTTTATCCTTAGTCGATCGATCCATTAAAATTACATGAGGTGTTATTGAGGATGTACATATTAAGGTGGGAGAGTTTGTCTTTCCAGTTGATTTTGTGGTCTTGGATACCCATCATGTGCATAATCCTAATGCACCAACTCCTATCATTTTGGGCCGTCCATCCTTTTCACTTTCGATGTCATCATTAGGTGTCGTAGTGTCCAATTGAACTTATCATTTGGAAACATGACTATGGACCTTAATATGTTCAATTTGGCCAATACGATGAACCCTTGGACATCGATATAATTGACACTATGATCCAGGAGATTTTCTAATAGACTTATAATGAAGACCCTTTAGCGGCACGCCTTTCCCACTCTGGGTATGAATTTGACATCGAAAACTCGATTGAAGAAGTTAATGCCTTCCTAGACTCCACCCCTGTCATGAACATAGGATCTTAGTGATCTAAGCCTGAACCCCTCTCTCTCTCTGCATCACCAATTCCTCCCTCCATTGAAAAAGCTCCCAAGATTAAATTGAAGTCGTTACCCGAATCACTCGAGTATAGGTTCTTAGGACCTTCTTATACCTTGCATGTTATCATCGCGTTTGACTTGGACAAAGAATGGGAAGTTAGGTTGTTGCATGTTCTTAGTGAACACAAAGAATCCCTTGGATGGACCATAGCGGATATTAAAGGGATAAGTCCGTCAGTGTGCATGCACAGGATACACTTAGAAAATAATGCTAAAAACTCCCATGAAGCACCACATGGACTTAACCCCACTCTGAAAGATGTCGTCTGAGCCGAGGTGATCAAACTGTTGAATGCATGTATTATCTATCCCATCTCTGATAGTCAATGGGTCAACCCCATTCAAGTTGTTCCAAAGAAATTCGGTGTGACGATGGTGAAAAATGATGATGACGAGTTAGTAACCACTAGAATTCAAATCGGTTGGCGTGTATGTATAGACTATAGGAAGTTGAACGTCATCTCAAGAAAGGATCACTTTCCTCTTCCTTTTATAGACCAAATGCTTGAGAGATTAGTCGGCCATCCCTATTACTATTTTCTTGACGGTTATTAGAGATCTAATCAAATTTCAAACACTCCCGAGGATCAAGAGAAAACAACATTCACTTGTCCATTTAGTACTTTGCTTATTGACGCATGCCCTTCTAATTGTGCAATACACCTGCTACCTTTTTGTGATCCATGATGAATATCTTTTCAAATATGGTTGAAAGGTTTCTCGAAGTTTTCATGGATGATTTTTCAGTGTTTAGGTCTATCTTTGATGAGTGTTTCCACAACCTCACCCTCGTTCTGAAGAGGTGTAAGGAAAAGAACCTTGTACTTAATTGGGAGAAATGTCACTTTGTGGTTAAATAGGGAATAGTGTTAGGTCATGTCATATCTAAAAGGGTATCAAGGTTGACAAGGATAAAATTGATCTCATTTCTAATCTCCCATCCCCAAAAACTGTGCGTGAAATTCGATCATTCTTAGGACACGTTGGTTTTTATTAGAGATTCATTAAGGATTTTAGCAAAATCTCTCGAGCTTTGTGCAATCTTATTGCTAAAGACGCACCCTTTGAGTTCACTGATGATTTTCTTCAAGTCTTTGAGATGCTAAAGAAGGAATTGACCTCAGCTCCTATTATGCGACCCCCCGACTAGGGTCAACCTTTCAAAATCTTGTGTTACGCTTCCAATTATTCACTAGTTATGGTTCTGGGTTAGCGGGATGAGAAACTTCCTCATGTTATATAGTACACTAGCATAACTCTTAACGACGCTCAATTGAATTATTCCACCACTGAGAAAGAGTTCTTGGCTTTCATATTCGAGCTAGAAAAGTTTAGGTCTTACTTGATAGGATCTAAAGTCATCATTTTCACCGATCATGCGACCTTGCGACGCCTTTTATCTAAAAAGGACACTAAGGAACAACTTATCTGGTGGATCTTATTACTGTAAGATTTTGACCTCGAGATTCAAGATAAGAAAATATGTGAGACTGTAGTGGCGAATCACCTATCTACGGTAATCGTTGAATCATCCGATGAATTGTTGCCAGTTAATGAGTCCTTCCCCGGTGAGAAACTAATGCTTGTTTCCCATCTTCCTTGGTTTGGCGATATTGTGGACTATCTTGCGACAGGTGAGATGCCCCTGCATTGGCTTAACAAGATCGTTCCAAATTTCTTAAGGAAGCCAAGCATTTCTTTTAGTATGATCCATACCTCTTCAAGTATTTTCCTGATCAAATCATTCAAAAATGTGTCCCCGATCATGAAATTCAGAGCATAATCTCTTTTTGCCATGATCAAGCCTACGAATTTCATTTCAGTACTAAGAAAACCACTGCGAAAATTTTACAGTGTGGATTCTATTAGCCATAATTTTTTGTGATTCAAATGACTATTGTAGAATTTATGACCGATGCCAAAGGTTAGGAAAGATCACTCGTCAAAATATGATGCCCTTAAATCCCATATTGATTATTGAGGTTTTGACTATTGGGGCATCGATTTCATGGGATCATGCCCGAACTCTTACGGTAATCTTTACATTCTTTTGGAAGTTGATTATGTGTCTAAGTGGGTCGAAGTTATATCGAGTCGGGAAAATGATCACCATGTGGTAGTCAAATTTATTCAAGAATTTTTTTTCCCAATTCACTAAACCTCAAGCCATCATTAGCGATCAAGGAAGCCATTTCTGCAATCGATCATTTGAGAGTCTCATGAAAAAGTATGCAGCCAGGCATAAAGTAGGATGTTCTTATAACCCGCAAACTAGTGGACAAGTAGAAATGTCCAATAGACAAATCAAGCTAATCATCGAGAAATCAATGAATCCAAATCGAAAGGACTGGTCCTTACGGTTATTAGATGCACCGTGGGCTTATCACACTGCCTAAAAAAGCCCACTTGGTATGTCCTCGTATAGGCTTGTATAAGAAAAATCCTGTCATCTTCCAATAGAGTTAGAGCATAAAGCCTAGTGGGCTATTAAAACATTCAATTTTGATTTACCCGCTGCAGGAGAGGTCTGAAAGCTCCAACTCAATGAGTTAGATGAGATTCGAAATGATGCGTGCAAAATTTTACAAGGAGAAAACCAAAATTTTCCATGACAAGTCCATCCTACAGAAGTCATTTGAACTTGGTTAAAAAGTTCTCTTATACAACTCTAGATGACATCTCTTTCCTTATAAATTGATATCTATATGGTCTGGTCCCTTTGTTGTCAAAACGGTCTACCCACATGGGGCGGTTGAGATAGAGAATTCTAAAAATGGTGAAATTTTCAAAGTTAATGGTCAAAGGTTGAAGCCATTTCTGGAATTACGAGATCGGGAAGTGGAGTAAATTCTCCTCCATGACCCTGTGTACCACGAGTGAAGATGAAATTGGGCAATGTTGTTCTATCATATTTTTTGTTTTACAGGAATTGTGCATTGAAAAAAGTCCCTCATTACGATAATATCTTTCCCGCCTTTTCAATTTTTGTCTTGAACATTGAGGACAATGTATAAATTAGTTTTGGGGGTATTGAGCTCATTTTTCTCTGCTTTTGAAAAACAAAAAAAAAAGAAAATTTTCAAAAATCCAAAAATATTTTCAATATAAGTGAGTTTTGAAACGATTTCTTAATTTAGAATTAATTCACAAATCTCTCAGCTTATAAAATTTTGTATACTTAGACATATAATATGATCAAAAAAGGATATTGAGGCAAAAGTTAATATGCTTGATGAATAAATGTGCAGATTTTAACCCGGTGAGATTTTGTGCCATTCATTATTTTTTAGAGATTTAAATCAATCCGAGTTAGAATAACTCAAAATTTCCTTCATCACCTAATTCGTCAATGATCTCAAAATCTTTTTTATGTTCGATTACTGAAAATGAAAAGTCAAAATATGAATCATGCGCACGAAATGTCTTAATGAGTTGACATGAGATGCAAAAGTAACTTAACGGAAGTCGAGAAATGAGATTAGGCCATCGTTTTGAAAACCCAATAGTAAAAGCCTAAATTCATCCTTTTCTACAGTATCCCCTTGCAAACCCATTTGTACCTAAAAATAAAAACGAGCCTTTCATTGAAAAACCAAAAATTCTTACCCACATTCTCAGAATATCAGGGTAAAAGGCCAAAAGAAGAATGTTTGCTGCAACAATGTGTAAGAAAAAGAGGGGACAGGGGGGGATTGAAAGAATGTGAAACAAAAAAGAGAAAAAGGAATATGTGAATCAAAAAAGAAAAGAAAATAGAGTGTGAAAAAAGTGCCTAAAAATTCAAAATACGAATAACCTTTGTATTCTCAAAAAAATTTGAAACTCCAAATCCCCATTATTTCTATCCAAAACCAAGCTTACAATATAACTGAATGAAAGTCCTAATTGATCTCAAGTGAAGTTAGTTATAGTGTGGAGAGAATGAATGATATATATGGTGTGATTCAAACTTTTGAAGTAATCGATTTTCCATTCACGAGATCGTATTCATCCATTATTAAATGCCCATCTTGCATGATGCATACGTGACGATTGTTCATAGAATTTACTCTTTTATTCACATATACCGAGAGAAACTACCTAACTACGAGTGTTTGTTTATGAGCGCATCCCGTGAGAATTTGAATCAAAATGAAATTTCGTGTAAGAAACTTAACGATCAAATCTTTTTTGAATGGGACAGTCATATTGGATATACACACATGCACAATAAGTTGAGATCGAAGAGTGAATTTTTACTATATTTATGAGATTTGCATTCAATCCTTGTTTATATTGCATTTGTGTCTTTTGTAAATAGAGTCGAGTCTTTGAATTTTGTGGATATATTCACTACAAACCCTAACAAGACAACACTCATCCAGTAGGGCAACCTAGGGATTTAACGACTTGTTGCACATGCTAAGTGCAACCGTGATTCCTACGAAGGTGAGTTAGATTTTAATTTTTGCTCGAGCATTAGAAAAGTTTAGGTTTAAGGGTAGTTGATGAGTGCATTATTTTGTATTAATTATACTCAAATCTAAGCCTTGTTAGTTCCGTTGCACATTCTATAAAATGTTTTTAGACCCATTTTATTATTTTAGAGAAAAATACAAATTTAAGAATAAATGGGGTTAATAATGCAATTTTGAGAACTTCACGCTCAAATCTTATATTCATTGTTAATCTCTTGAGCAAGGTTATTTTTTAGTATTGACAGGTCTATAAGGCAAGTGGCCAAGTTTGGACTCAATTTTGGCATGAAACAGGCACCTGCGCAACTTCAAGGGTAAAATTATATATTCAAATGATTTATTTCGGACTCAGACCAAACATGAAAATTGAAGGCCTTGAATCAAGGGATGCTTGGGTTCAAATTCTGTATCAATCACAGTTTAAATGAAGATGGTGTGGCCTTGCAAAGTTCGATGCCGAAAGAAAGTCAACTGTCAAACCCCAAAGTCAAGTCAATTGAATCCTTTAACCAAAACCGACCCCTAAACTGAGCCTAACCCGTACTTACACCTTGTGTGTGTGTTTCATTTGTATTTATTTATTTTTCATTATATATTTTTATTTGAGTTGTGTACATATTTTTTAGTAATTTTTATGTGTGTAGGGTTATTTTTATTATTTTATATCTTTCGAGTCATTTTTACTATTTTATTGTCTTTAGTGTTTTACCATTTTATGTAAATATTGTAGTGCGTATGAGTATGCGTGTCATTTTATATAGTACTAAGTCTGTGTCAGTAAGTAATATAGGTGTGAGTTTTATTTTTAGTTTAGTAATATTTTCATTAGGTTAGGTTTATTAATATTATTTTATTTTATGTCTTTTTATTTTAAGGTTAGAATTTAATTTTAAGTTTTATTATGTTATAAGAGGTAAGTGCTATTTTTATTTTTATTAATTAGGTACAAAATAGACACACACTCACACCTAAACTAACCCCACACAACTATTCATCATCATCATTTCCTAAAACACACACTTGTACATACCCAAAAACATCCTGATAAACGTTTAAATGCGGTGTGTGATATCGATTTAAAATTATTCGCAAGTTTCCAATTAAACGTTATTTAATTCAGCCCCTAAACAAGCATCTAGAGTGCGTGTGTCAACCCATAAATAAATATATAGCATGCAACACAATAAATATGTTGAGACAGATTTTAAGAAAAAAACCTTTCGGGTAAAACCTTTATTTCATTATGAATTAATAAATCGGAACTTACAATTACATAGAGAAATCTGCAATGGATCAATGCGCAGCCAACCCACAAAGACTCTCAGTCTTGAACTCAGCAAGAGAATACATGCAGCACCCTCCAAGGACTCGTAGTCCAATCTTCAGTAAAGAATCTTCACGCAACAAGATCCTCAATAACACGCAGCCATACAGTGTAGAGATGCACTCCACAAAAGATGAACAAAAGTGAAGTGTTCTTAAACACCAAAGGAATTCACTCAAGCATAATGGAGTTTTGTGAATTGAAAACCAAAAATGGGTTAAACCCTAAAAGAAGTAGCCTAAAAAAATTATGCTTTCGCAGTTTTTCTGTTCGTCAAAATGCTGTGACCTCTTAATGAAAACATTACCAAATAATGAGTATTGTAAGGACATATTTCTCATGTCCGTTATCTTAAATTTTTGTATGTCATACGCCGCTACATTTGGCACGTCTCTACACGATCTCACACGATGGCCTCAATCCGAATTCCGAGGATCAAGCATTCAACATCTCCATCATGTGTCCCACATCTACCTCAACGACTTCACGTTCCACGATTTCAGGGACTTAATTCAAGTGGTACGCAAGAAAAGCCAAAATAGTGAAAGAAGGAAAGATATGGAAGTTCAAGGACATTTTGGTAATTTTAAAAACACCATCCAGAAGACCAATCAACTGGAAAGTTGAAGAGCTCGTCGTAATGAAGATACTGGAAGAAACAGTACCTCAATCAGAGCTACGGTGAAGAAGTTATGGCCCTTTGAAAATGGAGAATATTTCGAGGAAAACTCTTGGAAAAATGCTAAGTGTTTAAAGCCCCACATTCCAGCGAATTTCTGCGAACCTAAGCCAAACCGGTTCGGGGGGCGAACCTGTTCACGGTACACCTGAACCGGTTCGAGGTACCTGTATGCTCGCAGAGTTTTAAAATCATGAAACTCTTTATTGGTTTCCCTATAAAAACCAACTTCGGGGAGTTGTTTTGCAAGACTTTGAGAGACGATTTTAAGAGTCCAAATGCATCTAGTCTTCATATTTTTGAATCCCAAGACTCATGTTTTGATTCACACAACTTTTCCAAACCTTTGTGAATCCTTTTGTAACCCAAGAACACAACCTTGTGTTTGTTCAACCTTTGTGAAGAAGCCGTCTTCCTTCCTCATTACTGCTCACCTGGAGTTCCCGAGGGAGATTCTAGCTGCCGACTATAGAACCGATGCCTGCGGGTATTTTTGTGTCACACTGTATTTTTACTGTAATCCTTATAATCGTTCCTTACAATATTGTAGTGAAAATAAAAGGTTTTGCCCCTTTGGGGGATTTTTCCTCATGTGTGTGTTTGAATGTTCTTGCATGATTTCATCTTTTTCAATCACACCTAGACGCATGTTTAGGACTTAATTTGGGAAAACAGAGTTTAATTAAATAATCTCTCTATTTGAACGCACGCGCACTCTTTTAAATTGGTATCAGATCCAATTACACAACTTTACCGTGTAATTTTCTGCAAAAATTTTCTACGATATCAATTTTCTGAAAAATTGATTTCTGAAAAAGAGCGTGTTCATAATGGAGAAGTTATATAATAAAATACCATTTTTTTACGGGACAAACTATGCATACTAGAAAGCCCGCATGAAATCTTCATTAAAAGCCATTAATGAGCGTGTCTGGATTTTTGTTGAAAGAAGGTGAACACCTCCCTCCGTCACTGTTAATAACGTGACTAGTTTAAAATCGGACACTACATGGACTGAAGAAGAATTTAAATGGTCATCTTTTAATTCTAAGGGTTTAAGTGCTATTTCTGGATCTATCACACCTGATGAGTTCAAATGCATAATGACGTGCAGCACATCAAAAGAGGCATGGGATGTTTTGCAACTTACCCATGAAGGAACTAATGTTGTGAAAGAATCAAAACTGCAAAATTTAACAACTCAATTTGAAACAATCACCATGCTTGAGTCTAAGTGTTTTGATGAATTTTATGCTAGACTATCTGATATTGTAAACACTGGCTTTAATCTTGGTGAACACAATCCTAATGCTAGAGTTGTTAAAAAGATTCTTAGATCTCTGCCTAAGCGTTTTATCCCTAAAGTCACTGTGTTAAATTCTATGGGTAATTTAAATACGCTAAAATTGGAAGAACTTGTAGGAGACTTGAAAATGTACGAAATTGATATGTTTCCTAAATCTATCAAGCCTAAAGATAAGGGAATTGCACTTAATATTCAGGAGAGAAAAAGTGAGGGGTCGGCAAGAAAGAGGGAGTCATCTAGAAAAGGAGAGATAGATACGTCAGATTCTGAATGTGACTTTGATTTAGATGATTTGGCCCTGTTTGCTAAAAATTTCAAGAAAATTCTCAAATTTAAGAAAAATGGTAATTTCAAAGATAAAAAGAAGTTTGAGAAAAATAAGTTTGAAAAAGAAAATTCAAAAAGATTTTAAAAACCCTCCTAAGAAAGAGAGTGAGAGATGCTTTGAGTGCGATGGTAGGGGTCTTAGAGCTTTTGAGTGTGCTACTAGGCTGAACAGAGAAAAGGGGAAAGTTGTCCTTAATGCTACCCTTAGTGACGACAGTGAGGTCGAGTCGGTGGACTCTGGATACGAGTCATCGCATGAGTGTAACTTCACCGCATTCATGGCTAGTCATGTGAGCACTTCTAGTACTCCTCACGATGATGAGGATTTTACTTCACAGGGACACCTTGACAGTGAGAGCGATGTGAGTGAGGGGGAGGATAATGCAAGTGAGAGCGCGAGTAATCTTCAACGCGCCTACGTTGAGTTATATAATGAGTCATTTAAAAATAAAAAGCGTAACAAAGCGTTAGTTCTTAGGATCATCGCTCTAAAGGAAGATTTAGAAAAATCGAGAGAGATAGAGAGAGAGAGCCCTTCACCCGCACCACTTTGAGAGAGAGTCTGCCTGTGTTAAGAAAGAGAGTTTATTTAGAAAGAGAGAGAGAGAGACTGTTTGGAGAGAGAACGAGAGAGATAGAGAGAGAGAGAGAGTTGTTTTGAGAAAGAGAAAGGGGACTTGACTAAACAAGTGGCTAGTCTTACGAGTGAGCTCCATTCCTCACTGGAGACTCGAAAGAAACTTGAAGCCCTTGTTGCCCAGCTTACTCATGATCTTGAGAGAGCATGGGAAGTCAAGGTTCAAATCGAGGATAGATCAGGAAAGATGCTCATTGGCCCCGCTTTAGGTTTTGGTGATAGGTAGGGAATAGGTTATGATGGTGCCTCCATATCCCAAATTTCGCCTGGACCAGTTCCTGAGTTTACTATGACTCCATATGGCCATCATCAAAAATCATGAAGGAGGTTTCAACCAAGAAAAGCAAACCCAGGGTTGCCTAAGACTGCGTTCTTCTATACGTACTGCAAAAGAAAAGGCCACCTCAGGGATTTTGCTATATTTTGGGTCGAACACGACGTACTACTGCTCTACCACATCATACTGATGATTTTTCTAGTCTGAGAGAGCGTGTTGAGTTTTTAGCTTCCACATCACATAGTTTTATGGAGGAATTCCAACGAATGTCTTTGCCGTCTATGAATGCTTCTCGCATCCCGGCAAAAACTAATAACAACAAAGGTAAACAAAAGGTTACCACTTCTTGGGTGCCTAAGAAAGATAAAAAGGCTCTTGTTGTTCATGTCGCTCTCAAAGCACATAATACCTCACAATGGTATTTTGATAGTGGGTGCTCCAGACATATGACAGGTGATGCCTCATTTTTTACCTACCTTGATGATTATAAGGATGGTAGAGTCATCTTTGGAGATGAGAGCAAGTCTAGCATTGTAGGACGAGGTACAGTAGTGTTACCAGGATTTCCTAAGCTAGAGAATGTTTTGTACGTCAAAGGTTTGAAAGCAAACCTTCTTAGCATTAACCAGTTGTGAGACGTTGACTTTGTCGTAAAGTTTGATCGGGATGCGTGTAATGTCTATAATCAAGGCGGTAAACTTTTAGTGTGAGGGGTGAGGAGAGAGGATAATTTCTATGTGACTGAGCCCATGTCCTCACTTATCTACAACAGCGCCACGATCACTCCTATGGATCTGTGGCACCAACGTATAGGTCATGTGAATGTTAGAGATTTGACTCGTTTAGTTAAAAAGGACCTAGTACATGGCTTACCATCACTTGGAAAGCCAACTTCCATGGTTTGTGGGCCCTATCAGTTGGGAAAGAAAATCCGTAACCCACATAGGCAGTTGTATTCCATTACCACATCCCGTGTACTTGAGATGCTTCATATGGATCTTATGGTTCCTACTCGTGCTGAGAATCTGGGTGGTAAGAGGTATATCCTCGTGATGGTAGACGATTTCTCCAGATATTCGATTGTAGGTTTTCTAAGAGAGAAATCCGATGTTGTAGAGTTTTTAATGACTAAGTGACGTGTCCTACAAAACCAACACGGAGTCACTATTAACAGGATACGTAGTGACAACGACACAGAATTTAAGGAAGCAAAGGTAGACCTTTACTGTGATAGCTTTGGGATCAAACATGAGTTTTCTGCTATGAAGACTCCTCGGTAAAATGAGATTATTGAGAGAAAGAATAGGACGATCCAAGAAATATCTAGGTCTATGCTTCTAGTTCGTAATGTTTCTAGGAGATTTTGGGTAGAGGTAGTGTCTACTGCATGCCACACGGTGAATAGTGTTTACCTACGTCCACACACACTTAAGACGCCTTATGAATTGTGGACTGGCAAGAAACCCAACCTGGCATATTTTTCGTGTTTTGGGGAGTAAATTCTACATCCTACGGGATAGAGATCAATTAGGAAAGTTTGACTCTCGGAGCGATGAGGGAATATTGATATGATATTCATCGAATAGTAAAGCGTACCGGGTCTTTTACCTGAAGAGCTCTAAGGTTATGGAGTCAAGAAACGTCACCGTGCAAGATGATGAACCTCCGATGGTTATTGATCCTAACCTTCAGTGTGAGGATGAGGACTTTTCTGGCATTGATTTACTTGTCCCTCACCCACACTCTGTGGACCCTACTCCTGTGTTAGGGGACACACCTGCTTGGATTCATAAGAGTCATGACCCGGCCTCCAATATAGGCGATCCCACTCTTGGGGTCAAGACTCGTGCTCAGCTAGAGAACATCGTTAGCCACTTTTGCTACACGTCCAAAGTCGAGCCCAAGAATCACAAAGAAGCACTCAAGGATGAACATTGGATATCTGCTATGAAGGATGAGTTGCTTCAGTTTAAAAAGAACAATGTCTGGGAACTTGTCCCCCAACCTAGTGAGACTAATGTGATAGGTACGAGGTGGATTTTCAAGAATAAAATGGATGAAAATGGTACCATAATCAGAAACAAGGATAGGTTGGTTGCTCAAGAACACACACAGATAGAGGGTGTAGACTTTGGGGAGACATTTTCTCCTGTTGCGAGGCTTGAGTCCGTCCGCTTACTACTCGCCATCGCATGTCATCTGCGCTTCAAGTTATATCAGATGGATGTCAAGAGTGCCTTTCTAAATGGAATTCTTTAGGAGGAGGTTTACGTGGAACAACCAAAAGGGCTTGAAGACCCTAAGCACTCGGAGCACGTTTACTATCTAAGGAAAGCCTTGTATGGTTTGAAACAAGCACCCCGTGCTTGGTACGAGAGGCTTACTTCATATCTCTTAGCCCGTGGCTTCAAGACAGGGGGAGTTGATATGACGTTGTTCGTCAGGACAGATGACGGTGCTATTTTAGTTGCCCGGGTCTATGTTGATGACATAGTCTTTAGACCCACGTGCTCCTAGCATGCTCACCACTTTGAGGAGGAGATGAAAAGTGAGTTTGAGATGAGCATGGTAGGTGAGCTTACGTTCTTCCTTGGTCTCCAGGTTCGTCAGCTAGAGGATGGGATGTTCATCTCTCAATCCAAGTATGCTAGAGACCTAGTGAAGAAATTTGGTTTAGACTCCGCTAAGCATGCACGTATACCTATGAGTACTTCTATCAAGCTTAGTAAGGAAACTTCAGGCAAGGACATAGAGCAAACCTTATATCGGCGTACGATAGGTAGTCTTGTCTACTTGACTACCAGTCATCCCGACATAGCCTTTAGTGTTCGAGTCTGTGCGCAATATCAGGCATCCTCGAAAGAGTCACACTTACTCTCTCTAAAATTTATTATCAAATATGTGAGTGGGACTCTCTCATACGATATTTGGTATTCATTTGATACCAATGATCGTTTGTCTTGGTTTTAGGTTTAAGGTTAACGTTTGACTTGGTGTAGTATAAGATTGGTGTAACAGCTAACGTCCCATTAAGGAACGAATCAGGATTAGCGTGAATCAAGGAATTTGATTGCAAAGTTGTTGTACCAGAATTACCAAGATAAGTGGAGCCACCATTGACTACGATGGACTTATCATTGATGGATATTTCTGTTGTATTTCGGTGACCAGTCATTTGCCATTCATTTTCTCGAATGTTATTTTTTAGAGGAACGTCTGTGAGAATGGATTTACTTTTATCCAAAGTGCATGGCATTGAATTATTGGAACAAGATGTATTTGAGTGGCCCACCTTCAAATATTTGTTGCAAAAGGATGGTAAATTTTCAAATTCAATTGGTTGCCAAAAACCTTTACCTTCAAAACCTATCCAAATTCTAGTAGGATAACCCTTCGATAAATCAATTTCAATGCAAACTCTTACATGGATGGGTTTGGTTAAAGAAGCAATAGTTTTTTCTAACATTAATGGTTTACTCACCAAGGTAGCAATGTTGAATAAGGCAGTTTTTTGAAAAAAAAATGAACTAGCATATTTGGGAGAGTAAACCAAATTGGAAGTATAAAGCAATCCTGATTAGGAGAAATTTTTAGTGTCCATTTGAATATCTTCCTACGTGTTTAATAATTATAACAATAACCTCTTAGCCAAATGCGAAGGTAGTCCTCTTCACATCTATATTCAATGAGAATGTGGTAAGGGGTAAACAATCCAATTTTAAAAGATTGCTTCAGTGAAAGTCTATGAAACATTTTTCTAATTGAGTCCATGGAAGGTCTTGTGTGATCAAAGAAGCCGATGAGTGAAAATTTGAATGTGTGTGAAAGTTATGCCATATCAATAGTAGTAAAGAAACATCCGGGTTCACCTTTGTAAGTAGCATGTTCTCCTCTAAGTAGATGTTCTGTGGAAGTTGAAAAGAGAACAAATGCAAATGATTTTTTGAGCGTAATGTCTGGATGTTTGGATTTTAGGGGAGGTTTATTAGGAGCAGTCATGGTGGCCAAAGGTGGAAGAGAGAAAGGAGAAAGGAGGTATTACAAAATCCTTAATTTAAACACCAGGGGCCATCATTATCTTTGTGTTATTTACATCTTTAGATTTTTGAACTTTTACACTGTTCATGTAGCATAACTCATTAGATAAATACGTATCAAAAGTAGTGGTATGATGAGAGACAGAGAGAGAGAGAGAGAGAGGGGGGGTGAGGTACCATACATTTTAGATCCAAAGTTAAAAATGACTTTACCAAGTTTATTGGACGATTAGAACAATGAATAATGTTTTTAATAATAGTAATTTATTTGTGGGTGTAAAAATATTTTGTCATATATTAATGGATACTCATTTGTCGTATTATTAATTTATTTAATATATTTTTTGTTTACTTACGCAAAATCTCCTAATGTACACATTAATTCGTATGTGTACATAGTGTTTTTATAATGTAAACATAACAATTTCTGTAATGTATGTGAGTTTTATTTGTGTTACATAAATTTTTATAATAATAGATTTTTGGTATGCTAGCAATGAAAGTGTGATATATTTGTTATATTTACGCATTAGTTAGTTACATATATTGATATTTTAGACCTTCCATTATGTGAGCAATCTTAATGCCTAAAACATTTCTCAATAAACTATTAGAAACATTTTATTTATCAATTTAGTGAAGTGTAAATGTCACTATTTAAAACTAATTATAAGGAATTCCTTCCTTATTATCCATATTAAAAATGAATTTTCCATTTTTTCACCAACTTTCACCCATGGGATCCGTTATTTGGAAATCTTGACCCCCGTGGGGGCCTAACATATGTGGGCCTCGCACCCTTTCACGGATATGCATTGTCGCAAAATTATTTCGAGATTCGAGGATATACAAGGACACTTATTAACAACTAATTCATAAGTGAGAGAGAACAATCCATTTTAGAGAGGTATATTTAAGTGATTAGTATAATTACTGGGTGCTCCCCTCGGGGAGGGGGGGATATGTGAGTTTCACATCCTAGAACCTATGTCAAATTGTACTCTCTAACACCAATAAAAAAATCTCTCACCCCCATTTATTAACGTAGACAATTGATCGAACAGAGTACATCATGTGTTCTTTGTGTGTGTTTGGACACATTCATTTTGTTAAGGTATTATCATCTCTGTCTTATGTGGTTGATTATGCAATCATACCCAAAATAAGAAAAAATCAAACAAAAATATTGGGGAAGCCCATTCAATTATGATAGCAACCATTTATGTCTTGTTCGTAACAAAACACCACTGTTGATGTAAAAAACTAGATTCGATCTAATTAATTAATCACAGATAAATATGAATAAAGAAATAAGACAAAGGATTTTTAAAGTGGTTCAGCCTTTATGAAAATGGCCTACATCCACTATCTTGTATTGTTAGGTGTCCTGCCATAATCTTGATTATGTTCGCTAATGAAAGTTTGCCCCGCTATAAGGGTATTACAATGTAGTTATAGTCCTGGGGCTGTCAGTATGAATAGACAATATGTCATTTATTGAATAGAAATATACATATGTATAGAATAAGAGCGCTCATTGAATCTATCATCATCGTTTAATCTTCTTATCCAGGTACTTGGTATGTTGAGTAGCTCGGTACGCTGAGTTGCTCAATGATTTAAGTTGCACATACGTATATTTAAGCCATGTTGGAAGACACGCGTCTTCATATAATTGGTGCATGTGAGCTGACTAATTTTTGTATCAACAAAAGCCCCCAATGTTTCACAGTTGAAATTGGATATGAGAATGTGGAATATTATACCCAAAAATTTCTGGGGCATATTTATTCTGTCTTGTATGATTGTAGACCCCCGACATTTTGTAAACTTTCGCACTTATCATAACAGTTTTGAGCACGAAATGGTAAACTTGTAAATATTTTGAATCTTTGATGAACTCTTGGGTATTTGCGTCTTTTTCATCATTTAGACACCGAAAACGCAATCGTCATCTCTAGTGATCATTTCTTTTTCCGTTTTCCAAGATCGCGTATTTAAAGACGACAACATCGAATTGTCTTCTACTTTTCGCCATTTAGATCTTCAAACTTTTTGTCTTCTACTTTTTTTCTTACGATCGTTCTTTATGTCATCTGCTTTAGCTGATTTGATTTTCTGTAAGAATTTCTTTCTTCCTTCTTCTTTTTTTGTTTTAGCCATCATGGTTTATCTTATCGAATCATTGGATAAGTTTAGGGATGATTTTGGTATTCCGTCTTGGGTTATGGAAGAACCTCCTTGCCCTTCTAATTTATTTTCTCTAGCTGAGGGACACTGGTTTCCCTCTATTTTCGTAGCGAAATGTGGTTTTCCTTACCCGCCTAATCCCCTGTGTTTGGAATTTTACCAATATTTCGATATTATTCCTGCAAGAATAGTTCCAAATACATGGAGGGTAGTTAATGTCGTACATAGACTGAATCTGATTCATGGAACTCGTTTAGGTATTCCTAAAATTATGTATTATTATAAATGGGTCATCAACGATACCACTTTTTATTTAAAAACTAGCTTTTCTAACAGAGCTTTAGTGGTCAATCTCCTTGATGCTAATAGGGATTATTTTGAACATGTGGTTGTGATGAAAAATTAGCAACATCCCCCACTAAAAGGGAAAGACGTGTACCAAGGTCCCAGATGTCCACTTTATGGCAACGGGATAGGATGTTTTGTTTTTCAAATTAGCTCTGTTATTGTTTGATAAAATGCATAACTGACATTCATTTTTATGTTTTGCAGTTGATAGCAAAAGGAAACCTCTAAAAGAGAGTTATATTAATATAAAAGATTTGAAACTCATCTGGGGTTTGCATCAATCAATTGTTGGGGAGCACGTGAGAGTTGCTTCTTATTTGTTGAGATATAAGAACACTACTTCATCCTTTATTGATCGTCCTCTTATTCCTCCCTTGGTTATTGACCTTGACCATATACTGACATCTTCAGCAACTGTTGAAGAATCTTCTTTTGATTTGGGTACTTCTATTACTGACCTGATGACGAAGAAGAGGAAAGTGCCCGACCTCCTTGCCAAAACTGCTCCTGGTATTGACGGGGCAAAGAAAATCAAAGAGGATGTCCCAGCTGGAGGGACTAAGAAAAAGGATGTTGCTCCATCTAGAGGAGCAGTTACAACTATCAATGAGGTTATCAAGAAGCCCCCTGTTTCTCCAAAAGAGGCAGCACCTTTGATTGAAGGAGTTATTATTATTCGAGAAGGGGCAGCACCTTTGATTGAAGGGGTTGCCATTACTCAAGGAGAGGCAGCACCTTTGATTGAAGGTGCTCCTTTGAATTGATTTAGAAGGGGTCCTGCTGAGAAACCTGTGGATGCTGCTGCCTGCAATACCTCGAGATTTTTATGACAATAATTTATTTATTTTTGGGAGAAATAAATATTATTTTAATTAGAGAATAATTGAATTGGTATTGAGGTCAAAATTTAAAGATGTTAGAAAGTGTTTCGAATAGAAATTATGAGAGTGTAGTTGGTTCCGGAAGGGTCGAGAAAGTCGAAATGACTGTACTTGGGATCTATTTGGATTCCGAAATATTTTAGGTTTGTTTGGCTCGAATTAAAGTTACCGAGTCATTTAAAGTGTGTAATATCATTTAAAGTTGTGTTTTTTGGGAGACAAGGCTTATTAAGCCTACGGGAGATATAATTCTCCTTAGAGAGAAAGAGAAATAGAAAGAAAGAAAGAGAGAAGAAGAAGAAGAAAAGAAGAAGAGAAAGAGAGAGAAAGTGGGATTTCCGACCATTACACGATCTCGAGGAGGATTCAGACCCAACGAACTTGAGGAAAGTGGTTAAACTTGCTAAATAATTGTTGCGTATAATTTATTTCATGATTTGTGGATAAAAATTGTGAATTTTGGGATATTGCTAAAAACTGGATTTTGGGTAAAATCTTAGATTTAATGTTTATATATGGATTGGGGGTTATAAAATGGTTGGGATGAGTTATACAATGAATTTTGATGTTATATATATGTTTGGATTGATGAGGAAGGGTTAGAAGATGATTAAAATGATTTTTGGGCAATTTGGGTTTGTGGAGAAAACAACCCATTCGTAGCTTGCTAACCAAATCGAATCGATTCGCCCCTTCCGAATCGATTCGGTAGGAAGAAGACTTACAGGTCTTTGGGGCCAAATCGATTTTCAGGGGTCGAATCGATTCGCTGTGAGACTGAATCGATTCGGAGGGGCCGAATCGATTCGAAAATGAGGCTATTTTTGAGAGTTTTTTCTTGAGTGAGTTTCGTCCAATTTCATCTACTTTTGTCAATTGGAAACCTCTATAGGTGTTATAAAAAGTATGTTCTGGAGACTTTTAGTGATTTTCCTTTATAGGAAATTGTTGTAGTCATGTTGACTTAATTCGAGAGAATATCGATTAGGGAATATTATATCGACAAACTGGGGAAGCCCGCTATCATTAAGAATTTTGTGTGGAGATAATTATGGGCTTATAAGCGAGAGTTAGGGTGTGCTTAATGATAATGGATTTTAGTATTAAATCCCAATTGGGATAAATTCAAAGGTTCATGTGATGGATTGAATTATATTATGGATTGAAAATTATAAATGTTGATTGATGTGCATACGGATATAGAAAATATCCTTAACACAAATTAACTTAGAAGATGTTTCATAAATGAGAAATGTTGATCGAGGTGCATTAGGATATAGAGAATATCCTCAATGTAAATAAAATTGAGAGACAGTTATGAATAGAAGTGAGGTGTGAACTTCAAGTGAGAAATAGTATAGTGTATACTAAGTGGGGAAGTTATGTGAGTTATTGACGAGTAGTATATCGAGAGAAAAATATACTAAATAATGAGATTATTTCCCTTACGCCTAAGAGCGTACTATGAATTTGAAATAGTGTGATAATTATACCTTGTGTGATGGTATACATTTATATGATGTGATGATGTATGTATAGCTTGTGTGAATGATATATATATATATATATATATATATATATATATATATATATATATATATATATATATATATATATATATATATATAAGTGAAGCATACCCCCTCCTTGCTATCATGGGAAGTTGTGCGCTGAAGGTGAGCGCCCTGGCTTGAGGAGCAGGGTGCGGATATTCTCCAGGTCATAGCGTCGATTTATTATTGTGTGATTGTTTTTATTAGGGGTGAGACGTGATGGGTATGGTTCGTCTCATTTTTGGGGGAACTATAACCGATTCCCGTACATTGTGATGTGATTTTTGCCAAGGCGGTGTGAGATTCCGAACGTTGGTACCCAGGATGATATGTGAGTGATTCCCTGGTAGATGATAGCATTGAGAACCTGCATCCTCGAGTTATATCTCATTGGGATGGTTATTATTATACTTGTGTGAATAGTATACAAATTCTATATGATGATGTGATATCATATTTGTCTCTAGAGTAAAGAGACATAAGAAGATTGCTTGAATCTCATTCCGGGAGATTTTATCCGTACTTAAATTTATGAAGAATCAATTATGACGAAATGAAAAGTAGTAATTATATGAGTATATATAATATTGTGGGTATCAAGGGCATAATGGACCTCAACGACCAACATTGCCAAGGAGTAGTGTATCGGGGGGTTCCTTGTTTGGATTTCGCTTGCGAGACGTCCCACACACGAAACGCAGTGCAATGTTACGAGTGAGGATAAGTTATTCCTTAGTGATCATTTATCTATATTAGTGTTTATCTCGACGATCGACAGTGCCAAGGAGTAGTGTATCGGGGGGTTCCTTGTTTGGATTTTGCTTGCGAGACGTCCCACGCACGAAACGCCATGCACTGTTGAGAATTGGGAATAATAAAATTAATTAATTGGGTAATGAGAATTTTGGGTTATACGCGTCATGCATTGAGGGCATAATGAATTTTGATAATCAATACTGCCAGGTGTAGTGTATCGGGGGGGTTCCTTGTTTGGATTTCGCTTGCGAGACATCCCATGCACGAAACGCAGTGCAGTATTGAGAATTGGGAGAAGTTTAGTCCTTAGCACTTGGATGCTATTAACTTATATATATATATATATATATATATATATATATATATATATATATATATATATATATATATATCAATGGCATAACTAGAATATGAGAAATTCGAGTAAGGAAATGTTTATGTAAACTTTATACACTAAGTAAGTGAACGAAAAATTGAGATCGATAATTTAGATATTGAAGGATTATGTGTTAGATGGAATTTAGATGAGTATCAATTGGGTTTAAGTTAGATTTCCTTACCTAGATAGATTCGGGCATTTATTTGGAGATCATGTGCATACGTTTAGTTGCGCGCTTTAGTTGAGAGGTGAGTTGGATTTTATGGAGAGTGTGACTCCACTTTAATCATGTCATAATGCATTTATAATTATTATGCATTTTAATGCACTTTCTATAACATATTTTCACACCTCGGGCTCTGACCCGTTTATATTTTCTCTTACTGTGCATATATATTGTATTATTCTAAGTGTTCCTCCGCAAGGACGCCATTAATGTTATCCATCCAGTATATTTGTGGAGCTGTGGCAGTAGCGGACTGTTACGGCATTTTATTATAGTCGATTCCTATCTTTGTGTATCTAGATTAGGATTCAGTTTGTATATCGGGTTTATACCCAACTGTTGTAGAGTATCACTTTTATATTTTCTTTCTCAGATTATTGTACTGTCTGTGACCCGACAGCATATTCGGGTATTTTACTTTGTACATTGTGTTGTATTCTTTTATATATTAGTTCGAGTATGTGTGTGCCTCTTATCATATTTAGAGTTATGTTGTTGGTTAGTTGTTGCATGTTTGGTTTTAAATAATGTTTGAAAATAAAAATTTTGACACTTTTGTGGTAATGGGTTGTCAGTCGTGTTTCTTTTAGAGTCGTCAATAGATGCTGAGAATGATCCACTTGAGATTCTTGATTATTTTAGTATAGGGCTAGCCACCCGTTATTAATTTGAGCGGGGTGTCAAAAGTGGTATCAGAGGATCAGGTTCTAGTGTCTTTAGGATCTGCGTGGGTTACTATGATCTGCCGTAAGCGTTCTTGATGTAGAGCCTTATTATTAGGACTGTTGTGTTCATACGTCCATATTTTTTTGAGAAAACATTTGAAAGGCGTTCTGATACAATTGTTCTTGTTTTAGATGCCACCGAAGAGAAGTCATTCAGGGAGGGAAAATAAAGGGGCTGAGAGTGTGGAACCCCAAATGCCTCAAAGGACCATGACTACAGATGAAGTTGCAAATATTGTGGCACAAGCAGTAACTGCTGCCATTTCTACGATGGTACGGCAACCTGCAGTTCAAGCAGCGCAAACCCATTCATGACCGTATTTGTCGGAAAGAGTGCGGGAAGATTTTAGTAAGGGGCATCCTCCAGAGTTCTCAGGGAGAGTTGATGTGAAGGCTACAAGTCGATGGAAGAATAGTATGCAAATGCACCTTCGTATGGTTGAGTGTAGTGAGGTGCAGAAGCAATTTTTAGCCACCTTTAAGTTTAAGGGTGCAGCTTTCCAATGGTGGGAGTCTGTCACCACATCTGAACAGAGCGATACATTGTCCATAACAGATTTTTGGGAACTTTTTTATCGAAGGTATTTCTCTTCCCCGATTCAGAAGGAAGTGAGGAGGAAATTGATGGATGTGTTTCAAGGCAATAGAACGGTGGCCGAGTATGAAGAAGAATTTACTCGATTAAAAAATTTAGTACCTGATGAGGTAAATACTAAAGAGAAGCAAATATCAAAGTTTATGTGAGGTTTAAATGGGAAAATTCGGCAGCATTTGTTAGGGAACCTAGCGTTAGTGACTTTCGCCGAGGTAGTGAATGCGGCACTGTTGCAGTGTCATGAATATCACCTTGGTTTGCAGGGGGTAAGAACTTTGGAGATTCGGGTTCATCAAGTAGGTTTGGTAATGAGAATACCAGTAATACCAGAGAGTATAATCCGAAATATAGAGGATCTCAACAGCGTTATGTTCCTCAAGATAGGCAGAGAGGATTTGCGGGTAGATGTTTCTTTTATAAAGAATTTGGTCATAGGAAGAGGGATTGTTCTAAAGGAGGTAGAGGACCACATTTTGAGGAAGTTTTGGAGGTGCAACCCTTATAGCAGATTCGAGGTCATTTTAGGCCAGGGGACTTTATGTGGGAACCCAATGATGAGGAGATGAAATCGGACTAGAGATGGATGATGTAAGTTATTTTCCTTTGTGAATAGGATTGTTCTATATGAAGTCTTGCTAGTATGGTGTGTAAGATTGAAAAGAGTGGTTAGTGTTATAACCATATTATGTATTGAATTACCCTAAAAGGGAATTTGGAGCGAGTGAGGCTCTTATGTTATTACCTTTTGAGAGAATAGATTATGTTGTGATGTACTAGAAAGAGAGCT
Organism: Sambucus nigra; assembly: GCA_949130495.1. Taxonomy (NCBI): domain Eukaryota; kingdom Viridiplantae; phylum Streptophyta; class Magnoliopsida; order Dipsacales; family Adoxaceae; genus Sambucus; species Sambucus nigra. Next base: position 314,058,163 of record OX422219.1, on the reverse strand, counting down.
ATAATTTTGTTGTGAATGTAAGAAATGTTATTATGTATTGAGTATTAATGATAAATCTACTTATTTTTATAGTCGTGCTAGACTTATATAATTCGTGTATTCTAGCTATGGAAGAGCCTAGTGTATGGCAATATATTACAATGATGTGAGAGATTATCACTGAAATGATTCAGAGTTTAGTAGATTATAGTTGAGCAAGAGATTTTAGCTCATAATTATGTTGATTTTGATAACTATGTATTATTATGGGTATGAGAATTTCTAAAACCTTGTGTCATGGGCATAAGGTATTTTATTTAATTGTCGAAAGACATAAACTGTTTTAAAATAAACTATTTTCAAAATAAAACTTTTTATAGGCCTTTGGGCCATATCAAAATGATTTATACAAAAATATTTTAAACTCTAGTCCGGATCTAACAAACTCTCAATCCCCGACGTCGCTACATATTAGTGTATTGGGAGGGTTCCTTGTTTGGATTTCGCTTGCGAGACCTCCCCCGCATAAAAGTAGCAAATGTCAGGAATTGAGAGGAGTTAAATCTTTGGACCTTTCCAAAATTGTCATAATTTTAGTATGATTAGTACAATTTATTATATTTTGCATTGTGCAATTATTCAAGGCAAGAGAAGCCTAATTGTGTTTATATGAATAGAGCTCAAATAAAGGGTGTATGGGTGCCTAGTAGTTATAATTGGTTTTATAATAAGTTAAAATAATTCTTCGTGAGAAGTGGGAGGTTTGGGTATAGTGTTAGTGAGGATAAGTGTAGTAGGAACTAGTTGGCCTTTGGAGTATTAGTCTTAGCTAAATTTCGAGGACGAAATTCTTGTAAGTGGGGAAGTCTGTAATACCCCGAGATTTTTGGGACAATAATTTATTTATTTTTTGGAGAAATAAATATTATTTTAATTGGAGAATAATTGAATTGGTATTGAGGTCAAAATTTAAAGATGTTAGAAAGTGTTTCGAATGGCAATTCTGAGAGTGTAGTTGGTTCCGGAAGGGTCAAGAAAGTCGAAATGACTGTACTTGGGGTCTATTTGGGTTCCGAAATATTTTGGGTTCGTTTGGCTCGAATTAAAGTTACCGAGTCATTTAAAGTTTGTATTATCATTTAAAGTTGTGTGTTTTGGGAGACAAGGCTTATTAAGCCTACGGGAGATAGAATTCTCCTTAGAGAGAAAGAGAAATAGAAAGAAAAAAAGAGAGAAGAAGAAAAGAAGTAGATAAAGAGAGAGAAATTGGGATTTCCGACCATTACGCGATCTCGAGGAGGATTCAGACCCTATGAACTTAAGGCAAGTGATTAAACTTGCTAAATAATTGTTGTGTATCATTTATTTCATGATTTGTGGATAAAAATTGTGAATTTTGGGATAAATTTCTAAAACCTAGATTTTGGGTAAAATCTTATATTTAATGTGTATATATGGATTGGGGGTTATAAAATGGTTGGGATGAGTTATACAATGAATTTTGATGTTATATATATGTTTGGATTGATGAGGAAGGGTTAAAAGATGATTAAAATGATTTTTGGGTATTTTGGGTTTATGGAGAAAATAACCCATTCATAGCTTGTTGACCAAACCGAATCGATTCGCCCCTTCCGAATCGATTCGGTAGGAAGCAGACTTAAATGTCTTTGGGGCCGAATCGATTCGCTATGAGACCGAATCGATTCGGAGGGGCCGAATCAATTCGAAAATGAGGTTGTTTTTAAGAGGTTTTACTGGAGTGAGTTTCGTCCGGTTTCATCAACTTTTGTCGATTGGGAACCTCTATAGGAGTTATGAGAAGTGTGTTTTGGAGACTTTTAGTAAGTTTCCCTTTATAGGAAATTGTTGTAGTCATGTTGACTTAATTCAGGATAATACCGATTAGGGAATATCGTATCAACAAAGTGGGGAAGCCCGCTATCACTAAGAATTTTGTGTGGAGATAATTATGGGCTTATAAGCAAGAGTTAGGGTGCACTTAATGATAATGGATTTTAGTATTAAATCCCAATTAGGATAAATTCAAAGGTTCATGTGATGGATTGAATTATATTATGGACTGAAAATTATAAATGTTGATTGATGTGCATACGGATATAGAAAATATCCTTAACACAAATTAACTTGGGAGATGTTTCATAAATGAGAAATGTTGATCGAGGTGCATTAGGATATAGAGAATATCCTCAACGTAAATAAAATTGAGAGACGATTATGAATAGAAGTGAGGTGTGAACTTTAAGTGAGAAATAGTATAGTGTATACTAAGTGGGGAAGTTATGTGAGTTATTGACGAGTAGTATATCGAGAGAAAAATATACTAAATAATGAGATTATTTCCCTTACGCCTAAGAGTGTACTATGAGTATGAAATACTGTGATAATTATACCTTGTGTGATGGTATACATTTATATGATGTGATGATGTATGTATATCTTGTGTGAATGATATATATATATATATATATATATATATATATATATAAGTGAAGCATACCCCTTCTTTGCTATCATGGGAAGTTGCGCGACGAGGGTGAGCGCCCTGGCTTGAGGAGAAGGGTGTGGATATTCCCCAGGTCATAACGTCCATTTATTATTGTGTGATTATTTTTATTAGGGGTGAGACGTGGTGGGTATGTTTCATCTCATTTTCGGGGGGGACTATGATCGCTTCTCGTACATTGTGATGTGATTTTTTCCAAGGTGGTTTGAGATTCCGACCGTTGGTACCCAAGATGATATGTGAGTGATTCTCTGGTAGATGATAGCATTGAGAACCTACATCCTCGAGTTATAGCTCATTGGGATGATTATTATTATACTTGTGTGAATAGTATACAAATTCTATATGATTATGTGATATCATATTTGTCTCTAGAGTAAAGAGACATAAGAAGATTGCTTGAATCTCATTCTGGGAGATTTTATCTGGACTTAAATTTGTGAAGAATCAATTATGAGGAAATGAAAAGTAGTAATCATATGAGTATATATAATACTGTGGGTATCGAGGGCATAATGGACCTCAACGACCAACATTGCCAAGGAGTAGTGTATCGGAGGGTTCCTTGTTTGGATTTCGCTTGCGAGACGTCCTACGCACGAAACGCAGTGCAATGTTGGGAGTGAGGATAAGTTAGTCCTTAGTGCTCATTTATCTATATTAATGTCTAACTCGACGATCGACAGTTCCAAGGAGTAGTGTATCGTGGGGGTTCCTTTTTTGAATTTCACTTGCGAGACGTCCCACGCACGAAACGCCCTACACTGTTGAGAATTGGGAATAATAAAATTGATTAATTGAGTAATGAGAATTTTGGGTTATGCGCATCATGCATTGAGGGCATAATAAATCTTGATAATAAATACTGCCATGAGTAGTGTATCGGGGGGTTTCTTATTTCGATTTCGCTTGCGAGACGTCCCACGCACGAAACGCGGTGCAGTATTGAGAATTAGGAGAAGTTTAGTCCTTAGCGCTTGGATGCTATTAACTCATATATATATATATATCAATGGCATAACTAGAATATAAGAAATTCTAGTAAGGAAATGTTATGTAAACTTTATATGCTAAGTAAGTGAACGAAAAATTGAGATCGATAATATTAGATATTGAAGGATTATGTGTTAGATGGAATTTAGATGAGTATCAATTGGGTTTAAGTTAGATTATAGATAGATTCGGGCATTTATTTGGTGATCATGTGCATACGTTTAGTTGCGCGCTTTAGTTGAGAGGTGAGTTGGATTTTATGGAGAGTCTGACTCCACTTTAATCATGTCATAATGCATTTATAATTATTATGCATTTTAATGCACTTGCTATAAAATGTTTTCACACCTCGGGCTCTGACCCGTTTATATTTTCTCTTGTTATGTATATATATTGTATTATTCTAGGTGTTCCTCCACAAGGACGCCATTGATGTTATCCATCCAGTGTATTCATGGAGTTGTGGCAGTAGCGGACTATTGCGGCATTTTGTTATAGTCGATTCCTATCTTTGTGTATCTAGATTAGGATTCAGTTTGTATATCGGGTTTATACCCAAGTGTTGTATAGTAGCACTTTTATATTTTCTTTGTTAGATTATTGTACTGTCTGTGACCCGACAGCATATTTGGGTATTTTACTTTGTACATTGTGTTGTATTCTTTTATATATTAGTTCGAGTATGTGTGTGCCTCTTATCATATTTAGAGTTATGTTGTTGGTTAGTTGTTGCATGTTTGGTTTTAAAATAAAATTTTTGACACCCACTTTTTGTGGTAATAGGTTGTCAGTCGTGTTTATTTTAGAATCGTCAGTAGATGCTGAGAATGATCCACTTGAGATTCCTGATTATTTTAGTATAGGGTTGGCCACCCGTTATTAATTTGAGCGGGGTGTCACACTGCCCAATCTTATGGGGTTGGGATTCCTTCTTTGAGAGCTAATCCCCCAGCCATCATTACTCCTAGGTTGGCCAAGAAATTGATCTGTTCTGGAACTCTCCCCGATTGTCAAGCTGCTGAAACTTTTACTTCTTGGGATAAAGTCACTGATTTGGCAGCCCTACACCTTGCATCAGTAAGTGTTGTTATATTTGTCCTTTTCATTCTTAGTATAGTGTTCACATCCTGATCCGAACTTTTCTTAGTCTTGCAGTTTTTGGTGTATTTTAATAATATCGTGGAGAAGGATGAGGCTATCAAGGCTTCAACTTCATCCAGTGGAGTGGAGGAAGCCCTTGCCGGGTTGTCAAAATCTTTAGCGAAATCCCGACAGAAGTATGAAGAAGACAAAGAAGCCTGGGAGAATAAAGATCCAATCTATTAAAGCAGCTCAACAAAAAGCTGTTGAAGCTGCCAAGGAGGCTGATACAGCTCGGCAAGAGGCTATCACAGCTCGACAGGAGGCTGATAGAGCTCGATAACAAGCTGTAAATGTTTTCAAGGAGGCAGAAGAGAAATTGAAGGTTGTCGTTTCCAACAAGGTGGAAGTTGATGGCAAGCTTGAAGAGGATGAACGGTGTAAGAAAGACATTGATGGCAAGCTTGAAGAGGCTGAACGGAATAAGAAAGATCTTGAGGAGAAAGTGAAGTCTGCTGAAGATCTTTTAAGGGAAAATACTTCCTAGGAGAGGGTGAAGAGAAAAGCTGTTGTGAAGAAGTCCTTTAGTTCTGGTTGGGACAAAGGATAGAACAAAGCTTTAGCTGTTGTCTCGGCCCAAATAGATTATGCGAGTTTGAAGTACTTCGGGGATGGATGGGTTGCAGTGTTGAAAGGGTTGAATGTTGATGATGATTCTGAACTATTTCAGAAACACGTTCATGGCCCTCCTCCTGCTATTGAAGAAGAAGAAGAAGATGATGATGATGAAGCTGGATCTGATGAATCTTCTATGTTGATAGTAGAATGGACTCTTACTGCTACTATCCCTTAGTCCTCCGAGTAAGTTCAGCAGATAATAACTTCTTCCGAGCAACTCCATCTGCCCTCTGAGCAACTAATTCCTTCTACAAAATCAGTTGAAGATGTCGTAGGGAATAAGGAGAAGGTGTAAAGTTGTTCTGCAGTTTGTTTGTCTTTCTATGTTTATCCTTTTCATCTTGTACCTTTGGTTGTACGCTCTTTTCTTATGATCAATAAAATTGACTTTGTTATTTTCTTTGAGCTTTCTCCTTTACTTGTTTAATATAATCGTACTATTGTTGATCTATTTTTACTTTTCTTTGCTATTTTATTGCTAAGATGGAACTCTTGTCAGCTCATGATACAGAGCTGATGAAAAAGTGTAGTGATTACTTCAAAGATGGTCGTGCGGACTTTACTGAAGCACAAATAGTTGATATTCTCGGGTCTGATGCCTCAGAGTGAGCAATTAATGCTTATCAATATTTAAAATGTTTTCTTGACCGAGTTGTGGCGAACAATGTGGCTGACTATGAAATGATGGAAGATCACCAAGGAGTAATCGAAGAACTTCAACTTCAACACAAAGAAACCACTGCTCTTCTGCATGAAGGTTACGAGAAAAAGTACCAATAGCTGAGCGTTGATCGGGGCTATGACAAATTTATCTCAGCCCATAAGAGAGGTAAAGTGTGTTAAAACTTGATGTTGAGGAACACAAAAACATTACCAAGCTACTAGAGGAGGAAAATATTGCCTTACGAAATGAGTTAAGGCAATTAAAATCTGCTTCTTCTTCTGGAGCTCTGGTCCCGGTTAATGATAAAGGTTTCTCCTTTTTAGAGACCGAGAATACCTCATTGAGAGAAGAGTTAGAAAGTTTGAAAAGATATAGACCTTAGTCTTCTTCTCGTGGTAGAGAAAGAGTTGGTCGGAGAAACATTGAAGAGACTAGGACTGAACAGGCCTTAGCAAATCAAGTTGTTCAACTGAAGGCAAAAAATCAAGCCTTAGCTGCGATGTCCTAAAAAATTCAAAGTCGCTCCGAGCAGCTTTCCAATCAAAGTTCTGCATTGGAGAGTAAAGAAAACTTGGTGAAGAGTCTTCATCAAAATGTTGATAGATTGACATATCAATTCCACAAGCATCCCCGAGAGTTTTGGATGGAGGGATATAATAAAGCTTTATGCTATCTTGACGCCAGGTTGAAGCAGTCAGATAATAAGGGGTATAAACTGGGGTGGATGAATGCTCTTGCTTTAATGCATCTTGATAAAGGAAATTCCTTATGGGATTGGTGTGAACCTGGATTTCTTGATCTACCAGTACCTCCTTTCAAACTAGATGTTAGTTGGATTCCAGTTAATTCCATTCCTCGGTGTTTGATCTCCAAGTACCTCGGTGATTACAATCTTCATGAAGATTTTGAGATATCCAGACCTCCGCATTTGTTTGATCGGCTAAGTTCGAGCAATAGCAGGATGCTACGAGATTTGAACTTTATCAACTCTCCTTTTGATTTAGATGATCCTCCAGCTGGAGTGGACCTTGTATCAAAATTCGAAGGAAAGAAACTAATAGAATAGGGTATTTGTATTTTGTTAGCAGAGAAAAATCATCTTTTTGTAATTTTATTCCCTTGGAAATAAATTAATTGATTTATCATATTAGTCTTTATGAGATCAACTATAATAATGTTGTTATTCGCTGAATGTTTGTATAAATAGACAATGTGTCCTTTGTTGATTTGATTGCCTAAACAATGGAGCTTTGCCCTATGTGTTTGCCTAGTTGTAGTGACTTATCACCCATAAGTGCCTAAGCAATGGAATTATTTTTATCCCATGTTCCTACTTAGTTGTAACAATCTTATCTAGATTGCCTTGGTGCCTAGGCAGTGGATATTTTGCCCATCTTCTTGCCTAGTTTTAGATGCCACTTGGGTCACCCATAACCAAACAGGCCTTACCTTATTCGATTATCGTACCAACATTATTGGTTATGTTGATGCCGACAAACTTTGTTGGTGTTCGTGCTGTAGTCGACCAACTTTGTTGGTGTCGACCAACTTTGTTAGTGTACTTGGTGATGCCGACCAACTTTGTTAGTTTGATGTTCTGTTGCAGCTGAAGTTAAGTGTAGCGCGTAGCACTAGTACTCCGAGAAAAAAAAATAAAACGACCGAATAATAGGGAATTATCATTTTCATTCATACTGAAGCAATATAATACGTCTGTAGTTACATTATGAATAGTATTTTCGCAGGTGCTCTGCTTTCCAAGCGTTTTTGAATTTTTCCCCTTCTAGAGTTTCTATTATGTAGGTGCTAGGTCGAACAACAGTGGTGACGCGATAAGGCCCATGCGATTTAGCTTCCAACTTATTATATTTTTGAATTACTTTCTTGAGCACATAATATCCTTCCTTGAGGTCACACTTCTTGACCCTTTTATTGTAGAACATAGCAGTTCTTTACCGATAAGCTACATTCCGGACGGCTGCATCTTCTCTGACCTCTTCGAGCATATCTAAGTCCAAGCGCCTCATGACTTGGACTTTTACATTCTCTGTTTCATCTCTTGGGTCTAAGGTTTTAATCTCAGACTCATCCACTTGATAAGTGGTTGTTTTCTTTCTTGCATATTCTAATTCCTCTTGCTCGGCAGATGAATAGTAACATTCCCGAGCTACTTTCTGATCGCCCTTCAATTCCAACCCCAAAGTTGGTCGAAAACTTTAAACACTGATGTATAGTGGATTGAACTGCTTCAAATTTTTTCAAACCTACTCTTCCCATGATTATATTGTAGGCTGACTGGACATTTTTATCCATTACGAAAAAGTGTAATTTTTCTGACCTGCAAGCGGGCCGGGTACCAATCAGCATGTCCAACTTGATCGTCCCAAGCGAAAAAAACTGTTTCGCCAGATAAACCAACGAGAGGCCTGTGATACGGTTCCAACTGTGTGAGTTTCAAGTTCAAAGTGTCAAAGCAAGGAAAAAACATGATATTTATCGAGCTACCATTATCCACCAATACTCTTGAATTGATTACGTCTTTCATCCTCATTTTGATTACTAGAGGATTACCGTGAGGATACAAAATGCCTTCCATGTCATTTTTGGAAAAATGAATGACTACCTTAGCTTTGTTAACCTTCCTCGAACGATCTTCCTCTGCCAGATTTATCCGTTCTATGTAGGAACAAGCTTGGGCCTCATTGAGGTAATCCTTACTTTCTGCAGTATGGTCACCCCCTCCTGTATCTCCACCTGTAATCATATTACAATCAAATAAACCAAAACGAATTGAAAATACCTCACGCTCTGGATGTCTTGGCTTTTTTGGAAGATCGAGGTCATCTTTTGGGTCATCTTCATGGTCCCTTTTCTTGTCGTCTCTTGGTCGGCGATGAGATTTTGACATTTGTCGTGCTCTGTTATTGGTCTTCCCACCATTCTAGCTATCAACGAACCTGTTCAACTTCCCTCGTCTAATGAGTGCCTCTATCTCATTCTGGAGAGCTATACACTGCTTGGTCATATGACCATAATCTTTATGGAATTCGCAGTATTTGGACTTGTCTCTCTTTTTAGGGGTTGTCTTCAGCTTTTCTGGCCAATTTAGCTCCTCGCTGTTCTTGATCTCTTTCAGAACATGGTTTATATCTACTTTCAAGGGAGAATAATTTCCATACCTCCTCATGTGGTTTAGTGTTTCCTTGCCTTTCGACTGCTTGCTCCCACCATTATGCTTATGATCTTTCCTCTTCGATTTGCCTTCAAATTTAGTCTCCGCTTTTGCTTCAGCATTCCTTTTCGCGGCCATAGCTTCTTCGGCATTCATAATTTTGGCAGCCTTGGCCATCAATTCAGACATAGATTTGGGGGGATCTTTGGCCAAAATGTAGTACAGCTTGTCTGGTAAAAGACCACTCATAAGAGCTATGATAGCTGTATTTTTCTCGTAATCAATTACTTCCAATTTCTCATTGTTGAAACGAGTAATATAATCCCTGGTGCTTTCTCCTGGCTTTTGTCTAATGCTCAACAGATGTGCTACTCTTTTGACTGGTTTTGCACCAAAACAAAAATTTCCTATAAAGATCTTTACCAGTTGATGGAAGGTTGCAATATGCCCGCGAGGAAGGCTGTTGTACCATATCTGAGCAGATCCAGTGATGGTTCCTGAGAATGCCCTACACCTCATTTCATCTAGGACAGCGTAAATATCTGTTGCAGCTTGGTACTGCTTTATGTGGAGAACAGGATCATTTTTTCCATCGTATTTCGGTGTAACCACAAGAGCCTTAAAATTTGAGGGTGTGGAAAAATCCACAATTGCTTGTACAAATGGAGACCCTTTGATAAAGGTTCTTTGGAGAGGATTTATGGCCTTAGCCATCTCCCCTAACATGTCTTCAAATCTCTGAATGGATCCTTTCCATGCGTCATTTTCAGCCTCTTATTTATTTGCACGAGCAACAGATCGCACTGAATTCTCTTCTTGAGATCTTTCTGTGCGAGCTGCAGGACGCGATTGGGAAAAACCTTCCCTTAAATCATTTGGTCGTTAAGAATTTCTCGATGCAATCCGAGGAGGATTTATATTCCTCCTAGGGCCCAAACGATCGAAGGGAGATACTCGGCTCAACCTTTCTAGAGCGCTTGTTTGTTCTGGAGTTAGAGTGAGGTTTTCCTGAGAATCTATAATTCTTATGGGGAATGTTAAACCAGGCTAATAGGATGGATCACTTAAGGTTTCGGTTCGTCTGGATCGTGAAGTATGATGGGGTGCAGTACGTCTAGATCGTGAAGACGGTGGACGCATTCTTCTTTGGACACTTCGTTGGCCTGATTGAGCGGACGCTCCATTTTGAACAATCTGAATGAACTGTCACATAGTCTCCTACATTACTGTTTGTCCCCTGGCTAAGCTGGACAAGATTCCTGGGATATCGTTTGCATTTGGAGGGGCAAGGGTTAGGAGGATTCCCGTCATTGTTCCTATTGCGAGATTCTGGGATATCATCCATTTGTGATCAGTTTTTAGTGAAAAACACTACGTATAGTCGTTTTTCACAGACGGCGCCAATCTATTGATGTAAAAAACTATATTCGATCAAATTAATTAATCACAGATAAATATGAATAAAGAAATAAGATAAATTATTTTTAAAGTGGTTCAACCTTGATGAAAATGGTCTACATCCACTATCTTGTATTGTTGGGTGTCCTGCCTTAATCTCGATTATGTTCGCTAATGAAAGCTTGCCCTGCTGTGAGGGTATTACAATGTATTTATAGCCCTTGGGTTGTCAGTATGAATAGACAATATACCGTTTATTGAATAGACATATACATCTGTATAGAATAAGAGCGCTCATTGAATTTGTCATCGCCGTTTAATCTTCTTGTCCAGGGGCTTGGTATGTTGAGTAGCTCGGTACGCTGAGTTGCTCGGTGCTTTAAGGTGCACGTACATATATTTAAGCCATGCTGAAAGACACGCGTCTTCATATAATTGGTCCATGTCAGAAGACTAATTTTTGCATCAACAACCACTAAACCACATATTTTCTTAACATCCAAAAAAGAATGACTCCTTCGTATAAAGAGCTATATATAAGATTAAAAAAAATACTATAATGAATGATTTTAGTATACTACAGGAGGTTCGAGTGATGTTAATCTTGGGAAGGCTTTCTAGCTCATTTAAAGAGAATGCACAGTGTAGTTATTAATCAAACTTGGATTGTTATGGGAGATTTGAATTCTTCTACTTCCTCCGTCCCAAATTAAGAGTTCATATCTTCTTTTCGTGTAGATTAAGGATATACTTGATCAACAAGGAAAATGGACACTTGTTTACAATTTTGAAATTTGGTTCGATGATTATGCTCCAAAAAATAAAGTGAAATCTTAATTCGGAACAAGTCAAAAAGAAATAATAGACTCTTAATTCGGAATGAGTGGGGTAAATTCCGTGAGAAAAAACTGATTAAGAGTTGAAGAAACCATAATATTTTGGAAGCTTGACAAATAAATCATATTTAGATATAGGTCCTATTAAAATATTTTTTTCTCAATAGATCATATATATATTTGTAGTGAATATTCATTGCATGTTTATAAATACAATCTATTTGAGCAAATTTCTTTTTTTATGTAATATGTTGAAGCAAAAATAAATTATAAGACTTATTGAACTACATACTTAGTAAACGAGACTAATCAATAAAAAATTATAATATGAACCTCCACAAATAATTACATCTGGATGCTATACAATAAAATATAAATTTATAAATTATCGTAATTAAACATCAACTAACTCTTTTGAAAAACATCAACACTTTAAATTTATTTTTGCATCTTCGAATTTAATCTTCGGCATTCATTTGCATATATACAAGTGGAGTTAATGAGTCCACTTTCTAGAGTCATACGACTCCATGAACGAGTCACCCCCCATGATAAAAATAATGATGATAATGTGATGGGGATGTTTTGCAAGGCATCGCATTACATCCATGATAAGCTCATGACTCCCACATGAAAATAATCCATCCAACAAAAATCTCCAAAAAAGGTAAACCACAAAAAAATATTCTACATCACCATCTATCAGTTTCGATCCTTCACTAGCTTGAAAAAATAATGTCCTTCGCCACAAACCATTGTTCACACACTATACTTCACCTCACTAAACATGGAACTAATCCCTTTGAAAACCCTTCTCTACCCTTTCATCTTCCTTATCTCTACCTATCTCTGCCTCTTGTTCATCCAACCGAAACATAAAACCGGTTTCAAAATCTACCCACTAGTCGGAGCGCTACCTGAATTCCTCATAAACCGCCACCACTTCCTCGACTGGACAACCGGAGTCCTCTCAAACTGCTCCACTAACTCCGCCGTTTTCTGTCTACCCCCAAAAGTCCACGGCATCATCACTGCCAACCCATCTCACGTAGAACACATACTCAAAACCAACTTCCAAAACTACCCTAAAGGAGCCCGTTTTATTTCTCTCCTCCAAGATTTCCTAGGCCAAGGAATTTTCAACTCCGATGGCCATGTTTGGAAAATTCAACGCAAAACAGCAAGTTACGAGTTTAACACTAAATCCCTCAGAAACTTTGTGATGGACAACGTGACAGTCGAAATAAAATCCCGGCTCATTCCGGTTCTACAAAAAGCAGCTCAAACAAACCGGGTTTTGGACTTGCAAGACATTTTGGAACGGTTCGCTTTTGATAACATTTGTAAACTAGCTTTCAATGTCGACCCGGGTTGCCTAGGTGGAGACGGAACAAACCGGGCCGGGTTCATGCGAGCATTTGAAGAAGCTGCTACACTTAGCTCGGGACGATTTATGTACGCTATTCCCTTCTTTCACAAAATAAAAAAATTCCTTAACTTGGGATCAGAAAAAAGGTTGCAAGAATCAATTAAAACTGTCCACGAGTTTGCCGATAAAATCATAGGCTCCAGAATGCATGAGAGAAGTAATAGGAGAAACGAAGACTTGCTATCCCGGTTCATGGATGACTCGGAATTTTCAAAGTCAAACTCGCCAGAATTTCTCCGAGATATTATCATAAGTTTCATTTTAGCAGGCCGTGATACAACGTCATCGGCTCTAACCTGGTTCTTCTGGTTACTCTCATCAAAACCAGATATCGAGGGCAAAATAGTAAAAGAGCTCGAAACGATAAGGGTCCAAAGTGGCAAAAGAATTGGAGATACGTACAGTTTTGACGAGTTACGTGAAATGAATTATCTTCACGCGGCAATATCAGAGGCGTTACGGCTATACCCACCTGTGCCTATGGACACAAAGGCTTGTTTAGAAGATGACGTCATGCCGGATGGGACTTTTGTTGGGAAATCTTGGTTTGTGACTTATCATACTTACGCTATGGGGAGGATGGAGGGTATTTGGGGAAAAGATTGTTGTGAGTTTAGGCCGGAACGGTGGATTGAAGATGGGGTTTGTAAGGTGGAAAGTGCGTTTAAGTTTCCGGTTTTTCATGCGGGGCCGAGGATGTGTTTGGGGAAAGATATGGCGTATATACAGATGAAGTCGATTGCTGCGTCGGTTATTGACAAGTTTAGAATCGATGTTCGGGAGAAGGTTAAGTGTCCGGAGCATTTGTTGTCGTTAACTCTTAGGATGAAAGGTGGGTTGGCCGTGAATGCGAGACAAAGGTGTGCGGATGTGATTAACTGATCTTTACTAATGTGCCAAGTCCCTCTATCACTCGGCACATTTTGCTGTATTTTGATTTTTACTATCTTTACTGGTTGTATTTTGAAATGGAAAATGGTATGTGTCCCAAACAATTATTCCAAATCGTTCCCTAAATAGTTTTAAGTGTTATACTTTATGGTATGGGTCCCGTCAGGACACAATTCATTAATGCTATTTGGGGGAGATTTGAGGGAGTTGTTTGGTACCCATAGCACCACCCTTTTGAAATTGGCTCGTTGTGTCATAAATCCCTCCGTTCGCTGATTAGGATTTGACGAAGAATTTGAGCCAGTGATTAAAAAACTTCGTTTTCTCCATCTTGATTTGCTTAGAAATTTGGTCTTATTTTCTTTTACCACTTAAATCTAAATTTGAAATGTTTTAAATAGTATTTATTTTTTAAATAATTAAAAGACTAACATAATTTTTGTTTCTCACTTATTAAAAGGTAAATATACTTCTAAAATCTGATTTCAAAGTCATAATCAGTTTAAATACATTTATTCAGATATTCATTCAGGTATATAAAAATAAATATATTTTTCAAATTTCGATTTTAACTTTCAAATTCAATCTTCATATTTGAGTTTCAGGTTTCAGATTCAAATAACAAACAAACGCAACCTTAATTAGTCCCTCCATGTGACAGTTGAGTTTTAGGGTCATTTTCTCAATATTCCTCTTATGTTAAATTCGTAGAGGAAGTCCTATGGTTTCTCTCAACTTATGTGCCATTTTTATCTCTTTAATAATATTACGAGCATTTTCCCTCGATCCTGCTCTAGCCTCTCCATCTCTCTTTCGTCTTTTCCCATCGCTTTCCATTCTCTTAAATATATTTTTCTCCAGATTTGAAAAGGCATATATCTATAAGGCCAATTTTGAAACAACTCTCCATCAATGCTTTACAACTAAAAGAATTCGACTCAGGCGAGATTTCTCACTCTGAAACCTCCAATTCCATCAGAGTTATCGATGGAAGTTTTGTAAATTTCTCTACCTGGCCCGTCTTTAAAATTGGTTTGTACTTTTCTTATAAGTTAAAATTAGGTTGTACTTAGTTAAAGGTTTTGTGTTGCAGACCATTGTTGCTGGTGGGATAGTCGGATCAACCGATTCTGACAAAAAATAGGTGAATTTAGGTATTAAAAATGAAACTAGGGCTCTAGAAATGGTAACAACAAAGCTAAATCAAGTTTTTTAATGAATGGAAGTGAATTGAGCAAAATGGGATTATTTATGGTGATAAATTTGAACTAAAGGGAAAAATTACTGAAATTCGAGTTATGGCAAAGGATGCACGAAAGAAGGAAAGATTGAAGTTAAAGGGATATTTATTATAAAGATAATGATGAATAGTGTTGTTATCAATGGCATTGAAAATGAGGTAGATTGCTCTGTGTGTTATTTATTTCCTATGCACATGTACTAATTTGTGGTATGCTTACTTGTTTCCACTTTTTTTAATTATGAGAAATTGAACCCAATAATCTGATTTATGCTTAGTTGATTATGATAAAGTAAAATACGAACAAAAGATTTTCTTTTAGTACAAGTCGCATGTGCACTGCACGGGTTGCATGTTAGTGTTTATGTATATTATTCGACCGTATGTTATTTGCTATGGAATGTATAGAATCTTCTCGAAACAATATTAAAAATTTTATATATTATGTTGTATTTATATTTATTTAATGTTTGTGCGGTCATTTGGTTAGGTCTATTGTATTATAATTTTATTTAATTATAACATCTAGTTATTAGAGAGACTCTGTTGCCCTACAATAAGAAATGTCTCTCTCATTATTTTCACATCAATCAATAAAAAAATCTCTAATATTTACTCTCTACTCAATTATATTGTAACAAGCTATCAGCACGAATCTCCGGAAAAAAAATCAACATCGCGAGGTAAAAAAGACAATGAAAGCATGGTTCTTGGAAGACATAATTATTATTTTTTTGTATTTGTTGGAATCTGATACAGAACAATTCGTCATCGC
The DNA here is from genome assembly GCA_949130495.1 of Sambucus nigra. Taxonomy (NCBI): domain Eukaryota; kingdom Viridiplantae; phylum Streptophyta; class Magnoliopsida; order Dipsacales; family Adoxaceae; genus Sambucus; species Sambucus nigra. The sequence continues at coordinate 314,042,501 of OX422219.1, read as the reverse complement.
AAGTTCAATCAAAATTTTTTGTACATTGTTTACTTCACAATTTATGATTGTAAGTAACTTTTTAAATAGTGTATATATTTTAGTTACAATCCTAACACAAATCAGAAAAAACATCACCGAGGCTTTACATTATATTTCTTTGTTTTACTACTTTTCAGTCTAGCTGATATAACGTTTTTATTTTTCACCTTATATATGATAGTGTGAATGTAGGCAAGATGACTTTGAAAAAAGTACTAACAACTTACATCATCATTAATTGATAAAGTGTATATGTTTGCAACCTTTCTTAGACCATGTGGTAGGATGGGGTACGAATTTTTGTACTTCGTAACAATTCCTACGAAAGGCAGATTTGCTTGTTAAATCACCCACCTTACCTTTCACATAGTGGTTAGACCACAATGGTGGGTTGTTGATACGAACATCAGTAGTTCATATCAATTTGTGCGAGCATCCAAAGTTGGTATGAATTGATACGAACTACAGAAGTTTGTACCAATCCTAAAGTTCAAAATGGCTATATTATCCTCATCCATTTATATAAACGTCACTTTTCATTCCCACATTATCTCCATATTTAGCCATAAACCCACATTATATACATTTCAACTACCATATTATTTCATCGCCATAAAAAAATCATTTAATTTTTCCATGAAGATAGATGCCAAAAAATGGAAACAGTACTTCAATATTAGGAAATCAAAAAACATGGCTCAACATGAGTGAACTGAGTATTTTGCAGAGAGAGAGAGAGAGTAGACGATAGTGGAGGTAGTCCTAACTGATGGTGGTAACGATGGTTTCCCTAAAGGTGGATAGAGATAGTGAAAGGGGGTTTCTCAGAGAGAGGTAAAGAGGGAAATGATTAAATAAACCTTAACGAGTTTAACTATTACGTGAAAGGGAATCGTCATCGCACTCGTTTCCAATGAAAGAAATTTGGTCCCACTGTTGTCATCATTATTATATTTACGACAACAACACCTATGCATCTAACGTGGAGACATTGATTATAGACATTTATATATTCGACTTTTGAGGAAATTTGTTTGGCCCGATGAAGATGTATCATCTAATTGTAGAGACAAACTATTTAGAAAAATATTATTGATGGTGTCGCCTATATGTCCGTAATATTTTTAAAAGTTATGCTAAACTAGGATAAATACATTATCGTTGCGATGAGAGAATGGTGGTGGGACTTGACGCATACATTCTAGCTATCCAAAGTAGAGATTGGATTAACTGCATTCGATTTTACATGTCTTATACCGGTATGCATTAACACACACACACACAGATATATATATATATATATATATATATATATATATATATATATAGTTTTCTTCAATGATATATAATTTATTATTGGTATCCATAAGAATTAAGAATTAATTAACATCCTTATTATTTATTAATATATATTTTTAATGGTACACATATTTTTATAACAATTCTTGCTGGTCAAGGGGGACCATTGACAAATTTTCCCAATAATAAATATATCATTGCGGCCGACACGCTATGTGATTTTTTTCCTAGATATACATAGCATTAAATTTATTAGTCACATAATACATTTGTTGCCTTGAAAGATTACATGGAAAAGAATAATTTAAGTGCAGACATCTTCCCCATCATCGTGCGTGCATTATGGATGTAGGTGATGAGAAGTGTATTCTTCCCTAATTTGAACTCGACTTTCGCCATCGATTATTTGCATTATTTGGAAGACGTTTCTATAGTTGTCGAGTACGATTAGGGCTCAGCGATATACACCTGTATTATTTGGTCTTTGGAAAAAGCTTGTCGGAGGTCTATGACGAGGGTGAAATGTATATGCAATGTAATTAAGGTAAAAAAATTATAGTAAAATTCATTCTTGAATGAATTATATTTTGATAGTTAGATTATGATTTTAAATTTAGTATATATTTGACTTCCCTTGCAGTACCTAGACCATGAGTACATGGAAACGACATATCCAATACTAATGGATCCATTATTAGAAGTGTGGCCGATGATGTTTCATTGGAGTCAGGAGAATAGAAGTTAATCCAAGGGGTACACTCAAAAAGCCCTTAAGAAGTGTACTTTAGGCTAAGATAATATTTTTAAAATTTTCCCAATTTTAACTTAGCACCAATAAACTTATATTATGAAAACAATTTGATTTACCAAATTTTATATTGTTAATCCTATAGCATGCATCTAAAGTGATTAAGCAGATAATGTAAATAAATCAAACACACCACGAGACGTTGATATACAAGGAAACCACTAAGGAAAAAAACCTCTGACGGCTAGGCCAGTTACTCCACTATGACACGATTTTAAAAAAGTGTAGACATCAGACTTACTCAATGACTCGTTCATGATTAGGCATAAATTCTTCCCAATTTATCCCTTAATTTAGTTACTTTTAGTACCTTGAACAACGTAATCAATTTGACTTTATCTCATAATCTTGTTACTGACTTATCGTAACGAGTACACCGAGTTTCTGGTATTTCGTATGAATTTTGCAAGTATTTAATGTCAAAAACGAAAGAAGGAAACTGAAAGAATCAAGAAAGACAAGAAGGAAAGTCAAAAGGGTAAAAGTATAAATTCTACCTAGAATTCAGATGAGGCACCTAAAGAGAAGTTAAATATATCACATTCATGAGCACATAGGAAGAAACGGCACCTCAATCGGAGTCCCGGAACAAAAGATATGAGCAGTCAAAGTTGAGAAAAAAGTCAAACAGGCAGACCGATCCGCGCCTAGTCCGGACCGGTCCGCTGTGCAACAATCCAGAAGACCCCGGATAGAAAGAAAACCGAAGAGGGATAAAAAATAAAAGAACCGATCCACCCCAGATCGGTCCACCAGAAAATTAAAATAACCGATCCGCATGGAAGGCAGACCGATCCGCCTAAGCCCCGGACCGGTCCGGCTATCGAGATTTTGTAATCTTATCCTTCTCCTAAGAAGAGTCCTAGTGCAACAAAAACTCTTGAATTTGTGTAGGGTATATAAACCCATTTTATTATCATTATTTGTACGGAGAATTAGTATAATTTTTCTTTCTTTCCAGCAAACCCTAGTTTAGAGATAATCTACAATTTCAATTCCAAAATTGAAGGTTATTCAGAATTTTGTGTTCTTAATTGCTGTTGTTACTGCTTTTGTAAGATTGGGAGTTACTTTTCTTCATTTAAATTCCTTTCTGCATGATTCCCCAAATTTTTCTTAGTTTAATCATGGTTTTCTGCACATCAAACACTGTTTTCATTACTTTCAGCATGCTAGGCTAGATTTTCTAAGGTCGGGATACATGAACCCAACCTAATGTGTTAGTTGTATGTGTATAACATTAATCCTCTGAATTTTGTGATTGATTACGACCGTATCGCGTAGGAACACGACAATTGTAGATCTTTAGATGTCGTTTGCTTCTGAGTGACCAGGATGCTTTAGAATGCAATTCGAGTGTAACTATCACGATACCGATTTACTCATCCTCGGATTAAGTATGATGCGAGCTTGAACCTCATATACGTAATGCTTGGGAGTACTAAATTTTGGGTCAAATTAATCAGTTAAATTTACGATTAGTATTATAACTGCAATACACTAGGGTTGGGGGATTGTATTCTCGTCCTATTTTTCTCATCATATAGTTTAAAGTTTCAAATCAGTATTTTAGGTAATTTAGTATAATTACATCTTTTCATAATTGCATCTAGTGTAGTCATTCCACAAACCAACTCAATTTTCTTTTTCCTTTAGAGTCAGAGTTAGGATTTCCTTATCTATCCAACGTCGTCACAACTCTGTTGTCCTATTTCCTTGAGGATACGATCCCAACTTACTGGGTTTATTACTAACGCGACAGGCTTGCACTTGAGCCTAGAGTGAACACACATTAGAGACACTTTCGGAGTCGCATTAAGTTTTTGGGGAAAAACAGAACTACAGAAAGCGGACCAGTCCGCCTGGGGACCGGACCGGTCCGATCCTTTAAAATCCATCTCAAATACAAGAGCCGGACCAGTTCCTTTATTTTAGGGCCGGACCGGTCCTCCCCAGATCGCTTCCTTTAATTTTGAGCCAGACCGGTCCGGTAGTCGAATTTTCCTGCATATTAAAGGACCGGACCGGTTCGGTCCCTAGTCGGACCGGTCCGCTTTCTGCAGTTATGTTTTTCCCCATTCCCTAGATTCACCCCCCCCCCCTTCTCCCCAATCCCATTCATTCCCTACCAAATCGTCCACACCACTCCTAAGCCTAACCTTTCCCTCCCAAATACACCCCCTTTTCCCTCCAAATCCAACCCTACCCCCACCCTTTCACCTATAAATAACCATCCAAACCCTCCCCCTCCCTTCACACCTTCAACCAAACTCCTCTCTTCTCCCTCCCTAATTTTACAGCAAAAAAATCTCTCTCGTTATCATGGCCCAAAGAGCTGACCCCACCAAGTATGACTCCACCGACGTCCTCCCCTCCGGCCATGGGGAATTCCGTTCCCGCTAAGAGGAACAATGATGCCATCATTTTTTCGGTCCGGATCACAAACTCTATTTAGAGCGCGCTGTCGAATGGACCGGTCTGCCCCGGTCACCGCCCTTTTTATGGCTAGGGATTGGTGTCGATTCCTCAGCGAACCATATGAAGTGGCTTGGGCGGCCGAGGTGCGCTCCTTTTATGGCACCCTTGTTAGGACGGGCCAATTCGAGGCCCAAGCTTATGTGGATGGGACCATCATTCCCTTTTCATTGGCCCTCCTTATGGCCAAATTGGCCGAATACGATGTTCTCGACGTCCAAGAATTCACTTACCCTCGGAACATCTCCCCGGTCACCAAGAAAGTGATCATGGCCCGCATTGCCCCCCGATGTTGCATAGACGGGGCAAACTTTCGCGGTGGGCCGCCTTAATGAGAAGGCATGCCTCACCTTCCAAATCGTGTGTGCGAACATCTTGCAAACATCAAACAACTCAACGATGCGGCCCCGCCAGGCCACCTTGACCTACCACCTCTTTGATCCACACACTTCCATCAACTTGGCCTGCACCTTATACGGTGACATCCTAGTTATAGCCCTGGATGAGAAAGGTGCCGCCCCACTTCCCTATGCCCGTTTGATCACTTCCATCCTCAAGGACGCTGGCATTGCGGCGCCTCTCGACTGAATGCGCCTCCCCGATCCTTTTGGATAGGGGACCTGCACTAAGAGCGCCAAACAGCTAGTTGTCCTTCAGGCAAGGAGGGGAAGTGATAGTGGAGAAGAGGCTGCCTTGAGCGAAAGTGATGAAGAGGAAGAAGAGGCAGTCGGTGCGGATGTCGAAATGGGGGATGTCGGCCCGGATGAAGAGTCGACGAAAGAAGAAGACGATCCGGATTTTGAGTGGGCGGGTAGCGACCTCACCAACCGTATGGCGGCACTTGAGATGAGTTTCGACAACTTCTTGACCGATTACCGTCGCGATACGAGCTTGATGTTCCGTTTCCAAGCGGACATATACCGACGCCAAGGGGATCCTAATGAGCCACTGCCATCCTATTTCTATGACCCCTATGGCCCCGACGCGCCAGGTTCTTCCCAACCCCCGCCCCAGTGAAGCTTGATGTGGTTATGGTAGTTTTTTTTTTGTTTTTCCTGTTCACATATTTGAATGTGGTTTCCCAGTAATTGTACCACAATGTTGTTTTCTATAAAATCTGCATTTTCACCATTTGTTTGTTTTATTTATCGCACTTATTATTTTGCCTTGTTTAGATTTTAGTCCTTTTTTCTTGAGGACAATGCAAAAGTCTAAGTTAGGGGGGGTCACAAGTGCGTATTTCTAAAACTTCACAAATTTGCAAAATGCTCAGAAATTTCCAAAAAAATCATAAAATTTTGAAAAATCCAAAAATATTTTTTCAAAATAAATAAAAATTGGAATTCAAATTTTTCAAAAATATCATTAAAAGTCGGTTTAAAGTCTCAAGTTGTAAAAATTCAACATACACAAAGCCAAAATTGACTAAAGATGGAAATTGAGCGAAAATTGACGACTTAACGAATAAGTGTGGAGATTAACAAACCCGATGAGATTCGAGCCTATCACTTTTTGTGAGTTTTAAATCAATCCGAGTTAATTGCTAACTCAAAGTTCTTTTCAGTGCCTAAAAAGTCGTCGAGGATCTCAACCCTTTCATTTTGATCGGTTATGAAAAACGTGTGTGATATTGCTTTGAAAAACGTGCCAAAATTGATCTCTAAACTTAAATTCATCTCGAAACGCATATGATAACGCAATAAGTAATTCGGACAATGAAGTAGGCCCTCGTTTGTTACCCAAAAATATTGGCCAGAAAAAAATGTGAAAAATTATCCTTTTGTAACCCAAATTGAGCCAAAAGTTTTTCCCTTTCGTTTGACAACCCGAAAACCCCCAAATAGCCCGGAATTGCGAAAAATAGAAAAATTCAGAATTTAAGTCCAAAAAGTGCATAAAAAGGGGCAAGAAAAAAAATAGATATGCTCAACAAAAATAGCAAGAAAAGAAGTGAAAAACAAAAAAATAGAGAAAAAAAAATGAGCAATAGCCCAGAAAAAAGCACAAATGGACATCATAAATGATTTTTTCAATTCCAAACTTCCCTACCTCGTTCATTTTACCCAATATACCTTAAAACCCGAAAAAGTCCTAACCGAGTCTAAATTGCGAAATTGGTTACCGCGTGGAGAGCTAATACACCAAAAGATAATAAAAGAGATTGAATGCGTGAATAAGAGGCAATGTTCCTGTTTTGAAAAACCGTAATCCGTCGATGAGATCCTATCACTATAAAATTTTCGTCTTTCTACTTGTATGCGTGACTTTGCGTCCATTACATTTACTCTTTATATTACGCATACCGAGAGAATAGCCACATTCTGAGTGATTCGTTTGAGAGAGCATTCCGTGAGAATTTGAAATCAAAGTGAATTTTTGGATAAGTAACGTAATGATCAATCGGTGGAAATTGGTGGTTATATTTTCGGCTTCGCACATACGCACTATGATATGAGACTTGTAAATATGACTTGAAGATGACTATTTTCTGGGAAAGTTTGAATTGTATAATTTTTACGTATTTTGAAGTCTCTTTGAGTCGAATTTTGTGGGTATATTCACTGCAAACCCTCACGAGACACAACTCATCCTACTAGGGTGACCTAGGGGTTTAAAGGCTTGTTGCATACGCTAAATGCAATCGCTTGCCCGCGAAAAAGGTATTCTATCCCAATAAAATGATTTTCATAAGTTAAGCCTTTCTAGGATTCTTTTATATTGCTCGGGACGCGCAAAGTTCTAAGTTAGGGGGGTTTGATTACGCAAAAATTCTTCCTAATTTATCCCTTAATTTAGTTACTTTTAGTACCTCGAACAACGTAATTAATTCGACTTTATATCATAATCTTGTTACTGACTTATCCTAACGAGTACACCAAGTTTCTGGTATTTCGTATGAATGTTGCAGGTATTTAATGTCAAAAATGAAAGAATGAAACCGGAAGAATCAAGAAAGACAAGAAGGAAAGTCAAAAGGGAAGAAGTGTAAATTTTACCCGGAATTCGGATGAGGCACCTAAAGAGAAGTTAGAGATATCACATTCATGAGCACATAAGAAGAAACGACACCTCAATCGGAGTCCCGAAACAAAAGTTATGAGCAGTCAAAGTTGAGAAAAAAGTCAAACAGGCAGACCGATCCACCCCCAATCCGGACCGGTCCGCTGTGCAACAATCCAGAAGACCCCGGATCGAAAGAAAACCGAAGAGGGATGAAAAATAAAAGAACCGATCCACCCTAGATCGGTCCACCAGAAAATTAAAAGAACCGATCCGCATGGAAGGCAGACCGATCCTCCTAATCCCTAGACCGATCCGACTATCGAGATTTTGTAATCTTATCCTTCTCCTAAGAAGAGTCCTAGTGCAACAAAAACTCCTGAATTTGTGTAGGGTATATAAACCCATTTTATTATCATTATTTGTACGGAGAATTAGTATAATTTTTCTTTCTTTCCAGCAAACCCTAGTTTAGAGACAATCTACAATTTCAATTCCAAAATTGAAGGTTATTCAGAATTTTGTGTTCTTAATTGCTGTTGTTACTGCTTTTGTAAGATTGGGAGTTACTTTTCTTCATTTAAATTCCTTTTTACATCATTCCCCAAATTTTTCTTAGTTTGATCATGGTTTTCTGCACATCAAACACTGTTTTCATTACTTTCAGCATGTTAGGCTAGATTTTCTAAGGTCGGGATACATGAACCCAACCTAATGTGTTAGTTGTATGTGTATAACATTAATCCTCTGAATTTTGTGATTGATTACGACCGTATCGCGTAGGAACACGACAATTGTAGATCTTTAGATGTCGTTTGCTTCTGAGTGACCAGGATGCTTTAGAATGCAATTCGAGTGTAACTATCACGATACCGATTTACTCATCCTCGGATTAAGTATGATGCGAGCTTGAACCTCATATACGTAATGCTTGGGAGTACTAAATTCTGGGTCAAATTAATCAGTTAAATTTACGATTAGTATTATAACTGCAATAAACTAGGGTTGGGGGATTGTATTCCCGTCCTATTTTTCTCATCATATAGTTTAAAGTTTTAAATCAGTATTCATCAGTATTTTAGGTAATTTAGTATAATTACATCTTTTCATAATTTCATAATTGCATCTAGTGTAGTCATTCCACAAACCAAATCAATTTTCTTTTTCCTTTAGAGTTAGAGTTAGGATTTCCCTATCTATCCAACGTCGTCACAACTCTGTTGTCATATTTCCCTGAGGATACGATCCCGACTTACCGGGTTTATTACTAACGCGACAGGATTGCGCTTGAGCCTAGAGTGAACGCACATTAGAGACACTTTTTGAGTCGTGTCAGTTCATCCACGAGCCTTGATGTTATTCTCTCCTCCACAGCAGCAATGCAGGAATCCACCCATGAAAGCCTCCACATCACAAGAATCCACGTGCACCTCGGTATCCACCGATACAGCCTCACCAACAGTCTACGATTCAAAACACGGAGTCCACCATTTATTCTTCGTAATCTGAATGCACGGAGTTCACCACACAAAGGTAGTTCTTCTAAATAGAAGAAGCAAAGCAGGTGCCTACCAAAATTAAGATCACTATAGCATATGAATTATGGGATTTGGATCTTGAAAATAAAAAGGATGTTTGAATGTTTAGGGACTTTTGCAAACAAATGCAAAAACATTTTTCATCAAAAGTTCTTATGTTTTCTGAGTCTAAAGCATCTTTTATAGTTGCACATGAAATACAAGGCGTCTACTCGTTCGAATGAGAATGTCATCTCGTTTGAACGAAAACAAAAATCGTTCTAACGATATCACTATCTCATTTGAACCAGTATCGAACGATCATCAAACTAGGCGTAATAGTGTGCCCTCGTTCTATGCTCATTTGAAACAGATTTTGAACGCCTTTAAATGAAAAGGCTTAGTCGTTCAATGAGTCTTAAGTCCTTTTGAACGAAATGTAAAATTTGATCTAACTAATTTAAAATTCATTTGAATGGAAATCACTCAAGTAAGATATTAAAAAGACGTTTTAAAATAATTTTCAAAGTCCCAACAATATTTTTAAGAGAAAAAATACATCCTTAAATAAAATCCAAAATCTCACAATTCATTATCATTCATACCTGAGAGAGCTTGCATAAAAATAAATGTTTGAATATAATCTCGAAACAAAGGATGGAACGATATCATCTTTGAAGCTTTGTCGCAACATCTTCAACACACTATGTCATAGGCTTTCTGGTATTACAATACAATGACTAACATATGACTCAAACAGTTTTGTTCGGAATTATATCAATTACAAACAAATTGACTCAATTGGAAATTTTCCCTCACAAATCTCCCCCTTTGGCTATTTCGGGACAAAACCAAAAAAATGTGAATTATTAGCCAGGCTATCAACCAATCTTATTCCCATCCGATAAATCCCAAACATAAATATATAGGACATGAAAACAACAACCTAGTAGCATCTCAACAAATCATTTCATCGCAGTCCAAATAATGTGCAATAAAAAAATATCCTACACACACGAAAAATAATTACCACGTGAAGTATGAAGGGATAAAATAGTATATAAATAATGTTAGTATAAAATCAAAACTCCCCCTACATCACATATCTCTCCCCTTTTTCGCCTGGAGTAGACAAAAAGTGGGACAAACAAACAATATGCATCATATCTGGCACAAATATATGAGCGAATACCATGACTAGATAAGTATCACAGAAATAATAAAATCAGAATATGCAACATGTGATAAATATTGACAGCATATATAAAAGGTAGATGTATGTATCCAACAGAATAAACAATCATCACCACAAGTGTAGCACCATAAGAAAGACATAATCATCAAGTACATAATCCGTCCAAATGATTACATAAGCATATATATCATAATCAAAGTATATCAAAATAATAAATATCAACAACAACAGACATCATCATTAATGTCAGTATCATCTCTCATCTGCACTATCAATAACATTGTCATCATCATCCCTGTCCCTGGTCCTGGAAGAATTAGCACCTCGGCTCTGGTCACGACGTCTCATCTCATCAAGAAATGTAGAAAGATGGGACTAATGCAATGTTCGCTGCTCTGCCTCAGCATCAAATCTAGAAATCATAGCATCTGTGAGTCGCCTCTGCTCAGCAGGCTCTACTTGTAAAAAAATATGATGCGCCCTCTCCTCCTCATACAGTCATGTAATCTTATCTTATCTCATCCCTATCTCTGTAGAACGTGGCTCGGTGGGAAGGGGTCCTGAAGGCTGAGAAGTGTGACCTCCTCCAGAAGAAGACAATGCAGAAGTAGAAAATCCGTGATGAGTGGCAACAGGTAGGTGACTCTCAAATTGATGAACTGAGCTCACATCAATTACAGAAAATGTTCAAGTCCCCACCTTGTCAAGAAGAAGTAGGACACCAGCGATAATGAAAATCCTAGAGACAAGAACCCCATTAGTTAAAGTAGTGGGGATGGTTATAATCCATGTGTTAGGCACAGAAGCCATAACATGGATCATGAGAGGAGGTAGATCATCAATACGCCAACCTCGGCGAACTGCATACATGAACAAGATGATGTCAATAGATATCTATGCGTGGTTCACCCGAGGGCAGTGGAGGATGTTAACCAATCAAGAATCCTATAATGTGCGTGAATATGTTAGTGAAACAGAGTAAGTGTGGTAGTGGGAAGCTCTCGGATACCTCACATAAAATATCTTCAGTCTCAGGCTGACCATCAACGTGACTGAAAAAATAGCCTCAGGCTCACGAGGAATGTGCCAAATCTGGGCAATGGTGTCAGGGGTGACAATGACCTCAACCTCTCTAACAAAATAACACAAACTGGCAGATGATCCAGCTGCCTGGAAAATAACTCACGAACTATATTAGGGAGGATATCATCATACATGGAAAATAGAGGGTCCTCCCCTCCCTAGCTAACCACTTCGGTACATGAGACTGACCGAACTCAATAACTCTAAACACTCTCTCTCGATTGACTGTGCGAATATGAAAGCCTAAAGTGCAATACAACTCATAATCGACGTGGCTAAGCCATCGTGCCGTGGTATAGAGTGAGCGTCCCTGGCCCGAGAAGTCGAGGAAGGCTCCTCAATAGCATGTGAATGGATAGTGCATCTATGACGACCGCTAGCCATCTAAACTAACAGATACAAATGGGATACGAAAAAAGGTGTAGCATAAAAAGGACGGAATCCTAACTCCGACACACAAAAAATCACTACAACCTATCTCCGTGCAGCATCCAATCGACCCTGCGATATATATATATATATATATATATATATATATATATATATATATATCGCAAAATCATATATATCGCAGAATCATTAACTCGCGCAAAAACATTTGCGTAGACTGCGTAGGTCATAAATACCCAAAAATAGAAAAAATAATTTTGTGGGTTTTTATGACACAGCAAAATAGGGGGCGAAACTACACTGAGACAAAAAATAAATAAAATAATCAGCCACCCCCCCAAAAAAAAATAATAATAATAATAATTTTTGACCCAAATTGCGAGGGAAATAAAAAAAAGGACATGTCTTTAAGAAAAAATTAGTGTAAAAAATGAAGACATGTGGATGAAAACAGTAACCCTTACAATTTTTGTCAAAAAATAATAAAACACCAAAAAATGGACAAAATAAGGATAAACTCGGATAATACCTGAATAATGATGCTAGGGAACACGAAATTGGATGAAGTCCTACTGAAATTATCTTTCAAAACGCTTGGATTAAACAACAATGGAGGAAACACTATGAAATCGCCAAAAATGAAGAGAAGAAAAATTGACAAAACTGCTAAACAAACTGGGAATAAAATTATAAAAGTCAAATTTCCCATTCGTTCAAACGATAAATGCCACTCGTGCGAATGAAACCTCGAGTCATTCGTACGAAAAATAGATGTCATTTGATCATCCTTCGAACGACCATCTAACGAGGGGAAATAGTACATCATCGTTGAAAGCTCGTTTGAAGCAGAGATCCAACGAGATCTACTTCTAGTTCGAACGATACCAAATTTTGTTCAAACGACCACTAAAAATTCAAATTCCTCTTAAATAAATTGGCTAGTAACCCTGGCAGAGGTAAACCCAAAATCCACATCAAATATGACCAAAACTCAAAGAAAATATGACACAAAAAATAAGTTTAACACGGTAGCATGGTATCGATGTGCCTAAACGTAGAATGGAGGGAACGGATATGATCTAGAACAAATGAATTATGACCCAAACACTTAAATATGTTCAATAAGCTCTAATTGACCACAAAATATTATCAAAGATAGAGTTTAACCTCAAGTGACAATTTAAAATTGGACTTAATGAACAAACATTCAAAATTCACACAAGTCCAGATTTTGACGATTCTATAAATCAATAGTGTCATGAAACGATCATTAAACCTAGGATTCATTGTGCAAACCCATTAATCTTCAATTAAACTCCCTCAGAAGATAAACACTCATATTTTCTAATTTTTTCTTTTCATGATTCTTTTGAAGTTATTTCTTTTCTTCCCACTTATGTTATTCTAAGTTGGCGCCTTTATGGCAATTTTCTGATTTATTGCCTTTAATATTTTATTGGGCTCTTACCAACAGTGGGCTTTACAAAAAGACTTTTTTTTTCTTTCGTGGACCTTTCTCGTGCACACTCATATTATTTTCATACTAATCAAATATTCTCACGAGCAACGGTTCTTACATTGAAAACTCCCATTTAGTCATTAATATGCGTAGATAACAAGATTGAAAGGAGATTATCTCACAAAACTCAAATGTATATGAGAAGTTAAATGTTCAAAAGAGTTCGTGAATGTGTGTACAGAGGCATATACAAAGTCATATCCATAACTCAAGTCAAGTTCGAAAAAACTCCACGAAAATCATGGTTAAGATCAATCTAAGTATTAAAAGTCATAATCAATTGTCCTAGCCACGTGGAAGTTACGAAGTGAAGGGTATTCAAGCACACCAATATGCCATGTCATAAGTGTAAAACTTAAGACACTAAAATCGAAAATCTGTTTTGTGATTTTCTAAAAAATTTTGACTTAAAAGTAAAATATTTTCGTAATTTAAAAAAAATATGTCAAAATAAAATCTTTTTTTGTTTTTTAAATATGACCAATGAAATTAAAATTACAAAATATACATAAGTCATAACCCTTGAAAAGATATATAAAAAAAGCAACTAGAGAATGACAAATACGACTAACACGATCAACTATAAGTTCTAACATAGGGGGAATCATGTGCAAGCAAACGAGAATTAACAAGCCTAATACCTAAACCCTCTAAATATGATATCCTAACCCAAGTAGGTGTGAAATAATAAATAGGGTTTTGGGAACCGAAACGACTATATTCTTAGACTTCATATGAGAGTTCTTAAGATCATACCAAAAACATCTAAGGTGACCCTTCCTACTACAATGAGTGCAAGTATAGACACAACGAGGACCGTTACCTAAAGTTTGACCTTTTCTAATGGTCCTAGTCGACTCTCTCAAATGCAAGGTCTTGACTTTAGTAATTGGAACAATATAATCATCGAAGCCAATTCCACACTTATCATCTTTGATTTGGATGGTGCCTAATATTCCATCTAACTTTTTTAACCTCTCCTCCAAATCAAATTTGACCCTACTCGAATCTCTCAATCTCTCTTTAAGATCAACTATCCTCGATTCGAGTAAATGCCTAGACTCCTCAAACTCTAGAATCTCTTTCTTCATAGCCTCTATCAAACCATGAATACAATATCTCTCACCCTCAACATACTCTAGCTTCTCTCGAAGAATCTTCTCATGTCACCAAAGATATTCAATCAGTGTATTATAATCAATTCATATGGCATGTTATTTTAACCTATCTTCGAACTTCAAGTTATCCTTCTTCACCTTCATAGTTTTTGCATACATTTCACGAAAGGAAAATTGTAACTCACACTCCTCCACTTCTCCATCCTCACTCACATCACCCTCACTCACTTGGGGTTCACTAATTATAGCCGTAAAAGTTTCATGCAAATAAATATCTTCATGGGAAGATTTATCATCATCACTCACATAACTAGCCATGAATGTGAGAAAGTTGCGTTCATTGGAGGATCCGTTTCCCTCTTTTAGATCATTATCACTAAGGGTGTAATTATAAGTTATTGGTTTATTGCCCTCCTTTCTTAGTTTATTGGGGAACTCACTACCATATATCCATAACCCTCACAACCAAAACACCTCTCTGAGTTATCTCGTTTAACATTCTCACTATGGTTCTTTAGTAATCAATCGGCCTTGTTGTTCTATTTCTTTCTCGAATCTTTTGGCATCTTTCGATTGCTTTTGAAATTTGAGAAAATCTTGAACTTCTTTGCCAAGATGGCTACATATTCAGATTCAATGTTCGATTCATCATCCAAAACTATTGTTTCCTCCTTTCGGGATTTCAAGGCAATGTATTTTTCTTTCTTCATCACATTCTTAGAGGTAAATATGTTAAGTTCATAAGTTTGTAGGTCACCTACTCTTCAAGTTTCGTTGAGTCAAGTGTAACAAAAGAGTTCAAAATGGCCACCTTTGTATAAAATCTGTCAGGAAATGACCTTAAGATTTTTTTATCACTCGATTGTCCAGTATCTTTTCTTCCAAGTTAAATGATGAATTAACTATATCAGGTAATCTAGCATAGAACTCATCAAAGATCTCACTCTCTAACATCTTAATCATCTCAAACAAAGTTGTGATGTTTTGGAGTGTGGAAGCCTTAGCTGCATTGGTTCCTTCATGGGTGAGTTAGAGTATATCCCAAGCCTCTTTGGACATCTCACATGTCATAATATGACGAAACTCCTTTGAGGAGACATAACTTGAAAGAGCATTTAAACCTTTAGAATTATATTGTGCTAATTTATGCTCAGCATCAGTCCACGACTCAACAGGTTTTAAGTGTGTTATCTCTCCATAACAGGTGACAGGTGGTGTCTACCCTTTAACTGTAGTTAAGCACACCCACTCATCTATAACCTTAAGTGCTGACTTTATACGCATTTTTCAGTAAGCATAATTAGTACCATCAAACATAGGTGTTCTAAAATCATTAAACCTTACGCATTTTTCAGTAAGCATAATTAGTACCATCAAACATAGGTGTTCTAAAATCATTAAACCTTCCAAGATTCATGCCTAAAGACATGGGATAGTAGATAAAATAAATTAGTGTTCTAACTCTTATACTAATTTGAGAAATCCCCCAAGCAGTGTACTTTAGGCAAAGACAATATTTTTAAAATTTTCTCAAGTTTAACTTAGCACCAGTAAACTTATCTTTTGAAAACAATTTGATTTATAAAATTTTATCTTTTTACTCCTATGGCACGCATCTAAGGTGACTAAGAAGATAAAGTAAATAAATCAAACACATCACAAGACGCCGATGTATGAGGAAACCACTAAGGAAAAAACCTCAGACGATCAGGCCAGACAATCCACTGTGATACGGTTTTACAGAAGAGTAAATGTCATACTTACTCAATGACTCAATCACCGACAAGCCTTAATAGTCTTCTCTCATATACCTCTCCTCCATAAATGCAAAGCAGTAATCCACCCACACAAGTGTCCATAACGCACGAGACCACGTACACCTCGGTATGAAGCACCCTGTATATTTGACTCATTTGAATCCATATTATATAGGCACTTGTCTAGTTTGGAAATAGTGACAAAATTTGAGTTATACCCTAATCTACCAAAGAACCTCCAACTCTACATGATAATTACTCTATTAGTCTCAAAGGTATAATACCAACACTTCACCTAAGATTTCATTTCTATGTTGCATTCATATCATATTAGGTGTGTGAGTATTAATCCCCATTAAAATATTTTTCTAGTAATTTTTAGGATTTTTAAATAATTTTTAGAAATTTATAAAACATTTTGTTAACATTTCAAATTGGTTTTAAAATATTATGGGCTTATTTGTAATATCAATTTGTTCCTAAAAACTTTGGTTGGGTAGAAACCAAAACTGTCAGAAACATTTGTGGTAACAAATTGTATTTTAAAAAGTCTCAAAACATGCGTTTTTGGTTTGATCTCCGCCCTATACGTGTTAGCCAGTTATCCGTCAGATCTATATTTGTTTACTCCCACAACCTTAAGATACAATCATGTTCGTTCAATCATTGTTAATCAATGGCCTGCATGTAATTGGATCAATCCTTATATCGACTCAGATAACCAATGAGAGCTCATTTAAAACCGATGCGCCTTCAGCCATTAGATTTACACCGGTTAAGTGAGAATCAATCTCATCCATTGTTTTCAACAAACCCTTCCAGATCCTTCTCTTTGTTGTATAAACAGAGACAAGTGTTATACGTTTACAATCTTTGGATCAGTTGTGTTTTGATAGAAAATAAGAAGAGAGAGAAAGATATATAAAAGAAAGAGAGAGAGAAAAACAAACCCCAAATAAAACTCTTGTAATTTTTCCTCAGAAAAAACCCTTGTGAGTTTGAGTGTGTTCGATCGTGTGGAGATCCATCCTCTCTGGTCTTTAATCTCTTGTCCAACTAAGTCACAAACTTTGGATTTCATTTTCTCTTCATAGAAAGTGTAGATCTGAACTGTATGTGATACAAAACACATATACATACTTAGTTTGATTTATTTCTTCAATAAATCTTTATTTGTTGGTTGTTTTACTCTTAAATGTTTATTTTAAAACCACATTCAACAAATATTTTTCTGTTTCCAATTTTTGAGAAAAATCAGACTTAGATCCAGTTAAGATCTTGAATGGGGTTTTACACTTTCATATATTTCACATTTTATGAAATAACTGTGTAAATAAAATAAAGAAAGTGTTTAGGACCTTGGATCCTTTTGATATCAAGGTTCCCTCGAGATCTGTGGATATAATAAAGATCAGAAGTCTGAGATTTTCAAACAAACTGAGATTAAGAAATTATAACTGCATTTTTAGAATGAAATATGTAATTTGATAAGCATATTGTCTGTATAAGTGTGTGTGTGTTGCATGCATGTGTTTAGTCACTTCACCACTTACACTATTCACACTACAACACTAAAGAAGTGTCCGTAGAGAGATCATTGACTTTAGAGTCGATTGAAAGCGAAAAAGGATAAGAGGAATAAAGTTGGGAGAACAAATTTAACATCAGAGCCTTCAGAGAAGTCAGAATAACCAATGGAGTTGGTATATTTTCTTGACTTAGAATAGGTATGATTGTGTGTTTAGTTTGTTATATGTCTTGTAACCTATATTCCTTTTTAGTGGATTTTTGTTTTGAGGTGTAGAGACCTCCATGGATGTTTCCCCAATTGGGTGGGGTTTTACCATGTTAAAATTTTGTGTTCTTGCATATTCCGTATTCCTCTCATCACCTTCTACTTGTGTGATGATTTAGAAATTATTTAGTTTAGTTTTTCAAAACTTGGATACTTAATAACTGAAATATCTTGTTCATAAGTTTTATACACATCTTGTGTTAGTACCTATTTTGTAAAAAACAAGGGTTTATCTAACAAACTATTTGGAGCCATTTAAATTGTCTTAAACCTTTTAAACAACTTAAGTGGCACTATTTTTTCAATTGGTATCAGATCTTTGGCTTTATAAAATCTTTTTGATCCTGAGTTTGTGAAATTGTTTTTTTTTTCAAAACAAAATAATGGACGAGAAATTTGAGAGATTAGGTAACCTATTCAGACCACTACTCTATGATGGAACCAACTTCCCTTACTGGAAAGTGAGGATGGTTGCTTTAACCCAAGGTACATTGGGAGATGATGTCTGGGATGCTATTGAAAATTGTTACACTTTCCCTACTAAACCAGTCGCAGAAGGAATTACTGCGAGGATTAGGAAACTGCTAAGTGAATTCACCAAAGAAAAGAAATAGACCTCCCATAATAATAATAATAATAATAATAATAATAATAATAATAATAATAATAATAATAATAATAATAATAATAATAATAATAATAATAATAATAATAATAATAAAGGCAAAAATGCTATATTCATGTCTGTCAATGAACACGAATTAAAGAGGATATCTTTCTTTACTACCTTTAAGGAAGCATGGGACACTCTAGTGACTGCACATGAAGGAGACACACGTGTTAAAGCTGTTAAAACCCAAATGTTAATCTAGCAATACAACACTTTGGTCATGACTGAGACTGAGTCATTTGCTGACTTCTACATTAATTTGATAGACATAGTGACTAAGCTGCATGCTAATGGTATAATTTATGATAGGAAGGGATTTTTTTCCAAAATTCTAAGGTGACTTGCACAAAAATTTGACAATAAGCACTATGACATTGAGGATATTGATGATTGAAATTTAACACCTTAACTCCTCAGTAGAAAGATAAGGATAATGGAAATGGAATTAGAGTTTAAGAAGCAATTAACTCAAACCCAAAAGAAACATTCCACTTATAATCTTGTCTTCACCTCTAAGTTGACCAAACTTGAGTTTAATTTGACTCAAATTGACTTAGACTCTGATGAGGACTGTAACTTACACAGTTTGGATAATCACATTACCTTAATGTCTAAACAGTTCAAGAAAATTGTTAAATTTCGAAATAAAATTGCAAGTAGACAAGGAAAACCTAATTATCCAAAGTTCTCTAATAATAGGTCTCATGATAAAAGACTGGACAAACACCAGTCTGATAACCAAAACAAGCCTAAAAAAGACCTAAAAATGTTGAGTGTTTTAGATGTGGGAAATTAGGACATACGAAAAATTACTATAGAGTCAATTTGAATAAAAACAAAAATAATAGGGCTAATTTATGCAAGACTCGGGATGACTCAAGTGAATCAGAAACTGATGAGCCTGAGTCATCTAATTCTTTTGTGTCATTCTTTGGCAAAATTATTTATACTGATGAGCTTATGACTAGTACTGAACCTGATAGTAGTATCTATAACCATGTTATGTTGAATGATATTGTTCCTAACGGTTTATGTTCTTTGTTATTGGAGAATGCTACTAGTAATTCTAATATCGTGTGTGTGTGAGTCAAAGGGAACGTTCTATTGATGATAAAAATGTGTGTGTGAGTCCTAAAAATAAATCGCTAGGGGACACTACACACTATACACTTAGTGACTCTGATAATGAGGACCTCCCTGATATTCCCATACTATACACGAAACCCTCAAGAAGAGTACTAAACTTGAAAAATTAGTCAAGGACCTTACCCAGAAAATAGAAGCCCTAAGCCAAATGATCAAACATAATGTTGAAGAGTACACCTCTCAATGTTTATATCGTGAGAATGAGACTAAGGTTTTTGCTTAAAAATCAAGGAACTATCAGAATCAAACGAAATTCTAGAAAAGAAATATAAAAAGCCGTTGTTAGAATTGGAATAAACTAAAGAAAAGACATCAACATTCTTTAAAAAAATTGCAAAATTTGAAAATAACTCAAACTGTTTTTGAAGATTTTATTGCTGAAAGTAAAACCAATTTTAATGACAAAACTGGAATAGGATTTTTCCCCAGTACTAACAAACAAACGAAAAATCTTGAAACTATAAAGTTTGTGTGCGGTGGCAAAAGACTTATTGAAACCTGTCCAGATTTTCATGCCTTGAAAAATAGCTTTGATTTGAACTAACAAAAGATAGACATTAATGTGGCCAGTACCTCTAAGCTTAATGTTGGACACAAGGCTAATTACGTCTGCCCTACTATTAGGAAAAAATGATTCATCTTTTCAACCTGTACCTTCTAGGAATAAGACTAGGGTTCAATTTTTAGACAAACCTATGTCTAATAATTTTCCTAAGGATACGCCTCCTACGAACCATCTTTATTGCTCATATTGCGATGTAATTGGACATTACCTTAATGGATGTCTTTCCAAACGTCTATACAAACCTATTTTTAGTTCACCTATCTATCATAATTTTAACTATTTTAGAAAATCCAGGAATAACTATATTTTTCCTAGGCAATTAGATAAGAACTCTAACTATCATAATAGGAAGAAAAGATATAATACTAAAATATCATCAACAAGAGGAAATCCTAGATTCATGCCTAAACCAAATGCTCAGAAATTTAAGAAAATTAATTTCGTGCAAAAATCTTTTAAAGAAAAGGCTAATGCTCACAAATTTTACCTTATTCAAGATAATCAGTGAAAACTTTTAAAAACTAGAGCAATTTGGATTATGAAGGATGAACCAAGACCTCAGATGAAATGTAATATTGTAATCAGTGCTTTGAAAGCTGAGAACATATCATCTGGATGGTATTTAGATTTAGGATGTTCTAAACACATGATCGGGGATGAAACCAAACTTCTAAATAAAACTAACTTTTTCGGAGGTAAAGTTTTATTTGGAGATGGGGTATCATCCCAGACCATTGGTAAAGGGACTCTCCATGAACAAGGGTTACCTATCTTAGAAGATGTTCTTCTAGTAAAAGGTCTAAAACCAAATTTGTTAAGTATATCATAATTTTGTGACTCCAACCATACTGCCACATTTTCAATGAATAAATGCAAATTTTTAAATGAAAATGGTGACTGGATTATTACAGGCCTTCATACCCCATATAACTGTTATACAGTTATTCCAAATAACGAGGCTTGTAACATTGCCAGAATGGATGACAATAAGATTTGACTTAATAGGTTGAGCCACATAAATTTTGATAGCCTTGGTAAATTGTGTTCTCAAAAAATAGTTAGAGGTCTTCCTAAAATAAAGTCTATATCAAACATTATTCGTGGACCTTCCCAAGAAGGAAAAATGGTTAAGACTGCCCATAGGAAATTCAAAGACGTTTGGACTACTAAATCTCTAGAACTTTTCCATATGGACCTAATGGGTCCTGTTAGAATGGTTAGTCTATGTGGAAATATCTACATCTTAGTGATGGTCGAAGATTTTACCCGCTTTACTTGGATAGATTTTCTTAAACAAAACTCCGACACTTTTCAAGAATTTCTAAAAAAAAATTATACGTATTGAGAACAAAAAGGATAGTCAAATAAATCATATTCGTAGTGATCATGGGGGAGAGTTTAAATAGATAGGAGTAATTGAATACCTATAATGTTTATCAACACGAATTTATCGCTCCTAAAACCCCTCAGTAAAATGGAATAGCTGAAATAAAGAATATGATTACTCAAGAAATGGCACGAGTTATGATTCATGACAAAAGCCTTCCTAAGTATTTTTAGGTAGAAGCTATTAGGACTGCCTGCCACATCATAAACCGTGTCTATCTTAGAAAAGATACCAAATAGACACCTTACGAATTATGGTACGACAAGAAACCTAACCTAAAATATTTTAAAACCTTTGGAAATGCTTGATATGTATGTAAGGACATAGAAGATTTGTCCAAATTCAAAATCAAAGGTGATAAAGCCATCTTCTTAGGTTATTCTCCAAATAGTAGACCCTGTCGTGTCTATAATATCTGAACCAAAACCCTCATGGAATCCATTAATGTGATTGTTACTGACACTAATGTTGATATTAAACCCACAGGACCAACTATCGTGGAAGAGTTTGAAAATAATTTTAACTGTGACTTTCCAGAGAACTGAGATGACCGAAGTACCTAATTGGGTTTCTAAAGATAACCCCTTAGACAACGTGATTGGTAATCTTACTGAGCCTGTTTGTAAAAGATCCCAACTACGTAATTTTGTTCATTGTTCATGCTTTGTGTCTCTTTTGGATCCAAAGAATGTAAATGAATCCCTAAGTGACTCCTTGTTAATAAGTGCTATGTAGGAGTAACTTCTTCAATTTATCGCTCATGACATATGACATCTTGTACACAATCCAAAAAATAAAAAGGTTATTGTCACACTCTGGATTTTAAAAAATAAAACAGATGAGATTGGGATGGTCATTAGAAATAAGTCTAGATTAGTTTCCCAAGGCTACTCTCAGATTGAAGGAATAGACTTCAAGGAAACATTTTCCCCAGTAACTCGCCTTGAATCTGTTCGTCTACTCTTAGCAATAGCTTGTCATTTACAATTCACTCTCTACCAAATGGATGTGAAATATATGTTCCTTAATGGTATTCTAACCGAGGAAGTCTATGTAGAACAACCAAAAGGGTTTATTGATCCCCACCATCCGAATCCCATTTTCAATTGAAGAAGGCCTTATATGGTCTAAAACGAGTACCACGTGCTTGGTATAATCGATTGTCTACATTTTTATTAAACAACGACTTTAAAAGAGGTGGTAATGATCCAACTATATTTGTTAAACATTTTGACAAAACTGTTGTTATAGCCCAAGTCTACGTAGATGATTGATTTTTGGATCAACATCCTTAGCCGAAGTTAAAAATTTCTCCAAAGTTATGCATGGAGAATTTCAAATGTCTCTTATGGGGGAGTTGTAATTCTTTTTAAGACTTCAAGTCAAACAGAATTCATAAGGTTTATTCATTTCTAAATCCAAATATGCTTTAGAGATTGTTAAGAAATTCGACCTAGAAAATGCAAAAGATGGTAGGACACCTATGAGTACCTCCGTAAAAATGTCTAAGGATTAACATGGGAAATCTATTGATCCCACTCTTTACTGTAGTATGATAAGAAGTGTAATACCCCGTATTTTTAATGACTTTTACAGTAGGATTAATTAGAATTAATTGTGATAAAATTTGAAATTAATCCAGATTTAAATATTACTCGAGAATGAAGTAATATATATGATTATGAATTTACAATTTATTATGCCTTTATAAACTGGTCGCGAATTATGTGTACGACAATTATGGTAATTAAGTCGGGATGCGTATTTGAGTCGTGTCAGGTTATAATTTAATGAAATAAAAAGTGAAATATTATTATGTCATCCGAATGGTCGTTTTGACTGTGTCAAAGTGAACAAAAGGGTTCAAATAGTCAAAAAAGTCTACTCGGACGGTTGTATAGGGTTTTAGGGCACTTTGGAATTGAAAGGACACCCTGGAGGGGTAATATGGTCATTTGACTTCGAAGGTGAATAGTATGCACGAATTTGGGAGATTATTTATAAGTCTAAAGGGTTTAGATTATTGATTCGTTCTACAAACTTAGAGAGAAAGAAATTGAGAGAGAGAGTGAGGAGTTTCTCTGAGGAAAAGGAAGAGTCATTGTGGGAGAACCAAGTGCCAAAAGTCACCACCACCGAAAGTTGACCGGAGAAGGGAAGAGACACACATCCCCAAAGGATCAGACCTTCAGTAGAGGAAAGTGATAAATTATTGCAAATTTATCATGTATATTGTCCACGTTAGGTTGTTTAGAAAATTCTGAAGATGCAAAATCAAAGATGAATTATAGTGAGGTTAATTGGATATTTGAAATGGATATTATCTAGGACTGGTCTATTTTGATTATAAAATAAGCTCCATGAACTTCATATTATCTTGTGAAGAAATCTGGGATTTACACTCCGATTGATGATAAAGTAAAAAAATAGAGTTCTTGAGAATAAAATAGAATTTAAGTAATTTGATTCAAGTTAATGATGTTTAAATGATTTTGGATACGTTAGAACTTATCCATATATGATGATATATGATCTGGATTTCATGAGATTGAATTAGGAATCATTTAGTGAAGAAAAATTGGAGTTTATATGATGTTCATGGATAAATATAAAATATGATTTTTTCTGGAAATAGTATGTTTTAAATCCAACATTCTTGATGATTTTAGGTGGTTTGATTATTAGAAATAATTTATATATCTTGGTTTATGATACGGAATGAATATTGGGGATTTTGGGATTATTAGATAAAGGTTTTGATGATTAAAAAGTATGAAACCCGTAGTAAAAACAATGCAGAAATCTGGGCAAATAATTGGTCAATCGATCGATCGACTCAAGACAGTCGATCGATCAACCAAAAGCATTGATCGATCGACTCCCCCTGGAAATGTGAACTATTTTCTTTTTAATTGTTGATTAAATCCCAAACATTGAAAAATCTTTGGTGATAATTTATTGAACATATTGGAACTTAGAGAACGGCAATAGGATATACCTAAGACCCGAAAAATATTATTCTGGGATTTTGAATGAGGGGAAATTAACGAGTGTTTAATTGAACGAGTTATTTTGGAGAATTACATTACTTGGGGTTTAAATCGGGTATATGATAATTTAAGGTTAGGACCAGTAATAAGAGAGTCATAAATTACTGGTATAACCTTAGGTATAATTGGGATTAACCCTAAGAGGTGGAATAAAGGGCTAAGAGCGAATTAGGGTTTATCGGGAAATAAACCTAATTATAGTGAATTTAATTCGTAGAAATTCAGAAGTCGTGATGACATGGAATTGTGGGGCGTGATGCTTACCTACTGAATTTATTTGAGGATTAAATGACATCGTGCGGTTAGATAAGTTCGGATATATATACTTTGAGGATTAAAGTCATAATCGAAAAATACGTAGGATATTCGGGATATAATTATACTACGTATGGGAATTATCATATGGTTGTGTGAATTCCTTATGGATGTTATATTTATATTAGTGTGATGAATACCTATATTATTATTTGTATGAATGACATACCTACGCTGCTTGCTATCGGGGTGAAGGTTTCACGTTGTGGACGGTCTTATCCTGTGCGCCCATTTGGGAGGATTTTAGATTCGTACCCTAAGCAATGGACCTTGAAGACATGCTATCAGTGTATTTGATAGTTTCGACGGTTGAATGGGAGCGTAGGTATGTTAGTGACCCATTTGACTGGAGAGTATGCTCGCCTCCAATATATTTGAGTTATGATATGATTCGTGAGAGACGCCGAATCAATAGTCCTCTATATAGTGACATTATGTATCAGAACATGATAGCAGAGTATGCATGCTCCGCAGTTGTGAGTGGGGAGGTGCCGTTTTAATATATATATATATATATATATATATAATTAGTGTGATATTATATATATAAAGTGCGATATAATCTACTGTGTGACGTTGTAGATATAGAGATGTAATCTACTGTGTGAAATTGTAGATTAAAAATATAAACTGTGATTTAATCTACTGTGTGATGTTGTAGATAGAAGTCAATAATGAAATCTGAATTGAATTAAGTAGGTGAACACTTAATTCCAAGGTTGTAACAAGACTAGTTCATATTAAAGAGAAATGAATATGAATAATTAATATACGTATTATATGGGAAATACGACAATATGATATGGGTTAGAATCATAGTGATATTAAGGCTAGTTATGAGGGAACCTTAACTAGGAAGATAATAAGATACGATAGGTGTGCACTCTAGATGAAAGGTGAGAATTATCAAGAGAGAGCCCGAGAAACTAACATGTACATAATAAATGCTTATTTGTAATTATTAAGCACTTGCTATTTTTAAAAATCTTTTACAATCGGGCTCTGACCTATTTCCTTGCATATTCTCTTCTCTCCTATATCTTGTACATCAGGTATCTTGCAGCAAGGATGCCCGGCTTAGATTATGGATGTTGTGATGGATTATAGCTACTAGCAGAGATGCAGATTTTGTTTAGACGCTTCCTTTCTATTGAGTCACTCATCTGTAGCGTGTACTTCATTTAGGGCTTGTCGCCCAGGATTCTAGATGTTGTAATTATTTATGTAAGCATTGTGGATATCAGTTTTATTTAGTGTAAATGTTATAATTTAATTGGAGAGTTATTCCAGCCAAATTTATTCTTGTTGTAGTTAATTCAATTATGATGTGTTGTTGCATATTATTATTTCATGACGTGGAATGGTTTTAATTAAATTAAAAGTGGAAAAAGTTTTTTATGCTTAGCTTAATTAACTATTAGGTGATTAATAAAGAAATTGTTTTCGACGGTGATGCTGAGAATGAACCAACTAGATATTCTTATTTAATTAAATGAATGGTATCAGAGCATCAGGTTCTAGTGTCTTTAGGATCTGTGCGGCTTACTACATTTCAACATAGCGTTCTTTGATGTAATGCCCTATTATTAGGATGTTGAATTCTTGTGCGTATTTCAACTTACGTTATCCTTCTATGAAGTATGGGAGATGTAATGCTTATACGAGTTCATTCGGGCATCTTGCGCCAAACACATTTGGACGACTAGCAAGGGTTGTTAGAAGTACAACAGGAGGAGGACTAAGCCAAAGATATAGAGTATTTTGGAAAATGGTGTTGGAGATATAAACCATCATAATTGTTGTTTGGGATAAGAACATTAAGGAAGTCTCTTAGGAGCTGTAGCTTCCTAAGAACCATCATAGTTGATGGTTGTACCATTCTTAACTCATCTAGCACTGTATGTGAAAGGTGAGGCAGTCGGAAGGACTCTTATGAAGGAAGAAATACAAAGACAATTGAGAAGGGTGAAGTGTAGTAACACCCAGGATTTGAAAATTTTCTAGTAAAATTTTTCTAGAAAGAACAAAATTAAGTGATGAGATTTAGACATCAAATATAAAGAACATGTGTGAAGCTGGAATAAGAATTTTAGGTATGGTTCGATAGTGAAATCGTTAATTTGATGTTTTAATCAGGATATGAATGGAATGTCAAAACTTATCTCTTATAGGCAAGAAAGAGAGAAGTAACTTGTTTAACAAACTCCTTACCCTAGGAAAAATGGGGTACATAGAAGATAAATAGAGTTCATTATGTAAAAGTACTCGTGAGTGAAATACTCTAGTGTGAGTGTAAATTTGACGAAGACGATTAGGAATAACGTCACCAAGAAATTTGATGATGCTTCCAAATGAAGGGGAGCTAGAAGGGTTAGGAAACCTAGTCGAAAGGCAAGATTGAATTCAATATTGTTAATGAAACATCACCGAAAGGTGTACCCAGTAAGGGATCCATTTAAAGTGACATGATTGAAGCACCTTATACCTTTGACTTACTTAAGTCTATATTGTATAAGTGTTCAACTAATTTGGAAATAGTGACAAAATTGGTTGTCTAACCTAGAATCCAAAGAACCTCAGAATTATTCTCTCTAATCCTCTTCAATGATCCAATCAAGGTATAAATTGAATCACACTACACACATTAGAAGTGCATACTTGTGTATATATTGCTCATAATTGATTGTGTGTTAAATTCCCCGTAAAATGGTGTTTTAATAATTTTTGGGAATTTTTAAACATTTTTAAAATAATGATTTCTTAAATAAAAGTGTGTTTATAAACTTTGTGGGGTTAAAATGCTATTATGAAAAATATGTTTTTCATTAAAATGTTTGATTGGGTAGAATATCAATGCGCCAGAGACTTCAGGGTGTTGCCTGTAATTATTTTGGGACGCGCGTTTGCCAGCCAATGGAATGCCAACACTTGTCATGTCCCTGTTATCTCATTTTGTGTTTGTTTTGTGAGAGGACTGCCTGGTGTGTTGTGGATCGTTAGATCAAACCTAATCTATGGCCTGCATGTGTTTATAGTCTATCCGTGTGCTATCACGTTGGACCAATCACCTTCATTTTAACCACCGTTGTTTTATCACCCTTGGGTCAAGTCAATGTAAGGAAGACCGAATCTCAATCGTTGATTTCGATCAGCAATCCAGAACCTTCCTTGGCTCCTATTTAAACCCTCTTATTCTCAACCTTTTGGAACTTTTGGCAGTCGTCCAAATTGAGAGAAAAAAAGAGAGAAAAGAAAAGAGAGAAGTGAGAGAGAAGAGAGAAAAGAAAAGAGAGAAGAGAGAGAAAGGGAAATCGTGTTAGAGAAACCCTAACCCTAACCCTAAACAACTTCAAACCATCTTCAAACCTTCGTATATTCAAAACCCCAAACACAACCTTGAGTGTTTGAGAGAGATTGGTGTTACTGGTTTGATCGTTTGTAGCTGTAACCTCTTGATCTCTGATCTTGTTACCAACTTAGACATTTTTTGTGAGATCTGTATTTCTTTATCATAAAAATCTTAGATCTACACTTTGCATGTCACATATCACTAGATCTGTATATTTGTTTTTCGTCTTAAGAAAATCTTTGCTGATTTAGATCTATAAATGTTTTATGTTTTCTGTTCTTACGAAACTAAACCTTGACCTAGTTGGATTCTCACTTGGAGATTTTCGATCTCGAAAATATTTTTAAAACTGAGATTGATTAAGATCTTGACCGATTTTGAAGCAAGATATCCGTGGAATCTGGGATAGATTAAAAGGTCAAAAAGGTTTTAAGTTCTGTAAGAAAGAAAGAAAAGAAAATCACAGCATATAGTCTTTATATGTAATTTTCTAGGACTGTCTGTAAAAACTAAGTGTGTGTGAGTTCATGCATGTGTTTAGAAACCACATCACAAACACTTGACACACTACCACACTGAAAGTGTTGGGTATAAGATCAAAGATTATTGAGTCGACGCAAGGAAAGCTAAAGCAAAGGAAGTTATCAAGCTGGAAGAACATCATCAACAATCAGATCTACAAGAAGTTAGAAGGACACCAAGTGGGGTATATTCCTAAACTTAGAATAGGCTGCGTTGTGTGCATGTATGTTATATTGTTTGTAACTGTTATTTGTTTTTTAGTGGATTTTTACTTTCGTGACTTAGAAGTCACCGTGGATGTTTCCTCTATTTGGAGAGGTTTTACCACGTTAAAAATAGTGTGTTCTGATTATCTTCATCTCCTCATCTCATTCTATAGTGTGCTGATTTTTTGAAACTATCTTAGTTTTAAAAACTGGTTACAAAGTCTTGGTTATTCTCGTACATAAGTTTTTTGTAAACACATCTTGTTGTTTATCATTTTTATTTTCAAAAGAAAAGGGTTTCTTCAACAAACATCTCGGAGTTGCTTATACAGTTTAATTTTTGTATTAAACGGCATTAGCAACGTTTTTCAATTGGTATCAGAGCCCTGTAAACTTTTATTTCAAAAAGGATCTTGTGTTTCTGAAATGGTTTTCTGAAAATCCTAACTATGGACGAGAAGAATGAAAGGTTTGGTAATCTGTCCAGACCTCCACTCTTTGATGGAAACAACTTTGCTTACTGGAAAGTAAGAATGGTTGCCTTCATCCAAGGGACTTTAGGAGATGATATCTGGGAAATTATTGAAAATGGATATACTTATCCTACTAAACCAGCCACTGAAGGAAGTGATGAGAGGGTAAAGAAAATCTTAAGTGAGTTTACCCAAGAAGAGAAAACAATTTCTCGCAATAATAATAAAGGCATGAATGCCATCTTTATGTCTATTAATGAGTATGAGTTCAAGAGAATCTCATCTTGTGCCACTTCTAAGGAAGCTTGGGACACATTAATCACTGCCCATGAAGGAGACTCCAGAGTTAAAGCTGCTAAAACTCAAATGCTTACCCAGCAGTACAACTCTTTAATTATGTCTGACTCTGAGTCTTTTGACGACCTTTACATGAACCTAATTGATATAGTTACTAAGTTGCATGCTAATGGTATAACATATGATAGGAATGAGATTGTTTCTAAAATCCTAAGATCATTACCACAAAAGTTTGACAGCAAGAGGTATGCTATTGAGGAGATGAGTGATCAAAACCTCACCCCTGAGTTACTCAGTAGTAAACTTAGGACTGTGGAAATGGAATTAGACTTTAAGAAATAATTAAATCAGTCTCAAAGAAAATAGCCCAACTCTAACTTGAGTTTTTCCTCTAAGATATCTAAACATGAGGCTAATCTGACCAACTGTGACTCTGATGAGGAGTGTGATATAGACAAACTAGATAATCAGATTGCCTTAATGTCCAAACAATTTAAGAAAATTGTTAAATTTAGAAACAAACAGGCATCTAAATAAGGCAAGCCTAATTATCCAACTATGTCTAATCCCAAACCTCATGAGAGAGGTCTTGAAAAACATCCTAAGGACAACAACTTCAGATCTAACAGAGATCTTAAAAAGATTGAATGTTTTAGATGTGGGAAACTAGGTCACATTGCTCACGATTGCAGAGTTAATCTGAATAGAACCAACACACACAATAGAGCCAATGTCTGTAAAACTTGGGATGATTCAAGTGAATCTGATGAAGAGGAACTTGAGTTATCAAATGTACTTGACCCTTCCATATCCTTTTTTGCTAAGATCATTTACAATGATGATATGCCTGTGTGTGATAATGATACCTCTACTCCTGCTTTTGTGAATACTGCTTTGACTGGCCTAGATGCCTTGTTATTTGAAAATGTTGCTAGCTCTAGTTCCGTGTGTGTGACTCAAAGAGATCTCGATAACGATGATGTAAATGGGTGCGTAAGTACTAAAACTGAATCGTTAGGGGTCACTACAGACACTTCACTTAGCGACTCAGACGCAGATGACCTCCCAGATATTCATACTTTGTATGCTAAAACTCTTAAAAAAGGCACTAGACTGGAGAAGACTATTAGACACCTGACTAAGAAATTAGATGATCTAAGTCTTATTGTGAAGCTGAATGCCGAAGAGTACACTAACCAGTGTCTGACACATCAATCTGAGATTGAAACTTTTGATCAAAAACTAAAAGAGTTGACCAAAACTAATGAAACCCTGGAAATGAAATACAAGGGAACATTATTAGAACTGGAGGAAGAAAAAACAAAGACAGCAACTGTTTTCAAAAAAAATTCTAAGTTTGAAAACAATTCAAATTGTTTCACTGACTTTGTTGTTGACTCCAAGACCAATTCTGATGATAGAACTGGTATTAGATTTTGCCCTAAGAATAAACCACAAACTAAAAATCTTGAACCTATTAAGTTTGTTTCTGGGGGCAAAAGACCAATCGAAACATGTCCAGATTTTCATTTTATTAAAAAGGAATATGATCAAAAGCAACAACAGAAAGACATTGGAGAGTCTAGTAACTCTAAGGCTGACAGTACACTTGAGACTAAATACGTCTGTCCTTTGATCAGAAAGGCTGAATCTACCTTTAAAACCATACCTCCTAGGAATAAGACTTCTGAACAGAATCCTGTTAAACCCATCTTTAGAAGTTTCCCTAAGGAAGTACATCCCTCAAGCAATCAATATTGCTCCTACTGTGACGTTTATGGTCATTCTTTTGAAGGTTGTTATGCTAGGCGTCTAAACACCCTTGTGTACAACACTCCTGTTTACAAGAACTTTAACTATTCTAGGAAAAATCGTAACCATTATGTCCTTCCAAGACAACCTGATAAGAACTCTAACTACAGGAATAGAAATACCAAAACTAAGAGTTCATTTAAGATAAAGGCTCCCAGAAACTTTCCTAAACCAAAAGCTCAACTTTTCCACAAAAATCAGTTTGTTGATCCAAATGTTTTTCTACAAAAAACTACTTCTCGAAAATTTTATCAAATAAGAGCAAACTTGCGCAAAATTAAAACTCGAGCTATTTGGGTTAGAAAAGATGATCTTGTTCCCCAAATGAAGTGTAACATTGTTATCACTGCCTTAAAGGCTGAACACACTTCATCTGGTTGGTACTTAGATTCAGGATGGTCCAAACATATGACAGGAGATGAAACCAAACTCTTAAACAAAACTAGATTTTCTGGAGGTAAAGTAGTTTTTGGTGACGGAGTTTCATCCCAGATCATAGGTAAAGGAATCCTAAAAGAAGAGGGAATGCCTATTTTGGAAAATGTACTTTTAGTTAAAGGCCTTAAAGCCAACCTCCTAAGTATATCACAATTTTGTGACTCAGACCATACAGTTAACTTTTCAAAGAATAATTGCAAAATTCTAAATGATAAAGGTGAATGCATCATTACCGGATTTAGAACACCTGATAATTGCTATACTGTCAAGACTAGTTATGAAACCTGTAACATTGTCAGAATGGATGACAACGAAATCTGGCATAATCGTATGGGTCACCTAAGTTATGATATCCTTGGTAGATTGTCTAGTCAAGAGATTGTTAGAGGAATTCCTAAAATTAAACCTATTTCCAGTGTTGTTTGTGGTCATTACCAAGAAGGAAAAATAGTTAAGACTTCGCATAAAAAAGTTAAAGACATTCTCACCTCTAGAACTTTAGATCTCATCCATATGGACCTTATTGGTACCTCTAGAACTGTTAGTCTTTGTGGACACAGTTATATCTTAGTCATGGTTGATGATTTTAAACGATTTACTTGGGTTGCCTTCTTGAAACATAAATCTGACACGTTTCAGAAATTTTTGAAAATTTTACTAAGAATTGAAAATGAGAAGGACACACAAGTCAATCGCATTCGTAGCGATAAAGGGGGAGAGTTCATAGACACAGGAATAGTTGAATATTGTGACTACAACGGTTACAAACACGAATTTAGTGCCCCTAAGACACCTCAGCAGAACGGTGTTGCCGAAAGGAAAAACTGAACTCTTCAAGAGATGGCACGTGTCATGTTGCATGCCAAATCTCTACCTAAGTACTTTTGGGTAGAATCTATTAGAACTGCATGTCATATCATTAATCGGGTTTACCTTAGGAAAAACACTAAACAAACCTCTTATGAGTTATGATACGATAAGAAGCCTAATCTGAAATATCTAAGAACTTTCGGAAGTCAGTGTTATGTCTGTAAAGACAGAGAACACTTGTCTAAATTCGAGACGCGTGGTGATAAAGCCATCTTTTTAGGTTACTCACCAAACAGTCGTGCTTATCGTATATACAATCTGCGTACTAAGACCCTTATGGAGTCGATAAATGTAATTGTAAGAGACACTATTGTCGAAAATAAGATATATGAATCACCTATTGTGGTTGAATCTGAAAAAGATTTCAAAACTGATTCACCAGAAATAGATGACTCATTACCTATTGAGAGTCCAGAAGTACATGGCTGGGTCTCTAAAGATCATCCCATTGACAACGTGGTCGGTAATCCTAATGAGCCAGTCCGTACTAGATCCCAGTTAAGAAATTATGCTAATTACACATGTTTCATCTCCCTTGTGGAATCGAAAAATGTTAATGAAGCATTGAATGACACACACTGGATTTCTGCAATGCAGGAAGAACTTTTACAATTTGTCATTCACGATGTCTGGTATCTTGTACCGCGGCCTCAAAATAAAAATGTTATTGGCACATGTTGGATCTTTAAGAACAAATCTGACGAAAATGGGGTAATCCTTAGAAACAAAGCTATACTAGTTGCTCAAGGTTACTCACAAATAGAAGGGATAGATTTTAGCGAGACATTTTCCCCAGTCACTCGTCTTGAATCTGTTCGACTTCTTTTCGCCATAGCGTGTCACTTAAAATTTACACTTTATCAAATGGATGTCAAGTCTGCCTTCCTCAATGGAATTCTATCCGAAGAGACGTATGTAGAACAACCCAAAGGGTTCATTGACCCAAAATACCCAGACCATGTCTTTCGTTTAAAAAAGGCTTTGTACGGATTAAAACAAGCTCCTAGAGCTTGGTATGAACGCCTATCCAACTTTTTGTTGGATAAGGGTTTTAAGAGAGGCGGAAATGACCAGACCCTCTTTGTCAAACATTTTGACAAACACATTATTATAGCCCAAGTCTATGTAGACGACATCATCTTTGGGTCTACTTCAACATCTGAAGTTAAATCTTTTTTTGCTATTATGCATAAGGAGTTTCACATGTCCCTTATGGGGGAGCTACAGCTTTTCTTAGGATTTCAGGTGAAACAGAATTCGGATGGATTATTTGTCTCTCAAACTAAGTATGCCTTAGATCTTGTATAGATATTTGGTTTAGATAATGCTAAAGTTGCCAAAACGCCTATGAGTACTACTGTTAAATTATGTAAAGATGAAAATGGGAAGTCAATTGATTCCACTATTTATCGTAGTATGATTGGTAGCCTACTCTATCTAACTGCCTCACGACCAGATATAATGTATGCTGTGTGTCTGTGTGCTCGTTACCAGAATAACCCTAAAGAGAGCCATTTATCTTACGTAAAACGTATTATAAAGTACATAAAGGGCACTCTTAATCTTAGACTTAGGTACACTAATGATACCTGCAGCACCATCATAGGGTATACTGATGCTGATTGGGCCGGTTGTACTGATGACAGTAAAAGTACATCAGGTGCCTATTATTATGTCGGCAATAATTTAGTAGGTTGGAGTAGCAAAAAACAGAATTGCACATCTTTATCTACGGCTGAGTCCGAATATATAGCAGCAGGTAGTTGTTGTGCTCAATTGTTATGGATAAAATAAATGTTAAGCGACTATGGGATAAAAGAAGATCAGTTACAATTGTATTGTGACAATCAAAGCGCCATTAACATATCTAAAAACCCGGTTCAACACTCGCGAACTAAGCATATTAAAATAAGACATCACTTTATACGCGAACTTATTGAGACTAAGGAGTTAGAAATTCATTACCTACCTACTGATCTGCAACTTGCAGACATGTTCACTAAACCTCTAGACTATAACATATTTCTGTATTTGCGTAATTCTATAGGTATGGTATGTGCTGATTAATCTCTTAAGACCTTAATTTTTACCCTTTGTCCATTTGAGACAAAATGGGGGAGAAATTTGAGTCTTACGGGTTCAATGTTTTGTTCACATTTCATCTAAACTGCTTGATCTTAGTGCATATTTGTAGGAACCGTTTCTACTGGTTTTCTACCATTTCTTTCTAGTGTACAAATTTGTAAATAGTTTAGTTATGTAATTTTTGACTTTCTAGGAAATGGGTAGATAGTATCTTTTGTATAGGACTAGGTTTAATTTTTTTTGGTTACCTAAGAGTTTAAGCTAACTCAAAGGAGATTTTGTCTCATATTTCCAAAGGGGGAGATTGAAGCACCTTATACCTTTGACTTACTTAAGTCTATATTGTATAAGTGTTCAACTAATTTGGAAATAGTGACAAAATTGGTTGTCTAACCTAGAATCCAAAGAACCTCAGAATTATTCTCTCTAATCCTCTTCAATGATCCAA
This sequence comes from Sambucus nigra, assembly GCA_949130495.1. Classification (NCBI taxonomy): domain Eukaryota; kingdom Viridiplantae; phylum Streptophyta; class Magnoliopsida; order Dipsacales; family Adoxaceae; genus Sambucus; species Sambucus nigra. Next base: position 314,006,891 of record OX422219.1, on the reverse strand, counting down.
TCAAGGTATAAATTGAATCACACTACACACATTAGAAGTGCATACTTGTGTATATATTGCTCATAATTGATTGTGTGTTAAATTCCCCGTAAAATGGTGTTTTAATAATTTTTGGGAATTTTTAAACATTTTTAAAATAATGATTTCTTAAATAAAAGTGTGTTTATAAACTTTGTGGGGTTAAAATGCTATTATGAAAAATATGTTTTTCATTAAAATGTTTGATTGGGTAGAATATCAATGCGCCAGAGACTTCAGGGTGTTGCCTGTAATTATTTTGGGACGCGCGTTTGCCAGCCAATGGAATGCCAACACTTGTCATGTCCCTGTTATCTCATTTTGTGTTTGTTTTGTGAGAGGACTGCCTGGTGTGTTGTGGATCGTTAGATCAAACCTAATCTATGGCCTGCATGTGTTTATAGTCTATCCGTGTGCTATCACGTTGGACCAATCACCTTCATTTTAACCACCGTTGTTTTATCACCCTTGGGTCAAGTCAATGTAAGGAAGACCGAATCTCAATCGTTGATTTCGATCAGCAATCCAGAACCTTCCTTGGCTCCTATTTAAACCCTCTTATTCTCAACCTTTTGGAACTTTTGGCAGTCGTCCAAATTGAGAGAAAAAAAAGAGAGAAAAGAAAAGAGAGAAGTGAGAGAGAAGAGAGAAAAGAAAAGAGAGAAGAGAGAGAAAGGGAAATCGTGTTAGAGAAACCCTAACCCTAACCCTAAACAACTTCAAACCATCTTCAAACCTTCGTATATTCAAAACCCCAAACACAACCTTGAGTGTTTGAGAGAGATTGGTGTTACTGGTTTGATCGTTTGTAGCTGTAACCTCTTGATCTCTGATCTTGTTACCAACTTAGACATTTTTGGTGAGATCTGTATTTCTTTATCATAGAAACCTTAGATCTACACTTTGCATGTCACATATCACTAGATCTGCATATTTGTTTTTCGTCTTAAGAAAATCTTTGCTGATTTAGATCTATAAATGTTTTATGTTTTCTGTTCTTACGAAACTAAACCTTGACCTAGTTGGATTCTCACTTGGAGATTTTCGATCTCGAAAATATTTTTAAAACTGAGATTGATTAAGATCTTGACCGATTTTGAAGCAAGATATCCGTGGAATCTGGGATAGATTAAAAGGTCAAAAAGGTTTTAAGTTCTGTAAGAAAGAAAGAAAAGAAAATCACAGCATATAGTCTTTATATGTAATTTTCTAGGACTGTCTGTAAAAACTAAGTGTGTGTGAGTTCATGCATGTGTTTAGAAACCACATCACAAACACTTGACACACTACCACACTAAAAGTGTTGGGTATAAGATCAAAGATTATTGAGTCGACGCAAGGAAAGCTAAAGCAAAGGAAGTTATCAAGATGGAAGAACATCATCAACAATCAGATCTACAAGAAGTTAGAAGGACACCAAGTGGGGTATATTCCTAAACTTAGAATAGGCTGAGTTGTGTGCATGTATGTTATATTGTTTGTAACTGTTATTTGTTTTTTAGTGGATTTTTACTTTCGTGACTTAGAAGTCACCGTGGATGTTTCCTCTATTGGGAGAGGTTTTACCACGTTAAAAATAGTGTGTTCTGATTATCTTCATCTCCTCATCTCATTCTATAGTGTGCTGATTTTTTGAAACTATCTTAGTTTTAAAAACTGATTACAAAGTCTTGGTTATTCTCGTACATAAGTTTTTTGTAAACACATCTTGTTGTTTATCATTTTTATTTTCAAAATAAAAGGGTTTCTTCAACAAACATCTCAGAGTTGCTTATACAGTTTAATTTTTGTATTAAACGGCATTAGCAACGTTTTTCAATGATTAAACCCCTACTTAGTGGCGATGAAATCAGCCAAGACTAGTGTAGTCGACAATGTATCCCATAGGACCCGTAGAGCCAAAAGAATAATGGGAATAACAATTTGGAGTTAAGATTGATAGGTTCAAGAGGAGGATGTTCAAATGGTCAGTAAAGTGGAAATAGTAAGGGAAATTACCCTCTGTGTAGAGAGAGAGAGACTACTAAGTGTTAAATGTGTCCACATTGAGTAGTGAGACCGATAAATTTTGGAAATAGTAAACCATACCAATTAGGCATAACAACTGGAGGAGTGATACTTCTAGGGGAGTAATTGGGTCAAAAGAATTAGTCCTATGAAATTTATGACCCAAGAATGGTAGGTTTAAATAGGACCAGTGGAGTCCTCGGTAATTGTAGCATATCGTATTTTCAAGGTCGGCAAGGTCCAAAAAGAAAAAGGGAGGTCGGTAAGACCATAATTGAGGCCTAGATATGTTGGGCCAACATTTCAATAATGGGTGGGTAAACCACAGGAGTGAATAATTTGTCCACAACGGGTGGGTACAACTATAGGATGAAATCCTAGATGTATAATGGGTGCAAGTGATCGTGAGTTATTTTGACCTTGAGAAGTGCATGTAAGGACCCTACGTGATCAGGAGATACTGATGAAGTTTTATTTCATCCTTGGGAATAAAGTATTAATTCTAGTGACATGGTGTGTCACAACAGTCATATATAAAAATTGAAAACCCTAAATTGGCGTGCGAGTCGAGGTTAGTGGGAAGGATAATTTTAACAGTCTGGTTACAAAAGTATTTATCATCGATAGTGGGACTTTTGGGTGTCGCCCGTGAGTGAACCGGGTGGGTCCTAAGAGTATAATTTGTTATTATAATTTTATATTTCTTTGAGTTAGCATAATATAACTCATTATGGTAATATGTAGTGATAAATTACTAAATGTTTTAACGACAGTATAACTCATTGTGGATACTCCGGGGAGAGTAAAAATAGTTTTGTGCGGTGCCAACTGAGATAGGGTTGGGCCTATATTTCATGATATCATAAACCTTAGTGGAAATGTTGTCTAGTTATATGTGTGAGTAGAAATTTATTGTACTGATGCGACTCAGGATATATTATGTTTTTATCGAACAGCGAGAAATAGCTCATTATATATAGCGCCGAGAATTTGGGATAGTGAGAGCATCATGGTTTATGTTATTTTTAGGGATATGTAAGCATGGACTAGTAGACTTTTATGTAAACATATAGAAATTATGGGAAGGTACAGATTATGGACTGAGGGCCATTACGGATCTCGACGATCGACTATGTTAAGTAGTAGTGTATCAGAGGATTCCTTATTTGGATTTCTCTTTGCGAGACATCCCACGCGTGAAACTAGAGAACGTCGGGAGTGGGAGAGAAGTTTGGTCGATAATACATAAGTTCGTACGTTAGTCATTTTAAATATACAAACATAAATTTAGAGTTGATAATTCTATTATGACTTAAGAGTCGCCTAGTCCTAGTATAATTATGAATAAAGCAATGATGCCACTGATAGAGTGATTAAGTTATGACTAGTGGGGTGTTTGAGTGTACCCCTACCATATCAGTATGCCAAGTGAGTGAAAATTGATTTAAGAAGAGTCTATGTTATTTGTATAACAATGAGAGAAATATTGGGTGTATGGGCGCCCTAGGTAATTGAATCTGATATGGTTCCCTATTTTGGAGATATGGGATAAGGAAAATAAATATAGAGGTTTAGATATCAGGACTTGAATGTCCGGTCATTTATGATGATTAGAGATATAGTCGGTAGAATAACAAATGTATCAGGCTATAAATGACTATGGTAATAAGATTTAAATGAAGAGATGTTTGGATAGATTCCTCCTGTAGAGGGCCACCTCTCTGTTGGAATTAGGGTGGACCATTCGAAACTAGAAGAGGTTTCTCCAACCATTAGGGATTTATAAGTAGTATTGGGAGAGTATTCGTAAGGATTTTATCGCAAAGATGGTTACGATCATATATGGGTGATAGTGGATTAGTTGACTGAAGTAGATCACGTTATGCCAGTTAGGGTTGATCATACTAAGAGACAATATGCTTTAATCTTAATAACTGAGATAGTGACGTTACATAGGATACCATTTAATATTGTGTCCAATTAGGATGAGATTTTATCTCCCGATTTTGGAAGAATTTTCATGAGGCATGGGTACCGAGTTGTGTTTGGGTATGATCTATCATCCGCAGAATAATCGACAGAGTAAGCGAAAACATATGATATTGGGAGATAAATTATGTTTGTACCCTTGAATCTTAAGGGAGGACGAGAGACGTACGTTCAACTAGTAAAGTTGTTGTACTATAACTCTTATAAGTTACTGTTGGGCATGCTACCAGATGAAGTATGGTAGGTAAGTCTTATTATTTCTCCTACTTGTGGGATAAAGGTGAGGAACTAGGATCTATTGCGAATAGTAGATATGATTTGAAACTTATAGTATATATTGTGTGTAAAATATATACTGCACAATTAACCTACTTGTGTATGATAATCGCAAGATGAGATGCTATTTATCTAAAGAATGGTTAATCTATTTAAGTGCATATAGTAGAAGGTTAGATAGTGAATATCTACAACAAAGTATAAGTAGTGAAACTTAAACTATAAGGCTTGGACAAGAACCTATGTGATAGGGTAAAAATGATCATAAGAGAGGTGTTCATTATTGGGGGTATTCGATAGCGTACTGTATGGGCGGTACAGAGTAGTCTACTTGGGAACACAAGTATGTGACGTGCAATACTTATCCAGAATTGTTCTTGCCTGCTATACTTTTGTTTTTCGAATTTCGGGATGAAATTCCGTTGTAAGGGGGAAGTATGTAATACCTCGTATTTTAATGACTTTTAAAATGGGATTAATTAGAATTAATTGTGATATAATTGGAAATTAATACGAATTTAATTATTACTTGAGAAAAAAGTAATTTATTGTAACACCCCGTAATTTTGAGGATTTAAAATTTAATTATTGTTGGGAGAAATAGAAATATTTAAATTAGAGAAACTTAAATTTATGATTTGGAGAATTTATTTGAGTGGGAAGAATTATTTATTGTTGGGCGACTTTAAGTAAACTTTCCGAATTAATGTGTGTCGCATTTTAAGGTCAAAATTGGAGAATGTTATAAAGTATTTCGGATGATAATTTTGAGTGCGCGGTTGAGTCCAGATGGGTCGAGATAGTTAGAAAAGAGTACTCAGGGGTAGTAATCGGATCTCGGGGCCTTTTTGGGCATAACCGGGGCCACACGGGATGATTTGGGCCATTTCAATTAGGCCCGTATGGCCTAAAACGGGATTAGGGGTTTTAAACCTAATTGGGGGAAAAGTTGAACGGCAGTTAACAAATTAAAACCCTAGGGTTTGAGAGAGACACAGAGGAAAGCAAATCAAGAGACAATTGGGGATTTTTTGAGCCAAATTAAGGGACTAATTGGGGTGTTCTTCATCAACACCTTAACTACACCAATGGATCAGACTCCACGAACGATTTCAGGTAAGTGGTTAACTGTTGTGATTTTTTAAATTGTGATAATCAATTCATATCATAGTATGTGTATCAAAAATCTATTTTGGTTATGGGTTAAATAGCTAAAAAGGGGGTTTTCGGATTTGATTGGTATACGTAGATTTGAGACTAAACTAATGGTGAAAATGGATATGGGATTGCTAGAATCAATTGTAGCATTATAATTAGTAAGTATTGGTGACAAATTTCGAATCAGTGGGACGAATTCATATCTCCGAAGGATAAACCCGGGTGAGACCCAAATCGGGAAAAGTTTGGGATTTTGATGAATTGATGAATGATTTAAGTCTTCTAGGAAGTTTACAATATATTTCTATATAAAAGAAATGTTGGTAGTGAATGGGTAAGTGTTTGGAATGAGAATAAAAAGCTCGAGGGTTCATCCATGGCCAAACATAAGGCCGGGGAAGACGATGACCTAGTCGATCGATCGATCGACCTAGAGGGATCAATCGATCGATGATCCGGAATTTTTGGCAGTGATGCTAGTTTTTAATTACATGGGAGATATTTATTGAAAAATGGTCTTGAGCTGATTTAAATGATGAAATTAAATAGGGGCATGACTCTTGGTACTGTTGGGTAATTATAATTGGGTTTAGGAGGGTGATAATTGTATGTCACGGGACTATTAAATTTCGGGAATTAATTCGTAGGTATTGGGTTTGGACCGAGGGAAAAGGTTCGGATATTATAGTTGAGTGGCACTACATTATTAAAGGAATCGAGGTGTAATTAATTAGTTATGGGAAAAAATATAGAATCGGGTATTAACAATCGTACAGGCCAAGTGAGCGAGTCCGGGTATAATGGTTGGGTGACACCAAGTGTTAAATTAATTAATGTGTAAATTAATTAAATTTGAGTCGGACCATAGACTCGGATTGGTAATAATTAATTAGTGTGTAAATTAATCGGACCATAGACTCGGATTGGTAATAATTAATTAATGTGTAAATTAATTAAATTAGAGTCAAACCATAGACTCGGATTGGTAATAATTAATTAATGTATAAATTAATTAAATTAGAGTCAGAGTGCAGACTCGGGAAATAAATAAATTATTAAGGGGTGAATTAATTAAATTTGAGTCGGACCATAGACTCGGGAATATATAGGCTAGTGTTACGAGTTTTAGTACATGGTAAAGGCGAAATTTATATTTTATATATATATACGGTGTGGCGATAGTATATATATACATGTGTGTACTTTGTGTGTGCTATTAAATATTAGGGACTAAATGTTTATTTAAGTTATATACTCTAGTGCTATCAAGGGAGATTGCGCGATGTGGGTGAATCCCCTAGCTTGAGGAGTAGGGTGAGTATATCCTCAAGTCATAGCGTCTGGTATATGGGTGAGGGGTTTATCTCACTTTCAGGGAAGGAATGTGACTGCCTCCACTACGTTTATATTTTGGGCCAGGTTGGTGAGCGATTCCAACTTGGGTAACTAGGTTATGTGAGCACACCTAGTGAGATAGCATTTTAGAGGGAATCCTCCGCTGAGGGTATACTCGGAGGGATGGATATACATATGATATATGTGTTGATGTTGTGGTAAAGGTACGTATATAATGGTAGTAAATAGTGTATGCGGGTAATAATATAGTGTGTGATGTAATTATTTTATATAACTTGTGTCACAGTTATATGATATTATTTAAAAGAAATTAATTAAGTTAATTAGTGAGATAACTTACAACCCAGGGATAATAATACTCGGTTTAGAGTGGAAAGGCAAGGGAGGTTTACAAGGACTAGTTGGACGGGATAGTACAACTAGGTGGGGTTAAGGTAATCGTTAGGTGTGCACATTAGTGGAGGGGTGAGAATGCCCTCAAGAGAGTGCGACACTAACTTAAATATGGAGCGCATTCATGTATTTTAAATTACTGCAGTTAATTCACTTGCTAAATATTTTCAAAATGTTTTGGGTTTTAACCCTTGCTATAAAATTATTTTCAAAACCTTTTAGGTGTCCAGCCACAGGGACGCCAGACTTGATATTCTATTCCAGGACACGGAGCTGCGACATATGTGGATGCTAGCAGGAGCTTGGATTAGACGCATCGTTCATTCATTCCTAGAGTAGGAATCATTTATCAGTTTCAGTTTTACTTAGGGCATGTCGCCCAGACTTTTCAGTTGTAGTTTCCAGATTTATTTATTCTAGTTTTGATTATTTGTATTGGATTATTTACTTTGGTGGCCGATGGTTTATTCGGCATGTAGTTTATTATTTATTCAGTTGATTTAATTCAGTCGTGGTGTATGACTCATATTATCTTTCCGCATGTTATTGGTTGTTTAATTAAAAGGATAAAATTTGGCACCAGATTTTTGGAATACTAGGTGGTTAGTAAGTTTTAAAAAGGTTTTCGATAGTGATGCTAAGGATGAACCAACTGGGATTCCTATTTTAATTTGGTATAGGAATGATCACCCGGTATTTTATTAGGCAGGATGTCACATATATATGATAATTAATTTACAATTGATTATGACTTTATAAACTTGTCGCGAATTATATGTACGACAATTATGGTAATTAAGCAGGGACGCACATTTGAGTCGTGTTGAGATTATAATTTAATGAAATAAAAAGTGAAATATTATTATGTCATCCGAATGGTCGTTTTGACTGTGACAAAGTGTTTGGGAGGGTTCAAACAGTCGAAAAAGTCTTCTCGGACTGTTGTATAGGGTTTCGGGGCACTTTGGAACCGAAAGGACACTCTAGAGGGGTAATATGGTCATTTGACTTCGAAGGAGAATAGTATGCATGAATTTGGGAGAATATTTTCACGTCTAAAGGGTTTAGATTATTGATTCATTCTACAAACTTAGAGATAAATAAATTGAGAGAGAGTGAGGAGTTTCTCTGGGGAAAAGGAAGAGTTATTGTGGGAGAACCAAGAGCCAAAACTCACCACTACCAACCACCAACCACCACCAGAAGTTGATTGGAGAAGAGAAGAGTCACCAGTGGACACAATTCCCCAAAGGATCAGACCTTCAGTAGAGGCAAGTGATTAACTATTGTAAATTTATCATGTATATTGTCCATGTTAGGTTGTTTAGAAAATTATGAAACGATGCATAATCAAAGATGAATTATAGTGATGTTAATTAGATCTTTGAAATGGATATTATCTAGGATTGATCTCTTTTGATTATAGAATAAACTCCAAGAACTTTATATTATCTTGAGAGGAAATCTGGGATTTACACTCTGATTGATGATAAAGTAAAAAATTAGAGTTCTTGAGAATAACATAGAATTTGAGTAATTTGATTCATGTTAATGATGTTTAAATGATTTTGGATACGTTAGAAATTATCCATATATGATGTTATATGATCTAGATTTCATGAGATTAAATTGGGAATCATTTAGTGAAGAAAAATTGGAGTTTATATGATGTTCATTGATAAGTATAAAATATGAGTTTTTCTGGAAATAGTATGTTTTAAATCCAACGTTCTTGATGAGTTTAGGTGGTTTGATTATTAGAAATCATTTATATATCTTGGTTTATCATATGGAATGAATATTGGGGAGTTTGGGATTATTAGATAAAGGTTTTGATGATTATAAAGTATGAAACCTGTAGGAAAAACAAAATAGAAATCTGGGCAAATAAATGGTCAATCGATCGATCGACTCAAAACTGTCGATCGATCGACTGATCGATCGATCGACGAAAAGAATTGATCGATCGACTCCCCCTGAAAATGTGAAATATTTTTTTTAATTGTGGATTAAATCCCAAACTTTGAAAAATCTTTGGTGATAATTTATTGAACATATTGGAACTTAGAGATGGGCAGTAGGATATACCTAAGACCGAAAAAATATTATTTTGGGATTGTGAATGAGGTGAAATTAACGAGTTTTTAATTAAACAAGTTAATTTGGAGAATTATATTACCTGGAGTTTAAATCGGGTATATGATAATTTAAGGTTAGGACTAATAGTAAGAGAGTCATAAATTACCGGTATAAGCTTAGGTATAATTGGGATTAACCTTAAGAGGTGGAATAAAGGGTTAAGAGCAACTTAGGGATTATCGGGGAATAAACCAAATTAAAGTGAATTTAATTCGTAGAAATTCGGGAGTCGTGATGAGATAGATTTGTAGGACGTGATGCTTACCTACTGAATTTATTTGAGGATTAAATGATTACAATCGTGTAGTTAGATAAGTTCGGAAATAGATACTTTGAGGACTAAAGTCATAATCGAAAAATACGTAGGACATTCGGGATATTATAGTACGTATGGAAATTATCATATGGTTGTGTGAACGCCTTATGGATGTTATATTTATATAGGTGTGGTGAATACCTGTATTATTATTTGTATGTATGACATACCTACGCGGCTTGCTATCGGGGTGGAGGTTTCGCATTGTGGACGGTCTTATCCTATGCGCCCATTTGGGAGGATTTTAGATTCGTACCCTAAGCATAGGACCTTAGACACGTGTTATCGGTGTATTTGATAGTTTCAAAGGTTGAATGGGAGCGTAGGTATATGCGTGACCCATTTACCTAGAGAGTATGCTCTCCTCCAATATATTTGTGTTATGATATGATTCGTGAGAGACGCCGAATCAATAGTCCTCTATACAGTGACATTATTTATCAGAACATGATAGCAGAGTATGCATGCTCCGCAACTGTGACTGGGGAGGTGCCGTATTAATATATATATATATATATATATATATATATATATATATATATATATATATAATTAGTGTGATATTATATATAAACTGTGATGTAATCTGCAGTGTGACATTGTAGATATAGAGATGTAATCTTCTGTGTGAAATTGTAGATTAAAAATATAAATTGTGATTTAATCTACTGTGTGATGTTGTAGATAGAAGTAAATAATGAGATCTGAATTAAATTAAGTAGGTGAACACTTAATTCCAAGGTTGTAACAAGACTAATTCATATTAAAGAGAAATGAATATGAATAACTAATATACGTATTATATGGGAAATACGAGAATATGATATGGGTTAGAATCATAATGATATTAAGTCTAGTTATGAGGGAGCCTTAACTAGGAAGATAATAAGATACGATAGGTGTGCACTCTAGATGAAAGGTGAGAATTCTCAAGAGAGAGCCCGAAAAACTAACATGTACATAATAAATGCTTATTTGTAATTGTTAAGCACTTGCTATTTTTAAAAAATCATTTACAATCGGGCTCTGATCCGTTTCCTTACATATTCTCTCCTCTACTATATATTGTGCATCAGGTATCCAGCAGCAGGGATGCCCATCTTAGATTATGGATGTTCCGATAGATTATAGCTACTAGCAGAGATGCGGATTTTGGTTAGACGCTTCCTTTTTGTTGAGTCACTCATCTGTTGCGTCTACTTCATTTAGGGCTTGTCGTCCAGGATTCTAGAGGTTGTAATTATTTATGTAAGCATTGTGGATATCAGTTTTATTTAGTGTAAATGTTATAATTTAATTGGAGAGTTATTCTAGTCACATTTATTCTTGCTGTAGTTAATTCAGTTGTGATGTGTTGTTGCATATTATTATTTCGTGTCGTGGAATGGTTTTAATTAAATTAAAAATGGAAAAAAAAATTTGACACTTAGCTTAATAAACTATTAGGTGATTAATAAAGAAATTGTTTTCGACAGTAATGCTGAGAATGAACCAACTGGATATTCTAATTTAATTAAATGAAGGACTGATCACCCGATATTTAATTAGGCGGGATATTACAGGAAGCTTACTATATCTCATTGCTTCACGCCCTGCCATTATGTATGCTGTTTGTGTCTGCGCTAGATATTAGAATGCACCTAAAGAGAGTCATTTATCTTGTGTTGAGAGAATTATCAAATATGTTAAAAGAACTCTCAATTTAGGACTTTGGCACACCAATGACACATCCACCACTGTAATTGTTACACCGATGCTAATTGGGAAGGGTGTTCAGATGACAGTAAGAGTACGTCAGGAGCCTGTTATTATATAGGAAAAAACTTAGTAGGATGGTCTAGTAAAAAATAAAATTATAAATCATTATCCACTGCTGAATCAGAGTGAATTGCAGCTGGAAGATGTTGTTCGCAATTAATTTAGATAAAACAGATGTTAAAATATTATGGCATAATTGAAGATAAGTTGCATATCTATTGTGATAATCAAAGTGCAATTAATATTTCAAAAAATTTTGTGCAACACTCTCAAACAAAACACATTAAGATTCGATATCCCTTTATCCCTGAATTAGTAGAATCTAAGGAATTGGAAATTATGTATTTTCCTACCAATCTTCAATTAGATGATTTGTTCACAAAGACTTTAGATAATATCAGATTTAAATTTTTACGAAAATCTATTGGCATGATATTTCTTGAATAAATGTTTATCATATAATAATTATCATCCAGTCATAGTCACACTCATAATTGATCTTTGAGGATATAGGGCACAAATGTTTTAAAAATGACAAAAGACACCTCCTATATCTGTTTTATGTAGGAGATCCGTGATGTGACTCGATTGATGTTTGTGAGTTAATGAATATTTATCTTCTTTATATTTTATTTGTTCATGTATTTTTGTTCTTACCCTTTCTATATTTGAGACAAAATGGGGGAGAAACTCTATGTCCACTCGGACATTATTACTTGATCGTAGTTTTATTACTTTCTCAAAATCAGTACCCTATTTTATCAGAATATTGTTAGGGTATTGGATTGTATTTAGTTGAGTAATGTAATATTCTTTTCTAGTATATGAGGTAGATAGAATTTTGTATAGGAATAGGATTTTCTTATTTTCTAGTATCCCTACTAGTCCTCAATGACTCAAAGGATATTTTGTCTTATATTTCCAAAGGGGGATATTGAAGCACCCTATATCTTTGACTCATTTCAGTATATATTATATAGGCGCTTGTCTAGTTTAGAAATGTAACGCCCCGTATTTTTCAGGATTTAAAATATTATGTGATTTATTATTATCGTTGGATTAATTAAATTAAAATGTGAGAATTAATTATTAATCCGGATTAAAATTGAATATTTACTAGCATGATGAGTAGTTAGTAATTATTAATATTACCGTGAGAATAAGTAATATGGAATGACGATTTTATATAACTTGTCGTGAGAGAGAAATACGACAGTTTGGTATATTAAGTTGGGACGCGCGTGTGAGTTGTGTCAGGACTAATTAAGTGGAATAAAATTGTAAATTATTTTAAGTAACTCATATGATCATTTCGAGTGTGCCGTTGAGTCCGAAGGGGTCGAGATAGTCAGAAAATTCTACCCGGGTATTTTATTTGGACCCCGGGACATTTTTAGGCCAAGCCGGCACCCGGGAGGGGAAGTTTTGTAATTTAGATTTTTAGAGAAATTAAATGGATGAAAGTCGAAGAAATATTATATCATCTAATTGGGGACGATTAGGTTTAGGATACACCAAAATCAAGAGAGAGCCACACTGGGTGAGGGGGAGCAAATTCCAAAGGAGGAGAGTCAATTTACACCACCTTGCCCAACCACCACCACCACCGTGTAGATCGGAACGCAAGGAACGCATCAATACCAACAACACCAATGGATCAGACCTTCGAAATCGAGGGAAGTGTTTATTGCTTGCTTTCTTTAGAGATAATTGTGTTCATGTTCGTCTAGGTTAATAAACCTTTGTTATGAAAGTTAATTTGGGTGAAATTGGAGAACTATATCATAAACTGGGGTTGATTTGATAAGAATTTGCATGCCATATGTAGATAAGATGTTGGCTACAAAATTATGATGATTTCTATGAACAAATTTGGGTTTAACTTAGAAGTTATGCATATCAATTTAAGAACTAGGGTTCTTAATAATAAATTGGGGATTTCGAATTATATGAATGTTTGGTGATGATTTAAAGATGTTAGGTTATGGGAAATCAGGTATATATATTAAAATAATCTTTGGTATTGATTGTTGGAAGTTTGGGCTTTATCTTTAGAGGTTTTAGGAATAAAAACGGTGGGAGAACGCTGAATCTGGAGGTAGAGGACAAAATATCCAAGGTCGCGAGATGTCGCGCGAAGTGAGTCGTTCGAGTGAGACCAGTATCGCGAAGTCGTTCGAGCAAGATAGAGTTGTCGCGCGAAGCTGGATCGAGCGACATGTGTATGTCATTCGAGCGATATCTTATTCTGGTTCGAGCGAGATTTCTGATTTTCAGAGAATTTCCTATTTTTCCCCTATTTGGGTAAACTATCAATTTGAGTGAGGAAAACTAATGTTCGATGAATCCAAAATAGTGCAGAATTATTGCGAGTTTTTTAGGTGTAATGATTCAAATATTTGGGACGGTGAGTTTACCATGAATATCACGAGAGAGAGAGAGATAATTGTAATTATAAATGCGTCAAGAGTATTAACTGATAAATACTTACGATATGGAACTTATAAGAATAAAAATTAGTGGTTACATTTGGGAATCCTTATGATTATGTATTATCCTTATATATATTACGAGAGACGAAATATCGTAATTTAAAATATGTTGATAGTATTTGGTGATGATAATACTACGTATGGAATATGACATTTAGTTGTGTGTATACCGTTTGATTTGATGAGTTGTGTGTATACCTATATTTGATATTATGTGTATGACATACCTAACTGCTTGCTATCGCGGGAGGTTGTGCAGAGATAGTCTTATCCTGAGTGACCTTCGGGGGGATATTTGACTTGTATCTCAGGACATAGGACTGTGAAGACTTATTTGTGAGTTGATAAGTCAGCTGACTATGGGAGTGTAGGTATGTGCGTGACCCATAGTTATGCAAACTATGTTCGCCTCCAATATGTGTGATTTGTTTATATGGCTCGTGGGAGATTTTTGAACCGATAGTCCTTGTTTGAGTACAATATGTACCGGGACATGATAGCAGAGTATGCAATGCACTACAGGTGTATCCTTGGGGTGATGTGTTAGTATATAAATATATAATAGTGGTGGATATATATATATGTATACTTGTATTATACTTACAATGCGGTATTTGTAGGCTATTAACATTGTGTTAATACACATTTATATATAATAGTGAGGGATATCTATATGTATGCTTGTGGTATATCTACAATGGAATAATTGTAGACTATTAAGGTAGTGAAATCTTCAATAACGTAAATAGTGAATACTTGACTTTAGTGTGATAACACTTATTTAAAATGATAAATGTTGAGATCAAATACGGAATACTACTACGAGGGGTAGCTATAAGGATAAGCCTTTTTTCTAGTCAGAAGTGTGTCAGATGGCTAGGGTGGATTAGTTATATGTTAGGCGTGCACATTAGCTGAGAGGTGAGAATCTCATTTGAGAGAGTTCGAACTAACATGCATTTGATACTTGATTTATTAAAAACTTTAAATACTTTCTAAAACAAATATTTTTACACATCGGGCTCTGACCCATTTCTTGCATCTCTTTCCTCTTTTGCCATATATATGTATTATATCAGGTGCTCAGCCACAGGGACACCAGACTTAGAGATTTGGATTGCTTGGTGTGCTGAAGTTGTGGTGGAAGATGTAGGTCTTTGCATTAGACGACTCTATCATTTCCCTCATTTCTATCTAGACTTTCCATTTAGGGAATGTGCCGCCCATTCCTTAGACATTTTATCAAAGATTGTATTCAGTTTACTTTGCTTTCATTTCATTTGGATTTATAGCTATTATGGTTCGAGGTTTAGAGTTTTGGACTGGAAGGTTTTATCTAGTCTCATTAATTTAAGTATTTAATTCATAGATGATATGATTATACTCTTGTGTATGGTTTATAGTTTATACCTTGTTGCATAGAAATCTATAAACGAATCAATTGGTTTGCTACTTTAAATGAAAAAATGTTTTGACACTAGCTTAATTAAATGTTAGATAATTTATTGAATTAAAGTTTTCGACAGTGATGCTAAGAATGAACCAACGAAACATTCTGTTTGAAATTTAATAAAGGGTTGATCACCCGATATTTAATTGGGCGGGGCGTCTCAGGTGGTATCAGAGCATCAAGTTCTAGAGTCTTTTAGAATCTGTTCGGCTTATTACGTTTCAGCTTAGCGTTTTTTTTATGTAGAACCTTATTCTAGGATTGTTGTATTCCACTGCGTATGCGATTTACGTTCTCCTACGATTTAGTTGAGTGAATCCAATTTATATGCGAGAGTGATTGGACTTCATACTCCGAACAATATGGGACGACCAGCGAAGGACGTTAGCGGGGCTGTAGGAGAAGGAAAACAGTTGAAAGTTGTGAAGCATTCGGGGAACGGTGATCGCCATAGAAGTCACCAATAGTAATATCTAGGTGTGATAGGAGCTATTCCAAAGGGAGCTATTCCAAAGGCAATAATGTAAAGTAGAGTGGAATGACACTCATAATTTTAAATTCAAAAGAAAAATTTTCTAGCTAAGAGAAACGGCAAAGAGTAAGAATAGAAAATCAAATCGAGATATTGGGTACAGGTTGACCGTTTAAATTTTCCATCCACTGGTCAAACAGAGATACAGAAGAGATTTTGAACTTATCACAAGTAGGTCTAGGTCGGGTAGGGACCAACCGTAAAGGATAAGTTAATTTAGTAAGCGAACTTCGTAACCGAAGTAGGGGTCTGTAGGTTGAAAATGGACTTGTGGGTAGAATGCCCTAGCGTGAATGGGAGGTGTGACTAAGGTGACTAGTGTCAATGTCGTCAAAGTATATATTTACTAGATTATGTCAACGCCCTAGAATAAAAGGTGCCAGTAGAGTTGTGATACCTAGCCGAAGGGCAAGGTTGAATTAAATGGTGTTAGTAGAACATCACCAGAAGGTATATCGAGTGTGGGGGAGGGGGGAACCTATTTAAATGATATGATTAAATCCTAACATAATGGTGTTGATTCATCCAAGACCAGAAGGGTCGACAATGTGTTCCATATGCCCTGTAGAGCACAAAGAACATCGAAAATAACAACTGGGAGTTAAGACTGCCAGGGCCAAGATAAGGAAATCCCAACAAGGATAGGAGGACCAGTGGAAGGGAAATTACCATGTGTGTAGAGATAAGGGTTACCAGTATTGAATGTGTTCACGTGAGGAGTGAAATTAGTAGTATCGGGAATAATAAATAGTGCCTGTAAGGCATACAAGTTGGAGAAGTAAAATGTCCAGTGTAGGAATCGGGTCAAGAGAATTGGGCCCAGGAACTAATAACCTGAGAGTGGTAAGTCTAGGCAGGACCAGCATAGTCCTCAATAACTGCAGCATACCGTATTTTGGGGTTGACTGGGCCAGGAAATAAAGGGAAGGCCAGTAAGGCCACATTTGAGGCCTAGAGATATAGGGACAATGTATCAATGTCGGGCGGGTAAGCCGTAAAATAGAATAATGTACCCACAACGAGGAGGGGAAAAACTAATGAGTGGAATCCGAAAGGTATAACTATTGTAGATAATTATTTGTTGAGAAAAGTGCGCGCGGGGACCCTACAATAAGGCTAGATTGATGAAGCCTTGTTTCATCCTTGTGAATAAATGATGAGTTCAAGTGATATGGGTGTGTCACAACATATGTGAATAGTTAACACTAAGGATTTGAGTGTGCATCCGGTTTAGTGGGTATGCTGACGATAGCAACCTTATTATGTAGGTGACTACCATTTGGGTAGCGAGACTTTTTGTACCATCTGCGGGGAGGAGCAAGTGTGGAAACTAAGAGAAATTTGTATATGGCATTATGTAACGATTCGTGCTCCTTTGAGCGTTATAATAGTAGAGCATATTATTATTATATTGTATGGTTACTGGTTACTGAAGGTTTGAACGGTAGTAAATGGTGTGATAAGAATATCGTACTAAAAATTTCAAATTTTAAATATATGGTTTTAACGAGGCATCACCTGAAAGACGGTTGAGCCTGCATATGTGTTGTGTTGTATTGTAGACTTCGGTGAGTATGTTGTCTTACTATGTTGATCTCGGTGAACAGGGATGTTTTACTAATGTGATTCAGGTTATATTGACTTATTATAGAGAGGAGAGATATAGCTCCTTAATCATATAGTGCTAATAACTTGTGATAGTGAAGAGCGTCGCATTGTATGCCGTCTTTAGTAACATGAGAGTAGATGAGTATACTTTTTATGTTCGTAGATGGGAATTCAGGGATATATGTTATGGATTTAGGACTTAACAGATCCCGACGACCAACAGTGTTAGGTAGTAGTGTATCAGGGGGTTCCTTGTTTGGATTTCTCTTTACGAGACATGCCACGCATGAAACTTAGCAAACATTAGAAGTTGGAAGAAGTTTGCCTTTAGTACATGGATTTAGTATCGTAATGATTACACGTATACGTAGTTATAACTGTGAGATAATGGTTATATTATAGATTAAGGCCGATGAAACCGTAAAAGAATAATATGTGATAATGTTACCAATCGTTGACACCACAAGCAGGCTGGTGGGACAACCTAAGATATTATTAGGTGGAAAAGGTAGGGTGTCTGAGTAGAACCTTACCATATAGTCATGCAAGTATGTGGGGGCATAATTTGAGATATTTATTACCCGTCTAGTATGGTGATGTTGCTATGCACTAAACATAGGGTGTATGGGCGCCCTAGATAGTTGAATTATAGTATTTTCCATAAATGAGAATTGTGACACAATGTGTATTTTAGAGGTAACTAAATGTAGAAGTTTTGACTTTAGTACTTAGTTGTTTGATGGTTTAAGTCAGTTAGGACCGTTAATTCCCAAATTTTCCACGAGGATGGTATAAGAAGAATTCGATAAAGTTTAATTCGGGAAAGGTTGGAACTTATTTGGTAGGACATGGAGAGACCATGTTTCACAAGATTCTGAAGATTAAAGATAGGGGGGAGGACTTGCGACATGCAGTCATGACACGGTCGCCTGAGCCATAGATGTGGATGTGGTTATAAGTAAGATAAAATGCATCATGAGATAAAACCGTAGTAGTGATGGCATAAGTGAAGCAAGACATTACTGAGCTCCGATTGGAAGTGGACCATCAGGAAATAATAGAGTTTCTTCAGCATTAGGAATCCCTTGGTAGTAATGGGAGAGTAAATCACTGGACCATTACAGAGTTAATTACTTCGCAATGGGATCACGACCCTATGTGGGTGAAATTGGGTCGGGTAATTAAAGTAGCTCATGTTATGCCAAGTTAGGACAAATCATAACGTGTAACAGTAAACCCCAACCATTATTCCTGGGATATTAAGGTTATATGGGGTACAATTAGAGTTTTTGTCTGATAGAGTCAAGAGAGCTATGACTCAATTATTGGGAAGAGTTCCTGGAGGCCATGAATACCGAGATGCGAATGTATCCGACCTAACACACTCGTAGGAGGATGGGCAGAATGAGAGTTCTAGTTATACATTACGAGGTATTTTGTATTTCCAATTATGGGAAGGTTTAGTGTAATATCTTCCACTGGTGGAGTTAGTGTAAGACGGCTCCCCTCAGTTCATCATCGATACGATTCCATTTGAGGCGTTATATATCAACCCTTATCATCCTTGTGATTATTGGATAAAAGGGAGGACGATAATTTACTAGGTCCAAAGGAAAATTTAGGGCCCGTTAACCAGGATGGAAATGATTGGGAGTTGCATTATTGCATGTTGGAATGAGGAAATTGGTACCGAGTGATGTGGGATCTTTTCCTATTATTGTCAAGTTTGAGCCGGTAGCGTACAAGCTTGGGTTCCATAGTCCGTTCCGGAGGCAGTATGGAAAAAAAATGTGTTAACATTTATAGTATATATTGTGTGTAAAGTATATACCATACAAGCAATAATAAACTACTGATGATACATAGTAGTAAGACAAATTCGTATATATCTAATTACTGATTAATATGCTAGTGCGAGTAATAGGGGGCTAGATAGTAATTATAAAAAAAAAATATGTCATGAAACTTAAATGGTAAGGCTTGAAGAGTAATTATAACATCAGTGAGGTGTTCATTATTAAGGGTATTCGGTGATGTACTCTATGGGCGGTACAACATAGATTACATGAGATGTGAGGTAAATACCCGGAGTTGTCCTTACCAGAAATGCCTTATTTTCTGAATTTCGGGACGAAATTCCGTTATTAGGGGGGAAGTATGTAACACCCCGTATTTTAGAGGATTTAAATAATTATGTGATTTATTATTATTGTTGGATTAATTAAATTAAAATGTGATAATTAATTATTAATCCGAATTAAAATTGAATATTTACTAGCATGACGAGAAGTTAGTAATTATTAATATTACCGTGAGAATAAGTAATATGGAATGACGATTTTATATAACTTGTCGTGAGAGAGAAATACGACAGTTTGGTATATTAAGTATGGACGCGCATGTGAGCCGTGTCAGGACTAATTAAGTGGAATAAAAAGGTAAATTATTTGAAGTAACTTGTATGATCATTTTGAGTGCGCCGTTGAGTTCGAAGGGGTCGAGATAGTAAAAAAACTCTACCTGGGTATTTTATTTGGACTCCGGGACATTTTTAGGCCAAGCCGGCACCCGGGAGGGGTAGTTTTCTAATTTAGATTTTTAAAGAAATTAAATGGATGAAAATTGAAGAAATGTTATATCATATAATTGGGGACAATTAGGGTTAGGATACACCAAAATCAAGAGAGAGCCACAGTGGGTGAGGGAGAGAAAATTCTAAAGGAGGAGAGTCAATTTACACCACCTTGTACAACCACCACCACCATCGTGTAGATCGGAATGCGAGGAACGCATCCATACCAACAACACCAACGGATCAGACCTTCAAAATCGAGGCAAGTGTTTATTGCTTACATTCTTTAGCGATAATTGTGTTCATGTTAGTATAGGTTAATAAACCTTTGTTATAAAAGTTAATTTGGGTGAAATTGGAGAACTATATCATAAACTAGGGTTGATTTGATAAGAATTCTATCCCACGTGTAGATAAGATAATGGCTACAAAATTATGATGATTTATATGATCAAATTTGGGTTTAACTTAGAAGTTATGCATATCAATTTAAGAACTAGGGTTCTTGATAATAAATTGGGGATTTCGAATTATATGAATGTTTGGTGATGATTTAATGATGTTAAGTTATGGGAAGTCACGTATATATGTTGGAATAATGTTTGGTATTGATTATTGGAAGTTTGGGCTTGATCTTTAGAGGTTTTAGGAATAAAAATGGTGGAAAAATGCTGAATCTCGAGGTAGGGGAAGAAACAACCCAGGTCGCGAGATGTCGCGCGAAGTCACGCGAAGTGAGTCGTTCGTGCGAGAACAGTATCTCGCGTGAAGTCGTTCGAGCGAGATAGAGTTGTCGCGCGAAATTGGATCGAGCAACACGTGTATATCGTTAGAGCGAGATCTTATTCTGGTCGAGCGAGATTTTTAATTTTTAGAGAATTTCCTAATTTGCCCCTATTTGGGTAAACAGTTAATTTGAGTGAGAAAACTAGTGTTCGATGAATCCAAAATAGTGCAGAATTATTGGGAGTTGGTTAGGTGTAATGATTCAAATATTTAGGACGGTGAGTTTACCATGAAGATCACGAGAGAGAGATAATCGTAATTGTAAATGCTTCGAGAGTATTAAGTGATAAATACTTACGATATGAGTTATAACAATATGGAACTTATAAGAATAAAAATTAGTGGTTACATTTGGGAACTCTTATTGTCACACCCCAAACCCAATATCCATACTTATCATTTGTTATTGGAATAATTGGATCATAATCTTGAGCCCATTGGAAAATATACTTCATTTATATTTTTCCTTACATAATGTGCATAATGAACATAATATTATTCTTATACCATACAAAAAAAAATTATATCAGAGTCAAAATTAAGCGGACATACAATACTCTGATTAACTACGATCAACTCATTCCATAATAAATCAATATATACAACCTCTCTGCCAAATCTCCCCAAACCTCTACCACTATCTCTACCACCTCTCTGAAATTTATGAGGTTCCATCTTAACACTTCCACCCTCACCTCCCTTAGAGTGAGATGCGTCGAATCTACTTTTCTTAAAACTCTCTCTGCTCGCCACCCCTTGGTTCATTTGCCTTTCTGCTATCGTGGCTTTGTTTACCAGAGAAGAATACTCTTCTAACTCATAAGTGGCCACTCTATTATGAATAGGCCAAATTAGTCCATCTTGAAACTTACTACATTTATCTCCTTCATCCTGCACATACTTAGTAGCAAATCTAGACAAAGCAGTAAATTTAGCATGATACTCCCTTACAGACATTTTCCCTTGGGTCAAATTTATAAACTCCCTCAGCTTCTCCCTCCTATAAACCTTAGGGAAATACTTAACATACAAAGCTTTAATAAATTCGGCCCAAGTAATAACATCAGTACCTTCCAACCTGGGCACTAAATGGTTGCTGGCTTCCCACCAATATTTCGCCTCTCCTTTGAGCTTAAACACAACTAGATTCACTTTTTGGTTATCTGGAACCTTCATAACTGCAAAGATAGTTTCTAGATCTCTGAACCACATCTCAGCTTCTGTAGGTTCAACTGACCCTGAATATTCTGGAGGATTCAACTTCAAAAACTTCTCATGCATGGAATCTTTCATTTCCTTCCTTGCCTCTTTCTCGATCCTGGCCAGAGTCTTTGATTCTAGATATCTAGACTGTTGTTCTGCCATTTGCGCCATATTTCTTTCTTGTTGCTCTTCCATCCTCATCATTGCCTGTGCCATTATTTGCATCTCTGTAGGCTGCTCTTGCTCTCAAGCCCTTCCAGCAACACTTTGCTCTACTTCAGTATTCTCTGCACGAGAAGCCACTCCCTCTTATCTATGTTATCCATTCCCAGGTTCCATCTAGAATTATCTGTAATACAACAAAGTTCTAACAACCAATATAAACAGTTTATACTACTAAACTATTGGTTAGTACATAAACAATTCATAAATATCAAATCAACTCAATACTACCATCTAATCGTCACACACATCCAGAATTAATAACCACGCTCTGATACCACTAATTGTCACACCCCAAACCCAATATCCATACTTATCATTTGTTATTGGAATAATTGGATCATAATCTTGAGCCTATTGGAAAATATACTTCATTTATATTTTTCCTTACATAATGAACATAATATTATTCTTATACCATACAAACAAATTTATATCAGAGTCAAAATTAAGCGGACATACAATACTCTGATTAACTATGATCAACTCAATCCATACTAAATCAATATATACAATTTACGAGTATATTAAAATCTTTAGTGTGACAACAATAACATCCCTATTTTTAAACCCCAGCTCTCTCCAACGGTGCAACTCTCAAAGTTACTGGTCATATGGTATCCTAGTTGGCAGCGTACGAACCTGAAATTGTTAAAGTATAAACTGTAATCATTAAGCTTAGTCAGGTACTCCTTCCCTACAATGAAATAATAATTCTATATCGAATATGTGGATATAAAATCCGAACAATCCTGCCCATTGGCAATAAAAAATCCTGGATCATAAGATCCAAATAATTCTGCCCATTGGCAATAACAAATCCTGGATCATAAGACCCAAATAATTCTGCCCATTGGCAATAACAAATCCTGGATATTTGAATATCCAAACAAATCCTGAATACCGAAGTATTCAAACCAATCCTGGATCATGAGACCCAAACAAATCCTGGATATTTTAATATCCAAACAAATCATGAATATCGAAGTATTCAAACCAATCCTGGATCATGAGACCCAAACAAATCCTGGATATTTTAATATCCAAACAAATCCTGAATACCGAAGTATTCAAACAAATCCGCTCTTAGAGCTATATTCATATTTATATATGGAACAAATCATAAGTACACTCACCTTGATAGTTTAACTGGCTTTTCCCTTGCCTTTATCCAGTATTTGTTCAATCAGATCTTCTTCCCTTCCTATCATTCTTACAATATTAGTATCATCATAAGAATATCAATAATCCAAAGAATGATTTAAACATAATTCAATCCATAAGCATCACATCATTCCATTCAAATCATTTATCACAAGTGAAGTTCCATCCCGATCCATGTCAAATCATAGACCAAATATAAATTCATTTATTCTTGTAAATTCAATCCTTGTCATATTAGTATTCCAATACAAAAGACGATACGTCGTTTTAAGTCTCCTAGAGCAAGATATGCTCATTTCTTTACCACATATCAAATCTGCCATATAGGCTCTTTCATCGTTCATTCAACTTCTAGGAATTTACATAATTTTTCTACATCATATATTTATGTGCTATTTCACCCAACATCAGTAAACATACTGAACAATACAAGATTAAAATTTCATAATTTTCAGAGTTCATTTGCTATGTCAAGCAAAACATCGAACACATGGCGGGCATACTTTCACCCTTAGGGCAGATTTCATGCCCGAATTTTAAACTCTCACCAAGACTCATTTATTGGTATTTTAACATAATTTTAGGATATTTCATACATATGTGAGTCCATGTTAATATCCAATTGGAATCAATCAATTCCAGTAAGTATAGAGAAATATATGGAAGTTTGAATAAACAAGGTTCCGAAACAAAATAATCTCAAGGGTTTACACATTCAAGTTTGCTTAAACATGCATCTATCCATAAGTACACATCAAGACATG
Source organism: Sambucus nigra (assembly GCA_949130495.1). Taxonomy (NCBI): domain Eukaryota; kingdom Viridiplantae; phylum Streptophyta; class Magnoliopsida; order Dipsacales; family Adoxaceae; genus Sambucus; species Sambucus nigra. The sequence continues at coordinate 313,982,688 of OX422219.1, read as the reverse complement.
GAATTTCAGTAAACAAATGATTATTTCAATAATTTAAATAAGTAATACAAAAAAATAAACAAGATTTATGGATGGAAATACCGTAGGGGCTTTTACGTAATTTTTCTATGAATTTTTTCTTCAATTTCTCCTCACACTTTCTTCCTAAACTTCAAAACTCTCTTTCCTTAGGTTAAAACTCTTCCATGGCTCAAATATGATGAAGGAAGAGCTTAACTCAAGGGTTTTAAGTCTGTATAAGTCCACCCCCTCTTGGTCCAATCAAAATATAACATGTGGCATTACATAAAACAAAATATCATTTAAGGCTAAATGACTACTTTACCCCCTGTTCGTAAAAAGATAATATCTTCCCACTCGGATGTCCGTTCGATGAACCGTTTGTTCTGTTATAAACCTAACTCGTATATCTACAAATAACTAGTTTATACCTCAAGTTCATTGTTATGTCATAAAGGTCAAAACTAGCCTCCAACAGGAACATTCCTACCGAAAACTTTAAAATTTCACATTTGTAACTAATTCGATATTTCAAGATTTATGAAGGTCGGATTAAGTAAACATAATTACTTAACATTATATATATACTAATAACATATTATTCATATCACATAAGCTAATCATGATTTAAACATGATTTATCATAATTATATTCGGGTTGTCACACTTATGATTATGTATTATCCTTATATATATTACGAGAGACGGAATATCGTAATTTAAAAATATGTTGATAGTATTTGGTGATGATAATACTACGTATGGAATATGATATTTTTTTGTGTGTATACCGTTTGATTTGATGAGTTGTGTGTATACCTATATTTGATATTATGTGTATGACATACCTAGCTGCTTGCTATCGTGGGAGGTTGTGCAGAGATAGTCTTATCCTGAGTGACCTTCGGGGGGATATTTGACTTGTATCTCAGGACATATGACTGTGAAGACTTATTTGTGAGTTGATAAGTCAGCTGACTATGGGAGCGTATGTATGTGCGTGACCCATAGGTATGCAAACTATGTTCGCCTCCAATATGTGTGATTTGTTTATATGGATCGTGGGAGATTTTCGAACTGATAGTCCTTGTTTGAGTACAATATATACCGGGACATGATAGCAGAGTATGCAATGCACTACAGGTGTATCCTTGGGGTGCTGTGTTAGTATATATATATATATATATATATATATATATATATATATATATATATATAATAGTGGTTGATATATATATGTATACTGGTGTTATACTTACAATGCGATATTTGTAGGCTATTTAGATTGTGTTAATACACATTTATATATAATAATGAGGGATATCTATATGTATGCTTGTGGTATATCTACAATGGAATAATTACAGACTATTAAGGTAGTGAAATCTTCAATAATGTAAATAGTGAATACTTGACTTTAGTGTGATAACACTTATTTAAAATGATAAATGTTGAGATCAAATACGGAATACTACTACGAGGGGTAGCTAGAAGGCTAAGATTTGTCCTAGTCAGAAATGTATCAGATGGCTAGGGTGGATTAGTTATACGTTAGGCGTGCACATTAGCTGAGAGGTGAGAATCTCACGTGAGAGAGTTAGAACTAACATGCATTTGATACTTGCTTTATTACAAACTTTAAATACTTGCTAGAACAAATATTTTTACACATCGGGCTCTGACCCGTTTCTTTTATCTTTTCCCTCTTTTGCTATATATATGTATTATATCAGGTGCTCAGCCACAGGGACACCAGACTTAGAGATTTGGATTGCTTGGCGTGCTGCAGCTATGGTGGATGCTGTAGGTCTTTGCATTAGACGCCTCTATCATTTCCCTCATTTCTATCCAGACTTTCCATTTAGGGCATGTGTCGCCCATTCCTTAGACATTTTATCAAAGATTATATTCAGTTTACTTTCCTTTCATTTCATTTGGATTTATTTCTATTATAATTCATGGTTTAGAGTTTTGGACTGGAAGGTTTTATCTAGTCTCATTAATTTCAGTATTTAATTCATTGATAGTATGATTATACTCTTGTGTATGGTTTATGGTTTATACCTTGTTGCATAAAAATCTATACATGAATCAATTGGTTGCAACTTTAAATGAAAAAAATGTTTTGACACTAGTTTAATTAAATGTTAGGTAATTAATTGAATTAAAGTTTTCGACAGTGATGCTAAGAATGAACCAACCGAACATTCTGTTTGAAATTTAATAAAGTACTGATCACCCGATATTTAATTGGGCGGGGTGTCACATGAAATAGTGACAAAATTTGAGTCATACCCTAGTCTACCAAAGAACCTCAGACTCTACATGATATTTCCTCTATTAGTCTCAAAGGTATAATACTAACACTGCACCTAGGATTGCATTTCAATGTTTCATTCATATCATATTAGGTGCATGAGTATTACTCCCCATTAACATATTTTTCTAATAATTTTTAGGATTTTAAAATAATTTTTAGGAATTTATAGAAAAAAAATTAACATTTAAATTTGGTTTTAAAATGCTGTGGGATTATTTGTAATATCAATTAGTTCCTAAAAACTTTGGATGGGAAGAAATCGAAACCGATAGAAACATTTGTGATAACAAATTGTATTTTAAAAAGTTTCAAAGCATGCATTTTTAGTTTGATCTCTGCCCTACACGTGTTAGCCAGTTTCCTGTCCGATCTGTGTTTGTTTACTCTAATAACCTTAAGATTCAATCATGTTCATTAGATCATTGGTAATCAATGGCCTTCATCTAATTGGATTAGTCCTTGTTTCGACTAAGATAACCCATGAGATCTCGTTTAAAAGCGGTGTGCCTTATGTCCTTAGATTTACATCGATTAAGTGAGAATCAATCTCATCCGTTGGTTTCAACCAACCCTTACATATCCTTCTCTTTGTTGTATAAATAGAGACCAAGTGTTATACGTTTACAATCTTTGGATCTGTTGTGTTTTGATAGAAAATAAGAAGAGAGATAAAGAGAGAGAAAAGAAAGAGAGAGAAAAACAAACCCCAAATCAAACTCTTAAAAAATTTCCTCAGAAAAAAACCTTTTGAGTTTGAGTGTGTTTGATCATGTGAAGTTCCATCCTCTTTGGTATTTAATCTCTTGTCCAACTAAGTCACGAACTTTGGATTTCATTTTCTTTTCATAGAAAGTGTATATATGAACTATATGTGATACAAAACACGTATAAATACTTAGTTTGATTTCTTTCTTCAAGAAATCTTCATTTGTTGGTTGTTTTAATCTTAAATGTTTATTTTAAAACCAGAACCCGCAAATCTTTTTTAATTTCCAGTATCAGAGAAAAAAATGACTTAGATCTAATAAAGATCTTGAATAGGGTTTTACACTTTCATATATTTCACATTTTGTGAAATAACTATGTAAATAAAATAAAGAAAGTGTTTAGAACCTTGTCCCCTTTTGATAGCAAGGATACCTTGAGATCCGTGGATATAAATAAAGATCAGAAGTCTGCGATTTTCAAAAAAATTGTGATTCATAAATCATATTTACTTTTTTAGAACGAAATATGTAATTTGATAGGTATATTGTTTGTATAATTGTGTGTGTGTGTTGATTGCATGTGTTTAGGCACTTTACCACTTACACTATTCACACTACAACACTAAAGAAGTGTTGGTAAAGAGATTATTGACTTTAGAGTCGACTGAAATCTAAAAAGTAGAAGAGGAACAAATCTTGGAGAATAACTTCAACATCAGAGCCTTCAAAGCAGTCAGAATAACCTAACGGAGCTGGTATATTTTCTTGACTTAGAATCGGCCTGATTGTGTGTTTAGTTTGTTATATAGATTGTAACCTATATTCCTTTTTAGTGGATTTTTGTTTTGAGGTGTAGATACCTCCGTGGATGTTTCCCCAATTGGGTGGGGATTAACCATGTTAAAATCTTGTGTTCTTGCATGTTTTATCTTCCTCTCATCACCTTCTACTTGTGTGCTTATTTAGAAATTATTTATTTTTCTCTTTCAAAACTTGGATACTTAATAACTGAAATATCTCGTTCATAAGTTTTATACACATCTTGTGTTAGTACTTGTTTTTGTAAAAAAAGGAGTTTCTCAAACAAACTGCTCGGAGCCATTTAAACTGTCTTAAACCTTTTAAACAACTTAAGTGGCATTATTTTTTCACAGTATTCACCAATGTATACTTAGAAACTGTGTAAAATTTAGAACATGAAGTTCGTCATTTCTCCATCGTAATCAACACATACGGAGTCCACCGCATGAAAGTAGTTCTTATAAATCGAAGAAGAAAACTAGGTGCGAAAATCAAGATCACTATAGCATATGAATTATGGGATTTGGATCTTAAAAACAAAAGGATATTTGAATGTGTGGTAACTTTTGGAAACATATGCATAAACATTTTTCATCAAAAGTTCTTATTTTTTCTGAGTATGAAACCTCTTTTATAGTCGCACATGGAATAAGAGGCTGCTACGCCTTCTAATGAAAACTCGGCTCATTCGAACGAGAATGTCATCTCATTCGAATGAACACCAATATTGTTCTAACGAGATCACTAACTCATTTCAACCAGTATTGAATGACCATCAAATTAGGCCTAATAGTGTGCCCTTATTCTATGCTCGTTTGAAACAGGCTTTGAACGACTTCAAATGAAAATGATTAGTCGTTCAAACTAGTCTTGAGTTTGTTTGAACGAACTATAAATTTTGTTCTAACTAACTTAAAACTCATTTGAACGAAAATCAGTCAGGTAAAATATTAAAAAGATGTTTTAAAATAATTTTCAAAGTCCAAAATTTGTTTTTAAGAGAAAAAATACATCCTTAGATAAAATCCAAAATCTCATAATTCATTAGCATTCATACCTGAGAGATCTTTGATAAAAACAAATGTTTGAAGATAAACTTGGAACAAGGCACGACACAATATCATATTTGATGCTTTGTCAAAACATCTTTAGCACAATATGTCTTAGGCTTTGTGGGATAATAACTGAATGACTAACCTACAACTCAAATAGTTTTATGACAATTACAAAAAATTGACTCGATTGGAAATTTGCCCTTACATACGCGGATTTATTACATCGACTAAACAATATTAGATTGAGATGCAGTCTCCCAAGTCTATCAATTAGTGGTCACAGTTCTGTGAAAATGATGTAATTGGTATTGGACACTTTCTTTCATGTTTTTGGATTACATTTTAGAATCCTTTATTTAGGAGATTTAGTACTCGAGTGATAGATGATTCCTCCATATTGTGATACCCCGCCTAATAAAATATCGGGTGATCAATCCTATACCAAATTAAAAAAGGAATATCATATGGTTCATTCTTAGCATCACTGTCGAAAACCAATATATTACCAACAACCTATTAGGTCTGACGTTAAAATTTTAATTAACTAATATTTTTAACCAAACCAACCATAAGGAAAACAATCACAACAGTTTATATACACGGAACTGAAATAAAATAAGATAACCGAACTCTTGTTACAGTATATAATACAATAAAATCAAAGTGCCACAAACTAAAACATGGTAAATGAATAAATGAATACATTTGGGTCGTCAGCCCGAATGTTACTACGATACCTCCAATCTAGATCACAAGGATAGAGGTGTCTAAAATAATCCTGCTTGCATCCACAGGTGTTACAGCAAGAATCATCATCCAGGCATCCCTGTGTCTAGACACTCAATATATATACATATATAGAAAGAGAGAGGGAAAATAGAGAAATGGGTCAGAGCCTGAGTTTTGAAATATTTAGCAAGTGCATCAAATGCTATATTTTAAAAATATGAAATCTCTCCTATTTAAACTGGTATCACACTTCCATGAGATACACCTCACCCCTTCTCTAATATTGCACACCTATCGTATACATTTTTAAACAACCTAGTTAAGCTACCCTGCCTAACTAGTCTCTTTCACCCATCCTATGAATTCTCATAACGATCACTTACCCGATATGACATAATATGAGTTATACCGTAAGCTATCACATAAGCTTTAATTTATATAATCACCAATTATATATACATATAGTTCTCATATATATATATATATATATATATCGTTCATATTCTGAAACTTTCACTAGTTTAAAATATCATTTTCACTCTAGTATATAAAATCTCGTATATATATTTCTCACTTTAATATACGAATCAGAAATTAAATCAGGATAGAAATATTCCGAAAGAAGAATAAAATCTTATTCATCTACACTTTACACAAGTATAAATTATATGATTTCACATGTTCATATACGTGCAATATACTATACGCAACAAGTATATTTATACCTATATCACAACCATAAGTATAATAACCATCCAACTGAGTTATAACTCGAGGATGTGATCTCAAAGTGCTATAATTATCCGTGTATACTCAACTTAACCCAGGTACCAAGTCTGACTCACTTAAGATCATGGTAAAAATACTAAACGGTGGAGGTGGTCATATTCTCTCTTGAAAGTGGAATCGTCATTGCACCCATATGCGGGATGATATTACTTGGTGACTATGCTCTCCATGCTCCTCAAGCCATGGGATTCACCCACATCGCGCAACCTCCCTGGATAGCAGTAGAGATATATGTATACATAAATATACCATTCACATACCGATATATTTATAACCAAATCATATATATTATAACAAAACCCATATATATAGTATATCACTTCTCAATATACCTTGCCTATAATTGCCAAACTCTCATAGCGATAGACAAAATCCCGAATGTTCACATTCGTAATAGTATATAAGTATTCACACACTTGAAGTACTAAACCTATAAGTATTCTCTCACTTAATATTTTACTCACACCTTAATCACTTTTAAGGATTTTATATAAACCCGAATATACCGATTCGTAATAATTAAATACGTATACAAGCAACATATTTTAATTCCATATGTATCGCATCACCTATGATAATAATCATCAATATAGACATACCGGATAGTAGCTTAGTCCTCTCTAACCCATATCCTAAATTCAATCCTACTAGCATCCTAGGATTAACTCAAATATAATTGGCCCTTATTTATTCTCTACCCATAAATATATAAACACACTTGCTGAAGACTTCTCTCGAATGTTACTCATCCTAAACATTCATTAAGTCCATGCCCCGAATTTTATAGTCAACTAATCCAAGGTTTATCCACCCTAAATTCCATTATCTAGGAGTCCTAATATCATATCTAGAATCCCCTACAAGAATCTCTAATTATAATTTAACTCCCCCAAACTTCAGGAAGAAAAAATTTCATGACCTACTAAGGCGAATCGATTCGCCCCAACTACGAATCGATTCGGCCAAGCGAATCGATTCACCCCAATGCGAATCGATTTGACCTAAGACAGTCCTACAGGTCTTCCTAAGAGAATTGATTCGCCCCAATGAGAATAGATTTTCTCGAACTAGAGCTTACAGTTCGACGATTTTCTTCTTCTCCAAAATTCCAAAAGTCATCCCAACGTCCATTTTTTTGGTTTCTAATCCCAACCAACAACAATATAATCATCTTATCACTAATTTATAACTGACACCTCAATTATTTTTTGGGATAGAATAATTTCTCTTGGATTTAAACCCTAAAACCATTTAAACTCTCATTTCTTATTTCATCCCATTTCAAACCAAATATACACACCATTAACATGGGTTTAACACTAGAATTCCTAAAGAGTTAACAACACATCAATTTGTGAACTCAAAATCAAATTTCCCAAATTTATTTCAAGGTTTACAACCCAAAAATCATATATTTTACCAACTATAATATGAGATATACACACTCAATTGAATAAAGCAAGTAAACACTTACCTCGTAGATAAAATTTGACGACCTCGAGTCGAATCCCGCGGAGTTTGGCCGAAAACCCCCTTTCTCTCCTCTTTTTCCTACCTTTCTTCTCTTCTTTATTTTCTTCCTTCTCTTTCTCTCTCTTAGGGATTATAAGAGGGAGATTATCTCATATAAAACCCAATTTTGACTCGTATACTCAATTGCAAGTCCCTACTAGTCCAAAAGTACCCAGAAATGCTACCCCCAGGTACTCTATTCTAACCAACAGTGCACTTGAAATCACCATTGGAGTCACTTAAATAAAATTCACTAATCGGACCCAACACTTCTCATCACGCTTTTTCTTCTACGTGCAATATTTCTCGTCGCTTTACCCAACTGCGACATGACATAAAAATATTCTGACTCATTAACTTAGTCCCAAAAGTAGATGTAACACCCATTGGTAATAGTCTAACACTCATTAATTCCAAAATTACTATTCATAGTAATTACTCTAATTATCAAATTACACCCACTTATGTAATTTAAATATCCATAAAAGTACGGGGTATTACACATATCACCCAAAATATATGTATTGAAGACAACCCCCTAATTAAAATGTCTGCAATCACTAAAGATGAGTACTATTTTTCTTTGACACTAATTGGTCACTTGCAAATGCTCACATCAACACTATATCACATACCGGGTTCGATAAATATTGGAAGGCATGTGCTCAGGGTCCATTACTCCCAGCCATAGCGAGATATGTTAACACTGGACATTTAATATTTGGTATCATAGCACTATACACATTGTGTATCGCTTGATGATGACACCTACCTGCAAATCGTTTGAGTATAACACATAATTTTCTTCTCAGAGGTCAAGTGAAATACAACCACCCACGTAGAAGTGGACATAATAAATAGGACTCCCCAATATGGAAATATATACATTCCATGTGTCGTGTACACTTTTTCTAACGAACAATCCACCTCCACATTCACTTATGTACTTATAATGGCATGAGACATACATTGAAGCATCAGACAGTAATTGTGTTCTTTATGAGTTATTTTTTAAGGAGACTTAGGAGCATGAGTATATTATTAAAGCATGTGATGATCACATAGATTAACTAGAACATCAACTTACTACATTTAATGTTCGTGTTGAGCCCTCTCAATCGGTTGGTCTCGATTACAATATATGGGACGTGTATACCTCAATAAACCATTAGCTTTCTACATTTAACCCATTTCAATCTCCACATTTTTTGTTATGGGAGGATTATCTAACCCGATCGGAACAGTTGTGCCTAACAGACTTGATATCATTCATAACATGGAAATAGAACAAGGAAAGGACGATCAACAAAAAACTTGAGATTGGATTCACTCAATCAAATCGCAATAGCAATCCAGGGTCACATAGTCTCCCATGACTCAATCTCATTTTGTTATCTCTATATGTAACCAACAACCCTGGAAAAAGGGGCATGCAATCTTTCTTTCCCTCAAGAATCGATCAATAAAGAGAGAAAATAACACTTCATGTACATCAACACATTATTGAACTATTCATATATTATGTCACTATATGATTGATCTTTAGTTTTACTCGACTTATATGTGTTGAATCTGACACGATAGGATATTACCACTTAAAATTGGCATCTTCTATTAGAATTAACTTCCTTTTATCATCCAATAAAATCCAACGAGAAGTTATGTCTCACTCATACATCCCACGCCTGTCATCTAATGGTAGCCACCGTAATGATCAAAATGGGCCTCCAGCACCTAGAGTCAGGTATAAGGTTCACCCCAATAGGATTCCTAACACTCATAGATAACTCTATCATCCATAGGATGAGAAGATTATGGAGAGTAATGAACCTCCACATTCCAGTTAAATTTCACTACTTATGGATGTCTATGAACGATGACTTTGCTAATAAGAGGATGGAAAGTGCCTCTAGTGGGAAGAGAATGACCGCTTATAATGTCACCTTGAAAGTATGGAGAAAGAGATCCATGGGGATAAATACAAATTCCATGCCCAAAAACTTATCCCCCAAGAGATCAAAACTCACAGTAGAAGAACGAGTTAACAATGCGATTATGAGCTCTTTAGGTACACAAGTCCTCCATAAAAAAAACTAGGAAGGAGGACATCACAAGAAAGATATCCACTGTATCATACAATGACAGATTAATGAGAAACCCTCGATAGGATCACTAGAGCCTCATAAGAAGTTCTCGACCCCTAGATTTAAGATCTATGATGAAAAGATTGGTCCTATAAATCAAATTCGCCAATACTAAGAATATATGACTCTATGGAGTAATAATGAAGCCTTTATATGTTTCATATTCCCTTTCGATCTTGTGGATATCGCATAAAGTTTTTTAAGAAGAAACTTTATAGATCAATCACCATCTTCAAGCAGTTCAAAAAAAGAATTCACTGCAAGGTTCGTCATCAATAGTTGTCATCCAAATAGGATGGACTCGTTCCTCACCAATAGGAAGAAATCCATGAAACTTTGTGGTAGTATGTGTAACACCCCGCATGCCCGGGGAGAGCGAACGGAGCGCTAATGCGATAAAATAAATCCAAATCCACAAGTGACAAGGTATAGAGCATCTAAATAAACCCACAATAATATAAATCCACTAATCTCAATCTCTTCAATTACAACAAGTCTCTCGAATAAATACAACATCTAACTCAAAAAATAAATACAAATCTTCAAAGCTCTATACATCAAAATAATACAATTCTTTCCCAAACAATCCTCGCTAAAATCAATCTCCATAGCATCCCAATCCATGCTAACCTGCCACTAAAAGAAAATATGGGGAAGTACACAGTACGACAAGAAAGATGCTCAACAAATATATGTTAGCGATGAATAAAACGCAACAACACGAGTATGAATATTCAAATCAAAATGCAAATCTCAAAGCATTTATCAATATAATTTCTCAACAACACTTTAACCGGGTCACCAGGCCTCACCACATCCGTATATGCTTTATCAAGCCATAGCCCGGGAAACAGGAATTTTGGCGGGTGCCCAACATCCGTGCGATATTAAAATCTCAAGACAACGTGCTCATCAACAATATAATGATACCACATGAATCAAAATAATTTCAACAATTATTTTCCAGATTTCAATGAATTTATCAATTAAAATATGAGTTCAATTAAACAAGAATTCAAAGAGAATGACACTCGCGAGATTTGAGGAGCATATTGTGTAAAACCCCATACCTCAAACCATGATGAGAAACCAATGATCACATCCTCAAGATCAACTCAAAAGATCTACAAAAGCTCCTCCAAGAACCTCCAACAAAATAGCCCCAAGAACACCTCTAATCTAAGGTTGGAACTCACAAATCTCAAAGGCAATGCGTATATAAAAAGAAGAGGAATATAAAATATATTTTCTGCCAAAATTTGTGCCAAAAGTATGTTAAAAGGGTTGCCCAAGACTTCCTTTTATAATGCAAAGAAATGAAGAGTTGGAATCCAAAAGACTCCTTTAAATAAGGCAAAGAAATGAAGAGTTGGAAGTCAAAACAACTCTTGAAAATTACTTAATGTTCGCCGACTTAGAATTCCAAGAGTTAAAAACATTTTAATATAATTTTAAAATCCGTTTTAACTCCGATTTTGAAACCGTTTGAAATTCTCGCCTTTAATAATAATAACCAACATATTTGGGCAATAAAAATAATTTTATCAAAAACTATATTTTTCCTCTTTATTTTCTAGAAATTAATTAAAATAGCCCAAAATTACGCGGGTTGTTACACTTCCTCACTAACAATGGAATTTCGCCCTCGAAATTCGCCGAATGCCTAACTCTCAAAATCAGATCACTACACTAACTCCAAAAATAAATCACGTCTCCCAAAATTCCTCACCTCTAATCTCGAAACTTATCACGAATATCACCAAAAATTTTATATCACCAAAAATTGCTAACCACGCAATGAACCCAAAATCCAAGCCCCGAGGGTTGCCGTATACCTAAGCTCTGATACCATTTGTAACACCCCGCATGCCCGGGGAGAGCGAACGGAGCGCTAATGCGATAAAATAAATCCAAATCCACAAGTGACAAGGTATAGAGCATCTAAATAAACCCACAATAATATAAATCCACTAATCTCAATCTCTTCAATTACAACAAGTCTCTCGAATAAATACAACATCTAACTCGAAAAATAAATACAAATCTTCAATGCTCTATACATCAAAATAATACAATTCTTTCCCAAATAATCCTCGCTAAAATCAATCTCCATAGCATCCCAATCCATGTTAACCTGCCACTAAAAGAAAATATGGGGAAGTACACAGTACGACAAGAAAGATGCTCAACAAATATATGTTAGCGATGAATAAAACGCAACAACACGAGTATGAATATTCAAATCAAAATGCAAATCTCAAAGCATTTATCAATATAATTTCTCAACAACACTTTAACCGGGTCACCAGGCCTCACCACATCCGTATATGCTTTATCAAGCCATAGCCCGGGAAACAGGAATTTTGGCGGGTGCCCAACATCCGTGCGATATTAAAATCTCAAGACAACGTGCTCATCAACAATATAATGATACCACATGAATCAAAATAATTTCAACAATTATTTTCCAGATTTCAATGAATTTATCAATTCAAATATGAGTTCAATTAAACAAGAATTCAAAGAGAATGACACTCGCGAGATTTGAGGAGCATATTGTGTAAAACCCCATACCTCAAACCATGATGAGAAACCAATGATCACATCCTCAAGATCAACTCAAAAGATCTACAAAAGCTCCTCCAAGAACCTCCAACAAAATAGCCCCAAGAACACCTCTAATCTAAGGTTGGAACTCACAAATCTCAAAGGTCAATGCGTATATAAAAAGAAGAGGAATATAAAATATATTTTCTGCCAAAATTTGTGCCAAAAGTATGTTAAAAGGGTTGCCCAAGACTTCCTTTTATAATGCAAAGAAATGAAGAGTTGGAATCCAAAAGACTCCTTTAAATAAGGCAAAGAAATGAAGAGTTGGAAGTCAAAACAACTCTTGAAAATTACTTAATGTTCGCCGACTTAGAATTCCAAGAGTTAAAAACATTTTAAAATAATTTTAAAATCCGTTTTAACTCCGATTTTGAAACCGTTTGAAATTCTCGCCTTTAATAATAATAACCAACATATTTGGGCAATAAAAATAATTTTATCAAAAACTTTATTTTTCCTCTTTATTTTCTAGAAATTAATTAAAATAGCCCAAAATTACGCGGGTTGTTACAGTATGCTCGACGGTAATGGGAAACTTACAATTAAGTAGGGGATTGATCTGAGCAGGTCATTATGGTTTCATTTAAGATCGACTTACCAATAAATTTTATGTTTCACTAGTTTATCACAAAACAATAAGCCAATACTATCGAAAACCTTTTATCCAGGATTGGAAAAGTACGACAAAATGAAAGATGGGGTGGATGGTACCCAGAATAGTAATGTTCGGTCATAGGCAATCAATAACGGTGACAAAGAAAGTGACCCAAAAATGGGGAAAGAAATAGAATAAGGTGTCTAAATTCAACGATAAGTCAGACCCACCAAGGCCCATTATGAGATTAATAGAGTTTTCAATAAACTCATCTATAAAATCTTGAACAAGATTAAAGATCAATAGTACTTGAAGTGTCCAAGAAAGACGATATGGGATTCATCGAAGAGAAACACTATCCTGCGGTATTCCCATCACTAGGAGGATGGACAAAAACATATAATTATAAAGTTATTAAATCCCACTTGGAAGAATTAGCCTATGTAGGCCACCCAAACGACTTTGTGGAATATATGAGCACGAAGACCACTGTGGAGAATGACCAAAAACCTTATAATGTCCTAGAATATAACGAGATGGGATACAAGTTTGTAGTCCTCCATGATTCACCCATTACAAGAAAAATGGTTTACACAATATAAAATGTATGTATTTAAAAGTTAAAATGTGTTGCTAAAAGGCATCGATGCTAAATTTTGTTATGTCACCAGTTTGATGCCCAAGTCTTGTCTAGGAAAGTCTTTGGAAGCAAAGCATGATTTTATTGTCGAAGGTGTAATTTTGGCAACACACATGTATGTTGCCAAAGGTATTTTATTTTTACTCAAATTTATAATAAAATATATTATTTATGTTGCTAATGGTCACTCAATAATGACAAAAATATTATATTTCAAAAAAAGTAATCTTTTAACGACAAAAATTATGTTGCAGAATGTATTGTAAATCACAGACAAAATAACCTTCGATTAAAAAAGTTGTGTTTCCAAAAACTATACAATTGCTGGCATAGTTGTTTTGTTTCGAAGAATATACCTTTTAGCAAAAGGTTTGTCTTGTTGAAAAAATTATCTTTTGTAAATAAAAAAATTGTGTTGCCATATTCAAATTGAGAACGACTTTTGGCGACAAAAACATTGTGTTGCCAAACGCACTTTATTTTTATTTATTTACTTTTATGTTTTCATAACAAAATAATTGGAAACTATTTTAAATGTATGCATTTTTCACCAAAACTCACACAACATACAACGAGAAAGTTCATAATCCAAAATCACACTACGCATTTTTTTATACAATCATACATAATACAAAGCTACAAAAGTTTCAACCAATCTCATAAATACGCATTACAAAACAATATCTATCCCAAACTAAATATTAGGGTACATAAGAAATGTTTCCCAAATAAGAACATAATCAATCCTAATACATTAACATGTCAAAAGATGAAAAAAATCATCATCGAAAAATAAAACGACAATATGGATCCACTACACAAAAAAAACACAACTCTAAGCCACCACAAATACAATAACTCCTAGAAAAATCCATCATCAATCTGCACATTATAAAAAAAATGTTATCATTCTGGTTTTAATAGATAATAGCAATTCGAAAACATAAAGGTAGTTAAAAGTTCATCTTTAATCCTTTTTAACTATAGGATTTTACATCAAGGTATTTGTGCCTCTATCGAGGTCAATTAGTTGTTATTTTTTTTTCTCCATATAAATTATTATTTTATAATTTAATGTTTAAAACTTAATGTATTTGTGTCTCTTTTAGGATCACTTTATTGTAGTTTTTCATTTTTGCACTGTAAGATCCCATTTTAACCCAATTCTTTATTATACTTGTCAATTTCTTAAATTTGGAATCTGATACTGATATGATCAGTTCTTACCAGTTTCCTTTAGTCAATCAAGTGGTGTTCATGCCTCTTTTAATGTCATTTTTGTTTTTGTTTTTTTGTATTTTAGACATTTAACCACCCACATATAACCTAAATACATACATATACTTCTCAATTACATAAAGTGGGAGTTTGTCAAGTACATGACCAATTTTTAGAAGATACTTTGTCCTCTCTAAAGGCATTCTTGCCTTTATTTAAGGTTTTTGTTGTTGTTATGGTTTGCAACAATATACCATCCCATTTTCAACCTGAAATTTGCATATACTTGTTCATTACCTAAATCGAGAGTTCAATAAGTACACGACCCGTTTCTACGGGTTACATTGGTCAGTCGAGAGGTGTTCATACCTCTTTCAAGCCATTTTATTATTTTTTGCATACTCCCTCTTTAACATCCCATTTTAATCTAAAACTTTTGTAAACCTTCCAATTTTATAAATCGGTTGTCCAATATACAAGCAATTAGTTCCTAAAAGTTATATTTGTCCATTTTGAGGGTCTCGTCTCTCTTTTAGGTCCAATTTATTATACTGTTACATTTTGACCGTTTACCTCCCAATCTTCACTTGAAACTTGCATGTCATATCAATTCCTTAAATCGTAACTTAGATAATGAAACAAGTAATTTATAAACTTCACATTGTTGTTTAGTATTTTCACCCTATAAGTCCCCACTTCACCCAAGTTTTTCATATAATTATTGATTTCTAAATTGAGATTCTGATAAGGACAAGTTTAGCTCCTCCAAGTTCCATTAATCATTCTCGAGTTGTTCATGTATTTTTCAAGTCCATTTGGATCCTTATTTTAATTTTATCCCTTTAAGGTCCATTTGAATCCAATTCTTTCGGGTACTTGTTAACTCCTTAAACTTAGTTAAATATTGACACTATAAGTTCCTATACGTAACATTGGTCTCTCTCGAGATGTCCATGCCTCTTTTAAGACCATTTTTGTTTTATTTTGCATTATGTCCCTTTAACACCCCATTTATGGCCTAAAACTTATGTATACTTGTCAATTACCTAAAGTGTGAGTTACTCAGGTACATGACCAATTTTTACAAGTTACATTAGTTCTTCTCATGGTGTTCTTTTATTTTAGTGTTGTTTTGTTTTGGTTTTGGTTTTTTCACCTTTTAACACCCTATTTTTAGCCTAAATTTTTGTATACATGTTCGTTACGTATATCAAGAGTCCAATAAGTATGCAATTAGTTTATATAAGTTACATTAATATATTTAGTTTTATTAGTGCCTCTTTCAAGTCATTTTATTATTTTTTTTTCATTCTCCCTCTTTAACACCACATTTGACCTAAAGCTTTTGTATACTTGTCGATTATATAAACCGAGTGTCCAATATGGACGCGGTTAGTTCCTAAAAGTTATATTAGTTGATTTTGAGAGTTTCATAACTATTTAGGTCCAATGTATTACATTGTCACATTTTACAACTTTAACACTCTAATTTTACTTGAATCGTACATAGTCTTATCAATTCCTTAAACCAGAACTTCGATAAGGACATGGATATTTTATAAAAGTCGAATTGGTCCATGTGGAGGTTTTCTTACTTCTATTAGGAACATTTTGTTTTTATCTATTATTTTTTCCCTATAAGTCCCCATTTTCACCTGATTCTTACGTATACTTGTCGATTTCTAAATTCGAGAGTCATAAAAAGAAACATTTAGTTCCTCCAAGTTACATTAGTTACTCTCCTGTTGTTCATTTCTATTTCAATTCCATTTAGATGCTTGTTTTTATATTCTCCCTTTAAGACCTCATTTTATCCCAAATCTTTTGTATACTTGTAAATTCTTTAAACTCGGAGTCTAATAATGACACGATAAGTTCCTATAAGTTACATTGGTCTCTTTTAAGGTGCTCGTGCATCTCTCAATACCATTTGGATTATCATTTGCATCATGTCCCTTTAACACCCCATTTATATTCTATAACTTGTGTATAATGGTAAAGTACCTAATAAATGAGTTCGCCAAGTATATGACTAATTTCTTCAAGTTACATTGCTCACACTATAGGTGTTTTTTCCTTTTTAGGCCTGTTTTGTTGTTGTTTTGATTTTTCACCCTTTAACACCACATTTCCAACGTAAAATTTGCACATAATTGTTCTCTACTTCAATCGAGAGTCCAATAAGTATGTGCCCACTTTTTAAAAGTTACATTGATCTCTCGAGAGTCGTTCATGATTCTTTTAAGCCATTTTATTATTTTTTTGCATATTCCCTCTTGAACACCCCATTTTTACCTAAAACTTCTTTATACTTGTTGACTCTATAAATCGGGTCTCCAATATATGCACACGCTTAGTTTCAAAAGGTTATAATGGTCCTTTTTTAGGGTCTCTCCTCTCTTTTATGTCCAATTTATTATATTATTACATTTTAACCCTTTAACACCACGTTTTCACTTGAAACTTACATAGTCTTGTCAGTTCCTCAAATTGGAACCCCATTAAGGATACATACATTGTTTAAAAGTCACATTGGTCCCTCTAAAGGTTTCGTGTTTCTAGTAGTATTATTTTGTTGTTGTTTAGTATTTTTTTCCCTATAAGTCCCCAATTCACCCAATTCTTGCGTATCATTGTTAATTTCTAAAACTGAGAGTCTGATAAGGACACATTTAGTTCCTCTAAATTACATTAGTCACTCTTGAGTTATCCGTGTCTTTTTCAGGTCCATTTGGATGCTTATATTCATTTTTTCCCTTTGAGACCCCATTTTAATCCAATTATTTTTTATACTTGTCAATTCCTTAAACTTGGAGTTAGATAATGACACGATAAGCCCCCATAAGTTACATTGGTCTTTTTTGAGGTGTTCATGCCTTTGTTTTATACTTATCAATTCCTTGAACACGAAGTCAGATGATTTACATCAATTTAATGTTGTTTTCACATTTTGATACTATTTTAGGTATTATTTTGATTTTGTTTTCGGAAGCGAATTGTTCTTTTTTTGGGCAATTAGTTACTATTGTTTTGGGTGAAAAATTGCTTTATTTATGCATCATTTTTGCAAGTGTTTTTAGCCCGCATTTTCTGCATTATTTTGTAGTAACTTGATGATGTTTTTGTAGATATTTGGAGTAATTTAATGTTGTTTTGGTGGCATTTTAGTTTAAATTATACATTTTTGACTAATTTCAATTTAAGTGTTACTTGATTTTAACGCATTATAGTTAAAAATGTTACTTTTTTAAACCAATTTCAGTTTTCTTCCTTCTAACTCCACATAGCTCCAACTGACCCACGAATCTTCTTCTCTCTAACTCAACATAACCCTAAAGGACCCACGAGCAACAGCCACAATAGGCTCAACAACCTAATACATAACGAGAATCCATCAATATATATTATACATATTAAAGGAGAATTTTTACTGAGAAAATATTAAATATATATAATATATCTTAGGGTCAAAAAATTTCGATACAATATATCCTATCTAACAGTCCCTCACATACATATATATTAGTGAAATAACTACATAAACAAGGTAAAGTACCAATGTAATTACAAAAAGATCTCTCTCTCTCTCTCTCTCTCTCTCTCTCTCTCTCTCTCTCTCTCTCTCCTCTATATAAGTATACATATAATAAAGGAGGAAGGAATTTTCATCTTGGCTAACTCACGACTGAGATTGAATGTTGAGAGTTTGTATCTGATGGTTTGAAATTATGCCACGTGGACAATTACTTTTGTGACAATTTGGAATTTTTTTGCTCTGAGACCACAAACATGTGAAATGTGTCTCCCACACTAAAAAATGTGTGACACTGTGTCTATTTTAATCTTGACTGATCAATTCTTTATCAAAATAAAACATAATTCTCATAATGGATCATTCTCAATATCACTGTCAAAAACCAATTAATTACTAATAACTTATTACGCCCGGCGTCAAATTTTAAACTATCTAATCTTGTTAATTTACACACACAATAAATCCATCCACAGAATTAATATACACATCAACTGGAATATATAAATAATAACCGACAACTCTCGATAAAACATTAATACAACCATATCGAAAGTGCAAACGAAAATGTAGAAAAATAAAAATAAAATAAATGACAACAGTTGGGAAACATGCTTGAATATAACTCACAACACCTCCTATCTATATCACAAGGATAGAAGTGTCTAAACAATCCCTGATAGCATCCATAGATGTAACAGTATCGTCTGACTCGAAGGAATAATATCATCCAAGTGTCCCTGTGTCTAGACACCTAAAAGGGTTTTAAAATATTTGCAAGCGGGGCAGAGCCCAAAACGTTTTCAAAATATTTAGCAAGTGCTTAAAATACTTTAACATTTACAATATGATTCCATATTTAAACTGGTGTCATACTCACATGAGATACCCCTCACCTCTCATCTAATAGTGCACACCTAACGCATGTATTTTAAACACACTAGTTACGTTACCAGCCTAACTAGCATCTATCAAAACCTCTAAGTCACCATACTATATGTCATACCCCACGTATATATTATCCTAAGATTTCGCACGAGATTATGCATAGTAATTTCTCACTTATAATTTATTCGTTCATAATAAATGATTGTCACTAGTTATTATATCTATTCACGTTTTAGTGTTATTAATCCCGTATATAATTTTCTCATCTTTATATACATATCTCACATTTTATTCCGGATTTTATTCTCCCAAATTTAACAATTTACTTCTCACTTTATCCTTTATTTTGTTCGTATATATATATATACATACTAGCTCAATGCCCACGCCTGAAGGCACGGTGAAAATTTCCAAAATACATAATCATAAAATGGCGGCAAAAATTTCTGAAGTACATAATTGCAAAACGGCAAAAATTCCATTCCCTAACAAAACAAAATGCAATTTTTTTAAAGAAATGGCCATAATTTCCCTTTTTAAAGTATGATCCACTGTTTAAAATAGTATAAATTGGTCAACAAATTCACATATAACATGAAATATATAATATTCAACAACCGAATTCAGATTGTGCCTCAAATAAACGAAGTGTCAATTTTTTAAAAAATGGACAAATAATTTCCTAAAGTTTTAAGGTGTGTATATTTTAAATCAAATAATTGTCTAGGAAACTTTTCTCATAATTGTAAATAATTAAAATTGTTAGTAATCTTCAATGAATGTCTTCTACGAAGCCATTCTCATACCGAAATTCAATTATATTTCCAGTGCATCCATTCTCATGGTGTTGTCCAAACTAATAACATTATCCATGAGACCATTTTCACACCCTTGCCTATAACTTGTCAACACCATTACTTATTTACAAATACCAAAATAATAAACAAAACATACCTACAACATGATGTTAAACACAATAAAAAATTATCATTAATTTGTTACAGAATAAAAATAAAAAGAGTAGGAAATAATGAGGATTATTTTACTAATAATGAAACCCCAACCCACTAATAATTATTGAGTGAAGCACATGACTAACAAAATTAAATTTATATCTTGCCAACACTGAAAATCGACCTACTCTATTCAATATTATAACTGATTACACTAATAAGGTCAACAACAATCCATTATAAAATTCTCAATTCTTCAAAGCCAACAGATATGAAATTATGAAATTCAAGGTCAATAACAATATACTCTATTAAATTATAAAATTCTCAATTCCTCAAGCCCAAAAGTTCAAGGCAACAAACATATAATTATAACATTATTACATATACATCTCTCAAGTTTTAAACCCCCTCTATATGCTATTATTGGCAGTGATAAACACATCATTT
This sequence comes from Sambucus nigra, assembly GCA_949130495.1. Classification (NCBI taxonomy): domain Eukaryota; kingdom Viridiplantae; phylum Streptophyta; class Magnoliopsida; order Dipsacales; family Adoxaceae; genus Sambucus; species Sambucus nigra. The sequence continues at coordinate 313,961,745 of OX422219.1, read as the reverse complement.
ATCAGCACAATTTTAGTTCAAAATGTATATATAATTACAACTTGTATGCACAGTTATATGTGCATTCAATAAGTTCAAGTATAACCAACTAACTACCAAATTTATGGACAACTCACGCTATCATGTTACTATATCAGCCTTGGCCACCTTGTGCTCTTTATTGAAGTGACCAATAATATGCGTGGATGCCTCTCGTAAAGAAATAACTACATTTTCAAGTACTCTGCATGAAGAACGAAAGGGGTCAAATATATTACATGTAAATCATCTAATGGTGTGCAAATCGTAAAGTAAAAATGGCATTAATGTTGTTGTACCTGAACCTGCACAAAAAATTACCTGAACCTGCACCAAAACCCGAACCCGACCATAGTAACTGTTGTACCTGAACAAAAAATTACACAATAAATATTCATAAGATCAATTACTTGAATCAACATATTCATGAGATCGATTAACTTCTTTAGTTTTCATTTTAATGTTTCATTGAAAGAAACGACGTAAATAGATAAATAGCTTTCGAGAAACGCATCCACTATTATCGTTATATGCTCAAAATAAATATTTTCCTAGATAAAGAATACGTAAAACATACCCTCTATGCAATCATTAGTCATATGGTGGGTTTCCCCCGAGTTAAAAACCCAAGTTGTAAGGTATACCTCAAGATATAGAGGAGGATAACCCTAGAAAGGAGAGTGCATTATGGTGCTGCATTGAGAAGAGTTTTTGCAAGTGTTGAGTAATGACATGCCACGATGGGGCAGAAGAGGATCCCTCGTTCTTGATTGGTGTTGCTGCTGCGACATGATTATTTTTCTGTATAAGAGATTGCTGTAATCCCTTATTCAATAAGATAGGACAATGTTCCTTCCAATGTCCCTTTTGTTTATAAAAGCTACACTCGTTAATAGCAATTCTGTAATTTTATTCTGTTGATTATTTGTAGGCTTATAAGGAACAACAGAAATATCTTAGGAAGAATCCCGTTTTTTGTTATGGGTTTTTAAACATATTTCTTTGGTAAGAATTCATCAACAACTGAATCAACTAATGGAAAAGGATACTGATGAAGAACTGGCCCTTGAAGGGAGGATGGAAATCAACCACAAGGGCTATGAGAAATTATACCAGCCTTTGTACCTATTTGTATTTGCAATATGGCTCAAATGCACTAAGCTCAAGGGGCTCCGTAAGTGCTAATTGGTCCCAAAGTCCAGTCACCGCATACCTATGAAGTACACCTGCACAAAAATCATGCCAATCAGATCACCCTATATTAAAAAAATTATACAACATCATGACATGTTAAACAAATTTACAGTTCGGTTGTCCTCTCTTTTGTTCAAGGCAACCAAATAAAGAAAAATCGAGGTAACAAAATAAAACCCAAATATGTTATCCTCTCTTTTGTTCTACTACCTTTGACTGATATTAATTAAGCAGCCAATTAATCGGGAATGTAGTGGATGCTATATTATTCAATCTCCAGTTTCCAGAGAATCACATGCCTGCACAGTCAAAATAAATGCATTTAAAAAGTTGGAAGATATAGTAATCCTCAAACATACAATTGAGTACTGAAATTTATTAAATAAACGCAACAAAATGATAGCTGGATGAAGGCAGGGCGACTATTTTCTAAACTTCGAATTAAACTAAAATAATGAAACAAAACGATGGGGAAAGAGAGAATTAAGAATGACTCCAAGAATCATAAACGAAAAAGGAAACAAATAGGGAAAATCATTAAACATACCTCGTTCAAAAGAAGTGGATACGGTCTCCGCAATAGGTGACTTACAAAACCAGCAAGATTCGTCCTACAGTGATACATCATTGAGAATTCATCATGTAGTGCTAATCATTCTTCCTACATTGCATTAAATATGAACAAACATAAATCCAATTCCGAGAGAAATTACGTGTGCCGGGCACCGGAAAGGACAAAAATCGAGCACAAAAAAGAAGTCAAAAAGTTCCAGACCTGGTCTGTATCTGTATGCAGGGCACTAAAAACTTTATTACAAAGTTTCCAAAGAATTCAAAAATCAAATAGTAAAAAGAGAGCATATAAAAATAGAGCAAAACTCTAGAGAAAGAGAGATGCAGTGTCTGCTTACCATTCTACCTTTTGGTTCTTGGCCCTAAATTTCCAATCTCATTCTGTTGGATAACCCGAATACACGATGCCAAGCATAAACTTATAAACAGATGGGTGGAGCTACAATGTTTAATCTATCTGTTCTACATCTGATATGTGGGCAGTCGTCATTCGCATATTTTTCAACCACCAGCATATAATATTATCAAATTTACTTCTTTCTGTGGTAAAATGTAAATGATTTATGAGCTATCCAACTGATCTGAATTTGATACTGCTCTTTATAGATTTAAACCATTGTAATCTGATATATATGCCTTTTACTGTAATTTGTATCTCATAATATCTCTGATCGAAAATATAATTTTTATTGCAGGTAGACTGGTTATATTACCTATCTTTTGCAATTGTAGTCATTGGACTTATTGTATATTAAAAAACGCATGTCCTTCTCTTTTCTTGTTCATTTTTTATTTTATTCACCATCCCAGATTCTCATGTTATTTCACACATGCATATGCATGTTACTTCCTAAACTTATCCTCATCTCATAGATCTGAAAAAACTACTACATCCTAGACATGTAGATGAGACAGAAGGCAACAACTATTATCAACTTTGGTCCTACAACCCATCAATTCGTAAATAAAGTTTGGCCCCATAGTTAAATTATTGTAACATGTTGTAGAAATAAAAGAAAGAAAAAATATAAATCTTGTTTAATCTCCAAAAAATACAAAGTGAAGGGTGCTTACTTTGTACATGGAACGTCCATTGCCAAAAATGAAGTCAATTGAACCCTCAATGTAGCAGTTATTCAAATAATGGCGGCCATCATGCTGATGCTGCTGTAGCTTTCTAGTAACGGCCAATACTCCACACTCTCCATGCTCTAATTACACCATTTACAACTGTTGTAGTAACCCAAACAGTTGTGCTGTTGTAGTGACCGAAAGCTGAAACTTCCAACCTCAAGTACCTACATAAAAGATACATTTGTGCGTAACTAAAATCAAACCATGCAATTGTGCTTTGCGTATTTTTTGCGCATATGAAAAAATAGATTTGGAGTCATATTTTTCGACGTGAGGGAAAAGCATTGCAAGGTAATAAAATTCTGAAACACTGAAAGAAAAAAAAGCCCACAAATTAAGTTGACATTTCACAAATTTGTACTAAAATACCTTTAAAAAGCTGAACAAATAAGGGATAACAACTCAGAGAGTTAACGATCATCAGAGCTTAATGTAAACAGAGAATGAAATTAGATTGAAACGATCAAAATCACAAATTTGCATCGATTGGTGTTGATCTTCTGCAGAGACGTTCGTCTATTACTTCAATCTTGAGTGCGCATAATGATTAACTGGAGAAAAAATTGAGATAAACTTTATAAAATGTACCACCAAAAACCCCTGAAATATAACTAACTGCTTGGAGTTTCTTGATGTTTCAAAAACTGTTTTCATTCACCAATAATAAGCCCTCCATCAAAATACTAGATTTTAGTTATGAGAAAATTATTGGCGAAAGCAAACAACAATTGGAAATAATAATAAAATGTGAATCTTGAGATTTTATTAATGCAAAGAAAAAACAACAGTATCCATTTTTAAATAGTAGAAAAAAACAACATATATAAAAAATAGCAGCAGAACTCAATCGTGTATGAATGACTTTTTCTTCAAGCACCTTAGTATTAAGCATCAAGAATCTAATAATCAAATTACTGTTAAGCAACCAAGAATATCACTATTAAGCATCATGAATCTAAACATCAAATTACTGTTGGGCCCCATTGAAACTGCACATTTAATTAAAAAATATAATGAGATAGAAAATGAAAGAGAAAGGTAATGAAAGAAGCTACAAAAGTAAAACAATAAAACTCATCAATTTATGGTCGTCACATGATGAAAACCAATTCCGAAAACTCTGAGTTACAACATCCTGAAAATCCCCAACATAAGCATCATATTGCATAAGCAACAAATTCTTTGATTCAAATCCTAGAACAAAAAATTAGTACATAATGACTATTTTTTTTGTTAAAGTAAATATCATATTGCATAAGAAACAAAAACATCTACACAATATGATAAGCCAACCCAAAAAATAAATAAAATTATGAAATTTCAACAAACAATTATACTTGCATCAAATTCTGAAATTTCTCCTATTTCATGTTTAACATAATTACATCAAAGAAAGATCAACAAACAAAATAACAACGCTACCTACAATTTAAACACCAAATTCATAAAAAACCAAGTTAGTGTGTGTGCCTCAGGAACTACCTCCTAAATGGTGATTTAGGCATCTTCAAGACAGATGTCCCTAAGCTAGTGGGAAATCTGCAGACTCTACTGTCAGGAACAACTGTTGAAGAACTTGTGAACTTATGTACTCTGAAAAGTTGCGTATTCCATTTGGGAAATCTCGCTTGGTGGAACGCCTCGAGTCTCTTTAATATGCCAATAGATGCCAATAGCCTGGAGTCTCTTTAATATGCCCATAGCTGCCATTTGTGAGATTCGATGTTATGAAATACCTATGTTTTTTTTGTGTGCGTGCGCCTGTGTGGGTGGGGAGAGGGGGAGGAGGTAGAATAAAACTACACTTATAATGTGGACACCTGCTACAGTTAATCTCCAACTACACTTACAATCTGGAGCAACTGTAGATTTTAATCTCCAGCTACAATCTGGAGCATCTATAGCTAACATCTTTAGCCCAAAATTTTCACGTGGATCTTTCAGAGAAGACCTGGAATTGAAAATAACTTAAAAAAGGTATGAAGATGGGGTTAGTATGATCTAAAAAATTGGGTTAACACAATGTTTTTGAAACTAATTTGGGTGAGAAAACCATATATTTCAAATATCATTTACATCTAAAATTTGAGAAAGATGTAGTACACGCACACTAATTTAAGGCCAAAAAGATACCATGTTGAAAAAACAACCCTCAAACAAAACAAAACAAAACAAAAGAGAAAATACATAAACCAACAACTAAAAATTCTTAGAAAATACAGATACACATAGACGGAGTAGAGAGAGTGGAGACTTTGAACCCCAAATACATCAACATAACCCCAAAATTATGTAGAGAGAGAGAAATGTGAGTGAGACTGATTATATAAATATCTAGAAAAAAAATAGATAGATACAAACATATTAACACAACGGATGAAATTTATCAGTAATCAATCCCCAAAAAACTGATTTCACCAAAAATATAAACCAAATGTTTCAAGAAAGTTTAAATCTAAATGAAAAAATTCATACCTTTTCCTGTGAAAATGGTATTTCATTTCAGTCCTGAAAAGCAACACAATAAAAAACCAAAAAGAAGAATAATATGAAAGATAACGTGGAAACTTAGTACATACCATGACAGACAAAAATCGCCTAAGATAGTATACCTGCATTTTTCAATTAGATCTGTGAAAATTTGTGTGAGAGGGCAAAAGAACAGAAATGCATAGAATCGAAACATTCATAGGAATTTCACAAAAAAAAAATTGAAAACCATGTGTTCCCAAAGTAAGAAATTACCTAAAACCATATGGAAACCCTTCATATTTCTTGAAACCCTATGCGAACGTAGGTGTGCTTGAAATCCCAACAAAACCCCTCAGAGACACCCCAAATCCACCAAACCCATCACTATTTTCGGCGATAAATGGAGCCTTGATGTTGGGGGTCATATGGAGACAGATGGCTTAGCCGCTGAATTGACGACGTGCTTCGTCCTTGAGCTCGTACACTGGGTTTGGAGGGTTGGAAAGAGAAATGGGAGTCTAGATGTGCGGCTCTTGAAAAGAGTTGAAATTAAAGTAGGAAAGAGGCGAGATTCTTATGGGTGGGATGTTAGAAAGTATTAAATGAAATCATGTCTCCTTTTCCTTTTTTGGTTTGTTACAAAACTCACCCTCATATTTGAATTAAAGTAAAATTTGAAAGTGTAAAATGAGGGGGGGGGAAATAAATTTTAATGGGGTAAAATTGTAATTGCAGTTAGAGTAGTAAATGAAGTGTGGTAAGGTATATAACATTATTATGTATATGTTGATCTCACCCTCCATTTCTTGTCTAGGTGGCTTCATCCTCACCTCTACTTAAGTTATCAACTTATGGAATTGTAACCAAAATTCTACAATATATATATATATCAGTGTTCTAAAAAACCTGACAAAGCTTCGCCTAGGCTTGAGGCTTGGGAGAAATGTCCCGCCTTAAGATTTTTATGCCTTATTCTTGGTAAAACAATAATCTCATCCAAAATTTTCTAAAACAACAATGCTTTAGTGAAACGATATCTCCTTTTAAATAATTTTTTTACAAACCGGACCATTATCTCATCCAAAATAATCAAATAATATTTTAATTTGCAAATATTCAGACATATTTTTATGATATGTACAATTTTTGTATTTTAATAGCCTTGTTATGATTAAAAAATATTCAAACATCTTAAGTAGGCCTAAATGCCTTTTCACGCTTTTTTACGCCTAAGGCCCACCTAGGCTTCTAAGGCTTAAGGCTTGGCCTCCACGCCTCGATCACGCCCCGCATTTTTTTAGAACCTTGATATATATATATATATATATACTATACATATCAAGTATATCCATACTTATATATCACACACTATATAAGTATAATAACCATCCATCAGAGCTATAACTCAATGGATGCAGTCTCTAAAATGCTATAATCTTCTAGGGAACACACATCATCCTGGGTACCACCTGTTGGGATCTCACACCGACCTGATAAAAACATAACACAAACGCATGGGAAGCGGTCATAGTTTCTCACTTGAAAGTGAGACCAAATCATGCCCAATGCGTATCACCCATGATAAAGAGCCACACAGTATAAATAACTGGACGCTATGACCTGAGGGCTATACTCACCCTGTTTCTCAAGCCTGGGGATTCACCCACATCACGCAACTTCCCATGATAGCACTAGAGTTGTATGTTTCACATAAATATATCATTTACACACATATATATTTATAATCATATCATATATATACTGCATCTATACCCGTATATATATAAATCAAATTCGGCTATTCATGCCTATCTCCCGTGGCATTAGACTATAATACCGAATATACCAATTCGTATTAATTCATAAGTATACACGAACTTATGTTAATCCCATAAGTATTCACTCACTTATGATACAATTTTCACATAAAGAAGTTCTCGAATATTAGCTTATCACGACTAGCTAGTATTCTAATTTCATCCTACTCACACATTCGGATTTCACTCACACATTATCGGCACATGCATTCTACATGCATAAATGTATATATACCCTTCGAAATGATTTTCTCGAGTGTCTTTCATCCCAAACACTCCTAATTTTTTTAACATGGATCTTATTCCCGCTAACCCTAGATTTATATATCACTCATTTAATATTTTAGAGGTCCCCACACTCTATTTAGGATACCCTAATATTTATCTCCAAAGGGAATTATACTCCAATCCTTTTAGTCCAAGAAACATTTCTCAAATTTAACTATCATAAATGAACCGAACCTATGGCCAGAAAAATGAACCAGTTCGGTGACCAATAAACGAACTGAATCGATACGGTGACCCAAATTGAATTGCAATTTACCGCTTCGACGTGTTCAGTTTGGGAGTTCATCATCTTCTACAACTCCAAAATTTATGGTTTCAAATATCACCAAGCATCACTATAAACATCTACACACTTATTTTTAACCAACACATTAATTTATTATAGGGATTCCTCAATTTAACTAAGATTTAAACCCTAACTTAGTTAAACCATCAATTTCCCATATTTCCAAATTTCTCACCAAAACATTACACCGTAAACATAGATTTGAGCTCAGATTTCATATGGAGTTATTATCATGTCAATTTATATGAAATCAGTTCCAAAAAATCCTATTTTGAGTCAATAATCCCAACCCAAAATCATATAGTTTTCACCAACTATAATATGAATTATAAACATACATAAATAATTTAAGCAAGTTCAACACTTACCTTGTTGTATAAATCCGACGACCTCGTGCTGGGATCCATTGGATCTTGGTCAGAATCTTTTCTTCTTCTTCCTTTATTTCCTTCTTTATTTTCTTATCTTCTTTTCTCTTTCTCTCGTGGCTTATAAAAGAGAAATAAGGTTTGTGCCCTTATTAAACCCAAAATTTACTTGAATACTCAATTGCGAGTTCCTACTAGTTCAAAAAGTCCCCATAACCCAAACACTACCCCGGGGTACTCTATTTCGACTATTTTAGCCCATTCGGGACCAACCGTGAACTCGAAATCCCCATCCTAGTCACTTATCAAAAATTTACCTTTTTAAATCCAATACAACTCCGCACATATATTCTGAATAAAATATTATTACTTCTCCCTTTTCCCAATCGCGAGATAATATAAAATAATCCAACTTCATTTACTTATTCTCATAAGTAAATATAGCACACATCGATAATAATCCAAAGCTCACCAATTAATATTTAACCTGCACTTCAAATTCTCTTTCACATAAAATTCTCAAATTATTAAACAACACCCACTTATGTAATTTGAATATCCATAAAAGTACGGTGTATTATAAAATGATTCTGAGTATTTGTACTACGTCGAGCCTCCCACCCATCCCATCTATTACAACTACCTCTTACACATCCATTCTCTCTAAAAAAACATCCACACAACAACTCTCTTTCTACCTCTCTGTGGGTAGGCCACCACCAAAGAACATATTCTCTCACTACTGTTGCAACCAGGTTCCTATCTGATCCAGTGTAGGATCAAGAACACCATCCAATCCAGTGTAGTCCAGTGTTTTGAAGAACCATCTGATCTAGTGTTTGAAACACCATTCAACATCTTCATTCACCGCCCATTAATTCTAATTCAAAATCGGCAATGCCCTTTAATTCCAACTCCATGAGTTAACCTTATATACCCACGTCAACAATAGGTTCTCCAATTTATCTGAAGATTAAAATGGATCGGACTGTATCTGTTATGGGGTTTATGTTTGCAAATTGGGTTTTACACAACCATCTAATAGGGGTTTTATTCTTAATTTTCCAGATCTCGCCGCATAAAGTTAAATCTCTCTCTATTTCTTTTCTTTTTTTGCGGGGGGGGGGGGGGGGGGGGGGGGGGGGGTTCTTTGTGGTTCAAATCATGGATTTTTTTCTTTCTTAGATTTCACACTCTCAGTTACCACACAATGATAGAAATCAGGTATACTCAAAGATTAGGAAGATTTTACATTTTCATTATTAGTTTGTAAATTGTAAGTGTTTGATAAAATTCCTAACTCAGTGTTTCACTTTTTATGACTTTTAGATTCTTCCTAAACTTGCTTAGTGTACCACAAAAGTCTTCAAATGGACAATAAAAGTAACTTGACTTTTTTCTCAAATCTTGGTTGTTTAAAGTTCAATATGCTATTGTTGAAATAAAAGTCACATAACATTTTTCTTATTTTTGGAGTTTTAACACAAATATAGTGGAAAAGGGTTATCGAAGAGTTAGCAAAAAGGGTGCTTGAGACTGATTTATATATGCTCTCATTATTTTTTTCATTTAATATTAATGATTTTATATGCTCTCTGATTGATGTAGAACTAGATTTTAAGAAACAATTAGAATGATATATATATATATATATATATATATATATATGTATATATATATATATATATATATATATATATATGTATATATATATGCTAACATGATTTGTGGTAAGGTTCTCTATATCATTTAAGAAGCAATCTTTGCATATTTGTTTACATGGAGCTGTATTATTCTAAGGACTTTATGTCATACCCAAGGCTTGAAAATGCTACATCTGCAAAATTTTAGAATCCAATAGGTCTGAATTCTCAAGAACTTTATTTTGTGGAGCTAGATTATCCCCTTCCCCTTTCGCGAAGAGGATCCTATCACTTAAAAATGCTACTTTCATGTTGGTTATACTCATTTAGTTATTTTCGTGAGATTATAAACATGTTATGTGAGGTGCAAAAGCTTTTTATTCTTAACTGGGCTTTCGGTGGGCCTTATCCTTCTATACATAGTATTTATTAATTTTTCACTTTGTTTAATTCTTAAGTTCCCCAATTTTCTATTCCAATGGTGCTTTGTCCTATTTTTTGGGTCGTGTTTTGTGTTGACACAACACGATAAACACCACTTTCACACGAACACAACATAACATGACAAAACAAATAACACGATTAATAACTTTTAACTAATACGAACACTATTAATATTTTTACACCCAATTAAATGTGTAAATCTGTGAAAACATGTGTGAAAACAAGAATAACATGAAATGACATAATATTAAGACAAATCCAAGTTATATGTTTGATAAGAAAATTCATAAATTTGCACCCCTGCAATATATCTATTTTTCTATGTATGTCAAAAGTGTCATACTGTCCTTTATCTATCTTTCTATACTTTGATTTTATTTAATTTCATTATCTTTTAGTTATTTTTCCTTTATCGCTGACGTATATTCAACTTCATGAATATTAAGTTCATCTACTGAGTTTTTTTGTTGTTGATATGTTGCTGAAATCTATGCAATAGCGGCATTTATCATGGAAGTCAACACATATTTTTCCAAGTTGTTTGAGTTAATGTCAAAAGGAGGTCTTTCACATGGAGATCAGGTTGTTATGAAATTACTGACATAACTTTAAAATAGTAATGTTGATTTCACGATTTGATTTTCTTTAACCCGTGAGTTGAGTTTCTCTAAAAAGAAGAGACTTTGGTTGGTCATGGATACATGGTACATTTGATTTTTTCTTTTTCCCTATTTTGATTGGTCATAGATACATGGTACCTTTTGGTTTTTTCGTTCCCTTTTCACATGGAACTTTGTAACTCACCTTGCATTTCCATTTTCTCATTGGCGGTTTATTTATTATGTGATCTAGAGGATGTCTTTATAATGAGATTTAATTTTTGTGTTTGATGCTTTTAAATGTGGGTAGTGCCTTTTAAATAATCATTTATTTTGACAACTGATCCAGCTAATTTTTCCAGATATTTTACCCAAGCTTATGATAAAGATATCTAAAAAGAGAAACAAGTGATCACACTTTTTTAGGTTGATGGGACCTATTTTCATACTGTTTTTCATGAAAGTTAGTCTTATTGTCAATTTATAGAGTCGAAAACTGTTTTGCGTGACAAAATTTCTACATTCTTCATGAGTTAATGAATATTATTGCATTCTAAAAGTTCGTACACTTTATGTTCCTCAAAACTGAGAAATAATTATTATACATTCTCGGTACGTTAATTAATATTATTAATCTTTTGTTTTCATCAATTGAAAGATAGTGCAATATGTAAATTTGTTACATGAGATAATCGGCTTTGTTTGAGCCTGAATTGAACCGTAAGGAGCCTCTAAAGTTGATATGAAAGTTATTCAAGACTACTAGCAACAGGAATGTAATCCCATGTGTATTGTCATCTAGCACAATGGTATCTCACTTGTTTTTATCTCACTTGCTACTTTTTTTCATTCATTTGGTTAGAGAATAGCATTTTGTTTATCGTAGTTCTATATAATGTCTCTATGAAAACTTTGGTATTTATTTATGCAAAACTCTAAGGTGAGAGTAAAGGTTATTTGAAATTGCGCACAAGCTCGACAATCTGAATTGATAAAAATAACATATTTACATAGACTGCATGTTGATATAGTGATATGCATAACTATATATGTTTTCAGTGCTTGAGCGGTTAAATGAGAAGACAATTTTGTTTCAAAAGTCACGGTGACATCTAGGATATCTGAATTTGATGACTCAAGTTAGTCGGTATTTAAAAAAAAATTGGACACCAATTGAAATATCATTCAAGATCTTTAACTATTTTGTTAATAGTTTTTTGGGTTTTGAGATCATTTCTCAAAGCTAAATCCTTTTCAGGTAAATAATGATAACTTCCATCGCTTCTGTAACATTTTGATAATCATAATTATCAACATCGACCCATTTTCAGACATGTGTGCAGAGGGTTATGAAACACGAGTTGAGCAAGCAAGATCACCGTTCTAATTTATTGCAAAAAAGAAAAATAGATTTGGATTGTAAAATACCTAAAGGCATGAATATGCCACAAGTAATGTCATAAACTTGGGTGGTTGTTATTTTTTAGGGTAAATGATTTTTTTATGAAGCATATTATTTTGTCTCTTTATTTCATAAAGCTACTTCAATTTTTATAAGTACATTAGTTTTAGTATAATAAGAAAGGGTAATGGAAATTGACATTTGTTACATAAAATTGAAGCATCAGTACACGGAGTAAAAATGATGTGAAAATCCATTGCAAAATATGAAAATAATAATCAAAGTGATAACATGTACAATTATCGTATCAAATTGATTGGAGGAAATGCCAAATGATCCAATATTTTATTGGCACCATGTGCACCCTTACTAACAAAAAGTCATGTCATTACCATTTATGGTTAAATTAATATTAATCTATAAAACACATTATGAGCCATAATAATTATATTTATTTATGATTGAAGCAGGTCAACACAAATCCAACTCGTTAATTATCGTATTTTATAAGTCTGGTAGAAATTGTTTGGAGCCCACACATTAATTTATAGTTTCATGTCAATTAGTATCATGTTGTAGCGTGTCTTATTTTGTTAGACCTAATCACTATTACAAAATATTCGAAACATTTTTACAACTCAACTATCAACACGGATATACCCTAGTATAAAACAAAGGAGGAGGGGATTTTTGTCTCACCGATCTAATGGTCCATATTGAATGTTGAGATTTTATATATGGAGGTTCAAGATTGTATAAAAGGAAGATTCCTTTTGTGTCAACATGGTAATACTAATCTCTGAATGATCACTCAAGCTGTAACACTAAATTTCTATAGCAAACTTGTCAATATAATATTCATGAATACAAAGCAGAAGGCTTAAGAAAAAAAGACTTTTTCTTTCTCTCTCTGTCTCTCTACCCCCATCTCTCTCTCTCTCTCTCTCTCTCTCTCTCTCTCTCTCTCACACGCACACGCACACACACACACACACAACCCCCTCCTCAAAACATACATCCCTCTCTCAAATTTGTACAACATGCAAGACCCAAAAAACTTCTCTCTTGTCGGTTATGAGTAAGGTGAGCTTCATATGTAAATGCTTTTGTTTAGTATTGTTAGGATTTCATTCATAAAAATAATTATTACTTGTTTTTTAATAGGGTATTGGTATTTTAGCTTTGTTTCTATGACCTTAAAATTAATCTACGATTTTTATCATCTTCCCAACTAATTTTTTTTATTTCTAGATTTGTACTTATCTTTTGTTTGTTTAATCTATTAATTTTTATCTTCTTCCAAACCGAAAGAGGAACGCATTCACATGTACGGTGGCATCTCAACAGATTCAACACTCCAATTTGGTTGTGACAATGAAGGATACATATTTCCTGGTGTTAGTCTACAAATCCCTGTTAGAGCTATTTTTAATGGACATTTATTACTTAGGTAACCATACAAAGAAAAAAAATGTTTTTATTCGCTTTTTATGTTGCCTCTATCAAATTAGTTTTTCTTTTACATGAAGATGTCAATTTTTAGTAATTTTAGGGTGTATCGACACATATCGTACAACCAATGAAAGGAAACGACACATCAATAAACTCAAGAAAATTTGATATAAAGCACATGGTAGGCCTCCTTTTCAAAATAACCCAAGGACAAATTTTACACCAATCCATTATGGGACCTATGTTAGGATCTGATCAAAATCCTAATGTGAAAGATTAAAAAAAGGGTCAGACTGGGGAGGTATTAAAACTTAACAGAATGCGGAGGTATTAAAAGTGCTCTGACGTAGATTTATATTTTGTGTGAATATATAAATTTTCATTTTCAGATGATAATACATATCTTATATGGCTGATATGTTAGTGGACGATAGTTTTTTTTATTAGTGAAATTTTGCAATTAAGGTAAAAGATGTGTAGTTTGCATTTTTTGTACAAATAATTTGTTATTGGCATGTAAGTTGTGTGGAAGTTTCTGATAAATAGTTCATCTATAAAAACGTGAAATGAAAATATTTCACCTAATTTTTTTTATGAGAATTCGTGTAATTAATGTAATACCACACAATTTTGTGGAATTTATTAGTCAATTATATATTGAAATTAGGAGAATTTTTATATTTTTTTAAGTAAAAATTTAATTTTAGATTATTTAAATAATAAATTTATATATTAAATTGGAATTTGTAGGTAAAGAAATTATCTTTATGAGTATTAATATAATTTTAGAATTGTTTTGATGAATTATATAAATTGTTTGGTGAATTAATTAAGCAAATTGTTTGGTGAATTAATTAAGAAATTGTGCTTTGTTGTAAATAAATGAAAGTATGGGTTAAATTGTAATCATAGAAAGTAAGTGAAGAGTTTGAGACATGAAAAATTGTAGAACGAGGCTAAGAGTAAATAAGTAAATAAAAGGATTACTTGGAGAAAGGTTTAGGGTGATGTTTAATCTATATTTTACCTCTAATATAATAGTATTAAAGGTATAAATATCATTTAATGCATTGTTTTCCATCTAAATTATCCACGTATCAAACGCTTTCTCTCCAACTTAAATTCTCTCTAAAAAAAATATCCGTTTGTCCTCTTGTTTTCTTCCTGACCTGTTTCATCCATCTCTTCATCTCCTCTTTCTCTATTTTCTTTCCCATTCTATTTCCTCTATAAATACCCAAAGTCGGTCTCTTTATAAATTAACCCTCTTCTGTGTACTCCGTTGACTGAAACGTTCTTCATGCCAAAAAACCGTTCTTTTTATCCGTGAGTCCAATGCCTATACAAGCCTACCAAACATACATATGAATCCAATAACCCAAAGTAATCCACCATTCCAAATAACCGATTCGGCACATTCGAAATATCTAATTTCCTAAACTATAGGAGGTTGAAAAAAATAGTATTATTCCCTTAGCAATTGTGTAGATCTCTCAATGGAAGAAGCAACTCCATCAAGCGATTTGGAGAATATGTCCATCACATCCTCATCTTCAAATCCTTCAGATTCCTCAACCCAGTAAGAATCTCTCTCTCTCTCTCTCTCAGACATCAAAAATCAAACATCAAATGTAAAATCTTCCTCTCTATTTGTATTTGTAGTATAATATATAAGTTATCTTTTCAATATTTGATAATATGCGTGCCTGATTATTTTCCTCTTGATTTGATATGTGATTTATTTTCTTTGTCAGTCTCTGTAGATCATTACTTGGGAAGATGATTTCTTTTAAAGTTTTCTTAGTTTATATTTTAGGAGTCGGTACTTTTTTCTTAGTCCATTTTTCTTACCTAGAAGGTACACACCAGTCATTTGGCTTATAATTGAATAACACAGCTTTGCTTAATTTTTAAATTATTAAAATCTTGAGATTTTAATTAGAATTTGGATAAATTATGATATTTAAGAGTTTGACTAATTTTTATATAAATTTTGACTTTTTTTATTTCATATGAAATACTTAAGTTTGAAAACCCCTAAAACCTAACTATTAGTTTGATTCATGGAACTCAATTTAGAATTCATTTTAGACAACCTTGAAGTGGTAACTTATATAATCACGTATACATGGAAATTTGGCCATTCCTTTAGTTCATTACTCGTTGCCCAAGTATGATTTCTCCTCCCCACGTGTATGTTGATAAAGATAATTTAAACAAATTCTTATGTTAAGTTGAAATTGATATCACATCCTTATGAATTAGAAATTGACTCTAGTTATGAAAATAAAGTATAATGATTTTATTAATGATGTCCCCATAATATGATTGTTGAGATGAATTATAATTTAGAGATATGTGAAAATATTATAATTCCCATTTGAGATAACAAATTTTCCCATTAGACGTCAGTTTATGAAATTCATGCCTCAATCCTTTCGCTTAGAAGAATAAATATTATGAAGTGATTAAAAAAACTAAGGAATAAAATATATAAAAAAGATGTGCAATAATTAGTAACGTCAGAAGCTAATTGATTGGATTGTGTTGAGAGTAGAGTTAGATTGTTATTCTTTGTTTGAACCTACATAGGGGGTCATGGTTGTTTATATTATTTATGATGGAGATAACTTAGGTGTCTTTAGGGGGCCAGATACGATTACAGTGATTTTATTGCCGTTGTTTTAGGGTGTCTATGGTGGAGGTTGGATTATCGTCGATGTTTTGGGGTGTATGTGGTAGAGGTTCGACTATATTTATAATGGGGATTTATTTATGCTATTATTAATTTTTTTTATAACATATGGGTGAAAGGTCGCTAATTCCCTCTAGGGGCATGGGGTGCTGCATGCATTCACGATCTTTCATAATATTTTATTTTAAAAAGATGGAAATTAGATTAGTGAATTATGAATCATGTTTTATGGTATGATTTATAAATATTATAATTTTGATTTATTATTTTCTTGTATAATTATCACTCGTTAGTGTAGCTATGTTAGATTGTGGGTGCTTGACCATCGTTGTTGAACACTCCCTTTTAAGTGTTCGTGACCAACAAGTTTAGAACTCTTTGTCCCTGTAGCCCGAAGTCTGTCCTAGTCTCACCACAATTTTAGGGTGTTGGTTTCAGTCTTGGTTGATTTTAGTTATTTACTTTTGAGAGATGTGTTAATTGTCTTTACGGTTTTAACTTGTAAATTATGGTGGCAGGTATTGGTGGAGGTTTATTTGGAATATTGTAGATATTGGCTTATGATTTTTTTTTTTTGATTAGTTGGTGGTAATGTCATTCCTAGTATATAAATTCTGGTATTTTTCTTATCATATCCCAAAGCTTCTTGGATTCTTTTAGACATCTTCAACGAAATCAAGGAAATGGATGTTAATGTTTTTTACTCTCACTATTGGACAAAAGCTAATAGGGTTGCAGATAGTCTATCCAATCATGGAATTGCTACCCAGGATTTTAGAGCATTTTCATTAGTGATGGATCGTCCAAAATTAGCTTGGGGCTTCTACAAAATGAATATTCAAGGCATTCCTTCTATTAGGAATTTGAATTAAAGTCTTTAATTTTTTTCTCTTAGCGTTTGTATTCTTCACATTGTCTAAGCCTCCTAGGTAGGCCTATTCTACCTATTATCAATAATATTTGGGGGATTTTCCTTCTTATATATAAAAAAAAACTAGTTGCATTATTTATAAAGATTTATTTTCACTTATGTTAAGGATGATATTTAAATTGAGTTTAAAAAATGAAAGATTTAATAAAGTGAATTTATAAAAATAATTAGTAAGATTTATGAGGTGTCACAATTGGATTTCATGGAGTCTTGTGTCAGTTATTCCAACGAACGACCTGATTAGACCAAAGTGTATCGGGAGGGTTCCTTGATTGGATTTCAATGGTGAGATGTCCCACGCATGATGTTTAGTTAGGTCGAGATGTAGGATATATTAGGTGTGAAAATCTTAGTAGGTAACTAGTGATATGTTCGGTGAAGTGTATTCCAAGATTATAAATAGGTCCAACGATAAGTACTTCCCTGAGTTTATTCCGTCTCAAAAGAAGTTAAAGTTTCTTTTAGTCTAGCAGGGGTCATTTACTATCCCTGAGTATGAGAAAGAGTTTAAAAAAATTTCCTTGTTCGTTACCGCGGATGTAAATACCGAGAAAAAAAGGATTTCTTTGTTTGTGAAGTGTGCCATTTACTCTATTCTCCAAATTCTAATGGCGAACCTAACAAACAGTACCTATACCTAGATAGTGTATGCGACAGTCACTGTTTGCCAAGACCACATCGAGAATAAGAGGAAGTACGATAAGACGGTAGATGCTAGTGTGCCAAAGTCAGAAGGAGGATTAGTTGGGGATACGAAGGCATGACATGACTAGTCAGGCCAAGGGTTGGGGAAGATATTCTAACCCAATCAAAATAGACCACAACAGCTACAGAGAACCTCTCAGATAGGTGTGGGACATTAGCAATGACAAACAAATCTCCCTTTGGGTCCATAACTAAGAACTTGCCACAGATGTGAAAGTACATGTCATAGGACAAATGTAGGTCCTAATGATAAGGCACTTCAAAAGATACAACAAGGACATGGGAAATATAGGTAGGGACAATAGGGACCAGGGTATTAGCACTTTAGGCCCAAGTATAGGAAACAATTAAGGTGGTAGCTAGAATTACATCCACCACCACCCACTGTGATTCCTCATCCTCAGTTACAGTGTGGTCAGGTTGATTAGGTGGGAACCAAGGATGACCAAATGCCTATCTAGGCAATTGATGGTTCATTTTCTATTATTTTCTATTTAGAGATAGTTTTATTTGATATGGTGTCCACAAACTCATTTGTTGTATGCCAAGTCATGGGTATATCGAAGATGACTCTGACTCCTTGGGCTAGGGTTTAATCTATATCTACCCCTTTAGGAGTATGCATTGATATTAATAGGATACAATTTTTAGTGAACTTATTGGTTTTATATACCTACACATATGATGTTATATTTGGGATGAATTGGTTATGTACGAATCGGGCTCAGATAAACTATGTAGTTAAACCCAATGTATTTTCTATATGGGGTCAATGGATGTACTTAGAGGCTATACCTAGGCGTGAGGGTGGGCCACTAGACACTTGTATTTTATTAATAAAGAGACACACGAGGAGACTATGGTATCCCTAAATATGATGCTTGTAGTTCAGAAGTTCTCAAGTGTGTTTGACAAGATTTTGGGTTTATCACCTATCAGGTAGATTGACTTTGTGATATATTTAGCATTGAGGCAGGAAGCCAATAACGAGATAACGATATCATAAGGTCTTAATGGAGATGAAAAAACTTAATGATCAAATTAAGAATTTTAAGGACAAAGTTTCCAATTGAGTCTTAATGTAGTTTTGGCTTATTCCCGGAACAAAAAATGTTTGAGTCATAGGTCGATTTTTCTTTGTCACGATCCCACACAGACTATGATGTTTCTAAGTTTAATTAAAGACAATGCGAAAAATCTTCAAGACATTAATTATGTCGAAGTTTAATTGGTGCGAGTTTATTCGTCTTCAAAGTTTAATTGTATTTCGAGATCACTTAGGTATGAAAGAATAATATTAACGGGGCTCAGAATTAATTTTCATAAAAATAAGGATGTTATTTTTATTAAATAAATATTTTAAAAAATGTTTTAAGTGTTTGAAACAGTTTAAAGTTCATTTTAATCCGAGGAGGTCGAGTTAGAGTTGGTTTAAATTAGGACTCTAATCTCGCGTGTCGTTCAAACGAGATGCCACATCGTTCGACAAATAGGTCATCTCATTCGCACGACAAGTCAGGTCGTTCGAATGAACCACCACCTTGAGAAAAATATTTATAAGTGTGTTTCCTTCAGATTTCATAGAGTGTGCATTCTGCAAAAACAGTATACGAACCAGAGAGTTTCCGCACACATGTTTATAAAGGTTTTTCAAGTTTAAAACCATCCTTTGAGTTTCAAAAGATCCGAGTATCATTGGCATATGTTTTGTGATCTTTTTTTTACTAAGAAGAAGGTTCAACTGAAGAACAATTACTGGTTTTATGGTGAAGATTCACTAGAGTCCGATTTTAACATCGTAGACGTAACAATCCATATCGGTGGATACCGAGACGTATATTGACGTGTGTGTTGTGGACAGGCATCGTGGAAAGAGTGGTTGAATATCAGAGGAGAGTCAAGTCTCATGGGTGGATCTAGTCATTGATTAAGACTACCATTTGCCTTTGTAAAACCATATTCATAGTGATAGTCTGGCTTGGGTCATCTGAGATTTTTTTCGGTTGTGGTTTTCCTCGTTCATCCGACATTGTGAGTATTCTTTACTTTATTTTACTTTCTTTAATCACTATATGGATGTTTAGGATTAATCAAGATAAAATTTGGTTAAGTTAGAATTTGGTCACAACTTGGTTCGAATTAAAAAATTGGAAAAAGTTTTTTTTACAAAAATAAAATTTGTTTTTGTCATCCTTAAAACACTTTCCGCATTAGAAATTAAAAGGGACCTTCAAATTGGTATCAGAGATAGAAACATATTTTTATTGTATTTGATCCCTTGTGTTTTTCGAGATGAATTTTGGAGGTTTTGAAAGTTTTCGTGCACCTGTTTTTGATGGAACAAATTATGCTTATTAGAAAATACGAATGAGAAGTGTTTTAACATATATTAATGAGAGTGTTTTGTTAGATGTTGAAAAGGGTTGGACACCGCAAGTCACACGAAAGGGTGAGGTCACTAATTTGAAACCCATTGAGTCATGGACTGATGCTTAACATAGGTTTGCACTGTACAACTCTAAAGCTCTACACTTAATTTCCTCACATTTCACAATGGAAGAGTATAATATAATTATGACTTGTGAAACTTCAAAAGAGGCTTGGGATACACTTTCACTTACTCACGAGGGCACTAGCATGGCTAGGGCGTCTAAGTTACAAAACCTCACTACACAGTTTGAAACGATTAAAATATTAGATAGTGAATCATTTGATGAGTTTTACACTAGGTTGTCTAATATTATCAACTCGTCATTTAACTTAGGTGAGAGGATTCCCGACAACCATGTCATAAAGAATTTTTTTGAGATCTTTGTCGAGTATGTTTGATGCAAAAGTGACTGTTTTAAACTCCTTAGGGATGCTTGATTAGATGAAAATAGAAGAGATTGTAGGTGACTTACAAACCTATGAACTCGATATGTTTACCTCCAAGAAAGTGCCTAAGAAAGAAAAGGGCATTGCTTTGAAATCCCGAAAGGAGGAAACTAAAGTTTCGAATTCCGATTTCGAGGATGTTGCCTTGTTTGCTAAAAAATTCAAAAAATTTCTTAAGTTTCAGAAGCAATCTAAAGATGCCAAAAAGTTTTAGAAATTCAAGAACAACAAGGTTGAATCCACCCCTAATGATAAAAGTGAGAAACTTAATAGGTTTGAGTCGGATAGGTGTCTTGGGTGCGAGAGGTATAGTAACAAAGTTGTCGAGTGTCCCACTAGACTTAAGAAAGAGGGAAAGAAATCGATAGCTTATAATGCCATATTAAATGATAGTGATACGGAAGAGAGAGAGTTCCCCTAATGAGAGAAATTTTGTTGCTTTCTTGGCATGTCATGTGAGAGATGACGATAAATATTCCCACGAAGATTGTCATGTGCATGACACTTCCTATGCCGTTGAATCCCAAGTGAGTGAGGGTGAATTGAGTGAGGAAGAGGATGTTGATGTGAAAGAGTTTCAAGTTGCATTTAATGGGTTGTATGCCGAGGCAGTGAAAGTGAAAAAGGCTAACTCTAAATTCCAAGCTAGGTTGAATGAGCATGCCATAGAAAATAATGATGCTTTGATTGAGGATCATAGGGCATGGGAGAAGAAGCTTAGGGAGAAGCTAGGGTACGTTGAAAAAGAGAGAGATAGTATTCTTGGTTTGATGGAGACTTTGAAAATGGAGTTTCTAGATATTGACGAGTCTAGGCGTGTGTTCGAGTCTAGGATTTATGAGTTGGAAGAAAAATTAAAAGACTCAAGTAAGGTTAAGTTTGACTTGGAATCTAGGTCAGATAAGTTGGACAGGATGTTAGGAACCATCCAAGTCAAAAGTTATGGTTGTGGTATAGGCTACGGCGATAGTGTTCCCATTCCCAAAGACAATACCCACCGTGTGAGAGAGCCCAATAGGAATGTGAGGAGAGGTTGATATTTTGGTAATCATTCCCGCCGCCTTTACACTTGCACACATTGCAGTAGGAAAGGTCAGCTTAGACGCTTTTTCTATGAGCTTTGGAATGCTACTAAGAAGTTTAGGAATAAATTTGTGTCGGTTCCCAAAACCCCAACCTGTTATGTCACACCTACTTGGGTTGGGAAATCGGACTTAGAGGCTTTAGGACTAAAACTTCATGGTTCTCATTTGTTTGCACTTGATTTTTGCCATGATAAATCTAAAGGTTCAATGTGTTACCATGTGTATCATCTTGTATTATACTTTCATTTATTGAGACTTATTTGAAAAATACAAAAAAAAAATTGAATTTTTTTGAGAAAATACAAAAATATTTTGCATTTATTTGAGTCAAAATATGTTGAAAAAGCCAAAAAAAATCGATTTGTTTATCTTTTTGAGTTTACATGTTTGATGTGGCATAGTGGTGTGCTTGGACCCCCTTCCTTTCATTATCCATGTGACTAGGACATTTGGTTATAATTATTGATACTTAGAATGATCTTAACCATTGTATTACGGGGTTGTTTTGAAGTTGATATGCATTTTGATTTAACTTTGTATATATGCTATGTTTGCACACATGCACGAGTTTGTATGGATATTTGACATCTCTTGCATATTTGAGTTTGGTGAGACATTTTTATCTCAATTTTGTCATCTATGCGTAAGTAGACTTAAGGAGGAGGTGTGCATGTAAGAACTTTTTATCATGAGGACTAAAAGTGAAAAATGATGAGTGTTCACGGGAAAGGGTTGTGAGAGTGTAAAATAGACTCGTCGTGAAAGCCCCCCCTTAAAAGAGCCCGAAAAAATTAAAATGTAATAAAAAGATTCATATGAAAAAATTAGGCCAAAGTAGATTATGTTCATTCAAAAGATAATAAGATATATTTGAGGGAGTTTGGAGGGATAAATTAAACGAGTTTGCATGATAAATCCTAATGTTGAAAAATCGTGTCATGATGTTATTATTTGTAGAATCGTCAACATTCCGGATTTGTGTGCATGTTTGACTGTTTAGTTCATTAAGATCACACTTTAATTGTCACATATGACTAAAATAAAGTTTGATGATTAATCACTATCAATTAGAGCTTACTGATCATTTCGATATGTTGGAATTGTGATTCATTTGTTGTAGTTCACGTCCATACATTCCATGTTCCTGTTTGAGCACATTGATACTATGTTAGCATGTAACTTATTTTGTTTGGTTAAGTTTTCTGTTCTGGCTACTGAAAAGGCGCTGTTTTGGATATGTCAAGCTTTTCTTGGTACTTTTTTATGGAAATTTTTTCAGTGGGCAAAACTGTTTGATTTTCTGGGCATTCTATAAAAGTTTCATTTTCTCGTTCGAGTGAGAACCAATTTCGTTCGAGCGACTTATATGTGTCGCGTGAAGCTATTGTTCTAACGACAAGCCTTCTCATTCGAGCGAGCTGTTTGGTTATCTGGTCTATTTTGTTTTAGTGCCCCTGCCGCATACTATTCACATTTTGGTATTGGGTTGCTTCTGAACTGATTGTTTATATGCAGATTCACATGATCACTTCGTTTATAGCATATGGTATTTTAGTCACACTTACTTAGATTATTGATTCATATTATATGATTTTATTATTTTCTAGTCATAATTAGTTGTTTGTCTATGTTTACCTAGATATGCTACATATTGGTGTATCTTATGCTAGCTAGTTTATCTTTTCATCTGATTGTCTTTGATGTAAGGGGAGTTTTTATGAGTTTCATAATTCTATACAAATTGGTATCATGCTTTAATCACTTAACATATGATTTGGATTTGCTTTTACATATTGGTTTTTATCATTTGTTCCTCCATACTTCACTTGGTATTTTTTTTGTCTTATGTGTGTAGGTATGCTTACAGATATTGGAGATTTCAAGTCTACATCACATTCAGAGACAATTCATGCTTGCCAGACCATATTGTTCTAGTCTTGTCTTGTAATTTTTGTTTTGAGTTTATGGGATGGTATTTAGGCATCATACGGATTGACGACCCGACTTAGGCATTTCACTGTTGGTTTTGTCCCAGAATAGTCAAAGGAGGAGATTTGTAAGAACCAAATTTCCAATCAAGTCTTAATGTAGTTTTGACTTATTTCCGAAACAAAATACATTTGAGTCATAGGTCGATTTTTATTTATGACAATCCCAAACAGACAATCATGTGTCGAAGTTTAATTGAAGACGTTACGATAAAGCTTAAAGGAATTAATTATTACGAAGTTTAATTGGTGCAAGTTTAATCATCTTCAAAGTTTAATTTCTTTCAGAGATCAGTCAGGTGTGAATGCATAATATTAATGGGACTCGAAATTAATTTTAATAAAGATAAGGATGTTATTTTTATTAAATAAATGTTTTCTAAAATGTTTTAAGTGTTTGAAACTGTTTAGAGTTCGTTTTAATCTGAGAAGGTCAAATTAGAGTTAGTTTAAATATGGACTCTAATATCGCACATCGTTCAAACAACCGACTATTTCATTCAAGTGATATGCCACTTTTTTTAACGAAGTGTCATCTCATTCGCGCGATAAGTCTAGTTGTTCGAACGAACCACCGCCTTAAGAAAAATATTTATAGGCATGTTTCCTTCAGATTTCGTAGTGTGCATTATGCAAAAATAATATACGAACCAGAGAGTTTTTGCACACATGTTTACAAAGGTTTTTTAAGTTTAAAACCATCTTTTGAGTTTTAAAAGATCTCAGTATAACTGTTATATATTCTGTGATCTTGTTGGCACTAGGAATAAGGTTCAGCTGAAAAACAATTGCTAGTTTGCGGTGAAGATTTGGTGGAGTCCGATTTCAAAATCGTAGATGTTACTAGCCGCATCGATGGACACCGAGACATACGTGGACACGTGTGTTGTGGATATGCATCATGGAAGATGGTTACTTTCTACGTGGGAAACGTGAGAGGAGTGGTTGAAGATCAGAGGAGCGTCAAGTCTCGTGGGTAAATCAAGTCGTTGAGTAAGATTACCATCCATCTTAGTAAAACCATATTCAAAGTGATTGTTTGGCTTGGGTTGTCCGAGGTTTTTCTCATTTGTGGTTTTCCTCGTACATCCGGTATTGTGAGTATTCTTTACTTTATTTTACTTGATTCACAACTTGGTATGAATATAAAAATTGAAAAAAGTTTTTTTACCAAAATAATTTTTTTTTTGTCATCCTTAAAACACTTTCCACATTAGAAATGAAAAGGGGCCATCAAGAATCTACTAAAGTGGGCTATATTTATCGTAGCACTTCACCTTGAGGTGTAATTATTTTGTCTGTGAAGAAGAAATATGAGTCTTTGAGGTTGTGTATCAATTATCATGAGTTGAATAAGGCGATGGTGAGGAATAAGTATCTACTATCGAGGATTAATAATCTTTTTGATGTGTTGTAAGGAGATTCATTCTTTTGAAAGATTGATTTGTGGTCCGATTACCATCAGCTAAGGGTACAAAAGGAAGACACAACTAAGATAACTTTATTGTATCGATGGGTCCTATGATTTCAGAATGATGTTGTTTGGTTGCCAATTTCCATAAAAGTATTCATAGACTTAAAGAATCGAATGTTTCGACCGTATCTGCACGAGTTGATCATAGTCTTCATTAATGATACTTCGATCTACTCAGAGATAAAGGAGATGCATGACCGACACTTGTGGATTTCATTGCAAACACTGAGGGATCATAAGCTTAAGGTGAAATTCTCCAAGTGTGGGTTTTGGTAAGTGGTACGTGATGTTTTTGGGTCATGTTATATAAGAGAAGGCACTATACATGGACCCAATTAAGCTGTCCCCCATGTTAAAAGTGGACAACCCATGACACTTTCTGAGGTCCATAGCTTTTTAAGACTTGGATGGTTCTTATAGGATTATTCATATGTAGCGTCTCAAAAATATTTGGACCATGACTGAGTTGATGAAGAAGGGTGCATTATTCTTTGGACTGATACGTGTTAGCATGCGTTTGACACCCTCAAGGGGATATTTATTTATACACCTGTTCTTTCCCTACCTAGGCGTGGAGTGGAGTTCTTGGTCTAACCAATACTTATCTATAGGGATTAATTGGTGTATTAATTCAGGAGTATATGATGATTTATTATGCCTATCAAAAGTTAAAGTCCCATAAGGTTGATTACATGACTCATGATTAAGAGTTTATGGACATTTTATTTGTATTGCATGCATGGAGGAACTATCTTTGGGGTGAGAAGTTTAGGATCTTCAGCGATCATAAGAGCCTATAATATATGTCTACATAGAAAGATCTAAATATGAGGTAGCGGAGGTGGTTTGAATTCATGAAGGACTACCAGTTCATGATCCATTATCACCTAGGGAAGGCTAACGTGGTGGACGATGCATTGGGTTGACAGCTTATTGGTAGCCTATTTGCTATCCACTTAGGAGAATGGGTTTCAATTGATATTATTTGTTAGTTGACTTGATCCTTTATGGGTATGCTCACAGTGAGTCGAGAGATTATGATACAGGTGATCACCGGGCCAAAACATAACACGATGTACGAGGAGAAGGTAAAAGAGCTTATCATTAGTAGTGTACCTTTCTTTTTAGTAGAATGTGGCGACAAATAGCGATACAAGGGTATATTAGTGGTACACTCATATGAGGAGTTGAGATGAGCCTTTTTAGAGGAAACACATGATTCATATTTTTCAAAACATACGGATGGGGATAAAATTTACCAAGATGTGAAGCAACACTAATGGTGGGTTAGTATAGAGAAAGGTGTGGTTGAGTTTATATCTAGATGCATTAGTTGTTAGAAGATGAAGGTGGACCATAAGAAACCGTTCAGTATGTTACAAACTATACCCATACTCTAGTGGAAGTGGGATATCATATCGATGGATTTGATCACGGGGCTACCTTTTCTTCCTTACCAACATGATTCTATTTGGGTGATAGATGATCGTCTCATAAAGGTGGACCACTTTTTAGCCATACTTACCGATTATTTAATAGAGAAACTTGCACATTTGTATGTCGTTAAGATTTTCTTCTTGCACTGGGTTTCGTTATCTATATTTTTGGATCATGGTCCCATATTTGTGGCACATTTTTGGGAGAGGTTCTAACATGTTGTGGGAACTCAGTTGCACCTTAGTAAGCCTTACCATTCACATACTAATGGATAGATGTAAAGGGTTAATAAGGCATTAGCAAGCATATTACATGCATATGTAATGGATTTCAAATGCAACTAGAAAATGTATTTTCCTATAGTGGAGTTTGAATATACTAACAATTATCAGAATTCTATTTCCATGGCACCGTATGAGGCGCTTTGCGGCAGATCGTGATGGTCACCACTATGTTGATTGAACTAAGACGAGGGAAGTACTTTTGGATCGAAGTTTATCCAAGAGATTATTGAGAATATCAAGTTGATTAGGGAGAAAATTAAAAAAATTTAGTACATATAAAGAGTTATGCGAAAAATAATAGGAAACCTATGGAGTTTTTGAGAGTAGGGAAGGTCCTACTCTGGGTATCCCCTATGAAATGGGTGATGAGATTTGGGAATAAGGTAATGTTGTATCCTTATTACATCTGGCCTTTTATGATTATAGAGAAGGTGATGCATGTTGCATACCGTTTGGCACTTTCGAATTATCTATATCCAGTGTATAACATGTTTCACATATTCTTACATTATAGATTTCTACATCCTAGGGATATCTATCGGTATATCAATTTTTTCAAGATTGAGTTAGACTCAGACACTTCGTATAGTGAGCAACCGATAGGTATTTTGGATAGGAAAATTCATAAATTACATTCCGACGACATACCATTTGATTATTTCAAGTGGGCCCACCACAATGATAAGGAGTCCACTTAGGAGCACGAGGATATGATGAGACAATAATACTCACATCTATTTTGAGTCAGGTATAATTTTATATTGTAAATTCCGTGGATGGGATTATTTTTATTAGTGGAAAGATTGTAATACCCAATAATTTTGTGAAATTTATTAAATAAGTAAATATTAAAATTGGGATAATTTTTATAAGTTATTTAGGGAGAAATTGAATTTATATGATTTAAATAAGAAAAACAATATTTTATATGTTAGATTGGAGCTGGTATGTAAATAGTTTGAATGTATGAGAGTTATCATAATTTTATAATTTATTTAATGAATTTTAGAAATTGTTTGGTGAATTAATAAAGTAATTGTGCTTATTTGTAAATAAATTAAAGTATGGATTAAATCGTAATTATAGATAGTAAGTGAAGACGTTGCCACATGAGAGATTATAAATGAGCCTAAGGGTAAAGCAATAACTAAAGGATTAATACAGAAATGTTTAAGGTTAGGTTTAATTAAGGTAGACGATTAAAGAAATAAATAGAAATAGTTTCTTTAAAAATAAAGAAAGAAAAAAATAAAAAATTTAAATTAAAAGGGGAGAATTTTTTATATTAAAAAGAACTTGACGGTTATGATTATGGTGAGCTTCAGATGTAAATGATGTTGCTTGTTATTGTTAGGGTTTCCTTCGTAAAAATAATTGCTATTTCTTTTTATTCAAGGTTATGGAATTCTAGCTTTGTTTCTATGACCTTACAATATTGATCCACTATTTTTATCTTCTTCCTAACTAAAAAGTTTTGTTTAGAGCTTTGTATTTATCTTTCGTTTATTCAATCAATTTATATTTTATCTTGTTCCTAACTAAAACAGGAAGGTGTTCACAAGTCTGGTGGCATCTCAACAGATCCATCACACGAGTTTGGTTATGATAATAAGGCATTTTTTTGTTATTCTACAAGTCCCTATTAGAGTTATTTTTTGAAGGATATCTATTTCTCTAGTAACCATAAGAGAATGTCTTTTAATGTTTGTAGGTTGACTCTATCAAATTAGTTTTTCCCTACACAAAGTTGTAAATTTAATAGTAATTTTAAGGAGTACTATAGTAATCACATTCTAGGACCCCCCCTAAGTCTCTCCCTTTGTCCCTAGAACCTCCTCATTTACCACAAACCCTAGGTCATACTTCGAGTACCGATCTAGAGTCCACCAAGATCTCTCAAGCCCCATTTTATTCCAATCAACTTTCTCGCCAAAGTGAAAACTCAATGAATCTTCGAAGGATTCTGAATCCCATTTTCAATGGTCAACCCTGTGCGTGAATTAACATAACGATTTGGACTAATGGACCATTTTACTATCAAAAATCGATCTGGAGGCCACCGAGCACTCCCGGGCCCCGATTTGACCCCAATCAACTTCATCGTCAAAGGAAAGATCATTGAGCCTTCAAAGAGAACTGAATCCCTTTCCATAGGTCTGTCTCGTGCACCAATCCGCCTTACGGTATGGACAAACGATACGTTTCACCAAAAAATTGATTTGGAGGCCACCGGGCACTTTCTAGCTCCATTTGACCAAAGTTAACTCTTCAGCTCGAATAAGACTGAATGAATCTTTGAAGGGCACTAAATACCATTTTTAACGGTCCTCCCCATGCTCAAATCAGCCTTATGGTATGAATAAACGACCCGTTTTACTCCGTAAGGTCATCGGGCACTTTCGATCTCCATTTGACACAAGTGAACTCTCTGAACCGCGCGAAGAACTTTAAAACATCCAAGTTCCTCACATAACCTTTCCAACGGTCCAACCCATGCATGATTCAGACATACGGTTTGGATGAACGATCCATCATCGTCTGATGATCTCCTGTCCAAAGGATCGATGGGAGATTTCGATCCCCGCTTGACACAAAGTCAACTCTCGGACCCAGAAGCGATCTAAAGGATTCTCAAAGGTATATGAATAACCTTTATAATGGTATGCCTCGTCCACGATTTGGACTTACGAATTGCGTTTAATGACCGTTTTTCAAAAAATCCGCACGAGGCAACTAATTGGCCGGTCCATTTCCCTGCCTATCGTAAGTATGTCTGGGGTTATCTGTCGATAGGCACGGAAAGGACAATGCCGATCGTCACTCCCTTGACCCTATATAAGGAGAGAATGAGCTCACCTCGAAGGGCACCACAAAAACATCAAGTTTTATGATCTCAACAAGATTCTTCTTAAGTCAATGAGGTTTCCTTGTTTGAAACCTTTCTCCACCTTTCATTTTCATCACTTTCACACCCAATTTAGTAAAATCACCCTACATTCTTCATTCACTTGCAAGGAAGCTCATCATCAATCATATCAATCTCCAAGTCTCTAAAGACGGTCCAAACAGTCTTCTATCTCTTTAAACTTATTTATTTTCGAAATAGTTATACAAGTTCTTAATTTATCTTTTACTTTAGATCATACATATATTAATATTCAATCCTTTATTAGTTATATTGCACATAATATATTTTTAATAAAAAAAATCCAAAACAAGAAAAAAAAGGTTACACCTACAAGTTCCAACAGGATTTTTCATCACACTTTCTTAAAAAAAACACTTTTTTTCTTACACACATAAAATAAAATCCCCATTTGAATTATGAGATAAACTCCACCCTCGAGTCGTATGCGAACTACGTGGACTTTGATGCATTTATTGTCTATGTATACGTCTCCAGCTAAAATCCAAGACTCGAGTCGTATTTTCTTCTTTTTCCTCTTTTATCCATATATCATTCATATATATCATACTTATGATTAATATTTGTGTCTTATCGAACACATAATATCGTTTTGACATAACGATCAATATCTTGATAAGTGCACATCCCATATTGTTAATTATTATTTTGCGAACATTCCTACAGATGACCTCACTCTGCCTTTTCCCATGATGCGATTTGAGCATTTTCGATTTCCACTTATACACACACACACACACACACACACACACACACACACTTCACGGAAAAATTAAGGAAAATAATAATATAAGCCCATGAGAGAACAAAATGGTGAGATGGGTGCTTAATACCTTCCATTTCGTAACTTAGCCCCCAAACTTCTAATCTAATTGATTTTGCAAGCATCAGTTTGTCTTTGATGCCGTTCTCCCGAGGAGGCAATATGTTCTTTTACCTGTTTTGTGCAAAATAAGTTGGTGACTCAATATCTTTACATCACCCCACATCGACGATGATCAAAGCATTCCTCGAAAGGGAGCGAGACATTCTCTCCCTCTCCATTACATACGCGCGAACACGGACCTCGAGTTGGAGGAAAAAACTGAAGCAATGGCCACAATGGAGACACCTATGGGGACTCACTTAAGAGGGATAGGCTTTGTTTTCATGGGTGTTATCATTTTCTTCTTGTGTGCGTATGAACTTACATGTATGTTCCCTCTTCTCCTCTATTACTTACAATATATATTAACTAGCACATACCTCCACTTATCACACTTACCCATGTACACTTGCACATATCCATGCTAACTTTCACTTATCACACAACACTTGTAGTTGAACCATGCTTAGATTCACTAACACACACTCACTTATATATATTCACACATCACTCACTCTCACATATCCATGCTTAGTGTAATCTTCATGCACCATGATAGATTTACTTTTCGTGATGCTTGTACATTCTTCCTTATTAGTATAGTGCTTAGCATGCCAAATAAAATACTCTATCCAAAATATACTAATCAAGATTCATGCATTTCTACACACTACATCACTAAGAGCATGGCTATTAACCAAAAATAGTTCTCAGCATGCTAACCAAAAATAGTACTGGGGGTCACTTTGTGATGGGTGCTGGTTCGGCAGGGCGCAGTTAGCCTAATTAATATAACTCTCACCTTCCCTTGTCCTAGTACCTTCGATGTATATCAAAATGATTCCCCCTCGCATTGTACTGCTTGACCGAACACATGATATGAGGTATATAACAGGGAATTCGTTCATGTACCCGAGTATATCGAATTCTCTCTCACACATACTAAATCCAAAAGGTATATAATGAGGAAATTCACGTACACTCAGGTATAACAAATGGCTTATCCCCACACACCGATTGCCCTCAAAGGCAAGATTTATATCGTAGAAGTCATGCGAAAGGGGGGAACCATTTAACTAACCCAACAATTGTATACCCTTATATAGGCGTCAGACATAGGTCACTCATATTTAGTTTGCCAGTTACTATACGAAACTTTGTCGATTTGTTGGGTCGGCATGCCGCCCAAAGTTTTCCCCCAAATTCATTGTTTTTCAAAATAGGACCCTGTCCATGAGCCTAGTAACAAGTCAAACCATGTTTTAGATGTTTTTCCAACCCAATTTTCTTAGGCTTCGATCCCGTTTGACATTACTTTCTGCATTTAGGTAAACCTAATACAAGTGAGAATATAACAATAATAATCATGCTAAGATTCTTGCCTCATTCTTTTCTTTCCTCCTTGCTCGAAAAATCATAACACCAAAAACATTTTTTCTTCCTTTTTATCATAAATGTTAAAAATATTTTCCCCTCATTTTATCAAAAAATACCAAAAAAAAAAATTTCCTCTCATTTCCAAAAAAATATCTAAAACATTTTTCCTCTTTTTCAATGAAAATAATTATTCCTTTTCTCTTTCAAAAATAAATTTGAATCACTTTTCTTCTCATGTAGATCACATACCCGACCCTTGGCTTGGCTCCCTATTGACTTCAATCTTCCGTCAAACTGCCTCGAAGCTCCGTCAGTTCTCCCACTACTTCCTCTGTGTACAGATTCCACCTTTACTAACTCTCCATAGAGAACGCATACCAAGTATCGAATGTGTAGCCTGATCTGATGCAGTCCTACTCCAACTTACCGCCAAGATTGACAACCTTCAGTCCAAGGTTTATGAGATGTAGCAAAATTGAATCCCAGTTTTTGAGGAGCTTGAGGTCCTCTTCCCTCGTGCTATGGGTCCACCCGTACCTATGCCTGTTTGGGTCCCGAAAGAATGTCAGGATGCTCCACATGCCCCTCCTACTAATTGGCCACCACTAGCTCAACTCCCTATATCGAATCTTGCCTAACTAGGGGCTAACCTATCAGTACCCGTCGATCTAAAAAAAGAAGAGTTAAACAAGTTCAAGGAGGACCTTAAGCTAGTAATCAAGAAGTTTGACTAAGTAAGTATCTTTGGGAACTACATGGATTTCACCCATATGTCTCCCTACCCTAAAGCAAGACTGCCGAAAAAATTTAAGATGCCTAACATTGAGAAGTTTAAGGGCAGTGATGCCCCAATTTTTCATCTTCGAAGCTACCATCGAGCCATGACTCTTCTAGGTGCCTGCGAGGAAATAGTAGCCCGTATGTTCTAACAGACTTTGAAGGACAATGCTCTTCGTTGGTTTCTATCCCTCGAGGAATCCATAATTTGCAGTTGGGAGGATGTTGCCTGTGAGTTCATGTCTAAGTACAAATACAACGAGGAGTTTGAGGTTACACACTGTGATCTTGAACTTCTCAAGAAGAACTTCAGAGAAACTTTTAGAAATTTCATATCTAGGTTGAGGGAAAAAGCTACCACTATGACCTATCATCCTTCCGAAGATGAACAAGTTAGTATTTTAAAGAAAACTTTCATACCCCATGTTCGAGTGATGATGGTCGATAGTATTACCATCATATTTGATATCTCTGGGATGCATGAGTGTAGATTGAATAAGGTATTGCCAAGACAGAAGATGAGCCAATGAAAATATTCAGAGAGTTCACTCTAAGAAAATATGAGAAGCCTGCTACAGTCTTGACCATCAATAACATCTCTCAGCTCGCTACCTCTTGGGCCCCCAAAATCCATGCTAGTCCAGTCAGAAAAGAATACACTGAGCTTTGTGCTACCTTCTCTAAAGTCTACCAAGCCTTGTTGAGAAAAAATATCATCAAACCTTTGGACCCTCGTCCACTACCAAACCCTCTTCCCAAAAATTTCAAACTCGGCACCCATTGTGATTTTCACCAAACTACCAAGCATACTACCGATTAGTGCTTCCATCTCTGGAATGTAATCTAAGGTTTAATTGACAGAGGTCTCATCACTCCACCAACCAATCCCAAACCTAACACCACTCATAATCCACTTCCAAACCATACGAATGCCATCTTCCTAGATAATAACCCAGAATTTGATCCATCTACCTAGATTGTACCCAATAAGTCACCCATCATACCCATATTCTCACCCAAACCCCTTAGAGTCTGCCCATATTTCTCCTACACACTATATATTTTTACTACCAAGCTTTATCACTTCTCACAAGGGCGTGTGTTATTGTTCATATTCGGTTCGAAGCAAAAGATATTGAGTTACTAGCAGTACTGAACCAACTTCTAGAGTTGGGCTAAAATTGCCCTCTAAAATTACCATTCACTGCCAAAAGTTCAACATCCTGTTCATAGAAGCCTGGCAGTGGGCTCAAGAGTTGCATAATTAGGTTGTGCTCTTTGAAGAAGTCAATTTGGACGATGTAGTAAAAATTATAACAGGCTTGTTCCGATAGATCCATGAGATTTTTAGTATATCTGAGTTACTCGATGCCTTAAACATATAAGATCAGTTGGTCCCTTCAATTCTGCACCTCCCCGTTGAGTGGGAGGATCTACATGAAGAAGTTACTGAGGTTGTGGAATGCATTGACTTCTCATGACAAGACGAAATCATTGCCACATGATGGGGGATGAGTTTGATAACTTACATGAATAACCAAGACAAGAAAATGTTAGCCGAGTAATCAGTGTATGTAGGATGATATCTTTTAAAGATCTACTAGGGCAAATCAACAAAGTAGTCATACAGCCCGAAGTAGATGAAGAAATAAAAATTATGTTCTTCCCCTCCTTCGTGAACCATATGACATGATCTGGGAGACACTACCAGAGTCTGAATCATCAGTTAGAAGAGACAGATAAAGCAAAGGGTGTTATTGAGAAACTCCCCATGATATAAATGACCATGAAGGAAAATAAGATCCTTGACCAGCTCAAGAAAACTCAGGCCAACATCTCCTTATGAGGACTCTTCATGTCTTTACAGCTACACCAAAGCTCTCTAATAAAATTATTCAGCGGTTCCACAGTCCCTTCTTCCACCACTCCAAAAGAAGTTATGAACTTGGTCGGGTCCTTAACTTATACTAGATTTATTTCCTTCTTTGAAAAAGAAATCCCAAATATTGTTACTAATCATAACTATGCTCTTAACATCTTAGTTGAGGTGATGGGGAAGACAATCCCACTCTCAGTTATCGACAATATATCATCACTCAATGTATGCCTATTAAGAACCTTCAACTGCCTGGTTTTGAAAGTAAGCGACATTGCTCCAACTTTTACTGCATTGCGTGCCTATGAAAACACTTGCCGAGAGGTGATGGGATCCATAACACTCACAATAGGGGATGGCCATATTAATCCCGTTATCGAGCTCTAAGTTATCGACATACCCATATTTTTTTTAATCTATTACTTGATCAACCATGGATTTATAACATCAATGGTGTATCTTACTCTCTCTATTAAACACTGAAGTTCTTGGCCAATGGGAAGTTTATCACCATCTTGGGTGACGATGATAATAATGATAATGCAAGAACTAGTAACCCGGTACAAGAAATAAAGCATGGGGCGAATGATATGCTTATTTTCGTCTTCTGAGTCGAACCACTTCCACTCCTAGTACAAGATGATTTCAGAGGCCAAGTTTGTCCAGAGCATAACCCTCACGATGATGTCAACATTATATAGATGTTTAAGAATATGCACTTCATGTCTGGACTGGGGATGGGACAAAAATAACAGGGGATACTGTAACCCATAGTCATGAAGAAAGCCTTTCCTCCATATGTTTTAGGTTATCAACCGTCATTAGGGGAACTCATAATGCTCCGCCAACCCCAATTAAAGAGAAGTTTAGAAAGTGCCAAGACTATTTCAGTGGATTCCTTGAATGAAAGATTCATCAAAGAGGGAAAGAATTTTCCCTTTTGTGTCTTTACTGAACCATGGTATGATCATATGGACAAGAATATGAAGCTA
Source organism: Sambucus nigra (assembly GCA_949130495.1). Lineage (NCBI taxonomy): Eukaryota > Viridiplantae > Streptophyta > Magnoliopsida > Dipsacales > Adoxaceae > Sambucus > Sambucus nigra. The sequence goes on along the minus strand of OX422219.1, from coordinate 313,925,766 downwards.
GGGATGAAAATTTTCTTTCAAGATAGTAACTCTAAGGCCAAAGACTTCAGCATCAGGTGCAACCACTCATTGATAAAACTATAGTTATATTTGCATTTTTCAAGGGAAGTGACACCGAGGACTCATTCAATCAACAAATACAATGGCAGACACTCTACATGATCCACTCAAGCGCTACATCATCGGATCAATACATCTTGATCAAGGTTGCTGATGAACCCTCCTCAACTGGAATGCTATACCGGTTCCACCTATAGAAATACAACTCAACCCAAATGTTTATCCTATTTTTTCCTCTTTTATTATTCCTTCTTTTTATGATAATAATGTAATCGAGACTTCCTTCGATGAGGTTCTCAATGCTGATTTTCTCAAAAATGAAATAAATGAGGATTTTGAGTATCTTGTTGTGCCTTACATCAATTATCTTGATTTTAATCAAACTCTTGATGATGACGATTCTGCAAATGAACAATTCTTCACTGATCTTAATAAGGTTAATAACAAACAACATAACCACGTTCAAATCAATGAGGACAAAGCTGTTGTTATTAATCTCGATTCTAGTAGCCAATAACGCAAGATTAGGATATGGTCCACCCTTGATGATCATGGGCGCGGGAACTTTGAAGAGCTATTAAAGGAATATATATATGTCTTCCCATGGTTCAACGCTGACATGCCCGACATCAATCTCGAGATCTCTCATCACGAGATTCCAACTCTTTCAAAATACAATTCGATCAAATAAAAATTGCAAAAACTCCACATCGAATGGTCGCTCAAGGTTAAAGAATAGGTGATCAAAAAGTTGAATATAGGCTTCATTCGAGAGATCGAATATCCCACATAGCTAGACAACATTGACTATTGGGATTTGAATAAAGCATCTTCAAAAGATGATTACCCACTATCCAATGTTGACATGATTGTGGAAAACATGTCCAGTCACGATCTCAAGTAATTCTTTAACGGGTTTACTGGATACGGTCAGATCAGGATGCACCCAAATTATCAAGAAAAAACTGTATTCATCACCCATTGGGGAACTTTCTGTTACAAAATTATGCCATTAAAGATAAAAAAAAAATGCAGGGGCTATCTACCAACGGGTTGACACAACCATCTTGCATGATTTGATACACAAAGAGGTTGAGGTCTACATGGATAATATGATCATTAAGTTTAAGGCTTGAGAAGGTTATGTTCTTGCCCTCCGAAAGTTCTTTGAATGGCTACAGCAATACCAGATGCGACTTAACCCACATAACTGCATTTTCAGAGTCACCTAAGGAAAGTTTTGGGGATTCATGGTTAGCAATAAAGGAATTTAAGTACACCCTGCCAAACTGAAAGTGTAATGGCCGACCCAGATTTAAGGGTTAAGAAAAGGATCAATCCGATCTGGACCACACGTTAATCGTGAAGTGCAATGAAACACCCTAAATAGTGTTTCTAATCTAGTTTTATTATTATTATTATTATTATTATTATTATTATTATTATTATTATTATTATTATTATTATTATTATTATTATTATTATTATTATTATTATTATTATTATTATTATTATTAATGTTACTCGTATTAGAATACGATTCCAATTTTATTAAGTACGTGATAGGACCTAAGGGAAATGTCCCCAAGTCCATGTAAACAGATCTATTAATCATAAATGCAAGTAACTACTTACCTGTATAATGCTATCAAAGTATGGAACAACATGCAACATGCCGTAAAAAAAGGAGGGATGTGAGCCTAATTCTCAGTGGGATCATATACAATTGTAGTATAGAAATGAATGGCAGAAAGAAAACACTCACACGCTACTATTGCATGCATGTGAAAAAACATATATACTATTGAAAAATATATGTACCAATGTATTAAACCGTTTTATTCCAGAGACATTATTTGATACCGTTATCCCTCTTATCTTCCAAAATAATACCTTTGTATATTATGCTTAAGACTAGCATATTCATCCCATCAACTCACCCAATTAAACAATTACAATTGTTGGAAAAAACCTTTTATTCACTTTCGAGCGATTATTACTCTACGTTACTAACTCACATCGAGTTATTAATAATTACTTAGGACTGTTTTTCAAAATGCGCACACACCATGTTTATAAAATACTCATTTCCTTTGAAGGTCTCTGTGGGTACCTCGATTTTCCATCACGGGCCCAAACGAGTAGCCCAATAGAAACGACCCAAAGTTTGGGCTCCTCGTATCTCAACTGAATTCGGTTATGACTTAGTCTACTCTTAAAATCTCGTAAGGAGATATTCTAGGAGTAGAAGGTGGACGTAGGGGAGTCCAACAAGCCCACTCCCCGTGGAAAAACATGTATATAACAAACCCTAAGCCTGGGATAAAAGGTATGCAATATATTCTCTGTAAAATACTCCTCGGAGTTGATAGAAATAATATTGAGAGCACCACCGTGGATGTAGGCATTCTTGCTGAACCACGTACATACTGTGTTGTGTGATTGGAATTTTTTATTCTCTATTCTCTTTGGTGATTGCGCTTTTCTCATTAATTTGTGTTGAATATAATTGTCACCACAATTGGCGCCGACTGTGGGAAGTGTTTGTCTTCCTTTAATAAAGCCCTCACCAACCAAGAAGCTAGAATGTCTAGTTACAGTAGCAACGTCCCTTAGGCAGGGGATATCTAAGAACATCTTGCCCCTAGCAGGATCAAATCTGCAATTCGGCATTCAGATCATAGGGCTCGCTCGGAGAGGCCAGCCTCAGAGGAGAGCCAGGAACCGGAGAGGTCCATACAAATCTCCAGATTGATTGACGCCTATGAGGCAAGGCTCCAAGAGCAAAGGGAGTCCGCTCGCCTCAAAAGGAAATTAGAGAGGATGGAAAAAGAACTCCATCGCAGCATCAGGCGACGTCCATACCTCACTCCTAGCCCTCAGGCGAGCAAGTCTCGTAGCCGAGGGAGGATCCCCAAATGCGGATCCCAGAGAAGTGAGAAGCTTGAGTCATATGATGACTTGCTCGAGAAACCTCGACGAGCTCGCCGTTACAGGAGCCCAGCTCTAGGTGATGAGGATATACGAAATTTGGTCAGAAGAGAAATGGACCACTACCCAGCACATCGGGGTTCTAGATCAATCAGGAAGCTTGATCGACGAGCTCTCAAGACCCAGATGAAATCCCCATTTTTAAGGGAGATAGAAGAAGAGGATGCCCCCAAGAAATTTGCTATTCCGACATTCAAGATCTCTGACGGAAAAACTAACCCTATCGATCACGTTAGGAAATACAGGAAGGCCATGACTCTCTGGAACCACCGGGATGCACTAATGTGTCAGATTTTTCCCTCAATCCTGCAGGACGTGGCCCATAAGTGGTTCTAGAGGCTCCCTCATAGGTCCATTAGGAGCTTTGAGTCCCTTGCCGAGATCTTCATGGCTCGCTTCATTACCAGCAGCTCCCATCCTAAGAGGATGGATGCCTTACTAACAATGAAGAAGATGCCACAAGAGAGCCTCCGGGACTAAGCAAAGAGGTATTGGGAGTTATTGGACGAGGTCGAGGACTTCTCGGAATAGGTAGCACTGGCCTCTTTTAAGATCGGCCTACCCAACTCTTACCTTCTGCACCAATCTCTGACAAAGAAGGAGGCCATAACCATAGATGACTTGATGGCTCGCATCGAGAAATATGCTAAAGTGGAGGATGTGACCCGCCTCAGTACAGGGGAGAATAGTCAAACTAAGCTCGCTGCCAAGGGCAACGATAAGATTGAAAACCTGAAGAAAGGAGGCAAGAATGGGGGGGGGGGGGAAATGGCTCTAAGAACGGAGGAAAGAACGATGCTTCAAAAGCATTTCAGGCAGTGAACACTGTCTTCAAAGAACCAATCTACAATATCCTTGTGAAGATTAAAGATGAGCCAGTTGTTAAGTGGCCCAGAAAGATGGTAGGAGATCCCTCAAAGAGAAACAACGCGTTGAGATGCACTTTTCACAAGGAGGGAGGACACAAGACTGAGCATTGCAAGGCTCTTAAGTCTCACCTCGAAGAACTGGCCCAGACAGGGCACCTGAACGAGTTTGTGGAGAAGAAAGCAGAGAAAGTCGCTGCCAATGCAGATACGAGGCCCGACAATGTACTCGAGGATGATGATGGCCATGAATTTGCAGTAATTTATGGGGCATCTGACATGAAGCAGATTCAAAGGAATTCAGCTCGGATGGAAGTAAAAAAGCTTACAGTAGTAATGCAAGCTTTTCAGATCGATCCAGCGAAGACGCAGTCAGGAAAGCATCAGCGAGCAGATAACGTCGACTATAGCAAACACAACGTGTTTACAGATGAAGATCTGGTGGGGGTAAGAACCCCACATCATGACGCCTTGATCATTATGCTTATGATAACTAACTATGAAGTCGACAAGTTGCTTATCGACCAGGAAGCTCATCCGAGGTAATGTATCTCGACCTCTTCAAAAAGTTGAATCTAAGCGTTGCTGACCTGAAGGAAGACACTGTCCCTCTAGTTGGCTTCATCGAAAAAGTTGATGTTCCACTGGTAAAGATCGTGCTACCAGTAAGGGCGGGAAGTGTCTCCATCATGATTGAGTTTCTAGCGGTCAACATCAACTCTCCATATCAAGCTATCCTCGGCGGGGGTGGCTATATGCAATGAAGGCAGTCCCTTCGACCTACCATCAGAAACTCAAGTATGTGACTGAGCGAGGAGTGATGGAGATTCACGGAGATTAGGCGATGGCAAGAAGGTGATTTATAGCATCCATCCGCCTAAAACCAGAGAAGAAGGTCGAGAAGGCCAAAGAGAAAGTCGAGGAGCAGGAAGGTTTGATACCTTCAAAATAGAAGTTAAGATATGGAAGGCCCGAAGTGGAGGAGACCAGACTCCGCCCCTCTGAGCGGGTCATTGAAAACCTGGAGGAAATAGCAGCCGGTGGAAGCGAGAAAGACAGGATGTTCTTAATTGGATCTTCCCTAACAGATCAAGAAAAGAAGGAATTGATAGTATTGTTGAGAGGTAATATAGAATTTTTCGCGTGAGAACCATACGAGTTTCCTGGAATTGATCCCAGTGTGGTTTGTCATCGGTTGTACGTCGACCCCACTTTCATGCCTATCACACATAAGGCACGACGAACTGAGCCCACAAAGGCCAAAGGTGTAGAAAAGGAAGTAGAGAAGCTACTAGATGCAGGATCCATACGGGAAGTTCAATTCCCTAAATGGCTATCCAACCCAGTAGTAGTTCCAAAGAGCAATGGGAAATGGAGAGTCTGTATAGATTTCACTAACCTTAACAGAGCCTGCCCTAAGGATAATTTTCTTCTCCCAAAGATCGACCAATTGGTGGACGTCACAGCAGCTCACGAGAGAATGAGTTTTCTGGACGCATATTCAGGGTATCATACGATCCCTCTATATGCACCAGACCAAGACAAGACAACGTTCATCACCACTGTCGGATTATACTATTACAAAGTTATGCCCTTTGGTCTCAAGATTGCGGGAGCAACCTACCAGCGGCCGGTCACCAAGATGTTCAAAGAACAAATGGGAGATATCATGGAAGTCTACATTGATGACATGCTTGTCAAGAGCAAGCGAAAAGAGGACCCTCTCAGACGTATGAAATACCTTCAAGATTCTCAAGAAATATCGAATGAAGCGCAACGCAAGCAAGTGTTCTTTTGGTGTCCAGTCAGGAAAATTCCTCGGATATTTGGTTAGTAAGAGAGGCATTGAGGACAACTCGGACCAGATCGATACGATCAATAGGATACAGCCGCCTCGCACGATACGAGACGTGTAGAAGCTCACATGCATGCTCACCACTTTGAACCATTTCATCTCGAAAGCTTCTGAGAAATGCAAGTCGTTGTTTCAGCTCTTAAAAGGAAATAATTTAGTAGAATGGAATAAAAATTGCTCACAAGCATTTGAAGAGCTCAAGGCTTACATTGGCTCGCCGCCTCTTTCGTTATACCTCATAAAGATAATCCCCTTTACTTATACCTTGTCATTTCCAACTATGCCATCATTTCTGCACAAGTGTGTGAGAAAGCAGGAATCCAGCATCCCGTCTACTACGCGAGCAAAGCCTTATTGGATGCCGAGCAGTGGTACCTACCACTGAAAAATCTCGCCTTCGCACTAGTAATAGCTTTAAGGAAGCCGAAGCACTACTTCGAAGATCACACTATCATCATCCTTACATCACACCCCCTTAAAGCAGTCCTACGGAAAGAGAATCTGTCTGGCAGACTATCCAATTGGTGAGTCGAGCTCAAACAATTTAATATCTAATTTTATCACATGAATGCAATTAAAGGGCAGGTCCTCACCGATTTCATCCCAGAATTCACAGGTGAACAGCCTTGCAACTAGCTTCAACCAATGAAGCAAATGTAAGGTCACCCATCAGTAGGAATCTAGCGACTGTTTGTTGATGGAGCCTCCAATTCAAAGGGGGGAGGAGTAGGCATAGTGATCGTTACCCCAGAAGACACAATCCTCGAGCAAGGAATCAGGTTTGGATTTGGAGCCTCCAATAACGAGACAAAATACGAAGCTTTGATAGCCGACTTGCAGAAGGCACAAGTGTTGGGGGTAAAACAGCTGCAGGTATTCGGCGACTCATAATTGGTCTTCAACCAGATAAGCAGGGACTTCAACGCACGAGACGAAAGAATGGAAGCCTACCTCACCTTACCAAGGGAGCTAATGTCCAGCTTTGAGGAAGTCAGTGTCCAACCGTTTCCTAGAGGATAAAATAACCATGGCGACGCTTTAGCAGCCCCTGAGTTCAGCAATCGATTCCGACTTAAAGAGGACGATCCAAATCGACTTCCTCGCCCATCCGAGCATCAACCATAATGACGAGCTGCTAAACAGGGAACATATGCTCCATATTGAGTCAGCACCTAGTTAGATGGACCCTTTGAGGGACTATTTGAAAGATGGTACAATTCCAAATAATAAGAAGGCCTCTCATCAAATAAGAGTCAAAGTTACTCGCTTTTACTTATCTCCTGAGGGAAAACTATACAAGAGATCATTCATCAACCCTTACCTTCAATGTGTTCACCCGAAGGACATCAAACAAGTTCTACAGGAGCTTCATGAAGGAATCTGTAGAAGCCATATTGGAGGGAGGTCACTAGCTCTCCGAGCGATGAAGAAAGGCTACTGGTGTCCATATATGTAAAAAGATTAGGCAGTATATGCTCGCAAAAGCGAGAAATATCAACTACATGCTCCTATGGTCCACTAACCAGCCAGTGACCTAAGATCGCTTACCAGCCCATGGCCTTTCGCCCAGTGGGGGATAGACATCGTAGGCCATCTTCCTGCCGCTGCCAGCAACCGCAAGTATCTGTTTGTCGCAACAGATTACTTCACCAAATGGATCGAGACAGAAGCGCTGGCAATTATCCGAGATGCAGATATGATAAGGTTCGTATAGAAGAATATAATTACCCATTTTGGAATCCCCAAAACCATCATCACCGACAATGGAACACAGTTCGAGAGTTGCCCTTTCTAGAACCTTTGTAGAGAACATGTGATCAGGCACTATTTCAGCTCGATAGCCTACCCCTCAAGCAATGGTCAAGCCGAGGCTTCCAAAAAAATAGTGATCAATGGTTGAAGAAATGACTAGAGCGAGCCAAAGGCACATGGGTGAGTGAGCTGCCACATATTTTATGGGCCTACCGCATTACCCCACGGCGAGCAACTGGGGAAACCCCATTCTCACTAACGTATGGAATGGAAGCAATCATCCCCTTGGAAGTTGGCCTACCAACCATGAGAACCACCATTATCGACCAAGGCTAAAATGATGAACATTACTCGCTGAACTTGACCTAGCAGACAAACGCAGAGAACTCGCCCTAGTGAGGCTGGCGAGCTATCCGCAAAAGCTCGCGAAACACTATAATAAGAAGGTCAATCCAAGGGCCTTCCAGGTTGGGGACTACGTCCTAAGGAAGGTCCTTAGCAGCGCAATAAAACCATCAGATGGCAAGCTGGGTCCAAATTGGGAGGGACCATTCAAGGTGACAAGGGACGACCTACAAGGATCCTATCACTTAGAAACGCTGGAGGGTAGAGAGATACCCCGAGCTTGGAACGCAGCCAATCTGAAGAAATTCTACTTCTAGTTTTTTCATGTTCATGCATCTTTTATCATATTTTTGGAATTGGAAACTCAGTTTTTATGGCTTGTGATTAATAAAAGATTATTTGGCAGTGACATTTTGAAGTGTTAATTTTGTATTATTAACTTTATAACTTGCGCACCTTTTCCAAGTGACAGGCATAATACTAAGTATGAAAAAGCAGGGTCAGGTCTTCATTATGAAACACGAACGACCTCTTAGCATTGCCTTTGGCAATATATGAACCCCTACAGGGGACCCTTAGGCAGTTTGGCCAAATCGAATTGGTCGCCAAATAATATTTGGCTCAAAAAGCCTGATCGGATAGAACATCCAGTACCAGGTGTGTCCTCACCATTGCCATACTTAGGCCTAAGGGAGTGTGACGACACGATCTAAAAGGTAAAGTAAGGCAGAATGGTATCTCATAAAGCATACTGGACTGGGAGGATACTCACACAACAAAACAACTTTACTTACACCAAATCTAGTCGTCTACGAAGAGCCCAAGATAATCAAATGGGAAATAAATGAAGTAAAAAATATACAATGCATGTTTAATGGGAAAAATCTCCCTAGACATAAATATTACATTACTTCGTTACATGTACAATGAGTTACACCCGATAAAATATTAATGAGGTTGAGGCCTCTGAACAAGATAATCAGCTACTTGTGATCTTCGGCCATCGTCCGGATGAGGAGCCAATTCCTCCTCGACCTCATTCACATCTGACTTTAACAGCTGCCTAGGGATAGCATCTATAGGGATCCACTAGTCGTCCCTCATGAAAGGATTATGCCTCAGAGTTGAAGGAGAGATCTCATGACGATACTAGAGTACTGAGTTTCGGGGGACCTGCAGCTCTCTGAGGGCACTTAACCATCCCCTAATAAAAGATAGTTCTTCAAACACTGTCAGACTCATCGGAGCATCTATCCAACCTTGTTCATAACCATCAGCCCACACTCGCCAAGGTCCTTTCTTGAACAGATGCCTCAACCGTGTGACATCCCTTTGAACCCCATCAGTAATCACGTATGCTTGACTAACATGTTCTTGGAGCTCGTCCACATCCCTAGTTGGACCCCCTGCATTTGGACCAACTCACAGAGCAGCCGTTGAGGTAAAACCTTGCAAAGATGGAGGGGCACCGCTCGGTCTCGTTCCAGCTCATGGAATATCTGATGTAGAGGAACCTCATAGAATATGAGGTACAATGCTCGGCGCATGCTCCCTAAGTCATGACACCTCCCTCCTCAGAGTCTCATTCTCCTGCTGAAGAATTTCTCTGACTTGATTGATTTCAGAGGCATCTAGGAGCTTATCTCTCAAAGTGTTCACTTCTTATTGAACAAAGGCACCAACCTCTTCCATCTCCTGAAGTCTATCCTTCAGTTTGGTGACAAGCTCAGATTGGTCTTTAAAGCTCTTATTCCTCGACCTAAGAGACCTGCAAATCCTAACGAGGGCTTAGCGAACTTGATCGCTCACATTAGGATCGAGAATCCTTCCTAGTTGAGAGGTGGCAGGTATGTATTCATCTACATCAATCAAATACAAGCCATAAAGAGCAGTAAAGAACAAAAGAATCAGTATGCTAAAGAAAAAATGTTTTCATTTCATTAATAGAGGACCAAATTACATCGATGAAAGAGAATAGTGCAAACAAAGCAAAAATACATAAAGGTCCTAAGAGCAAGCTAACTGGCAACCTCGGTTTGTCCAGAGGTGGTTGGCTATTTTCCCTTATCAGCAGTAGTAGCAGCATCTCCCTCGGAAGGAACATCTATTACACCCCGAGTAGGAGAAGCACCAGTAGGAACGGTTTGAGAGGCAGGGACTACACCTTCAATGGCTCGGGCAGGCGAATCACCTACAATAGGCTTCAGGCCTGGATCATTCTCGTCAAATAAGGGTGAATCAACATCCACACCAGCATCCAAAAGAGCCTTGTTCTAACCCTTCTTGAAGTTCAGCCGGCTGATGTAACCTATCTGAGCATCACCGTCCTCATATGCGGTAACCCACCTAGAGTTGTACGAACTCTCCTTAATGGTAGTAGCCTCAGACTCCACCTTTTCTGACAACACCTTATTTTCCTCGACCACGGCCAACTTGCTCATATAGACAAGGTCATAGGACTTCCTCAACTCATTCAGCTCCTTGATCGCCGCTTCCTTCGACCTGTTAGCTTCAGCAAGGGAAAGATTAGAGGACTTCTGGGCCTCGCTAGTAACTTTTAGACTGGCCTCCAGCTTGGCGCTTTTCCCCTTCAGTTCAACATTCTGCCTCTCCAAATCCGCATTCCTACTCACTAGCTCATCGCGAGTACGATAAAGAATAGCGAATTCGTTCATGAACTGCAAGCAAAAAGGGAGCATTAGAAGAAAGTATTGAACAAAATATTATAAGTATTAAAGAATAGAAATGAACCTACCAAGGGTAGCCTCTGACTCGATTATAGGTCTAACTGGTCATTACCCATTGCCCTCTGTCGATCAGCAGGCAAAACTGCTCTCTCGAGTAGCGCAGGAGCCAATTGGGGAGAGGTGGCGATCGAGGACCCCTCGGGAAATGCGAATATGGGCACTAAAGCTTGCCCAGCCTTCATCCTCGCTTCCACCCTCCTTCTCTCCTCTTCTCTCTCCTTCTCCCTCTAAGTTCTCTTCCTCTCCTCCACCTTCTTTTTCTCTTCAGCCTTCTTCCTCTTCTCTTCTTTCTTTCTCTCTCTCTCTTTTAACTATTCTTCCTCTTTTCTCTTCTTCTCCTGCTCATTGGAAGTAGGTTGAGATCCAGTGGCAACTTCTCCACTAACAGACTTTTGCTTCTTTGACCTCCTCGAGAGAAGAACATCATCCTCATCATCATCATCCCTGATCATATTTCTTCTGGGAGGAACCATTTATGCCTCACTAGAACTGCTCAACTCGTCAGAAGACTCTTGATCCTTAGAAACCTCATCTGAGCTAAAAGAACCTTCACTACTAAAGATTGCCTCACTGGAACCACCTTCAGCACCTCCCCTAATATCACTTTCAGAACTGCTCTCTTCCTCGTCCAACTGGATGGGGTCCGCAGCAGCTTCTTCAGTAATATCCAAGGCAGGAATGCTGTCCACAGGTCGCGGAATAAAACTGAACCCGATGTTCTTATACTGTAGAAGAAAAGCAGCTGATCGGGGATATTCATCGTCAACCAAATATTCTCTGATATTCCAAGCTTTAATCAGCTCGACAACTCAAACCTCACTAAGGGCAAGTTCCAACTTCTTTGCCCTCACTGAAAGGGTAATAGAAAAATATCAGAAAAATCAAACATTGACAAAAAAACCAGTGAGCAGAGCAAAGGGTAAGATTACATATGTACTCCTCCCCATGAAAGGGGACTGTGAATCTATCATACCTCGACCCCTCAGTATGGGGGGAAAACTACCAATTTCTAGCAAGAAAATCCTCTTGCTAGTAATCCTTATGGGAATCAGGTAGGTTTACTACCAATACCCTATCAGGACTCCTGGCCTTGAGGTAAAGAAGTCCAGAACTAGTTTGAGAGAAGGAATAACCAAAATAAATTTCAGCAAGCCCTAATTTAGTGCCATGAAGTTGATTTATTCTATGGACACCATTAACTATCTTCCAAATGTTTGGTAAGCACTGTGCAAGAACGATATTGAAGTAGCCGAAGAAGTGCAAAAGGAAATTGATCGGGGGGAAGGTAAGACCCCCTTGGGACAGTAATAGGGCGTGAATCCAATGATCATCCTCTATTCCTCTAACAATCTTAGGGACAAAGGCGCACGCAATTTCTAGCCAATCTGGTTATTATAGAACTTCCTAAACTTTGTCACAGACCTATTGCCTATCTTCGTCATTTATAAACCCTAATTATGAATTCGAAGAAATTTCAACAGAAAGAACATAGAGAGAGAGAGCAGAGGGAACTTATAGGATGAAGGTTTGGCTTGGACGACGCAAGATCACAAGCCCAGATGATGAAGAAGATTGAAAGCAAAGTAAAAGAAGACCTGTAAAGAAGGGCGCAACAGCGGAAGTTTGAAGAATATGAGAAAATATGAAGAAGCCTGGAACGACAGTATGAAAATGCTGTTCCAAGTGACCTTTTAAACATTTGTAATCATATTTCACGAGACCCGAAGCAGGCTGCCGCTAAAATCAAGTAGAGAACTCCAATTTTGGGAAGAGTTACACAATTTACAAGAGAGCCATTATGACAAATCATTTAAATTTATTCAGCCCAAATTGTGGCCCAACAACTTTAGGGGCAATTGTGGGTACCTCGATTTGCCATCACGGGCCCAGACGAGTAGCCCAATAGAAACGGCCCAAAGTCTGGGATCCTCGCATCTCAACTGAATTCATTTATGACTTAGTCTACTCCTAAAATATCATAAGGAGGTATTCTAGGAGTAGAAGGTGGATGTAGGGGAGTCTAACACCCCCACTCCCCGAGGAAAAATATGTATATAACAAAACCTAAGTCCGGGGAAAAAGGCATGCAATATATTCTCTGTAAAACACTCCCCGGAGTTGATAAAAATAATATTAAGAGCACCAACATGCTTGCTGAACAACATACATACTGTGTTGTGTGATTGGCATTTTTTATTCTCCATTCTCTCTGCTGATTGCGCATTTCTCATTAATTTGTGCTGAATATAATTGTCACCAGAGTCTCATAAAATAAACGCTTGTGTTCATTATGATTCAAACCTCATTAGGTAGCTTAGACATCATTAAGTCACCTTATTTAACCATCATATGTTACCACGTGAATATTAAACAATTAATGCGTTATTCTTGCATTAGTAAATCAGTAAATTAATGACATTAATTTATGCCTCTTTCATGAATATTCAATTCATTACTTAGAATTATCTTTAGGGATTTCACCAACACGTACACCCATCAAAACACACGCACACCCACGATTTTGCAAAATTTCACCGTTCGGCACCGAGCGCCTAGTAATTGTAGTTGGTTTGGGGTCTTTCACCACTAGGGATGACATAAACCTGCTTAATTATTTAACCTGGCATCATCCAGTATCATTATCTTAGCAATGTGTTCAATATTTTCATAATGTTCACATTAATCCACTTTCCTTCATACCTGGCTAAAGCCAAAACCCGAGACTTTACCGGCCCATATTGTGTTACACTTTGAAAGTTTATTATTTCATGCCCTTTACACTTTAACCTTGATTTTTTTTATTCCAAAAATCATATTCATTTAGGACCACTTTTTGTTACACCCTTTTCGACATTCTTATTTCATAAAAATGTTTCACTTTAAGTAAAATCACCATTTTACCCATTTGATTCCAGATCTCACTTTTACTCTTTTTTCGCAAGTGTTAATTTCACCCAAAACATTATTAAATTATACGCACCAACTCCTTAAGTGTTTTAACCCCTACAACACCTTTTTACACTTGGAGTACATTCATCTTAATTGGAAACACCATTACACATTTAATCCTTTTATAATTTCATAAGTTTTAGTATTTCACATTATTAGTAAGTTACGCTCACTAACCATTCCATGTTTGGCCATTAACAATAGACTAATACTTTTTACCAACATTTATATTTCTTTACTTCTTTATTCAAGAAATACATTTATGCTTAAGACTATTTTTATAAGAAAATACCATTTCTTTTATTTACACGTAGTCATTTAACTTCACACCCACTATGTCTTTTAGTCCCAATTATACATACTTTGAAGATTAAAATTCCCGCATTTATTATTTCTCGTTTATACCCATCAAAATCTTATTTAAACTTGTTTATACATTCTATGTCAAAATATAACAAGTTTATATGCAAGAAGGTGGATTTAAAATCCAAAAAATCCTACTGCATAGTTTAAACATATTTTTCATTAAATAAAGGTTTATTTTCAAACATTTTATTCTATAAAATGTTTAACACTATTATTTCTAAAATGCCCATTTTCACAAAATATATCATCTTTCAATGTTCCAACACCTTGAAATATTTACTTATTCTTTATTTTTCAACAAAATATCATTTTCCAACACTTTTATTCCATAAAAATGTTTATTATTTATTTTTCACTAAATTATGCCAAAATGAAATTTCTTACATTTTTATTCCATAAAAATGTGTATTCCCAAATTTGATAGAAAACACGCAATAATAACATACCCTAGCATTTTTATCTCGTAAAAATGTATGTTTTCAGATTACTAGGAAATACAATGAAATATTATTTTCTAACATTTTGTACATTTTTATTCCATAATAATGTCCATTATTTTCTTTTGCTAGAAAATATACGGAACTAACATTTTCTACATTTTTATTCCATAAGAATTTCCAATATTTTGTTTCTACTTGAAATACATCCAAATAATTGTATTACATTTTCATACCATAAAATATCAAATATCAGTTTACACTGAACCCATTATTATTCCATAATAATCATACTCTTAATCATTCAAAAATAACAAAATAATGCTATTTATCAAATAGTGTCTTAACTATAAGAGTAGAATATCCCACCTAATGGTTTCCAAAGTGGTGGTGGTGATGAAGATGAGTGACTCCCCTACCTCCGAAGGTGGCCATAAAGGGAATCACAAAAGCTCCACCAAACAGACCTCTATGGGAGATCCATCATACTCTAAGAAAATCTCCATTGAAATACACCTTCTTACTCCAAGAATACTCCCTTAAAAATAGATTATTTACCTATTATTATGGCTTATACCTTAACATTGGTGGAAGTAACAATTATGGTGTGAGTGTATGGGTTGAAACCTCAAAAATCGGAGACATGAGGGAGAGTTATGGGATCCTAAGAAAATCCCTAATTTTGATACTATATTTTCATTTATTTAACACACCACACTTCTATTTCTCTTATAGTCCAAACATGGAGAGGTTTACCAGATATAAGAAAAATCTTATCCCCTCAAATCGTTCCATATCGGGTAAGAGGCGCCCTTTGGTCGACAACACATCTTGATATATGGTTAGTGTGCTGACAACATAAATGGAAAATTATCCTCATGCATATATAGTCCCACGTTTAATTCTTGTACCCGATTAAAGCTCCACTAGTACTCTCTCTCTCTCTCTCTCTCTCCTTATCATACAAACATCAACAGTCCACATGCCTACTAATCCAGCTACCTGATTCAAACAAATCATTACGACCCATGACTAACCCAAGATATAAACAGACAGATGGGAAGATGACATTACTTACATGATCCTATGGCTTGCAAAGAGACAACACAAGTCGAAGCAGTACCACGTCCCATGCTTCACAAAATAAAATCCCTTTAAAAATCGTAAGGTTTGCTTCTATTGAAATGGTCAGACCCAAGCTGACCAGAAATAACCCTGGGTGAATAGGTTATTGACATGCACAGAGATCTGATAACGTCGTAATTTTTCATTGAAATGATAGGTCTCGTCGCTTGAACGACAACAACCATCGCTTGAACGACCATACATGTCGTTTGAACAACAATAGAAGTAGGAATTTCTCTCTCTCTCTCTCTCTCTCTCCCAAGTCATCCCTTCCAACACATCTGTATAACCATTTTAATAATTTGGGAGGTAATAATCTAAATGGGAGAATGGGATTTACTTCTTAACCTTCTTTCTTGATTTTTGCACATTAGCCCCAACTCAGTTTCCAAATTCTCCATATGGTTCATATAATTTATAACTTAAGAATCCCATAACCCTTATATAATTCATATATTATCCTCAATCCAATAATTTTCTTCAACTCTATTTTATACCTTATCATATATAATCCACCTATATAATTCCTGATTTAATAATTTCCATTTACTTTATTTCAATTCCAAAATTTCAATAATTATTCTCAAGACTCCAAATCTGTTTAATTCATAATCATCCAAGTCTCCATGTTTTTTGCTTTATCGCAACCTTATACGGGGATTCTATAAAATATTTAGGGCATGGTATTACAGAAATCCATACTCAAAATGCCACCACCTATAATGGAGAAAGAAGTCCCGGGATTCTTGGCTAAATTATAGTATATCAGCCACTACATCAGTCAGTTGACTTCTATTTGTGAACCCATCTTCAAGCTCCTTCAAAAGGATTCCACCAAAGTCTGGAATGAGGCCTTCCAGGAAGACATTGATCGAATAAAGCTATATCTTACTCGACCTCCGATACTCATGCCACTGGAGCCTAGTCTCCCTCTACTCCTATACTTGATAGTGATAAATAGTGTAGTTGGGGCTTTACTATCCTAATACCTTGAAGAATCCCATAAAGGAAGGGTCATATACTATGCCAATTACAATTTGTTCGGGTACAAAGTCAACTACACTGCCTTGGAGAAAGGATATGTCGCCCTTGTCTAAGTCACTAAAAAATTATGACACTACATGATCGATTTTCCCATCAGACTTGTGTCCCGAATGGATCCTATCAAATAGCTACTCTAGAAACCTGCCCTGTCTAGATGAATGACCAGATCGTTGATACTGCTAGCCGAGTTTGAGATTATATATGTCACGCAGAAATCCATCTAAGGAAGAGCCATCTATGACTACCTAGTTGACTACCCTATGGAAGATGTTGATGTTTGGGTCTCTGAATTCCCCCAAAAATATAATCTTAATACCTCTCAGGAACACCTCCGGTGGAAAATGTCCTTTGACAACACTACTAACAAGAAGGGATACATCTCTAGGATACTCCTGATCGACCTTGATAAGTCCTACACTCTCATTGCCATCAAGCTGTATTTCCCTGCACCAATAATATAACTGAATTTGAGGCATGCATCGTAGGTCTGAAAGTATTTTTAAAAAAACTATCCAATGCCTAGATGTCTATGGGGACTCTACCTTCATTATTGTCCTAGTCCTTAGAAGATGGAAAGTCAAAAATGAAAACTCTTACCCTTCCATGCCTACCTAGCAGAACTGGCCTCCCAATTATGAGATATCACCTTCCACAACTTGCCCCGAGCAAACAACAGCTTGCCAGATGCCCTTGCCACCCTGGCCTTCATAGTCAGCATGCATGAGGGAACAATCGTGGTCCCTTCCCTAGTTAAAAATTAAGATATGGCAACACACTGTTACCGCATGGAGCTTTTCACAGAAGAAGATTGTGATATGGACAAGTTATGGTATTAGATCATTTGGCGCCTACTAAAACATGGTAGGTATCCCCAGGACGCAACATCAAAGACCGAGTGACCCTCCGCAAACTGGATACCAAATACATTATCTACGATAATTCATTATTTTAATAGAAACTTTGATGGAACCCATTTGCACTGCATCGTAATGGTTGATATTGAAAAAATGATACAGAAAATCCACAATAGGGAATGTGAACCTCATATGAATATACATATATTCGCTAAGAAGATTGTCCTGCAGAATCACTATTGGAGGACCACCATGGTTCACGATTGCATTGCTTATATCCGGAGATGCCTGAAATGCCAATAATTTGCCAATCCCCAACACTTACCTCTGCGGGAATTATATGACATGACCTCTCCCTAGCCATTCTCCACAAGAGGAATCAATATTATAAGGAAAGTCACACCTAAATCCTCCACTAGGAACGAGTTCATCTTGGTTTCCATTGATTACTTCACCAAATGGGTTGAATCCGAGTCATATGCAGTGCTGAATGCCAAAAAGGTATCCAGGTTCATCCGAAAGACCATCATCTACTGATATGGAGTTCCCCATGAGTTAGTATCAGATAACGAGTTACATTTTGAGGTAGAGGTCACAGAATTGGTCGAGGAGTATGGGATTCAGAGATAGAAATCTTCTCCTTACCAACCACAAATCAATGATACAGTTGAAGACACAAAAAAAACTCAAATTGATCATTATCAAGATAACCGAGAGTTATCGAGATTGGGTTGAGTGAATTCATTACCCCCTCTGGGGAAACCGCACTTCAGAGCATCTACCGGGTCTACCCCTTACTCTCTATTTGATGTCTTGGAAGCAGTCCTACCCGTTGAACTAGAAATAACTTCATTGCATGTTATGCTTGAGAGAAAATTCAGCGAGGAAGACTGTCATCAGAGCTGTTTTGATGAGTTATCTCTCTTAGATGAAAGGAGGACAAAGGCCCAATATCATATACAAGGGTATCATCGCCGGATAGTGCTACAGATCCTCTCATCTCCCTTATATTCTGAAAAAAATATTCATTATTTCCCTCTACTCAGAATTACGTGGGTGTTGATCCTCTAAATATACCTTTTTCTTTTAAAATGCAACTCAATTTTTTTTTAAACCCTCCAAAGGTCCGTAGTCAACTCATACGCTTTACATGGGTGCGATCCCCTTCTTTTTCATAAAATGCTATTCTTTTCTTACCTCTGAGAGTGATAGTTCATTTTATCATTTATATTTATGTATGCCTTAGGAATTGGTGTATATAATTCAATTGTAAAACTCATCAAGAGGCACAACAATATGTTCAAAATTCTTTTTTATTCCATAATGGGAGAATTCAGTATAATTACATGAAATATAAGCATAGGGAGTCAAAATAACTCCCCCCTCCAACCAAATTACACCTTAAATAAACCTAACCAAACCTTCCCAAAATTATTCCCACAAATTTAAAACTATCCATACACATCTCAGTCACAAAAGGTTTACAAGAAATGAACACCGGTTTCACAAAGACCATATTCAGAGCTATCGAAAGACCCAGTCCCATCATCATCTTCTCCTTGAGGCCCTTACACTTCCCCTACCTTATTGGTATTCTGAAGACGCTTTATGGAGCAATAATCTCAAACCAACCTAGAGAAAATAACTATGCCACTCTATAGTATCAAACAAGACGAACCATCTTTGTTTGATTTCCTCTGTTAAGATCATTACCAGCACCCGCTTCCATAGCTATTACAGATAATCTACAGAAACATGCCTAACTCTATCAATAGATTGAGATGGACGTGTTGATGGTTAACGATTATCCCTTAGAGAATCCAACTACATGAGTAGGCCTTCAGTCAAATCCTCTACAGGAATGAAATCCAAGATACGTGGAGGCACAATTTGCTCCCATCCAACCTGACATGAAAGATGTAAGGGGACATATAATGAGGTCTGGCGAAGGCCAACTAACTCAACATACCAATATTCCCTCAGTTCCTGAATAGGCTACATCTCCCCCCCACCATGGCACCGAACAATGTAGGCACCGAGCTCCATGCTCCATGAACAAGTTTACCCAGTTCTCTATGGATATGCCAAAGCTCATGAAATAAAGTGTGAAGAAATTCGGTACATATGCTAAGGTATATTCAGGGGGACCACTAAATAGAATCTCTCAGCCACCCACATGAACAACATAACCAGGCTTCCTCTCAGAAAATCAGAACAAAATTTTTACCAAGCATCTAGATTGTTTAGGGTATCTACCTGTATCACCGTCATAGGATTGCGATTATATGGCATCCATGCTGTAATGGCAGCCAGTTAAGGGTCCCCCATCAAGTCCCCCTTCACCAACATAAGCCTTAAAGTAAGGCCCAAAGCAATATCTCCAACAAAACCAACATCAATACAACCTCTTCAGTAAACAAGATTAAACACAATCCAACAAAGGTGGCAAACTCCATTTTACAACCACGCTTTCTATCTCCTCATCCATATACAAACCAAGCCTTTAAGGCCTCACTCTACTCAAAAATTCTAAAAAACTCATTTTTCCTACCTTGCCTCAAAATAAATACCTTCAAAAGGGATGCTCTTTTTCAACCAAGCCTCCAAGGCCTCTATTTATTCTAAAAAAATACTTTTCCCACTAAAATTAGCTACAATTAAAATGCATGTGGAGTAAGACACTAAATCAAGATAATAAAACAAAATATGCATATCTTCTGGCCTGTTTGAGTCTCATTTCAGGTGCAATGCCGCCACATCAAGAATGAAACATGGCCAAACGCTAAGCTCTCATAATCAGCAAGGAACGTTCAAGAAAATATTAAAGAGCCGACCCTAAGGGTAAAAGGTCACCTAAATCCCCAATAGATATTTAGAAATACTACCCAATGTTGCCTGCCCCATCTCCAATGTTACCCTCAGCCTATGATCCATCTCTATCTATAAACCCTCACAATCAATCCCCAATAATTGTTGAACCCCATAATGATTGGCACATGCCTCTTCTCCTTCCTAAGGCACCCTAAAAGACCGTGTCTTTTCCAAATGACAACCCCTACATGACGTTGGTCAATAACCCCCTAAAAATTTAGTATAAAAATTACCTAAAAATTCTAAATATTCTCCGAAAAAATCCTAAAATTGCCAAATAAATATTAGAACATTTCTTCACAAAGAAAACCATTTTTCAGTCTCTCAAAATCCCGAGTCGAATAAAAACTACATTTTTATCCCCAATTTAAACCCTAAAATGGCTCGCCTTCATCCCGAGACTTAACTACAATTCCACAGCGAAGTCCCAAAACCTCAAGTCATCAACTGTTTCCCTAGGGAAACTTCCAAATCCAACTTTCGCAGTGGAGCTATAAGCCAGTTGGACATATCTCCCCAACAGCGTCTCAGAGAAACACATTCACTAGCGTAATTCCAAACCCTCAAGTCATCAACTGTTTTCCTAATGGAATTTCTAGACTAAATTTTCTCCCAATCCATCCACCGTAAGAATTTCAGTTTTCCCCGCAAAGCTATCTCCTCTTAAAATGACATAATCCCCAACCAGATGTCTCTTCCTCAGTAGAGTCTCAAAAATGGTAAATTAAAGACTCCCCAAAGAGCACCCCCCCCATCGTGTTAAGACTTTAGGTCCGCAGAATTGACCTTGACTCGTAGAATTGGCACTATAATTTTTAGGCCCGTAGAATTGGCCTCGACCAACATAATTGGTCTCCCTACCTTTGGGTACTCGAAATTGACCTCGACCCACATAATTGTTTGTCACAACTTTAGGTCCTCGAAATTGATCTCGATCCACAAAATCGGTCATCATAACTTCAGGTCCTCAGAATTGACCTCGACCCACAAAATTGGTCATCACAACTTTAGGTCCTCAGGATTGACCTTGACCTGTAGAATTGATTGTCTTAACTTTAGGTCCTTAGAATTGACGTCGATCTGCAGAATTGGTCCTCACAACTATAGATCCTCAGAATTAGCCTCAACTAGTAGAATTGGTCGCCATAACTTTAGATCCCCAAAATTAACCTCAACCCATATAATTAGTCACCACAACTTTAGGTCCGCTGAATCGACCTCGACCCGCAGAATTGGTCACTTAAACTTTAGGTCCTTAGAATTTACCTCGACCCACAGAATTGGTCTCCCGAACTATAGGTCCTCAGAATTGACCTCGATCGAAATAATATGTCATCACAACTTTACGCCCTCAGAATTGACATCGACCCGCAGAATTGATCGTCTCAATTTTAGGTCCTCTAGGTTAATGTCGAGCTACGGAATTAGTCGCCCTAACTTTAGGTCCTCAAATTTGACCTCGAATCGCAGAATTGGTCGCCCCTACTTTAGATCCGTACAATTAACCATGGATCGTAGAATTGGTCATCCCCAGCATTACCTTAGCTCCTCAAAATTGACCTCGACCCTCTGAAATAGTCATCCCTGTCCCTTTGATCCCCAGAATTGACCTCTTTCCCAAAACATCAAGTGGTGTCTATTCGAGGTCTTTCACTTGTTCTAAGCTCACCCATCAAGGGTCTCTGTAGTCACCACATTCTAAGACCCTCTAAGTCTCTCCTTAGGTCCCTATAACTTCCCCATTTACCATAAACCCAAGGTCAAACTTTGAGTATCGATCTATAGGCCCCCGGGTGCTCCCGAACCCCATTTGAATCCGACCAACATCCTCATCGAGGAGAAAAGTCAATGAATCTTCAATGGACTCTGAATTCATTTTCCAATAGTCCACCCCGTGCGCAAATTGGAATAACGGTTCAGACGAATGAACCATTTTACTATCAAAAATTGATCTAGAGGCCACCGGGCGCTCCCGAGCCACGATTTGATCCCAATCAACTTCATTAACAAAGAGAATGATAAATGAACCTTCAAAGGCCACTGACTCCCCGTTCTAATGATCTACCTCATGCATGTTATGGCATAACCATTCAGATGAATGATTCGTTTTCCTTTGAAAATTTGACACCCTGCCTAATTAAATACTGGTGATCAGTTCTTTAATACATTAAAACAGAATATCCAGTTGGTCCATTCTTAGCATCATTGTCGAAAACTCTTTAATATTTACTAACCACCTAGTATTTGAAAACTTGGTGTAAAATATTATCTTTATAATTAAAAAGTAATGATCTAAAATAATTAAATAAATGAACATCACATTCACCATTCTAGTTAACCAACATCATAAACAATAAAATGATTGAATAAAATAAGATAAGATGGGAATAAACACCCTAGTCTGAAACTCCAATACAATAATCCATATCTCAAACTAAATCCCGAACTGAAATAAATGAAGTACAATATCTCGGGAAATAACTACTAATAGAAGATGGGCGACGTGCCCGACTGAGATAAATGAAAGGATGCATCAGATCTAAAAGAAATGGAGGCGTCTACAGAATAGGTCTTGCAATCGCCCACAACAACTGTAGTAATGTCAAATGAGAATTAACTCCTAAGTTGGTCCTCCCTATGGCTGGGCACCAAAAATGGTTTTTACAAAATATATTTGGAAAAATGGGCCAGAGCCCGAGTAAAACAATTTTAAAATATTTGCAAGTATTTAAAATGCATAATCAGTAGATATTATATACATCTTAGCTTCACGGATGTCACTTGAGGTCCTCATCCCTCAACTAGTGTGCACTCCTAACGTATATACCTAACCCGCCCTAGTTATGCTACCCCTTTTAGCTAGTTCGAGTTAAATATTTTACCACACCTTCTAACTCTTTGTCCTCCCCCATATTACCCATAAAACAACTATTGAAGTTCTATGTCTATTAGAAAATTATGAATTTCTCATTTCGGGTTAAGTTCCCAAATCTTTAGATTAATTTAGATATCACTATCTTCTCATCTACTAAGCATAAAAGGTAGAATTTAAATCACAAGTATATATATAAATATCTCTCTAATTATATATAAATACTAATATAGCACCCATAGGCTGAGCTGCGGTGCATGCATACTCTGCTATTAAATCCCGGTACATCACGTACAGATAGAGGACAAATGGTCCAGGATCACTCTCGAACCATAAATAGAAATCACACATATTGGATGCAAACACAGTCCTAGGCTTTTTGTCTACATACATACCTACGCACCCAAATGACTGGGAACACCCTCATTCAGACAAGTGGTGCTCATCCTGAAATTCTATGTTTTGAGGTATCAGTAAAAATCTCCCAAGATAGCTCATCTAGATAACATCGGCCCCTTCTAGAACCTCCATCGATAGCAAGCAACATAGGTATGTCATACAAGTGATAAGTCAAACATTAGGTTGTCACACAACCTTTGAATATAAATTAAATTAAGGTAATCTCGTACCCCATTATATAGTCCGTACATAGTCTACATACTCTCGCATAGCCTACGTATTATCAGTATACCGATAAACTTCTTATTCGCATAAGCTCGAGTGTTTACCATCACTCGAAAGGCTACCAATTGTTCCTTAAGTCTATTTAGTAGCTATATCACTCATTACCTACTGGTCTAGGTCATCATTCCCACCGAATTCCCTTGACAAAAAATCATTTTTCGAATTAGTTTTTTATTCCTCTATTGTACCTAATTAATCTTAGTCCTTAAGTTTCTCCCATGTGACTGAGTCTCAAACCCAATATTGACCTACTGGTATCTTAAAATAACTTTATTTATATTTAAAAATTATCTCAAATATTAAATCGATCGTTTTCCAAGAGTTCTAAATAAAAAGGGAGAAAATTAACAAAATCTGGGCAGCCGAATCGATTCAACCTTGACCCGAATCGATTCAACCTTGACCCGAATCGATTTGCCTACCGAATTGCTTTGGCCAAGGAGCCGAATCGATTTTCTTCTACAAGTATCATTTTATCCACTTAATTGTTACGGGTTTACGTCAGCTTTAGTAACCCAAAACTCCATTAATCAATCTCAAACTCCCAACCAATCATATTAAACATTATACCAACATATATTAACAATTTGTAACGTGGTAGAATCATTAAATCATAAAAGATTACTACAAAAATTGAATTAATTCAAGATTAACGCATAAAAACCCTAGTTCATTATTTTTCATCAAATTCGTCATATTACATAAGGGATTCCTGTTTAACATGAATTCAACCAAAAGCATGATTTATTTCTCCATTTAGTCATAAAAACACATGAAATCAAGATAAAAAAACATCCTATTCTAACATGGATGATATATCCTTCATAAATTAAGAAAGATAAATACTCGTTTTTGTGTGTAGGTCTGATTTCCATGAAATTGATTATATGGTTGTGTTCCTCTCCTTTCGATCTAGGTAGTGGTGGTGTTTTTGGTTCAAAAGGTGCAACAATGGGGGTTCTAGCCTTGGGGGGAGTATCTCTCCTTCTTCCTTTAATGGCCTCTATGACTTTTGAAGAGTATAAGACTAACGGCCTTGTCCTAACGTTGATATGAACTTAGAAAATTTCGTAGGTTTAATTCCCTCAAAATTTCAAAAGACTAAAATACCCCTTCAGGGTGCCGGTTTGGCCAAAAAATGCCCCAGGATCTAAACTAAACCCCCGGGTACACTTTTCTGACTATCTCGACCCTTCTGGATGCATTGACGCACTCGAAATGACCATATGGAATATAAAAAGTAAACTTATATTTTATTTCCAAATTAAGTACCGACACGACTAATACGCGCATCCCGATTATATTTATCATAACTGCCGTATTTTTCACTCCCTACAATTAAAATCTTTTCATATCATTATTATTACTCATTCACTATGTAATAATAAATATAAATAAATATTAACCCTTATCTCACTAATTAATATGTATTATCCCAGATTAATTATCCCCATTTCATTTAGTTAATTCCAACTTAATTCACAATGTATCCAAATATAAAATCATTAAAAATACAGGGTGTTACATAATTCCACCTTATAACGAAATTTTGTCCCGAAATTCGGAAAATGAAAATACTTGGTATGAACAACTCTGGATATCTCTCGTGCATTTCAACCTCATATTCCCATGTAGAGTCATCGGCATTATGATGCCCTATTGAACACGTACAAGCGACACTACCTTCGACCTCAATCTCCTCTCACTATGATCTAAGATAGCGATTGGTCTCTCCTCGTACGAAATATCAGGCTCTGAGTCTATCTCTCCTAGTGTAATGTGAGTGTAAGCCAACTCATCCCATAGGTATCGCTATAACGAAGAAATATAGAACACATCATGAATATGGTGAAAGTTCTACGATAATTTGAGTCTATACACCACTGATCCAATCCGTTCGATGATAGAAAATGTCCCAATGAACCTTGGTGCCAATTTCCCTTTCTTACCAAATCTCATTATCCCTTTCATAGGAGATACACGCAGTAGCACCTGATCCCCCACATCAAACTCCAAAAAGGATTGTTTAGCATCTGTATAACTCTTCTATCTGTCCTAAGCTATCCATATCTGACTCCGAATCATCTCTATCCTATCTGAAGTATCCTGGATCAACTCTGGCCCATGTAGCTTCTTGTCTCCCACTTTTAACTAACAAGCGGGCGAATGACACAGTCTCCTATACAGTGATTCAAATGGATCCTTTCCAATAGTGAACTGATTGGAGTTATTATTGACAAACTCCACTAGTGGAATGTATAGCGCCCAACCTCCCCCAAAGTCCAGGATGCACATTCGTAGCATGTCCTTCAACATCAGATTAGTTCGCTCAGTCTTATTATCAGTCTGTAGGTGATAGGCCGTACTCAACTGCAACTCCGTGACCATGGCCTTTTGGAAGAAATCCCAAAAGAGAGATAAAAAAATCTTGTACCCATCAGACACAATATCGAGGGGCACCCCATGTAATCTTACAATCTCAGTAATGAAAATCTGCGTATACTAAGTTGTAGTATAATATGTCCAGACGACAGGAAGTGGGCTACCTTGGTCAACCAATCCACTATAACCCATATAGAATTATGACCCCCTATGAAGTAGGTAACCCAATAATAAAGTCCATGGAATCTCTCTCCCATTTCCCCATAGTAATCTCTAATAATTATAGAACTCCAGCTAGTCTATTGTGGTCCACTTTTACTCGCTGCTAGGTGGTACACATCGAGATGAACTCAGCGATGTCTCTCTTCATCCTACTCCACCAGTATTGTTGTCTCATGTCCTGGTACATCTTATCTCCTCCAGGATGTACCTCAAATCGGGACCCATGTTCCTCTTCCATCACAACATGTTGTAAGTCCTCCTCCTTAGTACCTATTAACCTCCCATTGAATCGCAAACATCCCTCTAAACTAATGGAGTACGACTCGACTCCCCCAACTAATAACTTCCTAATCCTCTCCTGACAAAATGGTTTCGTCGCCTATGCCTATACCACCCTCATGACAATCTGGGATGTCATGGTCATAACGAACATGAGTGATCTGACAACTGCATCCTGATATCCCAGTTCCTTCCATTTTTCCTTTAATACCTCGGCCACCTCCCCCACTAGTGTACAACTCAATGCATCGGCCACCACGTTGGCCTTCCCCAGGTGATACTGGATATCGAACTGATCGTCCTTCACAAATTAAAGCGAGTTGTGCTAACACATATTCAGATCCCTCTGAGTGAACAAGTACTGTAGCGACTTGTGATTTGTGAACATGCAAAATTTCTCCTCCAATAAATAGTGTCTCCAAATCCGTAATGCAAACACGAGTGCCGCTAGCTCCAAGTCATGGGTTTGGTAATTCCTCTCATGAGGCTTAAGCTCGAGGGAAGCATACTCTATAGCCTGATTCTCCTGCTGTAACACCCACCAAGTCCCTGTAGGGATGCGTAAGTGAAAATAAGATATCCTACTCTTGCCTTTGGAAGTGTGAGTACAGGTGAAAAAGTCAACTTGTCCTTCCTCTCATCAAAATCCAACTGAAAAGCATCATCCCAAACAAATGGTACACCTTTGCGAGTCAAGTTAGTCATAGGACCCGTAATCTTCGAAAACCCACGAAGAAACCGCCTGTAATATCCTGCTAAACCTAAGGAACTACATACCTCAAACGGTATCATGGGCTGTCCATACTCCCAAACTACTGTCACCTTACTTAGGTCTACTGATATCCCCCTCTCCGAGATGATGTGCCCCAAAAATTTCACTTCACATAAACAGAACCCACATTTTTCAAACTTTGCATACAACTAATGCTCATGTAGTGTTTGTAAAACCCAATGTAAATGCTTGACATTCTCATCCTCGGTCCATGAATAAATCATAATGTCATCAATGAAGACGATAACAAACTGATCCATGAACTCTCTAACACCCTATTCATAGAGTCCATAAATACGACTAGTGCATTGGTTAGACCCAATGGCATAACTCAAAACTCATAGGACCCATATCTCGTCAAGAAGGCAGTTTTAGACACGTTTTGCTCCCAAATACGTAAGTAGTGATAATTCAATCTCAAATTTATCTTCGAGAAGTAGGCGACTCCTCTTTATTGATCGAATAAGTCATCGATTCGGGGCAATGGATACTTATTCAATATCGTGACTTTATTCATCTTGCGGTAGTCCACACACAAATATAATGATCCATATCTCTTCTTTACAAATAGTATTTGGGCAACCCATGATGACGTACTAATACGTATAAAACCCTACACCAGTAGCTGCTCAATATGATCTCGTAGCTCCCTCATCTCCATAGGAGCCATACGATACGGTGCACGAGCTATTGGCTGGGTGCCCGATGCCAAATTAATGACGAACTCAATCTCTCTACTAAGGGCAGTCCTAGTATCTCCTGAAACACATCGATAAACTAACATATAACTGGGATCGAGTTAAGTGAAATCACAACCCTTTGATATGTCTCCACCTCTATATAGTACAAATAAGTGGATGATCCTCCCTCGGGATGAGGCATCACCGATAAAAACATCTCCTCGTCGAGGATCGTAAAAATTATGCTCCTACTATAGTAATCAATCATGGCCCTATACTCAGCTAGCCAATCCATGCCTATAATGGCATCATACTCTGACATATATAATACAAGCATATCAGTAGGCAAAACTAATCTCCCAATATCTATACTCACTCCCCGAAACATAAAGAATATCAATGTCCCATTACCCATTGGCGAGTCCACACACATTATTCTACTGTCTGATGTATTTAATAACCCTACGGCCCATGCAAACCTAGTGGCTATGAATTAGTCTGAAGCCCCCAGTGACAAAATAAAATTCTCCCATAAATTCAATGATTAAGAAATGTACCCTCAACAGTAGGCGGAGCTTATGGAGCTACAGCCTGGTGGACGTGATACACGCTCCCATACTATAACTGCCCCTCCTGAGATGGGGTTGCTGGAACGGCTGGTGCTGCAGGTAATGCTGGTACGTGTGCTGGTTCTATGAGGGTGGATGGGAAGATAGTTCTCTAAGACTCCTTGAGGCCTCCCTACTCTTGCTGAACCCGACCCTTATCAGGGTAATCCTGTCGCTTGTGGCTAGTCCTGCCACAAATGAAACACTTGCCCGCAAAATTACCTCCCCTCTGGCCTTGATGTCCTCGACCCTACTGTCCATTACCACCCCTAACCTCACTGTTAGCCTAGATGTACCTGCCTCTATCCACCCTATCCCTTCTGGTAATCACCATAATGAAACCTCTCAGTAGCATCCCCCTAGTGGGGATCCTGCTTACCCCGCCTCTACTGATTCCATGCCGGATGTGCCCTATCGATGCTACTGCCGCAAGTATTGCCCTGTTGTCTGGACTCTCCAAATCTCTTGATCCCCTTAACATGGAAGCGGTGGTCCTAACAATGTAACAAAGCAACACTTAACACCTTAGTGTAGGTATTCTAAGCTAGATTACCCAACAGGTGTTGTTGGATCCTCTAAGTAAGGCCATTGGTAATCAACTATATCTTCTTATCCTAATTAGGTACCTATCCTGAAGTTAGTCAACATCGTGAATTTTTCTGCATACTTAGCAATGGTATTCCTCTCCTGGGTGGGATCTAGTTGTTTTTTTCTCATCTTTGTCTGGAGGGAGGATGGAAATCTGCGGTCAAACCGCTCCAAGAACTCCTGTATCGGCATATTGTCTCTCTCCTCCATAGTGGTAACAGACTCCCACCAATGTATTGGCACCCCGACTAGCTTAAATTTAGTCATAATCTGCCTCTGAACATCTGCGCACTCATACATCCTCAGATGCCTCTAGATGTCTTTCTTCCACTGGCTCGCAACTACCACGTCTGAACTCCCCTATAACTCAGGAGGGTGCGACTTCTGAAAGGCATCTCTAACTCATTCCCAAGCAGAAGGGAATACCTACATATGAACTAGTGCCACCCCCGTGCCTATGGTGGGTCCTACTATGAAATTTTGGCCAATGCTGCATTAATCACCTAAGAAAGTATGGCGGCAACCTCTGCGGCATTCATAGAACCCTGGTCTGGAGCTGGCTGAGGCACTGGTTGCGCCTCTAGGTTGGCTCATGTGACACGTTGAGGAGGCATCTAAAAGGAGAAAGAATTTTCCATCAGTGTACAATTCAATATGTCTAAAAAAATAGTTGAAGACGTAAATGTGTAATAAATAATACAATAATCCTAATAATAGGGATCTACATCAAAAAAGGCTACGCTGAAATGCAATAAGCCGCACAGATCCCTAAGACACTATGTGACACCTCGCCTAATTAAATACCAGGTGATCAGTCCTTTATTAAATTAAAACAGACTATCCAGTTGGTCAATTCTTATCATCACTGTCTGAAAGTCTTTAATATTTACTAACCACCTAGTATTTGAAAAGCTGGTGTCAAATATTATCTTTACAATTAACAGGTAATGATCTAAAAAAAATTAAATAAATGAACATCACATTCACCATTATAGTTAATCAACATCATAAACAGCAAAATAACTGAATTAGATAAGATATGACTGGAAGAAACACCCCAGTCTGAAACTCCAATATAATAATCCATATGTCAAACTAAATCCCTAACTAAAATAAATTAAGTACAATGTATCTAGACACAACTACTAATAGATAATGGGCGACATGCCTGAGTTAGATAAATGAAAGGATGCATCTGATCCCAAAGAAATGGAGGCGTCTAACTAAATAGGTCCTGTAATCATCCACAACAATTGTAACAAAATCAAATATGAATGAACTCCTAAGCTGGGCCTCCTTGTGTCTAGGTACTCAAACGGTTTTTACAAAATATATTTTGAAAAATGGGTCAGAGCCCGAATAAAATAGTTTAAAAATATTTGAAAGTATTTAAAATTCATAATCAATAGATATTATATACATGTTAGCTTCGCGGCTCTCACTTGACGTCCTCACCCCTCAACTAGTGTGCAGGCCTAACGTATATTCCTAACCCGTCCTAGTTATGCTAACCTGTCTAACTAGTTCGAGTTAAATATTTTACCACACCTTTTAACTCTTTGTTCTCACCCGTATTACCAATAAAATAACTATTGAAGTTCTATATCTATTAGACAATTATGAATTTCTCGTTTAGGGTTAAGTTCCAACATCATTAGATTAATTTAGATATCACTATCTTTCTCATCTACTAAGTACAAACATTAGAATTTAAATCACAAGTATGTATACACATGTCACTCAAATTATATAAATATACTAACATAGCATCCCTAGACTGAGTTGCGGTGCATGCATACTCTACTATCAAGTCCCGGTACATCACGTACAAATAGAGGACTAATGATCCAGGATCACTCTCGAACCACAAATACAAATCACACATATTGGAGGCAAACATAGTCCTAGGCCTTTGGGCTACACACATACCTCTGCACCCAAATGACCGACACACCATCATTCACATAAGTGGTTTTCATCCCTAAGTTCTATGTTATGAGTTACAAGTCAAATCACGCAAGATTTCTCATCAAGATAAGACTATCCCCTTCTCTAACCTCCCGCGATAGCAAGCAATATAGGCAGGTCATATAAGTAACAAGTCACACATTACATATTCACACAACATATGTATATACATTCAATTAAGGTAATCACGTACCCCATAATATAGTTCGTACATAGTGTACATACTCTCGCATAGCCTACGTATTATCAACATACTGTTAAAATTCCTATTCGCCTAAGCCCGAGTGTTTCCCATCACTTGGAAGGCTACCGATTGTTCCTTAAATCTATTATGTAGCTATCTCACTCATCACCTACTGGTCTAGGTCATCGTTCCCATCAAATTCCTGTGATGCGATATCATTTTCCGAATTAGGTTTTTATTCCTCTGTTGTACCTAATTAATATCAGTCCTTAAGTTTTTCCTATGTGAAAAAGTCTCAAACCCAATATTGACCTATTGATATCTTAAAATAACTTTCTTTATATTTAAAAATTATCTAAAAGATTAATTCGATCGTAAACCGTGAGTTCTAAATAAAAAAGGACAAAATTATCAAAATATGTGCAGCCGAATAGATTCGGCCTTGACCCGAATCGATTCGCTTACCGAACCGGTTCAGCCAAGGAGCCGAATCGATTCGCTTCTATAAGTCTCGTCTTCTCCCCTTAACTGTTACGGGTTTACACCATTTTTACACAATCAAAACTCCATTAATCAGTCCCAAACTCGCAACCAATCATATGAAATGTTATACCAATATATATAAATAATTTCTAATGTGGTAGAATCATTAAATCATGAAAGATTACTACTGAAATGGAATTAATTCAGGATTAACTCATAAAAACCCTAGTTCATTATTTTTCATCAAGAACTAGTATAATACCCATATTTCATTTTCTTTGATTTTTAAAAATTCATCAAAATCATCATATTACAAAACGAATTCCATTTTAACATTAATTCAACCCAAAACATGATTTAATTTCTCCATTTAGTCATCAAAACACATGAAATCAAAATCATAAACATCCAATTCTAACATGGATGATATATCCTTCATAAATTAAGAAATATAAATACTCGCGTTTGTTTGTAGGTCTGATTTCCATGAAACTTATTATTTGGTTGTGTTCCTCTCCTTCCGATCTACGCAATGAGTGTGTTTTTGCTTCAAAAGGTGCAACAATGGGGTATCTAGCCTTGGGGGAGTGTCCCTCCTTCCTCCTCTAATGGACTCTGTGAGTTTTGCATATTCTAAACCTAATGGAATTAACCTAACTTTGATATGCACTTAGCAGATTTCGTACGTTTAATTCCCTCAGAGTTTCAAAAGACTAAAACACCCCTTCGAGATGGCGATTAGGCCAAAAAATGCCCCAAGATCCAAACTAAACTCCCGGGTGCACTTTTCTGACTATCTTGACCCTTCTGGATGTTTTGGCGCACTAGAATATGAAAAGTAAACTTATATTTTATTTTCCAAGTTAAGTCCCGACACGAATGACACGCGCGTCCCGACTACATTTATCATAATTGTCGTATTTTTCACTAACTACAATTAAAATCTTTTCATATCACTATTATTACTCCTTCACTAAGTACTATTCAATATAAATTAATATTAACCCTTATCTAGCTAATTAATATTTATTCTCACGAATTAATTATCCTAATTTAATTTAGTTAATTACAATTTAGTTCATAATTAATCCATATATAAAAATCATTAATAATTCGGGGTGTTATAGAATATTGCTCCGGAGGCCATCGAGCACTCCCGAGATCCATTTTACCAAAGTCAACTCTTCATATCGAACGAGACTGAATGAATATTTGAAGGAAACTAAATACCATTAACAATGGTCTGCCCCGTCCATGAATCATCTAATCATCCTTTTAGTACACACAATCAAACCATTTTACTCTGAATGGTCATCGGTCACTTTTGGGCCCCATTTCACCAAAGACAACTCTCTGAACTAAGATAAGATCTTTGGAACATCGAAGTGCCTCGTATAGCCTTTCATATGGTGGACCTCGTGCGTGATTCGAATAAATAGTTTGGACGAACGATCCATCGTCGTCCGACGATCTCTTATCCAAAGGATGGATGGGCGCTTCCAAGTCCCATTTGACCCAAAGTCAACTCCTGGACCTAGGAGAACCCAAATAATTCTCAGATGTCTCTGAATAAACTTTCCAATGGTATGCCCTGTGTGCGATTTGGACTTACAAATTGTGTTTTACGATTATTTTTTTGACAAATCTGCACGGGACTACTAATTGGCAGGTCAATTTCCCTACCCATCGGTCGTGTGCCTAGGGTTACCTACTGATAGGAAAGGCAATGAAAATGCCTATTGGCAGTTCCTTAACCCTATATAAGGAGATCATGAGCTCACCTCAAAAGGCATAATAGAAACATCAACTTCAGTGATCTGAGCAACATTCTTCTTCGGTCAACGAGGTTTCCTTGCTTGAAACCTTTCTCCACCTTTCATTTCCATCACTTTCCCACTCAATTTAGAAAAATCCCCTTACATTCTTCATCCACTTATAAGTAATCTCATCAACAATAAAGATCAATCTCTAAGTATCCAAAGAAGGTCCAACCATTCTTCTCTCTCTTTAAATTTCTTTAATTTTGCATTAGTTATATAAGTTCTTAATTTATCTTTGACTTTAAATCATACACATATTAATATTCAATCCTTTATTAGTAATATTTCACATAATATATTTTTTTATAAAAAAATGAATACAAGAAAAAGAGGGTTAAATCTATAAATTCCAACGGGATTTTTGACCACACTTTCTCAAAACTAAAAACACCTTTTTATACATACACACATATAATACAATCCCCGTTTGAATTTATGGGATATACCCCACCCTCCCGTCGCATGAGAACCACATGGACTTTGATTCCTTTATAGGCTACGTAGACGTCTCGGGCTAAAACCTGTCGACTTGAGTCCTATATTTGTACTTTTCCTATTTCTCCCATTTTATCTATATATCATCCATATATACCATTCTTATGATTCATATTTACGTCTTATATAAAAAATGTATCATTTCATGATAACGATCAATATCTTCAAAAGTGCACATATCATATTTTGATTTATTATTTTGGGAACATCCCTATGGATAACCTCACTTTGTCTTTTCCCATGATGCGAATTGAGCAAATCCGATCTCCATTTATACATACACGCACACACATTTCACGGAAAATAAAGGAAAATAGTAACATATGTCCGTGAGAGACCAAAAGGGCGGGATGGGTTCCTAATACCTTCCCATTCCGTAACATAGCCCCCGAACCTCTGATCTAATTGGTTTCGCAAGCATCAGTTTGGATTTGATGCCATTCTTTCGAGGTGAGAACATGTTCTTTTTCCTGTCTTGTTAAAAATAGGCTGGCGACTCTATCTTTTTACATCACCCCACCTCGACAATGATCGAAGTGTTCCTAGAAAGAGTGCGAGACCTTCTCTTCCTCTCTACCGCACGTATGCGAGTGTTGACCCCCAGACGGAGGAAAAAACCGAAGGGATGGACACAAGTATCAACCCATATCATACAATCATACAACCAATGAAAGGACACAAGAAATCACTAGATTGAAGAAATTTTGATACAAAGCACATGGTAATTCTCCTTTTCAAAATTACCAAAGAATAACTTTTACACCGAACCTTTATAAGACCTATGTAAGGAGTTGCTAAAAATCATACTTGAATGACAAAATGGACAAGATCTAAAGATCTTTAAAGTGGGCAGAAGGTGCAGGTGTTAAAGTGCCCTGATGTATATCTAGATTTTATGTGAAAATATACATTTTCATTTTTAGATGATAATGCGAATCTTCTTTTGTGATTGATCTGTTGGTGGACAATAGTTTTTTTATTAGTGATTTTTTTTCAATTAAGGTAAAAGTTGTGTAGTTTTCTTTTTTTGTACAAATAATATGTGAATGGTGTGTAAGTTGTGTGGAAGGTTTGTGGTAAATAGTTCATGTATAAAATGCAAAAGAAAAATATTTCACGTATTTTTTCGATGATCACGTGGATGTGAATTGTGTAGTTAATGTAATACCCCCATCATTTTCTGACATTTATAGGTTATTTAGGAAGAAAGTGAATTTTATATGATGTAATAATAAAAATAAATTTTTATATGTTAAATTTGAGTTGGTAAGTAAATATATTAAATGTATAAGAGCTATTATAAATTTAAAATTTATTTTATGATTTTTAGAAATTGTTTACTGAATTAATAAAGTAATTGTTATTATTTATAAGTAAATTAAAATGGGAATTAAATCCTAATTATGGAAAGTAAGTGAAGAGGTTGGCACATGAAAAATTATAGAATGGGGATAAGGGTAAAGAGGTAACTACAATATTACTTGGAGAAAATTTTGAGTTTTGGTATAATCATGGTAAATGATTAAAGAAAAGAAGAGAAATTGTTTCTTTCAAAATAAATAAATACATATATAAAGGGGAAGCATTATTTTAAAAAAACAAATTTGGACGGCGCTTCTTCATTAAATCACATTCTCATTCCATTTATCCTCTAAATATTAGTACAATTAAACCTTACTACATTCTCATTTCAGTGCAGAACTCAAACCAATAATCTCATCCATTTCCAGTCTAAATTACACCATCCAAAGCCTAAAAATATACCCTATAATTTTCAATATTAATTGTTTTTTTATGGAATACTTTTTGGACCAACATTTAGACTGGTTTTGGGAGAAATTTGAGGAGTCTTTTGAATACAAATTAAAAAGGGTGTTATTCTAAAATTCCTCCTCTACAATCCTTATATTACTTCTGGATTCATACATTGAGGCAAGTTAACATTCTATCCCTTCCATTTTATGCATTTCGATATTAATTTGTATCACAACCTAATTTTAGTGATTAAAATCAAATAGAGATAATTAGGGCTTATAATTTTTACCATGAAATTTTATAACTAAATAATATGATTTCATTTAATTGTTAAATTATTAAAATATTTGGATTTTGATTAGAATTTGATAAATTATGATATTTAGGAGCCAGACTAATTTATATCTAATTTTTTATTTTTTATTTCATATGCATTTGTTAAGTTTGTAAACCCCTAAATTCCATCTATTAGTTTAATTCATGAAACTCGATTTAGAATTAATTTTGGACAACCTTGATTTGAAAATTCATATAATTATGTAGACTTGCTAATTTGGCCATTTTTATCATATTAGGAAGTTCCTTTATATCTTTACTTATTACTCAAGTATAATTTATCATCCCCATGTGTATGTTGATAGAAATAATATAAATAAATTCTTATATTAAGCTGTAATTGATTTCACATTTTTATGAATTAGAAATCGACTCTAGTTTTGAAAATGAAGTTTAATAATTTAATTCATGATGTCCCAATAATATGATTGCTAAGATGAATTGTACTTTGGAGATATGTGAAAATATTATAATTCCGATTTGAGATAAGAAATTTCCCTTTTGGACATAGTATATAGAATCCACGCCTCACCCCATTACCTTAGAAGAATAAATATTCTGAAGTGATTCAAAGAACTAATGAATCAAAAGAATATAAAAGACGTTAAATAATTAGTGATGGGGAAGGATAATGGGTTGGAATGTATCGAGAGTTGAGTTATATTATTCTTATTTGTATGATCCTACACATGGGGCCATGGTTGTTTATATGATTTATGATGGAGATGACGGTGTCTATGGTTGAGGTTCAATTCCGTATCATGGGTCTTGGTGACCCCAAAGGGGACTGGGGGGCAGACACCATTACACTGATTTTATAGAAGATGTTTTGGGGTGTCTGAGGTGGAGATTTGATTATTAGAGATGTATTGGGGTGTCTATGGTGGTGGTTGGACTATATTTATAATGAGAATTTATTTAAGCTCTTATTATGTTTATTACATATGTGTGATGGGACGCTAGATAGTTCTCAAGGGTGTGGGGGTGCTAGGTACGTTCACGGTCCTAAATAATATTCTATTTTAAAAAGATAGAAATTAAAATTTTGAATTGTGAGTCATGTTATAAAATGTGATTTATAAATAATTATAAATGGTGAATTTATTATCAACTTGCATAATAGTCATTGGGTGACATAACTATGTTAGCTTGCGATGGCTAGACCATTGGTATTGAACACCCCTTTCATGTGTTTTTACCATCAATTTTAGCACTCTTTTATTCTGTATCCCAATGCCTGTCCCAATCTTAGTTATTTTTAAATATTTACTTATGAGAGATATGGTAATTGTATTTATAATTTTAACACGTACTTTATTCTAGTTAGCTGTTCTGATTAAATTATGGTGGCATGTATTTGTGAAACTTTAGTTGGAATCTTATTTTAGAGCTTGAATTAGGTTTTTCTTTTGTGATTAGTTGGTGATGTCAATCCATTTGTTTTATTTCTTTAGGTATTTTTCTTATCGTATTCTTATTGTAGTATCTCTATCATTTGTTTTACAAGTAGATTTGATCAACATATTTATTAAAAGTATGTTTTGTCACAGTTGTATTTCAAGGAGTCTTGTCTCACTTATCCCAATGAACAACCTAACTAGACCGGAGTGTATCAGGAGGTTCCTTATTTGGATTTCATTCGCGAGATGTCCCACGAATGGTGTTTAGTTCGATCGATATTTAGGATATATTAGGAATAAGACTCTTAGTATGTAACTAGTGATATTATTGTTGAAGTGTATTTCGAGATTATAACAATGTCCAACGACAACTGCTTCCCCGAGTCTATTCGAGCTTAGAAGAAGCGGGAGTTTATTTTAATCCAATAAGTTTTATGTACGGTCTCTGAGTATGATATAGAGTCTACAAATTTATCTTTGTTCTCTACCAAGGATGTGAATATCGAAAAGAATAGGATTCCTTATTTTGTAAAGGTTGTCACTTACGTTATTCTCCAGATTCGGATGGCAAACCCAACATACATTACTAATATGCAGATAGTGGATGCGACAATCACTCTTTTCCAAGACAACACTGAGCACAAGAAGAAGTACAAAAAAATGGGCCAAGCTTGTGGTCATAAGTCAGAGGGAGGATCAAGTGGGAATAGGAAGCGAGCACAAGGCCAATCGGTCAAAGATTCATTGAAAAGATTCTGACCCAATCAACAAAGACCCCAACAACCATTGAGAACCTCTAAGATAAGAGGGACATAAGGAACAACAAACATATCTCCTTTTGGGTTCTTACCTTGTGACTTGTTATATATTTGGAAGCACATGACAAAGGATTAATGTAGGTCCTAGTGATAAGGGAGTTCAAAAGATACATGAGAGTTATTAAGCGTGAAAAGTAGCGTTGCGTCAAAATGATAATCCTTGTACTCGTTTCACCACATTAATTCAAAAAACCAAAATTACGACTGTACTTGCGATACAAGTATAGCGGGAAGTCGGGTATGGGGAATGCACATGGAATGTTAGTATAACTCGTAATCGGTTTATTATTTAAGGAATAAAAACGTAAAAGGTGATTGGTTATTATGGTGACAAAAGAAAGAATAAGTTAATCTACACAAAAGTAAAGAGAATATTGGGATCGCATCCAACCACGCGAATCAAAACAACTACTAATTAGAATTTCGGCTCGAGAGTAATTTAATCGAGCATTAACAATTAATCATAAACTTCGCGCAATAAGGAATTTAAGCCAAAGTTGCGTGAATAAACATTTATTCAAAAATGGTCGCACACGAATTAAATTCGGATTGTCGCTATAAACACAAAAGTTGCGTGACAAAAAAAGTTAAACGCATAACAATCAAACTTTAATACACGCGATTTGAATTAAACGCAGTTTTACACAAAACCTAATTTTCGGAGCTCGAGGCCCGTTAATGGCGGAACACAACCCCAACCCTATTTATCTAAGGAAAAACCTGATTAAACTAAATTACAACTAATTAAACTAATTAAAACATTAAATAACTAAATTAAACTAAATAGAAATCATGAAAATAAAGGAAAGACAACTATATATATGGTAGGGATGATGAATAGTCAACTTACAAACCCAAAAGTTGTCACATCAAATGAGAAATAAGAAATGAGCTCCCAACAATCCCAAACCCCAAGCCTTTTTAACCTAAAATAAAATTATTATCAGATATAACAACAAAAATCTCTTAAATAGTAAGTTGGAAAAAGAATTGAAAAGAAAAGGAAAAAGAAAAAGCAAGGCAAAATATCTAGGAAAAACAGGGTGTCTATCGATCGAACCTGAGGGGTCGATCAATCGATGGTTCAAAAACATGCCTACTATCTCCCACGAATTCAGAAACAATTAAGGGCGATCGATTTGGACGATCAATCGACGAAGCATGTATCAGCCAAGCAGCCTTTTGTTGTGGTTTATTTGGAATTTCCTTCCGCTATAACTCCCGTAACTTCTTCACTAGGAATTGGATTCACGCACCGTTCACGGCCATGCGAAGCCTGCGAGGAGGGATACAACTTTCGTGAGATTTTGGTCCAAGTGACCAAACAGTGAATTGACTATAATGCCCTTGCGTGTGCGATTGCGTACAAAAATTCACCGAAATGCGTCCAAACTTCACACTAAGCATCCAAATACCTATAAAAGCTCAATTAAACGCTGCAAAGCATGTTAACATAGAAATCCGAGGTTATCTGGTTAACGAGCATATATATAGGGAATAAGATACCCGAGGGGGCTAATAATGCATATGTTAACGGATGAAATACGCAATATTTGCGTGTTATCACCCCCTCTAACATACACATTGCTAGTCCCTAGTAATGAAATAAGATGCAACAAGAATTTCAAGCAAACCAAAATAAGGATACAAGTACAAAATGGGAAAAAAAATCAATAAAAAGATAAGGCCACTTTCGCGGACAAACGATTGCATTTAGCGTATGCAATAAGATAATAAACCCCTAGGTTACCCTAGTGGACGAGTGTCATCTCGTGA
Source organism: Sambucus nigra (assembly GCA_949130495.1). Lineage (NCBI taxonomy): Eukaryota > Viridiplantae > Streptophyta > Magnoliopsida > Dipsacales > Adoxaceae > Sambucus > Sambucus nigra. The sequence continues at coordinate 313,885,382 of OX422219.1, read as the reverse complement.
GGGTTTTCAGGGATGAAACATATAAACATCATATACTTTCCTCAAAATACGCCCAACCCAACATGCGACGAACTCAACAACAACGAAAAAGATTTCATACACATTATTAGCACAATGAACAAATTCAAATCAGAGTCCGTAGTTGTTAACATTATAGAATGCACCTCATAGAATTAAAACCTTAAAATGTGGGAGGGAATCGAGCACATGCAAAATATGATTTGACAAAAACTTATATAAACCGAATAATCGTTAAAGCAAGCATATATTCAATCCTCACGGGCATTACACTCATCAAGTGGATTCACTTGAAATAGGGAGGTAACACATGGGACATGCGGGCATAAGGAGTAAATGCAAAGGGAAACTAGGCAGCACACATGTCGCAAATGAAGAACGCTATATAGGAAATGAAAAATAGTAATCTTAATGAAAGATACCACTCGTATAAAAGAGGCGAAATGCATTTTCACAGATTATCAAAAACAATTATGAATTTTAAATTAAATAAACTTTAAGATCACATAGGACTTGATAGGGTTGTAATGTAGGATAGGATAGGATACAAAAGGAAGGAGATGTATATATAGATTCAAAGTGTTCGGAATGAAAAACTTGGAATAATGAGAAATAGTGGGCAATATCAAAATTGGAAAATGATTTTCAAAGTAAGCATTAGACATGAAATGGAGAGAAACAAGGATTATTGAACACTATTAACAATATATACAAACGTTCTCTTTCCTTTTCTTTTCTTCTTTTCACATGTTTTCTTTTGTTTTATTTTGTTTTCTACTTTTCTCTTTTTCTTTTTCACTACACTTTCTTCACCGTTCTTTTCTCACTTTTTTCATGCTCAGATATCAACCGCACTACACAACATCGTTCAATCCCAAGCAACATTCCAAACAAATGTACAAAAGGTAATAAGTGTGATTTAAAACTCCAATGTGGAGTTGGTTTTGGGATTTTGGGTTATGAATCGAAAGGCTAATATTTAGGCTCAAAGGGGTTGATGAGGGGAAACATATAAGGTGGGGTCAAGGCTAATATGGGTGATATAACAAAAATGGCCTATGATCATTTCTTAAAGTTTGCACAATTCTCGAGTCAAAATAATTTTATGAAAATCATGATCAAGTAACACATTTCATAAATGAACTCAAATAATAAACGATCAAATGAAAGAATAGAGAGATTATCAACGACTGTAACGTTTTCAAAGAGGAAAGAGTGTATGCACTCACAAATGAAGGTAAGTCTCTAATCTCACTTGATGTAAGTATATACAATGCAACAAAAGATTACCGAGTTATAAAAATCTGAAACCAAATGAAGAAAAGAGCATGTACTCATGCGATAAAGTTTAATTCATGAAGTTATTCATAATATCAATGATTTGAGGACTAAAGTCTAATAACTTCTAAAATCGAGAACATGCATCATTGGGTTGTCTATTAGATCTGGCAATTATTAAAATTTATCATCGGAAACAAAGGCAAAATGCCTAATAATAGAGAAAAAGAAAGAACATATTTTTAAATTTTTTAAATTTTTAACAAAAAGCATGCTTTGTAACTAAATTGTAGTAAAATTCAAGGACTAACATGAAATGGATACATATCCTACACCCCCCAACTTAAATGTTGCATTTTCCCCAATGCCTCCATTCAAGAACACAACACAAAGATAGGAAAAGAATGATATTACCCAAATTTGGAGTGATCTCCATAAGTACAGGTCCAAATGAATCTACACAACAAGTTAGTAGAAAGCAATGCAAGAATATGTACCGATATATCAAGTTAACAAAATTTATGTCATAAGTCCCAACAATATAGAGGGGCTGAAGTGCAAATACTAGATAAATTGATGGTGAACATTTGATTTTATATATATGAAAAGTCACACACATTAAAATCCAATATATAACCACAAACTACATCGCTATTTCTCATTTCATAATTTCAATACAAAACAACTTAATACATCACAACTAATAAAAAGAAAGAAATACAAACAAAAAGGAAAAATACATTATAATATCCGATCCCAAAAGAACAAAAATGAACCCATAACAGCAGCCTAGTGGTTGGAACCACTAGGATCATAGGGACTTTGGAAATGTGGTGGGAGCGACGCATTCAGGCCATGTTGTTGTACATATAAGTCTCTCATCATACCCAACAACATGCGTAACTCTTGTCGCCTCTCATCTCTGTCCTGTCTATACTCTACTCTCTGCTTATCTAGCTGAGACTCCAAAGAAGCCCGCCAAACCTGGGTATCTTCCCAGTGCTGGTCCTGCAGTGTCTAGTATGCCTCAAAGTGGGCATATGAATCTGACTGTGGCACCTACGAACTCTGTCCTTGCTCTGCCCTCTTAATCTTAGTGTCTCGCTCAGCCTGGTCAGTCACCTCTGTCCTTTGGCTCTTAGCGCCCGACTTCCCCCAAGGGTATCCCAACATCTTCGAGATGTTATCCTTATTTAGAAGCTTCAGTGGGAAATGCTTGTGGTCAGAATCAAACCTAGGGCAGCCGTACGATACGAAAATTTTTTTGATGAGGGAAGGAAATGGAAGGGAAAAGTGGGGGCCTTCTCCTCTGTAGAGGCATACATCATGTCTAAGAAAATGTTTGGCAAACTATTATCGCCGATGTTGTTGATAAGGGTGTAGATAAATGTTGCGTTCTTATGGCGCACCTCTGACCGGTTGCTTGTAACCATAATAGAGTGTACGTTGAGATAGTGGAGTAATCTCGGATAATCATCCATTGCGACCGAGCAAAAAATTTTCTTATTAGACCATACCTCCCCCGGCTCAAGCGCCTCGATTAATGTGGTAAACCCGAACATCTCCCCATTTGAAAAACATACTGACCTCTCAGGGTCTGTAACACGCATGTGTTGCGCTAAATCCGAGTGGGTGAGCTGAATCCGAATCCCTCGAACCACGACCTCATAGGTAGACGACCTCCTTTTCACAGCTAGAAAATTAGCGTAAAACATACGAACCAACTCCTCATTGATACGCTCATTTGTAGAAAGAAAGGGCTCCCAACTGTGCCTGCGCAAAATAGTACGCGCAACCTCAGGCAAATCCCCCAGGTTCCAAGCGTAGTGGCAAGCCAATAGCCTATGTGGCGGCTGAAAATAGGCTTGGAACCAATCACGTTCCAGTTTGCAACGGAAACCATCAACGCCCCGGTGGGCACGCTCCTGGTAGACTCATATTTCCTTAACTCAGCCCTTTCAACCAACAAAATAATAATTAGGCAAAACAAATAGAATTATAAAGCGCAATTAAAGATTAGTTAGTGAACTAGTTAAAAACGGTGTGAGCAAGAGTGTGAATCCGAGCGAAAATATCCCACATTGTGATCAAAAGTGTCGAGGTACAACGAGTGTAGACCACCCAAATGTACGCTAAAAAAGGATTGAAAAATTTGTTTTGGATTTTTAATGAACACTTGGTGTGCGCAATGTGAAATGAGGGTGTGAAAGTGCCATTGATCCAACAAACAAGCCCCATTCATGAACACGCATATTTAGCAATCAACACAAAGTGTTCGTGAATTGATTTTTATCAACTTTTTTGCACAAAAATAGTTAGAACAACAAACAAGGAGAAAAACTCAAAACTATGTCAAACAATGGATTATTCTTATGAATGTGACATAAAACCACAAATCAATACAAATACAAGTAAACAAGTAAGTGTTATACCTGATTTGAGTGAAAAAATGAGGTTAATTTGAGTGACAAGGGGTGGGAAAAAATTAGGGCTGAAATAGGTAGAGAGGAGAGAAAGGAGAATAAAAGGAGAAAAGGAAAAGAAAGAGGCAAAATCAGCTATAATTGGTCGATCGACCCTGGTCATCGATCTATCAATGATTCAGTTATTTGCCTACTGCTTCCTATTTCAGGGGGGGGGGGATTGTGAAATTAGGGGATAATAAGAGGGTATAAAATTATAAACAAGTATAAATATATATATATATATATATATATATATATATATATATATATATATATATATATATATATATATATATATATATTTAGTATATATAAATATGAAAAGAATAAAAACATAATATAAAGAAATAATAAAATAAATAAATAAAACAAATATACATATATAACTATATACAAAACAAACACAAAAAGCACAATATATACAACAAGCGACATACACACACATTCACAAATAAAAAAATGAAATAAAATCAAATAAAAATAAAAAGAACACAAACAAATGCAAATTCGAGCGTATGAGTGTGTGCAAAATAAGAAAATCTTTTTGCGATCGAATTTCTCTTTTCTGTTTTTCTTAACAAAGGTATGACGAAACACACAATTTCAGCAAATTCAAGTTCGTTGAACCTACAAAAAGAGTTAGGAACAAGCATACAAAAAGCAAATAAAAATAAATTAACTAACTATACCAGAATAAATTTAAAAGAAACATAAACTAACTATGTACAAACTACAATTTAGACTCCTAACTAGCTATACACTAAAAGTCTAAAAATTTGAGTATCCATCCAAACAACATTTTGACTTTGGAAGATCAACGGTAGACCTTCCCAAACACGCATGCATCCTGGAAAATAGGAATTACGTTTGAACAACGGAAGGCATGTGGGAAGTGGAAAAGGTGAACCATCGCCAATTATCAATTTTGGGCGGACGATGGGTGATTTGGATAATAAGGGGGAGAGGTACACATGGGTTAGAAAAAAACTGAATTTCCTCCTAAATATTTTGCAGTTGGAATGGGAGGTGGTTCACATGAGGGCAAAGATGCCTTCATGGAAGGCGACCCGAGCGAGTAATCCTCATCGGTGAAACGATTTAGAACTATAAAGTTTTGAACCGATTCATCGGGCACTAAAATTGGTGTGATAGTATAGAATAAAGATGGTGACGAAAGAAATTCAATCTCAAGAGATGAGTTATCATCGCTTGAAGGTTGAATTTCGAAGGAAATATGGTCGTTTGCAATGAAACTTTCTTCTTTGAGAATCAAAGAAGAAACGAGTTCATTGCAAATGGATACTACACCCATTTCTTCCTCATTTTCATTCTCTACTATACCATGGGTCAAGTCAAGAATGATTTGTTCCAAAGTAGGTAAAAAGTCCTCATTTGGTTCAAAACATTCCTCGACTTCAAAAGTCTCGGAAGAAAAATCGTCATCGGATTCAAATAATAAATCCAACTCATGTTCCACACAACGATTTTCTTCCCGATAACGGTTTTCAATTTTCTCATTTTCAGGCATGCGCAAGCCCTCACCGAAAGTCATAGGTAGAAGAGCGGATTCTTGCAAATGAGAATTTTGAAAATTGTTCTCGGGACTACAATTAAAATCATTAACATAAGAATTTTGAAAATGATTGCAATTCTTTTCAAAATTCTTATCATAAGGATCTCGCAATCCAAAATCCAAATGATCATTCCTAAAATTTATGTAATCCATACTTTGACTTTCATAATACTCAGCCAATGTTATTTTAGATGCTGCAATTTTTTGGACTTGTAAGTATTGACCAAAAGTCATAGGTTTACGAGAATTTAGAGAATTATCATTAGGATTACCAGAAAAATTGGAATAAGATATGCTTACCCCAGCAAAGGCTCAAGATGGCTATTTCCACCAAGATGATGGGCGACCGGAAAAAATCAAGCGTTTCTTAACGCTCAAATGTGAAAATCCTGCAAAAAAGGTTAAAACAAAAAAATACAAATACAAAAGAAAAAAATACTACGAAATAATAAGACAATTACAATCTAAAGCAAAACAATCCCCGACAACGACGCAATTTTGATTAAGCGTGAAAGTAGCGTCGCGTCAAAACACTAACTGTTGTACTCGTTTCACCGCATTAATACGAAAAGCCTAAATTACATCTACACTTGCATTACAAGTATAACGGTAAGTTGGGTATCGAGAATTCACACGGAATGTTAGTATAGCTCGTTATCGGTTTATTAATTCAGGAATAAAAACGTAAAAGGTGATTGGTTTTTATGGTGACAAAAAGAAAGAATAAGTTACGCTACACAAAAGTAAAGTGAGGATCGGGATCGCATCCTACAACACGGATCGAAACAACTAATAATTAGAATTCCGTCTTGAGAGCAATTTAATCGAGCATTATCAATTAATCATAAACTTCACGCAATAAGTAATTTAAGCCAAAGTTGTGTGAATAAACATTTGATAAAAAATGGTCGCACGCGGATTAAATTCGGATTGTCTCTATAAACACTAAAGTTGCGTGACAAAAAAAATTTAAACGTATAACAATCCAACTTTAATACACGCGGTTTCAATTATACGCAGTTTTACACAAAATCTAATTTTCGGAGCTCGAGGCTCGTTAATGGCGGAACACAACCCGACCCTATTTATCTAAGGGCAGAATATGATTAAACTAAATAACAACTAATTAAACTAATTAAAAAAGTAAATAACTAAATTAAACTAAATATAAATCATGGAAATAAAGGAATGACAACTATATATATGGTAGGGATGATGAATAGTCAACTTGCAAACCCAAAAGTCGTCACACCAAATGCGAAAGAAGAAATGAGCTCCCAACAATCCCAAACCCAAGCCTTTTTAACCTAAAATGAAATTATTATATGATAGTACAACAAAAATATCTTAAATAGTAAGTTCGAAAAAGAATTGAAAAGAAAAGGAAAAAGAAAAAACAAGGAAAAATATCTAGGAAAAAGTGGGTGTCAATCGATCGAACCTAAGGGTTCGATCGATAAATGGTTCAAAAACATGCCCACTGTCTCCCACAAATTCAAAAAAAAAAATTAGGGGTCGATCGATCGACGAAGCAGGTATCAGCCAAGCAGCCTTCTATTTTGGTTTATTTGGAATTTCCTTCCGCTAAAACTCTTGTAAGTTATTCGTTAGGAATCAGATTCGCACACCGTTTGTAGCCATGAAAAGCTTGAGAGGAGCAATACAACTTTCATGGAGATGTTGGGCCAGGTTCCCAAATTGTAAATTGACTAAAATTCCCTTACACGTGCGATTGCGTACGAAAATTCACCGGAATGCGTCCAAACTTCTCACTAAGCATCCAAATACCTATAAAAGCTCAATTAACCCATGCAAAGTGTGTTAACATAGAAATTCAAGGTTGTATGGTTAACGAGCATAAATATAGGGAATAAGATACCCGAGTGGGATAATAACGCGTATGTTAACGGATAAAATATGCAATATTTGCGTACTATCATAGGGCCAGGGGAAATATAGGTAGGGACAGTAGGTCCTAGAGTAGTAGGGTTTTAGGCCTAACTATAAGCCATAAGTAGGGTAGTAGGCAGAACTTCACTACCAGCACCCGTCGGAGCACCTAAACCTAAGCTACTATGTGGTTGGGTCTATCTAACGGGACCCAGTATGAACCAATGCCTATTTAGGCGGTTGATCGAACCAATTTTGATCATGGACCGCAAGTTATTGTTTTATTTGATATGGGGTCACACACTCATTCATTTCATGATAATTCTTGGGCATATATCCAGGATGATTTTGACTCCTTATGTTAGGGTTTTATCTATAGTTACCCCTTTAGGCATAGGCATTGATAGTTGAAAGACACAATTTTTAGGCAACTTATTGGTTTTAGATACCAACACATATTATGTTATATTATGTATGGATTGGTTATATACATATCGAGCTCATGATATGTGTTGGTGTCTAAGTTCATTCATTTCAAAGATTAATTTCTTGTTTGATTACCATCAACTAGGGGTACAAAATTAATACCTACCCAAGATAACTTTTATAATTTGATATAGGTATTATGAGTTCATAATGATGTCATTTGGGTTAATGAATGCCCTATCAATATTCAGGGGCTTAGAGAATTGATCATTCTAACCATATCTGGACCAGTTCATCATAGTCTTTATTAATGATACTTTGGTCTACTCACAAATAGAGGAAGGGCACGACCGACACTAGAGGATCGCATTGCACACACTAAGGGAGCATAAGCTTTATGTGAAGTTATCTAAGTGTGAGTTTTGGGAAGACGGAAGTAAAATTTTCGGGGCATGTTGTGTCAGAGATGGGACTATTCATGGACCCGAGTAAGGTGTTGGGGATAACCCATGACACCTATCGAGGTTCATAACTTTTTGAGGCTGGATAGTTATTATAGGGTATTTGACCGTGGTTTCTCATAGATACATAAACCAATGACTAATTTGATAAAGAATGGTGCGTTGTTCTTTGGACTTAGAAGTGTCAACATGTGTTCAAAACTCTCAAATAAAAATTAACTTATGCACATGCTCTTGTCCTACCTAGAAGTTGAGTGGAGTTCTTGGACTACACCGATAAATCTCTACAGTCAGTAGGTGGAGTATTGATATAGGAGGATAAGACAATTTCTTATGTTTCTCATATGTTTAATTTGCATGAGGTTCATTACTCGACTCATGATTTAGATATGAAGGCTATTGTACTTGTATTGCATGCGTGGAGGTACTTTTTATGGGAAGTTTAGGATCTTAAGTGATCACAAGAGCCTATAATATATGTTTAACGATAAATATTTGAATATGTGGTGGAGGATGTAATTCGAAGTCATGAAGGATTACCAGTTCACGATCCATTATCACCTAGGGATGTCTAACGTTATGGCTAACACATTGGGTCAAAGACCTAGTGTACCCTATCATCCCTCCAGTTGGAATAATGAGATGTAATTGAGATTATTGATGAGTTGACTGTATCTTTTATGGGTATTCTCACACTGAGTCTAGAGATTATGATATGAGTGATCACGGGGCAAACACAAGACACGATGTGCAAGGAGAAGGTAACAAACTTTTCATTATTATTGTACCTTTATTTTTAGTAGGATTTGATGGCAAATTACGATATAAGGGTTGATTGGTGGTACCCTCATATGAGGAGCTGAGACGAACCATTTTGGAGGAAACTCATGGTTAACATTTTACAGTACATATGGGTTGGGATAAAATGTACCAAGATATGAAACGACAGTATTGATGGGATGGTGTAAAGAGAGATAAGGCCGAGTTTGTATCTAAATGCACTAGTTGCCGAAAAATGAAGGTGGAACACCAGAAGCTGTTTGGTATGCTACAATCTCTACCCGTTCTTGAGTGGAAGTGGAATATTATCTCGATTTATTTGATCATGGGGATACCTTTTACACCTTGTCAACATGATTCTATTTGGGTGATAATTGATCGCCTCATAAAGGTGGCCCACTTTTTGGTCGTACCTACCAGTTATTCAACCGAGAAGCTTACATATTTGTACATTGACGACATTATCTATTTACATTGGGTCCCATTATTTGTTTCTTTGGACCGGGATTTCACATTTTGTCAAATTTTTTGGAGAGTTTCAAGTGGCCTATGGGGACTTAGCTGTACATTAATATGGCTTGCCATCCATAGATGGATGGATGGACAAAGAAGTCCATTCACTCATTGGAGGGCATGTAACATGCATGTGTAATGGATTTCAAATGCAGTTGTCCATTTTCCTTTAGTGGAGTTTTAATATAATAACAGTTATTAGAAGTCCATTTCTATGGAGCCATATAAGGTATTTTATAGAAGATCGTGACGATCACTAGTATGTTGATTATACTGAGACGAGGGAAGTCATTTGGGACCAGAGTTTGTCCATGAGATGACCGAGACAATCAAGTTAATTAGAGATAAATTTAAAGTCTCTCACGACATATAAAAGATTTATGTAGACCAAAAAGATAAACCTATGGAGTTTAAAGTAGGAGAAAAGCTCCTACTCCGAATATCCCCTATGAATTGGGTGATGAGATTTGGGAAGAAGATAAAGTTAGATGCACATTACATAGACCCATTTATGATTATACAAAAGGTGGTTAAGGTTGCGTATCGTTTCGCACTTTCGGTTCATCTGGATTAGGTGCATAACCATTTCACGTATTGTTACTTCCTAGATTTATACATCCTACGGATATCTATCAACATATCAATTTTCAGTGAGATATATTTAGACTCTGGAGTTTTATATAGTGAGCAACCAATAGGTATTTTGGATAGACGAATTCATAAATTTCATTCCAAAGACATACCTTTAGTATTGTGCAGTGGACGCACCACAATGAGAAGCAGTCTACATGGGAGTGGGGGAATTTTATGAGAAAACCATACCCACATTTATTTTGAGCTGGGTATAAATTTTAAATTTTGAATTCCAGTTTTGGCATTATTTTTGTTAGGGGGAAGAATATAATACCACCTCATAATTTTATGAAATTTATTAAATAGTGAGATATTAAAATTAAGAGAATTTTCATATGTTATTTAAGTCGAAATTAAATTTATATAATTTAAATAATAAGTATAAATTAATTATGTTTATTTGTAAAAAAAATAAATTAAGGGTGAAATCATAATTATTAAAAGTAAGTGAAGAGGTAGCCATGTGAAATTTTTAGAATGGGGGTAAGGGTAAATAGGTAACTAAAAGATTATTGGAAGAATGTTTAGGGTTAGGTTTAATTAAGGTAGGTGATTAAAGAAAGAAAGAGAAACAATTTCTTAAAATAAAAAATACATAAAAGTTCAAAATTAAAAAGAGAGCATTGTTTCTATTAAAACAAACTTGACGTTTACGAGTGTGGTGAGCTTCATATATAAATAATGTTGTTTGGTATTGTTAGGGCTTGATTCATAAAACTAATTGCTATTTCTTTTTTATGCAGGGTTGTGGTATTTTCTCTTTGTACCTTGGAGTGATGGCAAGTGCCCTCGCCCACGATACGGTTGGTCTGGAGTTTGAGACTTAGGAGCGGTCTATTCATATTATCAAACAAGTTCAGGGTAAGACCAACCGATATATACCTCTCCCAGACCCCGCAGTGAAGCGAGAGCCTTGTGCACTGGGTACAATCGATGACCAATAAAAAAGTTTTGTTTCTAGATTTGTTTATATTTTTTTTATTTTTTTTATTTATTTTTATTTTCTTCCTAACAAAAACAAGAAGACATTCAGAGGTCTGGCTGCATCTCAATCGATCTACCACTCGAATTTGGTTATGACAATAAAGGATATCTATTTTTCAGTGTTCTTTTAGAAGTCCTTGTTAGAACTATTTTTGAAGTAGATATATTTCTTTGTTAACCATAAAAAAAAGAAAATTATTATTTTTTCTTTCTTTAGGTTCCCTCTATCAAATTAGTTTTTCCCTTACATGAAGTTGTTTTTTTAAAGATATTTTATGGACTACCAACACGTATTATACAACCATTGAAAGAACACAAAAAACACTAGACTTAAGAAATTTTTATGCAAATCATATGGAAGGCCTCCCTTTTTAAAATTACCAGAGAACAACTTTTATACCAAACTTTTGTACAAATCCTATTGCGTAAGAGGCATTAAAAGTTGATAAAATAAAGAGGTATTAAAAGTTCCCCGATGTAAATTCAAATTTTATGTGAAAATATACATTGTCATTTTGAGATGATTGTACAGATCTTCTTTTTTGACTAATATGTTTGTGGACGATAGTTTTTTTATTAGAGAAATTTTACAGTTAAGATAAAAGATGTGTAGTTTGCATTTTTTGCACAAATAATTTATGAATGGCATGTTAGTTGTGAGGAAGGTTTGTGGAAATATTTGATGTATAAAATGGGAAAGGAAAATTTTTCACCTATTTTTTAATGATTGTGTGGATGTGAATTTGTGTAGTTAATGTAATACCACAAAATTTGGTGTATTTATTAAATAATTAAGTATTAAAATTGAGAGAATTTTTATATATTATTTAAGTAAAAATTAAGTTTTATTTGATTTAAGTAATAAAAATACAATTTTATATGTTATCTTAGAGTTGGTAGGTAAATAAATTGATGTATGAGAGTTATTATAATTTTAGAATTTGTTTGATGAATTTTAGAAATTATCCAGTGAATAAATAAAGTAATTGGGCTTATATGTAAATAAATAAAAGTATGGATTAAATCATAATTATAAAAGTAAGTGAAGAGGTTCGCACATTAGAAATTGTAGAATGATGCTAAGGATAAAGATGTAACTAAAGAATTATTTTAAGAAAATTTTAGGGTTAGGTTTAATTAAGGTAGATGATTAAAGAAATGGAGAGAAAATGTTTCTTAAAAAATAAATAAATAACTAAAAGCGATGCAATTTTTCTGAAAGAAACAAACTTGGAGGCGGCGCCTCATCATTAAAATAAATGCTCATTTGATTTCTCTTCTACATATTAGTACACAAAAATCTTATTACATTCTCATTTTAGTACATAACTCATAACAATAATCTCATATATTTCCCACCTAAATTATATCATCCCAATTCTAAAATCTATCCTACAATTTCCAATAATAATTGTATATTTTTGGGATACTTTTAGGACCAACATTTACACTAGTTTTAGGAGCAATTTGAGGATTATTTTCAATACAACAGATGTTATTCTACAATTCTTATATTATTTTGTGAATTCCTATATTGAGGCAAGTTAACATTCTATTATTCCCCTTTTATGCAATTAAACATTAATTTTTCTCAAAACCTAATTTTAGTGACTAAAATCAAATAGAGATAATTATGGCTTATAACTTCTTCCATGAAATTTATAATTGAACAATATAATTGTCTTTAATTATTAAATTATTAAAATAATGAGAATTAAATTAGAATTCGATAAATTGTGATATTTAGGAGTTAAAATAATTCATATGTAAATTTTGATTTTTTTATTTCAAATGCAATTGTTAAGTTTGTAAACCCTGAATTCCATCTATTAGTTTAAATCATGGAACTCGATTTTGAATTCATTTTAGACAACCTTTAATTAGTAATTCATATAATTTTTGTAGACTTGGCAATTTGTCCATTTATATGTAATTTAGGAAGTTCCTTTAGTTCTTTACTTATTGTTCAAGTATGATTTATCCTCCACATGTGTATGTTGATAGAAATAATTTAAATAAATTCTTATGTTATGTTAAAATTGATATCACATCCTTAAAAATTAGAAATTGACTGTACTTCTGAAATTGAAGTTTACTTATTTTATAAATGATGTCCCCATAATATTCCCTTTTGAGATTAAAAATTTCCCATTTAGACATTAGTATATGGAATCCACAACTCACCCTATTCTCTTAGAAGAATACATATTTTGAAATGATTCAAAGAACTAATGAATCAAAAATATATAAAAGGTGTTAAATAATTTATGAGGTGGGAGGCTAATGGGTTGGATTGTATCAAGAGTGGATATACTATATTCTTCTTTCGATAACGCTACACATGGGGCCATGGTTGTTCATATAATTTATGATGGAGATGAAGGTTTTTATGGTAGAGGTGGAATTCCGTATTGTGGAGGTTGGTGACCCCAAATGGGACTGGGGCCCATACACTATTAAATTGATTTTATAGACGATGTTTTGGGGTGTATATGGTGGAAGTTATATTATTGGCGATATTTTGGGGTGTCTATAGTGGAGGTTGGACTATATTTTTAATGAGAATTTATTTATGCTGTTATTTATTTTTATTGATATGTGTGGCAGGATGCTAGTTACCTCTCAAGGTCTCGGACAGTTGATTCGTTCACGATCCTAAGTAATATTTTATTTTTAAAAGATGGAAATTAAATTGGTTAAATTTTAGGCATGTTATACGATGTGATTTATAAATAATTATAAACTGTGAATTTATTATTTACTTACATTACAGTCATTGGGTGGCTTGACTATCGCTATTGAGCCCCCTCTCAAGTGCTTGTGACCATTTGGTTTGACATTCTTTGCTCTTCCAGTTCAAAGTCTGTCAAAGTCTCACCACCAGTTGAGGAAATAAGTTTCGGTCTTGGTTACTTTTAGTTATTCATTTTTGAGATATGTGAGAATTATCTTTACAATTTTAACATGTACTTTATTCTAGTGTTCGTTCGAATTAAATTATGATGGCATGTATTTATAGAGCCTAATTTGGAATCTGATTGTAGACCTTGAATTATGGTTTCCCTTTTGTGATTAGACAGTGATGATGTAATTCCAATTATATTATTTCTTTTGGGATTTTCTTTAATGTATTCTTTTTGCATTATCTTGATTGTTTGTTTTAACTCGTGATAAGGATGATATTTAATTTGAATTGATAAACTATACAATTTAATAAATATACTTGATCAACCTAATTATTAAAAATTATGGGGTGTGACAATTAATGTGCCTTCTATCTTTGAAATGTTTGTTAGACGAGATACTATTAGGAGTTTTGATTCTAGTAAACAATTGTGTTGATGGCATAATCCAATGAAAAGACAAAAATTATAGGGCTCGAGAAATTTTTAAATCAATCGAGGCCAACTTTTACAGTCGTTAGAACTATTAGAAGGACAATGACATAGTCTCCACCACATTAAAAATGCATGGAAAAAAATTATTTGTAAAAAAATAGTGCTACGAAGTTAAGACGTGTTAAATAAGAATGCAAATGTTTGGCGTGAAAATATTGCTTCCTTTAAGTTAAGGCTGATATTGTGGACACATTGAGAGAGGGTAAGAAATGCCTAGATGCATTGGCTAGACCTCAATCTACCCAAGAGGAAGGATACAAGGAGTTAAAAGATCCTCCTAAAGTCTTGATCCCTTTACTTTTGGGAGATAGACATGGAAGTGAATTCCCAAAGCCATAATTGTGGTTTCTTGTTGTTTTTCCTCTCCATTATAACAAGAAAAAATATTTTTTTTCTTTGTCCCGGTTGTTTTTCCTCATTCAATATTTGTTCCTTCATTTATTTATCAAGTGTTTTCAATTGTCAGTTTTTCTATAATTGTATGTTTTAACTACTTATGTATGCGTATTTTTTATAGTGTCATGACATAAAGCATGGGTTAATTTCTAAACTAATTAACATTGTAAAATTATATTCTTATCTTGAATAAAAAAATTGGATAATAATTTTTATTAAATGTGCGACTATTGGAAACACAGGCTTCATAGTTATGATGAACGTGTCATGGGGTAATGTAGACGGTATGTAAGATTGACTATTGTAGGTAAATGAGTGCCGCAAAAACAAATATAACAAAAAGAATTACTATGTAACATCTTGTATACCTTTTAACAAGCGTGCCATCGACAGGTGTATTTCAATATGCAAGAGTAGTATCATTAGTAAATGAAGAAATTTTTAATGCCATAACAGACAATTGAATATTGATATATTCATATAATTTCTTACATATCATAGTTGAAATTAGTAATTAGTATCAAAGATGTGTAGTTTAGATTTGCAAATTATATATGATTTATTCAGTGAAAATAAATTTTTATTTTGGCAGCACCATTCTATTTAATGTATCAATTTTTCTTTCATTCTAGTGTCTTTAAACAAGGGTATAAATGTGATATTTACACTAAATATATCATATTTAGGTTTCTATTCCTAAATACACCTAAATGTATCAAATTTTCTATTAAATAAATGTAGAATCGTGTTATTTATGTGTTTAAATATGTCTATCTTTCAAGTATATTTTTTTTATTTTATTTCACTTCTCGATGATCTAAGATTTCTTAGCGATGTTTGAATTTAGGTTAATATGATTTTGTTGACCGTGACGTCCATTTCAGATTTTATTTTCAGTAAAGATGTTGATTTTTATTGAATGATAGTATTTCACTCCTATATTGTTTTATTAGTCTAATAGGTGCAGAAACAAACTTCTAAAGATATAAAGGTATCAAAGTGGGAAGATTGGGTCTAATGGAAACAAATATAAGGCAAGTATATCTTATATACCACACATATATAAAGTTAGGTTCTGGTTCAGTTTTGATTTGAAAGATTTGTTGGATTTATGATTTTCATCTATAAAGTTAGGTTCTTTACTTATTAAAAGTGTGTTACACCATCCCGTTCATCGCACGGGTTACCATTAGTTAGTATATATATATATATATATATATACTGTGAGAAGACTAACAAAATTGGCTATCATCTTGGGAGCCACTAGATAAGCTCTCCCCTCCTTGGTCCCTGTGCAATTTTGGAAATATTTGCATCGTAGATGTCTATGAATCTTCAAAAATTTTGTCTTAGTCGTCTATCCTTTATTGTTTCATCTCTAATAATTATTGTTGATTGGTATTTTTCTGCTCAACTGTAGCCAATTTCTCTCTCAATACCCTTGCATCTCCATCACGTGCCCGAAATTGTCCAATGTTAATTGAATCTTTAGAGGGCTTCGAGATGACTCCAAATCCTTCTAATTAGTCTGAAATTTTCCCAAGAACTTCAATGAATATCTCCTCCTCTAACATGTGCATCCGATTATGAACATCTCTTTTTCATATTGTTAAGCTCATCATGTCATGTCTAAAATAATAAGAATATTACAATATAATTAATTAATGAATTTAAGAATAACTATGTATTATTTTATGCACTTATAAATGCAACCATAATAAATTTATACACATATTTTTCCGTGCACTTTGGGTTCACCAAATCATTATTTTTTTACTTCAGTGAGAAAATTGATAGAAGTCTACAATAGGGGGTCTCTCACCACCATTTTCTTAAATCCATTTCATGATTTCAATGAGTGAGAATATAATAATATTTTGATAAGTAATTAAAAATAACATCATATGAATTGACATGGCAACTACGAATGATCACGAGCCACGTGGATCTTCGGTGCAACGAGGAAATGCGTCACCGTGGAAAAGAAACACTTTGATCAGCAAATTTGTGCCATGGCAGGTCATGGCTTTGTTCAGAGTGTTTGACCTAGTATTTTCCAACCAAAGGTTGACTGTATTATGGAAAATATTCCAAGTATGGAGTTTTAACACACTTTAAAATTTAAGAAAATCCAATTTAAGTTATATTAAAACAAGGGTGGTGTCACACCCTAATTTCTCGGGAGAAAATATTATTTTAAAACAATGCTAAATCATAATTGAGACACGCATAATAAGCTAACTAAGAATTTATAAAGCTAGACTGGCTTACACTGCGGTTCAAAAGGCTTATTCTTCTATGATTTCTCTGCATATTTTGAACTATTGCACTATAATAATTGGAGTATTTCTCATTGCCTATTGGTACCTGTCCAAAATAACTAGAAGAAAACAAATCAGTAAAATTGCCGATTAGGTTCTACGAGTTATGTAACAAGTATAAATATTAAGAGAGTTTCGAATGTGTATGTAATTCAGTGTTTATCATACGAAGCGGAAGCAAATGCTTTTCATTAGAACATTAAGTCAAAGAGTTGATATTATAATCATATACTTAACAACTCATTAAAGGTCATATAATGAAATTCAAGGATCTTTGAACT
This sequence comes from Sambucus nigra, assembly GCA_949130495.1. Lineage (NCBI taxonomy): Eukaryota > Viridiplantae > Streptophyta > Magnoliopsida > Dipsacales > Adoxaceae > Sambucus > Sambucus nigra. The sequence goes on along the minus strand of OX422219.1, from coordinate 313,867,965 downwards.
AATAATCCCATACTTAGCATCCCATTAAGGGGGTTTAGAAATAAGTAAGCTATTACTAAAATTAAATAATAATCAACCCAAAACGTTTGGGAAAAAGTAACCTGCTAGGCACACTATCCAAGTGGAACTCATACGTATACAGTAATAATCCAGACTCTCAAACATTTGACAACATTAGGCCAAGCAGAAAAATTACATGGGATAACACGACAGTCTACTCACTAGTTAATACTAATGCTCATAATATAAATACTTGCATAAAGGTGCAGGGGTGAACTGAATTAATCATTAAAATATATTCTTAATGATATCAGTTATTAGATGAGAAGGGTTTAAATCATTTAAAATGATCAAAATCAAACAATTCATGATAATATAGTAAATAAGAGTATAGTAATTTCTATACGTACTTGGAATAAACTGGCTATCACGTAGTGATATCAATAACAAATAGAAAATGCTAAAGTTTACTATTTAAAAGGTAGAAAACCTACTTTCTCAGTATTTTGAACTGCATATAGGTTAAAAGAGAATATCGGGAGGAGTTGGTACTTCATTCTCTGTATACAATGTTTGGGTATATTAGATTTTATTGGAATTAGGGTTGGGTTGGTCAGTTTATAAAAAACTATATCTTTTAAAGTTTTGGGGGTGTAATTGTAAATAATTTAGGACTTTAAAATCTTGGACTTAAGGTTACATTTGAACTTTGGTGTAGGATACTTTTTAAATAAAAATATTTTGAAGTACTGATAAACAAAGTTTGGGGTCAAATTCATAATTAAAAAAGTTAGGAGGGGGTCAAATTGCAATTTAAAAAAATATTTCAAAGTTAAACCTTGTTTTTCCATAACTTAGGCTAAGCTTAACCAAACATGGCCTTACCTTATACGATTTTGACTAGAAAAATAAATTATAAATACTGGAAAACATTTCAGAAACTTTTGATTGGCCATGCGCCCCCTTATGCAAGTGGTCAAAGTTTCTAGTAAAAAACTTCATCTTTTTCACCTCAACAGTTGACTTTAGGGTTTTTGATTTTTTGACCTTGAATATCTCCTTCATTTCTACACCATTTGAGATGATTTCTTAACAAAATTAACCTCAAATTTCATAAGGAATACAAATATATAGGTTTTGTGGATTGAGATGTAGTATATCGTGAATTCCAAAGTTGTGTGTTTTATATAATTTTTTACTTAACATTCGTGGCTTTCAAGACTATGGAAAAGAGTCTTATGAACGTAGTTTGGTTTCTGCTATGCCTAGGAGTAATTTGGTTTTGATTTCAAGGTTGGAGATGGATTATACAAGAAATTTTTAAGATTTACCGTTTACTGGTTCAAAATACATTTTTTAACAAATTGAAGCTTGTTATGCAAATTCGTGGGCTTTGATCATTGCACTTGACTTCCTAAGGTTATAGTGAAGGTATCCATATTTTCAAATTATATCTTTAATTCTTATATCAAAATTCTCCATTAAAGCTCGGGCTCTAATGGTGTAATTTTATGTTTTTCCTATTCTACACTATTTTTCACGTAAAAGTTTTAATATTATGATTGCTCCAAGCATAATAATCACACAAAGATGAATTGAAACTAAAAGAACCGAATATAATACATAAAATCATAGTCTACATGTTTGGAGTGAATTTTCCAATCTTTGAGTACGCTTACTGTGTGCAAATGATGAAAATGTGGGGTATATATAGTGTTTCACAAGAGGATTTGATTGATGGCTGGTGGAGATGGATTTGAACTGAAAATAAGGAGTTTTCAAACTTGGTTAGTGTGCCTCACATGTGTTCATGGTGTACATATGTGATATTTGTCTTGTAGTGCTGATGTGGTTCCTAAGTGGACAGGGGGTAATGTGAAATTACTCTAACTTTGGTGTTTGGTCCTTGTTTGGTAAAATATTAAGGTTTATAGTCTTAAAAGTCTAGGTTTAAAGACGGTTTAGGGGTATTTGGTAATTTTAGGTTGATTTGATATAAAGACGGATTTATTTGATAGTTTAAAGACGAATTGATTTGATATAAAGTTGAGGTTTATGGGTTAAGTATAAGTCAAGTTATGTTTGTTTGAAACGTTTGGGGGCTAGTTTGTAATTATTCAAACTTTAGGGTGTCTAGGTTAATTTAAAATTGTATGGCATCAAGGGTAGTTTCATTCTTCTTAGGAGACTTTTGAATTTGAATACTTTATGAGGTTCAAAACAATGAATATATGTTATTGGGGTCGGTTGATAGATTCGATTAAAAAATTCCAATTATTACAGTATTTGACACGTGTAGAAAAGATATCTACTGGAAAATAAAAAATTATTATTTTATGTGTCGAAAAAAATGAAGCATATCATTTTGACACATAAATAGTTTCATTTAAATTAAAATAAGTGTTGATACCAAATTTAGTCTGCTGACGTGGACCATTCACTTGAAGACACGTGTCAACCTACGTGGCAATTACAAACACTTTCAACAAATAACATACCATCACCGAGCTACTCAAGCGCCCCGAGCAACTCAATCATATCGAGCAGTTTAGGAACCCCGAGGAACTTAAGGCTCCGAGAAACTCAAGCATACCGAGCAACTCAGGCGGTCCGAGCAACTCAACGTACAGAGCATCTAAATCAGGAGAATTAAAGAGACGACTGCGCATTAAATGCTCATTATTATAATACAAATGTATATGTCTACTAGATAACTGTGCATTGTCCTTTCACATGTATAGCCTCAAGGATATCAATTCATTTTAACCTCCTCATTAAGGGGACTCCGGATCTCTTGGTAAATCATTTTATCGAGATTTCCAGTCAAACAGTCAGCAATACAAAAACAGTGGATGTAGGCCATTCTTATAAGGCTGAACCACTTTAAAAAAAATTGTCTTATTTATTTTATTAGTGATTGATAAATAAGAGATAATCTAATTTTTTACATCAACAGATTGGCGCCGTCTGTGGGAAATGACTGTAATTAATGTTTTTCACCAAAATAATCATCATCAATGGCCGATAATCCAGAATCCAGTAATCGAAACACTGGGATCCCTCCAAATCCATCTACTCCCCCAAATGTTCAAGATCTGGCTGGCATAATGGCTAATATGGCCCAAGGCCAGACGACCATGCAAGAAACCATGCGATAACTTATACAAACTGTTTAAGGTGGAGTGCCGACTCAATCAGGACAACAAAGTGTTCAAAGAAATACCCGTTTACCCTCTTTACGAACTAGGCGAATTCTATTCTCGAAGGAATATCGATCCAGATGCACCGACTCATATCGTACTGAGAGATCTAATGATCCTTCTTATCAGCCTAGTCGAACTTCCCCAGTACGAGCTACAAACTCTCAACAAAACATCACTTTATCTCTAGAAAGGACCAGTGCTCTTGGAAGATTGAGTAGAGTCTCTCCTTTTGATTGTTTGGGCCCTAGGAGGAATATAAGTCCCCCTAAGATTGTGTTGAGGAACTCTCAACGACCATTCGATCTGAGGGAAGGCTCTGCCCAATCACGACCAACTGCTCATAAAGAATGATCACAAGAGGCAAATTCAACGCGATCAGTTGCTCGAACCAATAGGCCTGAGGAGGGAAACGATGCATGGAAGGGCTCTATTCAGAGGTTGGAAGACAGATTAGGGGAAATGTCTAAGGCCAAGAATCCTCTACAAAGAACTTTTTTCCAAGGGACACCATTTGTACAGGAAATTATAGATTTTTCCACACCATCAAAATTCGAAGCTCCTATGGTGATGCCTAAATATGATGAAAAAACTGAACCTATCCTTCATATAGAACAATACCAAGCTGTTGTCGATATCTATGCAGTGCCAGACGAGAAGAGATGCAGGGCATTTTCAGGAACTCTTATCAGATCTGCGCAGATATGGTACAACAACCTTCCTCGGGAGAAAATTGCTACTTTCTTTCAACTAGTAGAACTCTTTATTGGGAACTTATGTTTTGGAGCGAAACTAGTCAAACGAGTAACACACTTACTGAGTGTTAGACAAAAGACAGGTGAAAGCACCAGGGACTATATTATTCGTTTCAATAATGAGAAACTTGAGGTAATTGATAACGAGGAGAAAACAACAATTATAGCTCTGATGAGTGGACTGTTACCGGATAAATTGTACTACACTTTAGCCAAGGATCTTCCTAGGACCATGGCTGAACTGATGGCAAAAGAAGCCAAAATCATGAATGTCGAGGAGTCCATGGCTGCAAAGAAGAATGCAGATACTAAGGAAACCAAGGTCGAGGCTGACAAGACTGAGAAGAAGGATCAGAAGAATAATGGTGGAAACAGACAATCAAAAGCAAAGCAAGCACTGAAATAGTTAAAGAAATTTAGAAATTATAATCCTTTTAAGGTAGATATAAACCACATTCTGGAAGAGATCAAGAACAGCGAGGAAGTAAACTGGCCAGAAAAAATAAAGGCAATCCTGATAAGAGGAATAAGTCCACGTATTGCGAGTTTCATAAAGACCATGGTCACACGACCAAAAATTACATAGCTCTCCAGAATGAGATTGAAGCCCTCATTAGACGAGGAAAACTGGCTAAGTATGTTGATCGTCAAAATGGTGGGAAGACTAGCAACTGAAGAAGGCAAAGGTCTAGGTCTCCTCGTCGAGCAAAAGAAAACAAAAAGAGAAGTCATGAAGAGGATCCAGAAGATGACCAAGACGACCCCGATCTCCCCAAAAGACCAAGGCAACCAAAACGTGAGGTATTTTCAATCCATTTTGGATCATTTGAATGTAATGTTATTACAGGTGGAGATGCAGGAGGCGGGGACATGACTACAGAGAGGAAAGCTTACCTCAATGAGGCTCAAGATTGCTCTTACATTCAGCGAACAAATCTGGCTGAAGATAATCGCCCGAGGAAGGTGAATAAAGATAAATTGGTCATTGGTTTCTTTAAGAATGACCTAGCAGGTGTACTATATCCTCATGATGATCCATTGGTGATCAAGAGGAGAATGAAGGAAGTGGTGATTTCACGAGTACTGGTGGATAATGGAAGCTCGGCAGACATTATGTTTTATTCATGCTGTGACAGTTTGAATTTGAAGCTAGCCCAGTTGGAGCCATATCATAGGCCCCTCCTTGGTTTTACTGGCGAGAAGGTTTTTCCACTTGGGACGATCAAGTTGGATATGCTTATTGGTGCATGGCCTGCTTGTCGAACATAAAGAGTACGTTTTTTCATAATGGATAAAAATGTCCAATCAGCTTACAAAATCATCATGGGAAGGGTAGGTCTGAAGAAGTTCGAGGCTGTACCATCTACTGTACATCAATGTTTAAAATTCCCAACCAATTTTGGAGTGGGAGTTGTGAAAGGCGACCAGAAAGTAGCTCGGGAATGCTACTATTCATCTGTCGAATAGGAGGAGCGTGAAGAATCCAACAAGAAGACTACTACCTATCAAGTGGATGAAGAAGAAGATGCAGAGATTGAAACGCTAGACCCTAGAGACGAGTCTCAGCTCATGAAGGGACAGCTCATAGAGGCTACTGAAAATATCATTCTGGACGACAAGCATCCAGAACGAACAACTCAAATTGGTGCATCACTGGATGTATCGATAAAGCAGGAATCGATAGCATTTTTAAGGCATAGAAAGCAGACTTTTGCATGGAGTCATGAAGACATGTCAGGGATAGATCCGAATTTCTTGTGTCACGAGTTCAACGTGAACAAGGATATCAAGCCAGTAAAATAGCGAAGAAGAGTGTTCAGTCCTGAGAAGAATCAAGATATACAGGAAGAAGTAGACAAACTACAAAAAGCCTCTTTTATTGAGGATGTCAAATATCCCGATTGGCTAGCAAATGTGGTTATGGTAAAGAAGAAAAATAACAAGTGGAGGATGTGTGTAGACTTCACTGATCTAAATAACTCATGCCTAAAGGATCATTTTCCTTTGCCCTGAATCAATCAATTGGTGGATGCTACCTTGGGGCATGAATTATTGAGTTTCATGGATGCTTATTCTGGTTACAACCTGATTAAGACAAAGCCTGAGGACAGGGAGAGTACCTCTTTTATCACCCTAAGGGGAACTTATTATTATAATGTTATGCCTTTTGGACTTAAAAATGCAGGTGCAACATATCAGCGGCTGATGAACAAGGTGTTTGCAAAGAAAATCAGTCATAACATGGAGGTTTATGTTGACGATATGCTGACGAAGAGCAAGAAAGCTGTTGATCATCTCGTTGACCTAGGTCAGACCTTTGATCAACTAGAGAAATATCAAATGAAATTGAATCCCACCAAATGCATATTCAGAGTATGAGAAGGTATGTTTCTCTGATATATTGTTATCCAACGAGGGATTGAGGTGAACCCTAAAAAAATCAAGTCTCCATTGGAGCTGCGATCTCCAACCACAAAGAAGGAAGTGCAAAGCCTCACAGGGCAAGTTGCAGCACTTAATAGATTTGTGTCATGAGCAACAGACAAATGTCTCCCATTCTTCAAAACACTCCGAAAAACTTTTGAGTGGAATGATGAATGCGAGGAGGCCTTTCAACAGTTGAAGAAGTATCTGGGGACACCTCCATTATTATCTAAACCAGTGATGGGAGAAAGACTATACTTGTACCTGGAAGTTTTAGAAAATGCAGTGAGCTCGGCGTTGATAAGAGTGGAGGACGGAGTACAAAAACCATTCTATTACACTAGTAAAGCTTTTCGAGGAGCAGAAATCAGATATCCAATGCTGGAGAAGTTGGCGCTATCACTGATTGAAGCAAGTAAAAGGATGAGGCCATACTTCCAAGCCCATACTATAGTGGTGTACACTGATATGCCATTAAGATAAGCTCTGCATAAACCGGATAAATCAGGAAGATTGATGTACTGGGCAGTAGAACTTGGTGAATATGATATAATTTATGAGCCTAGATCGTCGCTCAAAGGGCAGGTACTAGCGGATTTTATCGCAGAATTTACTCAGGAGGTTTCCTTCGATGAGCAGGAGTTGAATATAGACCAACCTGTGGATGTTACAAGATCATCAAATTTAAACCCCGACCAACTTACATCCGTGGATGAACAACGAGAAGTATTGGAGAAGGACAAAAGGAAGCATCAAATATTCCACCGAGGAACTCTATCTGACCAAGAGTTTGATAATGAAGTACCTGTGTGGAATCTGTATGTAGATGGCTCTTCGTGCTCTACAGGTAGTGGAGCAGGGATTATTTTAAACAGTCCAGATGGTATTGATGTGGAATATGCTCTGTGCTTTCAATTTAAGTCTTCTAATAATGAGGCCGAATATGAAGCAATAATCGTGGGTCTAAGCCTGGCCAAAACCATGAAGGCAGAGCAAGTCATTGTGTTCAGTGACTCCCTGTTAATCGTAAATCAAATTCTGGGGGTGTATGCAGAGAAAGGAGAATTAATAGTCAGGTATCATGCAAAAGCGATAGAGGTTGTATCAAGTTTTACTGCAATTCAATTTATTAGAATACCAAGATTGGAGAATGAAAGAGCAAACGCCCTATCTTGGTTAGCATCAACCACACGCACCGATCTACGAAGAACAATCCCAATAGAAATCTTAGATGGTCGAAGCATCGATAAAGATATGATGATAAACTTCATCGCCTTTAACTTGGGACCATCTTGGATGGACCCCATCAGGGCCTATATTGAAGAGGGGGCTTTACCAACTGATAAACTCGTAGCCAAGAAACTAAAGTTTAAAGCTTCTTGTTATGTATTGACCAATGGCATTTTATATAGACGAGGAATTATAGCAGGGCTACAAATATTTATCCACCCCTCTGAAGTGAAAGATTTAGTCGAAGAGGTTCATGAATGGTCTTGTGGAGCCCATGTGGCAGGTCGGACGCTTTTGGAAAGAATAAAAACGCAGGGGTATTACTGGCCGACGATGAGAGCTGGTTGTGTAGCTTATGCCAAGAAGTGTGATAAATGTCAACGCTTCTCTTCTATCCAAAGAACTCCCCAAGCATTGTTAACACCCATCACGTCTCCTTGGCCATTCGCCATGTGGGGGATAGACTTGGTCGGGCCACTTCCAACGACCAGGGGAAGATTTAAATACCTCAAGGTTGCTGTGGATTACTTTACCAAATGGGTGGAAACTGATACTCTCATTGATATGACATACGACAAAGTCTATAAATTTTTTTGGAAGAATATTATCCGCAGATATGGTCTGCCACATGCATTCATTACTGACCTTAGAACCCAGTTTGATAACGAGGAGTTTGCAGTGTATTATCATCAATCCAATGTATTGAAGACCCATTATGCACCAGGCCATCCCCAAATCAATGGGCAAACTGAGGTGAGAAATAGAACACTGCTGAATGGTTTAAAGAATGACGATATGATGCAAAAGGAAATTGGATTAATAAGCTACATTCTGTGCTGTGGGCTTATCGTACCACACCACGAACAGCAACTGGAGAGTCTCCATACATGCTATCTTTTGGGAGTGAAGCCGTCATACCTGCTGAATTGGGTTTACCTACGCACAGGGTGCTTAATTTTAAGTCTCATGTCAGTGATTTGATGAGAAGGTTAGACCTGGATATGCTTGAAGAAGTTAGGGAAGAAACAGCAATCAGGAATGCAGCGTATTAACAACAAACAACGTTGTTCTATAACAAAAGAGTGAAGAAGTGTGATTTGAAGGAAGGGGATTATGTGCGGAAGAAAGTGATCCAAAAGAATAACAAACTGGAAGCCAACTGGCATGGACCCTACAGAGTAACATAAGTTGTTCGTCTAGGGACATACATGATTGGAACATTAGAAGGAGAAGAGTTCAAGAACGTATGATATTATCAGTAATTGAAATTCCTATGTAATACAATTTTTTCAATATGAATAAAGTGATGTTTCCCCCAGTTTCCCCCAGTTTCTCTCTTTGTTGAATTTTTTTTGGAATATTAGTGCTACATACTACACATCAATTAGTCGACAAGCTAATTACCACCAGCTCCGATTGGTCGGGAATCAATTACCACCAACTCCGGTTGGTCGGCAAACTATTTACCACCAACTCCAGTTGGTCGGGAATCAATTACCACCAACTCCAGTTGGGATGCAAACTAATTACCACCAACTCCGATTGGTCGGGAATCAATTACCACCAACTTTAGTTGGTCAGGAATCAATTACCACCAACTCCGGTTGGTCGGGAATCAATTACCACCAACTTCAGTTGGTCGGGAATTAATTACCACCAACTCTGGTTGGTCGGGAATCAATTACCACCAACTCCGATTGGTCGGCAAACTAATTACCACTAACTCCGATTGGTCGGGAATCAATTACCACCAACTCCGGTTGGTCGACAAACTAATTACCACCAACTTCGGTTGGTCGGGAATCAATTAACACCAACTCCGGCTGGTCAGCAAATCAATTACCACCAACTCCGATTGGTCAACAAATTAATTACCACCAACTCCGATTGGTTGAAAAATTAATTACAATCAACTCTGATTGGTTAGTACCAAACTAAGCAGAAATATGGGATGCAAATCATTCCATTGATTAGGCCCAAAGAGTGACAAGTCACTATAATCAAACAATAAAATAGGACAAGTTCCATTATCCAAAAACAAAGTAGAATGTACATATATTCATAAACAAACAAGAACATTCTAAAAATTATTTAGAAGAAAATAAAATGGCAAAAGACTAAAAATTTCTTCATTTAAATCAAGTAGAATAACATATGATGTCAAAAATATACATCATTACATAAAACCCTATTCTATTGGTTTTTTCCCTTCTGCCTTTGAAACAGGTTCTACCCCAGTAGGAGGATCATCTAATGCATAAGGGGAATTTATAAAGTTTAGATCTCGCAGTATTCGAACATTCATCACGGAGGGACGATCAAGCAAATGCTCTAGGCGAGATATCTCAAAGTTTGCATGAAGACTGTAATCGCTGAGATACTTAGAGATTAAGCATTGAGGAATTGCCCGAGCAGGAATCCAACTGATGTCAAGCTTAAAAGGAGGCATGGGCAAATCGAGCACTCCAGGGTCATAATAATCCCATAAGTAGTGGCCCTGCTCCAATTTTAGTACACACAGTGCATTCAACCACCCTTACTTGTACCCCTCGTTATTTGACTTCTGGATCCGAGCATCAAGATGGTAAAGGGCTTCATTATAACCAACCATCCAAAACTCTCTGGGTTGTTTATGGAACTGATAAGTTAATCTCTCCAGCTTCTCATGGAGACTTTTCGCTAGAATTTCGTTATTTTCCAAAGCAGAACTCTGAGAAGAGAGTTGGTTAGTAAAATTCAGAATTTTCTTAGAAATTTCTGCCAAAGCTTGATTCTTCGCCATCAACTAAAATGCCTGATTCTCCAAGGCCGATTGAGTTCTCTCTTCTTCAATAGAAACTCGATCAACCCTTACTCGTTCGTGAAAAGAAGACCTTGCTCGTCCACGAGTAGATGTGGAGGGTCCAGCTCTTTTCAAAGTTTCCAATTCATCTCGTAAGTTGGCATTTTCTACCTCCAAGAAAGAAAAACCTTCATCATTAATAGGGACCAAGGCACCGGAAGAAGATGCAGCAGATTTAAGTTATTTTATCTCTTCTTGCAAAGTAATGTTCTCCTGCTCCAACAACTTGGCGATATGCTTGTGCTCTTCGACTTCAAGCTTTAGAACACTCTCTTTCTTCTCATAAGTAGAGATAAACTTGTCATACCCTTTATCAACACTCAATTGTTGATATCTTTTCTCGTATCCTTAGTGCAAAAGGGTACAAGATTCTTTATATTGCTGTTGGAGTTCCTCGATAGTTCCTTGGAGATCTTCAATCATCTCGTAATAGGCCATATTATTGGCAACAACACGATCGAGCAAGCATTTTAAGTATTGATAAGCTTCAACTTCTCGTTCAGGAGCATCTGAACCAAGGATATCAATGATTTGATCCTCATTAAGATCTGCATGACCAGCTTTAAAATAGTCATTGCATTTCTTCATCAAATTTGTGTCATGAGCTGATAAGAGCTCCATAAACTAATAAAGAGAAGAAATAAAAAGAATCAATAATGACACAGACAAAGCAAGTAAAAGGGAAAATTCAAGATGAACAACGTAGGTTCGAATTTTATTTCAACATAAGAGAAAATACAAAGTCTGAGGTTACATTAAAAAATAATAAAATAAAAAACCCGAACAACTCTACACCTTCTCCTTGTTTCCTATGACTTTTTCAGAAGGTTTGGAGGAAGAGACTGGTTGCTCGAAGGACAAGGGTAGCTGCTCGACAAAAGTACTAGTTGGTTGGAGTTTCTCGGAGCAAGGTTGAACAATAAGAACATCAGGGAACTGATCTCCAATCATCATAGAAGATTCGTCTGAAGAAGCTTCATCCTCTTATTCTTCTCTAGGAGAGGGAGGAGGGCCATGAGTATGCTGCTGAAATAATTCAGAATTCTCAGCAACTTTTAGTTCTTTCAAGGCTACAACCCATCCATCCCTAAAATATTTGAGGCTGGCATACTCTATTTGAGAAGACATGGCAGCCAGGCCCTTATTCCAGCCTTTATCCCAACCAACACTGAATGATTTTTTAACAGCCTTCTTCATTTTCGCCTTCTCCGAGGAGGTCCTTTCCCTAAGGAGCTCCTCGGTAGCCTTCAACTTCACTTCCACCTCCGTTTTTTATCGCTCGACATCTTGAAGTTTAACAACTTCCTCTTTAGCAGACTTGAGCTTAGCCTCAAGCTCCTTGTTGCTCTGTTCAAAATCCATGTTGCTCTTTTCAAACTCCTTTATTTTTTTCTTCAATTCCTTGGAGGCATTCACAGCTTGATTTCTGTCCAGCTCAATGGACTTGAGTTGCTTCTCCCAAGAAAATTTATCTTCCTCGTACTTTTGACGAGAGTCTTTTAATGATTGGGTCAGCCCAACAAAAGCTTCCTCTACTCCTCCCGAGGAGCTTGAAGCCTTGATAGCTTCATCCTTCTTCAAAATGCTGTTGAAACACGTCATCGTCTGAAAGAAGAAATCATTTAAAGTCAATTCATGAACATAGCATTAAAAAATAAAGGGGTCGAGCTAAAGATACTTACTGAGGCAATGTGTTGAGTAGCCAGGGTAGTGATTCTCTCACGAGAAAGAGTATCTTCAATGCCTTGGACTTCTGGAATAGTCCAAGATTTTACCAAGCCCATAGCAGAGCTCGGAGAAACAAAAGTTGGAACACTACCTTCAACATTTAAAGGTTGAGAGATAGGTTCAGCAGGTCTCTTAGAAGAGCTTTTCTTTAACCTCCTCAGAGGAGAAGGAACATTTTCAACTAAAGACGTTGTCTTTATTGGTGATATGACAATAACCTCACTCGGAGGAGAGATAGCGACAGTCTTGCTCGGAGCCACAGGGGGATTCTCAATATCCTTCTTGGCAGCAGCAGGAGGGGGTACATCAGTGGTTTTGGTCCCTTCTTCTTGGACATCTTGTTTACGTTTCTTTGCCTCCACAGTGGCAGAGGCAGATTTGTCAAAAAAGGAAGGAGCTCTTCTTTTTTTCATCAGATCACTGGTAGGAATACTCGACTCAGAGGAAGAACCTTCCACACTAGTCTCAGAGGCTGGTACTTGGTCAAGATTAACTACCACTGGACGAGTACGGGCAGTGAAAGATGAAGTATAACTTTTGTACTGCAACAAATTAGAAGTAGATCTAATATGCTCCTCAGCAACAGATTGATGCAAATCCCAGATAAGTTTCAAATGCTTTAAATTAACATCAGCCTCTTTTGGAGGTTTTCTTTTACTGTCAACTGTAACAAACAAAAATAAATATCAGTGATGCATTTTATCAAACATAAAGAAAATAAGATTTCAAAAAATAAAAACAACCTATCCCATTGCCATAAGGTGGACATCTGGGACCTTGGTATACATCGTCTCCATTTAATGGAGGGTGTTGCCAATTTTTCATCACCACCCTATGATCAAAGTAATCCCTATTGGCATCAGGAAGATTGACAACTAACGCTCTATTCAAAAACCTAGTTTTTAAATAGAAAGTACTATCGTTGATAACCCATCTATAGCAATACATAATCTCTGGAATCCCTAAACGGGTTCCATGAAGTTGATTCAACCTATGTACGTCATTAACTATTCTCCATGTATTTGGAGCTATTCTTACAGGTACAACATCAAAATATTGGCAAAACTCCAAACATAGGGGATTTGGCGGGAAAGAAAAGCCACATTCGGCTACAAAAAGACTGGGGAACCAATGTCCCTCAGCTAAAGAAAAATAATCAGAAGGTTCAAAAAGTTCTTCCAAAATAACCCACGAAGGGATTGAAAATTCAAACCGAAATTTGTCAAGCGATTCAACAAGGTAAACCATGATGAACAAAGTAAATAAAAGAGAAGGAAGAAAATTTACAGGAAAAGAGAGATCAGTTGACAACGAACGATGGAAAGAATAAGGCACAAGATAGAAAGAAAATAAAGAGTTCAAAGATACAGATTTGAAAAGTGAAAGACGATAGGATTTCTTCCATGCTTAAATACCTTACCCCGGGAATAGTGAAAGGCAATGATTACAAGGGGGGACGTTTGCGTCTCCAACGGCTAAAAGAAGAAAAGTGGCACAAATATCAAAGCGGTCATGAAAATTCAAAATATTTATGAGGCCTGATACTATGCGTTCAAAAAGGAGTTATATATAATGAACATTCTCCTAAAAACTATAAAAACCAATAATCTGAGCAGTTTTTGAGCAGAATATTCCACACTTTTCTTCAACCTCAAAGTGTGAAACATTGGGGGCTTCTGTTGATACCAAATTTAGTCTGCTGACGTGGACCATTCACTTAAAGATACGTGTCAACCTACGTGGCAATTACAAACACTTACAACAAACAACATACTGTCATTGAGCTACTCAAGTGCCTCGAGAAACTCAATCATACCGAGTAGTTTAGGCACCCCGAGGAACTTAAGGCTCCGAGCAACTCAACCGTACCGAGCAACTCAACGTACAGACCATCCAAATCAGGAGAATCAAAGAGACGACTGCGCATTAAATGCTCATTATTATCGTACATATGTATATGTCTACTAGATAACAACGCATTGTCCTTTCACATGTACAGCCTCAAGGCTATAAATACATTGTAACCTCCTCATTAGAAGGGGACTCTGGATCTCTTGGTAAACCATTTTATCGAGATTTCCAGTCAAACAGTTAACAATACAAAAATAGTGGATGTAGGCCATTCTTATAAGGGTGAACCACTTTAAAAATCTTTTGTCTTATTTATTTTATCTGTGATTGATAAATTAGAGATAATCTAATTTTTTACATCAACAATAAGATTATGCGTAGTACATTCTGCCCACCTTAAAAAATATCCGTCCTCAAAATTTCCTATATTCTTAAAATTTCAAATACTCGTGATACTCACATCGAGTACTTATATATCGTAAACTGATAACTTATTAGTCAAGATTGTGACATCTATTATATTAATTTGACAATGTTTCTTACATTATCATTTTGGTGATTTGTAAGTTATATGATATTATCTTATAAGAAATACTTGACGTAACTAGGATTAGAAACAACTGGGATTTCATCTAATTAATTGGCATTTTTACAAGTTTTGCTCGTCTATCATCGTAGAGGTTTATGTAATGAAGTTGTACGTATCATTTAGTTATAAGAAGTTTTGTCACATATCAATAATCTCATACTATCAAGATGGTGGTATTGGTAAAAATCATTGTAGGTTGTATATAGTTCAAGAAATAACGATATATCACATATAATTAATTTCCACTATATAAAGATATAGTATCAGTAAAAGAATACTCTAAGTTTGAAATTTTGATATCATAATAATAGCATTTAACAACCATTTTCACAATAGGTAAGGGGATGTATAAATTCTTTTCGGGGAAGGTAGGTCAAAAATTTTATTTTTAGAAGAGAAACGGTATCCCCACAAGTTTTTTTAGAAGAAGAAAAATGGAAAAAATCCTTCCATGTGGCTTACATAATGGAAGGTGGGCATAGAAACCTTACCTTCCTGTAAAAGAAAGAATAAAAACCGTCTCGTAGTGATCTTTATGATAGATCATGGGCTCATAAACAAAGGTTGTGGAATAAGCACACATAAATTAAGAAAATCTAAAGTGATGGATTATGGAAAGATCTTTACCTATGAGAGGAACTATTTCCTTTCAAGCATTCCACCACCATTTAACTTCATCGTATGTAAGCCCCATATTGGACAACTTATCATCCGCAGCATTACCCTTTCTATAAATGTGAGAGCATAAAAATACATCTTAGAGAGGTAATATTTACAGTTGTTCCATCTAGTGATCAAGTACCAAGGAGGTTTGTAGAATATGACGTGAAAATAGTAACAAACTGATTTGGAGTCAATTTCCAGCCATATTTTATTCCATTTATAGCTCCAAGCAATCTTTATCCCCGTCATTATTGCAATAAGATTTGCTTCAAATGTTGACTTATCTTTTACTTTGCCACAAAAATCTCCTCTTAGGAAGCCCCTGCAATTCCTATACACTTTTCCCACATCATCCCTATTATTTTCAATCATTAGTATTAATTTTGTTCGATCATTGGATCGGAGGATACCATTGAACTTCAGTTATCTAGGGGATATTTATGGAATGACTTTTATATTCAAACTATATAGGATCTTCCAATCATCCATTGAATTATTCATGTGACCTTTACAAAAACTTTTAATGTAATTGAGCCATAGCCTTAATCGATGAGCAGTGCTGTTAGGAGATGGGAAAATGTTGTCAATCATGGATTGATTTTTACCTATCCATAGAAAATCAAAAGATCTAATGATAGAGGCCAACCAAAGGTTTTTTATTTATGGACTAAAGTCCACATTAACAGATTGATTCCATAGATAGGTAGGTTAATAAGTTAATCACATTGAGATGTTAATAACGTAATTATAAGTCATGATTTTCAACAATATGTAGGATTCTCGTACAAGGGTATCTTTATCAAGTTTTCTGCCAGAATTTTCAATTTTCATTCTTGCAACATAATTCTAGTTTCTTCTATTGGTATTTCAATAAATATCGAACAAACTAGGAAATTACTAGATAAGTTTTCTGTATTTGAAAAATCATGTGTTGGTTTAATTGAGAAAAATCATCAACAATTCAATGTAGTTAATATTTCTATAAGGGGATTTCCTTAGAATTTTGATTATGGAAAGAAACTATATCGTATATCTGAATGCAACGTTTCCTCAACTTCCTAGATACTAAAATATTGTGTTTATAAAATTTGACTTTTTTACTAAGTCACTATTTTGGAACAAAAGGTAACGTCTCATACTTTTGGATATTTCAACTAGGTTTGGTGGTTCAATTGGCTCCTTAATTCACATAATATTAATAAGTATCATAGTTTCCATGGTGTCTAATGTTTTAGAATTCATCACACAAAATCTACCATGGACATATAAAGATAACTAGTTCTTTAAAGCACATCGAACTACTTTAGATATACTCTTGAAATTTTGGAATAATTTGTGTACCAGATAGATAGAGGTGGTTTAGCAGAAGGATAAGTATAGTTATACAACTATATGGAAGATGCTATTATTACTGATATTCTTAACCAAAATGTTAATACTGTTTGAAGTATATTAAATCCAAGTAGTAATCTTTATGAAATCGTAGTAATAAGGGTTGAAACTTTCCTAGAAATGATTTTTGTATTTAAAGTAGGATAACATTATATCTTAATGATATTTAATCTAAATTTACATATGAAAAAACATGATATGTGTGTCACAAAAGAGAACAAATACTATCCTTTTTTTTATGGCCATCAGGAGGAAAAATAATTAGTATAAATATGCTAAGCATGTACAACAGATTTTAAAATAAATTATAGATATAACTGGAAATTGAGTGGTTGGTATAATCTAAAAACACATCTTTATTTCAACACTCATTGTAATTTGAGCTTTTATGTACATCAACTGGGCTATTTATGTTTATAATATTACACTGAATCCTAATATTGAGTTTTTGGAATGAACAAACAATTTCTATTTGGAGCGAACACATATTTGGTGAGTCTGTCTAATATCATACATACATATAATTACATCCTTGGGGTAGTTTACAAATAAAATTCATGGGGATGTGATCCTATTTCCATTTCGGGATCGAAAGAAATTTGGATAAATTCATTAGGCACATGTAATTTATATCTAAATCGAAGATTTGTTTCCATTTCACTTGATAATTATCGAGTCTAATTTTTTGGTTTAAGATTGTAACGCCAGGAGATCTAGGGGCGATTATTCTAAGATTGTCTTTCTTAGGATCGTTAAGAAACACTTGTTGGTTACTATAAAAATTGTGGGGGTAGCGTAAATAATAATGTTATATGGTATCAACAATATCCTAGGAAATTTTGTTGTTAAATCTTCCAATAACTTTACGACTTAAGGTGTTGGCTATAACGTTTACTTTTTCGAAATTCTTTCTGACTTAAATTCAAATTTTCGTAAGTGAAGATGTATCTCGATTCTGGTTACCTGAATTTTCCTTAGATTTTCTTATCATAAAATAAAAGTCTTAGGGTTTTCCTATATTTATGCCGAAGATAGCATAAAGAGTAAATATGAATTTCTCTTGAATAGTTACCAACTGGTTATCTAAGAACTGGTAGTAGGGTTGAAGTAAATAATTAGGGTGGGGTTTGAACTAATGTTTGCTTTGCTTGATTTCTCTTAACTTGAATGGTTATAGTACACTACTTAGAATTCTAAAGTGTCATAGGGTACAATATTCAAAATAAGTTTACTGGGAAACAACATATATATGCATACAATAATATTTTTGAATCTAATAACTGTCAATCCAAAATTTTACTTATTAGGTCTAAGAACATTCATCGAGGGGTTTCGTGAAACAACCATAAACTATTTAGAATCAATGACAGGATAAAGGTATGCTCTAACGGGAGTCTAAAGTTACAGAAGAGGTTTAATTGCAAAAGGAAAATTATTGGTGTGGTCATAAAGTTGACATGTATTAGGTATGGAATATATCGTTTCAACTAGAACACATGGAACACATAAGTGGTATTAAACAATTTTTGGATAAATCTAATTGATAGGCCATAGAGTTGGTGCATTTCCTAATAATAAAGGTCCAATGTATCTTAGTGCTAGTTTCGAGTCTTTCTCTAATCTATCATATCTTCTTGGTATTTTATTCAGTTATTAAATAAGAAAAGAATGAATACTCTCAGGGTTTCAAATTTAGCACTCTACGATACAAAGGTCTTGTTGATTAAGGTCAACAATAATTTGTTCAGGATAAAAAATTTCCCGACATCTAGTAGGTATAACAATAATTCATCAGAAGTAATATTCCATAATTCATATGATGGTGTCACTGGAATTAAAAATATCAGGTTAAAAAACTTTAGGGTTGTGGATGGTTTTTAATATAAGATAACTCACAATTATCAGTTCTAGAGGCTTAGGGTTAATAGCAATACAAATAAGAAATCAATCCAAAACTTTTGGAGATACATCAATACAAATAACTGGAGATAAAGTAACATTTTCAAGCCAAAACTCTGAAGAGAGGCATTTATATGATAAATAAAATAGGCACTCAATATTTTTAGTCCTGTAGGTAAATAATACTGCTCTGGGTGTAACGATAGTTTTTCCCCTGGTTATATTGTATGCTATCTAAGAACAAAATCAATTAAGTAAGGTTAACTTGATCTTATTGTTTGAAGATCGACATAGAGTTTTAAAATTTCATTAAGAATATCATATTCTGAAACTCACAAAAGAGTTCATAAAGTATCGCGGGTCTTCATATAATGACATGATAATTTCATAAATTGATACTCAATCACAATCACCTACCATGTGTGAAAATTTATATTGCTCATTATAAAATTATTTGGGTTTTAAATTGGAATTTATTTGAAAAGATGTTTTATAAAGGAAACCATATATATAGTATCAAGATCATGCAAAAAGTTTATATAAGTGTTCATATCATCACCAATGCTTTAGTTGTTTATGGATAAGAAATTATGTCTGGAAGTATAATTTTTTTCCAGAGATATCCTAAATCACTGTAACTTCAAAAATTAATTGACAATGGTTACGATGTACATGGTAGTGATTTATTAATCATAATTCAATGCCAAGGTTATCTAGAACATGGGAAAAATGTTGTTTATAGAATAGGATTCAACAAGTGATGTCGTTACATTTTAAAGAGTAGAAGGATTGAACTTTGCATTTCTGATATTTCTATCTTTCACATAAAGAATTTTCTAATTCTCATCAAATATTCACAATCTAATCTTATTCAGTTACCATTCTAACATAAGTAATATACTCTCGTAATCTAGAGTTCCAAATGAAGTCCTTCATTCTCAAGGGGAGGTCAATCGAATAGTTCAGACAAAGAATATACAAACTTACAAAGTTGCGGAGTATATTTTATATAATCCCTTCCTAAGATAACTTTCTTAGTATGCTTATAACTCATGAATCACATTCTGATAATTCTAAAATTCATAATGATTCTGTTCATATATAAAATCCGAATATCTAAAATTATCACATGTCCTAACTTATAATTCCAAAATATTTCTCGTATTCATATAATCATCTCAACCTTGAAACAATACTAAGCAATATCATACTATCCCATATTATCATCATGTAACTTGAAGATCAATATACCCGATGCATGTCTAAGCATTGCATCCTTATTATTCTTATAACTTAAGTAGCTTTCCTAATCATAATCTTAACTTATGCCCCGTATCGGCTAACTTAAGCTTGGATTTGATACCAACTTGTCACACCCTGATTTCTTGGGGGTGAATGTTATTTTAAATATCATAATTGAGTTAAGCATACTAAGATAACGAAGAATTTATAAAGCTAGATTGTCTTACCATGTGGTTCGAAAGGCATATTCTTCTATAATTTCTTCAAATATTTTAAACTGCTATACTATAATTCCTGGACTATTTGTAATTGCCTATTGCTACTTGTGAAAAATAACTGTAAGGAAACGAATCAAAAAAAAATTAATAAATAGGTTCTACCAGTTCTATAACAATTATAAATATAAATAGAGTTTGGAGTGTGTATGGAATTCGGTGTTTATCAAACGAAGCAGATGCAAATGCTTTTCATAATACATTAAGTCAAAGAGTTGTACTAATAATCCCATACTTACCAGCTCATTAAGGATCATATAAAGAAATTCAAGGATCTTTAAACTAATAATTCCATGCTCACTAGCTCACTAAGGGGGTATAGAAATAAGTAAGCCGTCAGTGAAATCAAATAACAATCAACCCAAAACCTTTGGAGAAAAGTAACCAGCTATGTACACTATCCAAATGGCACTCATACATATGTAGAAATAATCCAGACTTTTAAACATCTGAGACCATTAGGCCAAGCATAAAAGTTATGTGGGATAGCACAACAGTCGACTTCTTAGTTCATATTGATGCTCAAAATATAAATATTTGAATGAAGGTGAGTGGGTGAATTGAATTAATTATTAAAATGTATACTTTATCATATCTGTAGACACCACATTCTATGACCCCCTAAGTCTCTCCTTAGATCCCTAGCACTTCCCCTTTCCATCGCAAACCTAGGTTGAACTCCGAGTACCGATACAGAGACCATCGGATGCCACCGGACCCCATTTGACTTCGGTCAAATTTTTCATCAGAGAAAAAAATCTTTGAATATTTGAAAGGATCCTAATACCCTTTCCAAAGATTATCCCCATGCACGAATCGACATAACAGTTCAGACGAATGGACCATTTCACTACCGAAAACTGATTCAGAGGCCTCGAATTGACCCCAATCAACTCCACCATAAGAGAGAAATCTCTTTTGGTGGAGTTGACCCCAATCAACTCGTTCGATAAATAGCATAACCGTTCGGACGAACGATCAGTTTTCCCTAAAAAATCGATCCGGAGGCTACCGAGCGCTCCCGAACTCCATTTGACAAAAGTCAGCTTTTCATCTCGAATGAGACTGATTGAATCTCCTAAGGTCACTGAATACCCTTTCTAACGATCCACCTCATGTGCTATTTTGACCTACGGTACGGACGAACAATCTGTTTTATTCTGAGAAGTCATCGGATGCTTTCGGTCCCCGGTTGACCAAGCTCTAGTTTTCGAACCAAGAAAAATACTTTGTAATGTCTAATTACATCTCCTAAACTTTACAACATTCCACCCCGTGCACTATTCTTACATACCATGCGGACGAACGATCCATTCTCATCCGACGATCTCCCGTGCAAAAGACTGACGTGCACTTTCGAGCCACATTTGACCCAAATTCAACTCCCGGACCCGGGAGTGGTCCAAATGACTCTAGAAGGTATCTAAAATACCTTTCTAATGGTATGCCCATGCAAAATTGAGATCAATGGTTTGTGCGCTATAATCATTTTTCCAGAAAAGTCCGCACGAGACTGCGAATTGGAAGGTCCTGAACCTTGCCTATCAGCACAGTGTCAATGGTGACTTGCCGATAGGCATCCCCTAGGGTAGGATGAATGGCACCCAACTTTTTCCCTATAAATAAGGGCCATGACCTCACTCCCAAGACAGACATCAAGTCCATCAGCTTTTGTGATCTCAGCAACATTCTCTCGAAATCAGCAAAGTTCCATATGAGAAGTTCCATTCAAGCTTAAATACCCATCCTTTTCACACCCAATTTGGCAAATATCCTTCTCTCTCATCAACATCCATCAACATTCAAAGGAGTTCATCCAATATTCAAGCTCAAGCTCCAAAGAAGGTCCAATTCCTTCTCCCTCTCTTTTAATATTTTGTTTTTGCAAAAGTTACATTAGATTCATAACCTAGTTTCACTTTAGTTCATACATATTAACATCTACTCTTTCATTAGTATATTGCACATACTTTATTTTCCATAAAATAACAAAACAAATAAAAGAGGGTTACACCCGTAAATTTCGAACAGAATTATCCACCACCCTTTTTCCAAAACCAAAAACATATTTTCTACACGTACACACCTAACAAAATATCATTCGAATCTATGGGATAAACCCCACCCCTATTCTACACTCGAACTACGTGGACTTTGACGCCTTTATAACCTATGTAGGCATCTCGGATTAAAATCCGAGACTCGAGTCCAATTTTCCAAATTTCTCAAAATTCCTCATTTTCATAATTATCATACACACACACACACACACACACACACACACACACACACACACACACATATATATATATATATATATATATATATATATATATATATATATATATATATATATATATATATATATATATATATATATAATATGCTTGTTCGCATCTCATCCCACATATATTGTCATTTCCCAATAACGATAAATATCGCGATGAACACTCATATTATATCTTCTACATTTATTATTATTTTGGAAATATTCCAGTGGATGACCTCACGTTATATTTTCCATGGTATGGGTCGAATGATTCCAATATCCATTATATAAACACATGCACACAATTCACGGGGATAAACGAAAATATTAACATTTTCCCATGAGAGACCGAAAGGGCAGGATGGGTGCATGTTTTGTAAAAAATAGGTTGGCGAATCCATCTCTTTACATTCACCCCACACCGACGACGACCAAAGTACTTTTCTAAGAGAAGGTTGTGAGACCGCGACATAGTTCTTCCTCGAGGTATCCTCCTCCTTTCCACCGGAACGAACGCCGCGTGCTGCCCGAGATGGCCACAATATCATTTATTAGATGAGAGGGATTTAAATTAGCTAAAAATGATCAAAATCAAGCAATTCGAGAGAATATAGTAAATATGAGTATGTGAATTTCTACATGCAATTGGAATTAAACTAGCTATCACAAAGTGATATCAATAGAAAATATCAAATGGCAAATATCGGGAGGAGATATCACTTGATTCTCTGTATACAATGTTTGAATATATAAGTAATTATTAGAATATGGCTTGGGTTGGTCCGTTTATAAAAAAAACTGAATCTTTTAAAGTTTTGAGGGTGTAATTATATATAATTTAGGAGTTTAAAATCTTGGACTTAAGGTTACATTTGAACTTTGGTTTCAGAGACTTTTTGACTTAAAATATTTTTTAAGTACTTATAGACAACGTTTGGGGTTCAATTAATAAGTAGAAAAAGTGAGGATGGGTCAAATTACAGTTAGAAAAAATATTTCGAAGTTAAAACCTCATTTTTCCATAACTTAGGCTAGGCTTAACCAAGCATGGACTTACGTGATACCATTTTTACTAGAAAAATAAATTAAAAATTTTGGGAAAATTTCAGAAACTTTTGATTGTCCACGCGTCCTCACGCGCTTTATCAACGTTTTTAGTAAAAAACTTCATCTTCTTCGCCTTGATAGATGACTTTAGGGTTTATGATTTTTTGACCTTGAATATCTCCTTCATTTATATACTATTTGAGATGATTTCTTAACATTCTTAACCTAAATTTTCATAAGGAATCCAAATATAGAGGTTTTGTGGATTGAGATACAGTATATTGTGAGTTCTAAAATTGTGTGTTTTGCCAAATTTTTGACCTAACATTCATGGATTTCAAGACTATGGCAAGGAGTATTATGAGCCTAGTTTGGTTTCTGCTATGTGTAGGAGTAGTTTAGTTTTGATTTAGAGGTTAGAGATGGATTATACGAGAAGAATTTAAAATTTTCACGTTCATGGTGCAAAATACGATTTCGACAAATTAAAGCTTGTTATGCAAATTCGCGGGTTTGGATCATTTCACTTGAGTTACTAAGGTTCTAGTGAATGTGTTCATAGTTTTAAATCAGAGCTTTAAGACTTATATCGAAATTTGCCAAAAAATCTCAAGCTTTTGTGGTAAAATTCAATGTTTTTCCTATTATACACTATTTTACACGTAAAAGCTTTAATATAATGACTGCTTTAAGCATAATAATCAAACAAAAATAGTTTGACACTAAAAGAAATAAATTTAATACATAAAATCATAGTGTACCTATTTGGAGTTAATTTTTCCAAGCTTTGAGTATGCTTATTGTGTGTCTTTTAACGATGAAATTGTGGGGTATTTATGGTGTTTCACCAGAAGATTCGATTGGTGGATGGTGGAGGTGGATTTGACCTGAAAATAAAGAGCTTTGAAACATGATTAGAGGTCCTCACATGCGTTCATGGTGTACACATGTGATTTTGGTCTTGTTGTGCTGATGTGGTGCCTAGGTGGATAGGAAGTAATGTGAAATTACTCCAACTTTCGTGCCTTATTTGGTAAAATATTAAGGTATACAGCCTTAAAAGTCTAGGTTTGAAGAAATTTTAATCGTATTTTTATAATTTTAGGAAGTTTTAAGGGATGAAATTTTAATTTTGTGTTATTTTGAAGTCTACATAACAAATTTGATATACATAGGAACATGGAATCTTCCCATATCAATGTGTTTTCCCCATAAAGAAGAAAGCATAAGATCCATTATGCCTATAATAAATGTTTCTTCCCTTTTTTGTCACAAAAAAGTCACGGATCATTAGGAAGACATAGATAACACTTATAGCATTGTAATAAAGTAACAATCATAATGAATATACAAGAACTAGCAAAGCAAAACTAGTAGATCATTTGAAATGCAAAAGTTGTAAAGGAAATACTTAAGAAATCAACATGAGTATGAGCCACATACAAGTGTATCAACCTATGAATCTCAAAACATGAACCAGCAGATGAAATATATCAAACAATAAGCATTAGAAGCAGGATATGTTATATAAAATAATCAAACTATAATGAGATCATAGAAATCATAAATATAGCAATATAAGCATCAACATATAAATATAACAAAAATATTCCATAAAACCATCTGTAATGTACCATAATAATCCAGAATCACTCCATGACAGACATATGAGTAAAGGTACATCCAAATATATAAGCATAAATTCAAATATCCAATAATCATAGAGATCACACTAAAAATCTATTGTCCTCCTAAATCGTATGTGTGAAGAGTAACTTAGCGGTATGAGGAACTCAAATCACACAATAAACACATACTATCAACAATGAATATAAATCATGAAGTTTAAATATGTAGGATGGTAAAAATAACCATAATAGGATGACATCTTAAACAAAGATATAACATCTCCCCAAAACATACAAAATAACTAATACTCCTCCTAAAGCAACAAGAACTCCCCTTAAACCTATGCATGCAATAAGAATCATGAAAAGCATAATAAAGAAAAAATTAAGCATGTGAAAGAATGTGATACATGATAGAAGTAAAAGTATCACAATCAAATATCATTAAAGCATGTGATATAGACATATGTGTCTGATCATGGAGAATGTGAGACAACGACAATAATAATATATGTCCAAAGACAATAACAAGAATCATTTGATATAATAAATAGATATATCAAATCACATAAACTCACAACAGATAGTTAACAAAATAAAGTACCAAGCACTAGTAAGCATAAACACAAACATGTCACTACAAATAAGAAAAACTACAAAGAGAAAAGATGTGTTTAAGGTTCAAATAAGAAGATACCAACATGATAAGCTCAAACTCAACTCGCAAACGTAAAAAGATCACACAAAGATACAATTAAAAAATGATTAAGATATCAACACAAAATCATACTACCTAGGGAATACAAATCATAGAAATCAGTATGTACACCCCGATTCACAATCGAGGTGTGGATCCTATTAACCTAGTTCCAAGCATTCCCTTAATAAGTGGCAGCGATATTGGTTTCAATATTTTAAGCAAATCCCCAAGGAAGAGTCTTCGAGCAGTACCCTCAAGAGTTAGGATTGTCCTATGCTCAACTCTTCTTCACATTTGGAACCTTTCCAAGTCACTTTCCTCTACAGATTTTTATTTCCAAGGATAAGAGGGGACTCTCCTCATGAGCTCCTTTTTAGATTAGTAGTGGGGCTGGCGCGAGGAAGGACTGTGCCCCTCGCTTCCTTAACACTTGGGTCTCTTTATAGTTGGTTAGATCCTGCTCATGTTTACGTTACAAGATCTTGTGGTCGTTACGATGTCACTAATTTTTATAACTCATTTATCTTGATGTCTTTTCTAGTTGAGAATTTCCTAAACTTTGTCCATGAAGCGAAGGCTTGCCATAGCAAGGTTTCCCGTATCATCAGATGTCACTGAAAGTACCCTAGAAATTAGTTGGGGTATTAAATTGACAATGTGGATGAATAATGTTTTTGCCCGTACTGTAAAGGGGTAGGTGGTACCTTTTCTTGGAAGTCTTTTTCATGCACCGGGGGTATGTTCTACTTCCCTGCTGATGCAGCATCAGTCTCTTCCTAACCTCACATCAATGTTATAACCATTCTGTTACCTGGTCTCCCTCCTTCCTAGATAGATATGGGCCAAGGTGTGGAGTTCCATCACTCAGAGAGGGTGGTGTGACAGTTTGGTTATGACCAGGGTGTTCATACCCCTGCTTATCCTTCGAGCATTACTCCTTCTAAGCTATATCTAGAGTCCTATAGGAACATCACCACCCATCGTATGTTGCATAGAGTGAGTCACTTAGTAGTACTACACGTGTCTCCTCGTGATCACTTACCTTTTTTCACCCGTTCTCGGTTCCTTCTCTAGCAAATGCAAGTCCTTCTTATTCAGAACTGTGCGAAAGATGTCCCATAAGAAATAATTCCTACTAAATATTCCACTATAAAGTTTCTACTAAAAAGTACTCAGAAAGAAATTTAGCACCGTAGTACTACCCCGTAGATACCCCTCGATCAAGTCATTCCTATTTTGGTGAAGCCACTCCATGATGAGTCCATTTATTCAAAGCAACCTAAGACTTAACTCGTTAAGTCCAAGGGCTAATCTAAGGGTAAGGAGAAAGAAAATTACCTATTGTTTCTAAGAGAAAACATCCTGACATGGATTTATCACATTTCATACATGCCACCGCTCATTCTTCTCCCCTTTGCCCATGAGGACCATGAAAAGAAAGAAAAAGAAAAAAGTTAATACTGGAACTACTACTTCTTCTAAATCAAATCAGGGGTCAGAAACTGATGAACTTAGAGTGGAAGAGACTTATAGGGCTATTCGAGAGCATGGTTATGCTGCTTTGGGTCATTCTTCTTAGGAGCCACCCTTTACATCTATTCCACTTAAAGAACGTACTGTACCCAAATCCACTTTACTTAGTGAAATTGGATCTTATGGAGTTTCACGTGTTGGTTTCCCTTCTTGTTCATTTGAAAAGGAACTAGTTGAGTATATAATCACCCATTCCTACGATGATAATTATTATTCTTTAAATGATGAGGATGGCACGGACATTCATGATTAAAGCACTATTAAAACTTGTGGTTTGTTACTAATTTCTAGGGAGTCTTCCAGTGAAGACCAAATGGTATACTCTCTGCTAGAGACCAACCGTACTATCGAACATCTTCCCTATAGACTGGATGTTCACCCTGATGTTGTAAGTTCTTTTTCTGGCTTGCTTTACTTACCTTTTTTTATTATATATATAGTCTCTTTTCTCATCCTTGATTTGATTACTAACTTTTCCTTGTGATCATCATTGGCTATGATTATCACCCTTACATGATTTACTTAATTCAAGTTTGTCATTTTCATTTCCCCAGGGACCCTTCCTTATCTTGGGATTACTATTACAAGGTTATCACCTTCAAGGAGGATTACTATCCCTAGGGTCTGTATTTCTATAGATAATAAACCTTTGGTCTAAACTATTTCTCATGAACCAGTGTATACTATGGCCTCCACTATTGGGCCCGTTTCACAACCTCTTTCTTCTATTCAGATTGATATATTTTTTAGGTTATAGATACTTCTTTTTTTCTTGTGCAACAAAAAATTCTAACACATTTATGCTGAACAGGTTATCACTATAGTCTCTGTTGCACTAGGGGTCACCTTACGATCTTTTTCTTTGGACAAGGTTCATGTATTCTATTAGCTTTTGGAATTAAACTTCTTCATATGGTCTATAAATTGTCTGACTCATACTGCTGATTTGTTTCCTCAATCTTCAGTTGGTTCATAGTACTACATCACCGCTACCTTCCATTGCTATGTCTTAAGCAACCCTTAATGCGGTTGAGCCACCTGACCCCACTTCTTCTAATGAGGCACCTATTATAGTGCCTCTTCTAGTTATTATTTCAACCTTAATATTTTCCATCCTCTACACACTAGTCTTTTTTAATGAGGTAAGTGGTTTATTAACACTTGCCTTATTTTCTTCGTTTACAGGTTAGCTTTGCAGAGGCCTCTCAGTCTGCAAATTCTTTTCCCTTCCTGCAGAGGTAACTCCTCAAGTTCCACTCCAATTATTTATGTTTATTTGATTCTTAATAGTATTTTTTTGTTGACTGGTTCCTTGTTTGGTTATTAGGCTAGCGTTGCTGAGGTCCCTCCATTGGTGGCGCCTATCATAAGTTTCGGTGCAGAAACTCCACAGGTACTTCTTTTGCTTATATTAGCTCCTTATGATAGATCATTTTTTGTATTCTCATTCTTTGAAAACTCTCTAAGTATTTATAACACAATTGTAGCTTTGGTCCCTCTATATGCAGGATTTATATCTTGGTTCTCATATTAGCACTGCGGCGACCTCTTAATCTGTGGCGCCTTTAGCTAGCGTAATGGAGGAAGAACCTCCGGTAAGATTTTCGTGCTGGATTTCGACTATGTTCATGTTCAGTACAATTATTTTACTAACCATTACCTACTTTTTTACTTCTCAGGTTAGTGTTGCTACCATTTCTATTTCTGCAGAACACTTGGTTGGCTTTTCCAGAGAAACTATTCCGGTAAGTGTTTAACTGCTTATATTTTACGACTTGCTTTTTCTTTACAAGATCTTTCTAATGTCCACTTGTTTCTATATTTTCAAGTTAGCATAGCTAGTGTTACGATAGCCGTGGAGAATTTGTAGGATGCATCCATGAGTCGGGTATTATATCACCAAACTCTTTTTTCCTATCTGCCTTTATTTTTTCCTTGCTTTTTTACTGTGCAAGTATTTACCAATGCCTATGCCTACCCGTTTCTTTATTTTTAGTTTAGTATAGCTAGTGCTCCGATCGCAGTGGAGCATCTACGGGGGGTAACTATGAGTCAGGTATTATGTTGCCATACCCTTTCATCCTTTATGCCTCCCTTCTTTTCTTACTTTTACTATGCAAGTATGCTCCCCTTCACTTCCATGTTTTATTATTTTCAAGTTAGCGAGGTGACTGCTCTTGATTCTGCTGAACAAGTGGAGGGAGCTATACTATGCACTCCTCAGGCATTTAATTTTTATACCCGAGTGACTATGATCTGTGAGTTTTGTGCTCTTTTTCTTTCTATCCTTTATCAAAAAAACCATGTTAATATATGTTTTTTTTCCTTTACTAGTCTGGAACTTCACACCTCGTAGGCTCTTCTCATCTAGGTGGTAGCATACTCACCCCTATAAGCTTTGGGGTAAGATTTCTATCATAGTCTATTAAGGAATCTGAGTATAGTTGTCTTTTATTTTCTTTATTCTCCTGATTTAGCATACTTGTACCATCTTTTTTGTCTTTTAGGATCCTGCTAGCGACCTATTAGGTTAGCTGAGGGAGGAGGACATAGCTATGAGGCC
Organism: Sambucus nigra; assembly: GCA_949130495.1. Taxonomy (NCBI): domain Eukaryota; kingdom Viridiplantae; phylum Streptophyta; class Magnoliopsida; order Dipsacales; family Adoxaceae; genus Sambucus; species Sambucus nigra. The sequence continues at coordinate 313,838,135 of OX422219.1, read as the reverse complement.
ACTTCCTCAGCTATGAGTGTCAACTCTAGAGTGGATTCCTCTTTCCTTCCTTTGGAGGTAGAGTCTCGTCATACCGGTGATGATGCCACGGTGGGGGCTCCTGCGACGTTCAAGAAAATATTGTGTCGTGAGGAGCGACCTAGGCATTTCAGGACTCATCAGAGGGAGACTCTAGACTTGATTTTAGAGCATCACCCTAAGACATTCACTTCTCAAGGTTTGCTTCATATTGATAGTCTTACAGTGTTCAACTAGAAGGCCCTTTCTAGTCACGTATTCGGTTTCTTATCTATCCACCAATTTGAGCTGACCAATGCTTCTACTTTGATTTTCTTGGAAGCTCTTTGGGATCTGCAACAATTCTATCACTTCTAGTTAGACTGTCTTAATATCGTAGCCCATTATTTCTTGAGTGTTCCATTTCAAAAGAGGGTGAGTCTTCACACATCCAGGAAGTCTAGGGCCGAGCAGTGGCAGGATAAGGCTACCAAGATTTAGGATCAGATAGAGCTACTCCAGGATGAGTTAGCTAAGCTTGAGGCCGGTGATCAGGAGGATGAGTTGAAGCTAAGCCAGACTGGAGGAGGAGTTTATGTTGGAGGCAGAACCCTCATATGTTGGCACCCTTTCTCAAGATGATCTATTTTTTGTTATTTCTATTGTATATGATGCCTCTCCTCCTTTTTTTAACATGTATCTTTTGCCTTGTATTTTCTTTTCTCATTCATATGTAAAGGATTGATGATTTACTAATGAAAACAACTTTTGCTTCTAGTGTATTTCATTTATTCTTTGCCTTTATCTGTATTTTTGGCATCTGTTTACCATGACATGCTCTAATTTTCTGGGAGCACTTGGTCTGTTTGAACTGCCTCGTATACTGTAGGGTATTTGCATAAGTCTGAGCGAGTTATACTTTTTAGAGCAGTCTTATGTGACTCTAGGGTATTTTTCTATGCGCATTCATTTCTTAGGGAATAACTGGGATAAGGGGTTAGCCTTTGTCCTTCCCACAAACTTTTAATAAAATTTCACAAATGTAAGTAAAGAAAATGACTATTTCCTTGTACTAAACTAAAAAATAGCCCCTGATCTGTGGGGTCCTTGTTTCAAACTTTTTTCTTAGGAACCTTTTTATCTTAGAAAAATAATAAGTTTAGAAAGGTCTGTAAACCCCCTTCTCCACATTTTATGACAACTGGTTAAATACAAAAAAATAGAACAAAGGTCAGAACTTGTCCTCTAGGCTATAAATTTGTTGTGATAAAATAATAAAAAACATGTATTATATTTTTTATTATTACACCTAGGAGAACAACCTCCTGCTGGTTTTGTTTTGTCTGTAAGAACTTTGTTTAATATACTTTTCCATTTTGATGGATGTACCCCCAAGTATAACGAGGAAAATTATCTTTATCATGGGCCCTCTTCTAGTCCAGTGGAAAGTATTATTATTCTTATGTTTTTTAAATAGAAAATGTTAATCCGGTGCACCCACCTCACATAGGAGGTAAATAAATAATGCGAAACCCATCAGGTAATGATCAAAATAGCTTCAGTTCATTTCTTTCGTATTGTATGTTGTTTATGAGACTTTGATCTACCAACATTACCAAACAAAACGTTTCTTATATTAGAGCAGGACACTCAAACTTTTCAGAAGAAACGAACCTTAAAAATGCATAATACTTTTTTAGCCACTTACAGTTAATAGATTGAAGACAGTCACTCTCAGGCTCTAATATCTGGCAGTACTCTGAGTTTCCCACCCCTTGGACCATGAAGGGGTCTTCCCAGTTGGGTTTAAAATTTAACACTCATATGCTGCGAAAATGATGGGTGGATGCACGTAGGACCAAGTCCCCTACTTGAAACTCCCTAGGCTTGACCAAGTTCTCGAGATCCCTAGACAGCAACTAGGTGTAGAGCCTGAAGTTCTCTTTGGTCTTATCTCTGTGTTCGTCTAATGCCCCAGTCACACTACTCTCCAACAAATTTTTTCTTTAAGTATCTACACAGATGATACAAAAACATATACCTCGTGATGCATCGAGTTTGAATAAAGTAAAACTCATATATAATTTTTCCCCCATAAATCAAACTCGCTTTAATTTTCTCTGATAACAATTTATAAAAGCAATAAGTATGCACTGACACCACTTGTAATAGTGGATGCTTCTAATACCACTTAGAATGCAGATAAAAATATACTCAATAAAAATTCTAATTTGAGAGTGCTCAATTAATTTTAAACAAATTTTATCGTTTCATCCTGAGCATACATTTATGTGACAAAACTACTAAATTAAACTAAGCATTCAACAAATGAAAAGTTTCAATAAAAATCTCGGTAGGGCAACCTTTTATTCACTTTAAAAAATTTACACATCACAACTTACAAATTCTATAAAGGAGTCTGCAATGAATTCCTGCAAGAACTCATAAAGACCGGAATCTTTCTTCAGCAATGATTCTTGCAAGAACTATAAGAACCACAGTCCTCCTTCTTTAGCCTTAGCCTTTGTCTTTAGCAGTGAATCCCCTCATGTATCACAAGTCATCCATGGAGTACCCCTCCACAAGTTGTATATGAAAGTATACAAAGCTTTCTAGAGTTTAATAATGAAGAACGTTCGTAAAATTTATGCACAAACGTATCTAGAAAAAGTCTTAAACGTTTTGAATAAATAACAGGTATTTATACAAATTTCGAGGCGGTGTGCCATTTGAATGATTGCATGTTGTTGTTCAAATGAGATATGTCTCACTCAAATGAGATATGTCTTGCTTCTAATGGCATCAGGAAAATCAAAATAGTAAGCCCTCATTTTAAAAACATATAAAACTACCTTCTAACGACATGCAATATCGTTTGAACGAGAGTTAAAACAAAATTATTTTTCTTTTCAAAAATAAATAATTCCTTTTCATTTTTATAAAAAGAAACATCCCAAGCATAAATTCTGTAAATTAATTTGAACTCTAAATTGTTTTATACCTTTACAGGATGTCGGGAAGTCTTCAAACTTGGAAATGCTCGAGTTCGGATCGTCTTGACGGTGCATGACAATTTGTAATGGGATACGCCAAACTACCATAAACCTAAGCTATGAACAATCCTAGTAAAATTGTTCTTATAATTTTGCATTGAGTTTTTATAAATAAAAATTACGTAACTCAATTTATTTTAGTACAAAATGCAATTAGCCCCGTGCACATAACAGAATGGTATTTTCCCTCTCTAAGTCTATTCATATGCACAAAATATATGCCTTGAATGCACAAATTTTCACCACATGTTCTTTGGCTTTGATCGTACACACATATTTTACCTTCCATAAGCAATCCTTTATCACCCATGAACACGAGCTAGAATTTCTACTATACACATGGTATAATTGACGTTCTTAAACCCATTATGGACCACACGCACAACAACAAAATCTCTCCATACACATGTTTTTGGATATTTTATTATTACATATTTTGGTTTATAAACTTTATAAAATAATTTCATTAATTACTAATGGGTACCTAAGATAAATAATGTAATCCCTAGGATCACATTGTGTATACCTACACTTCCCAAACCATATAAAATCCCTGCAGCACGATCTCCGTATGGTGAACACTATCATATCATTCGTTACAATTAGTACCCTCATGATCCATAGCTCACAAAACAATCATCACACTCATAATGCATAATATTTTCTCTTATCACCGTCCTTTAGAAATGTCTTAACAACCCACTCATGGCCATAGCTGACTTACTAGACAAATGGTAGAATAATATCCCAAACATCACAACCCGTCCATTAGGTTGTTTGGTTAAAGGATGCCTAACATGCTCTAATAAATTAATCATATGATCAATATTTAAATTTATCTTTATTAATATATAATTTCCCATATATAATTATCATTATGAAATTCTACCCAAATTACTCACCCATAATTATCATTAAATCATTTGATAGATAAAACCCACTTCTAATCAGCATGTACGAAAGCATACCAACATGTGAGCAAGAATAAACACGATGCATATAGAAATATCATGTATAAAATATAACACACACATGCACACAATGAAGAATGAACATGCATAAAAAAGGTTAATAACCATGGGTGAACGTACCTACCTTAAATCATTATATATCCAAAAAACCTACAAGAAATACTAGCTTTGCATACTATTGGGAAAATATTCATAATGAATTCATGAAAAGTGATAACGAGACTTTTTGCGTGTGGTCGTTGTTGAAAGCCAAGTTAATCAAAACCTCACATACCTACAAAATATAATAAACTCAAGTGTAGAGGTAAGTAAGGGTATCAATCCACTTTCTAGGGAGTAAAGCAAATGGGACAAATTCAAATGTAATTCACTATTTATTTTCTTTTTGTGCTTTTTCACTTTTCTATTTTTTTTAGCTTTTTCAATATTAAAACAAAAGGGTGAGGTGAGATCTAAACTAAAATAAACTAAATGTAAAATGATAATAACTAACTAGAAAGTAACTAAAATGAAAATAAGGTCTAACACTAAAATAAAAGATAAAGTGAGGAAAATAATTGTGAGAACAATCAAGGAGTGAGATTACACCACAAATTTTAATTATTCTAATTAATTAATTTAATTATTTGAATTCTCCCAAATTAATATTAAAATTACAAACCAACTCTCGTTGCAAGTGTAATTAGAATAGTAATCTTTTAGAAAGTTAAAATTAACACCTCACAACTCTATAAAATTAGATCTACACTCCTTTTAATTAATCACCCGCTAGGATTGATCAATTAGAATTTATGTCAATCTTAGAAGTTAAATTTAGAGTTGAAATTCAAATGATAATACCCCACTTAAGAAACCCCTATCTCTAGTTCGAATCTAAAATGGGTATTATCACTAGAATTTCGATTTTCTCTCGAAAATCATTTACCCTCTCTCGAGGCGTAAATCTAAGGGTGAGGGATTAAAATTAACATTCAAAGGGATAATTCAAGTAAACAAACTAATTAAACTAAAATAATATTAAATAAGGGTTTCACCCCACCCCTTGAAAGGGGTTTTAGCCTAACATGGTATAAAATATGACAAATTAATATTCAAAGGCATAAAATAATAAAAGAGGGGAAGAGAACAATCAAACCAAATCTCTTTGATTATGTTGAACTCCAATCCTTGAAATTGAAGCATACACCTCTTAATTGATCTTCCAAATGATATGAAATTAACTATCCACTCAATTAATTCTCTAACAATATTTAATCTCACAATATCTAAAAATAAAAAATGAAAAACTATTTACAAGGATTTATTTTCTAAACTAAACTATCTCTCTCTCTAGAATTTTCTCTCTACAAAGCTTCTCTAATCTAGAATTGCCAACAAATGGGTCTTCATCTTCTTTTATACTATGCATGGAGCAAAGGGGCATAATGGTAAAAAGGTAGGGAGTGCATGTGGAAATAGTGTGAGGTAATGTAAAGTGAGGTGAGGGAATGAAATCAGATTGGGTGAGGGGGTAATGTGGGAAAATGGGTGTGAAAGAGTTAGTTGGGATTTTTAAGGGTATATTGGGAAAAAGGTGTAAAAGGAATAAATTGGTTTTATGGCATGTGGGTATTGTTGTTGAGTTGGTTTGTTTGGTTTTGCAGGTGAAAAATCGGGTAAGAGAAAATGGGTCTTGGAAGTTTGGTTTTGGTTATTTGGTTTGACTTTGGTCATTGTTGGTTTTAACAGATGAGAAAATCGTAGCTTGGCTTATAGAAATGGTTGAAAGAGTTTTTGGTGTGGGATATGAAATGGGTATGGGTTAAAGGGGTTGCACCGGAGCAGGAGATCGGAGGTGGTGGTCGCGATCGCCGGAGTCTGTGTCGCCGCTGGGAAGGGGCTGCCGTCGGTCGGAGGTGCAGGCGACACGGGCTTGGGACGGAAGTGAGAGAGAGGGGATCGGGGACGGGATTGTGGCGGGTCGGGCCTGTTCGGGCTCGCCGGCAGCTCCGATTGAGCTCGCCGGTTGGAGGCTGGACGATGGGAACGGGGATCGGAAGTGGCAGGCTGAGGATGGCAGTCGCAGGGGAGAACAGCTCCGACCGGAGCTGGTGGATGGAGCTCCGGCGGTGTGAGGTCATGTGGCAGGAGATGGTTATGGGTGGGGCAGGGGTTGGTTGGTGATTTGGGTAGAGAGAGAGAGGGGTTGGAGGGTGTAGGTGGTTAGGGAAATGGGTTTATGGAGGTTTAGAGGAGAGAGAAAGAGTATGGGTGTGGTGAGGAAGAAGATGATGTGTGGGGGGTTAGTGTGTTTGAGGGTGTAGGGGAGTTAGGTGGGGGTGAGTGAGAGAATGTAGGTGTAGGATAAGTGTATGATAATGGTGATGTGTGTGTTTAATTTGGACCTTAAAATAACACTAACTAAAATAAAAATAAACTAGAAACCTAAAAATAAAATTATATTCTAAAAATAAAATAAAGAATCAAATAAAAATAAAACAAAAATCCTAAAATATAAAATCTAATAAACTAAACTAAACTCCTAAAATTAATCCTAATAAAATAGAATAAAATAAAACTAAAAATCAATAAAAATCAAAATAAAATAAAACTAATCCTAATAAGATAAAATAAAACTAAAAATAATCAAAATAAAATAAAATTATATTAATAAAAATAAAATAGAAAAATAGAAAATAAAATCTAAAAATTCTAAAATAAATCCTAAAAATAGAAAAGACTCAAACTAAAAATCTAAAAAATAATAAAATGACACAAATAAAACACACACAGGCTTGGGGTAAGTTTGGGCTAAGTTTAGGGTAAGCTAGGGTACGGGAATTTGGTATTTAGCTCCGTAAAATGCACAATTGCCTTGAAATACGCGTTTGAACACCGCAACGTACATTAAACCTGCATATTAAACATTTAAGCGCATAAGACCCATATTGTCGAGAAATAGCAACTAAAATACAACTATTCGGGGTATAAAATGTACAGTTTTGGGTGCTTATCAAAAAGTATAAAAAATTTGAAACTAGCACCCACACGTTTATAATTTAATTATGCAAGATACAAAGTTTTTTGGACGCCATACTAATACATATACTATGTCTAGTAATGGACAATTTATAATGAACGCTATGTCATGTTAAATACATTATGTGATTTACTTGAATTCTCTTTGTGGGTGGCATGGTGGGGGATAGTACTCGGGTTGCATTCTTACACGTGCAGTTAGTTACATCCCTATTTCAAGATAGATAATTTTTTCTTATTCTTTATGATAGTTTAGAGACGAACTCACATAATTAAAAGGTGTTAAAATAGATAAAGTGTTATGTTATGAGATCGTGATAATCTAAATTTGTGAAAGATTGGGTATTGGTTTGTATACTATACATGAGCAGTTAGTTTCATCTCCTGTTGTAAGTTGTAGTCCATTAGTACTTATTAGTAAAGATAGATGTAAGGACATGATTTCATAAATGTTCGTTTAGAATCGAGGATGTTTTCTATGTGTCCTAGATCACAGCTAGTATGTCTAATACCGTGACTTTTGGCATGTCAACAGGTTCATCCATGAGGGCCTTGATCTTAATCCGAAGTTATTGCACTCCCATTATCTTCATACATGTGTAATAAATCATCACTGAGCATCGTGCAATGTGCATCTTCAACATCAACATTCCCACTACTCCACTCACTTTAATGGTAAAATAATTAATTTGGAGTTTTTAATGGTTACAGAATTATTTAGGAATTTTTAGAAAATATTTTTTAAGGTTTCTAAATGTTTTCCTTCATAGAAAGAATTTTTTCTAGGCTTAGAGGCGAGAAAATATTTGACGATGACGTCGTTCAAGAGATAAAGCAACGTCGTTCAAGTGACATGCTGTTGTAGCGTGAGGCCATTCAAGCGACATGGTTTTTGTTTGAGTGATAACCATATGTCGTTCGAGAGATGCATCGCCTTGATTTCTGTATTAATAAATATTCTCATCATTCACGTTTTTGAAGTCTTTGGCACTCACCTTTCTGCAGACTGCTGCACAAAACATACTTCATTTTTTCAAGGTTTTCATACCTTTTTTATTCACAAAACATTCGCAAACATATATGTGAAACTTTATAAACCCTAGATTAATTGTTGTACTTATCTGGAGTATTCTTGTGGAGAAGAAGATTGTTCTCCATTGGTGACTTGGAGCTCTTACGGGATCTCTTGCCGACAATAATGAACCGACGCCTGCGAGTATTCATGTGTCACTATATTTTTCTGTAATTGTATGTATTGAGAATTATAGTGAAATAAAAAAAATGGTTTTTGCCCCTTTGGGGAAATTTTCCTCATATTGTGAGTGACTGTGAATGCGTGGTTTGAATTAATTTATCTCTCACAATTTATATGCAAGAGTTAGGATTTTTGGAATTAAAAATTAGAATTTAATTAAACAAGTTAATCATTGATTCCTGACACACTCTCAATAGTTATTCCTTGGGTTGGTATATGCGCATAATACTTACTACACTTAGCTGATAGGTGAGGTACTTATTTCAAGTGAGAGTCGACGGATGACATGTATTGTAAATCGGTCACATGATTATTTACTATTGATATTAGAGTTATTTTTTAAAATTTTAGGGCTCGGACCCAAAATTATAAATGCCCCCGCCCCTCTCAAGAGGTATTACTATTATATGAACATGTTTTGCAGGACTGGGTAGTCAGACTTACAGTCTTGGAGATTGAAGTAACATTTTTAGGGTTAGAGTATTTTTTCTTTATAGTTGACATTATATTCTAGAGTTTTACTCATATATAGTCTTAATTGTATTTTTATACTTCATTTTGATAAGAAATTCTGATAGTGAGATAATTTATTGGACTTTCAGATTATTTCAGTCCGATCATTCACCATGGCATCCTTAATTGAGTTTAATTTGGGATATTCATTTATTTATTGTCATTTTATGTTTATGGTTGATGCCGAGAATGATATTAATTTTTTAGAATTCGTATCCGTCCTGATCAACCGGGTATGAAAATTCGGGGTTGTTATAGTTGGTATCATAGCATGTAGGTTCAAGTGCCCTTAGGATCTTTGTTGCATCCGTTTAATTTTCTACTTAGGGTTCTTTGATGTGTTAGAAAATGTTATAGGTTTTATACCCTAGTGCAGTGATAAGTGTATGTCGATATTGTTCTTTGCCAGTTTTAGCATTGACAAGACTTGATAAGTATCTGAGATTAGATGGGCATGAGAATGAAGACTTGAGCTAGAGATACAGTTATCATTCTTAGACCTGGACTATTATTTCATTATAATTGTCATTGTATTCAAGAGTTTTATTCATAGATAATCTTAATTGTATGTCTTTTACTTCATTTATAAGAGTTGTAATAAGAGAACTTTATAGTGAGATAATTTATTGGACTTTTAGATTATTTCAGTTCAGTTATTCATTATGTCATCCTTATTTGAATTTTGTTTGGGAAGATTTTTATTTACTATCATTTATGTTTGTCGTTGATGCTAAGAATAACATAAATTATTTAGTGCTCCCGGTATTTCATGTCCATCCTGATCAACGAGGTGTCACAAATTGAGGGTGTTACAATTGATATCAGAGTATCTAGGTTCTAGTGTCCTTGGGATTTTTGTTATGTCTATTTCATTTTTTGCTGAGGGTTCTTTGATGTGTTGGAACTTGTCATAGGTTTTATACTCTAGTGTCATGATAATATGTGTGTACACAATGTTCGGTTGATATTTTGAGCATTGACAAGACCTAAGGAGTATTTGAGATTAAAGGGGTATGAGCATGAAGACCATTGCGAGTTAGTGGTCAATTATAAAAAGAGTGGTTAGACAACGTCTTCACCAATGCGTTGAGGATGATTATGGGAAGTTATCATGGTTGGGGGTAAAATTTGCAACTTAGAGAGTTTTGCAAGCACAAGTTAGTCAATGTGTTTTACATTGAGTCCATTTTTGGAAACATTCAGGAATTTAATTTTTGATGAGCCTATTAGAGTTTTGTGTTCTGCTTATGGTAATATGGATTGTGATGAAAACATAGGTTAGTAGAACGACCTTATGAGATTTTGTGCACCTAAGAGAGAGTGCAATGGATAGATTTCTTTTTCCAAAATAGGATGATTTTATGGATGGATTTTTTGTGGTTAACACTACACCGCAAAGGCCAAATTATCACCTTTGAGTAGGCTAGCCCTGTTATGGCCATAGACCGTGACAAAAAAACACGTATTTTTTTGTCATGGTCAATGACCATGACAAGTCCGTGACAGCGGTTTGTCATGATCAATGACCGTGACAAGTCCGTGACAACTATACTTGTCATGATCATTGACCATGACAACTTTAGAAGGTTGTCACCGTCAAAGGTCTTTACATGTCCATGACAACTTTGTTAGTAAAAAACCCACCCCCTGTTTTTTCCCACCATTTCTCTTCCCCCCTTTTTTCCCTCTCTCGCGCGGCTCCTCTCTCTCTCTAAGGTATACTTTTCTCTACCTCTCTCTTTCCATTATACGCGTGTGTAGAACCCTTATTTTTGTGTGTATGTGTGATGGTGTGTGTGTGTATGTGTGTGTGTGTGTGGTGGTACGTGTGTGCATGCTGGTGCATTTGTGCATTTGTGTGTGCATGCATATGCTGGTGTGTGTCTGCGAGGGGGTGAGGGGGGAAAGGGAGTGGGGAGTGGGAATTGGTCGGGCATGGTGTGTGTGCTTGTTCGTGTGTGTGTATGGGTGGGGGGGGGGGGGGGACACACGCAGAATTTTCACACAGAGAATGTCTCTATAACGAATTAATTATTCTTTTGTTGATTGTATATTTTGAGATAATTAAAATCAAAACTAAATTTAATGGTATCTAATTTTTTTGTCAAACATTAACATGAGCGTAGTTTAGCTAACCTCCATCTCGATTCCTATATCGAGATTATTTTTCTTGCTTGAGTCTCATACTGGCATTCTTTATGATTAGAATTCATGCATTAAAGTAATAAATATTCATTATGAATTATGCACAATTGTATGGTTTAATCATATATCTCCAAAATTCATAATAATAATTTGTGCTTTAGGTATAAGTTTTAGTTCTTATACGTACTTTAAATTAAATGTAACATACTTTAAATTACATAATTAAATGAAATCTCCCTAATTGTGATAAGACAAAATTAAATGGAACATACTTTAAATTACTTATAAGGCGAATAGATACTAGCCTTCTAGTTCTTATGCGTATGCATTCAATATCCCTTGTCTGTATAATGAGATCTCTCGAATTGTCCCATTTGGACAATTTGGGACTGGATAGTTTCTATATAATAATATTCCTTATGGCTTAAACTTGTTTCTTTGGGGGGAAGTCCTGCAGTCATATCTTAATGTTCTCTGGGTAAATACTAGATGATGCGGTGTTAAGTTTTATTTCAATTGAAATATTGAAATAACATTCACATTTGGGAATCTATGTCGTGTACTTGGAGAACTATGGGGATATGCTACCGAATTTTCCCCAAATTGGAACAATCATGAGTTGTTAAGTAGATTACAAAAATATGCGGTCTGGAATGGGATACAACCACTCACCCTTTAGAGGAGATGGAGGAAATAGGATTTAATATTATAAATTGAAATTTAATTTCAATTTCAAATTAAAATTGAATTTGAATTTGAGTTTGAATGCACGAATAAATTTACCTAACGAACCTAGCCTTTTAGTTGTTATGCGTACACATTCAGTAGGTGATTATTTATACTAATGGGAACTAGATACTCCCACTTTTGTTTATGCTATTTTACCTGTGGTGACAATTAACTCAACACAAAATAGTAAGCAAAAGAAATCGCCAGAATAAATAAAGAACTTGAAATGACTACAATCACACACAACACATGATATATGTGGTTCAGCAAGAAGGCATACGTCCACGGTGGTGCTCTCTGTATTTTATTTTTGTTTACTCTAGGGGAGTGTTTACAATTGCATGCCCTTTGCCCCGTGCTGAGGGTTTAATATGTACATGTTATTTTTCGGAGAGTGGGGGTGTGGGACTCCTCCACGTTAGCCCACAATACTTAGAATATCTCTTGAGAGATTTTAGGAATTGAATGGGTCATAAATGAATCAGTTAAAGCACGAGGCCTCTAGACTTTGGGCCGGGCTTAGTTAGGCTACTCGTCTTGGGCCGAAATGACTAATCGAGGTACCCACAATTGCCCCTAAAAATTTTGGGTCACAATTTGGGCTCAATAATTTTAAATGGTTGCCTTAATGGAATTTTTGTGAATCGTACGGCACCTTGGGATTGAATCATCTTTCTCAAATCGATTTAGGCGGCATATTGCTTCGTTTCTTGTGCGTCATGATTGAAGCGGTTCTAACCAGCTTGGAGAGGTTATTCCCTGATGTTGCTTCAAATTTCTTTGCATTTTACAGATTTCTCCAAGCTCTCACTGTTGTTTTGTACCTTCCACATCTCGTCTTCCATCTTCAAGCTTCTTCCTCATTCTCTCATCTTCCCCTTTTGCGGGTTTTCATTGTCTCAAGCTGATTCTTACTTCGTAAGTTCTTCAAACTTCTTCTTTTTTTATTTTTCTGTTGGAATTTCTTCGTATTCAATACTATGGTTTCCCATTTCTGATGACGAAAATAGGCAATAGGTCAATAACTGAGTTTATGAAGTTCTACAATATTCCAAATTGGGTAGACATCGAATGTGCCCCTGTTCCACGTAATGTCAGGGACATTGAGGACGGCCATTAGATACATGCTCTTTTGTTATCCCAGGGGATCTTACTTTCCCCCCAAATCGCTTATTTTTGCACTTTTTCTAATACTTCTATATAGTTCCTGCTTAGTGCTCACCAAATGTTTGGAAAATTATCAATGTTGTGCATATAATTAATCAACTCTATGGCAACAATCTAGGGCTTGCTGAAATCTTCTATTGTTACTCGTTTTCTCGAACAAGCTCTGGTCTTCTTTACCTCAAAGCTAGGAGTCCTAATAGGGTATTGGTAGTAAATATACCTAATTCCCACAAGGATTATCGGCATGAGGGGTTTATTGCCAGAAAGTAGCAGTTCCCTCCCCAAGCTGAAGGGGAGAGGTATAGGGGAACTGTGATACCCTTTTATGGGGAGGAGTACATAGGTAGGCATTGTTCTTGATCTGCTCATTGACTTTTCTGTTAGTATATGGTCTTTCTCATATCTTTGTCTCTTTCTTTTTTTAGCAAAGGCAAAGAACTCTGAACCTGCTCTTCGTGAGATTTGAGTTGTTGAGCTGGGTAAGGCTTGGAAGATTAGGGAACTCCTTGTTGACGGCGAGCATCCTCGATTAGTGGCATTTTTTCTTGAATACAAGAACATTGGGTCTAGTTTCATCGCACGACCTGTGCATAGCATTCCTCAGCTAGATATCATAGAAGAGGTTGCTGCTGACCCAATTCAATTGGACGAGGAGGAAAGCAGCTCTAGTAAAGAGAGCGAGGGAGCTAATAGGGGTGATGCTGAAGGTGACTACAGTGAGGAGATCTCAAGTAGCGAAGAATCTTCTAGCTCAGAGGAGGTTTCAGATGATCATGAGTATTCGGGGAATTCAAGGAGCTCCAGTGAGGAAGATATGGCTCCTCTTACGAAAATATTAATCCAAGAGGATGATGAAGACAATGGGTTGCTTGCTCGTCGATTGAAGAAGCAAAAATCTGGGAGCAGGGATACAGCCACGAGCTCCTAGATTATTGCTCACGAGTAGGATAGGAAGGAGAAGGAGGAGATACTGGTGAGAGAGAGGGAGAGAAAGAATTAAGAGGAGAATAAGAAGAAGGTTGAAGAGAGAAAGATGAGAGAGAGAGGGAGAAGAAGGAGAGAGGAGAAGAGAAGAGGTGAGGACAAAGGTGGTACAGTCTCGGGTGCTCGTGTCCACTTTGGATGAGGGGGCTTCTATTTCTCTTACCCCTCAGCTAGCTCCGACAGTGTTTGAGAGGGAAGTGCTTCCAGTTGATCGCTAGAGGTCGATAAACATAGGGATCGACGAGTTAGCCCTGAAGGCGAGTCAAGGTCTAGCCTTGGTAAGCCTTTTTTCACTTCTTTTTTTGTGATTCTCCTTTCAATACTTTCTCTGCTAATGTTTTCCTTTTCTCTGCAGTTTGTATCTGATTTCTTCATCCTCTATCGCAGTCGCGATGAGCTGACGAAGAAGAACGTTTAGTTAGATAGGAAAAATACCGAGTTGGAGGCTACCTTGAAGACTGCCAGTTTTGCTAAAAAGTCTTCTGACCTCACCTTGTCCTAAGACAACAAAGAGAAAGAGGCAGTGAACAAGGAGCTCAAAGAGCTGAGGCAGTCCTATGACTTGGCCTGCACAAGCAAGATGGTTGTAGTGTAGGAGAATAAGGTGCTCGCGGGGAAGGTGGAGACGGTGGAATCTGAGGCTTCTATCCTTAAGGAGAGCTCGTAAAATATTGGATCGGTAGCATCGTATGAGGATGCCAAGGTTTAGATTGGCTATATTAGCCGTCTCAACTTGAAGAAGGGTTAGGACAATGCCTTGCTTGCTACTGAGGTGGATATTAACTCCCCCCTCTTTGACGAGCACAATCGTGGCCTTAATCCTATTGTGGATGAGACGCCTACTCCTGATGTCAACGAAGGTGCTCCATATGTCCAGAGCACTTCTTCTGGTACTCCTCTCGACCAAGGGACGGTGACCGCTCCATCTGAAGGAGGTGCATCTAGGGATGCTGTAGATAAGGGAAAGCAACCAGCGGCCTCAGAGAACACTGAGGTTGCCAGCTAGTCTTCTTTAGGGAGATCTTTGTATTTTTATTGTTCTTTCCTTGTGATGATGTACTTTGAAACTTCTTTTAATGAAATGAAATTCAGTTCCCTTCTGTGTACTGATTTATTTGTTCTTGAATGCTTATATGGTTTGTAGCTGATTGATGTTGAGGAGTATATACCTGCTACTTCTCAATTAGGAAAGATTCTTGGTCCTGATGCGAGTAATCGAGTTCACAAAGCCTTTGTAAGGATCTGCAAGTCTCTTAGATCAAGGAACCAAGACTATAAGGACCAGTTACACCTCGTTGCCAAGATGAAGGATATGCTCGAGGAGATGTAGGAGATCAACACTTCTGTTCAGGTAGAGGTGGATGCCCTGAAGGCTAAGATTATGGATGCCTCCGAGGTCAATCAAGTTAGCGAGGTACTTCAGTAAGAGAACGATGCTCTAAGGAGATAAGTCTTGCAGCTCAGGGAGAATGCGTCGAGCAGTGCTCCTTGAGTTTTACATGGTTCCTCATCATCGACTGGACCGCGAGCTGGTACTGATGATAAAGGTTCAGCTCGGGAGATTATCGAGCTTTGAGGTGATGTTCACCGGGTGTATGTGATAGCTGACGATCTTCAAAGAGATGTTACCTTAATGACGCATCTGTTCAAGAAAGGTCCTCGGCGAGTGTGGGATGATGGTTATGATCAAGGTTGGACAGATTCTTCGACGAAGTTGGGGGAGGTTGAAGAGTTATCCTTTATCAGGGGATGGTTGAGTGCTCTTAGAGAGTTGAAGGACCCCAGGAACTCTATCCTCTGGTATCGTCATGAGATCAAACCCTCAACTTTGATGCCAAAGCCATACAGGAGGGATGATCAGTGGGTCCCCATTGATGCTATCCCAAGGCATCTATTGAAACTAGGTTCAAATGAAGTTTAGGAAGAATTATCTCCTCACCAAGATGATGGACGAAGAGCGCAAGTAGCTGATTATCATGCTCGGAGGCCTAATCCTCATTAGGATTTATTTTATTCAGGACATGTAACTCTTTGTATGCATAATCATGTAATAAAATAGTTACTTTTTGGGAGATTTGCCGAATAAACACGTGTTGTGTGTTTTTTACTTCATTGAGGTCTTGTTCAACTATCTTGGGCTCGTCTTAGCTGACTAAATCTGAGTTAATTTTTCGAGTGAGTATCCCCCCAGTCCAGTATGCTTACAGGATACCATTATGCCTCACTTTACATTTTAGGTTGTGTCATCACACTTCCTTAGGCCTAATTGTGTCAATGGCGAGGACACACCTAATGTTGGATGTTCTATATAAGCAGGTTTTTTGAGCCAAACATTATTGGCGAACAGCCCGAGTTGGCCGTGCTACCTAAGGTCCCCTGTAGGGCTTTATATATTGCCAGGGGTAATGCTAGGAGGTTGTTCGTGTTTGATGATGAAAACCTGAGGAGGGTAATACCTTGCTTTTATATATTGAGAGGATAGCTTGTGACTTGGAAAAGGTGCGTGAATTGTAATGTAATTGAAAATCAACACTTCATAGAATGCTACTGCTAAACAATTTTTTTATTAATCATAAACGAATTGAAAATTTCAACGTTGGGTTAAAAAAGATCAAAGAAAAACTAGAAGTAGAATTTCTTCAAATTGGTTGCATTACAAGCTCTAGGTATCTCCCTTCCCTCCAGCATTTCTAAGTGATAGGCTCCTTGTAGGTCGTCTCTTATCACCTTGAATGGTCCCTCCCAGTTTGGCCCAAGATTTCCATCTGATGGTTTTACTGCGCTGCCAAGAACTTTCCTTAGGACGTAGTCCCCAACTTGAAATGCTCTTGGATTGACCTTTTTATTGTAGTGCTTTGCTAGCTGTTGTTAATAACTTGCTAGTTTCACTAGAGCCAGCTCTCTTCATTCCTCAGCTAGGTCAAGTTTAGTGAGCAATGCTGCATCATTCTAGCCTTGGTTGACCAGGGTGGACCTCATGGTGAGGAGGCCATCTTCTAAGGGGATGATTGACTCCATACCATATGTCAGTGCGAATGGTGTTTCCCTGGTTGCTCGTCGTGGGGTAGTGCGGTAAGCCCATAGGATGTGGGGTAGTTCGCTCACCCATGCCCCTTTGGCTCGCTCTAATTACTTCTTCAGTCCATCAATCATTGTTTTATTGGTAGCTTCAGCTTGTCCGTTACTCTGAGGGTATGCCACCGAGATGTAATGGTGCATAATCCCGTGGTCATTACAGAAACCTTGGAAGAGGCCACTTTTGAACTGGGGTCCGTTGTCAGTGATTATGGTCTTGGGGATCCCGAAACGAGTGACAATGTTCTTCCATATGAATCTTATCATATTCGCGTCTCTAATGTTTTATAGCGGCTCTAACTCTATCCATTTGGTGAAGTAGTCTATCACGACTAACAAATACTTGCGATTACCGGTTGCGGTAGGAGGAGGTCTTATGATTTCCATTCCCCATTGGGAGAAAGGCCATGGGTTAGTAAGTGACTTTAGGTCGCTAGCTGGTTAGTGAATCGTAGGAGCGTGAAGTTGGCATTTTTTGCACTTACGAGCATATATGCAAGAATCCTTCTGCATGTACGGCCATCAGTAGCCTTCCTTGATAGGAAAGCTAGCAGCCTTCCCCCA
The DNA here is from genome assembly GCA_949130495.1 of Sambucus nigra. Classification (NCBI taxonomy): domain Eukaryota; kingdom Viridiplantae; phylum Streptophyta; class Magnoliopsida; order Dipsacales; family Adoxaceae; genus Sambucus; species Sambucus nigra. The sequence continues at coordinate 313,820,664 of OX422219.1, read as the reverse complement.
ATATGACTCCCACAAATTGCCTCATGGAGCTCATGCAGAACTTGCTCGATGTCCTTTGGGTGAACGCATTAGAGGTAAGGGCGAGTGAAAGACCTCTTATACAGTTTGACCTTAGGAGATAAGTGAAAGCAAGCAACTTTGACTCTTATTTGATGAGAGGTATTCTTATCATCTTGTAGGGAACCATCTTTCAAATAATCCCTTAAGGGGTCAATCCAACTGGGGGCTGGTTCAATTTGGAGAACGTGACCTATGTTTGGCAGTTTGGCGATCTGGTTAATACTTGGCTAGGCGAGGAAGTCGATCGGAATTATTCTCTTTAAGTCAAAATTAATCGCTCAAGGCCGTTAGGGCGTCAGTATGGCTGTTCTGTCCTCTGGGAAACTGTTAGATGCTGACTTGTTCGAAGTTAGCCATTAATTTTTTCGCTATGGTGAGGTAGGCTACCATTCTCTCATCCCTAGCATTAAAGTCACCATTTATCTGGTTGGAGACCAGTTGTGAGTCACCGAACACTTAGAGTTGCTTTTCCCCCAGCAACTGTGCCTTCTGTAGGCCTGCTAGCAGTGCTTCATACTCTGCTTCATTATTGGAGGCTTCAAATCCAAGCCTGATTCCTTGCTCGAGGATTGCGTCTTCAGGGGTAATCGGCACGATGCCTATTCCTGCCATTTTGGAATTGGATGTTCCGTCAACGAATAATCGTCAAATACCTTGTGCTGAGGGGTTTTCCCTTTGATTAATAGGTTGAAGTTGGTCGCAAGGATGTTCTCCTATAAATTCTGCAATGAAGTAGGCGGGGACTTGTCCCTTGATTGCATTCCTTGGCTGAAACTGAATGTCAAATCGCCCGAGCTCGACTGACCACTTTGATAGTCTACGGGACAGATCTGCTTATCGTATGACTTCTTTAAGTGGGTGAGATGTAAGGGCGATGATGGAGTGGGATTCGAACTAATGTTTTAATTTCCTCGAGGCTATCACTAGCGCAAAGGTGATCTTTTCTAGTGGTAGATTTCGCTGCTCAGCGTCCAAGAGAATTTTGTTCGCGTAATAGATTGGGTGTTGGATTCCTGTTCTTTCGCATACTACTGTAGAACTCACAGCATGACTGGAAACTGCGAGGCACGGGTATAGAGAGTCATTCTCTTGAGGTATTACGAGCAAGGTGGTGTGCTGAAATAAGCTTTGATCTCCTCTAATGCCTTCTAGCAATCCTCGTTCCAACCCACATTTTTGCTTTTCTGTAACAACTGAAAGAATGGATGGACCTTTCGGATGACTTCGAGATGAATCAATTTAGGGCAGAGAGCATCCCCGTGAGCTTATTCACGTCTCTTATCATATGGGGGTTTGCACCCTATTAATGGCGTCAATCTGGTTCGGGTTGGCCTCAATGCCTCTCTCGCTAACTAAGTACCCGAGAAATTTTCATGACTCGACACCAAAGGAACACTTACTTGCATTAAGCTTCATTGGGTATTTCTTGAGGATTTCGAAGGTTCTTGATAGGTCCGAGAGGTGGTCTTGTTTAAGACTTCCCTTGACAAGCATATCATCGATGTAGACCTCCATGGTTCTTACCATTTGGTCTTTGAACATTTTGGTTACCAACCGCTGGTAGGTGGCTCCTGCGTTCTTTAGCCCAAAGGGTATAACATTATAGCAATATAACCCAACTATGGTTATGAATGTTGTTTTTTCCTGATATGGCTCGTACAGACGGATTTGGTGATACCCGAAGTACGCGTCAAGGGAACTCATTCTTTCATGAGCTGCTGTGGCATCCACCAGCAGGTCAATTTTTGGGAGAGAAAAAATGTCTTTAGGGCAAGCTCTGTTAAGGTTGGTGAAGTCAATGCAGACTCTCGATTTTCCATGGAGGGGAGGAGCCTGTTCTCCTCCACTCCAGGTCTTCCATATTTTAGCTTCTATTTCGAAGGTATCAGACCTTCCTGCTCTTCAACCTTCTCTTTGGCTTTCTCGACCTTTTTCTCCAGCTTGGGGAAGATGGCTACTATAAAGCACTTTCTCGCCATTGCCTAATCTCCATGGATCTCCATCACTCCTCGCTCAGTCACATATTTAAGTTTTTGATGGTAGGTAGAGGGGACGGCCTTCATCGCATATAGCCACCCTATGCTAAGGATGGCCTCGTAGGGTGAATCAATGTCGACCACAAGGAATTTGATCATCTTGGAGACACTTCCTGCCCTTACTAGCAATATAATATTTCCCAAAGGGATGATCACTTTTCCAGCGAAGCCAACTAAAGGGATGGTAGCTTCCTTTAAATCGACGACGCTTAGCTTCAACTTTCTGAATAGGTCAGGATACATTACTTCGAATGAACTTCCTTGCTCAACGAGAAACTTCTCGACATCGTAGTTAGATATCCTGAGTGTAATGATCAAGGCATCATGATGTGGAGTCAATACTCCCACTAGGTCTTCATCCGTGAATACAATGTGCTTACTGTAGTCGATGTCATATGCTCGCTGATGCTTTCCTGCCTGCATTTTGGCTGGATTGATTTGAAAAGATTTCATTAATGTCGTAAGCTTTTTGACTTCCATCCGAGTTGTGTTCACTTAAATATTATTTAGGTCGGACGCCCCATGAATTACAGTGAACTCATGGCCGATGTCCTCCTCGAGCACGTTATCAGGTCTCCAATCTCCATTGGCAGCTACCTTCTCTACCTTTTTCTCTATGAACTCATTCAAATGTCCATCTTGGGTTAGCTCTTCAAGGTGAGACTTGAGAGCTTTGCAATGCTCAGTTTTGTGCCCGACCTCCTTGTGAAATGCACATCTCAGTGCGATATTTCTCTTCGAGGGATCTCTACCCATCTTCCTGGGCCATTTAATGAATGGTTCGTCTTTGATATTTGCCAAAATCTTATAGATTGTTTCTTTAAAAACTGTGTTCACTGCTTGAAATGCTTTTGGGGCATCATTCTTATTCCCATTCTTAGGGCCTCTCTTTCCCCCATTCTTACTTCCTTTGTTTTGATTCTCATCTTTGTCACTACCCTTACCAGTGAACTTGGCGCGACCATTCTCACCTGCATTGAGATGGGTCATATCTTCAACTTTGGCGTATTTTTTAATATGGGTCATTAAGTCATTGATAGTCGTGGACTCCTTATTAGTGAGGGATTGGTGCAAGAGGTAGGAGTTGGGTAAACTAATCTTAAAGGATGCCACAAAAACCTGCTCTGAGGAGTCATCAACCTCATTGAATAGCTCCTAATATCTCTTTGCATAGTCTCTGAGGCTCTCCTGGGGCATTTTCTTCATTGTCAACAAAGCATCCATCCTCCTTGGATGGGAGATACTGGTAATGAAGCGAGCTGTGAAGAGCTCTTCCAGGAACTCAAAGGTTTAGATGGATCTGTGAGGGAGTTTCTCGAACCACTTCTGGGCTACGTTATGCAAGCTCGATGGAAAAATCTGGCACATCAATGTGTCCTTATAGTTCTTGAGGGTCATGGCTTGCCTGTACTGCCTAACATGGTTGATATGATCAATCTTTTCATCATAGATCTTAAACCTGGGCATCACGAACATTTTAGGGGCTTCTTCTTCTATCTCCCTTGAGAAATGGGATTTCATCTGGGTCCTGAGAGCTCGCCTAGTTAGATCTCTGGTCAATTTGGCACTCCGGTGTGCTGGGTGTTGGTCAATTTCTCTTCGAATCAAATTTCGTATGTCGTCATTTCCTCGACGCGGGCTCCTGTAACGGTGAGCTGGTTGTTGTTTCTCGGGCAAGACATCATCTGACCTATTTTCCTTAAATCTTTGAGATCCACATCTAGGGCCCCTTCCTCGACTGCGAGATTTTCTCGCCTGAGGGTTAGGAGTGCGATATTGATGTTGCCTTATGCTACGATGGAGTTCTCTCTCCATCTTCTCCACTATTCTCTTCAGATGAGCGTTCTCAGATTCTTGCTTACGAGTGTCCTCCTCTTGCTCTTGGAGCATGGCCTTATAGGCATCGATTAGCCTGGAGACCTGTGTGGACCTAGCTGGTCCTTAACTTTCCTTTGAAGCTTGTCGTTCTGGGAGAGACCTAGGATTTGAACGTCGAACTTCAGATCTAATCCCGCGAGGATCAGGTTTCTCTTGAATATCCCATGCTTGAGGGGCATTGCTACTGTGACCAGACATTCCAAATTCTTATTAGTGAAGGCTTTCTTAAAGGAAAACAAACATTTCCCACAGACGACACCAATTGTGGTGACAATCAACTCAACACAAAATAATAAGCAAAACCAATCACCAGAATAAATAAAGAACTTGAAATGACTACAATCACACACAACACAGGATATGCGTTGTTTGGGAAGAATGCCTACGTCCACGGTGGTTCTCTCTGTATTTTATTTCTGTTTACTCCAGGGGAGTGTTTAAAATTTCATGCCATTAGCCTCGGGATGAGGTTTTAATATATACATGTTGTTTCTCGGAGAGTGGGGGTGTAGGACTCCTCCACGTTATCCCATAATCCCTAGAATATCTCTTGAGAGATTTTAGGAATTGAATGTGTCATAACTAAATCAGTTAAAGAGTGAGGCCTTTAGACTTTGGGCCAGGCTTAGTTAGGCTACTCGTCTTGGGACAATATGACTAATCGAGGTACCCACATTACCCATAATAGGTTATTATTTTAGTAGCTATGATAGGATATCCTAAATACAAAGAGTGGATGGGTGAGACAAATATATTAGGGGGATGTGCTTCACAGAGGTGCTAATGAATTTGTCAAATACACAAAGAGATGACATGATAATGAAGAGAATCTGTGTCCTTGTGCTAGGTGTAAGAATGGTAATGTGTTTGAGTGGAAAAAAGTTGAAATAAATTTTTTGAGATGGGGTATGCAAGATAGTTATCGAGGTTGGGTTTTTCATAGGGAACCGAAAGTTCCTTTTGTCCCCGAGCAACCTTCACAATAACTTTCAACAAGTAGGATAGATGTTCAAAGGGACGATGGCAATGTAGACCATAATATGCTAGAGGATTTAGTTGATGGCGCATATGGATTTCATTAAGTGGAAGAGAATGAGATCACTGAAGATGTGCAAGGTGCAGGTGCTCATAAAGATATCGGGATAAATATTCACCCTTTTTTCAGCGAGCACGAAAGATAAAGACCTTGTTGAACTGAAATGACTTACTTTGGTGCAATTCAAAATAAATTTAAATTGGACTATGTAAACTTCAAAGAGGTTGTATTTTACTGTGATTATGTAAGATTTGAGGATAAAAATTCTTGTAAAGTTGATCCTAGCACCAATTTGATCATGATTAACTTGTCCAAGTTGAAGAGAAATGAACACGTGAGCGTTGAGCCGTTTATTTGTTCTTTTCAAAAGGTCAAGAAAGTTTTTCACTCGGAGTATACCAACAATGATCTATGGTCAATCGTCCTACACGCGCCAAAGCGTCTAAATACTAGAGTGGATGACTTGGATGGACCGACCGAATATCAATCCATTTTTTATGATAACTCGAATTTGAAATAACTTTTTGATTTGTAATAAGTATTCAAATGAATTGTAATGGCCATTGGCTGTATTATTATAGTGCTCTATTATTATCGAATGATAATTTAATGTTTTTTTTTATTAATTTGTACTTGATCATTTTAATGCTTATAATAACCAAGTGAATATGTTAATTAGAATTTTCATCAATTGAAGCATTAATTCAAAGTGCATGACCCGAGAGTGTGCGAGTAAATTGAAATTGACATTGGTATAAATTGAAATTAGTATTGGTATTGGTATAAATTGAAATTGGTATAATTTGATATTGGTATTGGTGTTGGTATTGGTATTGGTATGCATTGTTATTATCAGATTTGAGCACTAATTCAAAGTTCATATACATCTTTGTACTAATAATAATAATTTTTGCAGAAAATGACATCATCGGGACGTGATAGCGGAGGCCATGAGGACTCCTCGGACAGTAGGCCACCAAAATGGGGAAAATTTGGGTCGCCATAAAAAATAAGACGATATTATTAGCTAGAGCGCTGGAGTTGTTGAAGTCGATCGTCGGCCCAGGGTACATTTATTGGAGGGTCTTGCATATTGGCCTCAAGATGAACATATGGGGGGCACTACAGGTTGTGTATTTAATATTTATATTTATAAATATAATAATTACTTACATGATGGTTTTGTATTTATTTGACAGGAACAATTCGGCCTGCCCCCATATCTTTGCAACCCCATGCTGGAGCAATGAGGGATCAATATAAGACATGGAACAATAATTTACGGGCATGGTACTTTGGGAAGACCGTGGAGTCCATTCTGAGACTTTGTGAAATCGTCCCCCCCCCCCAAGGAGCCAATCTCATGGGAACAGTGGCAAAAATTTATCGACAATGAGACCAATGAGCGACAATTGGCATCTTTCCAATCGAAGAGGGACAACCGGGCCAACAAGTTGGATGTTCACTACTCCAAGCGGACGTCTTATGCCGAGGTGGAGCACAAGATGGTCAGTTTTTAATTTTCTTGAATTTTAGTTAGTATAATTTGGCATTAATTTCCATTACTTACTAATTATATATTATTTTATTTTAGGAGACAAATAGTGGCCCTGGGAGTAGGACACATAGGCTCGAAGCCTATGTGGCAATTTGGACGAAAAAGGGGAAAGACAAGGAGGTGGCCTTGAGAGTCGCAGCCACCATTGTAAGTTAAAAATGTTTATTTTTTTCAATTATGTTATAATTTGTGTTTACTTAATTGACTAATTGTGTACTTTTTTGTTTTTTCATGCAACGCTTAAGGAAGTGCATGAGTCGTAGTTTGATGATGACATAGCATCTTTGGCTACATACGCACTCAGCCAAGTGCTCAGGCCTAATCGCAAGGGGAGGACTAGGGGTGAGATTGCAAGTGGTGAAGTGCAGGATCATCGGCATAGAGACGAGCAACAGCGGGTTGGCCCATAAGGTGGACTCCCATAACGATAATCTATTGGAGGCGAAGGTCCTAGATATGTATGATTTCATGAAGCGTCAGTTGGGCAAGGGCAAGGGGAATGAGAAGGTGGTAGAGGAGGATAAGGATGAGGATGCCGACGCTGACATTGACGGCATTGCTTCATCACCAATACGCATAGACTCGGCTCTATATGATGATTTGTTTCCCATTGTGACCCCCTTTGAACGGCCTATGTCAACACTCGACTGGTCGAGAGTGCATCTACTCAACATATATTGTGGGTTGCCCATAAAGAGGGGTTAAAGGGATCCTAACTATTACTCAGGTATGATGCTTTATGGATTTACCCTCCAAGACATTGAGGCAAGAGTGCGCATCGGGCATGTGGTGGAGGTAAGGAGAACTCACCTGTGTTATTGTATGAACAATGCAACATTCAACATATTTAGTGGGGGAATTCATATGTTGTGTGGCATTCCTTCTTCCGTTGACCTGCTGGAGATTGACATTATTTCTAACTCGTTTTGTTTTAAAAATTGTATTGTATTTATATTCTTTTGATTTTGGTAAAATTTGGTTTGGATATGATGGATATTTGCATTTCTATTTTATTTGGATATGGGTTGTAAATGCCTTGATTTGGTATATGATTTGTATTTTGTTTGGAGATATATTGTTTGAACAGGTACAATTTTGTTACAACAGGTACAAATATACGACTGGAGAGTGGCAGTCGCTATACTGCTCAATAATTTTTTTACAATTCTTCCCAGAATTGTCACGATAAAAAATCGTGACAAGTCCTTGACAAAGAAACTTGTCACGGTCAAAGACCGTGATAATTTTTTTGTTTTGTCATGGGTTTTTCATGGTCTTTGACAGTGACAAAAGCTTACCACAACCAAAGATCATGACGTAGCCATGACAATCTGATGAACTTATCACAGACAATAATTGTGACAAGTCTGTGACAATGAAGTTATCACCCCCAGACTTTTCATGGTCATTGACCTTGACAAGTTTGACTTGTCAATTTAATAATTTTGGTGTAGTTTAATTCTGAGTGGAAGCTTTTTTATGCTCAGGTTTGAGAAAGGTTAATTTATGTTAATAAACCCTTTTATGATTAGGGTGATGATAATGAGAGAATGTTTGTACCTAGGATTTGGGTCACCGTGTGGTTACGGAATATGAGATTGATACTAGCTAAGAATAACTAGTAGTACACCTATGTGAGTGGAAATTGGAGAGCAGATTATTGATTTTCCTATTGGTTTGAGTTAAGACAACTCAGTTAGAGATGTTTTTTTCTTAAAAGGATGGATTTGGATATGCGTTATAGGAGTGTATTTTGTTCATGTATTAGATTTGAATAAAGTTTAGGAATAAGTACATTACAAGATGATAAAAGAAATAACATGTTTCGATTGAGGGCTATAATTATGAATCTAATACTAGGAGTACCCCTATTAAATATAATTGGGAGAAAACAAAAGAGGATGTTATGAAATAATGAGTTGAGCCGAGAGGCAAATCCTACTATAAATTGGGATTCATATTTTTATGATGTGTAGTGTATGTCTATATTGTTGGCAGTTGTCCGAATGGGGATTCTGGGTATGGTGATATAGAACCAGGGATGGTTTGGTTGAGGTTTGCAAATTTTTATGTAGTGTTCATTACTACCAATGATGAGGTTATACTCATTAGTTTTATGTTATTTGGGAATTAGCACCTTGTTGAGAGTCGGTGCAATTGATGTGGGAATTTTTGGGTTGGCTATTGACGTAGTTCTTTGATTAGGGATTTAATAAATCTCCATATTCATAATATCTATGTTATATTAGTATGTACGTTGATTGGTCCTAGTGTTTTTACCGAGAGTTATCTCTTTATATGTGGAATGACTATTGATGCAATCATATAGATTTTAGTCTTGTGTTCACTATAATATGGTGCTGGTGGTGAGAGATGTCATTCCATATGGAAGTGACTAGGCAATTATTGTGTATGGGTAAATTATGTGTATATTATAACCTATATGTTGGATATATTCCCATCCCTTAAATTGTTATTACTTCTTTGTGAGTTAGCAGATGACCTATATGGTTGATGGATTCTATAAATGCCTTGTTTGTTCTATTAGTTATTCTTCGGTAGTGGCAATGTCGTACGATGGATTTACATAGTGAATGTGATGATGATAGTGAATTTTACTTATGGCATAGGTATGCATGTTGGATATGATTTTTGAGTAAAGATTACTTATATGGGTTATATGCTAGGAGTGGCATACTTTATAGTATGGCTACGTGGGATAATTAGCCGATGGTGGAGTTCTCTTTTTATGTGAGGATACACGTGATGAGAGGTATTCGCATTGTATAAGGTTGGGTTATTTTAAGAATTTTATGGCTAGAGATGACCTCGATAACATGAAGTTGTGTAAGGTCACATATGGTTTTTGCATAGTGATGTTATCAGGGTGAGTAGGGATAGTAGAGCCTTGGTCGAATGGTTAGATATTAAGAGGTCTAACAGTGGTTAAGAACTCTATTGGATTTCAGGATGGTTTAGATTTGTGTTGATAGTGCATTATTGCATATCAAGTCTTGGGCCAACGAATCTTAATAACCAATTAAGCAAGGTAGTAGCGTATAAGGAGGGTTCCTTGTTTGTATTTCTCTTGCGTGACGTCCCGCGCATGGAACTTAGTAAGGGTCAGGAGTTGAGAAACATTTTGGCATTAGGATGTTTGGTTGAATGCATGGTATGTGAATTTTTTGAAGGGATAAAACATAGAGAGGGTAGATAAATAATGGCTGAGGGCCAGTGGGGCCAAGGAGTGTAGTGTCAAGATCACTTAGGAATGTTCACGCCACTGGTAGAATGAGGGGGGAAATATAAAAAAGACTTAAGTCGCGATTAGTAGGGCATTCGATAATACCTTCACTCTATAATTATGCTTTATATGCACGGTTCACTTTTGGATGTATATATTTGTTATATGTATGTGATAATTGTGCATGTGTACACGTGGCATAGGGTGTATGGGCTCCGCAACCGTCGCACATTATGATGGGCATATATGATCCTTTTCATTTTATCTCATTGGATATGGTTAAGGGATAATTGTGTATAAGCCAATGATATTTGTGCAAGTTACATTTTGACGTTATCCGTTAGCAAAGTTCGAGGACAAAATTCCTTTATTAGGGGGGAACAATGTAATACCCCGTATTTTTTAGGACTATATTTATTATTTATTAAGTGTAAAATAAATTAATAAATATTACTAAACTATTAATTGTGAGGTCTGGTTATTATAAATTGGCATAATTTAGATAGTAATTAAAGTCTGCATGAAATGTGATTTTTCGTAACGTGTGTTCGGAATAATTAATTGGTGATATTAATTATATAATATTGGAATAAGTGTTACCGTATAATAAAACAGTTCGTATTTTTATTACGTCGTGAGGTATTACTATGTGTTATGGGTATTATCATTTAAATTGGACATTGGAGTGTCGCAGAGGCCCGATTATCTATTTTTATCGTCTTATGTTGGACCCGGTGATATATCTACCCTTATTATAAGTTTTGGGCTCTTTTGGTGTGTATTTTTAACTCGTTTGGGGCCCAAAAATAGGCCTTAAGTGGAAGTGCAGAAATTAGAGATATAAGTTCGAATTAGGACTCTTCAATGAGTCATTTATCATTTGAAAACAAAACCCTAGCAGTATCTATTCATTGAGAGAACTAGAAAAGGCTTGGAGAAGAGAAAGACAAAGGATTCAAGTAGGAATTCAACATTCTTCAACCTAAGGTAAGAAATTTCTTGCAATATCAGTTCATAATTTGTAACTAATTTAGAATTCAAGTTTTCAATTTTTGTTTTTAGGATTTGAACTCACATTGAGGGGAGAATTTGTTATACCTTACTCATGTTAATATTTTGGACTAATTAGGTTTAAGGATTGATTAACCCTTATTGAAAGTTTGTGACTTTGTAGAAGAAATATGAAATTGATGATGATTTATAATTGGAAAGCATGTTAGAACTAAAGCTTTAAGATTTGATCAAGTTTTAAGATAACTCAATGTATTAATTTATAGACTAAATCTGGAATTTAACGATAAATTAAGATTCATTTATGTTCATGATAAAGTTGTGGTTTTTATAGATTACACCATCAAATGGGTGTTTTAGATCAATTATGATCATTAGAAATTGTTAAAATCAAGTAGACGTATTTAGATCTGAATATTGTATCGTTGGGTTATCGTTTCATGATCTTTAGAACTCATTAATGGAGGTTGGGGAAGGTGACATTCATTTTTAGGAAAATTTAGGCGTACCTCCAGGAGCGAATCGATTCGGCCCGAGGGGAGAATCAATTCGACCCCTAGGTTGGACTATAGTCGGGTTGGGAAAGAACCATGTGGTTATTTAGAGTTGATTCAAGTATATGACATGTCCTTTATATGAGGGATGGTTGATGAAATTCAGAAGTAGGTTTATTAGTGTACAAATCAGAAGACACAAATCTAGTATATACCTCTAATACAAAAGTATCAGAGTTTAATGATATCATTAATAATAAGCCTATCTTATATGTTAGATTCGAGTAGACCTGTCAATGGGTCGTGTCGAGTCGTGTTCGTGTCGTTTTTTATCGTGTTCGGGTCTTATTGGGTTCGTGTCTAAACGGGTGACTTTTTTATCGTGTGAAAAAATCATACCCAAACCCGACCCGTTATGTTATCGTGTCGTGTCGTGTTCACTCGTTAATACCCATTAAGATAATGAATTATTTTGAATTGAATAGAAGTTGATATATCTCTCATTTTTGAACCCAAATAGACCCATTAATTCATTGACATTACTAAATCTATCATTTAGTAACATTCATTATGATTAAATTAACATTATATTACATATATTATTTATAAGTTCCAAAATTATATCTTATTTACTCAAATTAATGGGTCATAACGGGGTTTATCGGGTATTAATGGGTTAAGAGGGTCAACCCTAACCCGACCCGTTAACTATCGTGTCTTATCGGGTTGGCACTGATATGACCCGAACCCATTAAAGGTCCACCCATTAACTTATAACTTCGTATCGGTTCGTGTCGTGTTATCGTGTCGTGACTCATTTTGCCAGGTCTAAATTCGAGTTCTCCTTTCTTAAATGTTCACACGAATTGGAGTTTGAAAGGCTGCAGAACTGTTCACACGAATAGGAATTTGAAAGCTGCCGAGGAATTGCAAACGTTACACAGTAAAACTAACCTTCTTCTATATCACTTGCCTTTAGACAAAACAATTATTTGTCTGGCTCATCAACTATCTATGTCGCTTTCTCTCACAGAAAATCTCAGTTTCATATTGCTAAACGGTTGTAATTATGTATTTGTTTAATCAATCACCATGAGTTTCTTACATTTTAATCTCTTTTGTGTTGATTTTTCAGATTCAGGTTGTGTTTTCTTTATTTTTTTTCTGCCAGATTTTTGGGTTTCAGCTATAGGTAATGTCATTTTTGGGTACGATTTATGAGTGTTTTACTGATCCTGAGGTATTTACTAATTTTGTTTCTTGGAAGTGGTGGTGCAATAGACCCGTCAGTGGGTGGGTTGGTTTGGGTCCGTAGACGAAACGGGTGGCATGGTAGAATATTGGGTGCGAATGAGTTTCCACAAAGTTGTTTGGTTTCACCCAGATCAAGTACTCATGTCTGGCTCTTGGGAGACAGGACGCAAGTGTGTACGTCCCTATTGCATTCTCTATTATATTTTACTTTTTATTCTAAGGTTTTGTGTGATTTTTATTTGGGTAATTAGTTTTACTGTGGGTAGATTGACGCCTTCTCCAGCGATGTGGTACAAATTAAAAACCTTATAGAGGTTAGAAAAACTGATCCCTTCACATGTATGGGTAATGTTCTGAAGATTTCATGACGCAAGACTACGAGAAAGAAAAACTCAATGGAAGAATTGCAAAATTGTCTGGTGGCGTAGCTGTCATTCAAGTCAGTTTTTCAATGAAGTTTCCACGATCTCTACAGCTTTTGATATCTTAACAACACACGGAGTAAAATCCACATTATTAATGCTGATTTTTACTTAACATTGTCAAGGTTGGAGCACAAACTGAAACAGAGCTGAAAGAAAAGAAAATTAAGGGTACGTTTGATAGCAACATTTGTCATGGTAAATAAGGAATTTTTCTCATTTTCAAGTTTTTAGTTGGGTTTGATAACACTTATTTGTCCTGGAAAATAATTACCACTTACACTAAGGTTGTGTTTGATAACACTAATTTTTCATGGAAAATGCAATATATGGAGTTATTTTCCATCTTTTGGATGTTTGATAAACAAAATTTTCTATGGAATTGATTTCTTTAAAACAAATCACGTAACCACTTTTTCCACAAAAGATGGAATTAAAAAACCTCCTCCCACCCTGTTATTCATTTTCCAGGAAAAGACTTACCACACCAAAAAAATTGATAAAGAACTTATAAAATGAAGAAAAACCCAAAAATAATTAAAAAAAAATGCAGAAAGTGAATAAAACCCAAGAATAATATAAAAAAAATCCAAAAAGTAAATAAAACCTTAAAAATAATGAAAAACATCCAGAAAATGACTAAAAACCCAAAAATAATGAAAAAAAATACAGAAAGTGAATAAAACCCCCAAAATAATTAAAAAATACAAAAAATAAATAAAAAGTCCAAATATAATAAAAAAAATCACAAAATGAATAAAAACCCAAAAATAATGGAAAAAAAATCTAGAATCTTATTAAAACCCCAAAATAATTTTAAAAAATCCAAAATATGAATAAAAACTCAAAAATAATGAAAAAAAATCCACAAAGTGAATAAAAACCCAAAAATAATGAAAAAAAATTCACAAAGTAAATAAAGCCCCAAAATAATGAAAAAAAATCCATAAATGAATAAAAACCTAAAAATAATGAAAAACTACAGAAAGTGAATAACTCCAAAAATAATGAAAAAAATACATAAAATGAATAAAAATTAAAAAAATTCGAGAACGTGAATAAAAACCAAAAATAATGAAAAAACCCAGAAAGTGATTAAAACGCCAGAAATAATGAAAAAATCCAGAAAATGAATAAAAATAAAAAAATAATGAAAAAAATCCAAAAAAATGACAAAAATAATAAAAATAATGTAAAAAATACAGACAGCGAATAACACTCCAAAAATACAGAAAATGAATAAAAATTCAAAAATAATGAAAAAAATCCAAAAAGTGAATCAAACCACCCAAAAAATGAAAAAAATCCAGAAAATGAATAAAAATCCAAAAATAATGAAAAAATACAGAAAGTGAATAAAACTTCAAAAATAATGAAAAAAAATACAATAAATGAATAATAACAAAAAAAAATTAAAAAAATTGAGAACGTAAATAAAAACCCAAAAATAATGGAAAAAATCCAGAAAGTGATCCCCACAAATAATGAAAAAAATCCAGAAAAAGACTAAAAATCCGAAAATAATGAAAAAAAAATCCATAAAGTGAATAAAAGCCCAAAAATAATGGAAAAAATACAGAAAGTGAATAAACCCCCCAAAATAATGGAAACAATCCAAAAAACGAAAGAAAACACCAAAAATAATGAAAAAAATTACATAAAGTGAATAAAACTCCAAAAATACAAAAAATGAATAAAAATCCAAAAATAATGAAAAAAATCCAGAACGTGAATAAAACCCAAAAATAATGAAAAAAAACTAGAGAAAGTGACTAAAACCCCCAAAATAATGAGAAAAAAACGAGATCGTGAATAAAAATCCGAAAATAACGAAAAAAATTCAGAAAGTGACTAAAAACCCAAATATAATGATATAAATAAATAAAGAGGATAAACCCCAAAAATAATGAAAAAAATTAAGAAAATGAATAAAAACACAAAATTAATGAAATAATACAGAAAGTGAATAAAACGCCAAAAAAATGAAAAAACCCAAAAACAATGTAAAAAATACCAGAAGAGAATAAAACTCCAAAAATAATGAAAAAATACTAAAAATGAAAAAGAAACTGAAAAATAATAATAAAAATACATAAAGTGAATAAAAATCCAAAAATAATGGAAAAAATACTGAAAATGAAAAAAACCAAAAATATTGAAAAAAATTCACAAGATGAATAAAAATCCAGAAAAAAAATCAAGATGTTGAATAAAAATCAAGAAATCATGAAGAAAATCCAGAAATTTATTATGAGGTTAATATTTATTTTCTTGTTTTTTATTAATTTTCTATATTTTTTATTTTTTGGAATTTTATTCCTTTTCGGATTTTTTTAATATTATTTTATTGGTTTTATTCACTTTCTGTATTTTTTCGTTATTTTTGGGTTTGTGTTCACTATCTGGATTTTTTTTCATTATTTTTGGGATTTTATTCACTTTCTGTACTTTTTTTCATTATTTTTGGATTTTTATTCACTTTCTGGATTTTGTTTTCGTCAATTTTTGGATTTTTTTTCATTATTTTTGCGGTCATATTCACTTTTTGTTTTTTTTAATTTTTTTGGGTTTTTATTCATTTTTTTTTATTTTTTTCATTATTTTAATTCATTTTTTGTATTTTTTCCATTATTTTGGGGATTTTATTCACTTTTTGGATTATTTTTTTTTCATTTTTTGGGTTTTTATTCACTTTGCTGGATTTTTTTCCATTACTTTTGAGTTTTTATTCATTTCCTGGATTTTTTTCATTATTTTTGGAGTTTTATTCACTTTATGTATTTTTTCATTATTTTTGGGTTTGGGTTTTTATTTACTTTCTGTACTTTTTTCATTATTTTTGGGATTTTATTCACTTTTTGGATTTTTTTCACATTATTTTGGGGTTTTATTCACTTTCTGAATTTTTTTCATTATTTTTGGGTTTTTATTCATTTTCTAGATTTTTCTCCTTATTTTTGGGTTTTATTCACATTTTAGATTTATTTATTTATTTTTGGGGATTTTTATTAATTTTCTGGGATATTTATTATTTTTCTATTTTATATATATATTTTATACTTTTTTTCTATGGAAAATATGGAGAACCAAACACAAAAGATGGAAAGTAGAACATTTTCCACCTGGAAAATAATTGCAATCAAACAACACCAACAAATTTTTTCCATGGAAAATATTTCCAAGTTTTCAATTCCATGGAAATTAACTCTTGTCACTTATTTTCCATCTTATTTATCAAACACACCCTAAGATACTAACACTTAAAGCACAAAGAATTGATTTGCCATGGAATTCAATTCCAAGAAACTAATGACTTGAAAATTAATTCCACCCACTTCTATCAAACAGGGCCTTAGAGTGAAGGGATTAGGCTTAATATTACGAAAGAATTTAAAAAAAAAAATTACCTTTTGTGACTGAGTTACTTTCTTTTGTTGATGGTCTCAGATATCTGGGAAATGTGAGAAATTGAGGTAAATGATTCATTTACCTTTTGTATCATCAGAGGTTAAAGGATTATGTGTGGAATGTTAGAAGTTTGTTTTGTCTTCTTTATTTTGGCAATATATCATCATGTAAAATAAATAAAAGAAAGAACAGGATTTGGGATATTTGTAAGAATTTGAGAATTATTGTTGTTAAAGAATTTCATGGGTATACACTCTTCATTATTGCAATTTTGTATAAGTTGGACTCCTATTAATTATTTCATTGTATGCATACTTTTTTCTCTCTTCAAATTCAGTTTTGATTATTAATTTGAACTCTCTTTTTCATGTATTCTCTGTTAATGTATCGATTATTTGTCATTTTTGATTTATTTTGAAGTTGTTGAACAACAAAGATTAGATGTAATATAGATTAAACTACCTCTAGGAAATATTCAACAAAACAAATTAGTCCTTGAAAAAATAATGAGAGTATAAACATTATGGTATGAAATTACTCACTTTGTTAAACGTAACAAGAATAAAAGTATATAAAGCACGAGACATTGTATTTTCTATCATGTTATCTAACGTTTTTCTTTCTCACATTTATTCCTCAAAGACTCATATACAATTGTTGTAAAGGTGAGATCAATTTTTTTTAAGTTTTACATTTGATAAAATTGATTGTGTTTAAATAATGATCGAAATATTTTATTTGTTAGGTATATATTAGTCTCTACCCATATCCCACTATTTTTTGCCCTGAAAAATTGTTTTGGGGGGATTGAAATAAGTTTTTACTTATGTAAAATGTTTTTTTAACCTTTCAATCAATTCTTTTTTAAAGAAAAATGCTTTGGATATAAGTAGTTTCTTTTGAGATAAATAATCTGAATCTCAAGCAACATTTCATGTGTCATTTGAAATGGGGCCAAGTTCAGGTTTAGAAGTGTATTATATATTTGATGTTCGGATACAATACTGAAGTGTAAATTTGACATTCCTAAATCCATTTAACTTCCACCAACTCATCTAATGAGATCATTTACTTTTAGTATTCAAAGTTTTTCATAGTTGGTTTTATATTTTTAAAGTTTTTTTTATATTTAATGAAATATTATAATACCCCCGCGCATCGCGCGGGTCACATGCTAGTTAATATAATTATAGTAGTAAGTTAATAATTGAGAATATTAACTTATAGCATAATCCAACATTGGGGATTGGATGACTTGGGGTAGACGCGGGAGGGAAACAATATCCTGATAAAAGTTACCAATATTAAGTGTTGTGTTTATATATATATATATATATACAGGTCGGCTATAATGTGGATTTAACTTGCGGACGAATATTTCCAAATTTTTTAAAAATAGCAAAAAAACTTTTTTCGACTGGGTTTTATTTCTGTGGTATTTAAACATTCCAGGGGCACCCTGTAAAAAAATCAACTCAAAATGAATTGTTTTGCTATTTTTAAAAAATTGGTCAAACATATGTCACTTTTAAAGCTCTTTAAAACTGACATATGTTTGACCGATTTTAAAAAAATAGTAATAGAATTCATTTTGAGTTGATTTTTTTGACAGAGGTCCCCTAAAATGTTTAAATACCATAGAAAAAAAATCAAGTTGAGATTTGATTTTTTACTATTTTTAAAAATACACAAAAATATGTCTGCAAGTTGCGTCTGCATCAGAGCCTGGTTGTGTGTGTGTGTGTGTGTGTGTGTGTGTGTGTATATATATAGAAAGAGAGAGAGATAGATAGAGAGAGAGAGAGAGACCCTCCTATAAAGACTCCTTATGGTGCAGACCTCAGTACATACCATTTTTTTAAAATAGTAAAAAAAATAATTTTTTGATGAAACTTTATGGATATGATCCCCACGGTGAGAAGATCATCTCCAATTTTTTTCATCAAAAAATTCAATAAAAAAATCGTTGAGATGAGGTGATATGTTAAAAAATGGTATTAATATGCATTTTCGACCGTTGAAATGTTAACGATCTTCTCACCCACTTTTTCATTGAAATTTTTGACGAAACTTCATGGATATGATCTCGACAGTGAGAAGATTATATCCATGAAGTTTCATCAAAAAATTCAATCAATAAAGTGGTTAGCGCCGACCTAACATTTCAACGATTGAAAATGAATATTTATATCATATTTTTACATATCACCTCATCTCAACGGTGCTTTTATTGAATTTTTTGATGAAAAAAATTGGAGATGATCTTCTAGCGGTGAAAATTATATCCGTGAGGTTTCATCAAAAAATTCATTTTTTTACTATTTTAAAAAAAAGTATGTACCGGAGTCTATACTATAAGGAGTCCTTAAAGGAGACTTTATGTATGTATATATATATATATATATGTGTGTGTGTGTGTGTGTGTGTGTGTGTGTGTGAACATACCATTACTCGTGGGTAATGTATCTTTTGTTGAGTGGCATTCGCGGTAAAAATCGTGTATGATACTCATGGCAATGATGAGTCGGACGTAGTGGAGGTTATTAATTAGATCATATGGGAGGGGTGTCTCCTCTTCGTGATGAGAGAAGGTTGGTTGATTGGGGCCATTATTCGGGTTGAGTACGGGCTCATTAGTGGTGCTACTTCGTAGTGATTGCCCTATAATTTATGTGTGTTTTGCTTAACGTACCTACGGACTTACCGATAGAGGTAAGAGCAGGACACCAAAGGTAGTGACCTTTTTAGAGTATAATAAATAATGAGAAATAATTAAATTATTTTAGTAATGTACAATTAATTACAAATCCTATGTCATGTTAAGTATGTTTTGTGATTTAATGTACTCTCCTTATGGGTGGCATTATGGGGGTTAGATGTTGTTTTATCCTTTATGATATTTCAAAGACAAACTGATGTAGTTATAACATGTTAAAACATTAATAGGGTTCTGTTATGAGACCATGGTAATCTAAGTAAGTGAAAGATTGGGTATTGGGTTATATACAACACATGAGAAGTTATTTGCATTGCGTGTTATTAGCTGCGGTGCGATAGTACTTATTAGTCTAGAGATAAAAAAATTGATATAGTTATGCCTTGGGTTGGGATAGGTACAAACTACTACATATAGATAAGAGGTGAGGGACTTATTGCATGATTTAGCCAACGGGTGGCATGTATTGTAAATCGGTGGCATGATTATTTCCTATTGATATTGGATTTATTTCTTATAATTTTAGGGCACTGACCCAAAATTATAAATGTCCCCTACCCCCCCTCCCCCCCCCCCACACACACACAAGTATTATTATTATATAAAGAGGTTTAGCAAGGTTGGGTGGTTGGACTTTCAATCTAGGATATCCATCTATCATTCTTAGAGATGGAGTATTATTTCATTTTAGTTTTCATTGTATTTAGGATTATTATTCATAGTTTTTCTCGGTTGTATTTTGTTTCCTTCATTTGGAAGAGTTTTAATAACAAATTCTTATAGTGAGATAATTTATTGGACTTTCATATAATTTCAGTTAAGTTATTCATTTTGTCACCCTTATTTGTGTTTTATTGGGGATGGTACTTATTTACTCTCATTTTATGTTAATAGTTGAAGGTGAGAATCTTATAAATTATTTAGAGCTCCCAATATTTCATGCCCGGACTGATCAATTAGGCATGGAAAATCAGGGGTGTTACAATGTTTCCACCCGATAACATCATAAATAAGAAATTTTGACTTCTAGAACAACACTTTATTTTGGAAACATGAGAGATAAACCAACTGCGAAGGTACCAAGAATTTTTTTTCACTCAGTAGTAAAAGCCAACATATGGAGAGATCATAGGCCTAATAATTAATATCATAATTGAAATCATACATTTAGATAAACATAAATAAAGCTGCATTTTGAAAATAATATGTTCATAATTATAAAAAAAAGAATCAATCATCAGTATCAGTTGGATTTGGATAGTAAAAGAAATTCATAAAATATATATAGTTTTCACAATATCATACAATCAAAATGTGCAAAAAAGGGGATAAATTACTCACCTAAAATAGAGGTTTAAAAAAAATCAAAAATACAAAAATGTAGTCTTTCAGCACACATTAATATAACCAATACAATATAGGTTTAATTACTCATTCTAAATAAAGTCCAATTCTATATATCGTGTTTTAATCATATAATAATTTTGGGATGATTAAGTTGTTGTAAAAACTTAGTAAACCCCATCTTTTTTTCTTTTAATTTTCATTGATCGTAATTAAAGAATTAAATTCATAGTTCTTCATAATCAATCGATTCCCAATAGAGCTGGTGTGTTACATGGGATCACTTAAATACTAACTCATCTAGACAAAATATTACTAGATTCATTCCCAGCAAATATGGAGATCAATCGAAAATCACACCAATTCTTTAAGAATTATAGAAAGAGACAGTGAGATAAAGTGTTGGAAAGCTTTAAGAAATAAGTTTTAAAAGTTTTAAAGAGAAATTTATCTCATAGGCAAGATTTTATTCAATGTTGTAATGCATTATTATTATTATTATTATTATTATTATTATTATTATTATTATTATTATTATTATTATTATTATTATTATTATTATTATTATTATTATTATTATTATTATTATTATTATTATTATTATTATTATTATTATTATTATTATTATTATTTAATTTTATATATCTTTACTAATGTAGATATGTTAGTAAAAAAAAACTAAAGGCTCCAATAATGTAAACCTAAAATATAGGAATAATCTAAATTGATTTTATTTTTTGTAAACTTCTTCAAAATTATATACGCTTGTAAAATGATTTGTGAAATATTTTTTTACTATTGAATCCAATTAAATAATTCCAAAATTTAAATAAATAAGCTGGTATTTTTAATGGTGCCCCTTCAAATCTTTTATTTATAATAGTATTGACACCTATTCAAGTGACAACTCTTTTACATTGGTGAGTCAACATTGAGCTGTCATGTGCCACAGTGGTCCGATAGCCTTAACTTTATCATACCATGACAAATGTTAAAATTATTCTCTCTATACACGACACGTATTTTTCTAGGTAAGGTGGAAGTGTCAAAATGAAGCACGAGGTGGAAAGGTACTTAGGTGGTCTTAAGGGTAATTTTACACTTAAAGGGTATTTTGGTAATTTCATACTAATTTATTTTTTCACCTTTTCCTAATGGTACCCTGAAATATTTCATCTACAAATGGGTAATCTTTATATTTTTATTTAGTCCCTGAGAAATTTCGGCCATTCGATCAACTGGTATTGTGATGATCATACTTATTAAGTGGAATGTCCCATCATATTAGAGAGGTCTAACATATCCTCTGCCTTCAATCGATTGAGCCCAAGGGAAACATGAGCACATCCACGGAGAGAGACAAGGGAGAACATAAAAGTTTCCTGGTGATATGATACTTGGAGGATTTAATGATCCACCTAGTCCAAGCAAAGCGTACGAGGCTCGGCCAAATTTGAGAACACTTCAAGGAAAAATGAGAGCTTAGTTGGGAGTCACAGACGAGCCACAATGGTTGTTAAAGATGATCAAGAGGAGAACTAGCAACAATGGAATGGGTCAATTGAATCTTAGAAGATCATTTAGGTGATTTCATTGAGACAAAGAACCTTTTATAGAGAAGTTACATTCGAAGATCACCATATAAAAGATTTATAGTGAGTTATCCAATGCCTTCCAAGTTCAAGCCACATGCTATTACACCAAGATAAGATGGAAAGTCTTATCCAATGCATCATGTAGAGAAATATCAAGATGCCTCTAACATTTACTCCATCCTATATGAGAGGAGGTGCAAGTATTTTTCTATCACTCTCACAGGATCAACCCAGATCTGGTACAATGGGCTTCCTGGGGTAAAGTATTCCATCTTCAAGTAATAAGCTGACCTTTTTAGGAACAACTTTTTTGTTGGCACCAAGTCGAAAAAAGGTTGCTTCACCTTTTTAGCGTTCTCTAGTTGAGGAATGAAATGATAAGGGAGTTCATCACTAGGACCAATAAAAAGAAATTAGAGGTAATATACTATGACGAGAAGATCTCAATTATTTCCATTATCAGTAGCTTGTTACCATGAAATCTCTATTGGGCCCTAGAAAAAACACACCAAACACTATGGCCAA
This sequence comes from Sambucus nigra, assembly GCA_949130495.1. NCBI lineage: Eukaryota > Viridiplantae > Streptophyta > Magnoliopsida > Dipsacales > Adoxaceae > Sambucus > Sambucus nigra. Next base: position 313,798,083 of record OX422219.1, on the reverse strand, counting down.
GCTCTTGGTTAAGGTGGGGAAGATAATTAATGCTGAGGAGGCAATGGATGAAAAGTAATCTAGTCACGGTAAAACCTCAGCCAAGATGGAAAGGTCCAAAAAGTTAGCACTATAAAAGCCAAAAAGTTTTGATGAATACACTCCATTCATTGTGGGTGCCCATCACATCCTGGATGAGATCCAATGAAGTGATGACCTCGAGTGGTTGGGAAAGTTAAAGGAACCTACGGGAAGAATGGATAAAAGCAAAACTATGCGTTCCACAAGGATCATGGCCAAAATATTGATAAGTACTTGGTTTTAAAGCATAAAATCTAAAATTTGATCCGAAGAGGCAAGATGTAAAAATATCTTAATACGTCTAGCCAAGTAGACCAATCTAGAGATGATTAGAAGAATAGAATATGATCAAATTCTCCTTACAAAGGTAAGGATGAGAAAAAGGGATCCCAATATGAGGACTCAGAGGATTCCCCTAATCTTGCAAAGAAGCCCAAGGATCCAGTGGATAATTTTTGCATGATTTCCTTTGTATGTAATTTCATTTTCAAAAGAGACACTAGTGGTGTAGATGAAGCTGTAGATAGGAAAACTTATCAAAATGAGATGAAAGCTTGTGCACACGTCACTAAATGAAGCATGGGTGAAGCATGTCAGACATGCACATAAAAAAGTAGGTAAAGATCTCATGATAGATTATTTTCTTAAGGGTACTCTTTTTGGATTGTCGTATCCACACGACGACTCGGTGGTCATCACCATGAAGGTCCATGAGAGGATCCTGGTAGATAATGGTACCTCAATAGATCTATTTTTTATGACTATTTCAAGAGATTGAATTTTGAAGACAGAAAGCTACAGGCATACTATCGACCTCTTATTGGTTTCTCAGGGGAAAATGTGTACGCATGGGGAATAATGAGTTAGAAGCCTTATTAGAACCTGGCCAACCTACCAAAATGAGATGATGTACTTTTTCATCTTACACAATAACATGGCATCAGATTATAATATCATCTTTGGCTTGGTTGGTTTAAAGAAGTTTGAAGTGGTTTGCTCCACTGTCCACTAATGCTTGAATTCGTAACGCATTATAGAATTGGGGTGGTGAAAGAAAACTAGGTAAAAATAAGATATTGATACTGTTAATGGGTTAACTAGTAAGAATAAGAACAAATTAACCCAAACTTATCAGATGAAGACATTAGATCCTTGACATGAAGATAAGCTTGTCACGGGTGAAGTGATAGAACAGAATGAGCCAGTTGTAGTTAATGACGAACATCTATAAAGGATAACCCAAATCGACTCATCTCCATCACCCAGATCCAGGAGGACATGCCTGAAATAGAGCTAATTTCCTTTGACACAAACATATAATTATAATGGATGCAAAGCTTACCAAACAGAAATGTTGTGTGTTCTCATAAGAGAAGAATATAGCTATTCATGAGGAAATGGGAAAATTGATGAAAGAAAGCTCTATTAAAGATGTGAAATATCCTGATTGGCTCTCCAATGTTGTGATGGTCTTGAGGAAGAATGATATATGGTGAATGTGCATTTATTTCTCTGACCTTAATAGAGCATGCCCGAAATATAACTATCTACTGTCCCAAATTGATAAATTATTTAACGCCACAACCAAGCACAAGCTTCTCAGTTTTATGGGTGTATACGTGCGTTATAAATAGATGAAGATGAAACTTTAAGATAGGTAAAAGACCTCATTCATCACAAGTTGAGGTACATTTTGCTTTAACGTTATGCCTTTTGGGCTTAAAAAATACTGGAGCTAAGTATCAAAGGTTGGCCAATAAAGTCTTTAAAGATAATATTAGGAAGACTATGAAAGTTTATGTTAGTGATAAGCTGAACAAAAGTAGGAAGGCCGCCAATCAGATTCATGACCTTGACTAAAGTTTTGATGATCTGGATAAAAAGAATATGAAGCTAAATCCTAGAAAGTGTGTCCTTGGAATAAGATTCAGAAAGTTTCTATGATTTATTATTAATCAAATGGCATAGAGGCCAAACCTGACAAGATTGAGGCATTGATCAATATGCAACCGTCTAAAAGCAAAAAAGATATTCAAAGCCTAATTAGAGAAGTAGCTTCTCTAAATAAATTTATCCAAGGGCAATAGATTTGTGTCTACCATTCTTCTAGGTACTCAAAAAATCCTTTATATGGAATGAAGAGTGTGAGAAAGCATTTCTAGAGTTTAAGAAGTACCTTGGTTCTGTGCCTTTACTATCACAGCTCATCTTTAGTCGGAAGCTATACTTATACCTAGCAGTGTTCGAGTCGACTGTGATCTCGGCACTCGAGCAATTAGAAGATGGTGTGTAAGGAATGGTATATTACACGAGAAAGCCCTATTGTGTGGAGGAGAAATCTGGTAGCCGATGTTAGAAAATTTAGCGTTGGCACTGATTGAGGCCTTTCGGAGAATGAGGTCGGACTTCCAGGCTCATACAATTATAGTATACACAAACCTAACTCTATAACAAGCCATCCATAAGGCTAAAAAATATGACAAGTTAAAGGCTTGGGCAATGGAGTTAGGAGAATATAACATAATGTATGAGCCAAGGACATCAATCAAGGACACAGTTGTGGCGGACTTCATAGCTAAGTTCATGTACAATAAGGAGAATCCAGCCGACGCCGAGGCTTCCCCAACCCCGGACAATGAGAAAACAAAATTTTAGGTTAGGTATGAGGAAAGATCTTAGGTCTTTGAAAAAATGAAGAGGTTATTCAAAAAGGGATCCTTGTAGCAGGGAGTTTTGATAAGGAGCCATCAGTGTGATAATTATTTATTGATGGTTTATCGTGAGCAAATGGTAGTGGATCTTGGCTAATTATCACTACACTTGATGCGAAAGACTTGGAATATTCTCTCATGTTTAATTTTGAAGCCTTCAATAATGAAGAAGTGTATGAGGCTCTAGTTGCAGGAATGGAACTAACATCATTGTTAGGTATCAAGTAATTGGTGGTGCACTATGATTTTCAACTGGTGGTATATCAGGTGGTGTGAGTCTACGAGGTGAGAGAAGAGACCATGTCAATGTATTTGGAAAAAATAAGATTACTACTCTAAAAATTCGCTTCTATCCAATTAGGAAGGATGTGAGGATGACGAATGCCCAAGTAGATGTATTACCTTGTCTAGCATCGAGTACTAGGGCTGAACTCATGAGAACTATCCCAGTGGAGATTTTGTACATCAAAGAATCAAACGGGAGGTTGTAAAAGTGATGGAATTGAGTATGGGTCCATCTTAGATAAATCCCATCAAAGGATATTCAGAGATCAGTGGAGTATCGAAAAATCCCAAAGAGGCACGCATGCTCCATTATAACGCAACTACTTATGTGCTAGAAGGTGGAGTTCGATTCAAGAGGGGTTTTATTTTCTGGTTGTTGAGATGTGTTTATCTTAGGGAAGTGACTGATTTGATCTAAGAAGCTCACGAAGGTTCCCCTGGGGCATATTCTGCCTGAAAATCACTAGTAAAGAGGGTTGCAACTCAGGGGTATTACTAGCCAAATATAAAAGAGGATTATGCCAAATATTTTAGGAAATGTGACAAATGCCAGTGATACGTAGTTATCCAAAAGATTAGTTGATAAACTTTAGCACCGATCATCCTCATAGGCTTTCTCCATATGGGAGACATATATGTTCCTCCCACTACTAAAGACGAGGGACACGTTTAGGTCCTTAGTCATCAAGGTATAAGACTATACAAAGTGGGTTGAAGTTAAGTCATTGGTAGATATGCCTTATAAGAAGGTCTTCCATTTTACATGGAAAAATAATTATTTTTGGTAAGTTATTCCCTATGCGTTCATTAGTGACCACGAAACACAGTTTGACAATGCTCAATTCAAAGAATATTGTATTAGATTAAAGATAAATAAGTTATATTCTACACCCGGTCATCCCTAGTCAAATTGGTAGATTAAAGTCACTAATAAGACCTTGATTGAAGGGGTGAAAAAAAGGTTAGAAGATGATAAAGGAACCCGATAAATGAGATGGAAAGCGTGCTTTGGGTTTATAAGAAAAACTCTGAGAATGGACACATGTGAAACTCACTTTATATTAGCATTCGACACCTAAGTCGTGGTACCTACATAGATAGGTCTACCAAGTCATAGGGTGATAAATTTTAACTCACATGGGAGTGATCTTATGCAAAAATTATATTTGGATCTAGTGGAAGAAGTTAGAGAACACGTCAACCTGAGAGTAGTAGCTTATCAGTAGAGGATAAGGAGGTTTTATAACAAGAGAGTTAGGCTAAGCTCTATAGAGGAAGGTGATTACATATGTGACACTAGAGGTTGAAAAGTTTAAGAACACATGGAATGTTAAACACCTCCATAAGTACTATCAGTAAGATGAGCGAAACATTAATGTTTAAGTAACAAGTTTTAAAATCTCATAATCAGTTTTCAAGTATCAATGAGAATTAGTAGTTTTCCTTTTCTTCATATTTTTAGTTCAAATTTTTTATTAATTAATAAAAGTTCACCAGTGTAAGAGATGTGCAAGAAGTTTAAGCTGAATACATCTCAAAAGTTAATCATATCAGAAGGGTTTTAATCTGACTGCACTTCATGAGGGGCCTGGTCTTAGAATGGTCATGATTAAGAAGGTAGCCAATTTGGGAAAAAATGTTATCACATATTGAGATTGATAAGACTCGACCTCAACAGACCAATAAAATCACAAAAGCAATGGTAAATAAAACCTAAGAAAATATGAGAACTTTAAGTTTTCACTTATAGTATCAAGACAACCTAGGTTCGTCCAATAGGTGGCTATCAAGCCGAGTCAAGTTGATAAGATCTGACCATAAGACCATAACACTAATAATACTGGTAGGCTTGTTCTGATTTAAAAAGCTTGAAGTTAGGTTAAGTCAAAGAGATATGACCACAACACCATAAGACTAAAAATACTGGTAGGTCGACAAGATCTAACCACATCAACTGTGAAAGCCCTTTTTCATGAATAAGGAACATTCAATTTTAGGTGGGGACTAATAATTTAAGTGAGAAAAATAAGTTGAAAAAAATTAATAAGAAAATGAACATTACATTAAAAAAGAAAAATAAGTAAGAATGAAAAATATTTTCTTGCAAATACAAACAACCATTCAAATTTAAATTTTCAACAACATGTGTGATTATTCAAAATTACAAGTCAATAATTGTTCAAAAAACTATAACAAGGAGTTACAAAATAAAGCTTCACAGAAAAATGTGAGATAAAGTTCTCAGGCGGGAGGAGGATTTTGAGGCTTGTGAGGAACTTAAAGATCATTACCATCATCAACCTCGGTCATGGGAGTATTCAAAGGGTTATCTTGAGTACAATCTTGGAATGTTTAGGGAGAAATGGGGGGAGTTGTCTCAGGAAGCAGCCTGCTCGGTCTACCTAGCAACCTAATCTTCTGCAGTCTGCTCATCCACCTTCATGCCATTATTTTCATTGACCAAGGTTGTGGTCTCCTCATCATCTCCCCCACTAGCGGACGGCCTATGCAAAGTCAAGGTAATATCTCTTTTATGGTTCATCATAACCTTCTGAGGAAAAAGTCTTGGTATCCATTGTGAAGTCAATATAATCCATGTACCTCTCAATGACACTCTTCTTAAATTTAGCAAGTGCTTTAGTGCCTTTAAAAAGGGCCTCTTCCATGTTCGGAATATTTATGACATTAGTAGTGGCACGATCTTTTCATTTTTAACCTCCTCCTTTACAGTGATAAGAGCCAAAGTCTTTTTAATTAGCTGCTCGTCCTTCTCCATTAGCTTATCACAAGTCTCATTCGACTCGTATATAGCTTTGTTAGTCTCTTGATACAGTTTAATCACCTCCTGGATCCAAGTAATGCACTGTGTACATATCTATTTTTTTATATCTAATTGATAAGAACGAATGATTTTCAGACCTTTCTCATGAAGGATAAAAGAAGCTAACATAACGTGAAAGATCAGACAATGAGATCAACAAATAGTATAGATCTTAGTAAGATAAAAATTAAAAATTTTACTAAGAACTTACCATAAATGTCTTATAATCAACAACCTTCCACAAGGAATCAATATCAAATGATCAGAAGAACTCAAAATTAGGATTGTGCCTCTAATAGTCATCCACATCCACAGAGTTACTCATGTGGTGGAAGATGGAGTCTTTATAAATCTTTAACTGATATGAGGTTATGAAATTCTTTCGGTCAAACTAAAAATCCTCAACCACGGAGTGAAGTGAAGACTACCCATATTCCCTAAACAACCTATGACTAGGTTTCTCTTCTATAATAACACACTCCATAGCAGGCCTTGCTATTCACGCCTCTATAGTTCTTTAATTCTTTGGATTTGTTTGGGTAGTTAGGGCCTCATTTGGCCTCTTATTTCGAGCAGCAGGAAGATCATAATGTGCAATGGATTTCCATTTACCTTTGGCCTTGGAATCAACCTTATTTTTGTCTTCAAGGTCATCATTTTTCTTCGCCTTACCTTCGACATTCTTTTTATATTTGGACTCGACATCGGCCTTCTACTTACCTCTATCCTCCGCATCGACTTTCATCTTGTCCTCCTTCTCATGTTTTTTGGGTGGAAAATATCAAGGGCCTTACAATTAGTATTCTTAGGTGCCATTCCAGCAGAAGGTTCAATTCAAAAACTGGAGGTATATAGTGTAGATATTGTACTGAAAAATTCAATCACTTAGTGAAAATACAAAGGAAAGATGATCTAGCACTAGAAGAAATTTTTACCATCCTCAATCTCCTTCTCGAACTTTTCTTCAAATTCATCTATTGTTGGTACTTTAGCTACCTCTTGATCTTGAGATGACCCTAGAACCTTTTAATATCCAAGTATGATAAACTTACTTATGATGAAGATATCCTCAATGTAGGAGCGTTGGGATCACGGACTCTGTTGACCAAATTCTTTAAAACTTTTAATACACTACGAACTTTTTTCACCGCAAATGAACAAGCATAGGTTACAAACCAATTCATTTAAGGGATATGGAAATAAGATAGAGAAAAGTTATATACCAATATGGTTCATCCCACTACATTAATGGCGAATGCTATCAGTTTTTTCCCTCTTATTTGGGTCAAACTCCCAGTTCTCCTTTAAGAAGACAAATTTGGTCTTCCAACAGTGATTACTCATTAGCAAACCTTCATTAGTTTTTTATGAGACTTTTAGGATGAAAAATAGTAATAAGATGGGGCTTTAGCATTATCTTTTGTTCCATACATGGCCCCTAAAAACATCACCAGTCATGTCAACCCAATATTATTGCCTATAAAATACCATTGCATTGAGGATGGTCCTATAAGCATTTGGGGGAGTTGAGTGGGAACCATACTGTAACCTCTCAAGATTGATCAGATGAAAGGGAATAGAGGAAGACTAACTCTAACCAATATCGCCTAAAATGGGAAGCATATCTCATCTGTCAAATGCCTATCATAATACCTATTATTAGACTCTAACAACCCTTATTTTGTTCTAATGGGGATGGAATACAATTCTTGTAACTCCACTAGGTCATCCTGAGTAATAATGCATGCATGATAATGGGCCTCAATATTATACGCATCACACGAGCTATCAGATCCATAGGTTCTCTCTTCATCATTAGGGACAATGACGTATGAAGTGGAAATCTTGGGAATTTCAGACATGACTTCTTCAGAAGACATTCCTAGGTCAACTATAGATATCTTAAAATTCATATATGCATAGTCCCTATAACTAAACTAACGGTTGTCACTATCAAAGCTCATGGAACCTTAGAATTCACACATACTATATTGGACGTATGGGGGTTGAGTAGCCGATCCAATAAAAGAGGGGACATGAGGCACAAAGTTTGGGTGGCTTGGATCATCTTTGGAATGAATGATCTGTAAAGGAACCGGTCTCCAGGTCTTGTAGAAATGAAGATAATTTTTTTTAATTTCATGAATGCTATTAAAAAAATCTCTCAGTGTAAGAGTTTTCACTTGTAAAGGGTAGATTTGAGAAAATAAAGGCCTTGGGGATGTTTAATTTTAAAGAAATGGATTTGAGAAAAGAAATTCATAGAAAAACCTGAATCTAAGGAAACCCTAGGCCAACAAACTCAATTGGCATGTAAAATCACAAAATCCACTAGCCAAAGACTAATCAATAACTAAATAAATCACATTAGAACAAAATTGCAACCAGAACAATAGGAAATTAGAGGAAAAGCCCTAAAGAACTAATGAAATGGGAGAAGATGGTACTTGGAATTCCAAACGGCAAAAACCTACTCAGAAATGATAAAAAATTGGACTAAAAATGCTATAAAAAGGGAAGCTCGCCAGCAAGAAGCTTTTTTCGGACAAGAGAATGACTAGAAATTGTTGGAAACGATGGGGAAAATAGCCAAAAATATGAAAAGTCTGAAGCACCATGAAATCTTTCTCTCTCTGGTTGCGTGAGGAAGATTTGATAATTGATAAAAGTTGAAATATTTTGGATTAAACTATTTATACCTTTAAGGCAATAATGATTACTTTTTTGAAATGAAGAGTGACATCAAACCTTGAAAAGACAACTGAAACTTCAAAACTTAGCATTCACTTCCCTAAACACATGTGCATTAAATGCTCCTAACGCCACTGCGAGTACTCGACAAGTGGGAGTCCCAATATAAAATGAAATCACTAAGATTCTCAAGTCAATATTCACGGCCATAGACGAGCCGATGGAATCATGATATGATGATGACGCGAACCAACAACGTGACATAGTTAAAACTTCTCCCATGCAATTTAGTTAACAACTACTCAAAAGATGACACACTTAATAATTATGCTATAAGCTACACTTGTGAGAAAATTCTTTTGGGATATTGTTATACCAAAAATATGGGATGGGTTGTGGACCAATTAAAAGAGGACAATTGGACTCAAATGTCATCAGTTTGGAGATTAGCCCCGACTAGCAACCTCGTCAGCCTAAGAATGAGGTCAGATTGGCTTGCCTTAATAGAACATTTTTCCCCATTATTTAACAACCGACTAATATTGTTATTTAACTCAGTTACAATGAGCATGCACAATGTGACTAGATGACGTAAGGAACATTTATTATACATTCACATGGTGGATATATGCAAATATTCTCCCCACAAGTGCAAAAATATTAACTTTATGATTATTCTCTCACATGTATGTAAAGAGTTTACACACCTACCTTATAAAGGTGAGGCATGTGGCACTCACTTTTCTCTCTCCTCTAATAGCCTATTAATAGAGCACACCACATTTGGGGGAATCCAAGATTTTACTTACTTTTATGCCTCCAAATTCTAAAGAGAACTTTAGAGCTACATTATTTTTTTCAAACATGGATTTTGTCTAGTAATTCAATACATCCAGCAATACACCTATGGACGTAGGCTCCATTGTTTATTGAACAACATAAATCTTCTTCTATTTATCTTTTCTTCATCTCTCTACTATATTCTATAGATTATATTATAGTAGTTAGATCTCTTTTCTGTTACTTGCTTATAATTAGTACCATTAAGCTAAGATATTCAATTTGTTAATTTTAGGCGATAATACTGCTAGTAGTTTAGGTTTTCTGGAAAGAAGTCTTGGTTGCGCCACTTAAATTTTGTTTTTAGTTGTTCTTTTCTTCTTTTGTGATATACCTTAAAACATTAAAAAGCAAATAAATAAAATGTCTCATTTTCTTTTAATTATCTGAATTTAGTGGATTACTTTGGATGCATTTTAATTTTCCATTGATGATGCCTTTTTTGTGAATGTTTGAGTGAATAAATACTTAAGAGAATTCGTTTTAAAAAAATAATCATTCATTGGGATTATTTGGAAAAGTGAGGGACAAAAAGGAAAAATGTAAATTTCCCAAATAAAGGGGTACCAACTGGAGTAGACCCTAGCCTACCTACCAACATGCCAGTCCAGGTGCTTTTCCTTTTTATCCTTGGGTTCTCTTTTATTGCATCTTTTGTCATTTGATTCTTACATAAATGCTGATGGCTTAACTTCTTCATCATTTTGTGGAGATTTTTTTTCTATAAAAAAGGTCTTGAAGATGGCATTTTGAATCACCCATAATTTTTTCTCTTCTCCCTTATATTCAATTTCATTCTTTTTTATCGTTATCCTTATGAATGAAACATTTTATGCTTATCTCTATGGTTTTGAAGGTATGAACTTATATAACGTTGACTATTCTACATTCAGCTTACTCTCAATCATTTTATGGCGCAATAGTCTAATTAACTGGAGTTTGTTAGAGGCAACCATTAAATTTTGGTAACCCAAGGATCACATATTGCATTTTGGGTTAGATCAAGTGTGTATAACCTATGATGAATTTTTTGCTATGCTAGACATTCAGCCTCAAGTTCCTATCACCGGGACAAAATTTTCTAATTCTCCCATGTAAGTGTTGGGAGAGTTGATGAAATTTTTTCCATTGTGGCTTATCTATTGGTGTACAGGGGAGCCAACTATCTCATAGCGATGGTTGAAAAAGTACGTCAGTAAAATTTTTGAGACAATTGATTTTCTAGATTTATAGCCCTAGGCATGACTGCAAAGACACTTATAGTGATGGGTGGAGTGGGTGAGGACACCTAAGTACTTGTAATAGTTTTGTGGGTGCATTATACCAGTCATTTGGTTGACACTACGCTAGTGGAGACGCTAAACAACCTTGACGATTAGAAGGAGGACATTTTTACTTTGTTTATGGTGCTTTTCTATAATGTTGTATATATGGCTAATAAAAGGGAATTATTTTAGTTATAACTCCTCCATTTACCTCTGATAGTCCCCATAATTTCTTCCTCCAACCATTCATTAACTTTATTGATCTATGAATGAATGTTATAACTCCTTGATGACAAGTCGAGCTAGCTATCTCCGTTATTACGTGCCTTAATGAAGTGAACTAAAACTCATTTTGCAATTTCATGATTACCACTATGTTCGACACATATGCCTTCATCTCACTTCCTCTTATCTCTCACAGAGAATTTTATGTCAGGCAGGTTGGGGGGAAATTTTCTTCCATGTATAAGTAATTTCTTCCCCCATTGAGGATATGATCGAATCTTTGAGGATATCCCTAGGGATTTGTTAGTCTCTTAGTAGGCTAGATCATCATTCGAACCTGATTATGGGGGAAGCTTTGGTGGTTTTGAGTTATTATTTGAAGTGTTTATGCAAGAATGTAGTTTTGAAGGTTTGTGCAGATGAGTCCGGTCAGAGATGTCTTATGGAGGTTGTGGTTAGGGAAGAGGGAGTAATGGTACCAACTACGATTTTCGAGATGTATTATCTCATTGAGCACATGTGGGTGTATTCCTATGATAGGGATTATTTGGAAACTCTAGAAGTTGGTGACGGTGATGGTGATGATGATGATGATGATGATGATGATGAAGTTGGACCCTCTAGTAACAGAGGCTGGTTTTCATGAATCTCTATGGGAAGGTGGTTAGATTGGTAGTTTAGTAGGTGTTTAGTGTAGGTTTTAGTTTGGTATTGTTGGTGTAGCTTTTGGTTTAGTGTCAGTGAAGGTTTATGGGTTATTGTTTAGTATGGTTATGGTAGAAGGTTTGTTGTTGAGTAATTTAGGTGCTTGAGAAAGACCATCGTTAATGCATCATGTCGAAGACAGTATTTTTAATAAAAAGTATTGAAATATATGTTCATTTAAGAATATATTGTTTTACTTTTTTGGAACAGTCAATTATGTTTGAACTGTTTAGTTGAAAATTATGAGAGAGAATCAATGCCTCTTGGTGACTAGAAAAAGGAAAGAATTTCCTACGTACCTCTATGTAGATGAAAAATATTTGTACTATTAGGAAAACATTGTTAGAAGATCATGTCCCACGTAGTTCTGATAAAGGGACAATATAAAAAATAGAATATAAACCAGTGAGAATTGCTTAGAGCGATGAGAGTGGGATCAAGGATAAAACTTCTTCAGACGGTCTAAGTTTATTGGGTATGTCATGCCTTATCCATGGAGATTAGTGAGCATAGTGTCACCACTGGATGAGATCTTATTGAGAAGGCAAGGCCCACTCCAATTGGGTTAGAATTTCCCTTTACGGTCCAAAAAAGGTTCCACAATTTTCTTGAGAGATTGGTCACCTTTGTGCACACCGCATTCCTTTACTTTCTTATTGAATGATTGTTTAATGCAATGATGATGCCCTTGTATGTGGTATAAAACCTTTAGTCTATTTCCATCCAAGAACCCTATCTCGTTGTAATGGATTTTTTGCCATCCATCTCTAACACTTGGCTTTCAAGCATGACTTTTAGGGAAGGTATCTTGTGTTCAAGTGCAAGAGAAAAAATTATGATTCATTATTATGTTTTAGTTTTGAATATCTCATTACACCCCATTACACCATTTTGTATATTCTTGAGGCTTCAATTGAAGACAAGTAAGTAACCGAAAGCGATAATCAAAGATCGAAGATCAAATAGTTGATTTAGTCACTACAATATTAAGAGAAGGTTTACAAGTGTTTGAAACATAAAAAAAAATTTCAAAAGTTTTTAACAAAAAAAATATTTTATGGTAGCTCGTCAGAATGAGGTACTAAAAGTCATTCAAATAAGGTTCCTCATATCGTTTTATATCTGCTATTAGAACCAAACTTCAATAGATCCAATTTCCTCATCGCTCTGGAATGTTGTTTAATCTCTCATTCGATGTTGTTTAAATGACTTTGCATAGGTCCTTTGAATGAGGCTCATTTCATTCGAATATGGTTGTGAAAAATTATTTTTTACTGGTGCCAAATGCTATTTTTTAGGTTTCTCTTTTTTCCCTATTTAAAGAGATACGAACTTGCATTTCTTAGGAAGCCAACTTCCACATATTTTATGAAAAAAAATGTTGGTTTTACCAATCCAAACCCCTTGGATGTTTTGTGATAACGTTATCAGACCTTGAAGAATACATCACATTTTCGTATCGTAGTAGAGTTGATTCTTCACTGCTATAGATAGGAAAGGATTTTCCTAGGGATGATTAGCGGACACCGAGGCAGGTGGATCTTGACGTAGAGCACAAATGTATTGGCACCTCTTTATGTTATCAACAAGGAAGGAGACATGATTGCGATACTTAGGGGAGTCTGTTTGTCAATTTCTCCGTGTCATTTTGTACTACCTTGGTTGTAATAGTGCTGAAAAAGCTTTTTTTCGAAAGGATTTTGACCTCATATCTCCTCTTATGATTTGTTTGATTATATTTAGATTCAATATATTACACATTTAGTTTCTCCTAATTAATCAAGATAAAATTGGATGGAATTGAATTTCACTTGTTCATGACCTAATCTATTAATTCTACATTTGACCATATAATCAGACCACTCTACACATTTCTCAAATTGGTATCAGAGATTGGTTTTAAAATATATTTAGATGAATATTGATGGTTATATAGGGAATTCATATAATAGGCCACCTTTATTTTGTTGCATGAATTATGCTTATTAGAAATATCATATGAGATTATCTCTAAATCCGATCAACGAGCGCACTTAGCTTATTGTTGAAAGAGGGTGGACTCATCCTATTATGACTAATGAAGATGTTATTAGTTTCAAACCAGTCATAAATTGGATTTAAGATTATTTTAGATTGAGTAAGTTTTAACTCTTGAGGTCTGAATGCTATTTCTGGTGCTATGACACCTAGAGAATTTCATCACATCATGATATGTACCATGTCTATTGAAGACTAGGATATCCTCGAACTCAAACACGGGGGTATTAATGTTATTAAATCTTCTCAGCTTCAAACCCTCACTACATAATTTGAGACTATATGCATGCTTAAAGCTGACACTTTTGATGAATTTTATGCTCGTATACTTGATATTGTGAATTCTTATTTTAATTTGGGTTAGTAAATTCCATAAATGAGAGTTGTTAAGAAAATTTTTAGGTCTCTCCCGTCTTATTTTAATGAGAAAGTTACCGTCCTTAACTCTTTGTGAATTCTAGGCACAATTAGGCTAGAAGAACTCGTAGGTGATCTTTAGACATACGAATTAGACATGCTCCCCGAAACCAAAAAGAAAAAAGAAAAAGTAATAAGTTTAAAAGATAAATAAAAAATAGGATCTTTCTAACTCTGATTCCAAATTTAATAACGATGATCTTTCCATGTTTGCTAAAAAATTCAAAAATATTTTCAAATTCAAAAAACAAAATTCCTCCGAATTAGGAAATAAATTTTTTGAGAGAAACAAAAATTACAAAGAGGGTAAGAAATTTTTTGAGAATGATCAAAAGAAATGTAGAGGTGAGTATCCTAATAAAGACGAATCGAAGAGATGTTGTGAGTGTGAGGGAAATGGTCACAAATTCCATTAGTGTCCTACTAACTTTAAGAGATAAGGCAAAAGGCAAAATCACCTATATTTCCACTCTAATCGATAGCGAAGTTATGTTGGTTGATTATGGGGATGAATCACCGCATAGACATAACATTACTGAATTTATGGAGAGTCACATTATCACCTCAACTACATCTCACGCCAATGACGACATTTCTAAACATAATAATTTTGGTAATGAATCAAATCATTTCAGAGATTTTGAGGGTGACGATTTGAGTGACGGAAAACGTGGCCTCCATTACACATAATCCAAACTTTACACCGAGTTGTTAAAAACTAAAACTAAATATAAAATTGGAGTTATTTTTAGCAAAGGAGTTAAAAGTTTCTTTAGAGAGTGAGGCCTTAATTAGAATAACTTTGAGTGATCACCTTGTGTCAGTGGGTCGGGAAAAGATAAACTTGACCAATAAAGTGACTAGTCTTATGAGAGATCTTCAAGCATCATTGAAGATAAGTGAGCAACTTGAAGCCCATGTTTCCCACCTCAAGAACGATCTCAAACATGTTTCGGAGGTCAAAGTAACTTGGAGGACACATCCAAGAAAGTTGAAAAGATGTTATGAGATCCCTCTTTAGGGTTTAAAGAGAGGCGTGGCATAAGTTACAAGGCTACATCCACTTTGAATACCGTGCCTGAACCAATTGCCAAGTTTGTAATAGATCCTTATGGGCCTCCACCTAAACCACTAAGGAGAACTTGTCCAGGAATTTTAACCGAGGTCGAGATAAACAAGTCTAGGTTTATGGCCATCGCAAATGAAGAGGTACACTTAGGGAGTTTTGGTTGCAATCTTGGATGAGTCTCTCACACACATGATCCCACACATCGCCGTAGCAACCATGCTAGTCTAAAAGATCGATTTTAGTTTCTAGTCAATACTTCTAAGTTTTTAATGGGAGAATTTCAAGGTATGTCTAAGACTTTTCAGAACACTTCCAACACAATGGATAATGTCAAGAATGATAGGTGTAAGCAAGAGATTGGTATATATGATTTTCTCAAACTGATCATTTGGACACACATAGTATCAAACCTCCTTTAAGCAGTGAGATTTCTCTCACATGTAAGTATTTTTTTTCACAACATAGACTAGGTGTGCTTACATGTTATTTTTTCTACACGTTTTTTGTTTTCTTCTAGTCTTGCATTTTTTTATATTACAACATGTATTACATATCCTTGATTAGATATGTCTTCTTATGTGTATATTTTGAAAATATCCAATAAAAAAATTTGTAGAAAAATTTCATAAAAATTCAAAAGGATTTGATTTTGATAAAAAATTTCAAATTCAAAAACATTGTTGCATTTCGTTTACACCATATATGGATTCACATTTAAGATGTTCGAATCAAAATTTCATTCCATCAATTCATGTGACTTATTCACGGTGTTATTTGACTTGGCTTCTTTTTTTGTTTCTTAATACTGCATGTTTATCATTGCATCATTGATTGTTGATTACCACATTTGTGCTTGACTCATTATATATCCTTGTTTGCACACGTGCATGAATTTTTTTTAGCATTGAACTTACTTGTCATATGTGGAATAGTATGTTATCATCTTAATCGCGCTTTATAACGATCCAACTATACTAGGAACTAATTGTACACGAAACAACCATTGTCCAGATTTTCCTTGACCCAAAAATTGATTGATTAATGTTTACTCGATGAAAGAGGTATCTAAGAAAGAATTAGTCCCTCTTTGCGTCAAAGGCCTCCATTGGCAAGAGCCTAAAATATCTATTCGACACATCAAAACAGAAGTTCCAAGGCGTATTTTGTTTCATCACTGCATCAATAAAATTGAAGCAAATGATTCCTTCAAAAAGTTGAGAGTTTATGCTTAAAATGTGAGATTTTAAGGGAGTTATAAGTTAAAGATCAATGGGTCTGCATAACAAATTTCCTTATAAAACATTAAATAGTTTGACGTTATTGATTTGAGAAGTATTGAAGTTCGTGACATTTTGTATGAGTTCAATCAATTTCACTTTGTTTAATTTTTTCATAAATATTTGAATTGAGTTCTTTCTTAAGGAGGGTATCTTCGAATTCGTGCACCATCACTATGTATGCCTATGTTTACTTTCCCATGCATTAAATTCACACACATTCATTAACTTTTCATGATTCATATGTTTTCATTTTATTCCATGATGTGTTTGTTTATACTTATATGTATATTTCTTTAATTACGTAAAAAATTCAAAGATTCCAAAAACAGTTTGTTGATTTATTTATGATTTATCGCATATTCAGAATTTTCTATACTTTATGATATTATTTAAAATTTTTATAACCGTGATGCTAAATTTTTAGCTTTAGGTTCTAGCCATTTCTCTATTATGGACAAAAGGGGGGAGAACATGTTAAGGGGGAGTTTTTTTTTCCTTTAAACTCCATGAGTCATGGTAGTTTCTTTGCTTCATAGGTGTAGGTATTTTTTCATATTGATGATATCATGGAATGCACGATGAATATATTCAGTAAAGACAAAGGCTAAAGTGTCTTTTTCTTTTTTGTTTTGGGACGGACATTAGTTGAACTTGTCTTAAGAGTTAATTTTTTTAGTTTTCTGTTTTGTACCAGGATAGGAAAATGGGGAGATTTATAAGACTAAAATTTATGATTGCACATTATGTTTTATTTTGACATTGTCCATTACACCCCACTACACCATAATCTACATTGTCAAGGCTTCAATTGAATACATGTTAGTGACCGGATACGACACTCAAAGATCGAAGAGTTGATTTTGTCACTACAACATTCGATAAAGGTACATGAGGTTGATTTTGTGCAATCATTATGTTCAGGGGTATTTTGTAAGTGTTTCAAATGTAAAATATTCTTTGAAAAGTTTTTAATAGAAAAATCATTTCTAATACAGCTCGTTAGCATGAGGTACTGAAAGTCGTTCGAATGAGGTTCTTCATCTCGTTTGATATATGTTGTTCGAATGAAACTTAAAACGATCGAATTTTCTCATAGCTTTAGAATGTACTTTGATCTCTCATTCGATGTCATTCAAATAACTTTCCATATGTCATTCTAATGAGGCCGTGTTCGTTCGAACATGCCCGCGAAAAATTATTTTTTACTTGGTTTCAAACACACTCTTTTCAAGTCTATCTCTTTGATATTTTTTTTCCATATTTAAAGAGATATCAACTTGAACTTCTTAGAAAGACTTTTTACACATATTTTGTTATCAAACACTTTGGTTTTCTAAATCCAAACTCCTTGTTTATTTGGTGATCACTTCATCAAACCTTGAAGAACACATCATATGTTCATGTACACACACATATATGGAAAGAGTGTTTCATTCTTGACTACTGTAGATAGGAAAGGAGTTTCCTGAGGCTGAAATATTATTGCGGTGCTTTCTTAGATCTTCTCCGCTTTCTATTATTAACAAAGAAGGAGACATAACTATGATACTTAGTGGATTCTAATTTAGTAAATTTATATGTGTTATTGTGTAATACCTTAGTTGTAACAGTGCTAAAAGAGGGGTTTTAAAGGGTTTTTGCTCATATCCCATATTCTCATTTTTTTATAGGACTTAGATTCAATAACATTCATGTTTAGTTTCTCTTCATTAATCAAGATAAAATTGGCATAAACTAAATTTGTCTTGTTTGTGACATAATTTATAGATTTTACTTTTAACCATATAACTGGACCACTCTACACGTTTTCAATGACATGTAAGACTGCTTCAATGCCATAAACCAGCGAGTAGGGTTATCCCTGTGGATATACCAGGATCTCCCCCCTTTCCTTTTCCCATTTGTGGGGGGGGGGGGGGGGGGGAGGGAAGGAGAAAAATGTCTCGCGCCCTGCTTCCTCTGAGGAGCGCTTTGGTCATCGTTCGTGTGGGCTGAATGTAAAGAGAAGGAGTCGCCAACCTATTTTTTACAAAATAGGAAAAATAATGTATCACCGCTTATAGAGAGAGACATTAAAGACAAAATGATGCTTACGAAACCAATAGTTCAGAGGTACAGGGGATAAGTTTGGAAATTGGAAGTTGTTAGGCACCCATCATGCCCTTCCGGTCTCTCATGGGTTTGTTTTACTATTTTTCTTAATTTCTTTGTGAAGTGTGTGTGCATGCATATATAAATGGAAATCGGAATCCCTCAACTCATATCATGGAAAGGATAGAGTGAGGTTATCTAAAGGAATGTTCCCAAAATAATATTTAGAAAATATAATGTATGCGTTTATCGAGATACTGATCGTTATGATGAAAAGATGTTATATGTTAGGCAAAATGATAATATGGATCACCAATATAATATATATTAAAATAATGTACAGATGAAAAAGATGCAAATGCAAAAATGGGAAAATTGGAAAATTAAGAAATTGGACTCAAGTCTCGGGTTTTAGCCCGAGACTCCTATGAGACTATAAAGGCATCAAAGTCCTCGTAGTTCGCATGAAGCATAAGGGTGGGGTTTATCCCATAGATTTGAACTGGAATTTATTATATGTGTGTGTATAAAAAATGGAGTTTTTAAGTGTAACCCCCTTTTTCTTCATTCTTTTTTTTTTGTAGAAAATATAGTATGTGCAATATAATTAATAAAGGATGAGTTGTCAATTTTTTAGGGAAAACAGATTGTTCGTCCGAATGGTTATGTCGTTTTATGCATGAGGCATCCACTGGAAAGGAGTTTCAGTTCCCTTCAAAGATTCATTGATCTTTTTCTCTGAGAACGGAGTTGACTAGGGTTAAATTAGGGCCTGGGAGTGCCTAGTCGCATTTAGATTGATTTGTGATTATAAAATGATTCATTCATCTGAACCCTTATACCGAATCGTGCAAGGGGAGGACCGTTGAAAAGTATATTTATAGACGTTAGAAGAATCAATGATCTTTCACTCTAACAATAGAGTTTATCGGAGTCAAACAGGGCCCGGGAGCACCCGACGACCTCTAGATTGGTACTCGGAGTATGACTTAGGGTTTATAGTGAAATGGGGAGGTGCTATGGACCTAAGGAAATACTTAGAGGGTCTTATAATGTGGTTTATATAACCCCGATGTGTAATTTTATATATGTGATGTAGCCCATAAAACGCGTTATAGGATTATGTCATCCTAATCTTACAACTTTTTGTCATTTTATTGATTATGGACTTGAGTCTCTTATGCGAAGCCTTGACATCCTAAATTATTGGCAGCATGAACGGTGAGGACTTATGTCTCTAAATACCATAACCTTTGAAAAATTATATTACTTTTTCTTTAAAATGGAAGCCATTATCTAATAAAATTGAAGACGTGGATTCCCCGGGGGTTTTTAATAATTTCAGATTAACACAAATATTTTCCTTTTTATGTAAATGCGGAAGCGTTGAGATGGTTTTAACAAATAAACAAGGCCGGGTTTTAATAACTTACAAACCAAAATTAAAACAATAATTCAAGTCCTAGAAATTTGCCTGATTCATGATTAACAATTATCCAAAGTTAGGCGAAACCAATTTTAGCAAATGACTTGAATAAACCAAATTTACCCAATATTTAATTTAAGTCCCAAATTAAATGAGTGTGATAATTAAACCGAATTTTATCTTGAATTAAACCTAAAGCATGCGTTCTAAATGATGTGCAAGATAAAATAAACAAGGTCACACAACACTGCGATATACGAGGAAAAACCCACTAACGGGAAAAAACCTCGGGACGGCCCTAGCCTCAAATCCACTAAAAACGGTATTACAAAATACAAGACAAAAGACTTACTTCCTAAACTCGAACCCTCTCAAGCCGTGATGCTTCTTCTTGTATCAACCTCCAATTAGCGGATAACCAACGGAGCTCCACCGCGGTCTCGGAATTCACCGATGGGACTTTAAACGGTCACCGTCACCCGAACATGGAGCCTTTCTCCAAACGGGTAGAATCTCAACAAAGGTCTTCTTTGTGATGGGGTGTAGAAGCAAACCCGAAACGTCTCTTGAATTCGGTAGAGAAAACCGGTGCCAAAAACTCCAAGTAAGGATATGTATATATAGAACTTGGAATAACAAACAATGGGTGTAAACTAGAGTGTGTATGAATTTTCCATTAAAATTAACACTCAAAATTTGAACATTTTCCCTAAATAAATTTGTTCTCAAACTCTCTCTAAGAGATGGATATGGATTGGAAAAGTTAGGAAAAGTTATCTTGGAAAATGTGTTTCCCGCACATAATATTGCATGAAAAAAGTTGGTTGAAAACCAAGTGGAAGAGTGGGGAAAAACTGCAAAAAACTGCCAAATAACTGTTCCCGCTGGAAGTTCGTTCGAACGAACTTGATTCTCGTTCGAACGAGACTTCTAACGAGTGACCAGCTTGGGCTCGTTAGAAGTTCGTTAGATATCTCGTTAGAACGAACATTCGTTCGAACGACATATCGAACGACTGTCCAGTTAGGGTCGTTGGCAAAACTCGTTCGAACGAACCTGGTTCGAATGACAAAACTCGTTCGAACGAAATCTGCTTCGAACGAAAAAACTCGTTCGAACGACATTTCAAACGAACAGCCAGAAAGAATGAAAAAATTCAATTTTGGCCCAGAAACTTTTATAAACTTTTATATACTTATTTTTAAGTTTCTAATTGATTCTTTCTGAAAAATAAAATGCAGTTTTTATTAACCTAACACCCAATACTTATTGTTCCAAAGCTCCTATATACATATAATTACATTCATACCTTGGGAGCATGGAACCTTAATTGATGACGTAGAAACGAGGCACACAAAAAATGGCATTTTGATGAAGCTTTAAATTCTTTGCCGCTACGTCTTCAACATACACTTCATAGGCTTGAGAATATTACAATAAATACTATCCTATGATAAAATGTTTTTGTCCGGAATTGAGCCAAAACTATATATGGACTCAATTGGAAATTTGTGTCCTTACAAATCTCCCCCTTTGGCTATTCTGGGACAAAAACCAAACAAAAATCCTAAAGGGCCGTCAAGCTCTACTATACTCGAAACATACCCCGCCCAATCTTGACTCAACCCAAGGATCAAACGCTTTGCCATAGAAAGATGCCGCTTTAGAATAATTCCTGCACACTTAAGCAAACTCATCAAATGCATAGGGAATATCAAAGTATTAAATGCAATTAATTAATTACTCCCCCTAAGTTAATTCTCCCTTTAAACACATGACCTACTTAGAAAGACGTCTCCCCCTAAGATAAATCTCCCCCAAACTAAGATACGATAAGATAAATCTCCCCCAAACTAAGATACGATAAGATAAATCTCCCCCAAACTAAGATACGATAATAATAGGATTAGATACCATTTCTCCCCCTATCATCATTCTCCCCCTTTTTTTGTTCGGGAATAGGCAAAGGATAAAGAACTAATAAACAGCATGTGAAAGCTTAAGGTGATATGACGTGAAAGCATATGGGCAATAAAAGCAAGGCAAAGACAATATATATATATATACTAGAAATATATCAATGAAGCACTTTCATATATATATATATAGATATAAACACACACATGACACAAAATACAATAAGTTTGCACACTCGTATGGCAAAAATGTGTCATATGGAAACGGAAGTGTAGGGGTGTGAACTAGCAACAATTAAATTTAGACCCAAACACTTAAAAAACGTTCACGGAGTTCTCATTTGATTGCAAACTTCATCACAGTTAAATATAACCTCATGTGACAATATAAAGATTGAACTCAATGGACAAACATACAAAATGCATACAAGCCTAGCATGATGATGATTCTACAAACCAAATAGAGTCATGACATTAAAGACATCTAGGATAAACGGACATTGTGCAAACCGTTGATATACCATCCAATTATCCCTCAATGAGCATATATATTCTTTTGCATTTGAATGAATATATCAAACAAACATAGGCCTTGGCAATTGCTTTCTTTGAATGCCATATATTCTGTTTTTAGGCCTTTGGATCACGTATTTCTTTTAGATCCAATTAACGGTGGCTTACTATTCGCAAAGGATCACTTAGTCCTTTCGGAGCCCTTCCCTGTGCACATTTAAATTTATCATGTTTTCATTTTTCGCACAAATCTCACATGCAACGGATTTTGACATGCACTAGTCCTCCTAGGCCATAGATATGTAGATGACTAGATTGATAGGAGAACACCTCAAAAAGCTCAAATATAACATGTGACATTTATGATTTCAGAAGAGCTCGTGCATGTGTGAATAGAGGCATATGAAAATGGAATCCATTTAATCAATACAAAATCCAACTACTCCATATAAAGCATGGTAAAGAACATTTTAAGGATTGAAAGTCTAAACCAAAAGTTCTAGCCACATGGAAGCGTAAACGATAGGATTCAAACACAAGTATATGCCACTTAAAGTGTGTCAAACTAAAATACACACAAAACAAAATCTTTTTGAGTTTTTAACATTTTTAATCGAAAATAAATATTTACTCAAAAGGACAAACAAAAATCATTTGTATTTTTCATTAAGCTTAAATGAAATAAATAAAACACAAATGATAAACAAAAATCTTTTTATATTATGCAGTCGATTCAAACACAAGATATAATACAAAAAGATAAACAAGTCATAATTTCTAGCATGTGATATGAAATAAGGCAATGACTAGAAAATGACTAAACAAGCATACATTTAGCATATGAATATAGCATGAAATACAAACGCTAAAGTATGCAAACACTAACACATTTATCCTTTAGATTTAGCAAGGGAGGAGGCATGTGTAAGTAAATGAGAATCAAAATCCCTATTTTGTGAGGCAACCAAGTCGGATTTCCTAACCCAAATTAATGAAGAATTACTATCTTGGGGTGTAGAAACGTTAGCTATCGTGGTTACTTTACTATGGGATTTTCTAGGAATTCGTTTAAGATCTAAACAAAATTTCCTAAGATGACCTTGTCGACCACAATGTGTACAAGTGAGAACATGTCGAAAAGATTTATCTAAGGAGTGATCATTAAATGCATTCCTAGAAGATTCTCCTAAAACATTGGTTTTGACTTTAGGGTTAAAATCATTACAAGAATTGAAGCCTAAACCAAAAGTGTCATTTTTAATTTGGACCGTTCCTAACATTTTATCTAGTTTTTCCGAACGACACTCCAAATCAAATTTGACATTACTAGAATCTTTTAATTTATTTTCCAATTCTAAAATTTTAGATTCTAGTAAAACATTTCGCTCTTCAAAACCAAGAAGCTCCTTTTTCAAGGATTCCATTAAACCCCTAAGGCTATCTCTCTCGCCTTCTACATAGTTAAGCTTCTCTTGAAGAGTCCTCTCATGTGTCCTAAGGTCTTCTATTAAGGCACTTTCATCAATGACCTTGACACTCTCTCTTAAACTCGCTTCTAACTTCAAATTAGCTCTTTTCAAATTAATAGATTCTTTATATAATTCATGAAAAGCATTTTGAAGTTCACTCATATCAACCTCTTCTTCATTTTCACTCTCTTCTTCTTCTTCTTCTTCACTCTCACTATCATCAAAAATAAGAGAATCATGTACAATGACCTTGGAAGTGGCATGTGCTATAATTTCATCATCCGATGAGTTCTCATTATCACTCACATGTGCCATAAAAGCCACAAAATTTTTCTTAGTGGGGGATTCGGGCTTCTCTTCCTTATCACTATCACTAAGGGTCGCATTATATGAAATGGGTTATTTACCCTCTTTCCTTAGTTTAGTGGGGCACTCAAAAGCCCTATGGCCATAACCTTCACAACCAAAACATTTATTAGACTCGTCCCTATCAATATTTTCATTACTAGGTTTAGGGATCTTATCGGCTTTAGAAATCATCTCGTTTTTATCATGTTTAGAAGATTCAAATTTCTTAAAATCATTTTTAACTTTATCTTTGTTAAATTTAAGAAATTTTATAAATTTACGAGCAAACAAAGCCATATCTTCCGAGTCACTATCACTATCGCTCTTTACTACTTGTTTAACCTCTTTGCGGGCTTTTAAAGCAACGCCCTTTTCAATTTTCTTTTCAGTTTTAGAGGGAAACATATCTAGTTCATAGGTTTGTAAATCACCTACAAGCTCTTCTAATTTCGTAGAGGCTAAAGTGGGTAAAGAATTTAAAACGGTCACCTTTGGAATAAATCTATCGGGTAGGGACCTTAAAATTTTCTTTACTACACGGTCGTCAGGTATTTTCTCTCCCAAGTTAAAGGATGAATTGACAATATCAGAAAGTCTAGCATAAAATTTATCAAAAGTTTCTTTTTCATCCATTTTGATAGTTTCAAATTGAGTGGTGAGGTTTTGGAGTTTAGAAGCTTTAACGACACTTGTTCCTTCATGAGTTAATTGTAAAATATCCCAAGCTTCTTTAGCGGTTTCACACGTCATAATACGTCGGAATTCATCCGGTGCGACAGCGCTAAATAAGGCATTTAAACCGCGGGAATTAAAATTTGCAAGTTTAAACTCATTTTCAGTCCATCTATCAACGGGTTTGGGAACATGTACATTTTCAATTAAATGTGTTGGTGGGGTCCAACCGTTAACAACAGACAGCCAAACACGTTCATCGATAGATTTAAGTGCCGATTTCATTCGCGCTTTCCAATACGCGTAGTTAGAACCATCAAAAATAGGAAATTTTGAAAATGGGGAAAAATCCATATTTAGCCAAAAAGTAAAGGATCTTTAACGAAATAATTTATCGTTTTTAGCTCTGATACCAATTTGCAGACGTGGATTCCACGGGGGTTTTTAATAATTTCAGATTAACACAAATATTTTCCTTTTTATGTAAATGCGGAAGCGTTGAGATGGTTTTAACAAATAAACAAGGCCGGGTTTTAATAACTTACAAACAAAAATTAAAACAATAATTCAAGTCCTAGAAATTTGCCTGATTCATGATTAACAATTATCCAAAGTTAGGCGAAACCAATTTTAGCAAATGACTTGAATAAACCAAATTTACCCAATATTTAATTTAAGTCCCAAATTAAATGAGTGTGATAATTAAACCGAATTTTATCTTGAATTAAACCTAAAGCATGCGTTCTAAATGATGTGCAAGATAAAATAAACAAGGTCACACAACACTGCGATATACGAGGAAAAACCCACTAACGGGAAAAAACCTCGGGACGGCCCTAGCCTCAAATACACTAAAAACGGTATTACAAAATACAAGACAAAAGACTTACTTCCTAAACTCGAACCCTCTCAAGCCGTGATGCTTCTTCTTGTATCAACCTCCAATTAGCGGATAACCAACAGAGCTCCACCGCGGTCTCGGAATTCACCGATGGGACTTTAAACGGTCACCGTCACCCGAACATGGAGCCTTTCTCCAAACGGGTAGAATCTCAACAAAGGTCTTCTTTGTGATGGGGTGTAGAAGCAAACCCAAAACGTCTCTTGAATTCGGTAGAGAAAACCGGTGCCAAAAACTCCAAGTAAGGATATGTATATATAGAACTTGGAATAACAAACAATGGGTGTAAACTAGAGTGTGTATGAATTTTCCATTAAAATTAACACTCAAAACTTGAACATTTTCCCTAAATAAATTTTCTCTCAAACTCTCTCTAAGAGATGGATATGGATTGAAAAAGTTAGGAAAAGTTATCTTGGAAAATGTGTTTCCCGCACATAATATTGCATGAAAAAAGTTGGTTGAAAACCAAGTGGAAGAGTGGGGAAAAACTGCAAAAAACTGCCAAATAACTGTTCCCGCTGGAAGTTCGTTCGAACGAACTTGATTCTCGTTCGAACGAGACTTCTAACGAGTGACCAGCCTGGGCTCGTTAGAAGTTCGTTAGAACGAACATTCGTTCGAACGACATATCGAACGACTGTCCAGTTAGGGTCGTTGGCAAAACTCGTTCGAACGAACCTGGTTCGAATGACAAAACTCGTTCGAACGAAATCTGGTTCGAACGAAAAAACTCGTTCGAACGACATTTCAAACGAACAGCCAGAAAGAATGAAAAAATTCAATTTTGGCCCAGAAACTTTTATATACTTATTTTTAAGTTTTTAATTGATTCTTTCTGAAAAATAAAATGCAGTTTTTATTAACCTAACACCCAATACTTATTGTTCCAAAGCTCCTATATACATATAATTACATTCATACCTTGGGAGCATGGAACCTTAATTGATGACGTAGAAACGAGGCACACAAACCGGTATTTTGATGAAGCTTTAAATTCTTTGCCGCTACGTCTTCAACATACACTTCATAGGCTTGAGAATATTACAATAAATACTATCCTATGATAAAATGTTTTTGTCCGGAATTGAGCCAAAACTATATATGGACTCAATTGGAAATTTGTGTCCTTACAAAAATCTTACAAGGGATGGCATAGCGACAGATGATATTCTTTCAAATGAACTTGGCCAATTTATTATCATTCAACACTGCATCGGACTCGCCTTTAACCTATTTGGTTAAATAAAAAACTAGAAATTAAGATTATTCCCTGTCCATTTGGTACTTTCGTAGTGAGTTTCCTTATGATATCACTTCCCCAAGTTGAAAAGGGTTAAGGAGAAGTCATGTTGTATAGTTATCGAGGAGATAAGTGTTGAAGATTGGCCAATTGATGGAATTTGAGGCTCCTCTTGGCATATAATGCGTAGTCCTAGACCATACTATTCTAATATAATTCTTGTCGAATGATCTTCTTGACAAGAAAATGGCCATTCATGTGCGTTCCACACTGCCCGTCATGTATTTTCCACTTTGTGTTTTAAGTGTTAACTCATTCTATTCATTGTTAATGGGTGTCGTCAAAGTTTCTTTTGAAAAAGTCATTGACATAAATTATATATTAGGTTGCGAGTTTTTAAAGGGACATTCACTCTTTCTTATCATCCCCAGGAGGGCATCGATCGTGTTTAAGGAGGCACTAAATATCGTAGGACCACAATCTAACGTTGTCTGAATCTTATCTATTGGAGAGCTCGATGTGGTAGTAGTTAGTTAACTTAGACTATTTTTGGACTTGTTAGGGGGAAATCGTTAGTCCCTCAGTCATTTCGGTCATAGAGGCTAGGGTTGCTAGTGAATCAGCAAAATGTTTCTTCAATGAGAGAGGTAATGGAAGGTGACATCTTTAAATTGTGAAGCGATCTTTTTAAGATTAGCGTGAAAGAGTAGGATTTTCTTTCACTCGACTTTCCATTTTTGGAGGACTTGTCCTATGATGAGGGTTGAATCTCTATAAACATCGAGGTATTGAATTCCTTTCTCTAGAATTTTTTTGAGTCTAACATGTCATGCCTTGTATTCTGTCATATTATTAGTGCAATGGAATCCTAACTTGATGGTGATGGGAGTATGCGAGTCATCTGATGCAATTAGGAGTATCCCAACATTATATCCCTTCTTGTTAAAATCTCCATAAAGATCATTTTTCACTAGAGTTACTCACGGGTACCACATATAAGGTCTTCATCTTGTAATTCGAATATCCACACATCAGGGTAGGGTGATCATCTAGGTAATTATAGATGGACTCCCCTTTAATGGACTTTTATATCACGTAGGAGATATCAAAATTAGCTAGTAAAATCAACCATCGGGCCATGTGAATTAACAAATCAGGTTTATGTAGTAAATATTTCATCGAATCCATTTAGGACACTTACTTGTTGGGGGAGGCAATCATGTCGTGTGGAATTTTTGGGTGACTCAAACTAAGGTGACGTAATCCTTTTTCAATGTTATGTATTTCACCTAATACCCTACCAACTTCCAATTGACATAGTAGATAACTCTATCTTTATGAGACTCCTAGGCTAGCACTGCCCCAACAATAATATCGGTGATAATTAAGTATCGGAGGGGGGGGGGGGGAGGGGGTAGAATAGGATGTGGTGGAATGAGAACTGGTGGCCGAGTAAGGTATTACTTAATCTTAAGAAAAATTATTTCCACTCCTCATTCCAAACTTTTATTGATTCCTTTTAGAGGATTTTAAAAATGGGTTAACATATAGAAGTAAGTCGGTGTATGAATCTGATGATGTATTAGAACTTTCTCAAAAAACCTCACAACTCTTTCTCAATCTGAGGCCAGAACATTTCGAAGATTTCTTTGAGCTTAGTAGGGTCTAGCTCAATTCCCTTCTCACTGGACATGAATCATAGGAGCTTACCTTTTGTGACACTAATGATGCATTTCTGGTTATTGATACACATATGGTATTATCGTAGTCATTCGAAGAACTTCCTAAGGAAAGGGAAGTGAACTTATCGAGTTGTCGACTTGATGATCATTTTGTCAACATAGAACTTGACCTATTTGTGTATGAGATCATATAGGATATTTGTGTCTGCTCTTTGGTATATAGCCCCAAAATTATTGAGATTGAAAGGCATAATAGTGTAAAATAAGGTTCCCCATGAATTAGTGAGTGCAGTCTTTGCTTAGTGATTGGGATGCATATACATCTAATTATATCTAGTGAATCCATTGACGAAAGACTTGAGATAATGAGTGGAAGTATTTTCGATGATCATGTCAATATTGGACAGAGGGTAGTCATATTTTAGAGAATCCTTCTTGGAATCCTGGTATTCGATGCTCAACTAGACATTTCCTCCTAAATTTAGCACATGAATTATGTTGGTGAGCCAAGTTGGGTATTATACTACGCGGATGAAGCCCACGTTCAATTTATTAACAACTTGATCTTTTACTTTTAGAGACCATTACGATCGAAGCTTCCATATTTTTTTATAGGTTCGCCTATAGAGTATGTAGGGATCTCATGTTGTAAAAATTTCAGGTTAATATTGGTCATATTTCTATAAGACCATGTAAAGATGTCTACGAAATCCGCAAAAGTTCTTTTAATTCAATCCCAAATTCACATGGAGTGCTACTAGAACCAAAATTAATGATAATATCCTCCTAATAATTTTTTCTAATGTAGTTATGTTGTTTAATTTTTTCCTCATTTAGATCAATTCATAATTGTTCATTTATTAGATCATCTTCATTAATTATTTTATCATTAGAATTAGTGAAATTAATATAAGTCACAACAAAATACTCAAAATACTCATTAATTTCATTGATATCATTTTTAGGAAAATTATTTCTGAGGACCTATTCGAAGGAGTCTTCATTTATTTTAACATCAGAAATAGAAAAGTAGAGACATGTTAAGCCTCAAGCTATTATATAGTAGGATTCTTGGTTACTAGGATCATATTGGACAAGGTGTTCCCCCAATTAAGTAGAGGCTTGATAACACAAGAGATATTCTTGGGACGGTCATAAGACTGTAATTCAGAATGGAGAATGGAGATGACCATTCGCAGTTCATTAACGCCAAAAAATTCGTCATTATCACTGCTTTTAGAAGATCTCGAATAAAATGACTTGATGGTTACTGATTTCACCTAATGCTTGGATCCCTTGGTCCAAGTGATCTTATCCTAGAAAAATATTTCAAAACTTTTTTTCATCTTCTGCTTGCCCCATTATACCATGGTTCAGGAAATCCATAAGAGGGAAAATTTATTTCCTCTTTAATGAAGTGACCATTGAGGGACTCTCCACATTTGACATGAATTTTTTAATCTCACTTTTTCTATATATTTGATGGAGAGACATAATTTTTGCTAGGGATAGTTGATACCCCAAGTTGGTTGGTAGATAAGCTATTTTTAGGACAATTGATCAAACGATCCCTTGTTGTTTGTGGCCTAGCCACATTTTAGGCCAGAATTGCATCTCTTTGAATAGTTATATTACATTAACATTCATTTGGGGGTTATGTTCGGGGCTCACCCTATCTTTGAAATCATCTTTGGCCAATAGAGGGAGTGAATCAACTTTGACACCATTTAGGAAAATTTCATTAGTGTTATGATGGATTTTTAGAATCAACTTTGTAATGCCAACATTGTTTAAATTGTTTTCACCTCCGATAATAATAATAACATGATTATTTGCAAAGAAATTCAATTTTCTGATGAAGATAAAAAGAAACTCCTTTGATATTGTGAAGCCAAGGGTGACCAAGAAGCATATTAAAACATGTTGGTATGTTGATTACTTTGAAATCCACTTAAGGGAAAATTAGTCCAACCCCTTTTATGAGGAGAGTGGACCCCATAGCCTCTCGTCGGGTGTTATCATAAACCACACACTACAATGAATATATGAGTTAAATCACTAACTTGTTGCCCTAAGCATCGAAGCATTTGGAGTGGGCACGCATTTAAGGTGGAACCATTATCGACAAGTACTAATATGACCATTTTTTGTAGAACCTCTAATGAGATGTTGAGATCATAGTTGTGATTAGGGCCAAACTTAGGAATTTCCTCTCAAACAAAAGAGATGCGACATTTGGAGGTTAGAGTTTAAACAATGTTAATGGCCTTGTCAAGGTAGGTAAAAGGAGGAAATGAATCTTCCGTGAGAAACTTGATGATAGAATTCCTGTGAAGTTGAGATGACATAAAAAGTCCCCATAGGGTGATATTGCCTTTTGTACTCATCAATTGTTTGAGAATCTTACTTTCTTCAATGGTAATTTCTAGTATCGTTTGTTCTTCAACAATTCTTCTCCTTTTATCAATAAGCACATTTTCTGTTCGTTGGATTAAATCTGTAGAGTACCAACCCAACCAGGTTATGTGGTATACAGATGATGAGAATAAGAGAAAGATGATTTCTTCATCTATCATGTGGGAGATAGAAGCTTTGATAATATCTATAAGCTCTGACAAAAGTTCTTCAAAAGATTTCACTATAATGTGAAAATTTTCTTACTAAATCATTTAACAAAAGTTAAATCAGTTGAGTAAGATCCGAATTGTTTTCTTAATCAAACAGACTGGGACACGGTTGATTTGGTAGCCAGAGAGTCACATCCCACATCGCCTGGGTGTGGGAAAGTAATGTTTCATATATGGAGATTTACACTCTTCTAACAACGAGGCCTTTTAACTCCACTAGTAAAGAGTGTGATTGATGATGCACATGTCAGGTGTTCAAACCTCACTGACACCAGCTTGTGGATATAGAGCTAATAAAAAACCCATACCGTTGGGTGCAGTGGTTAAAGTGGGGAAAATATTGGTGGTGGAAGAGTGGGGTGTTACAGAATGGTATCAGAGCCAGTACCCAACCGAAATAAGTGTGCCAACATGTTGGGCGATGGTTGATTTCATCCCAATGAGGACGTTGGGCTCCTTAAGGGGTGGATTGTGACAGACTGGGTCATGATTGATTTCGTAGCCATAGAGTCACATCCTACATAGCCTGGGTGAGGGAAATTAATGGTTCATATATGTAGATTTACACTCTTCTAACACCAAGGCATTTTAGCTCCACTGGTAATGCATGTGATTGATGATGCTCATGTCAGGGGTTCAAACCCCACTGACACAATTTTGTGGATATAGAGCTAATAAAAACCCCATTTCGCTGGGTGCGGTGGTTAAAGTGGGGACAATATTGGTGGTGGAAGAGTGGGGTGTTACACTTGAGGAAACTCTTTTTTAAAACAATTATAAGAACACAAGATGTTTTTTTATTATTATGAACAAAAAATTTCATTTACTTGAAATCAGATTTTAAAATCCTAACAACTAAGTCTAACAGTGCTGTAGTATGACTGAAGATATGAAAAAGCACACAATGCAAGACAGATTTTAACGTGGTAAAACCCCACCCAACTGGGGAAACATCCACAGAGGTCTCTACACCTTAAAACACAAATCCACTAGAATAAAGTTTCAGGTTACACGCATTTAACATATTATACACACAAAGCATACCTATACTAAGTTCAAAAGATATACCAAATCCATTAGGTAAATCAAACTTCTTTAATGCTCTGATTGAGGTCTTTAACGTTCTTTAGCTTACCAACTTAGCTCCTTCTTTACGTCAGCTCAAACTGGTCAAAATCTCTCTACCAACACACTATTTAAGTGATGTTATGTGAAAGTGTTGTCAGTGAAGTATCTAACACATGCATCTACTCACGCACACTTATACAAGCAAGTTCCTACAAATTATAATCTTTTTCTAAGTATGAAATGCGAAATTTCGCACTATTGAAATTATTGTTTGCTCTTAGTATTTCATATCCGTTTTCTCAAGAATCTTTTAAAAAGAAAGATCCACAGAATCTTATTTATATACAAGTTTTCCAAACTGAAAAACTCATATCTGAACATCAAACACTTATTTTAGTGTTG
Source organism: Sambucus nigra (assembly GCA_949130495.1). NCBI lineage: Eukaryota > Viridiplantae > Streptophyta > Magnoliopsida > Dipsacales > Adoxaceae > Sambucus > Sambucus nigra. Next base: position 313,765,319 of record OX422219.1, on the reverse strand, counting down.
TAAAAGAAAATAGAGATTTGTTGGATATAACTTGATAAAAAAAAGTTTCTAAAAATAAATCCAATAAGAGAGGATGATTTCTAAACTAACAAAATCAAATCAAACAAATCTAAGTGACTGTATCACTTTTAGAATTTTATCTACAAGATTCACTGATCTAAAATGTGTTCTAACTCTTAGTGATGGTGTTAGAAGAGAGATTAAAACGAGAGAGGTTTTTGAAAAGAAACCCAGAAAATCTTGACTCACAAATTTTCTGAAATAGTTTTGACAGAGTTTTGTTTGGGTTTGGTAATTTTCTCTCGATTTATTTTTCTCTCTATTCTCTCTGTCTCTTTTTTCTCTCAAACCCTTAATCACCCAAAGATTGTAAATGAGGGGACGATGGCTCTTATTTGTAGGGAGGTTGTAAGGATCTAGGACTACAAATGAAATCAACGGTTAAGATTAGATAGACGTTTCGAATAATTAATCCAATGGTTCATAATGCACCGCTTTTAAAAGCAGTTTGATTGGTTCAAATGGTTTACATGGGGATCGCTTAAGAACACATGTAGGCCATCGATAAAACTGATCTAATGTCCCAAAATGAAAGTAGCTAATAAGAGTGGTAGAAAACACAAATCCCACCATTAACTGTGCAACACATGTATGGCTTAGATGAGATAAGAAACGCATGTTTTTGAACTTTTTTGAAATCCCATTTTTACCCATAAAATTATCTAACGCTTTCGGTTTCTACCCAAGTCAATTTTTAGAAGGTTTCATGTTTTAAATTTAATCCCAAACAATTAAAAAACCTAAAAATTAATTTTAGAAAATGGCTTTTAAATGTTTAAAAATTCCTATAAAATCCTTAAAAAAAATGTAGAAAATTCCTTTTAGCTTATATCAACACACACCTTATATATGTCCTAGAATATAATAAATGCAATCCTAGAGTGTGCAGTGTTGTTGGTTTTCTCCATGTATGACCATATTTTGTGCTGATATCCATATCTTTGAGATCATTAAAAGGCAATGAGGCATAGGGGATGACACAATTTTTTTCTGTATTTTCAAACTATATAAGATCATATATATTAGACTCAAGTAAGTCACATATATAGTGTTCTTAAATCTCCCCCTTTGGAAATATGAGACAAAATCTCCTTTGAGTCATCTAGGACTCGTAGGGATACCAAAAAAAATAAGAAAACCTTATTCCTATCCAAAATTCTATCTACCCTAAATCCTAGAAATGAAAAAGTACATAACTCAACTATTTAAAACCAATACCCTAAATATATCCAAGGAAAGTATAGGTACTACATTTCTAAAAAAAAACAATCTCAAGGCAAAGATCAAGGACTTTAGTTGAATTATACATCAAAATGTCCAAATGGACTCAAATATTTCTCCCCCCTTTTGTCTCAAATAGACAAAGGGTAAAAAAAATAGAAATAAGCATTCTGAAAAATAAAATGGAGTAGATATCTATCAAATTATAATAAACAACGTGTCATATCATGGGTCTCCTACATAAAATAGATATAGGAGGCATCTTTTGTCATTTTTTAAATGAGCTTGCATTATACCGTCAAAGATTAATTATAAGCACGAATATGATAGGAGGATATATTAAAAGAAGATATATACTATTCAAGGTGTATCATGCCAATATACTTCCTTAAAGATTCAAATCTTGAATGATATAGAGGCTTAGTGAAAAAATATGCTAATTGAAGTGTTGTGGGTAAATAATTTATTTCCAATTCCTTAAATTCTACTAATTCACGTATAAAGTGATGTCAAATCTTTATGTGTTCCGTGTGAGAATGTTGAACCGATATTAATTGCACTTTGATTATCACAATAGAGATATAGTTTATCTTCAATGATGCCATAGTCGCTTAGCATTTGTTTAGTCCACATCAATTGAGCACAACAACTACTGATGACTATATATTCTGATTCGATTATGGAAAGTGAAGTACAATTTTGTTTCTTACTATTCCATCCCTACCAAGTTATTACCTATGTAATAACATGCACCTGATGTGATTTTACTGTCATCGGAACAGTTAGGCTAATCAACTTCGATGTATCTTATGATTGAGCTATATGTGTCATTTGTGCACCAAATTCCTATATCGATAGTCCCTTTGACATATTTTATTATCCTTTTAACACATATTAAGTGACTTTCTCTATGAGTTCTTTGATAGTGGGAACACACATACAACATAAATTATATCCGGACATAAGGCGGTGAAGTATGATAGGCTACACTTTATACTTCTATACAAGGTAGGATCAATATGTTTTCCATGTTCATCTTTTGATAGTTTGACAGAGGTACTGATGGGTGTCCTAGCATCTTTGGCATTTTCTTATCCAAACTTATTTACTAAGTCTATTACGTGTTTAGATTGAGAGACAAATAACCCATCAACCAATTGTTTAACTTGGAGAATTAAGAAATATTGTAGTTCCCGCATTAATGGCATTTGGAATTCTCCATGAAAAATATTTAAAAAGTTTGTAGCTTCAGTAGGGGATGTTGATCCAAAGATAAAGTCATCTACGTAAACTTGAGCTATTAAGACTTGTTATTGCCACCTCGACAAAAACCTTTATTGATAAGAAAGGTCGACAAGCGTCCATACCAAGACCTGGGGGCCTTCTTTAAAACTTACAAGTCTTTTTCAATCGATAGACATGGTTTGGGTAATTTTGATCAATGAATCCTTTTGGTTGTTCAACTTAGGTTTCCTCTTGCAAAATTCCATTTAGAAATGTTGAATTAACATCCATTTGGTAAAGTGTGAATTGCAAATAACAAGCCATAGCTAAGAGTAATCGAACAGATTCAAGTGAAGTCGAGTAATATGGAAAAAAGTTTCCTCAAAATCTATTCCCTCAATCTGAGAATATCCTTTGGGCCACTAATATTGCTTTATTTCTAACTATCATCCCAGATTCATTAGTTTTAGTTTTAAAAATCCATCTAGTTCCAATAACCTTTTTGTTTTCTAGTCGAGGTACTAGATACCATACATCATGACTATTGAATTAAGTGATATCCTCTTTCATAGAATAAATCCAAAAGGAATCAGTAAGTGTTTCCTTCACATTTGTTTGTTCAATTAGGGACACAAAGCATACAAACTGAGCAACATTGCGCAATTGGGATCTTATACGCACAGGTTCTTCAGGGTTACCAAGTATTTTATTAAAGGGATGATCTTTAGAAATCTAGTTAGTAACTTCAGGGTTCTTAGTTGGTAAAGTCTCAATTATCTCTGGAGACTCATAATTAAAAAGATTTTCAGAGTCATTCAATATAATTTGCCATTGATTACTACTCTCAACGTTGGTGTCACTCACTATCAAATTTATAGATTCCATCATGGATTTGGTACGCAAGTTATAAACACGATCGACCTGATTATTAGGGGAGTAACCCAAAAATATGGCTTTGTCACCATAGGTTTCAAATTTGAACATGTGTTCTTTGTCTTTTCAAATATAGCACATTCTCCCAAAAGTGTAAGTTGAGCTTTTTTCCATACTAAAGTTCATATGAAGTTTGTTTGGAAATTTTCCTAAGGTAAACTCTATTGATAATATGACATGCTGTCTGAACTGCCTCCCAAAAATATTTTGACAGGTTCTTAGCATGTATCATTACCCTGTCCATCTCTTGGATTGTGCGATTGTTACGTTCGGCTATACCATTTTGCTATGGCATTTTAGGAGCACTGAATTCATTTTTATAACCATTATTGTCAAATTATTTTGTTACACCCAAGTCTTTAAAGTCACCTCCTTTATCACTACGAATTCGATTTACTTGGGTATCTTTTTCTTTTTCAGTACGCAAAGGGATTTTAAAAAATTCACAAAATGTGTCAAATTTTTGTTTAAAAAATGCTACCCAAGTGAATCGAGTAAAATCATCCACTATTACCAAAATGTAACTGTTACCATAAAGGCTTACAGTTTGTGAAGGACCCATTAGGTCCATGTGGATAAGATCTAGAGGTTTTGTTGGTAAGGTGTCTTCAACATTCCTGTAAGCAGTTTAACTATCTTTCCTTCTTGGAAAGGCCCACAACAATGTTTAAAATAGATTTTATTTTGGTCAGTCCTCTAATTATTTTTTGGGAGCTTAATTCGCAAAGGTTATCATAATTTGTATGCCCCAACCTAATCTGTAAGATTTTACTATCATCCATCCTGGGAATATTTCAGATCTTCGTCAAGGGATTTACTGTGTAACAGTTTTCTGGAGTGTAAAGGCCTGTAAGAATGCAGTCTTCATTCTTATTAAAAAATTTGCAATTAGTTTTCAAGAATGTAACTGTATGATCGGAGTTGTAAAATTGCAATATACTTAATAAATTAGCGTTTATATCTTTTACTAAAATGACATCTTTGAGAATAGGTAGTCACTTTTCTTGGAATGTCCCTTTACTTATGATCTGAGCTGATTCTTTATCTCCAAAAAGAACTTTTCCTCCTAGGAAGTCAATTATGTTGGTAAGTTTAGTTTCATCTCCAATCATATGATTTGAACAACTAGAGTCTAAATACTATCCAAAGCAGTGTGTTCGGGTATTGGATTATTTTTTCTAACCCAAATTGCTCTAATTTTAAAATGTTTGTGCCCATTTTCTCGAGTTTTAAAATATTTGTGAGCATTAACTTATTTTTTAAAAGTTTTTCACGCATTTGCATGAGTTTTGAAGAATTTGTGAGCATTTGGTTTAGTCATGAATCTGGGACTCTTTCTTTTGAACTTTTTTTAGTATTAGATAGTTTCTTCCTATTTCTGTTGTTAGAGTTCTTGTTGAGCTGCCTAGGAAGGATGTAGTTATTTATGTTATGTCTAGAACAGTTAAATTTGTTAAAATATAGTTAATTAAAGACATGCTTATTTAGATGGTTTTGAAAACATTCTTCAAAGTAGTGTCCGTAAACATCACAGCAAAACAATATAGAAGGATAGATGGTTTCTTAACATATTGAAAATCTTTAAAGATAGGCTTGTCCAATTTTCGGACTTTGGACTTATGTCTAACTACAATAGGTTGAAACAAAATGTATCATTGCCTAGACATACTTAGCCTTAGGTTCAACTTTTGACTTAGAACTTTTTCCCATAACAATGTCTAGTCCTTTCTATTTTTTATCAATGTCAATTTCAACTCTTGAAAATATGGACATGGGTCATTAGATCTTATTCCTCCAGGAACAAATTTCACATTTTTAAAAGGCTTTTTGGTGCCTTATTTTTTTGTTCACGTCCTATGCGAGTTTTATCATCAGAATTGGTTTTACTTGACGCTACACAATCTTCAAAATAGTTAGCATTATTTTTAATTTTAGATATTTTTTTAAGATTGTTGAAACATTCTCTTTAAAATTTTCCAATCCCAGTAATGTATCTTTGTATTTCTTTTACAAAATCTAATTTGACTTTAAAAGTTCTTTGATTTTTTCAAGAAAAGACTTAGTTTTATTTTCATGATCCACACATTGAGTGGTGTAGTCCTCGGCACTCTGTTTTACGATAAGACTTAGGGCTTCTATTTTCCCAGTAAGGTCCTTGGTTATTTCTTCAAGTTTAGTGCTCTTCCTAAGAGTTTTGGTATAGAGTTTGTGAATGTCTGGGAGGTCATCATTATCGGAGTCACTAAATGTAATGTGTTGATTATTCGCTAACGCTTCATTTTTTGGACTCACGCACACATTCAATTCGTCATTCAAGCGTTCCTTTTGACTCATGCACCACTTACGTGAACTACTAGAAGTATAAATAGTATTAGAAGTATCTAGACATAGAGAAGATAAAACAAGACCAGGCAAGACATCACAGTACATAGCAATATTAGACATACAACAATTATGTTTAGTGTTGATGTAAAAAACTAGATCACTCTAATTATTCAATCACAGATAAATAAAATGAGACAAAGATTTTTAAAGTGGTTCAGCCTTATATGAATGGCCTACGTCCACTGTTATGTTATTGCTTAATGTTTGGGAATTCTCGATTCTTAGTTTTCAACCAAGAAATTCCGGTCCCTTTGAATGAGGGTGATACAAGGTATTTATAGCCCTTAGGCTGTACATGAAAGGGTTGATACATTAAATGATATACATATGAAAGGGTAATACATTTAATGCAGCGTGTGCGTCAAGATGATAAACATTCAATGAATAGTTGAACTGTTGATTATCTGGCAATTAATGCTTCGACCGAGATGCAGCTCGGACCGCCTTAGTTGCTCGTGGCTCAGGAGTTCCTCGGAGCGCTAGAGTACCTCGGAGTGCTAAAGTTCCTCGGTGTATCCTCGTTGCTCAGAGAGAACATGAGTTGGTTGGGGAAATGAACTTCCTCGTTGCTATTGTGCCACGTAGATTGACACGTGTCTTCGTATTATTCGTCCATATCAGCATATTAATTTTGGTATCAACAGAAGCCCCCAATGTTTCATATTTCGAACTTTGAGGAGTATGGAACATTCTTTCTCGGTATATGGCGATATTAAAGGACTTTCCTGGGTTTTAGGAGCCTTTTCTTCATATTTGAATTTCCTTCCAAATTCGCAGAATCCGCCTTTTTGTATTTTTAAAAGCGCTTCGATCTTCGTGCATTTTTTGTCGTTTTAGCCGCCGGTAGTGTAATAGTTTCTTTTTTGTAATCATTTCTTTCGCCATTTCCCAAGGCAAGGTATTTAAGCTTCAGAGACAATCCCATCGTCTCCTACCTTTTGAATTTCTGCTTTCGAGTTTTCTATAGCTTTTCTTTCTCCTGTGCGTCCATCTTTTTTTTCGTTTGTTTGTCAACAGATCTCCTTTTTCCCTGTAAGCTCTTCTTCCTTCTTCTTTTATTCATCATGGTTTACATTATTGAATCTATTGAAAAATTCCGTTCTGATTATTCCATTCCGTCTTGGGTAACTCTGGAGAATCTTCCTGAGCCCTTTGATTATTTTCGTTTGGCTGAGGGACATTGGTTCCCCGGACTCTTTATTGCTGAGTGTGGATTTTCTTTTCCACCCAACTCTTTATGCTTAGAATTCTGCCAACATTTCGATGTTGTTCCTGAAAAAGTAGCTCCCAATACATGGAGAATAGTTAATGGGGTGCATAAATTAAATCAAACTCATGGAACTCGCATAGGAATTCCTGAGATTATGTATTGCTATAGATGGCCTGTTTTAGATAACGTTTATTATTTAAAAACCAAAATTTTGAATAGAGCTTTAGTAGTCAATCTCCCTGATGCCAACAGGGATTATTTTAAACATGGGTTAGTTTTCAAAAATTGGCAACATGCTCCTTTAGTTGGAGACGGAGTGTATGAAGGTCCCAAATGCCCCCCATACGGCAATGGGATAGGTTATTTTCATTTTATTTTATTCTAGAAATTGTGACTTCATCATGTTTGAATAAATGCATGATTGACATTTCAAATTGTTTTTGTTTGCAGTTACTAGCAAGAGAAAAACTCCTAAAGAATCAGAAGTTAATATAAGGCAATTGAAACATATCTGGAGCTTGCATCAGAAAATTGCAGACGAGCACATTAGGTCTGCCTCATACTTGTTGCAGTACAGGAGCTATACGTCGTCTTTTACTGCTCGCCCTGTGGTCAGCTCCAGTGATCCAGTGCAAATTCCTGAAGACTCTTATCCGAAATCTCATATTCCTTTGAGCCAGAAAATGGGAAAGAGAAGAGTTCCTACTCCCTTCGAGGAGAGTTCCTCTGCTGGCGATGGGAAGAAAACCAAGGTTAATGTCCCAAAGGGGACAAAGAAAGTTGATGATGCTCCTTCTGTTGTTGTTCAGAAGGTTACCGAGAAGCCCCCAATGGCTCCTGTGCAGAAGGATGCACCTGTTGAGGTAATCACTATCTCACCAACCAAAAATTCTTCTTTGGTTGAGGTTGCTGAAAAAGCACCGAGGAGATTGAGAAAATCCTCCTCGGTTAGTATTTCTGGAGCCATTCCCCAACTCCCAGCTGGTGGAGATGATGTTCCAATTATTGTTCCTCTGAGCTCTACAATGAGTTTGGCAAAATTTTCACCCATCCCCGAGGTGCAAGGTACTGAAGAAGACCTTACTCGGGATGTGGTCACTGCTCTGGCTACTCATCATTTGGCTTCAGTAAGTATCTCTACTCTGAGTTTTTTATATTTTCCTTGGTTGTTTCCCAAGTTTGTTTCTGATTTCATTTTCCTCTTTTGATTGCAGTTTACGAGCTGTTTCAATTTAATCCTTAAAAAGGATGAAGCAATCAAAGCTTCTTGCTCCTCGTACACTGTGGAGGGAGCACTGGAGAAAGCTATTAAATCTGTGAGTGAGTCCCGTCAGAAGTATGACGATGATAAAACTGAATGAGAGAAAAAATTAGCTGCGTCTGATGCAGAGAAGGTACAACTGGGTAATAAGGTGAAGGACTTGGAGAGAGAAAATAAAGATTATACCGAGAAACTTTCAGGCTTTGGGGAGCTTGAGAATAAATTGAAATCGACTGAAGAAGAGCTGACCCTCCTGCGAGAAGTAAATCGCCAGAAGGAGGAGGTGGAGACCAAATTGAAGGCCACCGAGAATCTTATGTCCGAGAAGCTATCCTCAGAAAAAATGAAGAGAAAAACAGCTGTAAAGACGTCCTTTAAAACTGGTTGGGACAAAGGATGGGACAGGGGGGTGGCAGCTATGACGACCCAGGTGAAATATGGAAGTCTGAAATATTTTCATGATGGTTGGGTTGCAGCACTGCAGGAGTTGAAGGTGAGTGAGGACTCAGAGCTATTTAAACAACATCTCCCTGATCCTCCTCTAGTTATTGAAGATGAGTCTTCAGACGAAGCTGCATCTGAAGAATCTTCAATGACAGTGGGTGATCAAGTCCTTGTTCCACCATCCAACCAGACAGCCACCGAGAAGATTTCGTCATTGCCTGCTCCTCCAGAACAAATCCCAGCTTCTACTAATCAGACCATTGTTCCTACCGAGCAACCAAGCTCCTCGTCCCAGCCTCCTGAGAAAGTCTTGGGAGACAAGGGAAAGGTGTGAAGTTGTTTGGTACTCTTTTTCTGTTCTTCTTTTACTTATCCTCTGTATTCCAAACGATGTAATCTTGTTGATGATGTAATAAAATCACATCTTTTTGTTCCCCTTCATTGTTGATGCTCTGTCTATTTTTATTTATTAACTCTTGCCTTCTCTTCTTTATTAGTTTGTGGCTAGAATGGAACTGATATCTGCACATGATACAAAGCTGATGCAGCAATGCCATGAATATTATAAGGCTGGTCATACAAATTTGAATGTATCAGAGATTGCTGACACCCTTGGCCATGATGCTTCAGAACAAGCAATTGAGGCTTATCAGTACCTGAAGGATTTACTTGACCGAGCTGTGGCCAACAACGTGGCCTACTATGACTTGATCGAGGAGCTTCATTATACCTTAGAAGATCTTCAGAATCAGCACAATGAATCAACTACCTTGTTGCACAAGGAATACGAGAATAGGTATCAACAGCTTTCCTCTAAGACAGGTCACAAAAAGATCATTGCTGGGTACGATGTTAGGGAGAGAACCCTAAAAGGTGAAGTTGAGGCTTGCAGACAGATCGCCGAGCTGCTGGAACAAGAGAACAACAATTTGCAGAAAAAGTTGGCATAATATGAGTCTGTAGCTTCATCCTCTACTGCCTTGATACCGGTCACTGATAAAGGATTCTCATTCTTAGAGGTTGAAAACACCAAATTAAGGCAAGAATTTGATACTTTAAGAAAGTCTGGTGTTTCTGCTACTGCTCGGGGACGAGGAAGAGGTTCTAGGGGGCGAGGAAGAGCTGCCCAGGATGTTAACGAGGAACGAAGTACTTCAGCTACTCGGGGTCGATCAAGAACTCCTCGTAGTATTGAAGAAGCTCTTACTCTGTAAACATTGGAAACCCAAGCGTACCAACTGAACGCCAAAGATCGGGCTTTGTCTGAAATGTCCAAGAAAAACCTATCTTTGGAAGATCAACTTACTGCGACGAAGTCTGCTTTGAATAATAAAGATGTTTTTGCCAGGAGCCTTCACGAGCAACTAGAGAGAATAACTTTCCAATTCCACAAACAACCTCGTGAGTTTTGGATGGCAGGCTACAATGAAGCCCTTTGTCACTTGGATGCTCGTCTTGAAAATGCCAATAACGAAGGTTATAAACAAGGATGGTTGAACGCCCTGGGTGTGTTAAAGCTAGAGCAGGGCCATTATTTATGGGATTATCATGCTCCTGGGCTACTAGACTTGCCTGTACCACCTTATAAACTAGACATGGAATGGATCCCAGCTCGTGCCATTCCTCGGAGCTTAATTTCAAAATACCTTGGTGACTATAGTCTTCATTCTCAGATTGAATTATCTCGTCCCGAGCATCTCTTGGATACTCCTTCAGTAATGAATGTCAGAATGTTGAAGGACTTGAATTTTATCAATTCTCCCCAGACATTAAATGATCCTCCTGCTGGCGAAGAACCTGTATCGAAGGCTGAAGGGAAAAAACCAATAGAATAGGATTTTCAATGTAATAGTTAGCATATATATGTAACTTGTAATTTATTTTAATGAAAGACTTTCATTTTCTGTTTGCAAATCCGTATTGCTATTCTTTTGTACTTGTCTAACACTTTATATTCATGCATATGTATCTGTTTGTGTTGTTCATCAACCAACCTAGTAATAAAAATTGCAAGTATCAACGTTGGTTAATCACTTAATAATAAAGTAATGAGTATAAAATGTTTAAAATGTTTCCAACCAACCAAGGTTGTTAAATTTTGTTTGTCGACCAACTATAATTGATGGGTTTTTCTCCCCGACCAACCAAGGTTGTTAAAATGTTTAAAATGTGTCCAACCAACTAAGGTTGTTAAATTATCCTTGTCGACCAACTACCGTTCGTGGGATTTGATCACCGGCCAACTATACATGGTTCAGTTTGGAATTTTTGTATTTTCTGGAATAGTTTTACCTTCTGACCAACATAAGTTGGCATATTTTTTTTCTTAACTAGCCGAAATTGACATTTTTAAGAATGTTGTTCTTGCCCTTTTACCAACCAAAGTTGGTCGTGGGTTTGAACTGTTAGGTTCTTTCGAACTATCTTGTCCACAAGCTCTTTTACCAACCGAAGTTGATCACGCAAGTGTACGTCTCCTAACCAAAGGAGTATATTTTGGTTCTTTCGAACTATCTTGTCCACAAGATCTTTTACCAACCGAAGTTGATCACACAAGTGTACGCCTCCTAACCAAAGGAGTATAATTTTTTCTCGCTATTTTACCAACCGAAGTTGATCACGCTCGAACTATCAGGTTCTTTCGAACTATCTTGTCCACAAGCTCTTTTACCAACCGAAGTTGATCACGCAAGTGTACGCCTCCTAACCAAAGGAGTATAATTTGTTCTCGCTATTTTACCAATCGAAGTTGATCACGCTCGAACTATCAGGTTCTTTCGAACTATCTTGTCCACATGCTCTTTTACCAACCGAAGTTGATCACGCAAGTGTACGCCTCCTAACCAAAGGAGTATAATTTGTTCTCGCTATTTTACCAACCGAAGTTGATCACGCTCGAACTATCAGGTTCTTTCGAACTATCTTGTCCACAAGGTCTTTTACCAACCGAAGTTGATCACGCAAGTGTACGCCTCCTAACCAAAGGAGTATAATTTGTTCTCGCTATTTTACCAACCGAAGTTGATCACGCTCGAACTATCAGTGTAGTGTATCACACTAGTATTCCCCAAAAAGCTTGTAATAAAAGGAAGAGGATGGTGAAACATCATCGTTTTATTCATAATGAAGGAATTGCTTTACATTTTACATTACTGATATTACTTGTGTAGGTGTTCAGCATTCCATGCATTCTTAAATTCCTCTCCTTCTAGAGTTGTTATTCTGTAAGTTCCTGGCCGAACAACTTCTGTAACTCGGTAAGGTCCATGCCAGTTTGCTTCCAACTTATTGTGCTTCTGAATGACCTTCTTTAGCACGTAATCTCCTTCTTTTAAGTCGCATTTTTTCACCTTCTTGTTCTAGAACAGGGCTGTTCGTTATTGGTAAGCAGCATTCCTAATGGCTGCTTCTTCTCTGACCTCCTCGAGCATGTCCAAATCTAATCTCCTCATTAAGTCGCTGATTGGGGAATTGAAATTCAGCACCCTGTGTGTTGGGAGACCCAACTCAGCAGGTATTACAGCCTCACTTCCAAATGCCAGCATGTATGGTGATTCTCCAGTTGCTGCTCGGGGAGTTGTTCGGTAAGCCCACAGTACTGACTGTAGCTCATTAATACAATTAGCTTTAGCCTCACTTAGCCTCTTCTTCAAACCATTTAGTAGTGTTCTGTTTGTCACCTCAGTCTGTCCATTGCTTTGAGGATGACCTGGTGCTGAATGGGTCTTCAGGATGTTTGATTGTTGACAATAGGCAGTAAACTCCTCGTTGTCGAATTGTGTTCCATGGTCTGTGATGAAGGCATGAGGGAGACAATATCTACAGATGATATTCTTCCAAACAAACCGGTATACCCTCTCGTACGTCATATCAATAAGTGGCTCAGCTTCTACCCACTTAGTAAAATAATCCACTGCAACGACGAGGTACCTGAATCTTCCTCGGGTCGTTGGTAGTGGTCCAACCAAATCAATTCCCCACATGGCAAATGGACAAGGAGAAGTTATGGGTGTTAACAATGCTTGCGGAGTTCGTCGGATGGAGGAAAAATGTTGGCACTTATCACATTTCTTGGCGTAGGCTATACAATCAGCCGTCATCGTCGGCCAGAAATATCCCTGTGTCATCACCCTTTGTAAAAGTGTCCGACCTGCTACATGGGCTCCACATGACCCTTCATGGATCTCTTCAATCAATTCTTTCACCTCGTAGGGATGTACACATCTCTGTAAACTTACCATAATTCCTCGTCTGTACAAAACACCATTAGTTAATACATACCGAGCAGCTTTAAACTTCAATTTCTTTACCGCGAGCTTGTCCTCTGGCAATTCTCGCTCTTCAATATATGCCCTGATGGGATCCATCCAAGATGGTCCTAGATCAAGGGTAATAACATTCATCGTCAGGTCTTCATCTATGCTCCGACTTTCCAGTACTTCAATTGGTATCGTTCTTCGCAGCTCGGTACGAGTAGCTGATGCTAGTCGGGCCAGTGCGTCTGCTTGTGCATTTTCTATTTTGGGTATTCTGATCAACTGAATGGCGTCAAATTCTACCAGCAATTCCATCACCTTTGCATGATACTTGACCATTAATTCTCCTTTAACCGCATATGTTCCCATCATCTGATTCACAATTAATTGAGAATCACTGAATACCATCACTTATTGTGCTTCCATGATCTTTGCTAAATTAAGACCTGCTATCATGGCCTCATACTCAGCCTCATTATTGGAGGTTTTGAATTGAAATCGCAAGGCATATTTGATGTCAATCTCGTCTGGGGTTTTCAAAACAATCCCTGCTCCACAACCTGTTGTGCAAGATGACCCATCTACATATAATCTCCATGTAGGTAACTCGTCTTCAAATTTCTTATCCAATAGAGTTCCTCGATGAAATATCTGCTGTTCTCTTCCATCCTCCCCTGTTAATTTTTGTTCCTCGTCGACCATTTCTTCTCTCCCTTTTACCAACCGGAGTTGGTCTGGGTTTGAATTTGATGATCTTTCTACATCCACAAGCTCTTTTACCAACCGGAGTTGGTCTGGACTTATGTATGTTGATCCTGTAACATCCACAGGTTGGTCAGTGAGCAACTTTTATTCCTCGGGGGTATCAGGATATGTAAACTCTGCTATAAAATCTGCTACAGCTTGCCCTTTCAATGATGACCTGGGTTCATACACAATATCATATTCACCGAGCTCTATTGCCCAGTACATCAGTCTCCCTGAATTTTTTGGCTTATGAAGGGCTTGTCTTAATGGCATATCGGTATACACGATGATGGTATGGGCCTGGAAATATGGCCTCATTCTTCTACTTGCTTCAATTAATGCCAATGCCAATTTTTCTAACTTTGGGTACCTGATCTCTGCACCTCGAAAAGCCTTACTTGTGTAATAAATTGGCTTCTGGACTTCATTCTCCGATCTGATCAATGCCGAGCTGACTGCATGCTCTGATACTGCCAGGTATAAGTACAACTTTTCTCCTGTTATTGGCCTCGACAATAGTGGAGGTGTTCCCAGATATCTCTTCAAGTCTTGAAAGGCTTTTTCACATTCATCATTCCACTCGAAAGTTTTTCGAAGTGTTTTGAAGAATGGTAAACATCTATCTGTTGCTTGAGATACAAATCTGTTGAGCGCTGTAACTCGTCCTGTAAGACTCTGCACTTCTTTCTTTGTTGTTGGAGATCGTAACCCTAAAAGAGCTTTGATCTTTTCTGGATTTGCCTCAATGCCTCGCTGGTTGACAATGTACCCGAGAAACATTCCTTCTCGTACTCCAAATGTGCACTTCGTCGGGTTGAGCTTCATCTGGTATTTATCCAGTTGATCAAAAGTCTGACTTAAATCAACTAGATGATCAAAAGCTTTCTTGCTTTTTGTCAGCATATCATTGACATAGACTTCCATATTGCAACTGATTTGTTCAGCAAAAACCTTGTTCATCAGCCGCTGGTATGTCGCTCCTGCATTTTTTAAACCAAAAGGCATAACATTATAACAATAAGTACCCCTAGGGGTAATAAAAGAAGTACTCTCCCTGTCTTCAGGTTTCATCTTGATCTGGTTGTAGCCTGAATAAGCATCCATGAAGCTGAGCAGCTCGTGCCCAGAGGTAGTATCCACTAACTGATCAATTCTGGGTAATGGAAAGTGATCCTTTGGGCAGGCCTTGTTGAGATCAGTGAAATCAACACACATTCTCCATTTGTTGTTTTCTTCTTTACCATCACCACATTCGCCAACCAGTCCGGATATTTCACATCTTCAATGAATTGAGCTTTCTGGAGCTTGTCGACCTCCTCTTGAATAGCTTGATTCTTCTCGGGGCTAAATACCCTTCTTCTCTGCTTTACAGGTTTGATCTCCTTATTCACATTGAGCTCATGACATAGGAAGTTTGGATCTATTCCTGGCATGTCTTCATGACTCCATGCAAAAGTTTTCTTCCTATTTCTCAAGAAAGTTATCAACTCCTGTTTTATTGAAACATCCAACGATGAACCTATTTGGGTTACTCATTCAGGGTATTCGTCGTCCAGAATAACATTTTCTGTAGATTCCACCACCTGTCCTTTTACAAGTTGGGATTCATCTCTGGGATCGAGAGTTTCAATCTCTGTATCTTCTTCCACCTGGTAGGTAGTAGTCTTTTTACTTGATTCCTCAAGCTCCTCTTGCTCGGCAGATGAATAATAGCATTCCCGAGCTACTTTTTGATCACCTTTCACAACTCCTACTCCAAAGTTTGTTGGGAATTTTAAGCATTGATGCACTGTAGATGGAACTGCTTCAAACTTCTTCAAACCAACTCTTCCCATGATGATGTTGTAGGCTGACTGCACATTCTTATCCATCACAAAGAAGCGTATTCTTTCTTTTCGACAAGAAGGCCAAGTTCCAATGAATATATCCAACTTGATCGTCCCAAGTGGAAAAACTTTCTCGCCAACAAAACCCAGGAGGGGTCTGTGATACGGTTCCAATTGAGATAATTTCAAATTCAAGCTGTCAAAGTATGAATAGTACATGATGTCTGCCGAACTTCCATTGTCTACCAACACCCTTGAAATCACTACTTCTTTCATCCTCATTTTGATCACCAGAGGATCGTCGTGAGGATAAAGAACACCTTCTAGGTCATTTTTTGAAAAGCCAATGACCAGCTTCTCTTTGTTTACCTTCCTCGGACGATCGTCCTCGGCCAGATTTATTCGCTGAATATATGAACAAGCTTGAGACTCTCCAAGGTAAGCCTTTCTTTCTGCAGTAAGGTCTCCTCCTCCTGCATCTCCTCCTGTAATGACATTACAATCAAATAACCCAAAACGTATAGAAAATACCTCTCGTTCTGGCTGTCTTAGTTTCTTGAGAAGGTCAGGGTCATCATCTGGATCATCTTCATGGTTTTTCTTCTTTTTCTCCTTTACTCAACGAGGAGATCTAGACCTCTCTCTAGCTCGGTCATTATTTTTTCTTTCACCTCCCCGATCAACATATTTTGCTAACTTTCCTCTTCGAATGAGTGTTTCAATCTCGTTCTGAAGAGCTATGCAATTTTTGGTCATGTGACCATGATCTTTATGAAACTCGCAATATTTATCCTTACTCCTCGAATCAGGGTCCGACCTCAGTTTCTTTGGCCATTTTACCTCCTCGTTGTTCTTGATTTCTTCCAAGACATGATGAATACCCATTTTCAAAGGAGTATAATTGTCGTATTTCTTCAAGACTTCCCATGATGACTTATTATTTCTGGAGCATTTATCACCGCCATTGCCCTTATTCTCTTTATTCTTAGACTTGTTGACTTCCACCTTTGTGTCTTTATCTATATTCTTCTTTGCAGCCATAGCTTCCTCGGCATTCATGATTTTGGCCGCTTTTGCCATCAATTCTGACATAGTTTTGGGTGGATCTTTCGCCAAAGTGTAATACAATTTATTAGGAAATAACCCACTCATCAAAGCGGTGATTGCTGTCTTCTCTCTGTAATCTATGACCTCCAGCTTCTCGTTATTGAAATGAGTTATGTAATCTCTAGTACTCTCACCAGATTTTTGTCTAACACTTAACAAATGTGCTACTCGTTTTACTGGCTTTGCTCCAAAACAGAAATTTCCGATGAACAACTCAGCCAACTGAAAGAAAGTTGAAATCTTACCCCTAGGAAGATTATTGTACCAAATCTGGGCAGCTCCAGTAAGAGTTCCTGAGAATGCTCTACATCTCATCTCGTCAGGGACGACATAGATGTCGGCAGCAGCTTGATATTGCTCTATGTGAAGAACAGGATCTGTCTTTCCATCATATTTGGGGGTCACTATAGGTGCTTTGAACTTTGACGGGGTAGGAAAACCCACAATGGCCTGGACAAAAGGTGTCCCTTGAACAAAAGTTCGTTGTAAGGGATTCTTCGCCTTAGCCATTTCTCCCAATCTATCCTCCAAGCGCTGAATGGAGCCTTTCCACGCATCATTTCCTTCATCGAGCTCGTTAGTTCGAGCAATAGATCGTTCTGAAGTAACCTCCTGAGATTTATCTTGACGAGCAACTAGTCGTGATTGTGCTGATCCTTCTCTTAGATCTGATGGTTGTCAAAAATTCCTCGACATGGTCTTAGGTGGACTCCTATTCCTCCTAGGGCCTAATCGACTGAAAGGATACACCCTACTCAGTCTTTCTAAGGCATTGGGTCTTTCTGGAGAGAGGGTGATACATTGATCAGTATCTGTAGCCCTTATTGACGAAGTTTGCCCAGGTTGATAAGAGAAATCATCAGACTCCTCATTACGATATGACTCAGTACGCCTGGATCATGAAGAAAGTAAATAAGTTTGCCTCTGGCCACTTTGCTATCCTGAATGTGCAGGTGCATTGCCATGAAGGGTTTGTATGAGTTGCCTCATTGTGTCTTGCATGGCGGTTTGTCCTTGAGCCAGATCTGGAGGTGCAGAGGGATTTGGAGGATTTCCAGCATTTCCAGCATTTCGATTGCTAGATTCTGGATTATCCGCCATTGATGATGAATGATTTTTGGTGAAAAACAATAATAACAATCGTTCCCACAGACGGCGCCAATCTGTTGATGTAAAAAACTAGATCACTCTAATTATTCAATCACAGATAAATAAAATGAGACAAAGATTTTTAAAGTGGTTCAGCCTTATATGAATGGCCTACGTCCACTGTTATGTTATTGCTTAATGTTTGGGAATTCTCGATTCTTAGTTTTCAACCAAGAAATTCCGGTCCCTTTGAATGAGGGTGATACAAGGTATTTATAGCCCTTAGGCTGTACATGAAAGGGTTGATACATTAAATGATATACATATGAAAGGGTAATACATTTAATGCAGCGTGTGCGTCAAGATGATAAACATTCAATGAATAGTTGAACTGTTGATTATCTGACAATTAATGCTTCGGCCGAGATGCAGCTCGGACTGCCTTAGTTTCTCGTTGCTCAGGAGTTCCTCGGAGCGCTAGAGTACCTCGGAGTGCTAAAGTTCCTCGGTGTATCCTCGTTGCTCGGAGAGAACATGAGTTGGTTGGGGAAATGAACCTCCTCGTTGCTATTGTGCCACGTAGATTGACACGTGTCTTCGTATTATTCGTCCATATCAGCATATTAATTTTGGTATCAACATTTAGTATGATTGGTAGGAATATTATCAAAAACGCAATCTTTTCAAAGAAGGACATGCAAGGGTCAAAGACATTAGATGATTCAGGCTCATCTTGATTAGAGTCATTTGAATCTTCGCAAGTCTTACATAAGTTGGCTTTATTATTGTTGTATCTCAAATTAACCCTATAGTTACGAGCAATGTGACCTAATTTCCCCTGTCTAAAGCATTCAATATTCTTAGGGTATTTTCCAGGTCTATTGTTGTACTTAGTTTGGTTTATATATTGTCTTTTCTCATGAGGTTTATTATTAGAAAAATTGGCATAATCAGCGTTTTCGTGTTTAGAAGAAATTTTGTTTCTAAACTTAAGAACAGTTTTAAACTATTTAGACAATGGGGAAAGCTGATTGTCTAAATCATCTAAGTCACACTCCTCATCAGAATCATAGTCAGTATTAGGAACACCAATGTGTGGTGAAGTCACCTTGGACTGAAAAACAAGGTTTGGACTGGTGTATTTCTTTTAACCATTGGAGAGTTGTTTCTTATTATAACCTTTTGGTGGAAGTGATATCAGTATTTTAGAAACTATCTCTTTCCTTTCATACACAATGTCATTAGCATGTAATTTTGTAATATCATCAGTTAACTGAATGTAAAACTCGTCAAATGTTTTAGTCTCAAACATCAAAAGTGTGTTATACTATTGTATAAGCATTTGGGTCTTGGCAACCTTAACATATGTTTCACCTTCATGGCAGTGACAAAAGTGTCCTAGGCTTCCTTAGAGGTTGAGCAAATAGATATTATCTTAAATTCATGTTCATTGACCAACATAAAAATAACATCATTTCCTTTATTGTTATTATGAGTGGCTAATTTTTCTTCCTTAGTGAACTCGCGTATGTGTTTTTTAACTCTTACAGTACTAGAACCTACAGCAGGCCTAGTTGGGTGTACATATCTGTTTTCTATATCATCCCAGGCATTATCTCCCAAGGTCCCTTGGATGAAGTCTATCATCCTTACTTTCCAGTAAGTGAAGCTAGTCCCATCAAAGAGGGGAGGCTTGGAAAAGTTTTCCAGTCCCTCAAACTTCTCGTCCATAGTTGATTGTTTTTTAAAACAGTTTCAAAAAACACAGGATCTTAGTATGTTTTAAAAATAAAGTACACTGCTCTGATACCAGTCGAAAATGTTCTTACTAAATCATTTAACAAAAGTTAAATCAATTGAGTGAGATCTGATTTTTTTCTTGAGGAAACTATTTTCTAAAATAATTATAAGAACACAAGATGCAAGCTCTATGTTTCTAATCTATTTTGAACAGTGATACATGCTCTTGTCATCACAGAGAGGAATCAGTCATAGGTGGCTTCAGGATGCAGTGTGGGATGGGAAAATTGGGATAGAAATCAGGGATTTAGTGAATGAAGTGGGAATGTTTATGGGTTTAAGTTGGGTTAAAGGTTCGAATGTGAAATATTCATTGATGAGTATGGCATTCATGCTATCCTGATGCATTAGTAGAGGATTTTAGGTAGTTTTTGTCTTTGGGCCTTCAGGGGATTAACGATGCATTTATCAATGAGGCCTTGCACAACATTTTCAAGATGGTGACATTGGTGGGTATTATGCCTAGTAGATTGGTGAAAATCACAACATAAATCATATTTGAAGTATTTTGGAAAAGGTTTAGGTAGTGGATGAGGGTCCAGGTTTTTATAGGATTTTAGGACACAAGATCCTAATACACTCTAAAGAAAGGATCGTGGAGTTCAGTGTACCCTTTTTTATGGCAGCAAGAAGGGCCCTGGTGCCCATGAAGTGGTAATTTGTGAGGAGATGTTATTGTTGGAAAGTGTAGTGGGTTTATCATAGTGAATTGACTAGATAACTTCTTCACTAATGATTTTGTCCTCACATTCTAACTATAGGCCTTATATTTAGTCTCTACCCCAACCTCTCAGAGGGATCTAAAATGGGGGTAAAAATGGCTATCCATTGTGTTTTGGATATGCTTTAGAAAATTCTTTTTCACCATACTGACTTGATCTTCCTTAGATGGGTTGTTGATCATAGTGGTAACTTTCTCCCTCCACCTAGTATTAAAGTTGTTAATAGATTACCCAGGTCCTTATTTTAGCAGCTCAAGGTCTCAAAAGATTACTTATAGATCCTCGTACTTTTAGAGAGCCATAAAATCACTATCAATGTCTTCCCAACTTCGAATTCAAGTGTGACAACCAGCGTATTTTAATACTATGTGGCAAATTCTTTAGTAGAATATAACAGAATTCTCAGTATGGATCTTTCTCAACATCATTGTCCGAATAATAACATAACATAAACGGTAAGAATAATAAATACAACAACAATAACTAGAATAATCATCATGCATAAATAAGTAGTAAGGGTGAAACGAATAAACTATCCATCACCAAATTAACCACAGTATTAACTGAATAATAATTACATATGGACGGTAAAAGTCTGATAAAATATAAAAGTCTCTAGTATGACAAATAATTTTATCTAAGGGAAACATGTGGAATAGTAATAGGAATAACTGATCCCATCTAGAGAAGAAACGACTGAAACATCAAAGCAACCATCCACAACTACTATTGGCAAAATCAGATCTATCTTTGCTATCCCGGTTGCTGATGCCGCACACCTGGGGTGTAAAAAGGAAAACAAGGAAAGATAAAAAATGCGGGCCAAAGCCTGTAGAGTAGAAAATATTTTCGCAAAAAAATAATTGTTTTAAAGAAAATTAAAACCATAGTGCATCACTTTCCAGATTAACCTGCCACACTCACTTGAGATAAACCTCACCTCTCAACTACAATGCACACCTAACATGTTCATTTAATTTATCCTAATTAAACTACGTGGTCTAACTAGGATACAAAAATTCTATTTAATCCCAACCCTACTAATACTCTTTATTAGCTGAGTCTAACTATTTTCATTAGGTATTCATTGAAAAGAAGTATTTTAGCAACACACTAGCTATAATTAAATAATATCGGGATAGACATACATATCTACGCTTATTTTATAAATAGATATACATACACTATATCATATAATCATACATATATATCACTCAATATATACATAGTAGCGGAATGCCCGTGCCTGAAGGCACGACAAAAATTTTCAAAGTACGTAATCATAAAGCGACAAAAATTTTTACAGTACGTAATTGCAAAGCGACGAAAATTTCATTCCCCAACAAAACAAAGTGTAATTTAAAAATAAATGTGTCAAAGTAGTTTTTTATTGACTATAAATCCACAAAACTGCGTCGACTAAGATTTGTAATCATAGAATTTATTACAAAATACAAATGTGTACATAATTTATAAAATTTGGACAGCATTCCCCCTATTTATAGGACTATCCACCTGCTTATGAAACCCAAAACCACTCAGCTATACAAATAGTGCATCCCGGACAAAATATAAATTAATAAAAAAATCATTATTAACAACCTTACCACAAAATGTTGATAAAATAATACTACCATGACAAATAATTTTCAATCTAATAAAAATACTTTTGTCATTTTCCATTATGTCGATGCTTGCGCAACATTCCATGCATTCTGCCTTCAAGCTGACACCACCCATTTGTTTATAGATCCACCCTGTAGCATTCAACTTTGTGTCCTCTTTACAGTCGCAACTCCATGACCACTGCCTCTTAACTGTTTCTGTAATACATAATTATGATTTAAATTATAGAAAAGTATAACGGTTCACTTGTCATGACCATATACTCATTAAATGCTTGCTTTTTCCCATTGAGATTTATTTCCAGAGCGTTGAAAACCACCTCTATTGTGGGCCTACTTCTTATTTCAAAAATTGGTAGATTAATCCCGAAAACATTGTCAATAGTCAATAGTCATGTATAAGTTACAAGATTTTGCAAAACAGGGAAACTAAAAAAATAGAACAAAACTAAGAAAGTGTATAATTTAAAAATGCGAGTTGGAACCAAAATATTAAGAGATGGAATCTTATAGTTGAATTTATCCACTTTCGATTGAGAGTCTAAATGTTGAGGGTTAGAAGCTCGTCGGTTGCCTTCAAGGATGGATTTGGTGTCGTGGGAGTGATAGAGCGTAAGGCTGAAAATAGGAAATAGTTACCACAGATATATAATATTGAAAAGATTAAAATCCCTAATTTGAGAACCCAAAACACTAATTTTAGTTGGCCCAACACAATTCTGAAGTTATATACCGGCATATGCCCGTGCCGATGGCACTATATTATTTTTATGTATGGTTTATTTTAATAGCTGTGATAATGATATGCAGTCAATCATTACATTGTACACTCCCATGTTAAATCAAAAAGTCCATAAGATAACACATGACTATTGAATTTTATATAACTTAAAGTACTTACAAACTTACAATTTTACTACAATGGCCAAATAATCAAAGTCGTTTAAAAAATGTTAGCTATAGTAATCAATCTGGATCAAAGTCCCTCGAAGCTAAAAATATTGCATAGTTACAACAGTTATTCCTGAGAAAAGATGTTTTAAATGTATGTACTCATAACAGTAGAAAATGTATAATGGTCTTACATTATCATCAATTAATGTGTAGTTGTTTACCTATTTGGGCTATAACAACCATATGGCGCTTCTTTATCAAAGTTATATTCACATAAGATATTTGATGGATCAGCATAACTTAGTTCATCAACATA
This sequence comes from Sambucus nigra, assembly GCA_949130495.1. Lineage (NCBI taxonomy): Eukaryota > Viridiplantae > Streptophyta > Magnoliopsida > Dipsacales > Adoxaceae > Sambucus > Sambucus nigra. The sequence goes on along the minus strand of OX422219.1, from coordinate 313,742,199 downwards.
GTTTATATGCAAAACATGGATTATAAAAAAAAACTGAACATAAACGCATATCTAGAAAAAATTATCATTTCATATATTCTTTAATACAAAATTGAATAAGAGCTAATGCTTGTTTATTCACTGTTTGAACCTATTTCCATATTTAATGTTAGGCCAACATTTCTGACATGAGGTGGAGGGATGTATTAAATAAAAATTTGTGACATGAGATGGAGACGAAGTACTTTGTTATGAACTCGGATCATCTACATTTTGGTAGGATCTGGAAAAATATGCTTGGGATTTTCAATAAATATACATGGATATAGAGCTCAGTGATAGAGAATGGAAAAAAATGACTATACAACTGGAAAAGGCAGGGGAGAGGTAAACAAATGTATAGGCCATCATAGTACAAACATTTTGAAAACTGCACATTAAAACTATGAATAACAATTCATAGAAACTCAGTTCTAAAACAGGTCCCATGGTCATAAAACACCTATTTTATTCTATATAACTCGAGCTAGAAGAAAAAAAAAAAATAAAAAAAAAATAATCAACTTTTGTTTTGGATGGGGGACAAACTAATTATAGAATCTCCAAGTATCCAAAGTAGTGCATTGTAATTATCCGAATAGAAAATATATTAAATTATACCTTCAAACAATTAAACACTAAACTTAAGATATTGAGTACCATATGTTCTGCAAAAAAAAAATCTATAACCCAAGAAAGTAAATATCATAACGTATGAATAAAAGCTCGGGAGAAATGAATCTTACCTGAAGTTGAAGATATTGACTCAACACCAGTGCCCCAAACCATAACAAATGGAGTATTACCCATTTCAAGTCAGTCCAGAATAATTCAAAGGCGCAACATATCGAAAGATTCGTATACTTCATGTAACTGTGTTGTTTACATATTCCCTAGAACGGGGGTTGCCCTAGTATCTGTATGATTATGCAACATGTTGATTTAGACAATAAGCGGTGCATACAGGGGGTAGACTTAGTTATCTCATATTTCGGCGAGTGGCAGATATTTGAAGTTTTGTTGGGATTACTTTGGTACTTTAAGTACAGTTTCAGTATGGGTTGAAAAGGTAAAACGTTTATCAACATTAGGTTATTGATTTATAATGGAGATAATTTCATAAATGGAATGAAAATTAAAATTGATTACCTTCCTAAGTATAACACTTTCAAAGGTAAAAAGTATCAAATGCTTGAATCACATGCTTAGACGACCTCCTCCTTAATAGACACAGTCTTCTAAAAATGAGCGACAAATCTGAGTATATACACGGAACATGATCTTGCATATTATTTTCGTAGCATCCCTGAAGTTGGGAGGAAATCTTACACCTGCAAAATGTTAAAATAACATTACATCAACTGGAATATAATAATAAAATGGAACTAAATGGTTTCATTCCAGTGAATACTGCTTTGATGAATCGAAAAATGTATAAATTAAGCACCAATTTTACCAAGCCTTTGAGGAAAGAGGGACTCGTCATCCAACTGAGAATCAATCCAGTCCATTTAGCGCTCAATAGGTTTCTTGATTTGTACATCATCTGCCCATTTATAGTCATATGTGGAACGTTTTATCAGGATGATGTTAAGAACACTATACTTAAATATACATTGTACTCCCAAGTTTTGTATCACCATTGACATTGGTGATTCCACGTATTAGTATGCCAAAAAATTTGAAACATTATTTAAAAAATAAAATTGATATGGAGAAAGGACAAAACAGATATCAATAGAAGGAAATCAACTTAATAGAAATATCCAGAAGTTTTTTTAAAATTAGATGTTTGAAACCCTTATTTCAAGACATCCAAATAAACCACGAATAATACAAAAAATAAAATGAGCTATGTCTTGGCAATGACTATTGGGAATGCATCAATCAATGGATTAATGCCATTTTAGTCCCGGAGTATAATTTAAGTAGCATCACTAGCCCTAGAACTTAGCAAAGAAGTTGAGCATTAAGAAGCTAAGCTCCCTAGTACTTTTGTTTTAATAGTTATGCCAAATCTGTGGGACCTTGGCCAAGAAAGAAATTGCACGTTGGTGATGCATGTATAGCACCACATAGAATGGGATCAATTCGACCTGCTAAGATGCTTGGTGCTACAGAAGAATATAAGAGTGCCCTGATCCGTGTTTTGGTTACCAAAGGCCAAGAAAAATAGTAGATGATAGCAACGAAAATTATAATAACGGATGTTATAATGATAGAATAGTAGATGATCGCAAATCAAAGAATCATATGTTATGATGATAGAATTCGCTGCCAATAAAGAACTGATATACTCACCATTGGCGGTGGCATCATCCTCATGCACATCATCATATTCATCAGCATCAGCATAATCAGTACTCTCTTAATCATCATCATTGGCATAATCAGATTAATCGTAATCATAAAAATTAAAATTAAATTCAGCATTGATAATATGGATGAATAGCATCAGTTATTCATAATAGGTCCATGTACTTAAAAATATACATTTTGTCAGACATTTTGATTAATATAAGAAATGTGTCCACCTTGGGAAAGCCTTGGATCTTGTTGGGATGTTGAATACAGTGAAAGAAACTCAAAATCAAAAGAGAGAGCTACAGAGAGCCATTACCCATATATCCAAAACATTACAAAGCCGAGTATATGAAGAAAAAAACTTTGCAAGCGAAGAAAATATCAAGAATACATGAACAGATACACACAGGCTTTGTATGTGTTAAAGAGTGCATGAACACATATAAATTTAAGTGTTTCATACCTCATAGGCTTTGAAATTTCAACCTCCATTTTTCTCATACGTATGTCTTTTTCTTCCCACAACCAGAGATGTTGAACTTGGAAAAGATGATGTCTCCGCCTTGGACCATGTAAGTCTTCCCCTCTTCTATAATTCCCACTAGACTCAAGAGCTCATTTTGATCATCATATATCATGACCTCAGTATAGATTAGCCCCCTTTTAAAATCAGTATGAATTTCTCCTGCAACTTGAGGAGCCCTTTGTCTGTCTTCGAATCTTCAAGTACTTCACTTCACCTCATCAGGGCCTGCTGTGAAAATATATATGAGATTGATAGCTACAAATCCAGTCTTTATGATCTTTGGAATGGCACTTTGCAGCTTCAGCTTCTGGCATGTCAGACAATTTTTTTCGTAAAACATAGGGAAAATACATCTATATGAAAAGATTGAAACAAAAAGTGGGTAAAAGAACACAGAGGAAGAAAAAATTATATGTGAACCATTTCTAAACATCTTTTTACAAATCTAAAACAAACAAAATTACAGAACTAAAATTCGAGATAGAGGGCAAAAAAAAAAAAACTATAAAAAGTTAGCTTTATGGTTTAAGCCCTGTAAAAAACGAATATATTAATAAAATTAAAATTTGAGAAGAGTGTACATAACAAACCTTAAAAAACATGTTATGGAATAAAATCCACAATAATCAATATAAAAAATGAAACAGAGATATAAGAGTACATACCCGATGAGAGCGACATGGAGTTTACAACAACAAAAACAAACATAAAATTAGTGAATCGTGGACATTAATCTCTGTAAAACCGTAATTAGTGTTGCACACGTCAAAGAAGGGAAGCCAAAATGTGTAACATTATTTTGTATTGACAAAATGTGCCGAAGAGGCGTCCAAAAGGGAAAAAAGAACAAAATGCCTATTCACAAAAAAAATCCAAACCTTAAACTATAGAAGCAAAGTAAATCAACCATTTGGGTATTAACACAACATTAGGTGTCAAACAACAGTTAACAATTCTAAATATAAGAGTTCGAAATGTGCAAATCCATCAGATATTCAATTTCCATGAAAGTTGAACATTTTTTGAAAAATAACTCAAATGGTAACCGAATCACTGAATCAATGAATCTGTAGTAAAGAATAAAGAACTAACCTGCAAATAACACGTAAAATGATAATTAAACAGTAATGAATATCTCCAATCCAGTGCTTTAATCATTGAAACAAATATAATAAAGGAAGTGGAATGAGAAATACCTAATTTGTTCACTTATCCTCTGGTCAACTTTTTCACCTAAAAGAAATTAAATCAATCAAACCAAAACACAACTTTAATTATGAGGTCATTTCAACCAACATAACAAAATAATACAAATCTTTAATAATCTTTAGGATAATACTAACATTAATGAAGAGAAGAAGTTTGTAACAAATAGATTATCATTGGGGCATTTAGTCAAACACACAGGGCGCCATTTTACCCACACAGACCATATCAAATCACCTATTTATTTAAAGAACAAACAAAAATGTCATATACAGAAAAATCGCATACACGAAAAAATTTCATATACAGAAAAATGTATATACAAAAACTGCATATACAGAAATGTCATTACAAAAAAAAAACCAACAAAAACAAACATTATTAAACACAAAATACGCAAACGAACAAAAAAAGCATTCTTAAAGACAAACTCCAAACCGGGCATCTTATATAGAGCACCAGATCCAAAAAATCCAAACCAACCCAACAAAACCAAGATAGATCATAGAGGTTTACCTTTTGGTTAATGTTGCGAGTGTGCAAGAGGAAATCCAGAGAGGGAGCAGAGAGCGAGATATATTCTTCAGAGGTTGAGTGTATGATGCTCTTAGTAGGTATGGTATGAGGTGCTTGAGGGGAGAGTAGTTTTTTTTTTACCAAAAAAACTTCTAATTTGAATTAAAGTGAAAAAGATAATGAGAAAAGAGGGGGAAACTTTCACCATTTTAGTCTAATAAAATGTGAGCCATTGGATTCAATTTTGGTCCATTCAATCCTAGCCCCTCATTAAGTTATCATCTTATGAAATAGTGCAATTTTTTTACTCCTTATTATATAGATAACTGTATCCCGAATGCTTAGACCTCGCAGATACATTCATAGTGTGTTATCTAGCTTTAGGCGTCACCCCTCACACCAAGCCAACTGATCGGAATCTCACTAATGGTCCGAAACGAATACACATATAATGGACGCGGTCATAGACATACTTATGTGGGTCGCAACCATACCACATCACGCTTAACCAAACTCACAACTAACGTGTATCCTCACATACGGATACTGGTCATGTAATAGTACTACAACTTGGGGAATCAACCCAACACCTAGTGGTGAATGCTAGTGTGGGCTGCCCACTATGCGCAACCTCCTATGATAGCACTCCCAAGTAGGTATGTTCATATAAATCAAGAAGAATATATATAAACGCGTGACTAGAATATGCATATATAATAAGTACCAAACTCGTACGCATATAGCACTACGCACGATTTGCCTAACTCACGAAGTTCGTCTCAACTTCCCGATTTATTTATTTAACTATTACCTTATCTGAGCGCCCGAGTTAATTACTAAATTCACACTAATCAATAGTGACACCAAACTATTTTTAATTAAATATCCACTCACTTGGAAGACCTCCCATATACTCTATTGAGTTCATAAAAATACTTATAACATTTCCACGATATAAACCTGACCCAAACTCATGGGTCGTTCGAATGAAATCCAACCTCGTTCGAATGAGAATGACACCTCGTTTGAATGACATCCGAATAAGGTTCAAAAGAGATTACAGAACATAGACCTGAAGGGGTTTTCTTAGGCAGGGTTCATTCCCAAAATTCCAACTTCGTCTCTAGGGTTCTTTCTACACAAATTCCAAGAATTATAAATCATATATCATCCAGAAAACATAATCCCATCACTATATAACTCAATAATATGTAGAAATCACCCTAGATTCAAGATTACACACATAATCCCATCTTTCATTTAAGTTCTTTCTCTTCTTTCATTAAACCAATAATTTTATCTTTAATTACCAATATAATCAAACCAAATTTATTTGTTTATTCAAGATCATGTGACAATTAATAAAATGTTTCTTTATCAAATCATTAATATGAATCTTTCACCGTCAAGATCCCTACCAATTGAAAATGCTATATAAAAGAAGTATTTACTTGCCTTGTTGGATCATAAATATGAAGTACGAGTTGAATCTTATTTTCTCCTCGTCAGGATCTCTCCTCTTTGCCACATTGTTCTTCTCTAGGTTTATCTTCTCTCAAACTTTTGTTTGAAATGTAAAAGGTGGGTTGTCATCCACCTTCCCAAACCCTTAAATGTCTACCCAAAACCTAATCCCATTTTCCCTTCTTATTTTAAATATAAATCGACCTTCCTATCTTTATATAGTTTATTTTATGTCTAAAAAATTCTCGAAACCCAAACATAACATTTGGGTACCTATTATGGACTATTTTGGACTTTCTAGGTTCACTAGTGCACTCAAAAAGGTATTTCAAGTCTCCCAACTCCAATTATGATTTCTCAGAAGAGGAAGTATGAGGCCTTGTACAAGCTAAAAGCGGCCGCGAATAAATTTCATTCCTCTAATTTGGAAAACGTCGGGGAGGCTTCCTTTGAAGCTAGAAAGAAATATTAAGCCACGACACTACAGGCGGCTCAGCTGAACCTTGAGGCCGCTATCAAAGCCAAGGAGGAAGCAACAGAAAATTTTAATCAGGCCATGGAGTCCCTCAAGGTTTCTCAAAGACAGACTGTGGAAGCTTCCAAGGCCGCATAATTTGCCAATAGCAAACTTCAACTTCAGTAAAATAAGTATGAGGAAATGGAAGCCAAGGATGCTGAAGCCCATGATGCGGTGGTCAAGAAGATGGGAGAGGATCATGATGCCACCCTTTAATTGGCTATTGATAGCATGGTGGAGTCATTAAAGGGTCCAGAGGCATGTTCCTTATCAACAATAGGGCCTACCTCCACGGCTACCAAGAGCTCAGGCATAGAGTTATAAAAAACTTCCCAGACTCTAAATCAAGGTCGTGATAGAGGAAAGAGCCAGGTTGAGAGGAGAGGCTGAGGCAGTGGCAGCTGATGAAGAGACCATGACAGCTGCGGAGGGAGAAGAGGGAGATGAAAATGATGATGCTGAATCTTAGGGTTGCGTCCGTATTTATCTTTTTATTACCACTTTAAACGGTTGCGGCCCTTTGTCTGTAATCTTAACACTAATATTTGTCAAGATATTTGGCTCCCAAATTTGTCATCAAGGCTGCGGCCACTTTTAATGTTGACTATTTTTGCCTCTTTTTCTAGTAGCTTTTTTATTCTTATATTTTGATTGCTTCAACATTTGAATGAATGCTTTCTCTGCATATTTTTTATTATTTGAACATACAATTTCTTTTTGATAAAAATGCACTTCAATATCCAATATCGAGTACGGGCTTAAGGCTTCGGCATCTAAGCATAAGACATTTTTCCACACAGGCTGCGGCATGTTCTCTTCACTTTAGCCTTTCTACTTGAATTCTTATAGATTGTTACCACATAAATATGTTTGATGGCTGCTGCAATCTCTTCCTGAATAGGGTCACAACATCTTTGAGTGTTTGACTCCCACCTACTATAGCTGTATGATTGTAGCTTTATAATTGGATCATAATCCAAATGTCGCTTGTTTTCTTGAACAAGTCTACGGTAGGTTAATAATACTTCTTGCCTTTATCTACCCTATCTTCTGAATGAATTCACTTAATGGTTGCAGCCATATTGATAAGGCTGCGACATCTTTATAGCTCTTTGTAGCTTTAGCCTGCTTCTGTATGATGGCAACACAATGTCCTTTAGTCGCTTCGATTGCCTTTCATGTCATTCCTTTAGTCACTTCAATTGCCTTTCATGGCATCCCTTTAGTCACTTTAATTGCCTTTCATGGATTTTCTTTAGTCGATCGGGTTATTTTCAGGCCCCCCCGGGCTAGGTATTATAAAGCTTCCCAAAGCTATGTTTAGAGATATATATATATATATATATATATAAAGCCTTCCCAGGCTATAATAGGATGATCCGTAGATAACTAAGTCTTTGACCCATTCAAATATAAGATTAACCATAGACAATTAAGTCCTCGGTCCTTGTGGGTTATTTTCAGGCCTTCCCGGGCTAGGTATTATGAAGCTTCCCCAAACTAATATGAGATCACCAAGTTAATGATGTTTCGTCTCTATCCACCAAGTTAATGATGTTTTCCAGGGGAGTAACCTCCCCGGGCAAATTACGCATCCCTAAAGCTAAGAGCGGGCGTTTGTAACACCCCGTAATTTTGAGGAATAAATATTTAATAATTTTTGGGAGTTATAAAAAATATTTAAATTGGAGAAACTTAAATTCATGAGTTGGAGAATTTAATTGAGTGAGCTGAATTAATTATAATTGGCGACTTAAGTTTAATGGTTCAAAATCTCGTGTGTCACATTTTGAGGTCGAAAATTGGAAATTTTGAAAAGTATTTCGGATGGCAATTATGAGTGAGCAATTGCGTCCGGATGGGTAGAGATAGTCAGAAAAGAGTACCCGGAGGTAGTAATTGGGTCTCGGGGTATTTTGGGGCATAGCCGGGCCCAAACGGGGTGAGTTGGGCCTTTTTAATTAGACCCACATGGCCAAAAACAGGATTGTATATTTTTAACCTAATTGAGAGATTAGGGAACGACAGTCAACTCAAATCTAAGCCTAGGGACTGAGAGGGAAATTAGGTAAAAGAAAATCAAGAGTCAATTTGGGGATGTTGGAGTCAAATTAAGGGATTACACCAACGGATCAGAAACTACGAACAATTCAAGGCAAGCGGTTAACTGTTGTGATTTCTAAATCGAGGATAATCAATTCATATCATAGTAATGTGTAAATCAAAATTTCATTTTGGGTGTGTGACCAAAATTTAAATTGGGTTTTTGGAAATTAATATACCTTAATGGGATTAAGGGTGAGATTAATTGTGTTTGTGATTCTAGAATGTAGAGGAATGAATCGCATGTTAAAAACCAGTGAGAATAAAGGGTTAATTGCTGATAATATGAATGAAATTCCTATTGGGGATTTGAAACCCGGATAATACCCAAATCGGGAAAACCTTGGAATTAATGGATTTTGCTGATTAATTAAGGTGTGTGGGATGTTTAGACCCTTCTCTCATAATGAGTATATGTTAATTGTATTTGGGTAAGGATTTAGATTGAGAATTAAAGCTTTAGGTTTCGTCCATGGCTGACAGAGGACTGGAGGAGACGAACACTGGAACGATCGATTGATCGACCCAGGGGGTTCGATCGATCGAAGCTATAGGAATTCTGGCAGTGCCACCAGTTTTTAATACATGAGAATTATTGAGAAAAAGACTTTTGGGCTGATTTTACATGTTGAAAATGGACTAAGCGAGTGAGTCCGGGTATTTTGATAATTATAGGTAAATATAATTGGGGGAATTTATGGAGATGAATTTGTGACACATTGTGGGCGAATATGTGGGTATGAAATTTTGAGATGTAAAATGGACCAAGTGAGAGAGTTCGGGTATGTTGGTTAAGTGACACCAAAGTATTAAATTAATTATTGAGAGAGAGAGTAATTAATTTGGAGTCAGAACATAGACTCGGAAAAATATTAAGTTACGGGCCAAGTAAATGAGTCCGGGGATAATGGTTGGGTGACACCAATCTATTAAATTAATAAGTGTGACAATTAATTTAATTAGTGTCGGATTGTAGACTCGGGTAGTATTAAATTATTAAGTGTGATAATTAATTTAATTAGAGTCGGATTGTAGACTCGGGTAGTATTAAGTTAATAAGTGTGATAATTAATTTAATTAGAGTCGGATTGTTGACTCGGGTAAGATTAAATTAATAAATGTGACAATTAATTTAATTAGAGTCGGATTGTAGACTCAGGTAGTATTAAATTAATAAGTGTGATAATTAATTTAATTGGAGTCAAACGATAGACTCGGGGAGGTATTAAATTAATAGGTGTGATAGTTAATTTAATTAGAGTCGGACGATAGACTCGGGGAGGTATTAAATTAATAGGTGTGTTAATTAATTTAATTAGTGTCGAACGATAGACTCGGGGAGGTATTAAATTAATAGGTGTGTTAATTAATTTAATTAGAGTCGGACGATAGACTCGGGGAGGTATTAAATTAACAGGTGTGTTAATTAATTTAATTAGAGTCGGACGATAGACTCGGGAGGTATTAAATTAATAGGTGTGTTAATTAAATTAATTAGAGTCGGACGATAGACTCGGGGAGGTATTAAATTAATGTGTGTTAGTTAAATTAGTTAGAGTCGGGTGATAGACTCGGGAAGGTATTAAATCAATAAGTGTGTTAATTAATTTGATTAGAGTCGGACCATAGACTCGGGGGAAGTATTATATAAATCGAGGTGTGAATTAACTATATTAGAGTCGGACCATAGACTCGGAGAGATGATAAATTATTAAGTGAGAAAATTAATTACGTTGAGTCGGGCCACAGACTCAGGAAACTACAGGCAGTGTACGGTTTTTTGAGTATACGGTAAAGTCGGGGTTTATGTTATATATATATATACGGTATAGTGATAGTATATATATATGTGTATATATTGTGTGTGATATTAAATATCAGTGACTAGATATTTATTCAATTTATATACTCTAATGCTATCAAGGGAAGTTGCGCGATGTGGGTGAATCCCCTAGCTTGAGGAGTAGGGCGAGTATATTCCCAGGTCATAGCGTCTGGTATATATGGGTGAGGGATTATCTCACTTTCAGGGAAGGAATATGACCGCCTCCACAATGTTTATATTTTGGGCCAAGTTGTTGAGCGATTCCAACTTGGGGAAAACTAGGTTTTGTGAGCACACCTAGTGAGATAGCATTTTAGAGTCAATCATCCGGCAAGGGTATACTCGAAGGGATGTATATACGTATGTTATATGTGTGGATATTGTGGTAAAGGTATGTATATAATGGTAGTAAATATTATATACGGGTAATAATATATTGTGTGATGTATTTACTTTATATAACTTGTGACACGGTTATATGCTACTATTTAAGAGGAATTAATTAAGTTAATTGTGAGATAACTTATAATTCTAGAATCATTATACTCAGGTTAGAGTAGTATGGCGAGGGGTGGTTATACCAGGACTAGTTGGACGGGGTAGTACAACTAGGTGGGGTTAAGGTAACCGGTAGGTGTGCACAATAGTGGAAGGGTGAGTATGTCCACAAGGGAGTGCGACACTAACTTAAATATGAAGCACATTCATGCATTTTAAATTACTGCTGTTAATTCACTTGCTAAATATTTTCAAAATGTTTTGGGTTCTAACCCTTGCTATAAAACTATTTTCAAAACCTTTTAGGTGTCCAGCCACAGGGACGCCAGGATGGATATTCAATTCCAGGAACAAGGAGCTGCGGCATATGTGGATGCTAGAAGGAGTTTGGATTAGATGAATCATTCATTCATTCATTCCTAGAGTAGGAATCTTCTATCAGTTTTAGTTTTATTTAGGGCATGTCTCCCAGACTTTCGGTTCAGTTTCAGATTAGTTTATTCCTATGTTGGACATTTGTATTGGATTATTTCACTTTGGTGACGGGTGGTTTATCCGACAAATTGTTTAATTAATTATTAAGTTGTGTATTATTCAGTTGTGTGAATGGTTTATATTTATTTCTGCATGTACTATTTTGTGTAATTAAAAAGTTAAAATTGGCACCAGCTTTTGGAATACTAGGCGGTTAGTAAGTTTTTAAAAGTTTTCGACTGTGATGCTAAGGATGATCCAACTGAGATTCCTGTTTTAATTTGGTATAGGAACGATCACCAGGTATTTTATTAGGCGGGGTGTCACAGATGGTATCAGAGCATCAGGTTCTAGTGTCCTTAGGATCTGTGCGGCTTTTCACGTTTCAACTTAGCAGTCTTTGATATAGAGACATATCATAGGATTGTTGTATTCTCATACGTATGCGCATATACGTTGTTCTGCGAAGTTTATATTTGAGAGTGAACTCATACAAATTGATTCTCACTCCAGATGACGCCCAGGAGAGAGAGAGAGTAGCTAGGGCAACAGGGGGAGATGAGGCGAGGGAGTCTCGTTAGGAGCAAGAATTACCGCAGCTACGGCCAGAGATGATTTTGGCAGCACAGGTAACTGAAATAGTGGCATAGGCAGTTGAAGCGACGGTGGTCGCAACGACAGAGTGCTTTCCACGGGGTCAGCAACAAGTGTTCGTGGCGCCAGATGATCAGAGTCACGCGGAGTCGTCGAGGTGGAAGCAAGAAATAGAGGTTATTTTTAGTGGGAACCCACCAGAGTTGCGAGGGGGTTCAGATATAGTGCTAGCATGTCAAGGAAGAGAGATGTCCAATGTCACCTATGCATGGGGGATTGCGATGAGGTGCAGAAGCAAATGCTAACCACTTTTAGTTTAGTGGGAGCAACGCTACAGTGGTGGGAGCCGATCACCACAGTTGAGGAAAGGGACACACTAGCTATTACAGAGTTTTAGGTGCGGTTCGACCGCAAGTATTTTTCCTCTAGCGGTTGAGACTAAAATGAGGAGAAAATTTAGTGAGGTGACTCCGGGGACCGTTAAGTGGCTGATTACGAGGAAGAATTCACTCGTTGGAAAATTTTTATACCGGATGAGGTAAACAAGGAAAAGAGAAAGGAAGAAAAGTTCATGGACGGGTTCGTCTGAAGAATCAGACAACAGTTAATTGGTAAATACGCATTAGTAGATTATACCGATGTCGTTAACACAGCACTCCGGCACTGTTAGGAATATTGCTTCCACGTGAAATGAAGCGGGAGGGGAGTGGGAACTAGCCAGACAGAGAAGGCAGGAGGTAACAATACCAGTGGGGTATCCTAGCAGCAGACTGGGGGAGATCAGGGACAGGATTTCTAGCAGGGAAACCATGCCAAATGATTTAGAACTGGAGGCTATCGGCAGGATGGCCAGGGATTCCAATAAAGTCGACATGGAAGGGACAAGTGGAAGGGTGAATGTATTAGAAGGTGTTTCCTTTGTGGGAAAGCGAGACACATGAAGAGAATTTGTCTTAAGCGAGGCAGGGGTCAACTACAGGACGAGGTCCTAGATGTACAGCCACTAAAGCAAGTCATGGGTGCATTCGGGCAGGGAGAAGATTCTCTGGAACCCGAGGATCAGCCGTTGCAGTTGGAGTATGGAGGTAATTATTTTTACCCTATGGGTGTGGGGTATATTTTTTAGTGACAAGGAGGATGTCACAATATAGGACTTATTTTTCACTAGAGTTCACGGGTAAGTCGAACTTAGTGGGTGAGTTGTCTGTAACAACCATAGTATGTGGATAAACTTTCTGTAGGGTAGCGGAGTTTCCTTGGTGTTCTTCACGGGAGAGTGGAGGTGTACACTTAGTGAAGGTTTGAATTATGTGAGGAGTTACTACTTTCGATAATTATGGGATTAGGGTTGATAATATTTTCAAAAAAATCGGCTGGATAGCGATGAAATTTAACTATGGTGGATAGTGGTGTAAAATTTTGGTGTTCGCGATACCAGGGTATTGTTAATACTAGGTATCACCGGAGAGGGAGTATAGCCTATACATATGTGGATATATATGTTGTATTGCGTGGTACGATAGCACATAGTGAGGTTTTATAATCTCACATTTTATTCCGGTAAGTGGGGATGTTTACTGAAGTGAATCAGGGCGGTGAGATTTATTTTCGAGCAAAGAGAGATAGCTCGAGGTTTATTTTGCGCAAGGACTAGTGATAGTAAGGGCGCGGTATTTTATGTTTTCTTTGGTAGCATGAGAGTAAGCGTATATACTTTTGTGTTGAGAGACAAGTAATTATGGGGAGATGTTTGGACGTTAGTAATTGGGTTGGGTACCCGGGCAGTATATATATGTATATATATATGTTTGATATGAATACGGGTTCAAAGTTATATTACGGATTACGACTAGCATAGTCGGGTAACTTTCGTGCGGTAAAGCACGGGGATAGGTTCTATGGGCACCCGGGTTAATTAAGGAAAATTTTGTGCGGTTAAGCACGAGTATAGGGCATATGGGCTCCCTGGTTAATCTAAATGCATACTTGTGTAACGTATGGTTAGAAGCGGATGGGATAGATATAGCGGGCTTGGAGGCACATGACTAGAGAGTTATATGCGAAGGTTAGAACATTACGCTCATCTTAATTTTGAGGACGAAATTCCAATGTAAGGGGGGGAGTATGTAACACCCTGTAATTTTGAGGATTAAATATTTAATTATTTTAGGGAGTTATAAAAAACATTTAAATTGGAGAAACTTAAATTCATGAGTTGGAGAATTAAATTGAGTGAGCCGAATTAATTATAATTGGCGACTTAAGTTTAATGGTTGAAAATCTCGTGTATCACATTTTGAGGTCGAAATTTGGAAATTTCGAAAAGTATTTTGGATAGAAATTCTGAGTGCGCGGTTGCGTCCGGATGGGTCTAGATAGTCAGAAAAGAGTACTCGGGGGTAGTAATTGGGTCTCGGTGTATTTTGGGGCATAGCCAGGCCCAAATGGGGCGAGTTTAGCCTTTTTAATTAGACCCACATGGCCAAAAATGGGATTGTATGTTTTTAACATAATTGAGAGATTAGGGAACGGAAATCAACTCAACTCTGAAGCCCTTATACTCTTGACTCACTTGAGTGTATATTGTATAAGTGCTCATCTAGTTTGGAAATTGTGACAAAATTATGTCCATCCTAGAAACCAAAGAACCTCAGAGATTTATTTGGTATTTCATTCATATATCTTGTTGTGATCTAGATCTAATTACCAACACTCACACACAATAGAATGCATCATGCACATGCCATATTGCATATTTATGTGTGTACATATATTGAGTATGTTTAAATCCCTAAATTTGATTTTTAAATATTTTTTTGGGATTTTATAAACATTTTTTATAAAGGTTTTATTAATTAAAACTTGATTTTAGAAGTTTGTGGGTTCAATATCTAATTATTTATTAATGGGTTTATTGGCACAAAGTTGGCTTGGGTAGAAACCAAAAGCGGCAGAAACTTCAGGGCTTGGTTGTAATTATTTTATGACGTGCGTTTTATATCGATTTATTGCTTAACATCTGTTGCTTGCTGATTGGTGGGATTTGTGTTTCTTCAGTGAGTATACAATCGCGTATGCCTACAGCCGTTGGATCAAACCTTATCAACGTCCTGCATGTTTTCTTTGGTAATCCCTGTGTATCCCTTTTAAACCAATCAGATGTTTTTTAACCACCGCGTTCTGTGAGCCCTTGGATTTAAGTCAAACCAGATTGACTCAATCCCGACCCTTGTTTTTGAACCTGCTTCTCGATCCTTCCCTTTGTCCTATAACAAGGATCCTCCTCTCAGTCGTCCAAGATTTTTGGCCAATTCATTCCTGAGAATAAAAAAGAGAGAGTAGAGAGAAGAGAGAGAGAAGAGAGAAACTAGAAAGAAAGAGAGAGAGTTAGAAACCCTAACCCTAACCCCTGTTCGTTAATCCTCTTTCAAACCAAACACTCCACAAAAACTCCTACATATCCAAAACACTACCCTCAATGTTCTTGAGTTTTTGAGAGTTATTTGTGTTGTTGTAACCTCTTGTTCGTTAGATCTTGTTTCCAACTTAAACTGTTTTCTTAAATCTACTTTCTTCTTCATAGAAATTTCAGATCTATGTTCTGCATGTTACATTACACTTAGATTTACATAGTTTATTTCCCGTCTTGAGAAATATATTGTTGATTCTTTTCAGAAAATTGTTTTTATCTCTAAATCAACAATAAATGTTTTCTGTTTCTAGTTCTAGTTCTCTTAAAACTAAACCTTTGACCTAGTTTGGAATCACACTTGGAGGTTTTCAATCTCGAAAATCTTTTCAAAACTCTGAGATTGATTAAGATCTTGACTGTCTTCTAAGCAAGATATCCGTGGATTCTGGGATTGATTTAAAGGTAAAAAAGGTTCAATGTTTTGTGAGAAGAGAGAAAAAGAAAAATCACTTCATAGAGCCTTATATGTAATTTGCTAGGATTGTTTGTACTTAATAAGTGTGAGTGTGTGCATGCATGTGTTAGAGAGCACCTCCACAAACACTTTCACACTACAACACGAAAAGTGTTGGTAATAAGATATTGTGATCAAAAGTCGACGTAAAGTGCTGGAACAAATCAGAAGTTAACAAACTGGGAGAACAACATCTACAATCAGAACTGTAGAGAAGTTATAAGGACACCAAAGGGTACATTCCTAAACTTAAATAGGTCTGAGTTGTATGCATGTTAGTTATATAGTTTGTAACTCATAAATTTATTTTAGTGGATTTTTTTTCTTTTACTCCGTAGATGGAGTCGTGGATGTTTCCTCAATTGGTGAGGTTTTACCACGAAAAAAATCGTGAACTTAATCTTTCTACATCTCCTCATCTCATTCTTGTTTGTACTGAGTTTAAAGATTTGTTTAAACTGTTTTATAAACCTGTTAGTCAAATCTTGAATAGATCTCGTACATACTGTTTTGTTAAACACATCATGTGTTAAAATAGTTTTGTTTTTTTTCAAGAAAAGAGTTTCCTTAAAAAACAGATCGGAGTTACTTAAATAGTTTATTTTTAATAAACGGCTTTAGTAACATATTTTCAATTGGTATCAGAGCGTGGTAAACTTTTTTAACGAGATCCTGTGTTTCTGAAATTGTTTTATGAAAATAAAATATGGACGAAAAAAATGAAAGATTTGGTAACTTGACCAGACCTCCTATCTTTGATGGAACCAATTTTGCTTACTAGAAAGTAAGAATGATTGCTTTTATTCAAGGAACTCTGGGAGATGATGTCTGGGACATTGTTGAAAATGGTTACACTTTTCCTACAAAACTATCCACTAAAGGAAATAATGAGAGGGTTAAGAAAGCATTAAGTGAGTTCACTCAAGAAGAGAAACAAGTTTTTCGAAATAATAACAAAGGAAAGAATGCCATATTTATGTCTATTAATGAACATGAGTTCAAAAGAATCTCATCCTGTACCACTTCTAAGGAAGCTTGGGACACTTTAGTTACTGCTCATGAAGGTGACACTAGAGTTAAGGCTGCTAAAACTCAAATGCTCATTCAATAGTATAATTCCCTAATTATGTCTGAAACTGAGTCATTTGATGACTTCTATATGAACCTGACTGATATTGTGACCAAACTGCATGCTAATGGGATAACTTATGATAGACAAGAAATTATATCTAAAATTCTGAGATCATTACCACAGAAATTTGATCACAAAAGATATGCTATTGAGGAAATGTGCGATATTAATCTCACTCCTGAACTACTCAGTAGAAAATTAAGAACTGTGGAAATGGAACTGGAATTTGAGAAACAACTGACCCAGTCCCATAGAAAACAGACTAGTTCCAATCTAAGCTTCTCTTCTAAATTGATTAAGCCTGAGTTTAATACTTCCGATGATGACTCTGATGACGAATGTGATATAGAGAGTTTGGACAATCAGATTTCCTTAATGTCAAAACAGTTTAAGAAAATCATTAAGTTTAGAAACAAAATGGCAAATAAACAAGGAAAGTCAAATTATCCAACTCCCTCTAATCACAGACCTCATGAGAAAAGCAATGACAAAAATCACAAGGACTCTCACATTAGACCTAATAGGGACCTTAAGAAGACTGAATGCAATAGATGTGGTAAACTAGGACACATTGCACAAGACTATAGAGTTAACTTGAATACTAAAAACAAACACACTAGAGCCAACATTTGCAAAACATGGGATGATTCAAGCGACTCTGAAAAAGAGGAACCTGAGTCATCTGATGTTTTTTATCCTTGCATGTCTTTCTTTGCCAAGATTATATATAATGATGATATGCCTGTACTTGTTAGTGAGGATGAATCAAGTAACTCTATGTCTGATGTTCCTAATATTGCTATTACTGGTTTAGATGCTTTGATTACTGAGAATATTGCTATCTCTTCTTCGGGGTGTGTGAGTCAAAGGGAAAGCGATAATGACGATGTCAATGGGTGTGTGAGTTCAAAGAATGAATCCTTAGAGGTCACTTCACACACTACACTTAGTGACTCGGACAATGAAGACCTCCCAGACATTCACACACTTTATTCTAAAACTCTTAAGAAAAGCGCTAGACTAGAAAAAATTGTGAAAGATCTCACCAAAAAATTGGAAGATCTAAGCCTGATGGTCAAATTGAATGCTGAAGAGTATACTACCCAATGTTTAACTCATGAAAGTGAAATTAAAATGTTTGATGAAAAACTCAGAAATTTGACTGAAACAAATGAAATTCTGGAGAAACAGTACAAAGGGACATTGTTAGAATTGGAACAAACTAAAGAAAAGACAACAACTGCTTTTAAAAAATTTACAAAATTTGAAAATAATTCAAACTGTTTTGATGAATTTGTCGCTGAATCAAAAACCAATTCTGATGATCGAACTGGAATAGGGTTTTGCCCCAATTTGAAGACACAAATAAAATCTTTTGAACCTATCAAGTTTGTGTCAGGAGGCAAAAGGCCTATCGAAACATGCCCAGACTTTCATTCTCTAAAAAATGAGTTTGATTAAAAACATCAAAATTCAAACCTGTACTACCTAGGAATAGAGTTCAACCTCAAAATTCCTCAAAACCTTTGTTTAGAGACTTTCCTAAGGAGACCCCAATTTTGAGCAATCTTTACTGCTCCTACTGCGACATATACGGTCACTCTTTTGATGGTTGATATGTTAGGAGACTAGTTAAACCTATCTATAATCCTCATATCTATCATAATTTTAACTATTCTAGAAGGAGCCGCAACAATTATATACTTCCTAGACAACCAGATAAAAACTCTAATTATAGAAAGAGAAAGACCAAACCTAAAAGAACATTTCCTAGAAGGATTCCTAAGTACTTTCCTAAACCAAATGCTCAAGTCTTTCATAAAATTCAAAATCATGCGCAAAACATTTTTCAGCAAAAATCCAATGCTCACAAATTTTATCAATTGAGAGCTAATAAGCGAAAAATGAAAACTAGAGAAATTTGGGTTAGAAAAGATGATCTATTACCTCAGATGAAGTGTAACATAGTTGTTACTTCTCTAAAAGCTCAACACATATCATCCGGTTGGTATTTAGACTCTGGATGTTCTAAGCACATGACTGGGGATGAAACTAAACTTTTAAACAAAACCAGCTTTGCTGGTGGTAAAGTCATTTTTGGTGATAGAGTTTCATCTCAAATCATAGGCAAAGGAACTCTCCAAGAAGATGGACTTCCTGTTCTTGAAAATGTCCTTCTAGTTAAAGGTCTTAAGGTAAATCTACTTAGCATTTCGCAATTTTGTGACTCAGATCACACTGTTACCTTTTCAAAGAACAATTGCAAAATTTTAAATGATAAAGGTTAATGCATAATTACAGGATTCAGAACCCCTGACAATTGCTATACTGTCTTGAACAATTCTGAAATCTGTAATGTTGCCAGAATGAATGACAACGAGATATAGCATAACAGAATGGGTCATATAAATTACGATAATCTTAGTAGACTAACCTCTCAGGAAATAGTTAGAGGAGTTCCTAAAATCAAACCCATTCCTAATATTGTCTGTGGTCCTTGTCACGAAGGTAAAATTATTAAGGCACCTTATAAGAAAGTTAATGATATTCTTACCTCTAATCCCTTGGAGCTCATCCATATGGACCTAATGGGTCCCTCCCAAACTGTTAGTCTCTGTGGACACAGTTATATTCTAGTTATGGTTGATGACTTCACCAGATTTACTTGGGTAGCCTTTTTAAAATAAAAGCCCGACACTTTTCAAAATTTCCTAAAAATTCTTCTTTGGATTGAAAATGAAAAGGACACTCACGTAAATAGAATTCGTAGTGATAGAGGTGGTGAATTCAAAGACACTGGTATTATTGAATACTGTGACTATAATGGTTACAAACATGAATTCAGTGCTCCTAAGACTCCTCAACAAAATGGAATTGTCGAGAGAAAGAATCGTACTCTTCAAGAGATGGCGCGAGTTATGTTACATGCCAAGAATTTACGTAAATACTTTTGGGTAGAATCTATTCGTACTGCATGTCACATCATAAATAGGGTCTATCTTAGAAAGAATTCCAAACAAACTCCTTACGAACTTTGGTACAATAAAAACACTAATCTTAAGTACCTTAGAACTTTTGGCAGTACTTGTTATGTATGCAAAGATAGGGAGTACTTATCCAAATTTGAGAGTAGGGGAGATAAAGCTATATTTCTAGGATACTCGCCTAACAGTAGAGCCTATCGAGTGTATAATCTTCGCACTAAAACCTTGATGGGATCCATAAATGTAATTGTAAGTGACACTATTGTAGAGAACAAAACTGGTGAATCTACTATTGAGGAAGAATCTACAAACATTTTAGAAAATGACTCTTCTGAAATAGATAAGTCATTACCAATTGAGATACCTGAAGTAACTAACTGGGTTTCTAAAGATCCTCCCATAAATAACGTAGTTGGTAGCCCTAGTGAGCCAGTGCGTACAAGATCCCAACTAAGAAATTTTGCACATTATGCATGTTTTGTTTCCCTTGTGGAACCAAAGAATGTAAATGAGGCATTGAATGACTCTCACTGGATTTCTGCTATGCAGGAAGAACTTCTTCAATTTGTCATTCATGATGTTTGGTATCTTGTTCCTCGTCCTGATCACAAAAAGGTTATTGGCACACGTTGGATTTTTAAAAATAAGAGTGATGAAAATGGGATAATAATTAGAAATAAAGCTAGATTAGTTGCTCAACGATACTCTCAAATTGAAGGAATAGATTTTAACGAGACTTTTGCTCCTGTTACTCGTTTGGAATCTGTTCGTCCGCTCTTTGTTATAGCTTGCCCCATGCATTTTATACTTTACCAAATGGATGTCAAATCTGCATTCCTTAATGGAATATTGACTGAAGAGACCTATGTAGAACAACCTAAAGGGTTCATTGACCCTTAATATCCAAATCATGTATTTCATCTTAAAAAGGCTTTGTATGGCCTTAAACAAGCACCTAGAGCTTGGTATGAGCGTCTTTCCAGTTTCCTCTTAGATAAAGGTTTCAAAAGAGGTGGAAATGATCAAACTCTTTTTGTCAAAAATTTTGACAAACACATCATTATTGCTCAAGTTTATGTTGACGATATTATCTTTGGATCAACTTCTCCCTCAGAAGTAAAATCCTTTTCTGAAACTATGCATAAGGAATTTCAAATGTCCCTTATGGGGGAGTTACAATTCTTCTTAGGCCTTCAAGTCAAACAAAATTCAGAAGGATTATTTGTATCTCAATCTAAGTACGCCTTAGAGATAGTAAAGAAATTTGGCCTCGAGAGTGCTAAAGATGCTAGAACGCCCATGAGTACTACGTTAAAACTTTCTAAAGATGAAAATGGAAAATCCGTAGATCCTACTCTATATCGTAGTATGATAGGAACCTTACTATATCTTACTGCCTCGCGTCCTGATATTATGTATGCTGTGTGTGTATGTGCTCATTATCAAAATAACCCTAAAGAGAGCCATTTGAATGCTGTTAAACGTATCATTAAATATGTAAAAGGCACTCTGAATCTAGGACTTTGGTACACTAATGACACACTAAGCACTATAATTGGGTACAAAAGTGCACATCACTCTCGACAGCCGAATCTGAATACATAGCCGCTGGCAGCTGGTGTGCTCAATTATTGTGGCTTAAACAAATGCTAAGTGATTATGGTATTCAAGAAAACCAATTACATCTCTATTGTGATAATCAAAGTGCGATTAATATTTCTAAAAACCCTGTTCAATACTCGCGAACAAAGCACATAAAAATAAGACATCATTTTATACGCGAATTGGTTGAATCTAAGGAATTAGAAATCAATTATCTTCCTACTGATTTGCAACTCGCTGATATGTTCACCAAACCTCTAGATTATAATAGATTCATTTCCTTGCGTAAATCTATTGGTATGGTTTGTGCTGATTAATACCTTTGCTGATTATCCAAGTTTTTCCCTTTGTCCATTTGAGACAAAATGGGGGAGAAATTTGAGTCATTATGAATATTTGTATATATGCTATCTTAGTGATTCATTGCAGGTTTTTGTATAGTTTTTCTCAACTGATGTCATAGGGTATTCAATTGTAAATAGTTGAGTTATGTACATTTGTTTTCTAGGATTTGGGTAGATAGAATCTTTATAGGAATAGGTTTTTCTTATTTGTTTTTGCCCTACGAGTCCTAGTTGACTCAAAGGAGATTTCGTCTCATATTTCCAAAGGGGGAGATTGAAGCCCTTATACTCTTGACTCACTTGAGTGTATATTGTATAAGTGCTCATCTATTTTGGAAATTGTGATGAAATTATGTCCATCCTAGAAACTAAAGAACCTCAGAGATTGATTTGGTATTTCATTCATATATGTTGTTGTGATCTAGATCTAATTACCAACACTCACACACAATAGAATGAATCATGCACATGCCATATTGCATATTTATGTGTGTACATATGTTGAGTATGTTTAAATCCCTAAATTTGATTTTTAAATATTTTTTGGGATTTTATAAACATTTTTTATAAAGGTTTTATTATTTAAAACTTGATTTTAGAAGTTTGTGGGTTCAATCTCTAATTATTTATTAATGGGTTTATTGGCTCAAAGTTGGTTTGGGTAGAAACCAAAAGCGGCATAAACTTCAGGGCTTGGTTGTAATTATTTTATGACGCGCGTTTTATATCGATTTATTGCTTAACACATGTTGCTTGCTGATTGGTCGGATTTGTGTTTCTTCAGTGAGTATACAATCGCGTATGCCTACAGCCGTTGGATCAAACCTTATCAACGTCCTGCATGTTTTCTTTGGTAATCCCTGTGTATCCATTTTAAACCAATAAGATGTTTTTTAACCACCGCGTTCTGTGATCCCTTGGATTTAAGTCAAACCAGATTGACTCAATCCTGACCCTTGTTTTTGAACCTGCTTCTCGATCCTTCCCTTTGTCCTATAAAAAGGATCCTCCTCTCAGTCGTCCAATACTTTTGGCCAATTCATTCCTGAGAATAAAAAAGAGAGAGTAGAGAGAAGAGAGAGAGAAGAGAGAAACCAGAAAGAAAGAGAGAGAGTTAGAAACCCTAACCCTAACCCCTGTTTGTCAATCCTCTTTCAAACCAAACACTCCACAAAAACTCCTACATATCCAATACACTACCCTCAGTGTTCTTTAGTTTTTGAGAGTTATTTGTGTTGCTATAACCTCTTGTTCGTTAGATCTTGTTTCCAACTTAAACTGTTTTCTTAGATATACTTTCTTCTTCATAGAAATTTCAGATCTATGTTCTGCATGTTACATTACACTTAGATTTACATAGTTTATTTCTCATCTTGAGAAATATATTATTGGTTCTTTTATGAAAATTGTTTTTATCTCTAAATAAACAATAAATGTTTTCTGTTTCTAGTTCTCTTATAACTAAACCTTTGACCTAGTTTGGAATCACACTTGGAGGTTTTCAATCTCGAAAATCTTTTCAAAACTCTGAGATTGATTAAGATCTTGACTGTCTTCTAAGCAAGATATCCGTGGATTCTGGGATTGATTTAAAGGTAAAAAAGGTTCAATGTTTTGTGAGAAGAGAGAAAAAGAAAAATCACTGCATAGAGCCTTATATGTAATTTGCTAGGACTGTTTGTACTTAATAAGTGTGAGTGTGTGCATGCATGTGTTAGAGAGCACCTCCACAAACACTTTCACACTACAACACGAAAAGTGTTGGTAATAAGATCTTGTGAACAAAAGTCGACGTAAAGTGCTGGAACAAATCAGAAGTTAACAAACTGGGAGAACAACATCTACAATCAGAACTGTAGAGAAGTTATAAGGACACCAGAGGGTACATTCCTAAACTTAAATAGGTCTGAGTTGTATGCACGTTAGTTATATAGTTTGTAACTCATAAATTTGTTTTAGTGGATTTTTTTTTCTTTTACTCCGTAGAGGGAGTCGTGGATGTTTCCTCAATTGGTGAGGTTTTACCAAGTAAAAAATCGTGAACTTAATCTTTCTACATCTCCTCATCTCATTCTTGGTTGTGCTGAGTTTAAAGATTTGTTTAAACTGTTTTATAAACCTGTTTGTCAAATCTTGAATAGATCTCATACATACTGTTTTGTTAAACACATCATGTGTTCAAATAGTTTTGTTGTTTTCAAGAAAAGAGTTTCCTCAAAAAACAGATCGGAGTTACTTAAATAGTTTATTTTTAATAAACGGCTTTAGTAACATATTTTCAAACTCTAAGGCTAGGGCTTGAGAGAGAAATTGGGGGAAAGAAAATCAAGAGTCAATTTGGGGTTGTTGGAGCCAAATTAAGGGACTTCACCAACGGATCAGACACTATGAACAGTTCCAGGAAAGTGGTTAACTGTTGTGACTTCTAAATCGAGGATAATCAATTCATATCATAGTGATGTGTAAATCAAAATTTCATTTTGGGTGTGTGACCAAAATTTAAATTGGGTTTTTCAAAATTAATATACCTTAATGGGATTAAGGGTGAGATTAATTGTGTTTATGATTCTAGAATGTAGAGGAATGAATCGCATGTTAAAAACCAATTAGAATAAAGGGTTAATTGCTGATAATATGAATGAAATTCGTATTGGGGATTTGAAACACAGATAATACCCAAATCGGGAAAACCTTGAAATTAATAAATTTTGCTGATTAATTAAGGTGTGTGGGATGTTTAGACCCTTCTCTAATAATGAGTATATGTTAATTGTATTTGGTTAAGGATTTAGATTGAGAATTAAAGCTTTAGGTTTCGTCCATGGCTGACAGAGGGCTAGAGGAGACGAACACTGGAACGATCGATCGATCGACCCAGGGGGTTCGATTGATCGAAGCTATAGGAATTCTGGCAGTGCCGCCAGTTTTTAATACATGAGAATAATTATTGAGAAAAAGACTTTTGGGCTGATTTTACATGTTGAAAGTGGACTAAGCGAGCGAGTCCGTGTATGTTGATAATTATAGGTAAATATAATTGGGGGAATTTATGGAGATGAATGTGTGAGACATTGTGGGCGAATATGTGGGTATGAAATTTTGAGATGTAAAATGCACCAAGTGAGCGAGTTCGGGTATGTTGGTTAAGTGACACGAAAGTATTAAATTAATTATTGAGAGAGAGAATAATTAATTTGGAGTCGGAACATAGACTCGGAAAAATATTAAGTTACGGGCCAAGTAAGTGAGTCCGGGGATAATGGTTGGGTGACACCAAGTTATTAAATTAATAAGTGTGATAATTAATTTAAATAGAGTCGGATTGTAGACTCCGGTAGTATTAAATTAATAAGTGTGATAATTAATTTAATTAGAGCCAGATTGTAGACTCGGGTAAGATTAAATTAATAAATGTGATAATTAATTTAATTAGAGTCGGATTGTAGACTCGGATAGTATTAAATTAATAAGTGTGATAATTAATTTAATTAGAGTCGGACGATAGACTTGTGGAGGTATTAAATTAATAGGTGTGATAATTAATTTAATTAGAGTCGGACGATAGACTCGGGGAGGTATTAAATTAATAGGCGTGTTAATTAATTTAATTAGAGTCGAACGATAGACTCAGGGAGGTATTAAATTAATAGATGTGTTAATTAATTTAATTAGAGTCGGACGATAGACTCTGGGAGGTATTAAATTAATAGGTATGTTAATTAATTTAATTAGAGTCGGACGATAGACTCGGGGATGTATTAAATTAATAGGTGTGTTAATTAAATTAATTAGAGTCGGACGATAGACTCAGGGTGGTATTAAATTAATGTGTGTTAGTTAAATTAGTTAGAGTCGGGTGATAGACTCGGGAAGGTATTAAATCAATAAGTGTGTTAATTAATTTGATTAGAGTCGGACCATAGACTCAGGGGAAGTATTATATAAATTGAGGCGTGAATTAAATATATTAGAGTGGGACCATAGACTCGGGATGATGATAAATTATTAAGTGAGAAAATTAATTACGTTGAGTCGGGCCACAGACTCAGGAAACTACAGGCAGTGTACGGGATTTTGAGTACACGGTAAAGCCGGGTGTGACACCTCGCCTAATTAAATACTGGGCGATCACTCCTTTATTAAATTAAAATCAAGGTGAACAGTTGGTTCATTCTTAGCATCACTGTCGTAAAAATAACTTTTCCAATTTAAACACCCTAATTAATTAAGCTTAGTGTCAAAACCATTTTAGACATTACTTTCCAAATTCTATTTATAAACAATGATTTAAAACTTTACATAATTCAATATTAAAGAATCACACCACAATTATCCTGGAACATATAATCCAAATAATTTAAACATTCAACAACTAAATCCCAACATTAAAACTTAAAGTACAATATCCAAACAGTAATAAATCCCAAAGTGACAATGCTAGAAATAAATGAATCACAATGTCCAAATAAACAACTGGATAATGGAAACGGGAGACACATGCCCATCTGAATAAATATGCTAGGAGTGGAATCGAAGAAATGAAGTCGTCTAAGCAAGAGGCATGCAACTCCCACCTAAGCTGCAGCACGTTCCTTCCAAAGGATCCTATGCAAGACGCCCCTGTGGCTGGGCACCTATAATATATACATATATATACAAGAGAGAGAGGATAAATAGAGACGGGCCAGAGCTCGATAGTGTAAATGATTTAAAATTTGTTTATCAAGTATTTAAAATGTTTACAGGCCAATGCAACAACATATTAGTGCGACACTCTCTTGAGAAATTCTCACCTCTCTTCTAATGTGCACACCTATTGCACTAACCTTCCCAACGGTTTAACTCATCTTATCTTAGGTTACTCGTAAGGTTTAAACTAACAATTCTACTGTTTAAGAGGTAAATTTCATTTAGTGACAAAGCTCTCATTTTAACTTTATTTATTAATAATGTTTTCCAGAAATATACTATACTTTCGAAATAGGTATTTCTCAATTGAAATCATTATTCATCTCTTACTTACCATAAACACAGTAGGAAATTCTAAATTTCAGAAATTCATATGTATATATTAAATACTCATATAATATATATATTCTATCAGCACCCCACATAAAAACTATGGTGCGGGCATACTCTGCTATCCAATCCCCGTATCACTCGTACTAATGGAAATACAAGTTCAGAATCCCTCTCGAACTGTATTAACACATACACAAACAATATTGAGGCGAAGCATAGATTCCAAGTCTCTAAGAGGATATCACATACCCTCACGTCTCTTAGGACCGTCTGACCATCGATCAGATAGCCTGTACCAAGGATATCTATCTTTTAGGGTACGAGTCAATATCCCGCATAAAGGCACATCGAGATAAGACTGTCCCAGCGCGGTAACCTCAGGGATAGAAAGTAGCTCGGGCATGATTTTCACACGTATATAGTATATGCATAAACACATACATATAAATATACTACTTTTGCCATATCAAATTTAGGTTCATCTCATAACCCATAATTATAACATTTATCCTTTTTTCTAAATCTTTAGTTATCACGTATAACGGTTTGTCTCTTACTTTAATTGAGGAATTAATCCAACTTACCACGTAACACTCATGGACTCTATCCTCCCAAGTGTAGAATTCAGTAGGTACTCATCTATTTTTCCAACGTAACTATTTTATGCATCTCTACCTTTAATGCATAATTTCATCGTCCCTTATATGTAAATATCCCAAAAATGTACATCTCGTCTTACATTAAAGGACTCATAATTATTAATAAGTCCTACTGGTCTCCTTTACCTTCCAAATTATTTTAATAAGGATGCCCAAATATTTCTACTCATTTAATTTGAATGTAACTATTTTCAAAGGGGGAAATGTAAGGCTACCAGAAGGGGTCGATCGATCGAGGCAGGGGCTCGATCGATCGATGCGTCGATCGATCGACACTCCTGGTTCGATCGATCCATCAAACAGGTATGCGAATTCTGCAGATTAATAGTTACGAGTTTCATAATCTAACCTCAATCAAATCCAAATTTTTCATACCCAAATTCCCTAAAATTCATACTACAAACAGTATAAACCCATATTATACATCTTCAACGTAAAGCATGAAATTTTCCATCAATAACCATATATTAATAGGCCAAAATTAACATGGTTCTAATCAGTCTTTTTCCAGAAATTTCTACTCCTAATTCATCATAAATTCGTGGTTAAGCCTCTACATGTGAAGGGGTTTCCTGATTATAATTCAAATCATTACTACATGCTGATATGCTGAGAAGGGAAAACTTTCTCCTTCCCTCTCCTATGGCCGTTCTAATATTTTGAGTCTGTTAACCCTAAAGGACTATTCCAAATGGCTGATATAGCCTAATAATTTTCGTGTGTTTAATTACCCAAAAATGCAAAATGTCCAAAATGCCCTCCCGGGGTGCTAACTAGGCCTAAAAACCCCCCGAGACCCAAACTAAACCCCCGGGTATACTTTTCTGACTATTTCGACCCTTCCGGACACTTTGGCGCACTCAAAACGACCATACAAGAAACTTATAGCATATTCACTTTTATAAATCAATACATAGTCCCGACGCGACACGGGCGCGTCCCGACTCAAATTTCCAAAATGTTCATTTTATTCACTCTTGACATTTAATAGAACCAATATTATATTACTTTACTCATTAGTAATATTCAACAACAAGTTTCCCATAATTAGTAACTCACATCACGCTAATAATTATAAAGTGATTAATTTCCGAATTTATATTAAATTAATAACTCACATTAAATTCAATAAATCCCCAAATTAATATAGCATAAAAATACGGGGTATTACACCGGGGTTTATGTTATATATATATATGGTATAGTGATAGTATATATATATATGTGTATATATTGTGTGTGATATTAAATATCAGTGACTAGATATTTATTCAATTTATATACTCTAATGCTATCAAGGGAGGTTGCGCGATGTGGGTGAATCCCCTAGCTTGAGGAGTAGGGCGAGTATATCCACAGGTCATAGCGTCTGATATATATGGGTGAGGGATTATCTCACTTTCAGGGAATGAATATGACCGCCTCCACTACCTTTATATTTTGGGCCATGTTGGTGATCGATTCCAACTTGGGGAAAACTAGGTTTTGTGAGCACACCTAGTGAGATAGCATTTTAGAGTGAATCATTCGGCGAGGGTATACTCGAAGGGATGGATATACGTATGTTATATGTGTGGATATTGTGGTAAAGGTATGTACATAATGGTAGTAAATATTATATACGGGTAATAATACAGTGTGTGATGTATTTACTTTATATAACTTGTGACACGGTTATATGCTACTATTTAAGAGGAATTAATTAAGTTAATTATGAGATAACTTATAATTCAAGAATCATTATACTCGGGTTAGAGTAGTATGGCAAGGGATGGTTATACCAGGACTAGTTGGACGGGGTAGTACAACTAGGTTGGGTTAAGGTAACCGGTAGGTGTGCACAATAGTGGAGGGGTGAGTATGTCCACAAGGGAGTGCGACGCTAACTTAAATATGAAGCGCATCCATGCATTTTAAATTACTGCAGTTAATTCACTTGCTAAATATTTTCAAAATGTTTTGGGTTCTAACCCTTGCTATAAAACTATTTTCAAAACCTTTTAGGTGTCCAGTCACAGGGACGCCAGGATGGATATTCTATTCCAGGAACACGGAGCTACGACATATATGGATGCTAGCAGGAGTTTGGATTAGACGCATCATTCATTCATTCATTCCTGTAGTAGGAATCTTGTATCAATTTCAGTTTTATTTAGGGCATGTCGCCCAGACTTTCAGTTCTATTTTAGATTAGTTTATTCCTGTGTTGGATATTTGTATTGGATTATTTCACTTTGGTGACCGGTGGTTTATCTGGAAAATTGTTTAATTAATTATTCAGTTCCGTTTTATTCAGTTGTGTGAATGGTTTATATTTATTTCCGCATGTACTGTTTTGTGTAATTAAAAAGTTAAAATTGGCACTAGCTTTTGGAATACTAGGTGGTTAGTAAGTTTTTAAAAGTTTTCGACAGTGATGCTAAGGATGATCCAACTGAGATTCCTATTTTAATTTGGTATAGGACTGATCACCCAGTATTTTATTAGGCAGGGTGTCACAGTGTTGTAAGCCCTCGTGGCTAATAATGCATCTGAAAGCTGAGAACGAGCACTGTAGGCTTATGTGAGTTATGTTGCAAACCAATTTAGATAGCTACTCTTGATATTTGCTTTCATCGTTTTCAGTTGTCACTTGCTTCAGGACAATTAAGCGTCTTGATGGGCATTGTGGGCCCATTTAGATATTATCATTGTTGATATAACATATTGTCTCGAATCGAGATCTGTTTAAGATAAAAAGGTCTTTCTTAAGATAACATTTCATGGAAACGAGAATCAAAATATGGCATTATAAGAGTGAACTTGATTTCACGTATCTATCCGTATATATATGACTTTGAAAGGACAATACAAAGTTTAATTTAAAATAGTGTAAGAAGAGTTTCATTATAAAATAGAAACAAATGAAATATAAAACACAAGCATGAAAAATGGGCCTGGGGCCTGTCAGACTAGGCTGGTCCCTTAGGCATCCTTGAGGAAGTGCGGTAGCATCCCCTGCCTTATGAGCCTCTAAATTTCATCTTTCAGAGCATAGGACTGCTCAGTGTCATGGGCATGGTCCAGTTGGAATTCGTACCACTTGGCTTTATTCCTCTTGTGGGGTGGAGCTTTAAGCTTCTCTAGCCACATCAGCAGCTTGTCCTCTTTTATGGACTCAAAAATGTATTCAAGTAGGAAGGCCAGTGGGGTGTAGGACTCAAAGGCCCTTTTTCCCTTCTCCACTTTCCTTTTTTGGTTCTTGCATGTTGCTTCTAAAGATGGAAATTCTGGTACTACCGCGACAACAAAGGCTGATGAGGCAATGATTGGGTATTGCACCCACATGGGATGAGGCTGCGGCCTCTAGCATGAGGATTTTTTGGATCAAATAGTTGACCTGGGTTTGGAGTGAGGCATGACTGTCGTAGAGATGGTTGAGGTTATTGTATAGCTACACAATCTCATCTTTGACTTTTGTGCTCTGGCTAGTATCTCCTTCCATTTTCTGCTTTATTAGTCTTTACAAAATATATAATTTGAGACGAAACTAGCAGAAGTGAGTAATCACAGAAATATTGTATTAACCATATAGGAAGTTGGGATGGAGCATTTGCACTGCTATATGATACTACTGTCGAGGTTCTGGCCAGTAAGGCACATAAGTGCACTACCGTGGCCTTTAAATGATATTCACCAAGGTTGAGCAGTAGAGAACCTGAGTCCATTCCTTAATGTTTTAAAGCTTATGCAATTCAACTGCACCAGTAGAGGCCGTGGCATGTAAGGCAGTTGAACTACCATGCCGCATCCCGCACTAGGCAGTGAAGGTAATGATCTCAAAATTAAAACCCAAAAACTCAGTTTTTCTCCTAAAACATGTGAAGAGCATTCCTTTTAGGGCCTATTAATGAGGGAATGCCCCCATAGTGCACAAAACGGCACAATTCTGATGAAAAACCCTAAATGATAGATCAAGAATAGAAAAAAGGGGGTAAATATAATTCTTCCCTAATCACTTATCTTATAGGGCTAAAGCCCATTATTATTTTTAGTATTATCTAAATGAAATGATATCATAGGGGTATGTAAAATAGATCTAAGGTCATAAAAGAGAGACCATAATAGATCTGAATATACGAAATACCCATTTAAAGGTGTAAATATCAAATAGAGCTCAGTAATGAGAATTTACTCATGAGATGATGATACAAAGGATCTCCACGATTAAAATACGGTGTTTAAGAACTCGAAAAATAGAGAAACAAGATTGAAATATATCACTCCCACAGACGACGCCACATTGATGATACGAGAAATCTCCCATAAGTCATTCTCATATCAGCAAGTCAAGTAAGGAATAGAAATGAAGCAAGTAAAGCAGGTAAGGAGACATAAACACAAGATATATAGTGGTTAGGCTATTAAAATGTGCCTACATCAACTTTGGTGTTCTACTCTCATTATATTCATATCATTGATGTACAAGGTTACAATGCCACAATGGACATACAAGATATATGAGAGAGAAGAATAAATGACTATAGCGGTTCCGGGAGTGCCGGATATACGACTACGATGTAGGTGAGTAGCCCCCAAGCTGTGTTGTGGTTGTGTAGAGAGAATTTGGCAAGGCTTTCCCAGGTATCATAGAATCTGCCCAGGGGAAAGGAATCGATCCCCTTGCTTCAAGGTGTAATACTCTATTTATAGGAGATACGTGAGCTACGTCACGTGCCCTGAGCATGTGACATATATCAAGTTTTCTACTATTGTAATAGAGAGGGATGCGGCATGTAAGGCAAGCATATTGAGTGTTTCATCTTGTATGAGGCTAAAGATGTGGGTTTTGCCCCTGTAGAATAAGGCTGCGGCCTGTATATGAGGCCAAGTGGTATGTACCGCATGCTGTACTAGGTAGGTTCGCACCCTGTGCTGAGTAGGGCCGTGGCCTATAAGCTTTTGTAGTTTGAATAACGTCTGCGATAGGTGGTGCAATATCTGTACTATCAGTGTGTGTTAGATGCATTTTTTTACCTGATAGGAGAGGTGAACACAATTGAAAATGTCAAAAGCATGGAAAGAATTCATGACATACGAATTAAACATGATTGATGACTCCAGTATATCCTAAACAACCATTCTAATAAAGTTATCAATCCCTATTGAGGAGCGTTTTTAAAAAAAACAATGAGGTTGTCGAGGTAGCCTTCCAATTATTCATAAAATTACCCAACCTTAATTATACAAATCCATGGATTCAACTATTAAATGTCTATCTGTATGAGAAAACCAACTGCAGTTCCAACGACCATATTTTTTAAAATGTGATATGCATCACATCATTAGATTTTGAACCCGACATACATGCCAATCGGTGGAATATATGATGGAACTCGGTTTTGAGCATTGAGGGAATTTTAATCCATTTAAGGAATTTTGTCCAAGTTATATTCACAGATTTTTTTCCAAGATCGGACGTAACAACCCCTTTTACGGGGCTATGTAGGTTTCTCGGAGTTGAATTTTTTATGCCGAGCAACCGCCGACATGTGAGGGATTGCAAATTTTTTTCTCAGACCAGTCTACTATTATATAAATCCATTCGATCCAAGTACTAAGAAAAACCATCCCTTATGTGTTTTTCATGAGTTATCCTAAGTACTAGGAAGCATAAACTTGCCCAAGCAAGTGTGAATCGATTTGATGACCTACCGAATCGATTCCTAGTAGAAACCTTTTCATTAATGAATCGATTCAGAACCAATCTAAATCTATTTGATTTGGGTTAGTGGATTTATTAACATTTGTGAATCAATTTGGACCTAATCCGAATGCATTCGATCAGGGGAAGAAAAGAATTTGAGGTTTTCGAATCGATTCGGTTCCCACACTAAATAGATTCGCCTTAGTTAGGTCGTTAAAATTCCCCATTCATTATATATCCCACATTCCTCCTCCGTTCTCCACAACTAAAACCATTGATTTCCTCTCTTTCAGAATTACATTCCCCACTCAAAATACTCATCATTTCTCAGAGTATCATCATTCAAGGTAACCATCCCAACATTCTTTCGTTGTTTTCAACATATAATTTATGTTTTTTGTTCTCAAAGTAGGGTATTATGTCAGTTTGTTCATTTGTTACATATTCTTCATGACATACCCAAATTTATAACTAATTTTAGTGTGTTTCCAACAAATACAACTTGTATATAATGTTTTTTTGAATTAGTTGTATTTTTTGGGGGTATTTCATGATTTAAATGGAATTTGGACCCTACTTTGTACACTTTGCACACTACATGTTCGATAAAATGCCCCAATGGGTATTGTGTGCCCAAAAGCTTTATTCATGCACCAATTATCATATGTATATGTTGCTTATCTTATTTTGAGCATGGTGCACGTTGGTTACATTTATCCTACCGATTTCTCCCGACGTGCACCCTCAGAACCTAGTTTCCTCGATTTCCATATTTACCTTAATTTTGTGCATTACTCTAATGGTGTATGTATTGAATTGATGTTTGTAGGTTCTTATGGCTTCAAAGACATCCTCTAACTCTATCACGGGTTATGGGGTTTTGAGTAATTTCGATCGAAGTAAGGGAGGAGTTGGTTTTAGGCTAAATTAAAATTGAGTCTCCTTATTGGGGTGGAAAGGTAGGTTTACCTAGAGGATTTTCACACCACTGTCTGTCATTTTCTGAATAAGTTCTCATGGAAAGACCACCTGGAAAAAGGCGGTAAAGTGAACGAGGATCACGTATGTAGGTTATATGCTTCACTCGTCTTAATCGGAGATGGTACTTATGAGGCATACGTGAGGGGTAAGAGAATTTAGATTTCAAATCCAATCCTTTCATTGCACTTGATCGGGGATGCAAACCCCAAATATTCTAGTTACCCCATCCAAAGTTATGGAAAGCCATCGAATGATATCTTAATTAAACGTCTAGTTCTCGGGAAAGTATGGTCCATGAAATCTTTCCCCACTTATCAAATGCTCGATATTGACGATATTGTTCATCTCATGGACGTAAACACCATCATCCGCTCCCAAAAAAATTGTCCTGCAATCTAAACTGGACCATTTCCTATTCAATCTTTGGGACAATAACGTCGTCATTGGCCTTCCTCCCTTAGTGTTCCACCAAATGTTGAAGGTTACCTATTGCAACAAGGGATCGACTACTCTCCCTTATGCACGCCTAGTTTCTTAAATTTGCAAAAATATCGAATGTGAGATGTTGTCGAATGACAAAACTCCATCCCTTCCCAAATTGCGTAACGCCAAGGCTATTGAGAAGATCTTGGGCGAGGATTACTTGGAGAGGGGAAGAAGATAATGATGGTCCACCCGGGTTAGAGGGACGAGCATGACGATGTTGATGCATCTGTGCATGACATTCCAAAAGTTCCACCTCGGGTTGATCCGATTCGAGACTTGGGAGCTAGGATGGATGCACTCCAGTCGGACTTTGAATCATTTTGGGGGGATTACTAAAGGGAATTTTTGTGATGAAAATGGAGATGTTTTCCAACATGCATG
Source organism: Sambucus nigra (assembly GCA_949130495.1). NCBI lineage: Eukaryota > Viridiplantae > Streptophyta > Magnoliopsida > Dipsacales > Adoxaceae > Sambucus > Sambucus nigra. The sequence continues at coordinate 313,706,951 of OX422219.1, read as the reverse complement.
GGGTTGAGGCACCGATAGCCCCCTACTTTTATGATCCGTATGCGCCGCACAACCCAAATGCACCAAGTTCTTCGAGTTGTGCCTAGGAGTTCTCTTGTCCACTTGCTGCTATTTTTTATTATCTTTATTGTGTTTCTATTTTTGTTATTTGTTTATAGTTGTGTATTATGAGGGCTGTAAGGAATGTCTACTCTTGTATTTCTCTCATTTTGGATTTTCAACCCTTCGCACATAACATTATGACAATAATGAAATGATTACATTTTCTTTTCTTATTATCATTTGTATATCTACTTATAATATATTTTTTTGTTTTTAGTACTAACATGTTATTAGGTATGCCATTGCGCTTCGAGCTTTGCTCCTTATGGGGTTATATTTTCTTACCCTCTTCTCCATTTTTGTCCCTACAAACATTGGGTAAGATATCTACTTCAAGTTAAAGGGTGCGATTTACAATTCTGCAATCGATTAACATGTGATTATTAATTCACATATTTATTTATTTATTTATAAAAAATAAAAAATCAAATATTCAAAATTTCCTTTTTCTACAATGTCTCCAATGTTCAAAAGGGTATAGGATCGCCCTACCCTTTTGTATAGCAATGATGCATGTTTATAATTTCTAATTTATTAGCCGTTAGCTTGAGTATTGATAACATTGTGAATAACTTCATAAAATAAACTATGAAACACATGAGCACCATACACCAATAATTATTTATGATTTGGTTTAAAGATAATCTAATTCGCCAATCATATAGCGCATGTTATACACTTACATAAGTGAGATTCGAGACAAACCTTCAATTGTAAATGTATACAATTACTCTCTCTTTGTTGAAAAATGTATCTTGTTGACAATATCATTTTATTTTCATTGATTGCATATTAATTGAATTGATCATGAATAAGCAACTCTACCATGATTTTCGAAAGTGTTGAGTCCCGAGAATCACATGAAACCATAGGAAAGGATCATAGGACTTCGTTTCTATTTAAACCCTTATGACCTCAGACTTACCCTTATATATTTCCCAATTCAACCCCGTTGAGACCTAGTATGACCTTTCATTTCATTCCCAAATCCCATAACCAACTCAACATTGGAGTTTTTACCCCAATATACTCTCCCTTTGTACCCTGATATGGTATTATTCATGGGATTTAATTATGTTAATGTTATGTGGAATGCAATCAAACATTGATGGACTAGAAAAGAAAAAGAAAGAAAAGAAAAAGGAAATAAGAAAAATAGAATAAATGTCTCCAAAATGCGTGAATCCCATTTCACTACATGTATGTAAATAAAAGTCTCGCTCTCATAAATATCTTTCTTATCTACCTTGAAATCTAATTTTTAAATTTCCCAGTAATTCCATTATCTCTAATGTTATTCCTAAATCCCCTTTTCTCTCATAAATAGACTTCCATTTCTAAACCCTTGCCTAACCCAAATTACATACCCGAAAAGTCCTATTTGATCCTAGTGTGAAGTTGATTCAAAAGTTGAATATTAGAGATAATCTATTAAAGTGCATTTCACATAGTTTACTAATAAATATCCTTTCATGAGATTGTATTTTTCACTTTTGTATATCGTTCTTCTATTGATGACATGTGCGCGGCCTAGTTTCCATTAACAATTACTCCTTATGCCTGCATGTCCAGTGTGTGTTGCATCCCGTTTATGAGTGCTTTCATTTGTTGAGTATAACAACTGGAGAGAAGTTTATTCATGCATGCTTTTGTATCCACATGGATTATGAAAGTTTTGCCTAATATAAATTACCACATTTGTTCGCTTGTTTCTCATTTATATGGTTTTAATTTTTTTTAAGTTCCTTATATAATCTCAATAATTGCAGACTTTTGTGTAAGAATTGCTCACTTTGTTGATAAATTATGCTTTCTTTATTATTGTTGACCTTTGTGTCAGTTTTTGAGAAATCGTTGTATGAGTTGACTAGATGTTTGTGGGTATCATCCCTAGAAACCCTCATGACAGAACACTCGTCCCCTAGGGCCACCTAAGGGTTCAATGTCTTATTTCATATGCTAAATACAATATGCGCCCGTAAAAGTGGAATTTTTCTTTTTTGTACATATTTCATTTGCTGTGGTTGTTTTTATGGATTTGTTTCTTCACACTTCATTGCTCGGGACTAGCAACGAGTAAGTTAGGGGATGATTAGTCAAATTTTTTACATTGAAATCCCATTTATTAACAAATTCTAGCATTCCCATACACGTTATTCCCAAAACTTATGCTCATGCGTGGTTTTTTAGCCTTTATAGGTGTTTGGAATGCATGTCGTAAAATTCGGTTGAATCCCGAGAAATTTTCGTTGAAAGTTGCAAAGTTAGGGGAGTATTAGTAAATTCAACATTTGATTTTTGATCCCAAAATCTTCACAAAAGTTGAAGCTTTTCAAACCATCTTCTCGTGGCCTCTAACAGTGCATGAATCCGAGCTATAATTAAGAAGTTATGCAAAATTCTTTTGCACATCTGCGTTAATCCTACCATAGCAACCCCACCACATATTGGAAGCAGGTTCGAATCGATTTATACCGTGGCCGAATCGATTTGGTTTCATCTAGTGCAATAGTTTCCCTTTTGTGAATCGATTCGGGTATCAAACTGAATCTATTCGCCCTAATTCTTTCTAATTACAAGTTTTCCATCTGAGATATTTTGGGGGTTTTATCCCTTTGTTTCCCTTTTGTAAAGATCACTTTTTATCCTTAGAAAGTTTCCAATTTTAGAAACTCTCTCTTCTCTCTCCTAGGTCATGTTTATTTATTGTATTTCCTTACATGTACAACATTGATTACAAATAAGCTAATTAGTTTTAATGCAAGATTTGTTCAACTACTTCTTCCTTACTTACTTCGTTAGATTTAACTTTCATTTATTTCTATCTCTTGTATTGGTTTGTGTTTAACTAGATGACTTTCTTAGTTATGTTGTTCTCTTATATGCTTAGCTTCTCGATCGATGATGCTTGAACTTCATAGTTAGGGTTTGGTTATAATTGCTCTAATATAACTTTATGTGTTAGTATTGAAGTATCCTAGTTTATTAAATTTTCTTGTCCTTAAAGGATAGTGTTTGATTATTTAATACAACCCCAACCCATCTATAACCTTAGCTAATTAACCCCTAATCATCCATTGATGAGTTTAGTCTCTACATGGTTGATGTTTGGACTTAATTAGTTATGATCGATTATAATTCATTTGAACCAAGTTCCCTCATCTTTATAGCAAATCTAAGGTGGGAGAATAATCCTTGATACCTTTTATCTCTCGTACTCAAGATTTTATCAGTTTGTTCTTCATATCTTCATAGTTTACCCTTACTCCGTTAATTTAATGTATGTTAGGATAATGGTTAACTAATCTCGCAACTTCAAACAAAAAATAATCTTTTACGTTTTAACTTCATGACATTTAGAGAGTATCATATAACCAATCTACATTCTCTTATGAGAGTCTAATCCTTGCGAAATACAATTTTGAACTTACCCGGATACTACTTGTTGCGAAAGTTTACACTTGAATCACACACTATTTTTTTAGCATCATCCCGCATATGGATCAACGCATCTGCCACTATGTTAGCCTTCCTTCGATGATAGTGGATGTTAAACTAATAATCCTTCACGAACTCAAGCCACCTAAACAACCTCATATCCAGCTCCTTCTATGTGAAAATATACTGAAGTGACTTGGTGTCTATGAAAAAACAAAACTTCTCCCCTAGAAGGTACTGCCTCCTAATCCTCTAAGAAAATATTACTGCTTCTAACTCCAAGTAATGCGTGAGGTTATTTTTATGGCTCTTAAGCTTGCGAGATGCAGAAGCAATGTCCTCCTCCTCCTACTTTAAAACTTCCCTAAGTCCGTATAAGGATGCATCAATAAAAAAAAGGTATCGCACCCTTCCCTAGTCAATGCGAGTATTGGTGTTGAACTCAACTTGTCATTTAGCTCCTACAAAACTAACTGACAATGGTCATCCCATAAAGAAGGTACTCCCTTATGAGTAAAATTTGTTAAGGGCACTGCAATCTTCAAAAATCCTCTAATGAATTAATAGTAGTACCCTTCTAATGCCAAAAAATTGTGCACCTCCATCGATGTCGTGGGCTATCCCCACTCCCTCAACATTGACACCTTAATTAGATTCACAAAAATACCTCCCTAAGAGACAATGTGATCTAAGAACTGCACATCCCCTAACCAGAATTCACATTTCTCAAATTTGGAATATAACTAGGGAACCCGCAAAATTTGAAGGACCCTATGCAAGTGCTATGCATGCTTTCCCTCTGTTCGAGAATAAATTAACATGTCATCTATGAACACAATGACAAAATGATCTAAGAAATAACTAAACACTCTGTTCACGAGAGCCATAAAAAATGTCAGTTCTAGCCTAAATGGCATATTCCTAAACTCATAAGACCCGTATCTCATCAAAAACTTGGTCTTTGGATCATCCTCCTTCCCAATACATAATTGATGGTATCCCAACCTCAAATTAATATTAGAGAAATAGGTTTTTCCTCTTAACTTATCAAATAAGTCATCGATATGCGAAAACATGTACTTGTTCAAAATCATGACCTTGTTTAACTCTAAATAATCTATCACAACCTTAAAGATCCATCTTTCTTCTTCAAAAACAATATTAGGGAAGACTAAGGTGAAGTACTCCTATGGATAAAACCTTGTCCTAATAATTGTTAAACTTAATCCCTCATCTCCCAAATCTTTAAAGGAACCATACGATACAATGTTTGTTCTATCGGCCTAGTCCCAGGTGCCAAACCGATCACAAACTCAATATTTTGACTCAACAAAAACCTCAGTATCTTCAGAAACACATCAGAATAATCCTCAACAATAAGGTGAACGAGATGAATATACCCTCAGAAGTCTCCTTCTTAATATAATATAAATGTGTGCTGGACCTTCCCTCCGGATAAGGCATTACCACAAGAAACATGTCCAACCCTAATATATCAAACATGATAGTCCTACTCTAACATTCCACCATCTCTATATATGTCACTAATAAACACATTCAAAAAATAACATCATACTCGTTCAAGTCTCACACAATAAGTTCTACTACTGCACATAACCTCCCTATGTCCACACATGCCCACTTGGAAATAGAACGAATAAGAGTCCTACTATCCAGAGGTGAATCCATAGTCATGATAATATTTGTGGCTAAATACACTAAACCCATAACAAGTGCAAACCTCGTGCTGACAAATGAATGTCACTCTTATGTTAATAAAACCCGCCCCATGTGCCCATGGATAAGAAACGTACCCTCAATACTTGGTGGTGATGGTGCCAAAATCTATCATCATAGATGTTACACACTCCCAAAGTCCCCCTACATCTATCCATGTAAAAGAGGCAATATTAGAACTACCGGTGGGGCTGAAAGATGTTGCACCACCTCCCCCTGTTGGTCACCCTACTCCTGAATCCTAGCCTTGTTCAGGCATGCAAGTCGCATGTGGTCCTACTCTCTACACATGAAGAATCTACTAGTAAAATATACCTTCCTTTGACCTTACTGGACCTGACGCGGTTCCCCTCACCTTTGGCTCTGTTGGCCCTGTTGGCCACCTGCCAAATTTCCCTGGACCTTCTAGACCTGAGGGGTGTCATGTTGGCCATGCATGAAGTTATAATTACGTATCCTGAACATTTTAGCAACATTTTCATGCTGGGAACCCCGCTCATTCTGCCTTTGTTGCTGTTATGGTACCTCGCAGGTTGTTTAGAATATTCAGCTCTCTTTGCTCCCTCTAATACCCTTAGATTTATGGATAATTAAATTACATGAGTGGGTATAATCTAATAATTTGAGAATATAAAGTAAATAAGATGGACTATTTTTATTTCATGTTGCATGTGAACAAAAACAAAAGGTCATGTTATATTATTTGATAAACAGGTGTGGAGATATGTTGGGTTTAAGACGTAAATTTTTGTTAAGTGACTCATATGGGAATTTTGAATGCATGGTTGGTCTCGAAAGGTCCTAGAGAGTCATAATAGAGTTCCCAAGGGTAGTGCTTGGGTTCTAGGGATGCTTTAGACTAGTAGGGACTCGTAATTGTGTACACGAGTCAATTATGGGTTTAATAAGAGGATAAACCCTCATTTATCTCTTATAAGACAAGAGAGAACAAGAAAAGAAAGTGATAAAGGGAGAAATTAGAAAATAAAGGAAGAAAATGGAGAAATAGGAGATTTTTGACCAAGCTCCGGCAAATTTCGGCACGAGATCCTTGTATTTATCCAACTAGGCAAGTGTTTAACTTGATTTAGTTATTTTAGTGTGTTTGTAGCCCATATTATAGTTGATGTAAAAACTATAAGATTTTGGGTTTGGGTTTCTTGTATAAATTGGGGTTTTAAAGATGATTTTATATCAAACTTGATGTTATAATAACTCCATATGAAATCTAGGCTTAAATCCATGTTAATGGCTTAAATCATGGTGATAAAGTGGAAGAAATTAAAGTTAGGGTCTAATTAAGAAAACGGTTAATTTGCTTTGTTTAATATGTTGAATACCAAATAAATTGACGTGTTGGGTATAAATAAGTGTGGAGATATGTATAAGTATGTTGGGTGATATTAGAATCCATAATAATAGGGTTGGATGAGTGTTGGATTGAGGAACTCGTAATAGTTAGAAAAATTGAACCCTTTCGAATCGATTCGTAGGGGGGCGAATAAATTCGGTCTAAATGAATCGATTCAGTACAAGGCGAATAGATTCAGAGGAAGACAGTGGAAAAGTAGAACCGTTTTGAATCTAATCCATGAAGGGTGAATCGATTCGAGTCAAGGCGAATCAATTCGGATCCTGGAGAATGGATTCAACCCTAACAGTTTTGAGAAATTTTCCTTGGGTTTTAGGGATGGAAATTGAGAATTATTTTTGGAGGAAAATATTAAGGGTTCATAAATAGAGTTTGAGGATCTCTATATGATTAAATGAGTGTTGTGTGATCCTTGGGATTTGTGAGAATAAAATCTGGGAGATAATTATAACATTCGACAGATTATTCCGACTGGTATATACATATTTGGATGTGTGTAATATATATATATATATATATATATATATATATATATATATATATATATATATATATATAGAGAGAGAGAGAGAGAGAGAGTATGCGACTAATATTCGAATGTGCGAGTATGATGAAATTAGAATACTAGCTAGTGTGATAAGCTATTATTCGGAAAAATATATTTATGTGAGAATTATATCATAAGTAAGTGAATTCATATGGGATTAAAATAAGTTGTGTGTATAGTTATGAGCTAAATACGATTTAGTATATTCAAAATTATATGCTAACTCCACGAGAGATAGGCATGATAGCCGAATTTGATGTGATATATATATATATATATATTTGTGTGTGTGTGTGTGTGTGTGTGTGTGAATGATATATTTATGTGAAGCAAACCCCTCCAGTGCTATCATGGAAAGTTGCGTGATGTGGGTGAGGCCCCTGGCTTGAAGAGAAGGGAGCGTATATTCCCCAGGTCATATCATCCAGTTTTATATGGTGTGACATTTATCAGGGGTGGGTATGTTTCGTTCTCATTTTCGATGAGGAACTATGATCGCTTCCTATACGTTGTGATTTGGATTTGGGATCAGTGTCAGATTTTATCCCAGTTGCCTAGGTCGATGTGTGTTCTCCCTAGAGGATGATAACATTGAGAGAATGCATCCATTGAGTTATAACTCTGAGGGGTGGTTATTATACTTATATAGTGTGTGATATATAAGTATGTATATACTTAATGTGTATTGTAAATTGTATATATATATATGTGTGTGTGTGTGTGTGTGTGTGTGTGAGTGTGTGTGTGTGATGTGAAACATATATATACAGACAAAATAAAGAATGGAATGTGAGATAAATTATGGATCATTCGGGAGTATAAAATCCGGAATAAAATATCTGATATATGTATATAAGATGAGAATATTATATAAGGGATAAATAACACTAAAATGCGAGAAGTGTACACTAGTGCAAGTTATTCATAATGAACAAGTAAATGATAAGAGAGAAATTATAAGGTATAAGCTCAGGCAAAAGCTTGGAATATTGTACATGGAACTTTAGACAACGAATGATGATTTAGTTGTTGTGGGAGATTAGTTAGGCGGGGTTGCTTAACTAGGGTGTTTTAAAATACATACGTTAGGTGTGCACTCTTAGATGAGATGTGAGGGGTATCTCATGTGAGTGAAACATCAGTTTAAATATGGAGAATATAAAATTTTAAATATTTAAGTATGTTAAGCACTTGCTAAAATATTTTTCAAAACTAGGCTCTGACCCGTATCTATCTTTTATTTTCTTCTACTTTGTTATACTTTTTTTGTCTCTAGACATGGGGATGCCTGGATGAAAATTCCCTCGAGTCAGACGTTACTGCATTAGATGTGGATGCTAGCAGGGGTTGTTTTAGACATTTCCATCCTTGTGATCTAGATAGGAGGTACTGTTGTGATAATCGGGCATGTGGCCCAACTAATGTCTTTTATTTTATTTTTGTTTTCTGCCTATTCGTTATGGTTGTATAAATGTTTTACCAAGAGTTATCAGTTTTTATTTATTCATTTCAGTTGTTGTTCATATCTTTGTATGGATGTATTTTCTTGTGCTTTTAGGTTAAAAAGATGAGAAAGTTTAAAATTTGACAACGGACCTAATTGGTTATTAGTAATTAAATGGTTTTCAACAGTGATTCTGAGAATGAAACAATTTGAGATTCCTGTTTAATTTCATATAGGACTGAACACCCGGTATTTTATTAGGCGAGGTGTCACATGTAGTATTAGAGCTTCCGGTTCTAGTGTCCTTAGGAATCCATTTTCAGCGTTGTTTTCTATTTGATATAGAGCCTTATGCTTAGGATTATTTATTCATATGGTGAGATTTCATTCTCCTGCCATAATGTAGAATTATAGTGAATATTTATACGTTCAGGTGTGTTCGTATGATGAACAACGAAGGACGAACAGTGAGGGACGTTGTGAGAACAGCAGGAGGCGGGGCTCAGTTGTAGTTGAAGAATATTTTGGGGACGATGATCGTAGTTGAGGTCACCCCTATGGTTGCTTGGGAAGTTAGGTCTATAAAGACTATTAGGGTGCAGTATATATTTTCAAGTACCGCAACAGCGGAAAGTCGTGCCAAACTAGACTTACCCAGTATGGTTAGAATGTGAGAGTGAGTCGAAGGGGTTTTGAAGAGGGCCACACGTTGGAATTTTGGTTAATGCGGAGATTGTGTATGTGTGTGTGTGTGTGTGTTAGCCAATGGATGTGAGATACCTAGAGTCTTTAGCATACAAGAGAGTGTAGTATACCCGGAAGTAAAAATTTGGGCTAAAAATTTTCTTAGCTCGTGGGAGTAGTGTTGTAGTTGTGATTCAATCCCCACATTTGAAAAGTGAAATAGTATGCCAATGGAAGTATCTTAGGTACGGTTTGATCGCGAGCTCCTTCATCTTTTTATTCAGAAAGAGATGTTGATGAAATTCTAAACTTATCACTGAAGGGTCGTACAGAGGCCTTATCTAGTGAACTTGTACCCAATGAGGTAGGTACAATGGATAAAAGAGGCCTTGAGTGGGTGTTGGACTCACGAACGGAGTCACCAGCACTTAGGAAAAAATTTTCTTGGATGATTGAAGCAGTTAGTGACAATGTCGTGTTTTTGTCAATGAGAATATGAATGCCTTTATGTGGAGGGAGCTAAAAGAATTGGAGAATTTAGTCAGAGTGTAAGATATGATGTAACGATGCTAGTGAAACAGAGAAGGGGGGAGACCCATCAGGGGACCCAATTAAATGATTTAGATATCTGAATTCCTACTGATTGACTATGGATTTAGTCGGGGTTGTTAAACCCAGTAGTGTGTTCTTTAGGGCTAGCGAAGCTAAGGGAACAATGAGAGTGGCCATCAGGGTTGAAGCTACCAACGTCCGAGAGAAGTAAAACCCTAATATGAACAACGTGGTCTAAGATAAGTGGATTATATGTTGAGATATTTTTTTTACGTGGAGTGTAAGACCACGTGCATTGATTTTTTCCCAAAGCTATAAAATGGGACAAGAGTATGGTGCCTAGCTGGGGAAACAATTAAGATAGTTTTTGGTTTAGTTGGGACATACGTGCCATGTCTGGAAACCATTTAAGCATCTAGGGAAATTGGCAAGATAGAGAAATGAATTTTAACCTCGGGTGAATGAGTTATGCTTTGCGTGGCACGAGCAGGTCACGGTATTTTGATTAGTGCTAGATTTGCATGTGAGATGAGTTTAGTGTATATATCGATAGCATTGTTATGTTTATATATTTTTCATTGCGTAACAAGGCTATTTTTGGTTCCTTTCACTAGGGGGAGCGGGTATAGTTAGTGGTATATATATTTTATTGGAATTAATCATTCTAGTGATGTGTTATACGAGTATGTTGGATAGACAGGTCAGAACGATAGTTGGCAGATATTGCAAGGCTATCGTGTTTGTTGTTCCAAGCTAGGATGGGTTGTTTTGGCGATGTATCACCTGGATGAGGGTCAAGCTCGCATTTATATTATATTATGATAAAGACTTCTAAGAGTATGTTTGTATCGAAATATTTGATCCCGATGTGTAGGGACTTTATTTATGTGATTTGAGGTATACTGGATTTACTGTTGAGCAGAGAGACTTAGCCTGTTATTATGTTTAGTGCCCAAAACTTGGTGATACGGAGAGCCCATTTTTATATCACTCCTTTAGAGACGTGGGAGTTGATATTTATATTCATATGTCTAGGGACAAGATTTTGAGAGTCCTAGTTCTATGTTTGAGCTTTATGGAATTTGTTTACCGCCAATGCTGAGTGATAGAGTATTGCGGAAAGCTCCTTGTTTGAATGTTATTGTGTGATGGGATATGCACTAACCTTGATGAAAATAATGAGTAGAGAGACGTTGATGGATGCTAGGGCATCATTTTTTAATGTTGATCAATGGAAGTGAATAGAAAACACTCTGAGCTGACAGTTATTATATAGTATAAGGCCAATGGAGCCGCTAGTTCCCGGAGATATCACTCAAAAGTTTTCTCTCACCACGATTTCATGGGTGGAATGATGTTAAGGAAAAATAAATTTCAATTTATGGGATGATTGAGAATAACCATGTGTTATAGCTACATCGATAATGCGAGGGCAGTTTTGAGGAAAATTTGTGACATTTTTAGTGTTGTGCTAATATGCATAAATTATAGGTGTATGGGCGCCTTGGTTAGTTGATTTCAAATCGTTCGAGATAGGAGGATGTAGGAATAAATTTGTGGAATATATGCCTATGGGGCAGTTATAAAAAAGCTAGAATGGCATTATGGATTGAACATCATGTGACAATGACGATAATCCAAGTATATGTGTACAATGAGAGTTGGCACACCCAAGATAAGTTGAAAGGCCATGGGAAGCCATTTGTTAGGATACCTCTTGAGAAGAGAGAAATCCAATTAATGTGGAAAGTTGAGTGTAGTCCTACTCAATTGAATGTTGAGAGTGGCTTGCCCGTAATGACAAACGGGCCTAGCAATGCGCATTATGGTAAAAAAGTATAAGTGCTGAGACTTTGGTATACCCTAGAGGAAGAAGGGGAGTATAAAGTACGACTTAATGTGAGATATTATAAGTGGAAATTGGTGTTAGGTGATACATGGTTAGATTTTCTCCGGGTTCACCACTTACAGATGGAAATAGGTTGGTTCAAGATGACCAACCAGAAATTTTATATCAAGCCCATGATTCCAGTGAAAGAGTGGGAAGACAGTCTAGTAAAGAAGGATTGCACTGGTGTAAGGTGCAACCCAATATTGTTATGAATTAGGATGAAGATCCTTGAACCCCACCTTCGATAGGGATTTTCGGGAAGCAACGGGGATAATGTTTTATTTTGGGAAAGTCATGTCACCTATGGCCCAATGAGTAGACAGGAGGTGATTGCCGACTAATAAAGTGATATGAATGAAATTTTAGAGTCACCGCAGTTAGTTTACTTTCGCAACTAACCTAATTTATAATTGAAGTAAAGCATGGTACGGTAATTAGGAGGGAAGTTATCGAATGGTAAATTTGTGTGTAGTCACTCGTACGTTTTTGTTATGGATAAGCTGCCTATTAAGGTTTTGTGGGGGAAATCTTGGTCATTCTCCCTCTGGTTTTTTAGAGGTGCGTGAATAACTAGACTTTTGGATCAGATGCGATTTATAGTCCATTGTTGAGATGAGCATTAACCACAAACTATTTTGGGGTGACTTTTGTAAGAGTTATGTCACCATGAAGCGAGATTTGAAGGACTGATAGGAGTGGTCAGATGTTCTTGTGGTTTCCCTCTGGATGGGAGTCTTGTGTTGGGGAGGATACGAGAAGCTGTTATTTAGTGATATGAGGACTTCCAATAGAATTGAGGCCATAAAGTCGGTGATTTATAGGCTCATCTTATTTGGATTCCAAGGGTAGAAGTGCAAAGTGTGATGTGTCGTTATTGAGGTAAGAGCTTATGACTGATGGAGTGTGTTAGTATGAAGAGAATTGAACAAGCTTGTCGTGAAGCTGGGGCTATAGTGGTCTAGATAGGTGGGTGCCACTAGTATGTGTATAGTGGAGTTGCCCTTATGTTAGTATGATTTTAATTTGGATACTACACCATGTGGTGTGGTTGAGATCCAAAGTGTTTGGTACCGATTTTATCTGAATTTCCATTATAGGGGGGGGGGGTATGTAATACCCCGTACATTTATGGATAATTAAATTACATGAGTGGGTGTAATTTAATAATTTGAGAATTTAAAGTAAATAAGATGGACTATTTTTATTTCATGTTACAGGTGAACAAATGCGACAGGTGATGTTTTTTATTCGGAAAACACGTGTGGAGATATGTTGGGTTTAAGACGTGAATTTTTGTTAAGTGACTCGGATGGGAATTTTGAATGCACGATTGGTCTAAGAAGGGCCGAGATAGTCAGAATATGGTACTCGGGGCTAGTGTTTGGGTTTCAGGCACTTTTTGGACTAGTAAGGACTCATAAGTGTGGATACGAGTCAATTTTTGGGTTTAATAAGAGAGTAAACCCTCATTTCTGTCTTATAATCCCTGGGAGAAAGAGAAAATAAAAAGAGAAAGGAATAAATAAGGAAAGAAATTAAGAAAAGGGAGAAAGAGGAGATTTTCGACCAAGCTCCGGCAGATTTCGACATGAGATCGTGGGATTTATCCAACCGGGCAAGTGTTTAACTTGCTTTAATTATTTTAGTTTGTTTGTAATCCATAATAGTTGGTGTAAAAACTATAAGATTTTGGGTTTGGCTTTATTACATAAATTGGGTTTTTGAAGGTGAATTCATATAAAACTTGATGTGATAATAACCCCATATGAAGTCTAGGCTTAAATCCATGTTAATGGTGAAAATTATGGTGAGAAATTGGAAGAAATGAAAGTTAGGGTTTAATTAAGAAAAGGGTTGATTTTCTTCATTTAATTGGTTGAATCCTAAATAAATTGTTGTGTTGGGTATAAATAAATGTGGAGATATGTAAAGGTATTTTGGGTGATGTTTTAATCCATAATAATAGGGTTGGATGAGTGTTGGATTGAGAATGGGAGAAGAAGAAGAGGAACTCATTACAGTTAGAAAAACTGAACCATTTCGAATCAATTCACAAGGGACGAATCGATTCGGCGGAAGACGGTGGAAACGTAAAACTATTTCGAATCGATTTAGTGAAGGGAGAATCGATTCGGGTCAAGGAAAATCGATTTGGATCCTGCCGAATCGATTCGGCCCTAACAGTTTTGAGAAATTTTCCTTGAGTGTTAGGGATGGAAATTGAGAATTATTATTGGACAAAATTAATAAGGGATCCTAAATAGAGTGTCAGGACCTCTAGATGATTAAATGAGTAATGCGTGACCCTTGGGATTTATGGGAATAAAATCTGGGTGATGATTTGAAAGAGTGTTTGGGATGAATTACACGCGGGCGATTATTTCGGCAGGTATATACATATTTGGATATGTGTGTAGAATATATATATATATATATATATATATATATATATATATATATATATATATATATATATATAATAAAGTAAGAAACTTATGTATGTCATAAGTTTGATTGATGATGTCATCAAGATGATTTTTTTTTTCACTTCCTATTTTGCCCTTGCAAATTTTGGATTCCCCCTATTTTTCATCTCACTAATTGATTCTATCTCTTTCACTTTAATTCAAACACAAGGTCATTTTGGTAAACACACATCAAACTCTCTTTAAACCCTCCCCTAATTCTGAAAATGACCCGGCCCCGCTTTCTCTCCCTTTCTAAACCTACCCCCGAACCCAAATGTTCATTCCCCAATCTACGAACTGGCGAACACACCCACAACCCCCTTTTTCTTATCAACCTTTGTTTGGATGGTCCATGGATGCTTATTTAGATCTTCCAATTTCTGTTAATGAGAGGCTTGGTTACAAGTAATAGATCTATGTTTTTCGCTTAGCTACTAACATTAGATTTCTTTTAAAAAAACTTACTTTGCTTTGTTTATTTTTGTTACAGGAGTTTTTTAGGCCAGCTAATTATTTTTGTTACATCTTGATCATTTTTCTCAATACTAGGTATAAGGTTGTGTAATTTTGGGTTTTCACTTAATTTAGGGATTTGTTCATGTGATTCTGTTCACTTGCTCTAACATCATGTGTTTTGTTCACTTAATTGAGGGATTTGTGCACATACTTTAGGGATTTTTTCACATAATTTTTGGGTTCATTATAGTTTCTTTATTTCCTTTCAAGTTATTGAAGTTCCCATAATGGCTGCTTAAAACTTCATTTTTTAGGGGGTTTGATAGGTTAATAATTATTTAAGAAATGCTTTGTATATCATTTGAATTTTTGTGTTTTAATTGTACACTATTTTTATAACTGGATGTGTACATTCTTTTTAGGTGTGATCTTTTTATATACCAGATTTCTACATGTGCGAGGCATCTTACATTTGTTTAAAACTTTAAATGTTGTGGGTTTTGAAACCCTAATGTATGTTTAAAATATACTTTGTGGGTGTATTTATGTACTTTGGATTGTTAATGATCACTAACCAAAGTTTAAAACTTTAAAGTTTTATTTCTAATTTTTATTTACTTCTTTTCTTAAAAAGAATCCTCTTTAATGCAATTATCTAATTTAATATTTTCTCTCCTAAGTGGAACTAAATAGTTGAATGGATGAATTATTGCATTAATCACATGTTGTTCAAAAGTGTTAAGTTTCATATGGTATTGCATTAATCACATTTTGTTTGGACTTCTATTTATATATATATTGATTATTGATTTGGGTACGCATTTTTTTTTCACGTTTTCTGCAAATGGGAATCTTCATTTTATTTTGTTTCCAATGGTTAATCTTTTTTTTATCAGATAAAAATGTGATCGTAATCTTGATATTATTAGTTTTCCAAGTGTATCTTTAGCAAAAGTCATGAATTTCTATTTTTTGAACTGAACAGGCTTATCCTGCGTTAAGTGAGATGGAGAAGAAGAAATTTTGTTGTATAATGGACTGTCAAAAGCTACCGAGAGAGGCATATGCTCACGCAGCTCAAAACGATCGTCTTCCTATTCAAACCGTTGTTCAAGTAATTTACTATGAGCAGCAACGCCTTAGCGAGGCAATGGATGGAAGCCTCATAATGGGGGAATCCCCTGCTATCCCCCACAAACTAAATGTATATTCCATCGATCAGCAAGGCCTTAGCGAGACCATATGAGAGAACACTCAAAGAAGATGAAGAGAATACATACGCATGTATCTGACAAATGAGAGCGTGTGTATCTGAAACAATACATACGCATAGTAGACAGATTTCTCTTTCTCTAATGTTTTAATATCCCAATCTACCATATTTGAGGTTGAGTTTTAGATTTCAACTGGAAATTAACTTCCTTTATTTTTGTGTTTAGTTTATGCCCAATAAATGATCGGATCGCTTTCGAAGTGTGTTCATTTTGTTGTTCTTTTCATATTTTTATTCTCTAAATTAATTTGTGATTCTTTAGTATTTTCATGTTTGTTTTTTGGTCATAACTCATAACTGGAGAAGAATGTGAATACTACATGTTATACATACATCATTTGGTACGCAATTGATCGTGGAACGGATAAGTGAGCTATTGAGGTTAGTACGTCTTTCTAATTTTTACCTTTTTATGTGTACCCTTTGTTTGTGGATTATTTGTTATAATAAGTTGGCTACATCGAGCTTAGGGAGACCCCATTTGAATACTTAAGTTTTTTTTCATTTTTCAGACATAACTGGATGTCACTTTGATGACTAAGATTAAAATTTTAGGTTCTGGGTAAGTTTGGCTCTGTTTTGTGACACCCCGACTAATTAAATACCGGGTAGCTACTCCTTCATTAAATTAATTCAAAATGCCAAGTTGGCTCAGCTAATAGCATCACTGTCGAAAACATTTTATTATTACTAACTACCTAGTATTTAAAAAGTAGGTTGCCAAATTTTAATATAAGACTGATTAACAAGCAACAAGTGTATTAAAGAATAACAACACCATTCACCATACTGAAGTAAAACGAATAACCATCACATAGTGAAAATAAGTCTGGAGGAAAACTCCTCACTACAATCCCATACTGAAATAAATAACCGAATGCTAAAACAATACAAATCAATGTCTGAAAACTGTAATGTAAAAGATGTCTCTAATAGAGATGGGCAACATGCCCTACAACTGATAGATAGTGACCCTGGAATCCAAAAGATAGAAGCGTCTACAAGCAAATCCCTGTAGCTTCCACAAACAGCTTCATCTCGTCACCTGAATGAGAATCCTATGCTTGGTGTCCCTGTGGCTGGGCACCTAAAATGGTTTTACAAGAAAAAGATTTGAAAAGCAAACGGGTCAGAGCCCGAATGTGGAGTTATATTTTAAAAACCTGCAAGTGCTTTAAAACATTTAAAACATTAAATGCAAAGTACATGTTAGGACGTGCACTCACATGATATTCTCACCTCTCGTCTAACTGTGCACTCCTAACGTAAGTACCCATCTAGAGTGATACAGACTACTAGCTACGTGACAACATATCTAGCTAGACTATCATAGGTCCTACCCTTATTACTCGGTCCTCTTAACATAATAACGCTCGTAATTAAGTAGGGGTTTAACGTAACTCAGATGTTCAATATGCAATATATATAACTATCTGTTAACTCGTTATATTTCTCGAAACAATACCGTAATTATATTCACATCATTAACATGAAGGTTCTCATTAATTAAGTGTATATTATTCACATCATAAATATACAGTATAAGCACCCCGAGAACTAAGCTGCGGTGCACACATACTCTGCTATCCATCCCGGTACATCACGTACATAAGGATTACATATTCCGAATCTCTCAGGAATAGTTCACAGATAACAACATCACAAATAATGGAGGCGAACACAGTCACATCACATGGGTCACGCACATACCTACACTCCCACGATCGGCGGACTTATTAATATCCCAATAAGTCTTTCTATGACCTATGTTCATCAAGGTAACCAGTCTAAATCTGGGCAACATAAGGATTAGAGGGCCCTAAGCGAACGCAAACCTCCCGTGATAGCAAGTATGGTAGGTATGTCATACACACAATTCATATACCAATACTAAGTTAACACACGTCTTAGTAATCCAGTAGTTTAATCGTAGTACATATCGCATTCTCGTACTAACTTATAATTATCACAATTTATACTATTCCGGTTTGTAATTATACGCGCCATAATTCATCCTCACGTCGTAGTAGACACTCACGTCTCAACCCAAATGGTTCATTGAATTAAATCTCTCGTATATAAATTTACTCCTTGTAATAACCCAAAGGTCACAAATCTATCCTTACATCATCAAAGGAAGGTTATCTATCTCCTCGAACAAGTTTACGGAACTCCAAAAATCAAAACATTCCAAAAAGGACCAAACTGTCAACTCGTTAGAAGTCTCGTTCGAACGAGACTGTTCGAACGAGATTCCTCTGTCAACTCGTTAGAAGTCTCGTTCGAATGAGGCTGTTCGAACGAGATTCTAGTTCGTTCGAACGAACTGTACCTTCTAACGATATCTCATTCGAACGAGATATCGAATGAAATCCCTTCTCGTTAGCAGCGACTGGTCAACTCGTTAGAAGCTCGTTCGAACGACCTGGGGATTGCTTCTAACGACTGACCAGTTTCGGCCCAGATTTTTCCCCAATTCGTTTTCATCCATTTTTATCACTTCTAATCTCTTCCAAAGTTCATCCCAACAACGTTTTAGGGTTTCTAATTCATCCTAAACATATTCAAGTCATCTTCTAACATGTTTTCAAGGATTAAATCTCTTTAACATCAATCAAAATATAGATCTCTACACTTTTTCCCCCAATTATTTCAAGAACATGAACCCTAACTTTTTGAACCATGAATTAACCCAATAAAATCCGTTTTAAATTTCACCCAATCATAAATATCATCAGTAGGAACATCTACCTATCATTCTACATGAAAATCCTCCTCAAGATTTCAAATTCTAAGTTCAATTAACATAGGTTTTCATTATCTTTCAAGAACAATTGATATTCTTCAATTTCTAACATGGAAAAGACATTCTCTAAAATTAAATGGAATAAAGTAACTTGCCTGGGTTCGATTTCTGATTTTGGTGTAGGTTTGATGGAGTTTTTCTGCAGAATTTACTCTCTTCCAAGCTCCTTCTTCAATGGTGGCTTAAGGTGGCTAGGGTTTGTTTTGGGGAACTTGGAAACCTAATTGATAACCTCCGTAGCTTAAAGGGTTAAAGTGGGTTGGATAGTGGGTTTAGTGGGTCAATAATCAATCAGATTAAGACTCCTAATTTTCGTCACTTTTAATTCCTCAAAATGTAAAATTACCAAAATACCCTTTAAGTTGCCGGTATGGCCTAAAAATACCCCGGAATCCAAACTACACCCCTGGTTAGTGTTTTATGACTATCTCGACCCTTACGGACGCGTTGACGCACTCAAAACGACCATACGGTTTATAGATTTTAAATTCACTTTTATAATCAAAATATTACACCGTGACGCGACGGTCCCACGCGTCTCAACAAAATTTTCTTAAATGCCGTATATAAATCTCACGACAAATTTCATAATTCCAAATTCATATAAAAACATGTATGCACATAATCAAATACCAACTCGCATCTCGTTAGTATTTTAACCCGGATTAATTTCCAATTAATACGCATTTAATTAATTAATCCCAAAAATAAATATAGACAAAAGTACGGGGTATTACATACTCCCCCCCTAATAACTGAATTTCGTCCCGAAATTCGAAACTAGAAAGTACCTGTGAAAAACAACTCTGGATAACGTTCGCGCATCTCGTCCTCGCGCTCCCATGTGGACTCCTCGACATTGTGATGTCGCCACTGAACACGCACTAACGGAACTATCTTCGACCGCAGTTTCCTCTCGCTTCGGTCCAAAATAGCAATCGGCCCCTCCTCGTAGGAGCTATCCGACTGGAGATCGATGTCCTCCACAGCAATGTGAGAATGAGCCAAATTATCTCTAAGGTATTTCCTTAGCGAGGAAATATGAAACACATCGTGAATTCGATGTAAATGCTCTGGTAACCCGAGTCTATACGCAACCGGTCCGATTCGCTCAATAATAGGAAACGGCCCCACATACCTCGGTGCCAACTTCCCCTTCTTCCCGAAACGCATAATCCCCTTCATAGGAGATACCCTGAGCAAAACCTGGTCCCCTACTTGGAACTCCCTTAAAAATCTCTTCGCATCAGCATAACTCTTCTGCCTCTCTTGAGCTACCCGAATGCGACTCCGAATCAACTCAATCCTTGCCGAAGTATCCTGAATCACTTCCGGCCCAAGCAGTTTGTTGTCCCCCACCTCTAACCAACATGCTGGGGAACGACAAGGCCTACCGTACAATGCCTCAAACGGATCCATGCCAATAGTGAACTGATAGGAGTTATTGTAAGCAAACTCCACCAGTGGAAGGTACTGCTCCCATCCACCCCCAAAGTCAATAATGCACATGCGTAGCATGTCCTCCAACATTTGATTTGTGCGCTCAGTCTGCCCATCAGTCTGCGGATGATAAGCCATACTAAACCGTAATTCCGTGCCCATGGCCTCCTGGAAACTCTCCCAAAACCTCGAAACAAATATTTTGTCTCTGTCAGACACGATATTTAGGGGCACACCGTGAAGTCTCACAATCTCTGAAATGAAGAGTTGGGCATACTGTCCCATAGTGTAGTCAGTCCTTACGGGTAAAAAGTGAGCGGCCTTGGACAACCTGTCCACAATTACCCAAACGGAGTCGTGACCCCTCTGCGACGTAGGCAACCCCGTGATAAAGTCCATGGATAGGCTCTCCCACATCCACACCGGGGCCTCCAACGGCTGTAGTAATCCTGCCGGTCTCTGATGATCCACTTTTACAAGTTGACAAGTGGCGTATTTCGAAACAAACTCAGTGATATCTCTCTTCATACCGCTCCACCAATACTGACGTCTCATGTCTTGGTACATTTTGTCCCTTCCGGGATGTACCGCGAACCGTGAGCCTTGCGACTCTGCCATCACATCGTGTCGCAATTCCTCCCCTTCCGGAACTACCAATCTCCCATTGAAGCGCAATCCCCCGTCTGAGCTAATGGTATAGGACTCGGCTCCCTCTGCTAGTAACCGAACTATCTGCTCCTGACAGAACGAGTCATTGGCCTGTGCCCGTACCACCTTCGTGACAATCTGCGGTGTAACGGTCATCATAGACATGAAAGATCAGGCCACTGCATCCTGGTGTCCCAATTCCTTCCACTTAGCCTTCCACACCTCTGCCACCTTATTTGCTGGCCTACGGCTCAACGCGTCTGCTACCACGTTAGCCTTTCCCGGGTGGTACTGGATGTCGAACTGGTAGTCCTTTACAAACTCAAGCCACCTACGTTGCCGCATATTCAATTCCTTCTGCGTGAACAGATACTGTAGGGACTTGTGGTCCGTGAACAGTTGAAACTTCTCCCCCAAAAGATAATGCCTCCAAATCCGTAGGGCAAATACCACTGCCGCCAACTCCAAATCATGCGTGGGGTAATTCTTCTCATGAGGCTTAAGCTTACGGGAAGCATAAGCTATGGCCTGTCTCTCCTACTGTAATACACCTCCCAGTCCTTGAAAAGACGCATCGGTGTAAACCAAATACTCAACTCCTGGTCTTGGCAATGCTAACACAGGTGCTGAGGTCAATTTGTCCTTCAATTCATCGAATGCCAACTGACAGGCATCACTCCAGATGTAGGGCACACCCTTACGAGTCATATGTGTTAAAGGACCTGCTATCTCCGAGAAACCCCGAATAAACCTCCTGTAGTATCCTGCTAAACCCAAGAAACTACGAATCTCCGTTGGTGTCGTGGGCTGTCCCCACTCTCTCACCGCGGATACTTTCCCCGGATCAACCGATATTCCCCGGTCGGAAATAATATGTCCCAAAAATTGGACTTCCTTCAGCCAAAACCCGCACTTCTCATATTTTGCATACAACTCGTTCTGACAAAGTGTCTGCAAAACCTGCCTCAAATGCTCGGCGTGCTCCTCCACTGTCTAAGAGTAAACCAGAATGTCATCAATGAAGACAATGACAAACTGATCTAGGAAATCCCTGAACACTCTGTTCATCAAGTCCATAAACACTGCTGGAGCGTTGGTCAAACCAAAAGGCATAACCTGAAACTCGTAAGAACCATATCTCGACGAGAACGCGGTCTTCGAGACATCCTCCTCCCTGATACGCAACTGATGGTATCCCGATCTCAAGTCAATATTCGAGATGAAAGAAGCTCCTCTCAACTGATCGAATAAGTCATCGATTCGAGGCAACGGATACTTATTCCGTATCGTGACCTTATTCAACTCTCGATAGTCCACACACAATCTCAGTGAACCGTCCCTCTTCTTCACAAACAAAACAGGAGCGCCCCAAGGTGAGGTACTCCTGCGAATAAAGCCCTGACCTAACAGCTGCTCTATCTGATCCCGTAACTCCCTCATCTCAGCTGGAGCCATACGGTACGGTGCGCGTGCTATAGGTCTCGTACCCGGTAGTAAATCTATAACAAAGTCTATCTCTCGATTGGGTGGTAAGCCTGGTATCTCCTGAAACACATCTGAATACTCCCTGACAACTGGGATCGAATCTAAAGGAATCACTACCTCCTTAGAGGTATCCTCCTCAATGTAATACAAATGAGCGGTCGATCCTCCCTCTGGGCGAGGCATCGCCACTACAAACATCTCTTGCCCCGGAATGGCAAAAACAATGCTCCCGCTGAAGCAATCAATCATGGCCCTATAAGCTACGAGCCAATCCATACCGATAATCACATCGTGAACATGCATGTCTAACACTAACATGTCTGCAGGTAATACTAAACCACCAATCTCTACCCCCACTCCCCGGCATATAAAGAAAATAAGTGACCCACTCCCCAATGGTGAGTCGACACATGTCACTGTGCTCTCTGCCATAGCTAACAATCCTAAAGCTTTTGCGAAGTGTGTAGCTATAAAATAGTGTGTAGCAGCCGTATCAAATAATACCAGACCCATAGTGCCATGGATAGGAAACGTACCCTCAATCGCGGGCGGTGCCTGTGGAACTGCAGCCTGGTGAACATTGTAGACACGTCCATACTGTAGCTGCCCCTGCTAAACTGGGACTGCTGGAATGGGTGGCAATGCTGCCATCTGTGGCGGTGCGGGAAGAGCGGCGGGAAACATGGGCCTCTGTGGCTCCTGGCGAGCACCCTGCTGCTGCTGCTGTGGGGCCCTGCCCCTATCAGGACAATCCTGTCGCTTATGGCCAGTCTTGCCACAAATAAAACACTTCCCTGGGAAGTTCCCTCCTCTCTGTCCCTGCTGTCCCCGGCCCTGGTGGCCGTTACCGTTCCTCCCTTGGCCCTGCTGGCCCTGGTGAAACTGCTGCCCATTCTGCCCCTGTTGGCCGTTTGGACCCTGATAGCCCTGACGGAAACCTCCCTATCCCTGTCTATAGTTCCCTGACCGGAACCTCTTATTATCCCCCTGCTGGGAGCCCTGCTCATTCTGTCTCTGCCCTTGACCAGATTGTGCCCCGCTGGCACCATGTCCTCCAGTCCTGCCCTGATGGCTAGACTCCCCCGACCGCTTGCCCTCGGCCATATGAAAACGGTGGTCCTGGCAGTGCAACAATGCATCGTTAACCATATCAGAATAAGTGGCCAACGATAGGTTCCCTAGCAGATGCTGACGGATCCTCCAAGTCAACCCGTCGGTGAACTTCTCAATTTTCTTCTTCTCTGTTGGTATCTCGTCTGGAACGATGTTCAACAGATTAGTGAACTCGGCCTCATACTCGGCCACTGTCTTACCTTCCTGCTTCAAACTCATCAATCTCCTCCTCATTTCCGTATGAACAGCTGACGGAAAGTACTTGCGGTCGAACTGCACCCAGAACTCCTGAATCGTAAGAGTATCCCTCTCCTCCATGGTGGTAATAGACTCCCACCACTGTAGTGCAGATCCGACTAGCTTGAAAGTAGCTAGCACCTGCTTCTGAACATCCGTGCACTCATACATCCTTAAGTGCCTCTGCATGTCCTTCCTCCATTGGCTCGAGACTACCACATCTGAGCTACCTGTAAACTCTGGCGGATGCGCTTTTTGAAAAGCGTCACGTACACGCTCCCAAGCAGACGGGAATGCATTAGTCTGAACTGGCGCGGCAACCGGCACCTGAGGTGGTGCCTGCTGAACAACGGCAATGGCGGCATTTACCGCTTGGGCTACTATAGCTGCAACCTCAGCGGTGTTCATCATGCCCTGAACTGGAGCGGGCTGGGGTTCGGGCGTTGCATCCCTGGGAACTCGTCGTGCACGTCGTGGAGGCATCTAAAATAAGAACAAAGTTTATAAGTTCGCTGTTTATAAACTTTTAAAATAGCTGAAGAACGGAACATACACAAAAAGAATACAACAGTCCTAAAATATAGGGCTCTATATCAAAGAAGCTTAGCGGAAACATAATAGCCGTACAGATCCTAAAGGACACTAGAACCTGATGCTCTGATACCACCTGTGACACCCCGACTAATTAAATACCGGGTAGCTACTCCTTTATTAAATTAATTCAAAATGCCAAGTTGGCTCAGTTAATAGCATCACTGTCGAAAACATTTTATTATTACTAACCACCTAGTATTTAAAAAGTAGGTTGCCAAATTTTAATATTAGACTGATTAACATGCAACAAGTGTAATAAAGAATAACAACACCATTCACCATACTGAAGTCAAACGAATAACCATCACATAGTGAAAATAAGTCTGGAGGAAAACTCCTCACTACAATCCCATACTGAAATAAATAACCGAATGCTAAAACAATACAAATCAAAGTCTGAAAACTGTAATCTAAAAGATGTCTCTAATAGAGATGGGCAACATGCCCTACAACTGATAGATAGTGACTCTGGAATCCAAAAGATAAAAGCGTCTACAAGCAAATCCCTGTAGCTTCCACAAACAGCTACAGCTCGTCACCTGAATGAGAATCCTATGCTTGGTGTCCCTGTGGCTAGGCACCTAAAATGGTTTTAGAAGAAAAAGATTTGAAAAGCAAACGGGTCAGAGCCCGAATGTGGAGTTATATTTTAAAAACCTGCAAGTGCTTTAAAACATTTAAAACATTAAATGCAAAGTACATGTTATGACATGCACTCACATGATATTCTCACCTCTCGTCTAACTGTGCACTCCTAACGTAAGTACCCATCTAGAGTGATACAGACTACTAGCTACGTGACAACATATCTAGCTAGACTATCATAGGTCCTACCCTTATTACTCGATCCTCTTAACATAATAACGCTCGTAATTAAGTAGGGGTTTAACGTAACTCAGATGTTCATTATGCAATATATATAACTATCAGTTAACTCGTTATATTTCTCGAAACAATACCGTAATTATATTCACATCATTAACATGAAGGTTCTCATTAAATAAGTGTATATTATTCACATCATAAATATACAGTATAAGCACCCCGAGAACTAAGCTGCGGTGCACACATACTCTGCTATCCATCCCGGTACATCACGTACATAAGGATTACATATTCCGAATCTCTCAGGAATAGTTCACAGATAACAACATCACAAATAATGGAGGCGAACACAGTCACATCACATGGGTCACGCACATACCTACGCTCCCACGATCAACGGACTTATTAATACCCCAATAAGTCTTTCTATGACCTATGTTCATCAAGGTAACCAGTCTAAATCCGGGCAACACAAGGATTAGAGGGCCCTAAGAGAACGCAAACCTCCCATGATAGAAAGTATGGTAGGTATGTCATACACACAATTCATATACCAATACTAAGTTAACACACGTCTTAGTAATCCCGTAGTTTAATCGTAGTACATATCGCATTCTCGTACTAACTTATAATTATCATAATTTATACTATTCCGGTTTGTAATTATACGCGCCATAATTCATCCTCACGTCGTAGTAGACACTCATGTCTCAACCCAAATGGTTCATTGAATTAAATCTCTCGTATATAAATTTACTCCTCGTAATAACCCAAAGGTCACAAATCTATCCTTACATCATCAAAGGAAGGTTATCTATCTCCTCGAACAAGTTTACGGAACTCCAAAAATCAAAACAGTCCAAAAAGGACCAAACTGTCAACTCGTTAGAAGTCTCGTTCGAACGAGACTGTTCGAACGAGATTCCTTTGTCAACTCGTTAGAAGTCTCGTTCAAACGAGGCTGTTCAAACGAGATTCCAGTTCGTTCGAACGAACTTTACCTTCTAACGATATCTCGTTCGAACGAGATATCGAACGAAATCCCTTCTCGTTAGCAGCGACTGGTTAACTCGTTAGAAGCTCGTTCGAACGAGTTCGTTCGAACGACCTGGGGATTGCTTCTAACGACTGACCAGTTTCGGCCCAGATTTTTCCCCAATTCGTTTTCATCCATTTTTATCACTTCTAATCTCTTCCAAAGTTCATCCCAACAACGTTTTAGGGTTTCTAATTCATCCTAAACATATTCAAGTCATCTTCTAACATGTTTTCAAGGATTAAATCTCTCTAACATCAATCAAAATATAAATCTCTACACTTTTTCCCCCAATTATTTCAAGAACATGAACCCTAACTTTTTGAACCATGAATTAACCCAATAAAATCCGTTTTAAATTCCACCCAATCATAAATATCATCAGTAGGAACATCTACCTATCATTCTACATGCAAATCCTCCTCAAGATTTCAAGTTCTAAGTTCAATTAACATGGGTTTTCATTATCTTTCAAGAACAATTGATATTCTTCAATTTCTAACATGGAAAAGACATTCTCTGAAATTAAATGGAATAAAGTCACTTGCCTTGGTTCGATTTCTGATTTTGGTGTAGGTTTGATGGAGTTTTTCTGCAGAATTTCCTCTCTTCCAAGCTCCTTCTTCAATGGTGGCTTAAGGTGGCTAGGGTTTGTTTTGGGGAACTTGGAAACCTAATTGATAACCTTCGTAGCTTAAAGGGTTAAAGTGGGTTGGATAGTGGGTTTAGTGGATCAATAATCAATCAGATTAAGACTCCTAATTTTCGTCACTTTTAATTCCTCAAAATGTAAAATTACCAAAATACCCTTTAAGTTGCCGGTATGGCCTAAAAATACCCCGGAATCCAAACTACACCCCCGGGTAGTGTTTTCTGACTATCTCGACCCTTTCGGACGCGTTGGCGCACTAAAAATGACCATACGGTTTATAGATTTTAAATTCACTTTTATAATCAAATATTACACCGTGACGCGGCGGTCCCACGCGTCTCAACAAAATTTCTAAAATGCCGTATATAAATCTCACGACAAATTTCATAATTCCAAATTCATATAAAAACATGTATGCACATAATCAAATACCAACTCGCATCTTGTTAGTATTTTAACCCGGATTAATTTCTAATTAATACGCATTTAATTAATTAATCCCAAAAATAAATATAGACAAAAGTACGGGGTATTACATGTTTCATCGAAAGTAATGTCAATTATCTCTATCAATTTTGGCTATGTTCTCATTATATAAATTATGTTCCACTCACCCAATATCCATCTGTGTAGCTCGCGGATTTGCATTCCTCTAGGTGATAAACAAGACAAGGAACTTCTATGATGTTTCTCTAAAGTGGTGAAATAAGTTTGGCATATAGTTAAATAAGACGAAGACGTGTGCCAACTTCAGTGTATAGCTGAGCAGTTCTTATGCACTGTTTGAGGGATATCAAAATAAGAGTTGTAATCTACTCATAGCCATAACTTGTAAGACAATTATGCAGCGAATAAGATACATGACAATTTACTCCATATATCAGAGGAGAAACATGTTTAACTGTGTTGACGTCGCAAACAACCATCAAAACTTCAGATGGGCGCATTAGAAATTTCTTCATCTCTAGTAGAGCAGAAGCTTCGACGTGATTGACAAAAAATAAAAAGCATGCTTTCCATCGGCCGTAAATATTTTGGAAAGCTTCGACGCATTTGACAAAAGATAAAAATAACCCGAAGGATGTCGAATTTGCAAGAGAAAGTAGGAGATAAGTGGTCAGAGTTGATATTTTACCACTAATTGTAAGGCATAGTATTTTGGAAATTTAATGTTTGATATTTTATTGTGATGATATATAATGTTTGCAGATTTTGTAATGTGGTAGTTATTGTTATACAGGAAGGTATTTCACATATCACTCTCCTCTATTTTGAAATGTCTCTAACTTTACACTATTATGTTCATTGTAAGCTAGAGACCAAAGCTAGCGACTTTATAATGAACACTGTTATGTTCCTAGGAGCTGCTGGAATCAAAGTTTGAAATGGGTATGATGCACTTCACACTTCATTGAAAATAGGGCATTCAGAAATTGCACAGATAAAAGACAAAAATAGGTCCAACAAAATACATACAGCTCAACAAAAATAGTTTATCAATAGCTCTAAAATTTTGATTCTTATGCAATATAATCTTATGCAGCTCTTATACATCTCAAACGAGTTTAACAAACTTTGATTCTTATGTAGTATATCCTTATGCTTTGATTCTTATGAAGTATAATCCTATCCAATATAATCTTATACAGGTCCAACAAACTTTGATTCAGTTGGTTTGGCTGCCAAACACATGGAACACCTGCCATTGAGCTCGCCGTAATGATCCGGTTGGTTTGGCTACTGGTAAGACAATTCCGGATTGATCCATAAAATCTGATTGCCACACCATTTCATGGATATGTTACTTTGTTGAAATCTTGAATTACAGACATGTATAACGAAATCTGTATAGCGATTATTGATCCGATTGGTAATTGATTCGATTATTGATCTGGTTTGTTTGACTTACAGATCTCAAATTACAGACATGTGGTTTTAAGTCAAACAAATGTATTATAGAATGTAATCTTTAATTACAATCATCCAGTTGGTTGAATTATTGATCCGATTGGTTTGGCTTACAAATTTTTTTTGTGACTTATCGACATTTGACAACTGTTGCCTCGGTCGGAATTACAGATGTTGATTTACAGACATCCAGTTACAAGTCAAACAAATGTATTACAGACTGTAATCTTGACTTACATCTAAAATGTTGGTTTGACTTACAAATTTATTTGACTTACAGATCTTGAATTACAAACTGTAATCTTGAATTACAGATCTTGACTTATCGGACCAACTGAAATCTTGAATTACAGACATGTATAAGAAAATTTGAAAGTCTGTAAATCTTAAATTACAGACATTTATTCAACTGGACCAACAAGACTTTTTATAGGACGAATTTTGGCCACGTATAATGAAATCTGTAAGTCACTAAACAAATGTATCATTTACGGTTGTTGACTGCAATTCATGTACAACGAAATCTATCAGTTGAATAAATGTATGATGCCCAAGTTGATATATTTCCACGGTGCATCTGTAAGTCGTCCTATCAGACCTGCATTGAGATACAAGCCATATCAATTGTCTTTTATGAATAAATGTATGATGTCAACTATTTCTCCTGCCATCATTCTTTATGCATATCATTTGTTATGTTTCCTAAGCGTAATGCACGGGAATTATTTCCATTGGTAAGTAGGTTAGAAGTATACATGATAAGTATATGAGAACTGCTACAGGTCAGACAAGACAAACATTCATATTGGTCATTAATTCTTATTTTGGGATGGAGGGGTATTATTTTTGGCAAGATGTTGACATAGGAAATTAAGAGATAGGTTTTATCCATGGCCCCGTTACCAACCGTGACACACTATATGAACTTAGAAGCCCTCATTTGAGATATTCTTTGAACAATCTAATCACAACCGTTCATTTATGTGTCTTCATTAAATTTCATCCTTGGCTGCTGCTAAAGCATGACAAGTCAATGGAGAAGTTGTGCTGCCAGACAGGGATCGTGGGGATGAGGCTACTCCTAGTGGGAAACAAATATCTACACTTATCAATCCAGAATCTTTCGATTGTGTACCGACTGGAGTTCGTTTTCATCACAGAGTTGTCAGTATTACAATTTGATCCTCATCTCGAATGTCCTAAATTAAGTCATTTTTGGTTTAGATATTTATGAAGATATACTTTTCTATTCATGTACAGGTGTTTGTAGCTGCAGAGATTGGTGAAGCTTTAGGTGGTATAGTCAAACAACTTTTAAATGATCAGATTGAAAATGAAGGCAGGCGTGTCAGCTATGAAACCCCAAAAAATGCAAATGTGATGAGGAAACTTTTAGATCGGCAAATGTATATCAACAGTGTGCCCAAAAAGGTAGGGTTGCTTCTCACTCAGGTATGTTCTCACTCCTCTAGAGAACTATACAATAATAATTATTAAAATAACTACTATAATAATTATTATTGTTATTATTGTTTGTAGTTCGTGCATGATGAGCTGATAGACTGACCATAAGTGCCATTGTACAGTAGCTCCCGTTGTATGGACATTGGTGCCATTATATTAAAGATGATGAAAATGAGATCTTTAGTGGGATGGAAGATAGGGAACCGGTAGATCTAGCCTCTTCCATTTCTCATTTTTTTCCTTCAATAGTGTTTTTATAAATCAAGATGATGTATGTTGATAATATTGAGAACTTATTTATTTCCTTTGTAAAATATTTATTTTAGCTGGACGCATTCAATACAATGTTGTTTGGCCCTTGCAAAATGTGAAAGCAACTAGAAATGAATACTCCAAGGTACAATTTTATGCTTTTCAAAATTATCAGCCTGCCTTCAGGCACGGGCATACCCTAGTATATATATATATATATATATATATATACCGATTGTATATGTGACTAATATCCGAATGTGCGAGTAGGATGAAATTAGAATACTAGCTAGTGTGATAAGCCACTATTGGGGAAAATATATTTATGAGAGAATTATATCATAAGTGAGTGAATACTTATGGGATTAAAATAAGTTGTGCATATATTTATGAACTCCATACAAATTGGTATATTCGGAATTATAGGCTAATTCCATGAGTGATATGCATGATAGCCGAATTTGATGTGATATATATATATATATATATATATGTGTGTGTGTGTGTGTGTGTGTGTGTGTGTGTGTGTGTGGGTGGGTGGGTATAGAGACAGTATATATATGATGTGATTATGAATGTATCTGTGTGAATGATATATTTATGTGAAGCATCCCGCTCTAGTGCAATCGTGGGAAGTTGCACGATGTGGGTGAGGCACTGGCTTGACGAGCAAGGAGCATAAAGTCCCCATGTCTTAGCGTCCATTTCTATATGCTGTGACATTTATCAGGGGTGAGACGAGGTGGGTATGTTTCGTTCTCATTTTCAGTGAGGATCTATGACCGCTTCCCATACATTGTGATTTGGATTTGGGGTCAGTGTCATATTTTGTCCCAATTTCCCTGGTCGACGTGTCTTCTCTCTCGAGGATGATAGAAATGAGAGATTGCATTCATTGAGTTATAGCTCTCAGGGATGGTTAATATACTTATATAGTGTGTGCTATATATTTATGGATATACTTGATGTGCATAGTATATTTTTTTTTTGTGTGTATATATATATATATATGTATATGTATGAGATGTGAAACATATATATACGGACAAAATAAAGAATGGAGGATGAGAGATAAATTCTAGATCATCCGGGAGTGTAAAATGCAGAATAAAATATGTGATATACGTATATAAGATGAGATTATTATATACGAGATAAATAACACTAAAATGTGAGCAGTGTATACTAGTGAAAGTTATTCATAATGATCAAGTAAATGATAAGAGAGAAATTATATGGAATAAGCTCGAGTGAAAGCTTGGAATATTGCACGTGGGACTTTACATAGCGTATGATGATTTAGTGGTCGTGAGAGATTAGTTAGGAGGGGTATCTTAACTAGGGTGTTTTAAAATACATGCGTTAGGTGTGCACTGTTAGATGAGAGGGGATGGGTACCTCATGTGCGTGTGACACCAGTTTAAATATGGGAAATATAAATTTTTAAATATTAAAGTATGTTAAGCATTTGATAAAATATTTTTCAAAATTGGGCTCTGACTTGTATCTATCTTTTCTTTTCTTCTCCTTTGTTATAGTTTTTAGGTGTCTAGGCACAGTGATACCTCGATGAAAATTCCTTTGAGTTACACATTGCTGCAGTAGCTGTGGATGCTAGTAGGGATTATTTTGGATGCTTATATCCTTGTGATCAAGATCGGAGGCATTGTTGTGATAATCGGGCATGTTGCCCAACTATTTTGGCATTTTTATTTTTCGCCTATTCGTTATGGTTGTATAAATGTTTTACTGAGAGTTATTGGTTGCTATTTATTCATTTCAGTTGTTATTCATATCTTTGTATGGATAGATTTTCTTGTGCGTTTAGGTTAAAAATATTAGAAAGTTTAGAATTTGGCACCAAACCTAATAGGTTATTAGTAATGAAATGGTTTTCGACAATGATGATGAGAATGATACAATACGATATTCCTGTTGAATTTGATATAGGACTGATCACCCAGTATTTTATTAGGCAGGGTTTCACACTACCTTCAAGTGGAAGCGATGATGCTTACAGTGGAGCAACGCAGAATTTACAACCTTAGTGAAGGTCCTTAACGTCGGGGTCCCCAACAACTACTACCTCGTCTGGCACAAAGTTCGCCAAGCACATGAATTTTTTCTCATATTCGTCCATAGTTTGGCCCTTCTGCGAAAGTTCAAGGAACCTCCGCCTCATCTCCGTCTAAACTACTGATGAAAAGTACTTCCAATCGAATCGCACCCAGAACTCCTGTATGGTCATAGAATGTCTCTCCTTTGCTGTGGTGATCGAATCCCTCCACTGAAGTGCTACTCCCACTAGCTTAAAACTAGTCAATATCTTATTTTTAGTGTTTCCTGACTCAATGTATATAAATGCCTTTGGATGTATTTCCTCCATTGACTACACCCGCACTCCCCTGGAACCCTAGTGGATGTTCCTTCTAGAAGGCCTCTCAGACTCTTTTCCAAAAAATAACATTAGGTGAGCCTGAACTGGTACCACTAGCTGTTGTGGCCGTTACTAGGGAAATTACTATCCTAAAGCAGTCATCGTAGCATTAACTACCTCTATAATAATGGTGGCAAACTCTTCAACGATCACCATACCCTGAGTGTCCTGTAGCTCCAACTTAGCCTCCTCCCCTGCGGCCCTCCTAGCAGCACGAGTTGGTCGTCCTCTCCTACTGTTTGGCATCTAAAACTAAACTGAAATTGTATGAGATTCAATTCAGTCATAAGTAATAGCAGACAAACGTAAATGCACAATATGAAAAAGAAGTCCTATATATAGGGCTCTACATCAAATAAAACGCAACGTAGACAACATTGCAAGTTCACACATATTTTAAGGATAATAGAACTTGATGGTTTGATACCAACTGCAACAACCTACCTATTTTAATATTGAGTGTCCAATCCTCTACTAAAATAAAACATAAATCTATGTATGGATCATTCCATGCATCGTTAATAATATAACATAAAAGATATGAGTATTCCATACAATCGCAATAACTGGAATAACCATCATGCATAAATACGTAATAAGGGTGAACCGAATAAACCACCGGTCACTAAATCAACCACAATATAAAGTGAAAAATAACTGAATATGAATAGTAAAAGTCTCACAAAACATAAAGTTCTGCAGTATGAAAAATACTATCATCTAAGGGCAACATGTAGAATAATGATTGGAATAACCGATCCTATCTAGAGTAGAAACGACTGAAATGTCTAAGGAAGCAACCACATATACTAGCGGTAAGAACGGATCTATCATCGATGTCTAGACTATTGCTGATGCACACCAGGGGTGTAAAAAAGAAAACAAGTAATGACAAAAACATACGATTCAATTCCCATAGAGAAGAAAATATTTTTGCAAGTAAATAATTTTTTTAGATCGTTTAAAATCGTAGTATATTACTTTCAAGACTAACTGGCCGCACTCACTTGAGATAAACTTCACCTCTCAACTACAGTGCACACGTAACGTGTTTATTTTATTTATCCTAATTAAACTACCCGGTCTAACTAAGATGCACAACTTCTATTATAAGACCAACCTTGGTAATATTATCTATTTGCTAAGTCTAACCATCTTCACTAGGTATTCATTGAAAAATAATATTTTAGCAACACACTTGCAATAATTTAATAATCATGTGATAAACATACATAGCTACACATGCAATATAAATTGCTATGCACACTCTATCATATAAGAATACAAATATATCACTCTTTATATACGAATAATCGTATTCCCAGATTTTGGATTGCGTGGATACATTCCTCGTGTGCTATTTGGCACCAGACAACACGTCTCATACTGAACCACGTGGTCAGAATCTCACATCCCAAACGAATAGACATATAATAGAGGCGATCATGGACCTATATCCGTAGGTCACGACCATACCACATCATGCCTAACCGTACTTGAAATCGACATTTATCCTCATCACAGAAAGTAGTCATGCAACAGTACTATGACCTGGAGAATCAACCCAACACCTGTTGGTCAATGCCAAGGTGGATGCCTACTACGCACAACCTCCTACGTCAACACTCCTAAGTAGGTATGTTCGAATAAAAAAAGTAGAATACACTAATCATAAAGGTATACACATCGCTCTAAAATGTATACATAATATATACCAAACTCGTATGCATATCTCATGGCGCAGGATTCGCCAAAATCCCAAAGTTTGTCTCAGTTTCGCGATTTATTTATTTAACAAGTCTTTTATCTTAATTATAAAATTTCTACTAATAAATAGAGATACCAAAATATTTTTAATTAAATATTGACTCACTTGGATAACCTCCCATATACTCATTTGAGTTCATAAAAATACCGAAACATTTCCACGATCCAAACCCGACCCAAACTCATGGGTCGTTCGAATGTCGATCCGATGCATTTTTCTTAGGCGGAATTCATCCCAAAATCCCATATTCATTTTTGGGGTTCATTCTTCCTAAATTCCAAAAATTATAAATCATTTATCATCCTGAAAACATAATCCCATCACTATATAATTAAATCTTTGATAGAAATCACCCTATATTCAAGATTACAATCCTTATACCAGGTTGATTATTAAAGATTCCATCTTGTATATATGTTTTCGCCTTCTTCCATTAAAAGCAAGAATTTTATCTCTAATTACCAATCTAATCAGTCCCAGTTTATTCAAGATTATGTAACATTTAACATAGGTTTCTTTATCAAATCATCAATTTCAACCTTTCACAATTAATATCCCCCAATTTATAATTTTAATCAAGAAAGAAATTAAATACCAATTGAAAACGTGAAATGAGTCAAGTATTTATTTGCCTTATTGGATTAAAAATAAGAAGTCTCTACACCCGGTTGAATCTTTTTTTCTCCTCTTCAAGATCTCTCTTCTTTGCCTCTTTTCTCTTCTCTAGGGTTCTTTTCTCTCAACCTTTTATTTAAAATGTATAAGGTGGGCTGTAATCCACCTTCCTAAACCCTTAAAAATCTTCCCAATAAACAAATATCGTTTTCCTTTTTTATTTTAAATATAAAATGGCCTTTCTACCCTCATACGGGTCATTTTGTGTCTAAAAAGCTCCGGAACCCAAACACAACACCCAGTTTCCCATTTTGGACTATTTCAGCCCTTCTGGAATCAATGGTGCACTCAAAAAGGTCATCCGAGTCATCTAAATCCGATTATGCTAACATTTAATTAACCATGTTGAACATGTGTATATCCTATGCATCGCGCATAAATTATATTGATCTGTCGATGTGACACCCTATTGACCTGTCACCAATTAAATTGTCGCTATCACTCATACGTGACATATAATAAATCATATAACTATTTACTCATCATGCATAAGTAATTAAGAACTCTAATATATATATTCATCCTTTATCTCGCTAATTAAAATTTTCTAAATTCCCATTTAATTTCTCCCAATTTAATAAAAGAGTCAATTCATATTAAAATTATGGGGTATTATATCAAGACTCTTATAATGACAAGAACCATCAAAGGGAACTCTTTTTGAGGATTTATTGGAACATCTAGGTCGTAATCTCTTTTGTAGACCCTAGCAGGCTCATGGTGTGTTGGCAGTTCCAGAGATGCACAATGGGAGGCCCATTCCTTCAAAATATCTCAATATCTGAAATCTTGAACTTCTCAAGCAATTGAGATTTTCGATATGGAGACATTCTAGTTTAATCTCTGTAATTTCCTAAGATATTCAATTCATCAAATTTTTAGGATGGCGTCTTGAGGTCTTCTTTCACCTTATTGAGTTATTATTCTTTACTGTCTGCAGGAACATGTATGGGCAAGTTAGACCATGGTCGAGGGAGGTTTGTCATAGGAATATGAGCAGAAGGTGTCCTATTAACTTGTAAGATATGTGGAGGCATACCGACATGTGGAGCATGTTGGTACTCATTCTGGGGTAATATGGTTTAGGAATTCTTTTTCCATGACATGAGGGAAGGAAGCATTCGGATTATGCATGAGATCTAGTTCAGGCATCTATGGCATCTAACCCCTCTTTTTATAGAACTCGTGAGCCTCCTACTCTAGGCTATCAATCTTAAAAGTAATTTAAGTACGCAATATTATTAAATCGAGGTGATCATTGGCATCCTGATTAGGGTTCACCGAGATAAAAGAGCATTATCTTCCTTGTAAAGTGGGTGAAGATGAAATAGAACTCCAAAGTGATTTAATATCAAATCGTAACCTATAGGGAGCTAGGATAAGCTATGGTAATGTGGATACACATGAGAGGGTAGTGGTTTAACAAAAAAAGTGTTTTCATTATTTTTGAAAAGAGAATATTTTTTGTATTTAAAAAAAGGCAGATAATCAGGAAAATCCCCTCATTATAGTTGTTATTGTTGGATTCCACTTGTATTATGTTCCGCGTAGGGTTAAAGTGAAATGTCAAATAGGGCCTAAGTCTTGGAGAGAATAAGGCGCGTAATGTAACACATGCTTTAACTTGTTTCTACACTCACAAATAGTGTCATATTTTAACAAGGGCCAAAATACATTTATATGAGGGCTATGAGTGGAACGTTAGTGTAAAGTTGCTCGCCGTTGGCACAACTTCCACAATATACCTCTTGCCTATTAGGGCAATCCTTCATCGGTACGTGTGGAAAAGACATTCGCAATTCCAAAATGTATGTGAATTACCTCACAATATACCTCATGATGGCAGTACATATGAGACATAATTCGATATATTAGACATGTGGGAATTAGTTCCTTCTATATACCTCCCGTCGTAAGTTTGATCAAGAGATAATATGGGGGGGAACTGTTAATATACATCGAGGGTACATGGCCAATGGAAGGTTGGATACTATTTCTTAGGTTAACTACGTCCCAGATAATCGACAAACCCATCACAACGTGACTCCCCAGTACGGGAAAAATATATGATCAGTACTCAATGCTCATGCAATGTAGTGTGAAGATCCACAAGTCTTAATCGCTATCTTTATGCAAAGTGTAATGTATGCTAAGGGGGGTGTATAACTACTAAGCATGCAGTAAAAAAATATATACAAGTGGCATTCTTAGTGATAATTACATAAGTGAAGTAAGTGAGTGTAGACAATCGACATGGAAATATGTAGAAATGGAGGAAACATGGCGAAAATGTACAAGTGGAAAATAACATGGAGGTGGGAAACATGGTGAAAATATATAAGTGGGGGTAAACATGGAGGTAATGTATATGTAATATGAAACATGTGATACATACAAGTGGGATTATGTAGAGATATATAAGAGTGGAATCAAGCATGGATATATGTATAAGTGAGCAAAGCATGGATATATACAAGTGACATGGAGTATGTGGGAGTAAAAGTAGGACATACATATGATGAAGAAAATAATTTGTACATGGGATCGAGAGAAGTATACATGGGTAGTGTAAAATGAGTATGGCATAAAAAACATGTGAGCATGAGAGAAAAAGAAGAATATATACGTGAGAGAAAAAAAAAATATATATATATATATATTAATTTTAATTTCTATGTTGTAATTGGTCATCCCCAGTGGCAACGAACACGTGTGTCGATCGATCCCCAACCTCGTTACATCCCCCCCCCCCCAACAACCCCGACCACCACCATCACCATGGCATCCCTTATGGTAGCAGGGCTGCCATGGGGGTGGGGGGAGAGGAAGTTGGAGATCGATCGACACACGTATCCGTTTCCCATGGGGTAGACCAATTACATCATTGGAATTAAAATTAATTAATTGTTAAGATTCATTAAAAAGTTCATCTCTTAGGTTCACTTGTGAAGCTCTCCCTATATATATATATATATATATATATATATATATATATATTTATGTAGAAAGTGATGTAAAGGAAATAGAATAAACCCCATGTTAGTAGAGTCTAGTCCTAAAAAAGTCCCCA
This sequence comes from Sambucus nigra, assembly GCA_949130495.1. Classification (NCBI taxonomy): domain Eukaryota; kingdom Viridiplantae; phylum Streptophyta; class Magnoliopsida; order Dipsacales; family Adoxaceae; genus Sambucus; species Sambucus nigra. The sequence continues at coordinate 313,668,577 of OX422219.1, read as the reverse complement.
GCGAAGTCGTTGTTTGTCAATTAATAAAATATTGTAAGTTCACGGGCTATTATAGAATGGCGGATGCAACTACGAGTCGAACCCACATATATTTGTCAATTTTAATTTTTAAAAGAATTGCAACTTTTCGACTAGACTAAAGCGGTAGAAAATAATTATTCATTAAACTAAATAAAAGAAATTACAAATAATGAGAGCAACACACGAGAGTTGTAAACTATATGAAAGAATTAGGATTCAGTTTTCATTTGTCACTAACTGCTATTTCACACTAATTTAACGTTGTCATCACTCAAATTAAAATGACTCTCATCGAGTTTAATTTGAAAAATATGATCGTTATTTTCGAAATATTTTTAATGTCTCTAGTACACAGCTAAAATCCTATTCCCTTAGCAAATAGAAGTTTTAAAGTTTGCAAATGTATTTAAGCATTGACTATAAAAACAATAAAAGTTCAAGCACAATCCATCAAAAATTACTATTTTTTAAATCTGAAAAATTAATTTGACAAAACAATTTTGAAGATTTTTAGACACTCTCTCGTGTCGTTTTAAACTAAATACCAATTTTTTTATAACAATTAAAACGAGTAGGGAATAAACAACAATTAAATTAACATGACAATTGTAAGGACATATTTTATAGGTCCGTTATCAATTTGATATATCATATACCGCTATACAGTCGAAGAGCATTCAAGAGCAATCTACATCAAGACGGATCCAAATTAATCAAGTTTTTCATCAAAAAGACTCTGCGAAGGTTACTTTGGTGAGTTTTTTTTAAATACCTTAACTTTACACTTAAAGCTTTTGGGATATTTTTATAAAATATTTTCTAAGTGTTGGAGCAGACTTTATTTGTCAAATTTAAGAATGAGTAATTTTTTTCTAAGTGTTGGAGCGTACCTCGATTTTGATGCCCAGGTCGTTTAAGCGAGATATCCATCTCGTTCGAGCGACAGAGGGATGTCGCGAGATATCATTTGAACCACATCTGTAAGTCGTTTGCGCAAGACCCTTATCTCGTTCGAACGAGCATGGTTTTCTAGGGGACGTGTCTTTGTATAAAAGCTCATTCTATGGTTTCATTTTGTTCAAGAAGTCTCAGAGTTTTACAGAACAGAAAAGCTGCGAAAGCAGAATTCTTTTGACTTCTTCCTTTTAGGGTTTAATCCTTTTTTTTGTTTTCAATTCACAAAACTCCCATATGCTTTAGTGAAATATTTTGGTGTTTCAAGAACACAACTTTGTTGTTGTTTACTCTTATGAGGAGGATAACCTACACCGAGAAGACTGCGTGTCCAGGATTGCGATCCTTATGGTATAGCAGCGTGTGAACCATTACTGTTTTGTTTATAGCCATTTCTTGGGAGGTTTGTCGAAGACACCGTGCATTACTCTTGTGGGCGAAAGCAAGATTGTATGTAAGTCAATAGTCTTGTCAACTTGTCAGAGTTCTAGAAATAAAAAAGGTTTTGCCCTTCGGGGATTTTTCCTTAAACTTGTGTCGCATGCTTTATTTATTTATGGATTGACACAGGCATACGTAGATGAATGGTTTGGGGCTGATTTAAATTTGTTTAAAAATAGACTCTAATTAAAGAAGGTTTAATTGGAAACTTGCGAATTTATTTAATTAATTATCACACACTGCATTTATTCGATTTTTCAAATTAGTATCAGCGAAGGTTATGCAAATTTATCGCGTGATCCTAATTTTTCAAGGATTTTTTTTATACAATTTGACTTCTCACGTCGTCAAATTGGTATCAGAGCAGGTTGCGCTAATTTATCGCCTATTCCTATTTTTCGCAAAATTGTGTGATATTGATTTTTTTAAAAAAATCAGTTTTGTGAAAAATCGCAAGTTTTTTCTGATGGAGCACTTATGTAATCGGATGCGCCCCTTTAATGACACGAGTCAGAGTTTTGATGATATAAATCGTTTGAATTTGACATTTTCTAAAAGAATAGATTTTTTGGAAAAACAAAATTCTCGTTTTAAATCCGCGATGGTTCTTTTGCAAACGGTTCAAAATCAAAGAGATTTTTATCGTGACAAATTTGTTTTCTTGGACCATGACTTTGTTGCTTTGAAATTGTCCAAGAAGGAGAGTGATGAGAGGGTCCAATTTTTAGAAAAGAAAATAGAGGACCTTAAAAATTCGATGATTTGTGTTTGTGCCAAAGAGGACAAAAATATTTTAGTCAATAAGTTTGTGGCACGTGAAGAAACTCTTAGGGAAAAGATTTCTTTGATTGAGGGAGAGAGAGATACCCTTTTAGGAATTGTTGAAAATTTGAAAAAGGCATCCCTTAAACTAGAAGAGTCTAATTCTCTGCTTGAGTAAAAAATCTTGAAGTTAAAAAATGATTTGACAGACTCGAGTAGGTTTGATATTGATGGTAATGGCTCATCTTGTTCTCATGCTTCTAATGCTAAAGCCAAAACCATTATTTATTTTAGAGGGTCAACCGTTCCCAAGGATGTTAGAAAAGCTCAACCCATAGGTATCGTTCCACCCGTTTACACATGTTCATATTGTGGTAGGAAAGGTCACCTTAGGCGTTATTGGTTTGGTCTTGGAAAATGTCTTAGGAAGTTTATGTCTAGTTTTCCTTGGTTCCTAAATCCCCCACACGACATTTCACATCTATTTGGATTAGGAAATCACTTTTAGAGGCACTAGATTTTAGACAAGTTGATTCTCATTTGCTTGCACATGATTCTTCTCTTGCAATATCATATAGATGATTGTGTTTGTCATATGCTAGTTATGCTTTTCGATATATTTTTTGCTAGCGTTGTGACCTGTACTTTTTGTATAAATTTTTTCTTTGGAAAAATTTTGAAAAATGCAAAAAGATTTTCTATTTTTGAGTGTCCATTCATATTTTTTTTTGTCAAATTTGAAAATACAAAAATCTTTTTGTATTTTTTTGCACCTTTTATGGATAAAAACTTAGGATGACCAAGTCACAACATCATTCCATTTTTCATGTGACTATTTTATAGTATTTTGAGACAATAGGTGTGCTTTATAATGTTTGGAGTCATTAAGATGCAATTAAGTGTTACTTCCTACATGTTTGACTCATGATTTTCTTTATTTCACACATACACGGATTTATTTGATTATGGTGCTTGTCTCATCACATGTTGGTATGCTGTTTTCACTTCAATCATGTCCTTAAAATGAACCAAGCGCGATAAAACTTGGTAAGAATGTTGTGCATGTAAGAGCCGTTGGCGAGGTTGTGTGTTTTGTTTGAAAACGGTGAAGGGCTACGAAGGATTATTCTTTTATCCGTTAGGACTAAACCACCATTTAAATTGGACCTAAAAAATTGAGGAATTTTATTATTTGGGATCCAAAGAGGTTTAAAAGATCCTGAAAAAATTTAAAGGCAATAAAAAGAAGTTCTTGCCAATTATGGGCCATTTAGGTTCTTGTGCTAATTCTCCAAAGTTTGAGAATTTTGTTTAACATCTCTAAAAGAAAATATATATGAGGGAGTTTGGTTGGATATTTTATAACGGGTTTGCATGTCCTTGAAAATATTGAAAAAGCGCTAAATAATTTTGGACGTTATTGTTGTGGAAATCATTTGACTTTGATTTGTTGATATGCAGAAGACAATGTCATCTAAATTCAAAAAAATTTACACCTAAGGATACTTTTGATGTTCATTCGTTAGGAGTGCACTATGCATCGTGCACATATGATTGATTGAGTTGATTTACCTATCGAATGTGTTCACACCCATACATTCCGTATTCATGACTTGGTTGTTTTAGTTTAAATCCATGCCGTGATTCTTAGTATCTTATTTTTGTATGAAAAATTGAAAAATAAAAAATAGTTTGTGAATGTTTTTGGGACATACCTTTGCATTCGCATATCATGATCCTTGTTTGCTATGCCGTTTATCTTGACACTCCATGTTTTGATTGTTTCTTCTTATTTGTCTATTTGGGGACATCATAAAAAGGGGGAGAGAGAATTATCATGTTATGGGGGATTTTTTTCATTATGGGGGAGATTTGATATATTGATGCTTTATTCTTATATCGTTGCAAACTCAATGCGTCATGAAGGTATTTTGCTTTATCTAATCTTTGTAGGTCAAAAGATTGAAGATCATGATGTTGCACACCCTGATGAGAAAAGCTTTGAGGAGATTTGACGAAGATTTTTGAAGAACAGTTTGATAACTTGCAAATTTATACATGGGAGGTTAGATTTGTATAGGCATTTTGGTTTTTGATAATTCAAATTTTTTATGTATGTACTGGCATTGACATAGGCGGATATTTTTAAGGATATATTTTTATAGGTCCGTTATCAATTTGTTATGTTATATACCGCTACACCGTCGAAGAGCATTCAAGAGCAATCTGCATCAAGACGGATCCGAATTAATCATGTTCTTCATAAAAAAGACTCCGCGAAGTTTACTTTGGTAAGGTTTTGTTTTAAATACCTTAACTTTACACTTAAAGCTTTTGAGATATTTTTATAAATTATTGTCTAAGTGTGTTAGCAGACTTTTTTCGTCAAATTTAAGAATGAGTAATTTTTTCTAAGTGTTGGAGCGTACCTCGATTTTGATGCCCAAGTCGTTCAAGAGAGATAGCCATCTCGTTCGAACGACATAAGGATGTATCAAAATGTCGTTTGAACCACATTTGTTGGTCGTTCACGCGAGACCCTTATCTCGTTCGAACGAGCACTGTTTTTGAGGCGACATTTTTTTCTATATAAACTCATTATATGGTTTCTTTTTGTTCAAGAAATTTTAGCATTTAACAGAACAGAAAAACTGCGAAAGAAGAAATATTTTGGCTTCTTCCTTTTAGGGTTTAATCCCTTTTTGGTTTTCAATTCATTAAACTCCCATATGCTTTAGTGAATTGTTTTGGTGTTTCAAAAACACAACTTTGCTATTGTTTACTCTTGTAGGGAGGATAACCAACACCGAGTAGATTGCGTGTCCAGGATTGCGGTCCTTGTGGTATAGCTGCATGTGAACCATTGTTGTTTTGTTTCTAACCGTTGCTTTAGAGGTTTGTCGAAGACACCGTGCGTTACTCTTATGGGCAAAATCAAGATTTTATGTAAGTCAATGGTCTTGTAAACTTGTCAGAGTTCTAGAAATAAAAAAGGTTTTTCCCTTCGGGGATTTTTCCTTAAACTTCTGTCGCATGCTTTATTTATTTATTTATGGATTAACACACGCACACACATAGTTGAATGGTTTGGGGCTGATTTAAGTTTGTTTAAAAATAGACTCTAATTAAAGAAGGTTAAATTGGAAACTTGCGAATTTATTTAATGAATTATCACACACCGCATTTATTCTATTTTTTAAATTGGTATCAGAGCTGGTTACGCTAATTTATCGCGTTATCCTGACTTTTCAAGGATTTTTTTTATACAATTTGACTTCTCACGTCGTCAAACTGGTATCAGAGCGGGTTGTGCTAATTTATCGCGTATTCCTATTTTTCGCAAAATTGTGTGATATTAATTTTTTTTGAAAAATTAGTTTTGTGAAAAATCGCAATTTTTCTGATGGAGCACTTATATAATCGGATGCCCCCCTTTGATGACACGAGTCAGAGTTTTGATGATATAAATTGTTTGAATTTGACATTTACAGAGAATTATTTTTTTCGAAAAAGAAAATTCTCGTTTTAAATCCGCGTTGGATCTTTTCCAAACGGTTCAAAATCAAAGAGATTTTTATCGTGACAAATTTGTTTCCTTGGACCATGACTTTGTGGCTCTAAAATTATCGAAGAAGGAGACTGATGAGAGGGTCCTTTTTTTAGAAATGGAATTGGAGGACCTTAAAAATTCGATGGCTTGTGTTTGTGCCAAAGAGGATAAAAATATTTTAGTCAATAATTTTGTGGCACGTGAAGAGACTCTTAGGGAAAAGTTTTCTTTGATTGAGGGAGAAAGAGAGATAACCTTTTAGGAATTGTTGAAAATTTGAAAAAGGTGTCCCTTAAATTAGAAGAGTCTAATTCTTTGCTTGAGTAAAAAATCTTGAAGTTAAAAAATGATTTGACACACTCGAGTAGGTTTGATAGTGATGGTAATAGATCATCTTGTTCTCATGCTTCTAATGCTAAAAAAAACCATTATTTGTTTTAGAGGGCCAATCGTTCCCAAAGATGTTAGAAAAGGTCAACCCATAGGTGTCGTTCCACCCGTTTACACATGTTCATATTGTGGTAGGAAAGGTCACCTTAGGCGTTTTTATTTTGATCTTGGAAAATGTCCTACGAAGTTTATGTCTAGTGTTCCCTTAGTTCCCAAATCCCCCACAAGACATTTCACATCTATTTAGGTTAGGAAATCACTTTTAGAGGCACTAGATTTTAGACAAGTTGATTCTCATTTTCTTGCATATGATTCTTCTCTTGTCATATCATATAGATGATAGTGTTTACATGTTTGTCATTCACTAGCTATGCTTTTTGATATATGTTTTGCTAGCGTTGTGACATGTACTTTTTGTATAAATTTTTTCTTTTGAAAAATATTGAAAAATGCAAAAAGATTTTCTAGTTTTGAGGATCCATTCATTTATTTTGTCAAATTTGAAAATCCAAAAAGCTTTTTGTATTTTGTTTACACCTTTTATGGATAAACACTTAGGATGACCGAGTCACAACATCATTCCATTTTCTCATGTGACTATTTGATAGTGTTTTGAGACAATATGTCAATTGATCCATGTGCTTTATAATGTTTGGAGTTATTAAGATGTAATTAAGTGTTACTTCCTACATGTTTGACTCTTGATTTCCTTTATTGCACACATGCACGGATCTATTTGATTATTGTGCCTGCCTCATCACATGTTGGTTGTGTATTTTCACTTCAATCCTGTCCTTAAAACGAACCGAGTGCGATAAAACTTGATAAGAATGTTATGTATGTAAGAGCCGTTGGTGAGGATGTGTGCTTTGTTTGAAAATGGTGAAGGGCTACGGAAGATTATTTTTTTATCCCTTGAGACTAAGCCACCATTTAAATTGGACCTAAAAAATTGAGGAATTTTATTATCCGGGGTCTAAAGAGGTTTAAAAGAGTCAGAAAAAATTTAAAGGCAATAAAAAGAAATTCATGCCAATTATGGGCCATTTAGGTTTTTGCACCAGTTCTCCAAAGTTTGAGAATTTAGTTTAACCCCTATAAAAGAAAATATATATGAGGGAGTTTGGTTGGAGATTTTATAACGGGTTTGCACGTCCTTGAAAATCTTGAAAAAGCGCTAAATAGTTTTGGACATTATTGGTGTTGAATTCACTTTGAATTTGATTTGTTGATATGCACAAGACGATGTCATCTAAATTAAATAATCTTTACACCTAAGGATACTTTTGATATTCATTCGTTAGGAGTACACTATGCATCGTGCACATATGATTGATTGGGTTGATTTACCTATCGAATGTGTTCACACCCATACATTCCATATTCATGACATGGTATGAAAAATTGAAAAATCAAAAATAGTTTGTGAACGTTTTTGGGACATACCTTTGCATGCGCATAGCTTGATCCTTATTTGCTATGCAGTTTATCGTGACACTCCATGTTTTGATTTTTTCTTCTTATCTGTCTATTTGGGGACATCATAAAAAAGGGGAGAAAGAATTATCATGTTATAGGGGAGTTTTTGCATTATAGGGGAGATTTCATTTATTAATGCTTTATTCTTATATCATTTCAAACTCGATGCGGCACGAAGGTATTTTTCTTTATCTCATGTGTGTAGGTAGAAAGATTGAATATCATGATGTTGCACACCCTGATGAGAAAAGCTTTGAGAAGATTTGACGAAGATTTTTGAAGAAGAGTTTGAGAACTTACAAATTTAATCATGGGAGGGTAGATTTATATAGGCATTTTGGTTTTTGATAATTCTGATTTTTTATTTATGTACCGGCATAGAAATAGGGGGAGTATGGTAACGACATGATTTGATAAATGCCCGCTATAAATTAGTATGTTGTATATCGCTACAATCGTTGAAGAATGTTAAAGATCACATATGCAATAAGTCGGATCCGAATATCAACTTTCTTCAACAATCAAGTCTCTGCGAGATAAATTTGGTAAAGGTTGTATTTTTATTACTTAGCATTTCTCTTAGAATATTGTGATATTTTTCAACAAAAAATTTCTAAGTGTTGGAGCGGAGTTTTTAAGCTTTTTGTCAAAATTCTATTTCGAAGTTTTAAGGCACTGCATTTTCTGGGAAAAGAAAATGAAAAAATATTTATTTAATGGCTCGTTCGAGCGACAACCTATGTCGTTCAAATGACAGGCCATCTCACGGGAAGTTTGTTCGAGTGACACCTATCACCGTTCGAGCGAGATTTCATTTCATTCGAGCAACCTGCCACTTTAATTTTTCTATTTAAGCATATTAACCAACTCCGTTTTTCTTAAGAAGACTTACGATTCTAAACTATGACAAAACTGCTACTGCAGAAACATTTGTCTTCTCACTTTTAGGTTCTTAAACCTTTTTGTCTTCAATTCACAAGGTACCAAGGTTTATGTGAATTATTTTCGAACCTAAGAACATACTTTGCTATTGTTCAACCTTTGTGGAGTGCGTCACTACATCTAAAGACTGAAGTCATTAAGGTTCACTGTTGTGGATCTTTGATGAGGACTGGACTGCGGTTCATATAGGTCTACTACATGGAATCCATTGTTGACTCTAGACTGTGCGTCTATGTAGGTTTGCTAATTATGATTTACAAATTACAATGAAACAAAAGGTTTTGCCCTGAGAGAATTTTTCCTGAAATCTGTGAGTTAGCATATTTGTGTTTGTCGGTTTAACACATGCACACACATATATATTTGTTTAAGGGTTGAACTGATTTGATTCAAAAATTGACTCTATATAAATAAGCTTGTGTAATTTGAGTTTTTGAGTTTATTTCAAATCCATATCGCACATGGTGTATCACTTATTTACAAATTAGTATTGCAGCTTTTGTAAAGCGACGGTTTACCATTCTCAAATTGGTATCAGAGATTTTGTAAAGAGATGATTTACCATTCTCAAATTGGTATTAGAGTTGGTTACAGTAATTTACCGCGTGATCCCATTTTTCCAAAAAATTGTGTGATATTGATTTTTTTGAAAAATCATATTTTTTAAAAATTGTTGCAATGTTTCCAAGTGAAAACTTATATAATCGGTTGCGAATTTTTGACGGATCTAATTATGCTTACTGGAAGGCCTGCATGAGATCACGTTTAAAAGCAATCGATGAGAGAGTTTGGTTATTTGTGAAATTGGCTGGACTTCTCCCGCTATGACCACAAATAAAGTCAGGAATTTAAAACATGTGTCAGACTGGACAAAGGATGAGTTTAGATAAAGCACCTTTAATTCACGTAGCTTAGTGCTATTTTCGGTGTATTATGACGTTCACCACATCTAAAGAAGAATGGGATGTTTTACAACTCACCCATAAAGGCACTAACGCGGTCAAAGAGTTTAAAATTCAAAATTTAACTACTCAATTTGAAACGATTACCATGCCTAAGACTGAGTGTTGTGATTATTTTTATGCACACCTGTCTGACATTGTCAACACTGTTTTCAATGTTGGTGAGCCTATACCTGATGCACGAGTGGTTAAAAATATTTTAGGATTACCGCCAAATCATTTTATCCCTAAAGAGACTATTTGGAATACCTTAGGAAATTTGGGCAATTTAAAATTAGAAGAGCTGGTAGGAGACCTCCAGACATATGAGATTGACATGTTTCCTGACATGATCACGCCTAAGGATAAAAGGAGAGAACTTAAATTCGAATCTACGAATAAAAATAAAGTGAGTTTTTATGAGTCTGAGGAATAGTGTGATTTTGATATCACCATGCTTGCAAAGAATTTAAAAAAGCTTCTCAAGTTTTTTGACATAAAGAAAGGCAAGGCCAAAGAAAGTGGTGAGAAAGAGAAAGATGATGAGGGAGATTTAGAAAAAGTAACTTGTTTTTCATGTGAGGAAAATGGAATAAGTCGTTTGAGTGTCCCACCAGACTTAGGAGAGAGGGCAAGAAAATTGTTATGCCAGTCACCCATAGTGATAGTGAGGATGACGTGAAAGATTTCGGGGATGAGGCCATACAAGTAAGTTTGTAGACTTTTCTTCTAGTAACGTTAGCACACCAAGTTTTTTCCCATAACGATGAGGAAATTTGTGCAAGTGAGACCCTAGAGGATGATTTGAGTGTTTCTAGCGATGCAGAGAGTGAGTGCGCTAGTGAGGGTTAATCAGAGTGAGGAGTTGATCCTCGTGAATCGGGAAAAGAGTGAACTTATAAACCGTGTGTCACAATTAGAGATGGATCTTAAGCACACCCTGATGGTTAAAGTAACTTTAGAGAACAAATCCAAGAAGGAAGGAAAGATGGTTCTCAACCCCATTTTGGCTAGTGGTGATAGTTTAGGAATAAGTTATGACGGTGCATCCACTTCACATGTTCCACTCGAGACGCTTCCCACTTTAGTTTTGGATTCCCATGGATCTCATCCCAACCCACCTAGGTGTCCCATGCATGATAGGAGAGCGCGTAGGAGACATTTTAAGAGACGTGTACCTAGGCATGTTTATGTTTGCACCCACTGCAAGAAAAGAGGACACCTTAGGGAGTTTTATTTTAAGTTGGGTTATGTGTCACGTTTTACTACTACACGTGTTCACACACACACACCCACACTTAATGCACCGTATGATTACATGAGAGAGTTTTCACATATTAGGGAGCAGGTAAACATTTTAGTCAAGTCTTTACATGATTTGCCGAAGGTTTTTCATAGGATGTCACTACCTTTGAAAAATCCCACCTCACCTATCGGCTGAGGTCTAGAATTATTTTCTAGCATAGGATGATTTTCATGATGATATTACTTTTGCCTACGTCCAATTTGTATTTTTTTTGTATTAGATTTTTGCTTTTGAAAAATTTAAAAAATACAAAAAGATTTGATTTTCATAAAATTTTTGGAAAACAAAAAAAGAGTTTTGTATTTTGTTTTAAACCTTATATCAATGGACAATTGGGATGACCGAGTCACAATTTCATTCCATATTCATGTCACGATTTGATATTGTTTTGATATGCGTCATTATTTCATTTTTGTACTTTACAATATTTGGAGTCATTGAGATGTGATTAGTTGTTACTACCTACATGTTTGACTCATAAGTTCCTTTAATGGAAACTTTCACGGATTTATTTGATTATTATAACTGTTTATCTCATATTGGTCGGAGTGTTTTGAACTCAATTATGTCTTTAAAACGAACCATATGCCATAAAACATGAGAATGGAAGTAGTGCATGTAAAAACCATTTACCGTGAGGAATTTAATTCCAACAAAATATGATGAGTGTTCACGAAAAAGGGCTGCGAGATTTGAAAATTAACTCTTTGTGAAAGCGACAGGTTAAAAGAGCCCGAAAAAATTTAAAGGAAATAAAAACATAAATATGCCAAAAAGGGACCACCTCAAAAGAAAAATATAATGACTATTATTTATGAGGGAATTTTGGACGGAAAGAAATGAAAAACGGGTTTTCACGTCATGACATCATCTTGAAAAATCATTCATAGTTTTAGACGTTATTGGTGTGGGAATCACTTTTGGCCTCGATGTGCTGATGAATTGAGTCAATGTCATTTAAATTCAATATTTTTCAACACCTAAGGACAATTTTGAGATTCATTCAATAGGACTACACATATACATCGTGCACATATGCTATAGTTGATTGGATTGATTTACCGATCGAATATATCCACGCCCATTCATTATGTTTCCATGATTTGGTTGTCTTAGTGAAAATTCATGGTGTATTTTTGTTTTGTATGAAAAAATTGAAAATTCTAAAAATTATTGGTGAAATATGTCTGATTGTCGTTTATCATGACAACGTAAGGACGATTTCCTGACACTGTCAAGCCTAAGGATAAAAGGATAGCACTTAAAGCCCAATCTAAGAAGAAACAGAAAGTGAGTTTTTATGAGTCTGAGTCTGAGCAAGAGTCTGGTTTTGATATCTCCATGCTTGCAAAGCATTTTAAAAAATTCTCAAATTTTCAAAAGAAAATTCTTCTAATAAAAAGTTTTTTAAGAAACAAAAAGAAGGGCAAAGAAAGAGGTGAGAAAGAGAAAGATGGTGAGGGAGATTTAGAAAAATTAACTTGTTTTGAGTGTGAGGAAAAATGGCATAAGTCGTTTGAGTGTCCCACCAGACTTAGGAGAGAGGGAAAGAAAGTTGATATGCCGGTCACCCTTAGTGATAGTGAGGATGACGTGAAAGATTCCGGGAATGAGTCTTCACAAGGAAAGTTTGTAGCCATGTCTGCTAGTCACGTGAGCACACCCAGTTTTTTCCACGACAATGGGGATATTTGTGCAAGTGAGACCCCTGAGGATGTTTTGAGTGCTTCTAGTGAAGGAGAGAGTGAGTACGCTAGTGAGGGTTATTGTGAGATACAAATCATTTTTAGATATTTGTATGCCGAGACTTTAAAAACTAAAAATTTGAATAAGGAGTTAAGTCTTAGGTTGAGATATTTGGAGAGAGATATTGAAGGTTTGAGGGGTTTTGAGGCGTCGACGAGTCAACTCGTGAAAGTAAAGAGTGAGGAGTTGATCATCGTGAATCGAGAAAAAAGTGAACTTATAACCCGTGTGTCACAATTAGAAAGATATCTTAAGAACACCCTGTAGGTTAAAGTAACTTTGGAGAACACATCCAAGAAGGAATGAAAGATGGTTCTCAATCCCATTTTGGATAGTGGTGAGAGTTTAGGAATAAGTCATGACGGTGCATCCACTTCACATGTTCCACCCAAGCCACTTCCCACTTTAGTGTTGGATTCACATGGCTCTCATTCCAACCCACTTAGGTGTCCCATACCTGATAGGAGAACGCGTAGGAGACATTTTGAGAGAGGTTTACCTAGGCCTGTTTATGTTTGCACACACTTTGAGAAGAGAGGACACCTTGGGGAGTTTTGTTTTTAGTTGGGTCATGTGTCAGGTTTACTACTACACGTGTTCACATACACGCACCCACACCTAATCCTCCAAATGTTTACACGAGAGAGTTTTCACACATTAGGGAGTACGTAAACTTTTTAGTCAAGTATTCACATGATTTTTCGGAGGTTTTTCACAGGATGTCACCACCTTTGAAAAATCCCACCGCACCTACCGGCTGAGGTCTAGACTTATTTTCTAGCATAGGTTGATTTTAATGGTGATATTACTTTTGCATATGTCTAGTATGTATTTTTTTATTAGATTTTTTCTTTTGAAAAATACAAAAAATAATTTTATTTTTATAAATTTTTTGGAAAAGACAAAAAGAGTTTGTATTTTGTTTTGCAGCTTATATGAATGACATTTAGGATAACTCAGTCACAATTTCATTCCATATCCATGTGACTATTTGATAGTGTTTTAATATGTGTCATCATTTCATTTTTCTGTTTACAATATTTGGAGTCCTTGAGATGTGATTAATTGTTACTACCTACATGTTTGACTCATAAGTTCCTTTAATGCCCACTTGCACGAATTTGTTTGATTACTGTACTTGTTTATCTCATATTGGTCGAAGTTTTATGATCTCAATTTTGCCTTTAAAACGAACCATATGCTATTAAACTTGATAATGGAAGAAATTCATGTAAAAACCATTTACCGTGAGGAATTTAATTGTAACAAAATATGATGAGTGTTCACGGAAAAGGGATACTAGAGTTTAAAATTAACTCTTTGTGAAAGCCACAGTTTAAAAGAGCCCAAATTTTTTTTAAAGGCAATAAAAAGATAAATATGCCAAAAAGGGGCCACCTCAAAACAAAAATATAATCATTATTATTTATGAGGGAGTTTGGACAGAAAGAAATGAAAATTGGGTTTGCACGTAATGACATCGTCTTGGCAAATCATTCATAGTTGTCGACGTTATTGGTATGGGAATCACGTTTGGCCTTGATGTGCTAATGAATTGAGTCGATGTCATTTAAATTGAACATTTTGCAACACCTAAGGACGATTTTGAGAGTCGTTCAATATGTGTACACCTAAGGACTCAAAAAATGTTGATGAAAAATGTTTGAGTATCGTTTATCGTGAGAACTCCATGCTTGATTTTTTTTATTCGTTTCCATGTCTATTTTTGTCAAATAAAAAATGGGAGAACGAATTACGGGAGTTTTGCATTATGTGTTTTATTCTTACATCATTTCCAACTTGATCCATCAGAAGTTATTTGCTCTGTCTCATGTGTGTAGATAAGAATATTGAATGTTTGTGTTGCACACGCTGATGAGAAACGCTTGAAGATTTGATGTTGAAGACTTTGAAGAAAAGTTTTGAGTCCTACATGTTTAGTACCTTTTCATTTTTAGGTTCATGAGGGTATTATATTTGTATAGGAATTTAGGCTTTGATAATTCGGATGTTTGTATTTTGTACCGGCACAGACATAGGGGGAGTATGGTAATGACTTGATTTTATAAATGTCCGTTATAAATTAGTATGTAGTATACCGCTACAACCATCGAAGAATGTTAAAGATCACATATGCAACAAGTCTGATCCGAATATGGACTTTCTTCAACAATCAAGCCTCCGCGAGATAAATTTGTTAAAGGTTGTGTTTTTATTCCTTAGCATTTCTCTTGGAATATTGGGATATTTTTCATCAAAAAATTTCTAAGAGTTGGAGCGGAGTTTTTAAGTTTCTGTCAAAATTAAATTTTGAAGTTTTAAGGAACTGCACTTTCTGGGGAAAAAAAGAAAAAATATTTGTTTAATGGCTCGTTCGAGCGACAGCCTGTGTCATTCACACGACAGTCCATCTCGTACGAAGTTTGTTTGAGCAACACCTATCACTATTCGAGCGAGATTCGATTTCACTCAAGCAACATTCCACCTTAATTTTTCAATTTAAGCATGTTAACCAACCCCATTTTTCTTAAGAATACCTATGATTCTAAACTATGACGAAACTACTACTGAAGAAAAATACGTCTTCTCACTTTTAGGTTCTTAAACCTTTTTGTTTTCAATTCACAAGATCTTAATATTTATGTGAATTGTTTTGGAACACAAGAACATATTTTCCTATTGTTCAACCTTTGTGGAGTGCGTCACTACATCTAAAGAGTGAGGTCATTGAGGTTCGCTGTTGTGGATCTTTGCTGAGGACTGGACTACGGTTCATGTGGGTTCACTGTATGGAATGCATTGTTGACTCTAGACTGCGCGTCTATGTAGGTTTGCTGAGGTAAACTTATTGCAGATATCATTGTAATCATTGTAATTGTGATTTAAAAATTATGGTGAGTTAGCATATTTGTGTTTGTTTGTTTGACACATGTACACACGTAGATATTTGTTTAAGGTTTGAATTGATTTGATTAAAAAATTAACTCTATATAAATATGTTGGTGTAATTGGAATTTTCTAGTTTATTTTAAATTGATATCGCACACGGCGTATCACTTATTTACAAATAGATATTAAAGCTTTTGAAAAGCAACGATTTACTAATCTCAAATTTGTATCAAAGATTTTGTAAAGCGATGATTTACCATTCTCAAATTATTATTAGAGTTGGATACGCAAATTTATCGCGTGATCCTATTTTTCCACAAAAATTATGTGATATTGATTTTTTTGAAAAATCATATTTTTAAAAAATTATCGCAATGTTTCCATGTGAAAACTTATATAATCCATTGTGAATTTTTGACGGGTCTAATTATGCTTACCGGAAGGCCCACATGAGATCACATTTAAAAGAAATCGATGAGAGAGTTTGGTTAATTTGTGAAAGAGGCTGCACTTCTCCCACTGTGACCGCAAATAATGTCCCGTGTCAGACTGGACTAAGGATGAGTTTAGGTGGAGCACCTTTAATTCAAGTCGGCTTAGTGGTATTTCTAGACAGGTCAACCCCGAAGAGTTCCGACGTTTTATGACATTCACCACGTCTAGAGAAGCGTGGGATGTTTTACAAGTCACCCATAGAGACACTAACGCGGTCAAAGAGTCTAAAATTCAAAATTTAACTTCTCAATTTCAAACGATTACCATACTTAAGACTGAGTGTTGTGATGATTTTTATGCACCTGTGTCTCACATTGTCAACACTAGTTTCAATCTTAATGAGCCTATATTCTAATGCACGAATGGTTAAAAATATTTTAAGATTTCCGTCAAAACATTTTATCCCTAAAGTGATTGTTTTGAATACCTTAGAACATTTAGACAATTTAATATTAGAAGAGCTAGTAGGAGACCTCCAGACATATGAGATTGGCATGTTTCTTGACACGATCACGCCTAAGGATAAAAGGAGAGCACTTAAATTCGAATCTACAAAGAAAAATAAAGTGAGTTTTTATGAGTCTGAGTATGAGGAAGAGTGTGATTTTGATATGTCCATGCTTGTAAAGAATTTTAAAAAGTTTCTCAAGTTTTCAAAACAAAATTCTTCGAATAAAAAGTTTTTTGAAAAAAAAGACAAGGCCAAAGAAAGCGGTGAGAAAGATGGTGAGGGAGATTTAAAAAAAGTAACTTGTTTTGAGTGTGAGGGCAAATGGCATAAGTCGTTTGAGTGTCCCACCAGACTTAGGAGAGAGAAAAAGAAAATTTCTATGCCAGTCACCCTTAGTGATAGTGAGGATGACGTGAAAGATTCTGGGGATGCATCTTCACAAGAAAAGTTTGTAGCCTTTTCTGCTAGTCACGTGATCACACCCAGTTTTTCCCACGACGATGAGGATATTTGTGCAAGTGAGACCCCAGAGGATGATTTGAGTATTTCTAGCGATGTAGAGAGTGAGTGCGCTTGTGACGGTGATAGTGAGCTCCAAATGATTTTTAGATATTTATACGCCGAGACTTTAAAAATTAAAAAGTGGAATAAGGAGTTAAGTCTTTGCTTGAGAGATTTGGAGAGAGAGATTGAAGGTTTGAGGGGTTTTCAGGCGTAGGAGATTCAACTCGTGAAAGTAAAGATTAATCTGAGTGAGGAGTTGATCATCATGAATCGGGAAAAGAGTGAACTTATAACCCATGTGTCATAATTAGAAAGAGATCTTAAGCATGCCCTGGAGGTTAAAGTAACTTTGGAGAAAACATCCAAGAAGGAATGAAAGATGGTTCTCAATCCCATTTTGGATAGTGGTGAGAGTTTAGGAATAAGTCATGATAGTGCATCCGCTTCACATGTCGCACTTGAGACGCTTCCCACTTTAGTGTTGGATTGACATGGCTCTCATCCCAACCCACCTAGGCATCCCATACCTGATAGTAGAGCGCATATGAGACGGTTTGAGAGAGGTGTACCCAGTCCTATTTATGTTTGCACACACTACAAGAATAATGGACACCTTAGGGAGTTTTGTTTTAAGTTAGGTCAGGTATCATGTTTTACTACTACACGTGCTCACACACACGCACCCACACATAGGGCTCCAGATGATTACACGAGAAAGTTTGCAGATATTAGGGAGTAGGCAAACTTTTTAGTCAAGTCTTCACATGATTTGACATAGGTTTTTCAAGGATGTGACCACCGTTGAAAAATCCCACCGCACCTACCGGCAGAGGTCTAGAGTTATTTGCTAGCGTAGGTTGATTTGCATGATTATATTACTTTTGCCTATGTCTAGTTTGTATGTTTTTTTATTAGATTTTTGCTTTTGAAAAATTTGAAAAATATAAAAAGATTTTATTTTTATTAAATTTTTTTAAAAGACAAAAAAGTGTTTTTTATTTTGTTTTGCACCTTATATGAAGGGACATTTACGATGACCGAGTCATAATTTCATTCCATATCCATGTGACGATTTGATAGTCTTTTGATATGCGTCATCATTGAAATGTGATTAGTTGTTACTACCTACATGTTTGACTCATAAGTTCCTTTAATGCACACTTGCACGGATTTGTTTGATTATTATACTTGTTTATCTCATATTGGTCGGAATGTTGTGATCTCAATTGTATCTTTAAAACGAACCATATGCTAGAAAACTTGATAATGGAAGTAGTTCATATAAAAACCGTTTACCGTGAGGAATTTAATTGCCACAAAATATGATGAGTGTTCACGAAAAAGGGCTACGAGAGTTGAAAATCAATTCCTTGTGAAAGCCACAGTTTAAAAGAGCTCGAAATTTTTTTTTTGCAATAAAAAGATAAATATGCCAAAAAGGGGCCACCTCAAAAGAAAAATATAATGATTATTATTTGTGAGGGAGTTTGGACGGAAAGAAATGAAAAACGGGTTTTCACGTCATAAAATCGTCTTGAAAAATCATTCATAGTTTTAGACGTTATTGGTGTGGGAATCACTTTTGGCCTTGATGTGCTGATGGATTGAGTCGATGTCATTTATATTCAACATTTTTCAACACCCAAGGACAATTTTGAGATTCATTCAATAGGAGTACACGTATACATCCTACACATATGTTATGTTTGATTGCGTTAATTTGCCTATCGAACCCATTCATTATGTTTCCATGATTTGGTTGTCTTAGTATAAATTCATGGTGTATTTTTGTTTTATATGAAAAAATTAACAAAAATCAAAACATAGTTGGTGCAAAATGTTTGATTGTCATTTATCATGACAACTCCATGCTTGATCTTTTTATTTGTTTCTATGTCTATTTTGGTTAAATAAAAAGGGGGAGAATGAATTATGGGAGTTTTGCATTATGTGGGAGATTTGATTATGTTAATTGATTTATTCTTATATCATTTTAAACTTCATGCATCACAAGGTAATTTCTTTGTCTCGTGTGTGTTGTTACAAATACTAAATGTTAGATTTCACACCCTGATGGGAAAAGCTTGAAGTTTTGAACATTTGATGTTGAAGACTTTGAAGAAAAGTTTTGTGTCCTGCATGTTTAGTATCTTTTCATTTTTGGGTTCATGAGGGTATTAAAGTTGTATAGGCATTTATGTTTTGATAATTCTTATGTTTCTTTTTTCTACCGGCATAGACATAGGGGGAGATTTGTAAGGACATGATTTTATAAATGTCTGTTATAAATTAGTATGTCATATACCGCTACAACCGTCGAAGAATAGTAAAAATCACTTATGCAACAAGTCGGATTCGAATATCAACTTTCTTTAACAATCAAGCCTCCGCAAGATAAATTTGGTAAAGGTTCTGTTTTTATTCCTTATTATTTCTCTTAGAATATTGGGATATTTTTCATCAAAAATATTCTATGTGTTGGAGCAGAGTTTTTAAGTTTTTTGTCAAAATTCTATTTCTAAGTTTTGAGGCACCGCATTTTCTGGGAAAAGAAAAAGAAAAAAATATTTATTTAATGGCTTGTTCGAACGACAAGCCATCTCACGTGAAGTTTGTTCGAGCGGCACCTGTCACCGTTCGAGCGAGATTCGATTTCATTCGAGCAACCTGTCACCTTAATTTTTCTATTTAAGCATGTTAACCAACTCCGTTTTTCTTAAGAATACCTACAATTCTAAACTACGATGAAACTGCTACCGCATAAACATATGTCTTCTCACTTTTCGGTTCTTAAACCTTTTTATTTTCAATTCACAAGATCCCAATATTTATGTGAATTTTTTTGGAACCAAAGAACATACTTTGCTATCGTTCAATCTTTGTTGAGTGAGTCACTACATCTAAAGACTGAGGTCATTGAGGTTCGCTGTTGTGGATCGTTTCTGAGGACTGGATTACAGTTCATGTGGGTTCGCTGCATGGAATCCATTGCTGACTCTAGACTGCACGTCTATATAGGTTTGTTGAGGTAAATTTATTGCATATTTCATTGTAATCCATTTAACTGTGATTTATAAATTATAGTGAAATAAAAGGTTTTGCAATGAGGGTATTTTTCCTGAAATGTGTGAGTTAGCATATTTACGTTTGTTGGTTTGACACATGCACACACGTAGATATTTGTTTTAGGGTTGAATTGATTTAATTCAAAATTTGACTCAATATAAATATGTTTGTTTAATTGGAATTTTTGAGTTTATTTTAAATCGATATCAGTCACGACATATCACTTATTTACAACTTGGTATTAGAGCTTTTGTAAAGTGATGGTTTACCATTCTCAAACTGGTATCAAATATTTTGTAAAGCGGTGATTTACCATTCTCACAACCACTTCATGAGTCCCCAAAAACATACCAAACTTTGCCAACAGATTGGTAAGAACGGGTCGACGATCGACGATTCTCCCACGAAGTGCCCAACCGTATGCGCATGCGTTCTGTCGAGTCTCCTGCAGGAAAGAAGTCTAGTGTCTGAGGTGGCACAATCTTCTCCCATCCAAATTGATGTAAGAGCCTCCAAGGAAAGTAGAATGAGGTTTATCAGAGGCCAACTAACAAAACATGTTGGTATTCCCCTAGTTATAGAATGGGCTGCAACTCCCCTCACCAGGGTACCGACCAACGCAGACATCGAGCCCCATGCTTCACAAACTAGTTTTTCTTGTTCTTAATAGTTGGGACAAAGATGATAAAATAACGAGTGAAAAAAATGGCACAACTACCAAGGGGTATTCAGGAGGTAGTGCCAAGAGAAATCTCTCAGACAACCACATTAATGGCCTTCCCGCCAAGCATCTAGACCATTCAGGGTATCAGCTAGTATCACTGTCACATGATTATGACAGTATGACATCCACAATGTAATAGAAGCCAATTGAGGGTCCACCATCATATCCCTAGTCACCAATAGTATCTTCAAAGTTAAGAAAATGGCAAGAACTCCAACATTAGTACAATCTTTACAACATAGCAGATTCAGCACAATGCAACGAAGGCGACAAGATCCACTTTATAAACAAGCTTTGTATTTAATATTACATATACCAACCAAGCCTCCAAGACCTTCCTTCACCCAAAAATTCCAAGAAATTCATTTTTCCTACTTTTTCTCAAAATAAATCCTTTTAAAAGTGAAGATCTATTTAAACCAAGCCATCAACGCCATCTTCTGCTCAAGCATATTCAAAAATTTCCAAAAACACATTTTTTTTATTCTTTCTCAAAAATAAAACTCAATGGAAAATAAAAGTGCATGTAGAGTAAGCCACTAAATCAAGATAATCAAACGAAATATCCATATCTTTTTGCATTTTTGAGTCTCTTTTCAGCGGCAATGTCGTTACATCAAGCATGCAATTGCTAAGCTCCCACAATCAATGATGAATTTATAAGAAAATCTTGAAGAGAAAGAACCAGAATTGGATGTCACCTCATATTCCCCACAACTATCTCTCCTAGATACCAGACATACCCAAAATTCACGCACCATCAATCGCCACATCCTTAGAAGTCATCCCTCAAGGGTAAAAGGTAATCTGCAAGATCCCCAATGGAAAATCAATATTTGAAAAAGGACATTAAAGAAAAGTGGTCTCAAGAGGAAATAAGAATTTACCCGATCATCACTGTCCCTTCACCTGTCCGAGGTAGTCCAAAAGACTGTGCCAGTTCCATTTGGGACCCCTACACCTTGTCGATCGGCACCTCCTTGAAATATTGTATAAAATTTCACAAAACAATTACAAAAAAATCTCAAAAAATTCTGCAGAAAATTTCTAAAATTACCAAATGAAATTTAGAAATTTTTTTATCAAGAAAAACATTTTTTCAAGCCTCTTAAATCCCCAACTAAATTAACACCATAAAATTATTTCTCTAGAGAAAATCCAAAATCCAATTGGATATCTCCCCAGGAATGTTTCGAAGGGACACCGCAGAAATTGAAAAGCTCCCCCAGCAGGGCTGCACCTAATCCTGATATTAGTATTTTTTTTCCGAGAAGGAATCTCTCCAAAGTTTTCTAAGAAAATTATGCCCCACAACCTACATAAATCCTTCAGAATTGGCTTCTACCCGCAAAATTGCTCACCTCTATTTAAGGCCCTCATAATTGACCCCGACCCGTAAAATTTGTCACCTCTACTTGAGGTCCTCAGAATTGACCTGGACCCTCAGAATTGGTCGCTCTCACATAAGGTCCTCATAATTGACTTGGACCCTCAGAATTGGTCACTCCAACTTAAGGTCCTCAAAATTGACCTCGGCTCACAGAATTGATCACTCCCACTTAAGGTCCTTAGAATTGACCTCGACCCTCAAAATTGTTTGCGCCAACTTTAGGTCCTCATAATTGACCTCGACCCTCAAAATTGGTCACTTCCACTTAAGGTTCTCATAATTGACCTCGACCCTCAAAATTTGTCGCTCCCACTTAAGGTCGTCAGAACCGACCTCGACCCTCCCACTTAAGGTTCTCAGAATTGACCTCGACCCTCATATTGGTTGCTCCCACGTACGGTCCTCAGAATTGGTCACTCCCACTTAAGGTCCTTAGAATTGACCTTGACCATAATAATTGGTCGCTCTTACTTAAGGTACTCAAAATTAACCTCGACCCTCGGAATTGGTGGCTCCCAGTTATGGTCTTTATAATTTACTTTATCCCTTAGAATTAGTCACTGCAACTTATGGTCCTCAGAATTGACCTCAGCCCTCAAAATTGGTCGCTCCAACTTAAGGTCCTCGGAATTGGTCATTCCCACTAAAGGTCCTCGGAATTTACCTTAACCCTCAGAACTGGTCGCTCCCACTTAAAGCCCTCGGAATTGGCTTCGAACTTTAGAATTGGTCTCTCTTACTTAAGCCCTCAGAATTGGCTTTGACCATCAGAATTAGTCGCTCCCACCTAAAGCCCTCCCAATTGGCTTCAATCCTCAGAATTGGCTGCTCCTACTTAAAGCCCTCAGAATTAGCTTCGACGCTCAAAATTGATCGCTCTCCTCATGAAGCCCTCAGAATTGGCTTCGGTCTGCAGAATTGACCTCACTCATACTTAAATCCCTCAGAATTGGCTTTGACCCTAAAAATTAGTCGCCCCTACCATATGTCCTCAGAATCAACCTTGGCCCATAGAATCGGCTATCCCCAGCATTTCTTTAGCTCCCTAGAATCAGCCTCAACTCTCTGAATTGGTCATCCTAGTCCCTTTGGGTCTGTAGAATTGACCTCTTTCCAAAATATCATGTGGTGTTTATTCGATGACTTTCACTTATTCCAAGCTCACCTGTCGAGGGGATCCATAAAAATCACATTCTAGGACCCCATATGTCACTCCTTAGGTCCCTAGCACCTCCCCATTTTACTATAAACCCTAGGTCATACTCCGAGCACCGATTTAGAGACCATCGAGTGCTCTCGGGTCCTGTTTGACTTCGGTCGGCTCTATCGTCAAAGAGAAACCTCAATGAATCTTTGAAGGGCTATGAATACCCTTTACAATGGTCCACCCTGTACAAAAATCGTCATAACGATTCAGATGTACGGACCATTTTAGTACTGAAAATAAATTTCGAGCCCATCGAGCGCTCTTGGGCCCCGATTTGACCCTGATTAAATCCAACTTTAGAGAAAAATCTCTTTGAATCTACTAAGGGCACTGAAACCCCTTTCCAATGGTCAACCCCGTGCTAAAAATGGTATTACTATTCAGATGAATGAACTTTTTTCCCCGAAAATTGATTCGAAAGCCATCGGGCACTCTTGGGCTCAATTTAACCAAGGTCAATTCTTCAACTCGAATAAGACTTATTGAATCTTTGAAGGTAACTTAATACCCTTTCTAAGGGTCCACCCCGTGCATGAATCATCCTTCTCGGCCCCGTTTGACCAAAGTTAACTTTTTGAACTGAGCGAATGTTATTGGAATATTCAAGTACATTACATAGACTTTCCACCGGTCTGCCCCATGCACGATTCTGACTTATGGTTTGGACGAATGATCCATTACCATCCAATGATCTTTGGTTAAAAGGAACAATGAGTATTTCTTAGCCCCGTTTGACCCAAAGAAAAACCCCGGACCTGGCATCGGCCCAAAGGAATCTTCAAGGTATCTGAATCACCTTTCTAATTGTATTCCCCGTGCAGGATTGGATCAACGGATTATGTTCTATGACCGTCTTTCCGAAAAAATCTCCATAGGACTACCAATTGGTTGGTCAAATTTCCTGTCTATCAGCAATGTGTCTAGGGTTACCTTCTTATTGGTAGGGCTACGACTATGCCGATTGGAACCACCATCACCCTATAAATAAAGGGCATGAACTCAATCCCAAAGCACACCTCATATCCATCAATATCAGTGATTTTAGCAACATTCTCTTCCAATCGACGAAGTTTCCTTGTGTGAAATTCCTTTCCATATTTTATTCCCCTGCTTTTTATACCCAAATTTGGGAAAATTTCATTCTCTTTTATCCAACATTCATATCCACATTCAATGGAGCTCATCAAAGATCAAGATTAAGCCACAATTCTTAAAAAAAAAGGTCCAAAAATCATTCTCTCTTTAATTTCTTTTTTTTTATTAGTTACATAAATTCTCAATCTAGCTTTTACTTTAGTTCATACACATTAATATATTATCCTTCATTAGCTATATTTCACATACTTTATTTTCTATAAAAAAACAAAATAAAGAAAAAGAAGGTTACACCTATTAATTCCAACTGGATTATCGACCACAATTTCTGAAAACTAAAATAAATTTTCTATGCACACACATATAATAAATTCCCCCTCAAATCTATGGGATAAACCCCGCCCTTATGCTATATACGAACTATGTGGACTTTGATGCCTTTATAGGCAACGTAGACGTTTTGGGTTAAAACTCGAGACTCGAGTTCCATTTTCCAATTTTTTCCAATTCTCCATTTTTCACATTTTCCTCATTTTCATCTATACATTATTTTAATATGTATTATATATGTGATCCTTATTGGCGTTTTATCCAATATATATTATCGTTTCATCATAGTGATCAATAATTCGATAAATGCATACATCGTATTTTATAGATATTCTTTTGGGGAACATTACTTTGGATGATGTCACTTTATATTTTCCGTGATATGAGTTAGGGAATTCCGCTCTCCATTTATATATACACCCACGCAAACTTCATGGAGAAATTACGGAAAACAATAACACAAGCCCATGAGAGACTGAAAGGGCACGATGGGTGCCTAACACCTTCGCATTCTGTAACTTCTCCCCCAAACCTTTGAACTATTGGTTTCGTAAGCATCAGTTTGTCTTTAATGTTGCCTTCTTGAGGCAGCGACATGTTATTTTTCCTGTTTTGTGCAATGTAGGCTAGCAACTCCCTCTCTTTACATTGACACCACATCGATGACGGTCGAAGCGCTTTGAGAGAAAGAGGGTGCAAGCCTTTTCTCCTCCCTTATCCCCCCCCGATTGGGAAAAGGGAGATATCCGGGATGGCCACACTACCATAATGAAAGGCAAAAAAATATTGCAAGAATGAGTAGAGATTTTCATTAATAAATCAAACATACAACAAGTTCGCCATCCATAATCTTCAGAATTGACAAAAACTTGTCCATTAAACTGAATACAATCACTCAGAAATTGCTGCCTGAAATTGTGTGTGAAATTATGAGCCCATGGGTCCTTTTTATAGGGCAAGGAGCCTTGAGAAGACTTGGAAACAATTGGAAAATCATTTTTTAATAATTATTCCTCATTTTTAGTACTATTCATGTCACTCGATTCACAACACCATCTTTAATCACGTTTTTTACCCCCAAAACATCAAAATCTCATTTTCATCCAACTTCAAAGTTTTCAGTCTTATCAAGATCTTTCCTGAAAAGCTATGGCATATCCTCAACGGACACTTGAGCGACCCTTTTTTTATAACTATCCCCATTTTTTGCACTATTCACATCACTAGCTTTAATCGCATTTTTGACCTCCAAAACTTCAAAATCTCATTTTCATCTAAACTTCCAAGTTTTGAGTTTTTTCAAACCTGTGGCACGACCTCAACAAACACTCGAGCGGTTTTATAAAAAAAATCTAGATCAGTTGTGTAAACCGTGTCATGTCGTGATGTATCCAAATAATTTTTTCATATCAACTTATTTATTGTCAAAACTCCTGGGGTACCAATAAAAATGAAAAATAAATAAATTAATTCTAACATGGGTTCATATAATTTAGGATATTATAGAATTATCCCTCAATTACATTTTAGACCCCATACTTCATAATTTAACCAGTTTAACTCCAAATTCGACTAAATTTCAGACATAACTTTATTTTGCACAAATAAATATTTATAAATTACTTTTAGGCCCATAAAGTTTCTTAAATTTTGGTTTCACCTCTCGGGATGGATAAAATTGTATTTTTAACTTGAATTTTATTCAAGCTTGCATTTTTATTTTTGTTTATGAAAATGACTCTAAAAGCTCAATATTTATGAAAGAACAAACCTAAAAAGGACTGTATTTGAGCATAAATAAGACAAAATATGCACACATTAGTTGCCACTTTGGCCATCCTGACCTCGAAAAAATCTCCCCGCTTGCGCAGGTCGCGGGATCCAAAGGATATAAAATGGTTGTCGTCGGCGATGTGACGTGTGTGGTTGTGTAGAGATTATAGTCACCAGTATGTTTCACTCGATATAGAAAAAAGATGTAGCCTCACCCAAAGGGCCAATATAAAAATACTACTAGTGTGTGTGAAATCAAACTCTATGTGGGCTTGGGTACTATGTAACATAATGGGAAGGTATTAGGCACCCATTTTGCCTTTTTGATCTCTCATGGACAATAAAATGTTCTCCTTCTCCTAAATTGTATGAACGTGTGTATAATACATGAAATGTGCTCTATGTACCAATCGTACAAAATGAAAATGCCCATGAATGTGCAAGTGTGAGAGTGTGTTGTGAGGAATGAAATCATCGTATTTGTATCATGGAAAAGATAGGAACGATTCATTCTAAGAAGATGAGCTAAAAGTCTATGAAAATAACTAAAATATAAGTTGTATTATGAAACTATAACATCACTACAGAAAAGTGAGTTCGTTTGACATAGGACCGCTAAGATCTAATAAGACAAGAGAAATAACAATGCGAATAAAACATGTTAAATATAAGAGTGTGATACTAATATGTGAATATGAATAAAATTAGGACGGATAAATGAGGAATCAAATCCCAAAACATCTTCGAGATGCCTATGTATTTGAAAACAACATCAAAGTCCACGTACTTCGCATGAGGTAATAAGGGTGGGGTCTAACCCATAGTTTGAATTTAGAGTATATCTTTTATTTTATGAAAGATTTGTAAAATGTGATGAAAGTGTGATAAAAAAAAGTGATATAACTCGAAATTGAGAACTAAGGAACAAACCCCCTTATTGATACCAAAATCCACAACCCTGCGTGGACCAGTCACAGGCCAACACGTGTCATCCAATGCGGCACAAGTCCAAGTCAGCCCGACAAATAATGAAGCCCGACCAATAATGAAGCCTTACTAATAGGGAAACCGACCAACAACCAACCAAGCACTAGCTGTCTTATAGCCTGTATTGCCAATGAAGCGACAACATTCATATATTCAATTCTCATTATGTACCGATGTGAATGACTAATAAATGAAGTAACTCACATCCTTTCACATGACTACTATCAAGACCCCTCTTGGGCTATAAATACATTGTATCACCCTCACTGCAAGGGACGAAACAAAACTCAAGGAAATCAAAACAGAATAGTGGACGTAGGCTATTCCTTTGATCCAAACCACTTAAAAAGACACCTCTTGGGCTATAAGTCTTATTTGTTTTACTTACTTTATCTCTGATCAATTAATTAGGCCTATTCTAGTTTTTTGCATCAACTAACGACGTCTGTGGGAACGTATTGCTAAACGTTTTCACTCATTCTTCAACCATGGCTGAAATTTTAGAGTCAAGTACCAGAAATGAAGGAAGTCCACCTAATCCCTTTGCCCCTATAAACAATAATGATATAAAATGAATTTTAGCTACTTTGGCCAAGGGTCAAGAAGCTATGCAAGATACTATACGACAGTTGTCTCAAACTCTTCAAGCTGGAGTTCCATCATATCTTAATCAAAGGAATATGCTACCGCCACCATCCTGGAGTGTTGGGCATAGCCTTTTCAGAACTTCAAGAGATCCTTCATACCTTCCTGGAGCAACTTCTTCAATTAGGGTCACTAACTCCACTGTTGGATAGTCGCTCAACCCAGAAAGATTGAGTGCCTTAGAAAGGATGAGTAGGTCCTATCCTTTCGACCATTTGGGACCCCAGGGAAATTTCCTATGGGTTGCATCGAGAAATACTCGACGATCAAGATATTTAAGGTAAGGCTCAGCCCAATATAGATTAAGCACCCAACGAACCGATAAATCTAGTCAGAGGGAAGGTTCACAAGAAGAAAGTTCAGCATGATTTGTTGGTTGGTATAAAAAATCTCCCACCCATGGTGATGGAAGTGATGCTTGGAAAGGTTCCATTCATCATTTGGAAGATAGATTGAGAGAAATGGCCATGGCTAAAACTCCCCTCTAAAGAAATTTTATTAAGGGATCCCCATTTGTTCAAGCCATCATAGATTTCCCCACGCCGACCAAGTTTAAAGCTCTAGTGGTCATTCCCAAATATGATGGGAAAACTGATCTAATTGTTCATATAGAACAATATCAAGCAATGGATGATAACTATGATGTCCCTAATGAGATGAGATATAGGGCATTTTCAAGAACAATCACTGGATCTGCTCAAATCTGGTACAATAGTCTTCCTCGGGGGGGGGGGGGGGGGGGGCGGAGATTTCTTGTTTCCAATAACTCATTGAGATGTTCATTGGTAATTTTTACTTTGGAGCAAAACCAGTGAAAAAAGTAGGTCATTTGCTCAGTGTAAGACAAAAGGAAGGAGAAAGTAATAGGGATTACATCACAAGTTTCAACAAAAAAAAATTGGAAGTCATTGATTGCGGAGAGAAGACCTAATCACTGACCTCATGAGTGGTTTGCTCCCTGATAAATTATATTATACCTTGGCAAAAGATCCACCGAAGATGATGACAGAATTTATGGCCAAGGCAGAAAAGATTTTGAACGCCAAAGAAGCTATGTCTAATAAAAAGAATTTAGATGCAAAGGTGAAAGCAAAAGTAGAAGGGAAGTCAGATAAAAAGGAGCACAAGAATCACAATAAGAGAAAGAGTTCGAAGGTAAAGGAAGGTCTAGATTGGCTCAGGAAATTCACTTGTTACACTCCCTTAATGGTGGATATACATCATCTCTTGGAGGAAATCAAACGCAACAGTGATTTGAGTTGTCCTGAAAAGTTGAAGTCACTAGCTAATAAAAGGGATAAGTCCAAGTATTATGAGTTTCACAAAGATCATGGTCGTACTACCAACTGTCGTATTGCCCTCCAAAATTAGATAGAAGCACTCATCCGAAGAAGAAAGTTGGACATATTTATTGATCGACAGAATGCTGGATGAAATGGAGGCAGAGGTTGACAGAGATCTAAATCGCCAGTTAAGCCCAGGGAAGAGAAGAAGAGGAACCACGATGATGATCCAGAAGAGGATCCTAATCTTCCCAAGAAGCCTAGATAATCGGAACGTGAGGTATTCACACTCAGTTTTGGATCTTTTGAGTGTCACATGGTTACAAGTGGAGATGCCAGAGGAGGAGATCATGCAGCTGAAAGGAAAGGTTACCTCAATGAGGCGTAAGCTTGTTCCTATATCCAGTAGATCAACCTCGCCGAGGAAAACTAACCAAGAAAAGTCATCAGGGATAAGCTTGTAATTATCTTTTCCAAGAATGATCTATCTGGAGTGTTGTACCCTCATAATGATCCTTTAGTGATCAGAGTCAAGATGAAAGAAGTATTGGTATCAGGAATATTAGTGGATAATGGCAGTTCGGTAGATATCTGTGACACCCCGACTAATTAAATACCAGGTAGCTACTCCTTTATTAAATTAAATCAAAATGCCAAGTTGGCTCAGTTAATAGCATCACTGTCGAATACATTTTATTATTACTAACCACCTAGTATTTAAAAAGTAAGTTGTCAAATTTTAATTAAAGTCTGATTAACATGCAGTAAAAGATTCAAAGCAAGAATAATATCACCATTCACCATAACGAAATAATAGAATAACCATCACATGATATAAATAAATCCGGAGGAAAAACTTCTCACAACAAATCCCACAACTGAAATAAGTAACAAAATACTGAATACTGAATTAATACATGCCAAAGTCTGAAAAACTGAAATGGAAATGTCTCTAATAGAATTTGGGCAACATGCCCTACAACTGAGGAATACTGAACATGGAATCCAAATGATAGAAGCGTCTAAAAGCAAATCCCTGTAACTTCCACAAATAGCTACAGCTCGTCATCGGAGTGAGAATCCTATGCGTGGTGTCCTTGTGGCTGGGAACCTAAAATGGTTTTACAAGAAAATAGATTTGAAAGCAAACGGGTCAGAGCCCGAATGTGGAGATATTTTAAAAACCTGCAAGTGCTTTAAAAACATTTAAAACATTAAATGCAAAGTACATGTTAGGACGTGCACTCACATGAAATTCTCACCTCTCGTCTAACTGTGCACTCCTAACGTAAGTACCCATCTAAAATGACCCAAACCACTAGCTAAGTGACATCATATCTAACTAGACTGTCATAGGTTCTACCCTTTTTACTCGGTTCCCATTAACATTATAACGATCTCAATTAAATAGGGGGCTTAATGTAAATTCCGGTTCTCATATAAAAGTAATACAACTCGTTATAGATTATCCCTTTTATGTTATTCCGTAGTTATACACACAATACCATATGAAAGTTCCCATTTTACTAAGTGTATATTTTCCACAACATAAATATAAAATATAAGCACCCCGAGACTAAGCTGCGGTGCACACATACTCTGCTATCCATCCCGGTACATCACGTACATAAGGAATCACGTATTCCGAATCTCTCAGGAATAGTTCAGATAACACAAATCACAAGGAGTGGAGGCGAACACAGTCACATCACATGGGTCACGCACATACCTACGCTCCCACGATCAGCAGACTTATTAACCTCCCAATAAGTCCTTCTCTGACCTATGTTCTCGAGGTAACCAATCTAAATCCGGGCAACACAAGGATAAGAAGGCGCTAAGCGAACGTAAACCTCCCGTGATAGCAAGTATGGTAGGTATGTCATACACATAAAATTGTAAGCCAAGCATTCACACATCTTAGATATCACAATATTAGTAAAGGTATACTCTACATCCTTATACCATTATTCCAAATTATATATTTTAAGTCTCCCGATAATATAAAAGTTAAATTGTCGACACGTCTCACATCGTAGTTTCTTATACTTAAAACCTATCTCAAATAGATTATTAAGTTCCTAATTTTTCCCACATATAAAATCTTCATTCCTAAGGTCTTTACTTCTGCCCAAACCTCATTTCATCAAATTATTCAACCTTACACTTTTATCCCAAATATTATCTCACTTATTGAATTTCGTGAATTTAGAATAATTCCTCAAATCGAATTCTAATTAAGGTCCAAGTTTCATAATCATGACTACTGGTCTTCCTTAAGTTTAAGGGTATTCATAAGGTCTCCAATAGAATTTTCCAAGGGTTACTACCATTAAAATTTAAATAGAAAAAAGCTTTACTCATCCTGGGAAGGTCGATCGATCGACCTTTTCCTTCGATCGATCTATGGTGGTCGATCGATCGACTGATGAACATCGATCGATCGAATGCACCAGGTGTGGCTACGGACTGCTTCGTTTTGGAGTTTTCAAATCATCCCAAAACATACTTTTAATGCATGAATCTCTAATATAACGTTATAGTATCATCATACAACCATCCTACAACATTAATAACATTCTAAAACCAATAATTCATCAACCAAGGGCTATATATGGATCAATCTTCATCAAGAACCCTAGTTTTCTAATTTTTTTTAAGAAGACTCAAAAACCTCTTCTTAAATCCGTTTTTGTTTCTTGTAAGATATATCAACATCAGATTAGTCCTCTAAATACGATTCTACATGCAATCCTTTCCTCAAAATATAGTATTCTAATTCCAAACTCAAGGGTTTTTCATTAACTTTCAAGAACAAATGTAAATCTTAGGATTATCTAACATGGAAGAAACATTCTCTGAATTAAACGGAATTAAATAACTTGCCTTGATTCAATCTCTGATTTTGATGACGATTTGAAGAAGTTCCCTCTCTCTTTCTGCAGAATTCCCTTCTATCTCTCTCTCTCCAAGCTTTCTTCTTCAATGGCTATGGTGGCTAGGGTTTGTTTTTGGGAAAGGAATTAGAAACCTAATTCTAATAACCTACGTAGCCTATTGGGTTAACATGGGTTGGTTAATGGTTTAGTGGGTCAAATCCACATCAGATATAATTTACTAATTTTCGTCACTTTTAATTTCCAAAAATACAAAATTACCAAAATACCCTTTATGTTGCCGGTATGGCCTAAAAATACCCCGGAACCCAAACTAAACCCCCGGTTAGTTTTTTCTGACTATCTCGACCCTTCTGAACGCGTTGGCGCACTCAAAACGACCATACGATTTATAGAATTTAAATTCACTTTTATAATTAAAATAATTATATACTTACGCGACTGTCACACGCGTCCCAATATAATGTCCAAATTGCCGTATATCAATCTCACGACAAATTTCATAATTCAATATTTATATATCATCATATATACTCAATATAGTCAAATACCAACTCACATCTCGCTAGTATTTTATCCGGATTAATTCCCAATTAATTCTCATTTAATGAATTAATCCCAAAAATAAATATCGCCAAAAATACGGGGTATTACAATATCATGTTTTATCCGTATTTTTATAGTTTTGGATTAAAACTCAATTAATTGGAGCCTTAACACATGCCACTCATTGGTTTTTCAAGAAAAAAAGTATTTCCACTGGGGAAAAATAAACTAAACGTGTTGATCGGGACATGGTCAGCGAACAGGACAGAGAAAGTAAGATTGTTTATAATGGACAAAAATGTTCATTCCACCTGTAGTATGATCACAGGAAGAGTTGGTCTGAAGAAATTCGAAGTTGTACCCTCAATTATTCATCAATGCTTAAAGTTCCTGACCAACATCAAAATTGGAATAGTGAAAGGAGATCAGAAAGTAGCTCGGGAGTGCTACTATTCCTCTACCGAGGAAGAAGATATGTTGGAGACAAAAAGGAAAACAACCACTTATCAAGTGGATATATCTGAGCCTAACAGCGAGTCTGAGGTTAAAACCTTAGATCCATGAGACGAATCTGTTCTTGTAAAAGTCCAAGTGATGGTGGCAACATGAAGCATTGTTCTCGACGATAATAAACTAGAATGAATAACTCAAATAGGGGAATCATTATTGGAAACAATTCTTAAATAGGAGTTGATAGCATTCTTGAGGCAAAGAAAATAGGTGTTCGCCTGGAGTCATAAAGATATGCCAGACATAGACCCAAATTTTCTATGCCATGAGCTTAATGTGAATAAAGAGGCTAAACCTATGAAGCAGTAAAGAAGAGTTTTTATCCCGGATAAGAACCAAACTATATAGGAAGAAGTAGTAGCTTACAAAAGCTTCTTTTATTGAAGATGTGAAGTACCCAGATTGGATGCCCATTGTAGTTATGGTCAAGAAGAACAACAACAAATGGAGGATGTGTGTGGATTTTACTGACCTGGACAAAGCGTGTACAAAGGATCACTTTCCTTTTCCACGAATTGATCAATTATTAGACGCCACTTTAGGGCATGAGCTGTTGAGTTTCATAGATGCATATTCTGGTTATAACCAGATCAAAATGAAGACTAAAGATAGAGAAACCACTTTTTTTATCACTCCCCGGGTAGTTTATTATTATAATGTTATGCCACTTGGTATGAAAAATGAAGGTGCTACTTATTAGAGACACGTAAATAAAGTATTTGAGGAGCTGATAGGCAATAATATGGAGTTGTACATTTATGATATGCTCACTAAGAGAAAAAAAATATGTTGATCATATTTTCGACCTTAACCAAATATTTGATCAATTGGAAAAGCAACAGATGAAATTAAACCCCACCAAATGCGTCTTCAGAGTGAAGGAGGGAATGTCCTCGGGTATAGAGTTAATCAAAGAGGTATTAAATCTAATCTAGATAAAAGTAAAGCTATGATCTAAATTCAATCTTCGACCGGTAAAAAGGATATTCAAAGGATAACTGGGCATGTAGCAGCACTCAACAAGTTTGTGTCCCGAGCAACGGATAAATGTTTGACATTCTTCAAGGTACTCAAAAAAAACCTTTGAATGGAACGATGAGTGTGAAAAGGCCTTCCTGAAGTTGAAGAAGTACCTGGGAACACCACCACTACTCTCTCGACTAATATGGGGAGAAAATATGTATTTGTATTTAGCAGTATCTGAGTCAGTAGTTAGCTCTGCCTTGATCAGGGAGGAAAATAGAGTTCAAAAGCGAGTTTATTACACTAGAAAAGCTTTTCGAGGAGAAGAAGTGAGATATCCCATACTGGAAAAATTAGCACTAGCCTTAATCGAGCCTAGTAGACGAATGAAGCCATATTTTTAAGCCCACACCATAGTGATATACACTGACATGCCACTAAGGCAGGCTTTACATAAGCCAGAGCAATATAGAAGATTAATATATTGGGCTGTGGAGTTGGGGGAATATGACCTTGTGTATAAACCATGAACTGCTTTAAAAGGCCAATTTGTGGATGGTTTTAATGTAGAATTCACTTATCCAGAGGTCCCTGAGCAACAAGGGACTCTAACCGAGAAAAAATTAAGGGTCAATAAACCTACTAAAGACACGCCCGACCAAATCCAAGTAAGGAAAGATGTAGAGAAAGTTATTGTTTATCAACTAGAACCCTCTAGTGTAGTACATGAGGTGAAGAAAAAGTATGAGTAAGTGAAGGATAAAATCATCCATCAGGGGATTCTAACAAACCAAGTGTTTGATAGCAATATTCCCACATGGAGTCTGTATATTGATGGGTTATCTCGTCCAACTGGATGTGGAGCTTAAATCATTCTCAATACTCCAGACGAGCTACACATAGAGTATGCTCTATGATTCCAATTCTAAGACTACAATAATGAGGCAGAGTATGGAGCTGTGATTGTTGGTTTAAATCTAGCTAAATCACTTAATGTTGAACAAGTGGTGGTATACAGTGATTCACAGTTAGTTGTAAATCAGGTGTTGAGCTTATATGCAGTAAAAGGAGAACTGATGACCAAATATTTGGCCAAAACTTTAAAAGCAATTGTCATTGTGCTAGCTGTTCAAACGGTCAGGATTCTAAGATTAGAGAATGCTTGAGGAGATGCACATTTTAGGTTAGCTTCAGCAACCAGAACGGAGATATGAAGAACTATTCCTACGCAGCTACTTGTTAATATGAGCATTGATGAAGATTTGATGATCAACTTTATTGCAGTTGATATGGGGCCATCTTGGATGGACCCCATAAGAGCATATATTAAAGATGGGATTCTTCTAGCCGATCTACTTAAAGCTAAGAGGCTAAACTATAAAGATGTAAGATATGTGCTAGATGGCGGTGTGTTATATAGAAGAGGATTAACTACTGGTCTATAACGATGTGTGCAGCCAGCTAAAGTGAAGGATTTGATTAAAGAAGTTTATGAAGGGCCCTATGGAGCCCATGTAGAGGGAAGAACGTTATTGCGGTGAACTCATACACAAGGATACTACTGACCAACAGTACGAGAAAATTTTATAGATTTTTCCAAGAAGTGTGATAAGTGCAAGACATTTTCTAGCATACGCAAGGCCACATAATATCTCCTAACACCAATCACATCCCCTTGGCCCTTTGCTATGTGGGGGATTGACTTGGTCGGGCCTCTGCCAACCACCCGAGGAAGGTTCAAGTACCTAATTGTAACTTTTGACTACTTTACTAAGTGGGAGGAAGTTGAATGATTGATTGACATGTACTATGAAATTTTTTATCAGTTTGTTTGTAAGAGTGTCATATGCAGGTATGGCTTACCTTATGCCTTTATCACTGATCATGGCACACAGTTTGACAACGACGAATTTTCTTCTTATTGTGCCTAGTCCAACATCTAAAAAATACACGCTACCTCTGGTCATCCTTAGAGCAACGACCAACTAGAGGTAACTAACATAACGTTGTTGAATGGGATGAAGAAAAGGTTAGAAAATGTGAAAGGAAATTGGATCAATGAATTGCATTTTGTCATATGGGCTTACCGAACAACTTCCAGAACAACTATTGGAGAAACTTCCCACTTATTGGCTTTTGGTACTAAGTTCGTAAGTCATATCGAGCTAGGTTTACCTACGTATAGAGTTCTTAACTTCAATACCCCAGTCAGTGAGTTGATGAGAAGGATAGATTTAGACATGCTAGAAGAAGTCCGTGAAAATGCAGCTTTAAGGAAATTCAACTTATCAATAAATAACTGCACATTTCTAGTAACTTAAGAGAGGGTTATTATGTTTTGAAGAAAGTGATTCAGAAGAGAAATAAGCTGGAAGCCAATTAGCATGGGCCTTATCGTATTACTGCAGTTATCCGACTAGGCACGTATCGGATTGAGACTTTGGAAGGGGAAGAATTCAAGAACTCGTTGAATATAGAACACCTGAAGAAGTATCATCACTAAATGAAGTTATGTTTTACTCAGTTCACTTCAATATTAATGAGAACATGACCTTCCAAAATTATTATTTTATTATTTTCTTTTTTGGAGTACTAGTGCTATGCACTTGTAAACATTATGAAGTCCACTAATAAAGTTGGTCGGTATCAAGAAAGACCACCAACAAATTTGGTCGATATCTATAAAGACCACCAACAAAGTTGGTCGGTATAAATAAAGGCCACCAACAAAGTTGGTCGGCATCAATAAATGAACCAAAAAAGTTGGATGTCAAGCATATAAAAAAATCCAGGTAGAATTGTAAGTCCCAAATGTTTGGTTAACGAAGAACCATATGAATAATTTTCATCTAAATTGGGCAAAAAGATGGACAAATTCTCCACTCATGCCTAGGAACAAATGAAACTGGTGTAATTGGCATAAAATTTAGGTACATTAGTAGAACCATGGTGAAGCATTGGTAATTGATATAAAACTTAGAATAACTCTAGGAGTATCAATAAAATAGATGAAAAATTAGAGATTAACTAAAAGTTGATCCATTCATAGTCAAAGACTTAAGAAGACATTCATATATACAAAGATTAGCTAAAATTTGATCTATTCATTCAATAAACTTATCATTACATATTAATGTTTAAATATGGAGAAACAAAATACAAAAGATAACTCTGCAGGGTTTTTCCCTTCAGCCTTAGAAACGGGATCCATGCCAGCAGGAGGATCATCCAAGGTAAAAAGAGAGTTGATGAAGTTAAAATCCCGAAGCATTCTGGTATTGCTACTATTAAGATGATCAAGAAGATGAGGACGATCTCTAGTTCTTCGTGTAACTCGTAATCTCCCAAGTATTTTTAAATCAATCATTGAGGAATATGATGAAAAGGTATCCAATTAAAATCTAACTTGAATAAAGGATTGTCAAGATGCAGAAATCTTGGATCATACCAATCCCATAGAGAGTTGTTCCCATCCACCTTCACCACAGTTAAAGCATTTATCCAACCCCATTTGTACGACTCATTCTGGTCCTGTTAAAGTCTATCATCAAAATGTACCAAAGCATCATTATACTCATCCATCTGAACTTCTCTTGGCTGTTTATGGAATCAAAAGGTTAATTTATCAACTTTTGATTGCAACTTCTTCAGTACCCCATACTTAACCTCTAATTGGGAAGATTGAGTGGATAGTTGTTTAGATAAGGTTTACATCTTTTTGGACATCTCATCAATAGCTCAATCTTTTGCTTGGGTTATAATTTCCTTTGTGGTTCCTCAGTCAGGCCTATTTCTAGCTCGGGGGAAGATGCAGATTTAATGTTTTTCAAGGCCTCCAATTCATCTCTTAATGTAGCATTCTCAGCTTCCAAAAAGGATTAACCTTCATCGGTAGTAGCAACAACAGTTCAAGAGGAAGACTTCAAAAGATTTACTTCATCCGTCAAATTATTATTCTCCTCTTCTAGGAGTTTGGCAACTGTCCTAATTTCTTTAGCTTCAAGCTTGAATAATTCTTCCTTTTTATTATAAATAGAGACAAAATTATCGAAACCCCGACCTACACTTAAGCTTTGATATTTTGCTCATATCTCTGGGGCAATAGCGCAGTGGATTCTTTATATTATTCTTGAAGTTCCTCTATCATTTCATAATAGGCAACATTGTTTTCCATGGCGTGATCAAGTAAGTACTTCAAATATTGATAAGCTTCCTTAACCTGTTCTGAGGAATCATCACCGATCAACTAAGTAATTTCTTCTTCACACAAGTCTGTATAACCAATTTTGAAAAAAGCATTGCATTTTCTCAGTAGCTTGGTATCATGGGAAAATAGTATTTCCATCTTCATAATAAACTATCAAGAAGAAATAACCACCAATCAACAAATAAGAATAGAGAACATGTACAATCCATAAGAGACAAGAAGGAGTAAAAGGTTCTTTTATTGATAATAAAAATTTCAAAGTATAATAAGTATGAAGAGAAAGAAACAAAATGAGCAAATGCCGAATAACTTTACACCTTATCCCTATCAATACTTTTATCCTGCTCAGAAGAAGGGACTATATGCTGAGGTTGCTCAGTTTGCTCAACTAGAGGAAGAGAAGACTCAGGGACATCTAGATGTTTGGCAGCAGATTCAACCATAAAGGAAGACTCTTTAGAAGCATCGTCATCTTCAAACTCATCCTCTATGACTGGAGGAGGACCATGAATATACCTCTAAAAGAGTTTAGAGTTTTTAGTTGTGTTTATATCTTGAAGGGCAACAACCCAACCATCTCTGAAATATTTTTTCTTCACATATTTAATCTAAGAAG
Organism: Sambucus nigra; assembly: GCA_949130495.1. Taxonomy (NCBI): domain Eukaryota; kingdom Viridiplantae; phylum Streptophyta; class Magnoliopsida; order Dipsacales; family Adoxaceae; genus Sambucus; species Sambucus nigra. The sequence goes on along the minus strand of OX422219.1, from coordinate 313,629,467 downwards.
AAGAAGAAGAAGCAGAAGTAGGTTTGTTTCATCCCTTGTCCCAACCATCACTGAAGGAAGCTTCACAATAAACTTTCTCTTAGCTCTGGCAGAGGATAAAAGCTCTTTGGTATCCTTAGCCTTGCCCTGAGCTTCCTCTACCTTGCGCTCAGTTTCCTTTTTCTTGTGCTTAACTTCCTCTTTCTGGCTCTTAACTTCCTTTGCCCCGCACTCCGCGTTAAGGGCATTTGTATCAGACGTTTGGCGAGCAGTTTTAGTTGTCTTCAATTTCTCTGCACAAGTTCTCTTCTCATCCTCTTACGCCTGCTGATATTCAAGAAGAGACTTCTTTAAACTAAATAGGTCTTCTTCCACCTCATTTGAAGAAGAAGAAGAAGAAGCCTTAATTGCATCATCCTTCTCCAGCATATTATTGAAGTGTACCAAGAACTATTAAAGATGAAGATCAAAGTGATCATGTGAGGAATATAAACGACAACCAAACCAAGAAAATAGAAATTACTTACTGATGCAAGGTTCTAAGCAACCAATTCATAGACCATAATTTTAGGGAGAATGGCATCCACCCCACTGTGGTCTGGAAGAGTACTAGACTTTATCAAACTCCTGGATAAACCAGGAGTAATATCTGTTGGAGGAACAACATCAAAAGAGGGTAAATCAACCAAGGATAGTTGATCGGTCACCTGGTCGACTTACTTCTCTGCAAGCCCTCTCCGAAGTCTCCTCAGAGGAACTTCAACCTCTTTAGGAGCTACATCCTTGGGAGCCAGGTCTTTGGGCATTGGATATATAGGTACTGGACCCTTGGGCATTGTGGGCTTCATAACATCCCATGTTTTATTCTTGTCTCCTTCAACAGATGATTGGGAGCCAGAAGCACTATCGTTGTAAAGGTCAGGAAACTTCCACTTCTTCATAATTTTAGACAGAGGAGTTTCAGAATCAACAGCAACCTCTTGGTCAAGATCAATTACCAGGGTAGGAGAGGCAGCAGGTCTGGCAATAAAATAATAAATTGTGTTTTTTTACTGGAGCAGATAGGCGGCAGACCTAACGTGCTCTTCAGCAACTACCTTATAAAGACCCCAAATAAACTTCAACTCTTTTAAATTTACTTCACTCTCTTTGGGGCGCTTTCTTTGTTTCTCAACTGCAAATCAATTTATAAAACAATAGTCAATGTGACATTTTATCAAACATTAATAAGGAAAATTTACTAAAACATAAAACAACATATTCCATTGCCAAAGAGCGGACATCTAGGTCCTTGATATTTAGCGCCTCCAACTAAAAGGTCATGTAGCCATTTTTCTACAACTATCCCGTGATCGAAATAATCCCTATTAGAATCAGGGAGATTAACTACCAAAGTTTTACTAACAACCCGAGTTTTCAAATAAAAGGTGGTATCACTAGTTACCCATTTATAACATAACATAATTTCTTAAATCCCTATATGGGTTCCATAAATTTGATTTAACCTATAAACTTTATTTACAAATCTCCATGTGTTGGGAGCCACTATTGCAAGTACAATGTCAAAATATTAACAACACTCCAACCATAAGGGATTGGGAGGAAACGTGAAACCACATTCATCAATAAAGATAGTGGGGAACCAATGACCCTCAAGAAGAGAGAAAAATCAGAAGGAAAAGTGGGATGTTCTAATACAACCCAAGGTGGAATTTTAAAATCGATCCTAAACTTATCAAGTGACTCAATAAAATAAACCATGATGAAGAAAACGAAGAAGAAGAGAAGAAAAATTCTTACAAAGATTTAAGGATTCAACAAGAACTGAAGAACATAAAAGAAAGCGATCGCATGAAAAAGCAAAGAACACAGCGGAAGAATCAGAAGAAAGAGGTAGAAGATGATTGAAGTTTTACGACCCTTTTTATAAGACGTATCAAAAATTGGGAAAAGTAATGATTAAAGAGAACGACTTATGAGTTTACGACGGATAACAATGAACAAGACGAAGATACCCCATAAAAGTTCGTTGAAATTTGAAATATTTATAAAATTACCATTTGCGCCCAAAAATATTCAATCCAGTCGATAAATTTCACAAGTATGGAAGGTTTGCAGCTAAACCAAATAGCCCGAACTACTAATGAAGAATAATATTTCACACTTTAGCATCAACTACAAGTATGAAACATTAGGGGATTCTATTGATAAAAAAATCTACAACCCTGCGTGGACCAGTCACAAGCCAGCATGTGTCATCCAATGTGGCATAAGTCCAAGTCATCCCAACCAACAGGGAAGCCCGACTAATAACCAACCAAGCACTAGCAGTCTTACAACCTGTATTACCAATGAAGCAACATCATTCATCTATTCAATTCTCATTATGTATCGATGCGAATGCCTAACAAATGAAGGTATTCACATCCTTTCACATGACTACTATCAAGACCCCTCTTGAGCTATAAATACATTGTATCTCACTCATTCCAAGGGATGAAAAAAATATAACTCAAGGCAATCAATATAGAATAGTGGACATAAGCTATTCCTTTGAGCCGAACCACTTTAAAAATTTCTTGTGTATTATTTGTTTTACTTATTTTATCTGTGATCAATTAATTAGGCCTAGTCTATTTTTTGCATCAACACCCCTTAAGGATTCAAAGGTGAGGTGTCCTAGTGATAGGGAGGTAGAATTAGTTTTTGTTCATAAAATACGAACTAGAGGTTATATTTGTGCATGGCCAAGGCCATTGGAAATTGGATTCAAAGATATATGCAAGTGTGTTGAGATACTCCCCAATTTGATAGTTTACCAAAGTAAAACATGTCTCAAAGAGCGTATGGTTATTCTCCGATTAAGGTTTGAAGGAGCATATGAGGTCTAGGACTTGGAGAGACTTTGTTTGGACCTTATAGAGGATTGTGGGGTATTATAATGGGGCGTCTAAATTTTCCATACAGTCCAAAACTATAAAAAAATGTTTATATTGAGACAATGAAAAACCCTATCCACCATATGGGATGTGGTACTTACCAATTCTACCCCGAATCGTAATGACACATTCCTCCCTTGGAGCATGAACCAGGCCATCTCCTGAATAGTCTTATTATTCCTCTATATGGTTACGTTATACTAAAGAGAACCAATGATAGGACAATTTTACTTTATGAATTGCTCATCATAATACTTGTTTACTTCATTCTGCATAAATCCCATTTCGTTAGCACTCCTTACCCAGACAATAAAGAAATCATGATGATTATTAAGAAACATTCTCCCTGAGGAATCTTATAATAGAATACCTTGATAAGTCATCCACCATCATAATAATGAATTTCTTACAACCTATAATCTTCATATGCATAGGCCTCATAAGATTCACATAGATTAACTTAACTACACAAGATATAGTAATAATATCGAGAATCATATGTGGAATTTTAAGTTCCTTACCTATTTGACACATTCAACACACTTACAAAGAAGACTTTCCAAATGTTGGTAAGCTATGAACTAGGTATTTATTAACAATTCAGTCAGATTTTTATGATTTATATGACCTATTAGTTGATGCCAAAGGTCGGTAGGGGTTTCCTTGGCATTATTACAAGTCAATTAGGGCATGGGTAATGACCAAAATATGTGTTTGGAGTCCTCTCACCATCGAATAAGATATTCTTTCTCATTAAACACTTCACAACTCTTTTGAGAGAATTCACCATACGTTTTCTTTTATCACATTATAGACTTATTCTAATTAGATAGCATTAATATCCTTCATAATTCTAAGATTTTCTAAATTAGGTATCTCAAAAATCTCTACGGTTACCTTTCCAAATATCCCAGATTTACTCTCATATTTAAATATGACTTTTCCATCAATGTTATCATCAAGGTGGAAACAAATACCTATCATTGTTTATATGTCTTGATCAACCACTATCAAACTACCCTAAAGAAGTACATTTTTCCTTCGAGAAAGTGTGAATAATCATATTATTATCCCAGTATTTCTCACCATCTCAGTGACACTCGCCTTCAAGATAGTATGAATATTTATATTCTTTAAGATACACATTCAACCCTTTTGTATCATTACCTATCTTATTTAATTGAGTGGTAAGTAATAGGCTTGATTCTAAAATCCTTGGCATCCAAATAACTTTCCCTTGTCATCCTCATATCTGAGATTTTTTTATTACACCTATCAATAAAGTTTTGAACCATATTACTAATGGAATTCTCTATTATTTTTATGTTATACCTGAACTTCTAAGAATTATATTCCAAAAAATTATTAAATTTGTTAATCAATATATATAAATATCAACCTCATCATCATCGAAATCATCACGCAATACTAAAGGAGAAGTATTGTGTGACTTCAATGCAATGCCATTAACCTCAAAATATTTCTAACAATCCTCGATACAGGATATTTCCCACCCAAGTTAAAGTGAGAATTCAAGATATAAAAGAATTTTGTGTAAAACTCATCGAAGATATTATTTAGTTGCATCAACAACATCTCAAACTAGGTGGCAAGAAGTTGGAGATAAAATACTCGTATGGTATCGGTACCCTCATGGGTGACTTAAAGTATCTCTCATGCGTCCTTAGAGATAGTGCACATCATATCCCGATGGAACTTCTCTGGTGTGACTAAGCTAAACAAAGAATTCAATAGATAAAAGTTAAAATTTAAAATACAATGCTTATACTGAGTCTAAGTCTCTAAAGGTTTAGGGACATTAGTGTCACCTATATTTATCCGGGGATGCTTCCATCCATTCTTTGTAGCTCACCACACCCTCTCGTCTTCGAATTTTAATAAATCATTTATATGATCCTTCCAATACGCATTGTTGCAAGCACTAAACACGAATGGATTCATTTCAAACTAATCCTTTATAAACGATAAATCAAAGTATATAGAAAATACTCTCTTTAAAACTAGTTTAAAACGGTCCTAAAGTAATGTTAATTATTTCACCATTCCCACAAAATACCTCAAAATGTAAAACCAATTTATGTTTATTAGACCACGACAAATTCCATTCGTATTAAGACCAATTTTTAAATCTATCAAATAAAATTTAATATTTCCAATTTTGATGTCAATGATGTGAAGTACAACAGTGCGAAAATCAAAAGCATGTGCGCACACATACAAGTCTCGATTCCAGCCATAATTTTTTCCCTTTTTGTGTTGGTTTGAGGGATCTATTTGTACAAGAAATAAATTGCTCTTACTATAAGTAAATTTTTGCAACCTGCATGTCTCTTGAGAACATGGGATTGTGTGTAAGCATAAGGAATCATAAAAAAGTTCAGGTGGGGCACTACACCAAAACAGGTGATTTGCAAGTGTTTAAAACACTTACAAATTGGTGCGTTACAAAAAAATTATAAGTGTTCAAAACCATTGCAAATGTCATTTGCAAGTGTTCATTGGGAACACATATCCGTTTCGAACAACCGTTACAAAAAAAATTGTAAGTGTTCTGAACACTTGCATATTAAACTTTTGCAAGTGTTTAGAACACTTGCAAAATTCAGTAACCTTTTTAATTTACAACGGTTATAAACACTTGCAAAAGAAAAAATATATTTTTTTTGTATCTGTTCAAAACACTTACAAATATTAATATGTAAGGAAAAACTGTTCATTTTGTAAGTGTTATGAACACTTATAGAAATTAATATATTAAAAAAAATATTCACCTCATACCACCAACCTCACATTAAATGCAAGAAGTACAATACAACAAACAATTTATTAAATCAAGATTATGAATGATTAAATCAAAACAATAGAAAACGGCCAAATATAGGAATAATTTGATAAACAGTGGAATACAATAGATTAAATGAAGACTGTGAATGATTTCATTGAACATGATAACCGTGAAAAAATATTTTTCTTCCGACAATACAACTCGTAAGGAGGGAAAAGGGAAATTTACGATGCAAGGAAAAAAAATCTTATTGTTATATCTTCTTCCATTGAAGCTCTATAATTTTCTTCCATTGAAGCACATTTTCCCTCCAATTTGGTTAACCAAATTGGTGTTGGATAACTGCTTAATAGTTGTGTCTTGCTCCAATAAAAGAAAATATGATGTTTTTATGATTGGGAGCCTGTGGTGGACTCATTAATTTGATGCCAATGTCGCTTGAAGAACCACACTGAATCAGTTTCTACTATGTATCCCTCCTCATTACAGTGCCAACTTGACCAAAACTAGCCTAGCAAAAAGCTTAGTACTTCGGTTGTGGAACTATCATGTTGTATCACAGTATGAGTTTAATAATAGTCATCTATCTAGAGGAAATTATATAGCAGTGGAATTATACTTTTACATATATTAGTCTTACATGTTTTCCAAGCATTCAATATTTCATCCGTTGTCAATGGTTCCGCATAAAAGGGAAAATTGGTCAATCACTGGAGTGCAAATTCCATGTACAATGTTATAATCGAAGTTTGAAATAACAAATTTAAAAAAAATTAGAAATGTAACAGGCTGCACTTTAACATGAGATTACAATGTTATAAGCATTCAATATTGAATAAATGCATGTTAGAACTGTATCAAATTAAAAAAAAATACAATGTTATAAGCATTCAATATTTCTTAGCACATTGTCAATATGAAAAAAGAAATATGTCTGAGCCCATGGATTTATGTGCCATGGACGAAAAAAATAATAATAACTCCTTAGTCCGAGTTTTTTCTAATGACATTTTCCTCTAGCTTTAGAACACTAACTTCTTATGCAATTTCATAAATTTACACAAAACTTAGTTGTACACCAGAATGAAAAAAAAAACGGAATCAAAATTGGCTCCCCAATCAAAAAGCGGATACAAGCTCTTATCCCGTCTTAGATAACATGAATCTCCATCTCAATTTATAATAATAAAAGTAATGTAAATTACAACGAGGAGAGGAGTAATGTGTTACCTGGCCTACACCTGCACACATAAAATAAGAAGGCCATATAGAATCAAAACTGCAGCGCCAAGGATTGCGGAGTCCTACAAAATAAATTTCGAGTTGCAATTCTTCGTCTTCCCTATATGAACTATCCTCGGGTATAAAGTAGCTTACCCACAGACCAAGACGACTAACATGCAATGACTGAAAATATTAAAAAATCGTTCCATATTTAGTACTTTTTCTTCTTTCTATTTCCCATGTGTCATTATACCGTTTTCAAAAATATAAATTAATATGAAGTCTGCAATTTTTTTTGTAAAGAATTATAATGGATTACTTCGCAACGCCAATTTTTAAAAGTTAAATCTCCCTCTTATGGTATTGATCATTTTTCTAGCTTAAAGAATATGGAAGAATAATTTTCAAAGTTTTCCAAATATATTGAAATTTGCTTGCTATTCTCTTTTGTAGAACTATGAGAGAGTTTTTTAGCTACCAGTTTTCTTACTGTGTGTTTAAAATTGATTACATATTATATTTGAAATGATATAAAGTAGGATCTTCTATTCAAACCGCATTTCTAAACTGCAATAAAACTGCATTTAACGTGGCTTGAGCTTAAGAGACTAACAAAATCTTCCCTGTTTTGTGGAAGAATTGATCCACACATTCTTGCCAAGCTTACATGAGGTTTATATTTGGTGTAATAATTTGGGCTAAGTAGATTTATTCTTATCAAGCGCTAAAAATAAATCTACTCAATGCCATTTAAAATTGATATATTTTACTGGGCCCATTCAAAATGGAGAAACGATTTAAATCAGCGGGGGCCAAGTCACCTTGTCTGAAGGAAATCTCCGAGTTTCCTCCTGGGAGTGTCATTGAGTATATAGAGTATACCAATAAAAGTATAAAAGCAGATGAAATCATATATGAAGACCCAGTCCAACAAAAGGATTTACAGCGGGTCGAGGGTGCTTTCAACACAGTGGCTCTGTGTTTGGGTGAGAAGATAGTCATTAATCACAGAGACTGTACCCCTATGCAGGATGATGATAATGTTAGTTGTATGGAAAAAACTCTCCACCTCTCTCCCAGAAAAATTCCGGCCATAATAATCCACAACACAGTGACAGACAATTCGACAGAAGTTAGAGGGAAGCAGAAAAGCAAATCTGTAGACAAGAAGAATTTAACTCTAATTCAACGTGGGTTAAGATCCAACTCTAAGATTTGCAACCAATCCACTTATCAAAGATCAAGATCACCATATGGAATGTTAAGGGTATAGCAAAGAGTAGTGCAGTGTGTAGAATAAAAAAATTATGTTTGCTTCATAAGTTGTTTATTTTTATTTTCTTAGAACCAATGGTTGATGTTAGTAGGTTGGAAGAATTCGGAAGGAATCTTGGTTTTGAGAAGGCTGTTGCTAATGAAGTTAATTCAATTTAGTTCTTTGGTTTTAATCATTTAATGGTTAAAATGAAAAAGATATTATGTTTACCTCTAAATTACTACCCTTTAAAATCAAACTAAAGATATACCTATTAATAAGAACATAAAGTTTCTGTGAATAAGCTACTGGGTTACTTCCGTACATGATAAAGGAATTACCTTTTAAAGTGCATACCTTTGATAATAATTTGGAACTCAATATCAGGAGGAGCATGATTTCCTTTGTGTGTGCCATCCACATCTAATGAGCCAGTTGTAGCAAAAAGTCTTGAGACAAAGCGACGAGAAATGGCTCCACTAGGTATCATGTAAAGCTTGATGTTACATTTTTATTTTGGAGAAGAATAAAGAAATATACAATGTCGTTCATCCACCGGTCTGAATGAATGCGTAGAGTAATTTGGCTAGTCCTAAGAAGTTTAGTTAACAATGTTAAAGACCAAAACATTTGCCAAGTAGCTTTGTAATAAGACCAAAATTCAATCATACCAAACTACAGAAAATGACTCAACATAATGGCTGCCAATTATAATACATATGCACATGAACCCCATAATGACGACGAACCTATTCGACCATACATATCCGCACCAGGTGAGATAATGTTAAATTTTGGGTTAAACGCATCGATCCCATGAACAATCTCTATACAATTCGGGCATAATGAATGTGTTGTGGATCTCTTATTATCCAACAGTGTCCTTAATAGAAACACACAAGTAATAAAAGCATTAAGATATCATAAATAATATAAAGTCAAAAAAATAATTATCTAATCAAGAAACAAAAGGATATGTGTACCTTCCTGCTATCTCTTGGAATGTGCTAGTGATGATGAAATCGGTATGATTCATCGCAATTAGATCGACGGTAAACTGGCTTGAAAAGTGATACTCATCATCGAATTTCTTTCAATTGATGTCAAAATCATGATATTTTGTTTTCTCCAATTCATGAGCAATGGTACACTGCAAACGATAACAAATACAAGATCAATAAATTATTTTGCCAAAAAAACATAAAAAATGGAATGATAAAATTGAGAGACAAATAACAGTGCATGTGTTACACCTAATTTGTGAGCTAGTAATGTGGCGACGAGATTACCCTTGTTGTAGTTTCTGATGATCAAAAATGTTTTTGCCTCCAACTCTAACACGATTTCCTTTAGAACTTCCTAAAAGAGTTGGAAGTTCAAAAGGATTATAAAAATTATAAAGTTTCAACGAAAGGATTCCCTTTACGAATGTTATAAAATCAACGTTCAGTAATGTATTGGGGATATGGTATCATTATGTTGTAAAAGAAACCTTCACATGAAACAACACGCTTAGAAATATGGACCCACGATTTGGGGATAAAATACATGACGTGACCACGACAACACCCAAGGCAAGGGTCTCAATCCTTGTAAGGACTTCAAAATAGGACGACAAAGGATATTAAGGGGCGCTGGAAGAGGTGCAAGCAGGTGAACCCAAGGCAAGGGTCTCAAAACTAATCCTGACGAGGCTGTAATGGTCTGTAGTTAAGTCACAAGGTCAGGAAGCGATGCGGGTACGAGTGCTATCCGAATAGTGCCTATTGGAATACGCCTTGTGGCATTCTTAAACTTATAAAATGGAGCCCGAACATTAAATCTCCAGATCTTAAGCCCATTACTTCCCATATTTTGGTTAAGTATTCTAATCTCAATACTTTCTATTGGAGGCGTAAAACCCTATTTGAGATTTTAGATGTCTCGGTACCTCAATAAAGATAAATCAAAGAAGCATTGACAAAAATTTTGGAGACCTTTCAAGAGTTCTCATTTAAATGTAATTTATTAAAATTGATCCTCCATCCACTATCTTGATTAAAAGAAAAGACTACATCTTTGAGAAAGAAGTTATTAATGAAAATGTAGAGTTGTTCGAATGATTCAAGTGGATGCCTCAAAATATCCCAATTCAGTTAATGTTCGAAAGGCATGATTTTAACCTAGAGGCCGATGTAGAGTTTGGTTCTTTTAATGCCAAGTCCCATATTCCTCAATATATGATTGTTCAAGTACCTATTTTTGAGGTTGGCTCTCAATATGGATCCAGGATATTATAATTTTTAAAAACCTACCACCAAAAAACCTAAACAAGCTTGTTTGGCAATCACGAGATATTAGGAAATCAACGTCATTAAAATCATGCTTAATAGCAACTTGCTGAGTGGATTAGACAATGCATTTTCAATAATTTTACCCCTAGACAAACTTGTAACAATAACAAGAGTGGCAAAAAATATATACATACTTTTATCTTGTTGGATTCTTCAAAACCATCGAATTGGTTAAGAAGCTCTAGCATAGTCCGCTGTACTTCGCTAATTCCATTGCCAATTCCAGACTCCATGCAAGCAGATCCGATACTATCAATTTCGTCAATAAATATGACTGATGTGCATGCACCTTGTAAAATAGTGAAGTAATTAAATCATAAAACACAAAGAAAATAACGAAGATAAAAGTATTTAACTTTACATGTAATTTTAATATAGAAAACTTACCAAGATATAGCTTTGGGACACATACGATGAAACAGTGAATTGTATTGAATACCATTGCATACCAATCAATTCCAATGACTACCAAACTGTGTCAACTACCCAGTTTAATGAAACAATATTTTCAGAAGTGCAATATTTAGAAACTATACATTAGCATACCAATGCATACTCTAGTCCCATGCACTAGAATACTAGTAAATATTTTTACTAAAAGAACTGCACTAAACTACAGTAGGATACCAATGATTAATAGTGAATTTACTACTTTGTACAATATCAAATGCATTGCATTGAATACCAATAAGTTTAAATGAATTTCAATTGATATCAGCCAAAAACTAGATTAAATAGCAAGTTAGAACTATTGCCTTAACCAATACTGCACAAGCAATCAACATTTTAGACGTTGTTGTACATAGATTCAAAACTAACGAATTCAAACATTAGAAAATTAGTACAACATTAAGCTTACATAAACGACAAGAGAACGAGTTACACACACGGTCCAATAATAACAAATTATGGTGTCTTCACTAGGAGTACAATCTTAAAAACATATCAAATTTTTAAAACTGGGTAAACCCTAGAAGGGACTCTAATGAATACAATAATACCAACACATGAAAATATATAATTTTAATTACTACACAAAAAAATGAGGTAAAAATTAATTTACCGATTGACATGGAGGAGAACATCAGAGCCTTATTCTCACTCTTCCTCTTAAACTCATGTTTTACGTTACACGATCCTCAAAACCTTCCAAATCTACCACTGGAACCCAAACAATCTCACAAACTAAAATTAACTATTGCTTGAAAACAAATATTATGACCAAAGTCAATCTCATATCTGGTTTCACGATTGAAAAAATATTATGATTGAAAAAAAAATTAACATACATTGAGAGGCTTGAATCCCAGGTCTGTGAAAGAGGAGAAGAAAATGACGTAAAACAGAAGCAAATATTAGAAACATAACATTAAGACTGAAAAAAAACTTGCGATTGAAAAAAAAAATAAAACATTTTGTAACAGGTTTGAGCCCTAGATCGATGATTTGAGAGAGGATAACAGTTGGCTCTGATTTTGTAGTACGAAGGAGAGAGGGAACCTTCTAATCAAATTGAAATTGAAATGAAGGATAGAGGACAAACAATACACAGTAATGATCAAATACAATACATAGTACTGATAAAATCAAAAGATCGCAGTAAAATCGAATCGAAACGAATACATAAATACACACTAATGAAAAGATAAAACAAATACACAAATACACGAACACGGTTACCTTCTAATTTTGCAATGAAAAGATCGAATTGAAAGACCGGATGAAGGTTTGGAGGCACGAAGGTTTAGAGGGCCGAGATTTCTCACGAGGAACGCTTGGTGGGAAGGTTTTGGAGGGGAAATTTAGTGAGGAAATTTTGACACCATTTTTTACTGTGTAACCCTTTTAAGTTATCCCACTTAGAAATTAAGTATGTATCACAAATTTTACAACGGTTTTGAACATTTTTTTTAAATGAGATGGTATCAACTCCCACATTGTAATGGGAGATTTTAATGTAGTAGCTAATCAAGATGATAACGTTGGTGGTAATGATGTTGAACATTCAGCTATAGGAGACTTTTTATAGGCTATTGATGACAGTGGTCTTAAAGAATCGGGGTATCAAGGGACTAGGTATACCTGGTGTAACAATAGAGGGGATGAAGACCTGATTATGGATAGACTTAATAGGGGCGTAATCAATATGCAATGGGAGCTAATCTATCCCTATTCCTCTGTCCAACACCTGAACAAAACATCCTCGGACCACTCTCCTCCTCCTTTCAGTTAAGAATCAAGAAGATTTATTCCACACCGTATTCAAGTTTCAAAATTTCTGGAGTACTCACCCAGACTTTTTGAAGATTGTTGCAGACTCTTAGAGTGTTAACATAAATTCTATAGGTTTATGGAATTTCTCAATTAACCTTAAAAGGATAAAAGGGGTGATAAAATCTTGGAGTAAGGAAGAATTTAAGAATGTGAATCAAACAATAGTGGACTTAGAAGATGAAATATTGCAATTAGATCTCAACAATGAATTGGTGAGATCAGATGTCAATAGAGAAACTGAAGCGAATAAGAAGGTGTCTCAGAAGTCATACTCTCTAGGCTCAAGTGCAAGGCTATCGCTCAAGTAATAATCCAATAAGTTGGGTATCGATCCTGAGGGAAATAGGAGAAACGAGTTGTAACGATGTTAGACAGATGAAGGAATCCTAACTGTGACTCTAGAGAAAATGGAAAGTTGATCTGATTGTTGGAATAACTACAACTAAATGGAATTTTGAAAAGGGTTAACTAATGAACTACAGTATGAATGAAATGCAACTATTATAACTTAGTTAAAATACTGATGATGATTGAATTAAAACTTGAACTATATGATGAGGAAAATAGGACAGTTATACAATCCCTCGACCCTAGAGTATTGATGGTATAAAACTAATCGTAAATTTAAGTGATTAATTAGACCCAAACTTTTGTACTCCCAATCATTACACATATGAGTTTCAAGCTTGCACCATACATAATTAGAAGACGAGTAAATCGGTATTGCGTTAGTTACGCTCGAATTGCATTCTGAAGCATCCCGGTTACCCTGAAGGAAATGAGATCCAAAGATCTACAATTGTCTCATTTCTATGTAATACGGTCGTAATAAATAATTAAATTTAGAGGACTAATTTTATACACATGCAACTACCACATCAGGTTGAGTTCAAGCATCCCGTCCTTAAAAATCTAGTCGGACATATGGAAACTTGTAGACAACACATTTGGAATGAATAAAAACATTTTTACTACTGAATGAAGATGAAAAGAGATGAAGATGTTATTAGAAAAGTAATTACTTCAGTGAAACAAGAATTAAAATGGTATTACTTGAATTGCAAACCGAAAGCAACTAGGGTCTATTGTTCTTCTTCTCTAAAATTTATTACAAAGCTTCCCTAACGAATTAGAAACCTCCTCTATATGTTTGTAGGAGTTTACAATTTATACTCTACAAAAATATAAGAGTTTGAACCAAGTAGGATTCTAATTTTTACAACTGGATAAGTTCGGATAATCGAGAACATACCTGATCCTGTTAAGGGGTTCGGTTCGGTTCTGTCTTTGATAGTTTTTTACAGAGAATTCTTCGAGCACCAAATCGGCTCTTTTTTTTCCTCCCTTCAGTTCGATTCCATCTTGTGAACTCTTCACAGGAAGTTTTCCAAGTGTAGGATCGGTTCATTATTTCGTCTCTTCGGTTCATATCTGTCTTGTCAGCTTTTTTAGAAACCTTTCCTTCTTGTACTTCTTTGAAGCTTTTGGTACGGAACTCGGATTAAAACACTGAACACCTGCGAAATAGATGAAGAACACACGAAACTCGGCGTACTCATTAGAAACTTGTTAATAGTAATGATATGATATAAATCCACTTGAATTACACTTTGCGGAGCGATAAACGCCTCTAAATTAAGGGGATAAATGGGAAGAATTTATGCCTAATCAGAAACTTTGAATCAAGGCAGGGCTAAGCTTTAATCTGCTCTTCAAATGGAGGAAATGTTATGGAAGTAAATATATTATGTTAAATGGTTGAATCTAGGGGACTCAAATACAAAATTCTTTCATGCCAGTACTAAATCAAAACACCAAAAACTATTAATTTATAGGATAAAAGGGGATAATGGATCTATGATTGAAGACAAGCAGGGGATTAAAAACTAAATAGTCCAATTTTTTGAAACTCAATTAACTACAGTTCAGCCTTTGTCAGAAGATCTTAATGAAGAGTTTATTCCAAAAATCATCTCTACAGAATCAAATTCAGAGTTAGAAAGCTTTGTTTCTGAGGATGAAGTGTGGACAGTTATTCAAAACATGAACTCTAACTCCTCTCCAGTTCCTGATGGCTTTGGAGGTTTTTTCTTTAAGAAGTGTTGGAGTATTATAAAGGTGGATTTATTCTTTGTTATTAATGATTTCTTTGCAGGTGCAAAATTACCTAAAAGTGTAATACCCCGTAATTTTAATGACTTTTAAAATGTGTTATATTTTAAATTAATGGATTAATTGGATTTTTTTTATAAATGAATTCATTTGGGTTTTATCCGAATGGTGGATATTAAAATGTATGATTCTGAATATTACTTAAAGATATTTAGGTAATATATGAATGTGATGTTATTGATATTGCGGTGAGTTATTAATTCCGTAATTTGAATTTTTAGTCGGACGCGGTATAGGACGTGTCGGGACTAAATTGTGAGATTAAATAAGAAACTTATTTTTACATCAAACTTATAGTCATTTCGACTGCGTCATTGCATCCGAAAGGGTTGAAATAGTCAGAAAAGTCTATTTGGATGTTAATTTTGAGTCTCGGGTCATTTGAAAATGAAAAGACAACCCAAAAGGGCATTTTGGTTATTTTTACAAGGGGGATGAATAGTGATTTCGGATTTTGTCTTATTATTAGTATTTGGAGATTAGTTGTACGTAGGTTCATTTCATCTCTTCTACACAAAATTGAGAAGCCATCTTCCTAGAGAGAGTGAAAGGTTGCTTGGGAGAGAAAAGCTTGCTTGGAAAGGAGGAGAACCAAAGGTCATAGGTCACCACCACCATCACCACTGAAAGTTGGCCGGAGAAAGGGAGAACCACATATGTTATTCAACTCCAAAGGATTAGATCTTCATTAGAGGCAGGTGTTTGATAATTGCAATCTATGTTTGTATATTGTCCATGTTAGAATAGTTATAAAAAAGATGAGATTTTTCATGTTTGGAAGATGAAAAGATGAGATTTTTACATGTTTGGAAGATGAAAAGATAGAATTGTTAATGGATTTAATGGAAACTAAAAATATATGGGAATCAAACTCATGTTGTAGGTAGATAGTAATCCACGAAATAATTAGTAAGTTGTTGAAGAAATTATGAGAATCAATGGTGTGTTCTTGAAGATATCATGTATATAATTTTCTGGAAATAGAGGATAAATATATGCTTTTAATTTAAACTCTTGATGATTCTAGGATGTTTAGATCATTAGAAATCATTCACATATGTTGCTATATCATGTATTAAGGTTTATAAGTAATTTGGGAAGTTAATATGAAGGTTTGAATGATTAAAAGTGATGAAACCCGTAGTAGAAGAAATGCAGAAAATTGGGTTGTTATCTGGGCGATTGATCGATCGACCCCCTGACTTCGATCAATCGACCTCTCCTGAATGCTTGAAGTTGTTTCTTTTTAATGCTTGTTCTTATCCCAAACCTTTTGTAGATCTTTGGTGATTATTAATTGGATATTATGGAACTTAGGGAAGATCAGTAAACCCTAGATAAGAATCGAATTGATTTGATTGGGATTTAATTGATTAGAATCATGATAATTAAATTGAAAGAAATTTTGGTTGCTAGATTCATTTGTTGAATTCTAATTTGTATGCCTGAGGATTAAGGATATGTCCAATAGGTGAGATTTAATAGAATCCTGGGTAGCCTTAGGGTTACAATTTGAACATCAAAGACTGAGTTTAAGCTCATTATTGAGGATTGAGTGTAGTACCAGTGCTTAGTGGGGTGGCTCCTGGATAGAGATGGGAGTTCGGACCACATTTGGTTGAAAGAGGGGATGAGGTTATTCCGGTTGCATATTTGAACCTCCACGATCGGAAAAGTTAAGTAGTAGTGTATTGGAGGGGTTCCTTGTTTGGATTTCGCTTTGCGAGACGTTCCGCACATGAACCTTAACCACGTTGGGAGTGGAGATATGTTATAGGATGCGAGGAGGTTGGTTTTCTTATAGTGTGAATGAAAATCTATAGACTAAGAGTCGTGTGATGATGGTATTCAATCCTAGTTGATAGAAGATGTGTCTATAAGAAATTAGAAACAATCGGTTTTAAACTTGATTAAAGGGAGAGTTTAATTCGTAGTAATTCGGGAGATATGATGATATGGACCAGTAGGATATTAGTGATTTATTAATGAATATACTATTGAGGAAAACCTATTTGAACCTTGAGTAATGAGTGAGGCTCGGGGATTGAATTAAAGAAGTAAAGTCATAATATTTTAATACGTAGGATTTGAATGCTACGTATGGGAACTGTCTTAGGGTAATGTGAGTACCTGGTTGATATTATATTATAGGTATGATAATGCCTATTTTATTGATTGATGGTTTATGTGTATGACATACCTAGCTTACTTGTTATCAACGGGAGGTTTGCGCTTGAGGGCAGTCATATCCTGATGAATCCATGGGATCTTTGATTTGTCGCTCGAGAACATAGGTCTATGACAGACTTATCGGGGAGTTGATAAGTCCGCTGACTGTGGGTACGTAGGTATGTGCATGAGCCATGGATACGGGAACTATGTTCGCCTCCAATTTGTGTGTTTTTGTTTGTGGTTCGAGAAATCCTTACCGAACATTTAGTCCCCTATTCGGCGACCAGCGATATTGGGACATGATATGAGAGTAATGCATTGCATCGCAACTATGACTCGGGGTGCCGTATTATATATATATATATATATATATATAATGAATTATATAAATAAATGGTTATATTGTGCTTAAAATATCTACTGTGTGATAATTGTAGATAACGATGAATTGAGAAAAGAATTCAAATAAGTTAATGAATATTTATTGAAGAGCTTTATTCATGTTAATGATGAAATGATTCATATAAATGAGAAATATATAAGAATGATTATATAACGTATGGTATGGGACATACAGGGTTATAATCTGGGATGAAATTTCATTATGGAAATCAGTAATGAGGAACCATTAACTAGGAGGTTAATAGGAAATGTTAAGTGTGGACTCTAGATGAGAGGTGAGAATATCAAGTGAGAGTTTGGTTACTAACATGTACATAATAAATGTTTTATTGCACTTGTTAAATACTTGTTGTTTTAAAAATCATTTTCACATCGGGCTCTGACCCGTTTCCTTGCATATTTTCTTTTCTATTGTACCTTCTATATCAGGTGTCCAGCAACAAGGACGCCAACCTTAGAGGATTATGATGAGCTATGGAGCTATGGAGTATTGCTTAGACACCTATCTTCATTGAATTCACAGTATTCTTTTAGTTAGGGCATGTCGCCCAAAGAAATTCAGTTATCCTTTATATCCGAGTCAAATACTCTTGTATTCGTGTCAATTTAATACATTTACTATTGTTGGGATTACTGTATTCAGAAATTATTTGGAAATGTTTATTCCAATTGCATTTAAATTCTTTTGTGTTATCTGTTCGGTTATCAGTGTTGTAGAATAAATTGTTGTGTGTTATTCTTAAACTGAAAATGGATTTTTGTTGAATTAAAATTTGGAAAGTTTTTAACACCAGCTTAATTGGGTATTGGGTGATTAGTTAATATTTTTGACAGTGATGCTAAGAATGAGCCAACTGTATATTCTGTTTTAATTTGGTATGAGACTGGCCACCCGGTATTTAATTAGGCGGGGTGTTACAAAAAGCTAGTCTTCAACATCTATAGACTTGATTCCTAAAGTTAAAAGCCCCAAATCTTGTGGTGAGTTTAGGCCTATTAGCCTATGCAACTTCTGTTATAAGATTATTTCTAAGATCTTATGTTCAATCCTTGCTAAGATGCTTCCTAATTTCATATCCCCAAACCAAAGTGGCTTTATTAAAGGGAGATCTATCCATGATAATATGATGCTAGCTTAGGAGATGGTTCACAATATTTGTAAGAAAATCCATGGAGGAAATGTCATTATTAAATTGGACATGGAGAAAGCTTACGATAGACTTCACTGGGGTTTCCTAATCAAAGTTCTCAGAGGTTTTGGTTTGGGGATAGGTTCATCGATTTAATTTGGAGATGCATTTCCAATAATTGGTTTTCAATTATAATCAATGGTCAGTCAACTGGTTTTTTCAAGTCTAATAGAGGGCTCATGCAAGGGATCCAATCTCTATAAGCTTATTTATTATTGCAGCAGAGTATTTAAGTAGGGGTATGGAGGTTATGGTGGAAAAAAGGCTCATTAAGCCTTTCTATATGCCAAGTAGAAGCCCTATGATTTCTCACCTATCTTTTTAAAAGAAAGGGAGCTGAAGCTTTGGGGTTGAAGTCTAAAGACCTTCCTCTCAAATATTTGGTATGCCCTTTATTTAAAGGTAGAAACAAGGTATTATACTTTGATTATATTATTTCTTCCATTAGAGGAAAAATAGTAGGATGGAAGTCAAAGTTGCGTTCTATTGGTGGAAGATTTACTCTCATTAAACATGTATTATCCTCTATGCCTTCACATCTTTTAGCTTCTATTAACCCTCCCAAGCTTGTGATTAATAAAATCCATGTGATGTGAAATAAATTTTTTTGGGGAGGTAATGAAGATTAGGGCTGGAAATTTCAATGGAAGAATTGGTCTGCTCTATGTAGAGATCAAAATGAAAGTGGTATGGATTTTATAGATTTTGGCCTTCTTACTAGGGAAACTTCTATGAAGAGGTACTAGAAATTCAAAACTTAAGACTGCTTGTGGTCTAAATTCTTCTCAAACAAATGCAAGAACTGACACACTAATTGTAGATGAGGATCTCATACCTAGAAGAACATGATGCGAGTTGAAGAAGATTGCTTAAAGAAAATGGAGATTCTGGAGGACAATTTTGTTTGGAAGCCAGAAAATTCAGGTAGTTTCTCTCTATCTACAACATATGATAGTATCGAGATCCAATTTCCATTTTCCATAGTTCATTGTAATATTTGGGATGCAAAAATTCCAAAGAAAATTACTATAAAATTGTGGAAGATAATAAATAATTGTATTCCCACTGATGATAATGTTAAAAAGTTAGGTATTAGAATGGGCTCAAGATGTTACTTATGTAACCAAGGAGAAGAAACTTCAATTCATTTGTTCATTAAATGTTCAGCTGCTTCAAATTTATGGGATTTCTTTTCAAATCTTATGGTTGTGAAGCTAGATAGGAATAATATGTCTACAATTCTTCTTAGTTGGTGGATGAAAGTAGGTAGCTCTGAGTCAGACCAATTCTTGGCCAAATCTATACTTCTTATCGTGGTTTGGGAAATATGGAAGGCTAGAAACAAAGCTTTATTTGAAGGCATAAAATGCAATTTTAGCAGTATAAAGAATCAAATTGTGACCCTGACTTCAAATGTTTGCAAAGGTCTATTGTTTGAAAGAAGAGGTTCAGGTTTCTATCAAGGAATACATGAGTTATTTGGTTTACAATTCAAATCAAAACCAATCAAACTTCTTAAAGTTAAATGGAATTCTCCAAATGCAGGTAGGTTCAAGCTTAACATTGACGGGGCTAATAAAGGAAATCAAGGCAAAGGAGGTATGGGAGGCATAGTGAGAAATGCTAAAGGTGACATGGCTTTTGCTTTAGCCAAAGAAGAAGAGTATGCTACTAACTCTTCTATGGTACTTAAATGCCTAAGCCTTGGTATTAATTTATGTCAACAAAGGAATATTACAGATATTGATATTGAATCTGACTCTCTTTTTATGGTGAAGTTGATCAACAGAGAATGGAGACCTCCATGGCATCTTAAATCCTTTACTGGAAAAATTATTTTAGATCTATCTGGATTTAATTATTCAATAGGTCATTGTTATAGGGAATCAAACATGGTTGCTGACTGCCTTGCCAATGTTGGAGTTAGTTTGAAAGGGATTCAAATCTATGAAGAGGTGAAGGATTTTCCAAAGATGGGCAGAGGTGCTTACAAGCTAGATAAGATCAATTGCTTTTATATTAGATTTTTTAATCTTTGATTTATATTGTAATGGGGTTATTATAAAATCCCAAATTTATCTTTCATCAGCTTTTGGCATTTGGCTCCCCCAAAGCTTTATTTTATTCTTGAGCTTGTTCAGCCACTTGGAGAGGCTTTTTCTCCTATAATTAATAATATGTGTGGGGGTTTCTTCCCTCTTCTCTAAAAAAAAGTGTTCGAAACCGTTGTAAATTTTGTAAGTGTTATAAACATTTACAAATTAAATACTTTATTAGCTGTAAAATAGCCATTATGGTGTAGTGGGGTGGGGGTGGGGGGGGGGGGGGGGGGTAGGACGCCATGTACTAAAATTGAAAGAATTCCCTTTCCTCTCTTATCTTACACGTGTAATCAATTTTGCAACTAAACAATATGTGAGATGTTTTTAAATCTTAAAATATATTATCAATGATTACTAATCAACTCACACACCCAAAGCTCGAACTTAAGTCAGCTATGTTAAATAACTATGTGATAATTCTTAAATAAATCATTTACCATGTCAATTCCTCTTAAAACTAAATATTTTATTTGAGTTAGTGTGTTATGTTAATAATAAACAAGCAACATAAAAATATCTCACGAGGACAAATTTACAAGGAAAATCCCATCTAGGGGAAATAAACCTCGAGACGAATTCTCTCTTTCATTAAACTTAAAAAGTAAATTTACAACGTGAAAGTGCACAACTTTACCTAAGATCCTTTATAGGTTGCTTGAACACCATAACTCTCACCCATTTGAATGAGAATCAAACCATGAAGCTCAATCTCTATCAAGAAGATATATCTATCTTCCAAGCATCACACTCTAATTGAACTACTCCTCCAATAAGAGATCCAGCCCTTCTAATCTGATATAAGATTAAATCTAACACGTAAATTGATATCAAATAGTGTTTTCATCAAGGCTTTTGTGGATTTGAAACAAATACTAAAGAATATACCTTACAATCAATCATGATCAAGTATAGATGTAGTTAAATTCTGCTAGTTATAGCGGATCAGTAATTGCACAACAGTGTCCTAGAATAACCTCTAAAGAAAGAGCTCATATGGAACAATTAACCGCAAGTATATCTGAAATTTTATACAATATATATATATATGTGTGTGTGTGTGTGTGTGTGTGTGTGTGTGTGTGTGTGTGTGTGCCGGGGGGCAAGATGAAGTATTGTGTTATGTGTAAGGTGAAAATGTTATTAGACATGACAGGTCGAAATGGCCAATCCACCTGTGCTATTAAAAAACATGCACACGATTGAGATTTGTTATTATGATCATTCTTATGAAAATGGGCCATATTTAAACTTTGTGCGAGGTTTCAAAATGCAACTTTAAACTTTTGAAATTATTTGAAATTAACTCTAAACACACCTTAGTATACAAATGTGCACGTGTACAAAGCCAAAGATGTATAAAACACAAAATCCAACATAAATGATACACTTCAAAGTACAAGCATCATCAGATGCTCAATAGATTTCTTAAATCTCTAATGCTGCATGAGGTAAAAAGGAAATCAATGTATAATCCAAGAATATCTCACATATGAAATCTATATGTAAATCAATCAATGGGATCGATTGATGAAAGACTAAAATAGTTTTACCCGTGAGTAGACAATTATCAATTAAAATCGATATAAATACATTTTCAATATCTCCATTTGGCCATTCCATGGAAACTCATGAAAATCTAAAGCACATCCTAGTCATAATTTCTCATACATGCCCAATAAAGGACAATAAGGAATGTATGACAAATCAAAATTACAATAAATCCAAAGACCAAATGACTCAACATGAATGTCGAGTCTGAATCTGGACGGAACTTAGGTATGCCAAGCTAACACCTACAAAAGCATGAAAGATAAAAAAATCATCATATCAATATGAGAATACAATAAAGAAATTACACCTCCTTCAAAATCCACCTGAATATGATACCAATATGAGGAAATTAAAAAATATCCCATAAATCATATACCAACTTCTATAAACAATATATTTATCCCCATATGTCCGTGTCTCAACCTAGTTCTCACCATGGGGAAACAAAGTACATGTGTAATCCACTCCCCAATCTTATATGTTTTCCCCTCTTTTTAACATGAAATAGTCAAAGACAAGCCATAAAGGCATCATAAATCATGGGCACAAAGTACGTAACCCGACTAGAATATAACATGATGTATGATTAATCCCAAGGAAAAAGGGATAAAGATGAATGCAAGCATGGAAATTAGTCCAGAAGAACTAGGAGTAGAACATCTAAAGACCTATTAATAACTAATGCTAAAAATTTAAAGCACGGGAGAATAGTAAATACCTAATCATCAGAAAAAGTAGGCATTAACATGTGAAGAAAAGTGACTTGCAAGATATGATGGATCAATATGATAGGACATATATATATATATATATATATATATATATATATATATATATATATATATATATATATATATAGTGGTGCTATGAGTACCAAATAAATTTTCCAAATTTTTCTCAAATAGCATTAATGAGTTGTGTCTTGGCGGGACCCACACCACAAGGTATAACACTTAATGCTATTTAAAGGAGGATTTGGGGAAGTTGTTTGGGACACAAAGAATTTCTCATATATATATACTAGTGGAATGCCCGTGCCTGAAGGCACGGCGAAAATTTCCAAAGTACATAATCGCAAAACCGCAAAAATTTCAAAAGTCATAATCGCAAAGCGGCGAAAATTTTGAAACTACGTAATCGCGACAGCGTATGTATGAAACATTATTTCTCCTTTCATACCTATCGTACATGGAAAGTAGGATCCAATTTACAAACATAGTTTCATGAAACTGATCCAAAATTCAGCAATTCTCTATAAAAGAAAATTCTTGATTATACTACAAATTACCGCGTAACTGCATTTCTTATAAATGATGCATATACATACCACTAAGGTACACGTCAAAAACAGACTTGTGTCGAATGGAAGGACTAATAAGTTATTTACAACTTAAGTCATATAATTACCTTCACAATAGCGATCTCAGACATTTCATTAAAAAGAATCTTCAAGAACTACTAAATTTTGAAATTATAAAATATTTACAAGAAAGCATGCAATAAAATACTAACAAATGAACATGTGGACTTAAATATTCATTTTAAACGTACTGCTCTACATCAATAGAATCAATAGAATCAAAATACACTTATCAGCTCATGTTATCCCAAGAGTATTCCATTGAATCAAAATGTTCTGTTGGTGGAAACGTAAGCCAACTGCAAAAATTTGTAGCCAAGATGTACTGAATAAAAAAAAGGTTATAAAACCACCAATTCATTTGCAACAGGTTATATGTATACACCACATCCCCATGATATATGAAAAATATTAAACACTAAAGAGTTAAATATTGTGAGAATTATACCTGAGGTGAAAAACTTAGGCGAAAAACTAATTGTAGTCTAAACTGAAAATGACTAATCAATAGTCCAAACTGATTGTTAAGCTTTCCCGAGGGGTAAGCTTTGAAGGTTTCAACTCATCCTATGTTTCTCCTCGTAAGTCGTGTACCTTTTATTGGGATCCTTTGCTTTAGGTTTCTTTGGCACAGGTGTTCTATTGACCAGATAAATAGTCTAAGATGAAAAAGTCTTAAAGAGTGTGAAGCAATTACTTGGGCCTTTTATAAAAAAAGTCTTAAACAGTCTTAAAAAAAGACATTATCAGTCATTTATCCGTAATGTTCTGAACAGGAAAGAATTGATCTTTGGGATTCTTTAGAAGATGTCTGATAATTATGATCAAGTGCCTCGTATGATTATTGCAGATTTTAATATTGTTTCAAATGGTGAGGAAAAATGTGAAGGCAGTGAAATTGACTTTTGATCAGTGGAAGATTTCAACTATTTCATTAAAATGCATAGATCTGAAACAAAAAACATCTAAAAATAACATATTTTCAACTATTCAACACAAACAAAAAACAACATTTCCTAGTGTCTCCAGACCCGGCTGTGATGCCCATTGTGCCTACTGTGTTAGCTAGTGTCTCAGGCACACTTTCTTTGGGGCTTTCACTCTCTTCTGCTGTTCCAACTTCACTCGCCACCACTGTGCAGATTCTCAAAGGCTCCATATTTATGGAGCTACCACCATACTTTGAGTTTCATCTCCTATCCTCGATTGCTCTATTCCGTGGGCCAAACATCTCTGTCCCATTCATCTCCGAATCTGATCTGCATATGTCCTTATAAATGGCCGATCTTATCGCATGGAGTATTTCATATTTGAAAGGGATCCATGAGTTTTCGTTGTTCCCTCTCAGGAGTTTAAAGCCACTGCGAATATAAAGAACAAAAGATAGGTGAGTATAAAAAATATTTGAAAAAAAAAGATGACGATTATATGTGGGAACGCAAGTGTATTATGAAAAATGATAATTACACCCCAACTTCTAGTATATATATACATCAGAAAGCTTCGATACATTCTATGGGAAATATATTTTTCATTGTCAACCAAGAATGTCTATTTAACCGAATTGCAGCCCTTGTGTCAGGGAGTTTTTCCCTCGTGACATCGAGAAAATTCTCCATTGACTCCGCCGCTCTCTTAAAAGCCAGAAGAGTTGGGATTACAGAGTAAAAAATCCAAGTTTCAGACACAGCTACAGCACTAGTGATGACATTTAGCGCTAAGATATGTCTCTGAGTGGGATTCCACTGCGAGAGCTGAATTGAAGGGTTCGGTGATCCAACGGTGGCGATTAAATGCGAAGAAACCGAACATACATTCCCACGATTGAAATTTTTCATAACCAGTAAACTCAAATTAAATTCTTGTATAATTTTCTCCACTATAACTTCATTCCCCTAAAGGAAAAGGCTTGCAATCTCTGAACGACATCCAAGTCAACAGGAAATATTTTTCCCGTCATTCTCGGAATGACAACATTGCATAACATGGACTACAAATCCCAAATAGCTGGCATATTAAGTATATAACTTTCTCGTAGCATGTTTTGACTCAAAGCCATATAAGGTTCTTGGACTATATCCTTATCTAATGCCTCAACCACCAGCTTCTTATCCTTTTCAACCCCACCATCACATGTGGAATAAGTTTAAACTACAACCAACAATAAAACATTAGTATTAACATATTATAAATACGCTTAGAACTCTCAAGAGTGAAGAAAAAGTGAAAAATTGAAATAGAGAATGAAATAGAAAAAGTGAAAAGGTGAAAAATTGCTTTAATTGCTTTTCCATAATGATGATCGATATACTTGTTTAACAAATATACTTGTTTAACACAGTTTCCATGTTAGTTTGCATTTATGAATAATCAAGTCAGGCCAAGTGTAGGTTCCAAGTTAGGGGCATCAAATATGAAATAACAAAAGAGTACACATTATTTTCAATTTTTACGGGACTTGGGAGTCGATTCTCTAATTTTGCAACCAAATGTAGAGATCTAACAATAAAATATAACATTAATCCACCCAATTGTAGAGATCTAACACAAAAACATACTCATTTGTCCTAACTTCCCCAACCCATTTTGGAAATCAAAAGCCCTGTTTTGAAACCTAACCAAATAGATCCAAGATCAAAACTGTGACTATGTGTCTTTCAATCGATTTTGAGAATCAAAAGCCCTAAATTATAAAACCAAAATCAAAACCGAAAACTTATTTGAGTAAAAAAGAACACCTGATTTGAATAAAATCATATTAGGGTTCAAAATACCTAATTTTAATAAAACAAAAATAAAAAACGAAAAACATTAGATAATGCAATATACCTCAATTTTTGCGATATCTCACAATTACTTGTAGACACCAGAGGACTGCTAGTATCTAAATCTGAATTTAGGTAATATTCAATCAATTAGCACTCAAGATTTGCCATCGAAATAGCAGTATACCCAAATACATTTTGACCTTGCAATGAATATCTCTTTTATTAATCAATATATGCAAAAAAAATAAAAATTAAAACAACAATCAAGGTTAGGTTGTGAGGCAGTAAGCTGAAACAGCCATATATAACAAAAATATGTATGAAAAAAACAAATATAAATGAGAGGCAATGAAACACCAAAATGTAGATTTAAATGATAGTCAATGAATCACATCCATTCAAAACAGAGATGTAATAACACAACATACATGTGTAACTTGTAATAAATTGTACAAACTAACTTAAATTTGTCATCCCAAGCCATACTTACGATATTACCTATAGGAGGCAACTGGTCACCCATTTATTAGTCCACCAATCATTAATTATTCAATAAAATGGCACCAGATAGTACTGTAATTATCATGTCAATAATTTGAAATCAAATAAATATTCAGAAAAAAGATGAGAGTTTAAGACATGATTGTATGCGATAAAAAAAACTATAAGAGTAGAACTATAAAAATAGACATCCACAATATTTGTAGGAGGGTAGTGAGACTGGGGTCTATGAATAACTGGAAAGGGTGAGGTGTGACCCACTCCAATGGACGCTGCCTGCAAGGTCTTTAAGGTCTCCTGGTGCAACATCTGAAGAAAACTTCTCCTTCTGGTAACAATGGAACTCAAGCTTCAACTCACTCCCTGCAAGAAGATGAACTTTCACACCAAAAATAGTAATTTTCTCAAGGGAAACACCTGAGAGTGATGGCTGTCAGTGGGGAGTGAAGGAACAAGGCACTCAGCACTAAGAGAATGAGCAGGGAGAGAATACTTAGGTAGGTCTGGAGATATTTTGGCAGAGTAACAGTGCAATTTCTATTGTTCTTCTCTTGACATTGCCCAGAGGTCTATTTATACTGGGGCGTTAGGGGTGAGTGGCATTTTTGGGCGCCAAAATTGAGAGAGTTGGTGGAGAACAATGTCTGAAGTGTACCATTTGTCCCTACCTGTAGGCAGCCTGCCTGTCCCCTCTGCAGGCGCCACCTGGCGCCGACCAAAAGTCAAAAAGCACATATGTCCCCTAATGGAGATAAAATATCATATTTGGTAGTTATCTTTTGAAACGGTAACTTGTGGTGCAATTTTGCAAATCTTGAGAGAGGAGACCTTAAGGACTCCTTTCCTCTAAAAAATGTTGTTTTTCTTGAGAGGGACCTTGAGGACCCCCTCTTCTGGAAAAGTCATTTTCTTATAAAGAGTTTATTTCTTGTGAGTAGCCAGCTCTTTGGCTGCTCACTTCACTTGTGATCAAGTGTGAAGTGTGTGTAGTCTTGAGTGACTTCTGGGTCTTCCTACTAGTATTCTCTCAATCCTATAGCGCTAAGTGGTTGAGCTTGCTCAACATACCTTGTTCCTCAGCCGCCAAGAAAAAAACTCCCAGGAGGTCCCAACGCGCCTGTTCGAGCCCTGCTTGCTCGACTAGGCAACCTGTACAAGAAAGTAAAGTGTTAGTGTTGTTGTTCATTTAGAGACTGATGTTTCATGATGAGGAGTTGCTCGTGATAGCTACTCCCTCAATATGAGTTTCTGCCGAAACCCTTATAGCGGCACTTCTCGAATAACATTTCTGTAGTGACCCTTGCAGTGGCGCTGAGCCTTGTAGTGGCGCTGAGCCTCTCGAATGTCATTACTGCGGTGACCTTGCAGTGGCGCTGACCCTGCAGGCGCTGACCCTTGCATTGGCACTTCTCAATCTTGTATTTCTTTGGTAAGCCTTACGAGGCACCTCTCGAATGTCATTACTGCAGTGATCCCTGCAATGGCATTGAGCCTTGTAGTGGCTCTGACCCTCTCGAATGTCATTGCTGTAGTGACCCCTGCAGTGGCGCTGACCCTTGCAGCGGCGCTGACTCTTGCAATGGCACTTCTCAATCTTGGACTTCTGCGGTGACCCTCGTGGGCACCTCTCGAATGTTATTGCTGCAGCGGCACTGACGCTTGCAGCGGCGCTGACGTTTGCAACGGCTCTAACGAATGCAGCGACACTGACCCTTTCAGCGGCGCTGACCCTTTCAGCGGCGCTGACACTTGCAGTGGCGCTGACCCTCTCAAATGTCATTGCTGCAGTGACCCTTATAGTGGCGCTGACCCCTGAAGTGTCGTTGACCCCTACAGTGGAGCTAACCCTTGCAGTGGCGCTGACTCTTGTAATGGCACTTCTCAATCTTGGACTTCTGCGGTGACCCTCGCGGGCACCTCTCGAATGATATTGTTGTAGCGGCGCTGACACTTGCAGCAGCACTGACACTTTCAGCGACGCTGACACTTGCAGCGGCGCTGACCCTTGAAGCAGCGCTGATACTTGCAGTGGCGCTGACCCTTGCTGTGGCGCTGGGGGTTCCTGCTGAATAGAGTTTCTGTCGAGACCCTGGGGTGGTTCCTTCTCAATTATGCATTTCTACCGTGACCCTGGGTGGGTTCCTTCTTAATATGAGTTTCTGTCGGGACCCTGGGGGGTTCCTGCTCAATATGAGTTTCTTCCGGGACCCTGGGGTGGCTCCTCCTCAATATGAGTTTCTATCGGAACCCTGGGGGGTTCCTGCCCAATATGAGTTTCTACCAGGACCCTGGGGGGTTACTGCTCAATATGAGTTTCTACCGGGACCCTGGGTCTCTTCTCAGTATTTTTAATAAAATAATATTTTTACTTTTTTATAGGTAGACACCCTTCTACATTAGCCCCTCGTGCAAAGTTTTTTAGGTTGGGTAGACCAAAAAAGCTTTGTACGCCATAAAATTGATTTTTATTTTTTTTTATTTTGGGGGACCGTAGGGTTCCTTCATCATTCCCCCTTAGGGTCATTAAATTTCCTGTCACTTCATCCCAAGTTTTGTAGATGAGGCCACTTATAGTGGACCTCCTTATCTGGGTATCAACTTGGGCGGAGGGGTTACTCACTGTGAGCCCCTCGTTCTTGGCCTGCTTCAGTGGCCTTTTTTCTAAGGCGGAGGGGTTGCGCACCGTGAGCCCCTCACCCTTGTCCTTCTTTTGTGGCCTTTCATCTTGGGGGAAAGGGTTGCTCGCGGTGAGCCCCTCGCCCTTGGTCTTCTTCTGTGGCCTTCTATCTTGGGCGGAGGGGTTGCTCGCGGTGAGCCCCTCGTCCTTGGCCTTTTTCTACGGCCTTCTATCTTGGGCGGAGGGGTTGCTCGCGGTGAGCCCTTCGCCCTTGGCCTTCTTCTACGGCCTTCAATCTTGGGCGGAGGGGTTTCTCGTCATGAGCCCCTCTCCCTTGGCCTTCTTATGTGGTCTTCCATTTTGGGCGGAGTGGTTGTTCACGGTGAACCCCTCGCCCTTGGCCTTATTCTTTGGCCTTCTTTCTTGGGCGCGGTGATCCCCTCGCCCATGGCCTTCTTCTGGGGCCTTTCATCTTGGGCGGAGGGGTTGCTCGTGGCGGGCCCCTCGCCCTTGGCCTTTTTCTGCGGCCTTCCATCTTGGGCGGAGGGATTTCTCGCAGTGAGCCCGTTGCCCCTGGCCCTTTTCTGTGGCCTTCCAGCTTGGGCGGAGGAGTTGTTTGCGGTAAGCCCCTCACCCTTGGCCTTATTCTGTGGCCTTCTTTCTTATGAAGAGGGGTAACTCGCGGTGAGCCCCTCGCCCTTGGCCTTCTTCTGGGGCCTTTCATCTTGGGCGGAGGGGTTTCTCGCGGCGGGCCCCTCGCCCTTGGCCTTCTTCTGTGGCCTTTCACCTTGGGTGGAGGGGTTACTCATAGTGGGCCCCTCGCCCTTGGCCTTTCATTTTGGGCGGAGGGGTACTCGCGGTGAGTCCCTTGTCCTTGGACTTCTTTTGTGGCCTTTCCTTTTTTGGGCGGAGGGGTTACTCACGGTGGACCCCTCGCCCTTGGCCTTTTTCCGTGGCCTTTCATTTTGGGCGGAGGGGTTACTCGTGGTGAGCCCCTCGCCCTTGGCCTTATTCTGTGGCCTTCTTTCTTGGGCGTAGGGGTTACTCGCGGTGAGCCCCTAGCCCTTGGCCTTCTTCTGGGGCCTTTCATCTTGGGCGGAGGGGTTGCTCGCGGTGAGTCCCTTGCCCTTGGCTATTTTGTGTCAAACTTGCAATCTTGGGCAGGTGGAGTCACTCTAGGTGGGTCCCCACCCTCCAAGCTTAATTTATTATTTGTTCACTTGCTTGAGGACTTCTCAATATTAGCCCCCTCGTGCAGAAGTGTCTTGTAATGTCGAGAGACTTTTGCACGAAATTATCGTACCCTTTATTTATACTTGGAAGTTGCACAAGACTATGAGTGCTCTGATGCCCTTGGAGCCTTAGGTACTAAACAGTTGTACCTTATGTTTGTACTTGGCCTTTGCTCAAGACTGTGAGCGCTCCGGCGCTCTTGGAGCCTTAGGTGCTAAACAGTCGCACCTTATATTTATACTTGGCACTTGCTCAAGACTGTGAGCGCTCTGGTGCCCTAGGAGCCTTAGGTGCTCATCTGGAGCACCTTACGTTTATACTTGGCACTTGCTCAAGACTGTGAGCGCTCCGATGCCTTTGGAGCCACAGGTGCTCAACTATCGCACCTTATATTTATATTTGGCACTTGTTCAAGACTGTGAGCGCTCCGGTGCCCTTGGAGACTTAGGTGCTAAACTGTCGCACCTTATACTTATACTTAGCAGTTTTTCAAGACTGTGAGCGCTCCTATGCCCTTGGAGCCTTAGGTACTAAACTGTTGTACCTTATATGTTTAATTGCACATAGGTACTAAATTGCGGTGTACTTGCATATAACTGAGCAAGTTAAAAGTTGGATGCTTCCCCTCTAACTGCGGGGTACTTGCATATAACTGAGCAAGTTTAAATTTTGAAGCTGCCCCTATAACTGCGGGGTACTTGTACACAACTGAGCAAGTTGAAATTTGGAAGTGGCTCCTCTAGCTGTGGGGTACTTTCATATAGCTGAGAAAGTTTAAATTTTGAAGCTGCCCCTTTAACTGCGGGGTACTTACATATAACTGAGCAAGTTGAAATTTGGAAGTGGCTCCTCTAGCTGCGGGGTACTTGCATATAATTGAGCAAGTTAAAAAATTTTAAGCTACCCCTCTAACTGCGGGGTACTTGTATATGAGCTGAGGTAGTTAAAAATTTTAGCACAGCCCCGTGTGCCTGTGGGGTACTTTTTAGTCCACCCCCGTGTGATTATGGGATATTTTGTTATACACATTCATTTCTTAGGGAGTAGCTGGGAGATGGGGTTAGTCTTTCTCCTTCCCACAAACTTTGAATAAAATTTCGCATATATCCTAAGTAAAAAAATAATTATTTCTTTATACTGGAAATTTCCCTTCGTCTGCAAGGGTGCTTGTTCCAAACTTTTCTTAGGAACCTTTTTTGTCTTATAAAAAATAACAAGTTTAGAGGGGGGGGGGGGGGGGGGGTAGACCCGTTTCTCCCTATTTTCTGAAAACTGGTCGAGTAAATTTTTTCTTAAGAACAGAGGTTACGACTTGTTCTCAAGGCTATAACTCTATATTGAATAATAAAAAAACCAACTGAATTTTTTTATTATTATTATTACTAGGAGGATAACCTCCAGCTAGTCCTGTCGGGTCTTAGGGACTTTACTCAGTATACTTTTACTTTTGGGTTGGATATCCCCCCAAGTATGATGAGGAAAGTTCCTTATATCATGGGCCCTCTTCTAATCTAGTAGAGGTTATGCCCTTCTGTTAACAAAAGAACGTATAAATCTGGTGTACCCACCGCACGATGTAGGTAAATGAGTCATGCACAAAATTTTTAGTGCCAAAAATAATGGGTATTACTTTTCTTCATTGCAGTCAGAATTTATATTTCTTATAAGAAGTGTACTCATAAAGCTAGAGCAGGCTATTTAATTTTTTTTTTAAGAAAATGAAACTGGGCAGGAGTTAGGCATAATACCTTCTCAGTTATAGTGGTGAAGATGTCTGTTGACGACGGGTTGAATTTTGGGATGATTGAGGGTATTTCGTCGTCAAACATGTTGGAGGTTCCTCGTGACCTTTGTCCACCACAAGATGATTTTGAAGTGCCGACTGGTATGGATTCCTTGTCGAGGGTCGTGACGAGCGAGGATCCCTCGCAGGAGGCTGCTGCTGGCGCCAATCTAGGTTCCTCAAAATTTGGAACTTCTTTATTTATGGGATTTCTCGAAATCTAGGTTCCACCCAAGATCTGGGTTCCCAAATCTCATTTTTTTTTTCACAGTCGCCAATCCATGTTCCTCCCAAGATGCTAGGGTTCCTCGTGAAGGTCATTGACTACAGAGGATTCCTCGCGACCGTGTATTGCCTATACAGGTTCCTTGCCATCGTGCAATACTGAAAGGGGTTCCTTTACGATTATGACTTACTCTGTTCTCGCAGCCATTTGGGGTTCCTCGAGCTCTGAGGGTTCCCTGCTACCGTCGTCAATCCGGATGGGTTCCTTATCTGAAATGGCATTGACCCTTATTTTCCCATGAGTTCCTTGTGTGGAAATTTTGTAGCCTCGGGTCCCTCGCACTTGAGGGGTATCTCACTTGGCATTTTGACCACAAGGGGTTCCTCACTTTTCATCACGACCACAAGAGGTTCTTCGTGGCCATCATTAGTCAAGGGTTCCTCATCGCTACCTGCCATTAGCGAGACACAACTCAGCCCCTCGCGCTTGCGTGTGACTCTCGAAATGGCTTGCTTGTTGCAACTGTCATCAGCGGCTTCTGTGTTAATAATTTGGGTTCTATCATAGAAAAGGGTTCCTCGCAGATCTCTTTGGGTCCCTCGTTCACTATTTTTGGCGATATGATATTTGGGACGACCTTGGGTCTTGCGCCGTCGTCAAGGGTGCCTCTTGAATTTTGTCCCTCCCAAAACGTTAAGGGCTCTTCACTAGAGGTTGAGGGTTCCTCGCAACCTCGTGACACTAGCACACATCTTTCTCCCACGCGCAATACTGGCAGGAGTTTCCTCGCGACCTTTAGTCAGCTCGCATGTGACTTCAAACACACTTTTGGGTTCCTCGCCCTCAGTACCTATGAGCACGATTTTAGGTTTTGTGCCTGGGACTTCGTGCATGATGGGTCCCTCGCCAGAGACTTTTGCAACCAAGGGTTCCTCACCGATGATGAGTACCTCTAAATTTCGTGATGTTGAGCAGTAATTCGTGATGTCGAGGAATCCAAATGGGGGTTCCTCGTTGCTGCCTGAGATGAGGGAAGGGTCCTCGCACAGAGGCCCCTCAGCACAATCTGATTTCATATGACATTCCATATTGGGTTCCTCGACCATAATCCTCTCCGTCGCTTGAGATGGGGGTCCTCGTACAGAGGCCCCTTATCTAGGTTTGATTTCGTCAGAGGTTCCTCGTCAAACTCTTTTATGGTTGAAGTTCCTCGTTAGCGGTCAACTTGGGCATCCTCTCGCCGATATTTGTTCTAACTAAGGAAGGTTCCTCGTGACACAAAAAAAAAATATTCCCACGTTGCCAAAGCCGTGGAGATTCTTGAGTAGTGTTCTTTATTGATTTCTGGGACCATCTCGTTCACAGTCGCTGTCAACGAAAGTAACTCGTCATTTGCAGGCTCCTCATGCGCCGAACCTCAACTGAGGGTTTCTATTGCCAGAGATCTTGGATCTCAGTTCTTTCAAGAGGGGGTGTCTCGACTGTTGGAATTTTTTCTTGGAGAGAGGGGGTCTCGACATCTTCGGACTCTACAACAATGGGTGTCTCGACTGTTGGAATTTTTTCTTGGAGAGAGGGCGGTCTCGATCCCTAGTTCTTTATTTTAAGAGGAGGGGGTCTCAACGCCTTCAGATTCCACATAAATGGGTGTCTCGCTGGCCGTTGGCGCTATGGGAGGTGCGCTTCCAACCATGAGTTCCTCGCGAACCCCCTTTTTGGTGAGTTCCTCGTTACATAATTCCGCATTCAAGGGTTCCTCGTGAACCAAGTATACACTTGACAGTTCCTCGTGTGTTGGCAGTTTGGTGATTGGGGCGAGGACCCTTGAGGGTTCCTCGCCATTAGATAAGATGGGGTCCCTCGCCAATGTTCAATACTACCAAGGGTTCCTCATGCATCGACTGCCTATCCGTGGGTGTCTTGACCTCATGGTTCGTCGAGACTGCAACCATGACTTTTTTGTTGGCGGCGAGGGACACCCAGGGTTCCTCGCCCATGAGTTCCTCGCTCCTCGACTTCCCATCTAGGGGTGTCTCGACCTCATGGTTCGTCGAGACTGCAACCATGACTTTTTTTGTTGGCGGCGAGGGACACCCAGGGTTCCTCGCCCACGAGTTCCTCGCTCCTCGACTTTCCATCCGGGGGTGTTTCGACCTCATGCTTCATCGAGACTGTTGCCATAACTTCTTTTGTTGGCGGCGAGGGACACCCAGGGTTCCTCGCCCATGAGTTCCTCGCGCCTCGACTTCCCATCCCGGGGTGTCTTGACCTCATGCTTCGTCGATACTACTGCCACAACTTCTTTGTAGGTGACAAGGGTCACCCAGGGTTCCTCGCGAGTTGACATTTCTATAAGGGTTGCTGCTTCTACTTCCTTTTTTATACGACAAGGGACACCCAGGGTTTCTCATCCATGGGTTCCTCGCTAGTTGGTGTTTTTAGAGGGGATGTTGCAGTTAAGAGTTCCTCACTTGGAATTTTTACCACGATGGGTTCTTTTCTTGAGGGTTCCTCATCGCTATCATTGAGCGAGAGGAGTTCCTCAACCATACCGAATTCCTCGCCAAACACTTAGGGTTCCTGGGGTTCCTGTCAGTGAAATTGACGGTTGTCACAACTTGCTCCAGCGCCGTCCTCCACGACTGAGCTACTTCTACCGAAATCGCCGTCGAAACGGCCGCCCCTCCACAGGGGGTTACTGCTGGTGTTACACAATCTTGACCCAAACTTGCCAAGTCTCAAAAAACATACTCATAAGCGTCTGCCACCGGAGCTGCTACCAGTGAGCTGGTCTACCCTCCCGGAGGAGCAGGTATCTTTTCTCCGGTCACCACCACATCCACCTGAGTGGCCTGGTCTCTTTGAGCTCCATTCCCAGATGGAATGTCTTCAAACACTAGCTTCTTAAAAATATGAAAACCCTCTTTGTCCATTGAAGTGAGGATACCTCCCCAGCAGAGTCACCAAATGTAAGAGGGTAGTGAGACTGGGGTCTATGAATAACTGGAAAGGGTGAGGCGTGACCCACTCTAATGGACGCTGCCTGCAAGGTCTTTAAGGTCTCCTGGTGCAACATCTGAAGAAAACTTCTCCTTCTGGTAACAATGGAACTCAAGCTTCAACTCACTCCCTGCAAGAAGATGAACTTTCACACCTAAAATAGTAATTTTCTCAAGGGAAACACCTGAGAGTGATGGCTGTCAGTGGGGAGTGAAGGAACAAGGCACTCAGCACTAAGAGAATGAGCAGGGAGAGAATACCTAGGTAGGTCTGGTGATATTTTGGCAGAGTAACAGTGCAATTTCTATTGTTCTTCTCTTGACCTTGCCCAGAGATCTATTTATACTGGGGCGTTATGGGTGAGTGGCATTTTGGGTGCCAAAATTGAGAGAGTTGGTGGGGAACAATGTCTGAAGTGTACCATTTGTCCCTACCTGTAGGCAGCCTGCCTGTCCCCTCTGCAGGCGCCACCTGACGCCAACCAAAAGTCAAAAAGCACATATGTCCCCTAATGGAGACAAAATATCATATTTGGTAGTTATCTTTTGAAACGGTAACTTGTGGTGCAATTTCACAAATCTTGAGAGAGGAGACCTTAAGGACTCCTTTCCTCTAAAAAATGTTGTTTTTCTTGAGAGGGACCTTGAGGACCCCCTCTTCTGGAAAAGTCATTTTCTTATAAAGACTTTATTTATTGTGAGTAGCCAGCTCTTTGGCTGCTCACTTCACTTGTGATCAAGTGTGAAGTGTGTGTAGTCTTGAGTGACTTCTGGGTCTTCCTACTAGTATTCTCTCAATCCTATAGCGCTAAGTGGTTGATCTTGCTCAACATACCTTGGTCCTCAGCCGCTAAGAAAAAAACTCCCAGGACGTCCAAACGCTCCTGTTCGAGCCCTGGTTGCTCTACTAGGCAACCTGTACAACAAAGTAAAGTGTTAGTGCTGTTGTTCATTTAGAGACTGATGTTTCATGATGAGGAGTTGCTCGTGATAGCCACTCCCTCAATATGAGTTTCTGCCGAAACCCTTGTAGCGTCACTTCTCGAATAACATTTCTGCAGTGACCCTTGCAGTGGCTCAGAGCCTCTCGAATGTCATTACTGCGGTGACCTTGCAGTGGCGCTGACCCCTGCAGGCGCTGGCCCTTGCATTGGCACTTCTCAATCTTATATTTCTGTGGTAAGCCTTACGAGGAACCTCTTGAATGTCATTACTGCAGTGATCCCTGCAATGGCGCTAAGCCTTGCAGTGGCGCTGACCCCTGTAGTGGTGCTGACCCTTGCAGCGGCGCTGACCCTTGCAGTGGAGCTGACTCTTGCAATGGAACTTCTCAATCTTGGACTTCTGCGGTGACCCAAAAAATCCCTTTAGCTTAAATATAAAATACTTTAATAAAGCTTTACTATCCGCTGAAGTCGAAGAAGCACTAGAAAATGAAAAATCAACCAATTATAATTATACAAATTATCGACATTCTGATTCAGAAGATGACTCTATAGACTCCATGGATTCTGTTACCAGGCACAATATTGAAAATATGATGGAACCTTAAAGAAGAAATCATAAAATTAAAGTTGCAATAGATTAATTAATCCATTAATAAGTCTATCAGCCCTCCATCAGCAAAACCAGACATCAGATCAGAAGCAACAACGAAGACGCAAGCAATGACGCAAGAGACAAATCACTGTGCATCTACTGTACATCTACTGTTCATCTACAGTACACTTACAGTTCAAGACTGTGCAACACTGTGTACTTTCACTGTGCAATTATTCTGTCGATCGCTTACTTTTTCCTGTACATAAATTGTAATTGATTTTCACTATCTTCTAGATACTGTAAATAGTCTGTTAAATATTCTTCAATCTATTATTGCCTAGAAAAGATAGTTTAATTAAATTAGTAAATCTTTCGATATTAAAATTTATATAAAACATTTGCAATTTGTTACTTTATTAACTCCTTTGTTTTCTTTTTGTCTTCGAATTTCTTTATAAAAGTTTTTAACTTTTCTAATTAAAATTACTTCACTATTAATTGCGGTTATTTTTCTCTGACTAGTATGATTATATATTTTATTAGTAAAATCTAAACCTAATAAAAATAGTAATAAAAATGAAGAAGAAATATGTAAATATTGTTCAGGAAATTTTAATGAAACACAAAGTAGAGACCTAATTGCCCCTATAGAAATAAAAACAATAATATATCTAAAATACAAGAAAAAATAAATATATTAGAATCGTTATTATAAAGATTTTCTATCCTAAATATCTCTTTTCCTTTAATTGTTGAGGAAGATGTCATCTTTAGAGTAAAATAAGTTTAATTTAGTTTTAACAGGTTTAGGGTCTGTTTTTAGTTTTTAAAATTTTTCAATTAATTCGTTTATTTCTAGTGTGTCAGATTTGTCTTCGAATTTCTTTATAAAAGTTTTTAATTTTTCTAATTCTATTCTTATCAATTGTACGTTAGTATTTATGATGTCTAATAATTCTTTTATATAGTCCTGATTTTCTTCTATCTTTTTGATTCTTTCTATTATATTTATATTATTACTCATAAAATGATTAAAATCGTCCTTTCTCTGCTAATATTCCTAACTTAGTTTCTAAAGCTAAAGATCTTTTTTCTTGTTTGTTGATTAAGCTTATTATTCTTTCTTCAGTTTTTATGTCTTTTTTATCTTTAGAAATTGTTTGGAATTTATAAAGTAATCTTATTACTTTTCTTGTAAATGTTATAGAATTTTTTAGCCTTTCTTTCTCAGTTCTCATTAACAACTAAAATCTTCCTTTTTCAATTAATATTGCGAGTTGATTTTCTAATGCTAAAGCTCTTTTTTCGTTATATTCTATTACCCTAATAATGCTATCTATTAAGTGTAGGCGTTCAAATTTTATAATACGTCTTAAATGATTAGTTTGATTTTTTTATTATAAGTCTACAATGTTCTATTGAACTTCTTATTTGTTGTTTTTCAGTTTGCATTAAAATCTACCCTTTTCACTTAATATTTCTAATTCTAACTTAAATTGTTGAATTTTTTCGTTTGCTATTCTAATCGTCCAAGCATTTATTTTCGGATATTAACACGAAATATTAAAACGAAATGAACAGTGAATTAAGCAATAGCTTATAAATAAACCTCAAGTCCACAGTACTACAAATAACTGTAGCAGCCCAGTCAAGCCAAAACCTCTCACAAGGTAACAAAGCCTACGGCAATATCAACGCCTATGGCTAAAGACGGCGACAATGGCAACTCACAGGACACCGGAAAATTTATAAACAGAAGATCATTCCAGAGTTCATTTAATTTATTTATATCAATATTATTATGCAGAATAATTTCTCAAGGATCCTTTAATAGTATATTAAAACATAATAAGAAAATTTATCTAAGTACTCAGAGTGGGTTTCCCAAAAATGCTAATAAAACTTGTGATTTTATTACTGGAAATCAAACATGCGATTACAAACTTTAATTTACATATGATATACAAAGATACACGCCATATTTTATAGATAAAGATAAAGAAAACTTACTAGTTACAATAGAAAGTAGAACTGAAACTTGATATGGAAAACGTTACTAAAGCTTGAAACTAGAACTAAGGAGGCTTAAAAGTACCAAAACATTAATTTCATTTAATAATTCTTCGCTCTCATCTTCTATATGTTTATAACGACTAAATTTAATACTACTTTGTCCTACTTGATTTTCATATATTTTATTCTTTTCAGGTTGTTTGGGGTTTGTTATTGTTAGATTAGGTAATTTCCATTCGATTTCTTCATAGATACTACTATCTATTTTTTGTGCTTCTATCATTTCTACATACTTACTATTAAATGATTTTACAATACAATCAAATTCAGCTTTAAAATTTATTTTATAGTGATTAAATACTTTTCCCATAAATAAAGTATATACCATCCAGCATTCTCAACACTCCCAAACCATCAATCATCCTCTAGCAATCATCTAGTATTTCTAAGCATC
Source organism: Sambucus nigra (assembly GCA_949130495.1). Taxonomy (NCBI): domain Eukaryota; kingdom Viridiplantae; phylum Streptophyta; class Magnoliopsida; order Dipsacales; family Adoxaceae; genus Sambucus; species Sambucus nigra. The sequence goes on along the minus strand of OX422219.1, from coordinate 313,589,572 downwards.
TTTAGTTCTAGTTTCAAGCTTTAAGTTTCAAGTATCAAGTTCCAGTTCTACTTTCTATTGTAACTAGTAAGTTTTCTTTATCTTTATCTATAAAATATGGCGTGTATCTTTGTATATCATCTGTAAATTAAAGTTTGTAATCGCATGTTTGATTTCCAGTAATAAAATCACAAGTTTTATTACCATTTTCGGGAAACCCACTCTGACTACTTAGATAAATTTTCTTATTATGTTTTAATATACTATTAAAGGATCCTTGAGAAATTATTCCGCATAATAATATTGATATAAATAAATTAAATGAACTCTGGAATGATCTTCTGTTTATAAATTTTCCGGTGTCCTGTGAGTTACCATTGTCGCCTTCTTTAGCCATAGGCATTGATATTGCCGTAGGCTTTGTTACCTTGTGAGAGGTTTTGGCTTGACTGGGCTGCTACAGTTATCTGTAGTACTGTGGACTTGAGGTTTATTTATAAGCTATTGCTTAATTCACTGTTCATTTCGTTTTAATATTTCGTGTTAATATCCGAAAATAAATAACAAAGCCTACGGCAATATCAACGCCTATGGATAAAGACGGCGACAATGGCAACTCACAGGACACCGGAAAATTTATAAACAGAAGATCATTCCAGAGTTCATTTAATTTATTTATATCAATATTATTATGCGGAATAATTTCTCAAGGATCCTTTAATAGTATATTAAAACATAATAAGAAAATTTATCTAAGTACTCAGAGTGGGTTTCCCGAAAATGCTAATAAAACTTGTGATTTTATTACTGGAAATCAAACATGCGATTACAAACTTTAATTTACAGATGATATACAAAGATACACGCCATATTTTATAGATAAAGATAAAGAAAACTTACTAGTTACAATAGAAAGTAGAACTGAAACTTGATATGGAAAATGTTACTAAAGCTTGAAACTAGAACTAAGGAGCTGAATTTGACTGTATTGTAAAATCATTTAATAGTAAATATGTAGAAATGATACGGGCACCTCTCGAATGCTTACGCTTGCAGCGGCGCTGACGCTTGCAGCGGCTCTGACGCTTGCAGCGGCTCTGACCCTTTCAGCGGATCTGACACTTGCAGCGGCGCTGACACTTGCAGTGGCGCTGACCCTCTCGAATGTCCTTACTGCAGTGACCCTTGCAGTGGCGTTGACCCCTGCAGTGGAGCTGACCCTTGCAGCGGCGCTGACTCTTGCACTGGCACTTCTAAATCTTGGACTTCTGCGGTGACCCTCGCGGGAACCTCTCGAATGTTATTGTTTTAGCGGCCCTGACGCTTGCAGCGGCGCTCAACCTTTCAGCGGCGCTGACACTTTCAGCGGCGCTCACCCTTGCAGCGACACTGACACTTGCAGCGGCACTAACACTTGAAGCGACACTGATACTTGTAATGGCGCTGACCCTTGCAGTGGCGCTAGGGGTTCTTGCTGAATAGAGTTTCTGTCGGGACCCTGGGGTGGTTCCTTCTCAATTATGCGTTTCTGCCGGGACCCTGGGTGGGTTCCTTCTTAATACGAGTTTCTGTCGGGACCCTGGGAGGTTCCTGCTCAATATGAGTTTCTGCCGGGACTCTGGGGTGGCTCCTCCTCAATATGAGTTTCTATCGGGACCCTGGGGGGTTCCTGCCCAATATGAGTTTCTGCCGGGACCCCGGGGGGTTACTGCTTAATATGAGTTTCTACCGGGACCCTGGGTTTCTTCTCAGTATTTCTAATAAAATAATATTTTGACTTTTTTGTAGGTAGACACCCTTCTACAATATTAAAGGTCAGTAACAATACTGAGACCACCTCAGAAACCTACAATACTATCCCTACATTCACTAACATAACACTCGTCAAATTAATTACCTACAAGAAAAATGAAGATGAGAGTTTAACATGTGACAGTATAAAATGCAACAAAAAGAAATTGTAAAGAGTATAACTATAAAAACAGATCCACAATATCAAATGTCAGTACCAGAACTGAAACCACCTCATATACCTATTGAACTATCCCTACATTCACTGTAGTCCTCCCAGTCTCGTTGCGAGATTGTCTAAACTTTTATGGAAGTTGTTGTGAGGACTTTAGCAGCACCTATAGTCTAAACTTTAGCAGACCACTAATATTATTCATCATGGCCTACGGTTCGATACCAAACATCCTGGAACTTTAAAAACCCCTATTTTGACTCTATTTATTCCATTAAAAAATGAAACCCTTAGATTGACCCCCTAAAAAAGCCCTAATAACAGCACAGGAGAGAGAGTAAACATAAAGTTAGTATAAAAATGCCCTAATTTTGGGTAAAACACTTGCCCACAATTTAAATGGTCAAAACACTCGCCGATGCTAAAAACTTCACGGTTTACACATTTATCTTCTCTAATACAAATATAAAAATAAAAATAACTAAAACGACATGTTAGTACTACAGCATTGGTCTCGAAAATTAGTACAACACTGTGATTAAAATTAGTATAAAATGCACTGTATGATATCAACAGAATTATGGCATACATGACATTTGCATGCATGATATAAAAAGCATTGATGGCACAAAGAATTGGCACTCAAAAATCTTCATACATGACATTTGTGTACCAAATGTATCCCTTATTTACATCACAAAAACAAAAAAATATTTCTAGTAATCCTTTTTTGCAGTAGTAATATAAATGAAAATAAGAAGATGAGAAATGAATAACTAAAACCTCGACTTTGTGTACGAAATGTAGCATGTATCATCGAACGGATGATGCCGAGAACTCCAGTTCAAACTTCACATAAGTCGAAATCAAAATACTAACTTGTGTTGAATAACTATAACTGCTACTCTGAATCGCAAAATACTAACTTCGCAGAGGTCAAAATCACCGCTACTCTAAATAGATATAACTATTATATCTTGTGTTGCTTTGCATATTATATTTAACTGATCATGCATCACTTTGTTAAAGTAGGCAATTGAATGCTCCCATGATAGAACAAAAACCCTGACTTTCAAACATGTTAGGTAATGAAAGAAAGTAACCTTAGAAATTTTTTAAAGAATTAAGCATAAAAGATAATCTTGATACCTATGAAGGAAGTGTTGTATTTGATATTGAGCCTCTTTCATCTAACTCGAATACCATTAGTTCAGTATAGGTATTAGATGCTGCAAAATGAAGGGTAAAAAAACTATCGTGAATGAATAGAGACGTGTATATTGTAGCAGCTTACATTGGATAATTAATATAATACAAATGTTCATGGTCTATACTTTCATTCATATGAACATGTTTTCTACTAAAAAGGAAGGTCCATAAAATAAAAATTCAGACAAATCATTTGCAATCCTCTATAATCAAAACAAAGAAAAGTAAGATTCTTCTTGATTGAAGAAATGGGGTTTACTACTACATGAAGTTAACTATTTGTATTTAACTGAAATGAAAATTAAATTAAATTCACCTTCATAGACAAATTGCACTGGGACCACATCCGTCAATGTTCTCGATACTATGACGCATTTATCTAATCATCAAATGTATATGGAAGGAAGATCGAAGTTGGATAATAAGTGATTCGTTTTACGGCGACATCATGGCCTTGTCCGCTACTCATCCATTTGTTAGCACTGTCATTGTAGCACATAAAGTGAAGTAAGCACGCATCTGATAGCAGTGTCATTGTAGGACTGTCAATTGTTATTAAATAGAGTATATGATGTATCAAAATCAACGGTTGAGAAATTGAATATGAAAAATAATTGTTCCCCCATTTTTTCCAACCCAATATGCAAAACAATTGTGTATAATGGTTTTCGACTCCCAAAGAATGACATGAACAACAGAGTTTGAGTATCTAGCTCATCAATATAACCTTTTTTTCAAACATCAAGAACCCACAATAGCATTCGAGTTATTTCTTTTTGAAAAGATCCATGTAATGGATAAAAGGAACTCTTGTGTCCCACGTAGAACATCTAATCAAGAAAGAAATTAGCAAAGTCAAACACATAACTTAGGAATTATGTCATACATCTCAGTTATAAAAATGTAATATTTTAAAACCAAACAACTTACTAAGTTGTGGGACCCTAAATAACATCAGCCAGAAAATTTCATTAATGTTGGCTAGAAGTTGTGGAACCCTAAATAAGCAAATGAACAGGAAAACACGCTTAAAAGGTAACAACTCATGCAATTAGTATTAGAAGAGAGAAAAATGATTTATTTCAAGTTAAATACTGAAGCTTAATGTCTTATCATCTGTAGAGAGTGATTTAAAATTCAACCAACACAAACTAAAATCCCAAATATCAAACAAAAAACCTAAATATGAAATTTGATCATAAGAATCACATGCATAAATGTTGAAAGTCATGTTAACCACATGATTCCCATCCAAAGATTAGGGTTTATAAAAATTTAATTTGAAGAAAAAAAAAGCACAAAATCTCAATCGAAGGTAGAGAGGGAACGTTTACCTGATGGATCTGGAAAAAAAACGTCCATGAACCTACGATTCAACAACAACAGAACATGAACCAAATATATGTTGAACACAACATGAAATTTCTCGATAATCAAATGGAGATCGCAATGGAGATGGAGATAGAGATGGAGATGAAAATTGTACCTCTTAAGAATTGGAAAATGGAAATGGAGATCGCACTTGCTTCTACTTCGAGCAGAGAAAAATTAGAACTGGGAAATGGGGACAGAGAAAGACAGGTCAATTGAGTGGACTTGTCTACTTTTCAGGACTGAAAAAGGAATTTACTCATTTAACCCTGATTTTGAATTAAAGTAAGAGAGAAACAAAATAGTAGTGAGGTAAAAGAGGGGGGAAACCAAAAATAAAGGGGCAAAAAAGTCAAATAAAATAAAGCAATCTCAACCTTCCATTTCTAGCTTAGGTGGCACAATCCTCACCTCAAATTAGCTTATCCCACTTATTGAATAGTGACACAATTATACTCCTTATTATATATATATACTAGTATATGCCCGTGCCTGAAGGCACAGCGAAAATTTTCCAAAATACGTAATCGCAAAACGGCAAAAAAATTCAACGTAGGTAATCACAAAACGGCAAAAAATTTCAAAGTAAGCAATTGCAAAATGGCAAAAATTTCTTTCGCCGACAAAACATAGTGAAATCTAAAGTATTGAATATGTAAACAATTTGCGTTAATTTAACACAGTTGAAAACAATTTAGAAAATTTGGGCAAAATTTCCTTTATTTATAGGACTATCCACCCTGTTGAGAAATAAAAACAATCCACAATACGGATAGTAATAGTCCATCTTAGACCTCACATAAACATCATAGACATCAAATAAAAATTTAAACATCGCACAAACAAAATCATCAACATCTACATCTACAAAAACATTAACATGAACACTAAACCATCAATAACAATAGCAACATTAACATGAACATAAAACCAATTCAAATGGAAAAGGGACAACAATTCAAGGTGTTAAAAAAAACTGATTCAGTGTTAAAAACTAATTCCTAAATTAAAGTCATAAACTTAAGTAAACACAACATTTAGAGAATGTTCAACAGGTCATATTAAGAGGATTCTAGAAACTGATTCATAACCACCTAAAACAAATTGAATATTACTGGGGGGTTTAATTTTTTAAGTGTTGTTGCATACCTTCGTAACGAAAAACGGATGATCTTGAACAAAAATCATAAGAAAGTCATATATCTATAGAAAATGAGTAGAAATTTGTTAATAAAAAACATTCTCTCCTTGCTTTCTGTGAATTTCATCTGAATTCCCTTACAAATTGTTTCCCTTATAAATTCATTTTGTCACATGTTGGTGAGATTTTTATGTACTCCTAGATTCATTAGTTCCGAAGGTTATTTTCGGTTGTCTTGGCAAGTAAACTGAAAAAGACATTTACTGAAAGAAAAAGAAAAGAAAAGAAAAGAAAAAATATGTCTACATCCATCTCTTTCTTTGCAACAGACTCAAGTTCTTGCTGCAGCAGCTGCTCGTGTTGCATCAGAGGGTCTTCCACCAGAAGTTTCTAAGGAAGAAGTAGAGAATGCTGCTGAGTAGTCTAGAGAACCTTTAGAACTGCTGGGTTATCGCTAAGCATCGTCTAGTGACTCTGGAGGTCTTTCTCTTACTGTATATATGCAGCTATCCTATTTCATTCCCACAAATGATTTTTAGTGATCCAGCTCTACTACTTTGGTGGTGTATCTATCATTTTTCCTTGGTTTATTTTGGCTTTAACCATTCGTGGAAATGTGAAATCCCAATGAGTGATCCTGCAAAAGAAAACATTTATTCTTAGTTGATAGATTAGCTCTCAAAAAATTTAGATCCAAAATTAAACTCCCAAAATACAACTAAAAATTTGAAAAAAAATAGGGTTAAGGTAGGGGTTGAGTGAGATGGTCAGTGATCATAAAGTTCCACAGATAATGGGATTCCCTATGAAAGAAATCAGACTAATGACAAAAACATTAAGTACCACCCATCCTGATGTTAATAATAGCATAAATAAAAAATTATCAATCAAAGTTGTCTCAACAGAACTTGAGATAAGCATTAAAAAACATCTACCTTGTGTCACCATCCACGACCATATGCTCGCTAGTGGAGTACACGAACAACACCAAAGATTTTACATAAAAAAGATAAATAATTGCTTCTGCATTGAAATGTCAAAGGAAGCCATTTCACTTGTAAAAATCAACATTTGTCTCAATTGCATTGCATGAGACTCTCGGCACTAATATCAACATATCAACAAAATATATAGAATAAAATAAACTTCAAAACAAAATCAAATAATGATGATTAATTAGTTTAAATATTGTTACAAAATCAGATAACGATGATTAATTAGCTCAATTTCCAACAAACTAATCAAAGACATAGTACTTAGAACTAAACTAATCAATAGGCATATCTGAGCAAAGTGGAAGCTACTCACTTCCATTTAGGATGCGGTTTAATACATGTTCTGTCATAGTTAATAACTGTTGTATCATATTACTTGACAATATGTAAAGTACGTTATGCACAATTAATATATTGTTAAGAAAATCAACTTATAAGTGTGCACGAATAGGACTAAGCATATTTCCCCGCACCCGAGAAATTTTATTCAATACCAATGTGTATATCTGATTACCTCTGTTATGAAGAAATGATGTTTGGAGTTTGATCCCATCTGAACATAGGTCTCACAAAACTAAGCTCGCATTACAAATATCATCACTGGAAAATCTAAAATAGAAACATTGAGAAAAAAGCCAATAATCTACAAATCCCAAAACTATATAGTATTAAAAATAAAAACGGATGGTTGGTGTTGTCCTTGGCTCCCTCAATGAGTATTAAATTTATGTATAAATAGTGAGGACAGAGGCACACAAACATATTAGTAGCAGTACTCTTGGAGTAGTTAACGAGGGTGTAGATATGTATAAATAGTGATAATGATTCATATACAACATGTTCGATATATGAATAGCCAAGACCGCAAACTCAACAAATAGTACGGAGTATTAACAAAACGATCATATGAGATTTTTACTTCATTTACATTCAGCATGCTTGTTATTTCCTATTCAAGTACTTCCAGTTACTAATCCATCCCGTAGTAGACACCATAAATTGCGAGACAAAATAAAGGATTTTAACTTCCAGTTACTAATCTTTCCTAATATGATGTCAATTAATTCAGATTCAAAAAGAACAAATAAAAACAGTGGAAAAAGTAGGGCAAGGAACAGTGCAATGAACAAAATACCCCAAAATAAAATATAAAGAATAGGGAAATTAGATCTAAAATTGAAAGAAACAACATAACAAAGATGATTGATTCATCCCCATTTCCCCTCACATTTGTACTCGAAAGCCAAATCACACTTCAGATCCATATGAATCTGCATAAATAAACATTTTAATAACAAAATCAAAGTTGTAAAATATTATATCTACAAAAACTTTAGAAATGATCTTGAATCGTGTAAAAAATTTGATGCGGTATTGAATAAAACTTTGATCTGATCTTGAATCGTGTAAAAATCTTGAATCGTTCACTCATTAGCATAAAACTTTTACAATCGAACATCGTGAAAATATTACAATGTATATATTGAATCGTGTAAAAAAATTGCAACATAAAGGTGTACAAAATTTATAAATTTTCATATATGATATGAAGTTGCAAGTTATCGACAATCTCTAACTAATCTGGAACTTAACTTATCTCTAAGTAAGCTCTTACCTCTCACTGGTGGCAGCAACATCAATGAGATAAACTCGGTGAGGTAGCAGCGGGCAGTAGCAGGCTTTAGGGTTGCATCAGCAGGCCTATCTGTAAGCAGCAGTCATCGTCGGGGCAACATCAAACATCAATCGGCAGTAGGGTTGCATCGGCATCGGCATCGTCAAGGCTGAATTGGCAGGGCTTGAGAGTATAAGAACATCTTTGCTGATATATGGGGCAACAACATGCATCGACCCACAGCAGGGCTCAAGTATTTGCTGATATAAAGCTTTAAAATTGTAGAAATGGCCTACGACTTGAAGCTAAATTCAATTTAACTCTTGAATCCAACCCATGGGTCAAACCATTACCTGAGACACTATTAAAATATATATGTAAGAGGGGTCAAACAGCTTCGAGGAAAATATATAACACATTAGGTGAAGCGAAGAAACAAATAATCACCGATAAAATATTGAATATTTAAATATATAAATTAAAATAACAAAACAACTAAGACAACATAAGAGCAGACCTACAAAATAACTAAGAAAATTGAAGAGCAAACCTATAAAATAGAAAACAGAAGAGCAGACCTAACAAAATATTAAAGATGTAAATGTTGAGAATTTTCTCGTTCAGGTCGTTGTGGTTGATCCAATATTATAGAACCTAACTACAATATTATTGAACTGTTTAATAGACTGTATTGCCAACAAATTATTAAATAAGATTGCCAACAAATTATTAAATAAAATCTCTGAAATGTTTATATTAATAGTAAGATGACATCAAAAAAATGAAATTATGAATTCTAAACACATATGAAAAATGGCCTATTTACATCTCCTTTTTAAGCCAAAGCTTTAAACTCGTAAATAACCTGTACTGTGCCAATTTCAATCAAACATTTTACCACCAAAGAACATTGAATGCAACTCTCGCCAATCCAAAATCAAGAAGAAAAATTCAAAATTCCATGAAGTCAAGAAGTAAATGAGAGTACAAACTACAGACTCTAAACCACTTAATTGCCTGGAAAAAAAATCAAGATGATATATATATCATTACTAATATAGAACAAAATAACTAAGAAATAGGGTCACATAAAACTACAAAGAGTTCACGAAACTAACTTAAAATAAATTTTAGTACCTTTCAATCCGTATGAATGTGAATCCCTCGACCATTTTTTCAAAGATCTGCAACATAAAGAGTCAACATGAATGCTATAAATTAAAAAGAAACTTGAATGTAGAAAAGTTCTTTTATGTCACTTATGAATGTGTAAATTTATGCCACACTTAACAGGAGTTATTTGTTCACAATACGCATAATGATGCAAAAATAATTCAGAGTACTCATAGATAACAACCACTGAAATAATAATGATACAAAAATAACCAAAATTATTTTTAGCCAAAATCTAAATATATAAATTCAGTTTACACTACATATAGTACCATAATAAACTAACAAAGAAAAATATACCAACATCAAATCTGGGAACACAAAAACCCAAATCAAAGAACCAGACTAAAGATTAGGGTTTATAAAACTTTAATTTGAACAAAAAAACACAAAATCTCAATGCAAGAGAGAGAGAGAGAAGGTTTACCTAATGTGAATCTAGAAAAAAATGTAAAAAAAGGAAATTGTTAGACTGCAGAAAACATAAAAAAAATGTGTGTAATGTAAGATCAAATCTAAACCAAATTGAAACCCTAACCCCTTAAAATCCTAAACACACAAATAAAGAGGGAGGCATCGTATGTGGTTGCCTGAGGGTTATCGGAGGGAGGCAGCGTGAGGTGTGAGGTTTGGGCGTGATGGGGGAGCTCCGAAATAAGGGGCAAAGAAGAGAGAGAGAGAGAGAGAGAGACGAAATGAATAAAAGAGGGAGATTGTCATTTTAGGTTCGTGTTTGGGTTAGGGTTAGGGTTAGGGTTCGCGTCTGTGAGTGTGTGCGGCAGTGGAGGCATAGGCGGTGGAGGAGTAGGGAGGCGGTGGAGGGAGGAGGTGGGGAGTGTTTGTGTTTGGAGGGTTTGTGTTGAAATGGGGGAGAGAGCATAAATGTTTGGAGGGTTTGGGGATCAAGAGAGCATTGTCTCATTTTCCATGTCATAATCCTCTTCATTTGACATGGCACAATGTAAAACCGTTAAATCGCACCAGGAGAACAAATCACACCTGTTAGATCGTTTCACTATTTAAACACCCCTCTCCCATATATATATATATAAAGAGATAGAGATAGAGAGAGAGAGCCCCCCTCATGTAACGACTCCTTATGGTGCAGACCCCGGTACATACCATTTTTTTTAAACAGTAAAAAAATGAATTTTTTTCATGAAATTTCATGGATACGATGTACACGGTGAGAAGATCATCTTCGAATTTTTTTCATCGAAATATTCAATAAAAAATCGTTGAGATGAGGTTATATGTAAAAAAATGGTATAAATATGCATTTTCAACCGTTGAAATGTTGACAATCATCTCACCCACTTTTTGAATGAATTTTTTGATGAAACTTTATGGATATGATCTCGACAATGAGAAGATCATATCCATTATGTTTCATAAAAAAATTCAATCAATAAAGTGGTTGGCGTCGACCCAACATTTCACTGGTTGAGAATGAATATTTATACCATTTTTTTATATATTACCACATCTCAACGGGTTTTTTATTCAATTTTTTGATGAAAAAATTTGGAGATGATCTTCTAACCGTGGACATCATATCCATGAAGTTTCATCAGATTTTTTTTTTTACTATTTTAAAAAAATGGTATGTACTGGGGTCTGCACCATAAGGAGTCCTTAAATGAGACTTTTTGTATGTGTGTGTATATATATATATATGTGTGTGTGTGTGTGTGTGTGTGTGTGTGTCTGTGTGTGTGTAACTACAAAGATATACGGATTGAAATTCCATTCTTGTGTTTGCTTCATTTTGAGACAATTATGCTCGTGCATTTTTTATTTCTTAATTAAAATATAATATTTATAACTTTCTAATCATATTTTATTATATTTATTTTATATAAAAACTTTTTTTTTATAAAAACCTTTCGTTTGTATTTTTGATTTATGTGTTTTTCTATTTTACGAATTTGTTAAATCATTTTGTGTAGTATACCAATTTACTTCGTGTAAAATACACTTTCATTTGTATATTTTATTTTTATTTTTCGTACTTTCTTTAATGTTAATATTTTTATGAATTTAAAATTTTATTTTATATTATGCATTAATTCTTATTTATCTTATTTGACTTAATGTATAAAATATTCGCAGAATATATTTTTTTGTTAGATAAAACTTATAGTGTCTTTTATTAGCTCCATTTTCAGAATTTTAAATTATTTTTTTATAATATTTATTTATTATTTTTGTTTTTGGTTGTTTATTCTTTAAAGTTTGACACAAAAATAAAATGGCAGCCCTTTATTTTTATTTTTTTGTCGTTGGTTTTTTCCATGGTGACTAAGTTTACGCGAGAGTTTGGTTCTAGCTGGCATATCTTCTACACGATCCTCTAATTATGGGTTTCTCGATTTTTCCCTTGCTGTGCTTTGGCTTTTTATGCATGTGACCTTGGTTCTCCTCTTCTATTTATTTCCCTGGAGTGGGAGTTTATCGAACTGCCCTAATTTTTTTGTGGGAACAACGATCAGGCCATGGTTGTTTCCTTGGGGCTTTATACGATTTGCTTTTTTAAGATCAGGGTTTTCATTTCATCTCTCTCTAAAGATCTGTCGACATTTACTTATTCATTTTTTTTTCTCTTTAAATCTTATGTGTATATATATCTGAGAGATTTTCCTTATACACTTCCCAAACAAAAAATGTTTAAACCCCTTATTTAAGAGTTTATGAGTTCCTAATCACATATTTTTTTACAAATAGTGTAAACTTTTAGGTATTTGTGGAGATCAATTTTTGGAGGTTCATTTGTTGGTGGTTCTTTTTCTGTGAAGATCATTTGGGGGATTTGCTTTGACCCTTCTGATGTTGGACGGATTGGAACACACTTGGTCTTCTATTCTGATTTTTTGTTAACTCTTTAAGGTAACAATTTTTTTTCTTTATATATATATATATATATATATATATATATACAGTACGCCTATATATACTTATATATATTTTTTTCCTATATCTACTGGTATAGATCTATTAATCAAGATTTTTGGTTGTTTAAAACCAGATTAGTTTTCTGGTTGGTTTGGTGGTTGAAATCAGTAAGTAAATATTGTTGGGTGTTTTTTTTATCCGGTTACAAATCTAATCTTTTGGTACTGTTTTTTTTGTTTGTTTGTTTAAAAAGACTTGGTTAAAGTTGTCTTTTAAAACAAAACCTTATTTATTGTTGTTGTTTTTTTTGGTAGAACAAGACTTCTTTTTTTTGGTAAAACCTTATTTATTGTTGTTGTTAAAACAAGACTTCAGTTTCTTAAAATCCAAAATGTTTACTGTTTTGTTGTCGATGTTTGTTCAGATCAATTAACATATTTTGTGTTGTTAGTTGTTTAGATCTTTTTGTTTACGGTTGGGTCTTTTTTAGGACTTGAAAATATTTATAATTGCGTTTTTTGATAAATTTCTAAATCTAAACTGTTTATAGTTTATTTATGGTGTGTTATCCATTTTTTAAAGATCTTCAATTAATTACATCATACCTGTTGAGTTGAGTTAATTAATTTTTGGATGGTTTGTCATGTTTGAGTAAACCTTGTTTGTATGTAGTAAATAGGGGTGCAACTGGTACGGTACGGTCAGTAACGACCCCTTATCAATTCCAAAACCATAATCTAAATGGTAAAATCTTACCATATCAATTTATCGACCGGTACATCAAAACTAAAACCAAAACCAAACCGACTGGTTTTTCAATTTTTTATGGTTTCGGTAATTTTAGTTTCAATTCGTTTTTTTTCCGATAAATACCAGAATTTCATATCAGTTTATGCATTCGGTAATTCTGGTATATATTTCGATAATATGATTCCGGTAAAATTTTAAACTCATTTAATCGATTAATTGCATTACTTGAAACTAAACTCATTGTAAATTAATTTGGAACTTTTTAAGAAATAAATGCATGAGTCTTGCAACAAGACAATACCAAAAATGCTAACACAAGACACTACCAAATAGTATAATATGATTTTATGGATATAATAAATTCAGAATATGGGTTTTTATCCAAGTATTCAACTCAGTATAATATGGATTTATGGAAATAATAAATTCATAATTAATATAATAGGGGTTTATGGTTAAAAAAAGTGAATAATGGGCTTAACTGTTCTACCGACATCACTTGTTTTCCCTTTGTTTCTACCAATAGCATAAGTTCTTGTTTTGGTGGACCACCAATAGGAATGAGACAAGAACAAAGCAATCTAAATTGGACCAAAAAATAGTAGGGAGCAAGACTCCAACACCAAGCAACAAAGCAAAAACGCATCTAAATCGGACCAATTTAAACCCATTCCTACACCCATTTTTTGTATTACGCTCAGTAACAACAGGAACGAAATAGGGACAATGAAACAGGGATACAACTCTGAATAAGGAAAAAAATAGATATATATTGCATTGATTGGGGTTGGGAAAGAGAATAAGTTACCTTATACTTTGGAGAGAGAGATTTCTGATTTGGGAGGGCGACTGATTTTGTTTTTTAAGTTTAGGGGTTGGTGTTATTTATATTAAAGGAAATTAGTGGATAAGATTAGTTTAAAAAAGAGGATGGCCTTGATAATTGGGTAAGTATATTTATTTAAATATAATTTTTATTTGGTAATTGATACGGAATGGTAATATGCGGTAAGTTTGGTACGGTATTTCGGTATGGTAAATTCGGAAATTTTGGTACGGTAAATTCGGTACGATAAGTCGGTATGGTAAATTCGGTAAATCGATTTTTTATTTCTAAAATCAAAACCAACCAAATTTTTTATGGTATTTTCGGTTTTGGTAAAATCTGTTTTTGATATTTCGTAATATGAAACCAAAACCATTTTTCCTCGATCCAAAACGGTGCGGTACAGTACGGCAAAAACTCGTACCAGTTGCTCCCCTAGTAGTAAACCTTGTTTGTATGTTCATCTCATTTTGTATTTACTGATTTAATAAGGGACTTAAAATAAGTTATATATTTTTTGTTAAAACCAATTGGTTTAATTTTTTTTACAGAGTGCCTAATTTCTTGAGTCGAGTGCTATGTTTTATCTCTCTCTCATTTGACTTGGACTGGATCATTTGACTCATACCGGTATATATCCTCTAGGTTTAATATTTTTGTTGTGTTTATTTTATTTAGTGGTATTTTACTTGTGTGTGAGTTTTAATCAAAACCTTTTTATTAATTTGTTGGAGGACTTGTCTTGTCACATGATTATTTTTTTTAACCAGATCTTTTAGTGTATTCTTTACACTGTTTGCATTACTCTATTAGACGTAGTATTTGAGACTTAATTCCTGCTTAAGTTAATTTTATCTTAAGGCTAGATTTAGGTTATTATTTTATTTCAGTAGTGTGACACAATTTCTGAAATTTTATTTCCTAATTTGCTTATGGACATTTACACTTAACTCAATTTTTATTTGGGTTTAATTATTGCTTCTGATAATTAATTATAAAAGAGGACCTTGTGTGTGTCTAATGATTTAATAATTTGTAATCATTTTATGCACGAATTAAATCAATCTCATCTTATTATTATTAAATTCTATTTTGTACAACTTCACTGATATCCTAGTATTAGGTGTGTAGTTGTGTGTGTGTTCCAAGTTGTCATTACATTGGTTGTTTAGTAAGATTCAGATTGTTGTGGGGTTTAGTTTGTGCCTTGGTGTACTTGTTGGTATTGAACAAACTATTTTATTTACACATATATTGTGTAATTTGTAGTTGAATATTAGTATTAGTTGACTTGGGTGTGTGAGTTGTCCTGGGACTAAAGGACACGAGGTTTTCACCTTATTGGTTTCCTCGAGAAAAAATAATGTGTTCTTTCCACTTTTTCTCATCTCATTCTTAAAGGGTATTTATATCAAGCATCACTAGTTTTTCTTACCAGCGTGTGTGTGTGTTTTCAATTTATAAACTACCATAGATTTTATATCAAAGAGTAAACAAAGTTTTTATAACCTAATAAACGTTAGTGTACCGTTAGATCTTTTCAATGGAATCATAACAAATAATATATATAATTATAGAAAGATCTTAATCGACATGTAAAGAACTCTATAGATCATAACAAGACCAAGCTAATATATAAAAGCTCTAATAAAAGCTAGTATCTCTAAAATACCTATCACTCCAAGTAAATTTATCTTTAGTAACAAAAATATACATACAAACTAAAATATATACACCACTACTACGACACGGAAACAATATGAATGCACAAAAACAAATTAATTCCTAGATATCAGTCATTGAGAGTGCTCTTTTTGTTCAACCAGAGAAACAAATTTAATTATCTAGATTTAAACACACACCAAAGTCAAGCATCTAAAAGTGATTGATTCGACATTTAACATATTCACATCAAATAAAGATCAATCATACACGGTAAAATAGGGAAAATTCCCCAAATGGGCAAAACCTTTTTATTTCAATACGATTTGTAAATACTTACATACATAAATAAATACAGTTTAACAAGCGAATACCCTCAGGCACCGGTTTGTTGTCATCAGCAAGAGCTCCCTCAAGACTCTCCAAGTTCAGCAGTGTAGAGAACCCTCTTCTCATCACAAGATGCTCTACGAATGGGTATTTAGGGTTTAGATTGATCCACACAAGGAGCACGATGTTTTTGTGAATCTGAAAGTGTATGGGATTGAAAAAACTGAGAGCACTTGGTGTATTAGATCGTGGAAGAGTTCCCTCAAAGTCTTAAACAAAGAAAACTCTGAACTGGGAATTTATACAAGAGAAAAAAATCTGATGCACCGGATTTGTCTAGGCCCGTCGGACCGGTCTGAAAAGGATCACCGGATCGATCCGAGAAGATGACTATTCCTGTATAAAAAAACTACCGGATTGGTTCGATTATCTCCATATCCGAATCGGTCGGGTCTGCCAATTATGAAGAGTTTCAAATACCATTGGATCGGTTCAATTTTGGGAAAAATTGGATCGGTACGGTCTTCCAATCTTTTCAGAATCATGTATACAATAACACGATGAAGACCTCTATGTACGAAGTTTAAGACGATGACCATGACGTACGATGTTGATGAAGATGGGTGCGTGAAACAATGCCGAATTCGGATTAAGGCTGTCAAAATATGATCGTGCTGAGACGAGCCGACTGTAGCAGTATACGAAATATATTCTAGAATCTAGGGTAAATCTGAAAATGCCTAAATACTAACCCGGACATTTATAAAACATTTCCTTACAAATCTCCCCCTATGTCTTCGCCGGTACATACATAAAAAAATTCGAACTATGTTACCCAAAAAAAAATGTCATAGAAAGTAATATCCCGATTAAACCTAAAACTGGAAATACTAAATGGATGACATGTCTTCAACTATCTTCAAATCTTCAAAACTCTTCAAACTTTCTTTATCCTCGTCAGGGTTTGCAAACAGAATCCTCCATTTTGGTACCTACGCACATGAGGCAAGAAATGGATACTTGTGATGCGCAACAGTTTGATATATAATGATAAAAAAATGAAATATCAAATTAAGCTCAAATATTTAGAATTAGAAACAAATCTTCCAATTAGGTTTGTTACCGTAGGTGGAGTAGACGGATCAGGTGGATTACCTTCATTTCTGAGACTGGACTCAGGGTCAGTCATTATGATACGATCAAGAATATGTGAGAGTAAGAAAAACAATTAGAAACTCATTCCTACAGATGGCGTCAATCTGTTGATGTAAAAAATTAGACTTAATCTAATTTTCTAATCACGGATAAAATATGTAATAACAAATAAAGAAAGATATTTTTAAAGTGGTTCTGCTATGGGAAAGAGACCAAGTCCACTGTTATTTTATTGAAGTTGGTGGTTACAGAAAACTAGGTACTCTTGTAGATAAGACTATCCTAGAATCCGTCCGATCATGCCCTTGATGATAGGGATACAATATATTTATAGTTACCCGGAGGCCAAGGGTTGGAATATCATGGGATGGAATGCTTTTATATAGTTAATCATTTACATCTTTACATAATAACTAAATCGATTGGTTGCATAAAAATATATCAAAATTTTCTCATTTTGAAGACACTAAATTTTGAAGCATCAATAAATAAATTTTTCCTTGGGAAATTTTCTTTTCATTTGCCTCTCTTTTCTTTTAAGCTCTCGCCAATGGTGGCCTTTCATGAAAATAATATTTTTTCTTTTGTAACTCTTTCTCATTGCGCACTCATATTTTTATCAAATAAGATCAAACTCACGCAATGGTTCTTACATGCATAACTCCCCATAGTAAAAAATATTGTATATGACAAAATTGATATGAAAATACCTCACTTATCTCATGCAACACATGCAGTAATATCCAAAAGAGCTCAGGAAAAGTGTATGTGAACTCATATACAAAGATATAAAGATGAATGTTAATGTATATATTAGTCAATAAGATCTAGAAATATAACATCCAAAACATACTAAAAACTAATGCTTAAAGTGTAGAACACGGGATAATGCCAATATTAACTAATCATCAGATAAAGTAGGTATTAAGATGTGAAGAACAGTGACTAGCGAGATTTAATATATATATATATATATATATATATATATATATATACATGTTTCACTACAAATATATATGGAATTATAACAAATAGTATCCATATTTATAAAAAGATCATAATTAACATGTAAAGAAGTATGATATACAATTAATATGGTATGATTTCTAAACCAATCAAAAGATGACACCTGGACTCATTAAATACCAAAATGAGGTCGTCTTATGTTATAATGAGATCGTCTCAAATACTAGCACGGTCGACTTAGGTGCTCTGGTAGGATTTATTATTCAAGACAATGCACTTAACTCCATCATTTGACATCAAGGTTAATACTGTCAAATAACTTCATCACAGATTGAGTCAGGAAGTGTATGCTATGAGTTGTCCACCCACGTGCTGAAAACATATAAATATTCCCTCTCACCATGTGTGCTCTTGCTAACTTTACAATTGTTCCTCCACTATCATGTAAATTTAGTACTTATTTAATCTATAAATACAAGACCCCTAACAGACTCTAGAGAAATAGCTGGAACAATCCATAATAAAAATACACCAATGCCCATATTTAAGAAGGCGGGAGTAAACAAGAAAAGGACAAATAACCGAGATTACACTCTCTCGTTCTACTGAATTAATATTATCTACACGTGCACCTGCGGACGTAGGCACCACCTTAGGCTGAACGATGTAAATTTGGATTCACTTTCTTTCTCTCATCTCTCTCTGTGTAGAGACTCCTAGATATGTGTTCCTTTGATTTACATATTTTTATATATTATTGTTTGTAACTTGTATGCTCCTGATAAGACAAAAATAGTAAAGCAATTTTAGGAGATAACAAATTGGCACCATCTGCAGGGATGCCACGATCCATTTGCTTTTTTCTACCATTATTAAATTCTTCTTAAATTTGGGGACACACTGTAATACTCCGTATTTTTATGGCTTTTAAATTTGGGGATTATTTTTATGGCTTTTAAATTTGAGGATTTATTAAATTTAAATTGAGATATTAATTTAATATTAATCCAGAAATTTATTTTAAATTTATTTACTAGCGTGATGAGAGTTAGTAATTATTGGGAATTTATTGAATATTACTTAATGAGTAAAGTAATATGTAGAATTGAATTTATTAAAATTATCACGAGTGAATAATATGACAATTATTGAAATTAAATCGGGGCGCGTCTGTGTTGTGTCGGGACTAAATTATTATTATAAAAAAATAAATAAATTATAAGTCACTCGTATGGTCATTTTGAGTGCGCCAACGTGTCTGGAAAGGTCGAGATAGTCAAAAAAGTGTACCCGGGGGTTTAGTTTGAGTCTCGAGGCATTTTTAGTCCTATTTGGCATCCCGGTAGGGTATTATAGACATTTTGTATTTTGGGGTAATTAAACCCATGAATTTCCCTAAGATATATAAGCTATTAGAGTTTATATTTTACGGTTAACAATCACATAAACATAAGAATGACTATTAGAGAAGAAGGTAGAAATCTTTCCAAGAAATTCAAGGCCAAGAACCCATTCGATTGCACCACCACCACCACCAAAATATAGATCGTAAGACGAGGAACGCAGCCATATCCTCATCATCAACAAATCTGACATTCGAATCCCACACAAGTATCTATTTTATTTTTATTTTAGTTAATGTTTCATCCATGTAAGAATAGGATTGTTAAACATATGTTTCATGATTTAGGGAATTTAAATCACATGTTTTAGAGGAAATATATATATTCTGGAAATCTCAACATATGAAGAGGATTACCCACGAAATCATATTGGTTTAGAAGAAAGAAATCTGGAAAAAGAATTAGAAGAATGGAAGTTTAATGAAAAATTAGGGTTCTTCATAACTATGATGATTTACCCCATTAATTTAATACCCTTGATGAATTTGTACATGTTTCACGTAAGAAATCATGTATATAGGTATATGTAACCAGTAGTAAATTTGTTTTGGAGTTTGGGGATCGTTAATGGAGTTTTGGTTGAGGTTGGATAAGGAAACCCGTAGTTAACAATGGCAGAATTCAGAATACCTGCTTGATCGATCGATCAACCCAAGAGTATCGATCGATCGACCCCTCCTGGAAAACTGCATATTTTCCCCGTTTTTTTTAATCCGTATAAAATACGTAGGAACCCTTAAATATCATTTAAATAGTATAATGGGTCATGAATAGGACCTGTAGGGTCTAAGTAGACTCCGTTGAGTGAAAATTTATATGGGATGAAATAGTGGGATAACGGGGGGTTTCGTCACACATTGAAAATTGTGCGTACGTTCACTAAAGAATTGAGCTACTCCTGAAAGACTTAGACCAGAAGGTTAGAGAGGGTGTATCTACTGAAATTCATATTTCGTAAGAGATAATAATTCGAGAGATGAGAAGTAAGTATAAAATGATTATAATTGAGAATAAAAAAGATGAATCCTTTATGCGAGATAATTATAAAAAATTATACTAAGTACGATTAATTATACTTTTGGGTCGTGGGTGCACCTTATTCGGAAAATATGAATATCAATATATATGTCCTTGTGACTGTGTACATATGTTAAATATTATATTTGTGAATAATCATAGCCGCGCTACTTGCTATCACGGGGGTTGTCACGCCGGGACAGTCTTATCTCGATGGGACCTTTATGGGGGATATTGACTTGTACCCTAGAACATAGGATTCCTTGGTATAGGCTATGTGTTGTCCTCTTAGAGACTTGGAACTATGCTTCGCCTCCATTTTTGTGTGAATTTTGTTAATATAGTTCGAGAGTGATTCCGAACTATTATTTCCCTTAGTACGAGAGATACGAGGACTTGATAGTAGAGTATGCCAACACCATAGATTTTATGTGGGGTGCCGATAGTGTGTATATTATACGAGTGATTTATGTATATACGTATATATGGAAATCTTCTACTGTGTGAATAAGTAGTTAAATATTGAATAAATGATACAAAATTTATAATAATTGTTCCGGAACTTTGTAACGGTACTGAGATATTTTAAGTAACATAAGTAATCATGAAGGGACTGAACTTTAATCTGAATATCATAACCTTGTTATTTCTCGAGATAAGACTTTATGAGGAATAAGTTAGTTAGACTTATGAGGTGCAGTAGTACGGTAGGCGTGCACACTAGATGAGAGGTGAGAATACTCAAGAGAGTGTCTCATACTAACATGGTTGTTACATTTGCCGGTAAGCTTTTTAAATACTTGCGAAACTATTTTAAAAAAAAAATTACACTCGGGCTCAGACTCGTCCTCTGTCATTTTTCTTTCTCTTGTATATATATGTATGTACTACAGGTGCCCATCCATAGGGGCGTCATGCATAGGTTCTTTGGATTGGACATGTTGCAACTTATGTGAGAGTTGCAGGCCCTTTGCTTTGGACGACCTCTTCATTGATTCAGTTCTTGTTTTAGTTCTTCATAGTTAGGGAATTTGTCGCCCGATCTCCTATTCCGTTTGGATTTGTCAAAGATTTGTATTTTTTAATATTTCCAGTATTCAGTACTCATTGGGAGTTAACTTTTATCAAGATGATTTCATTTATGGTTCTTTAAACTTGGTTTGGTTTATCTAGATGGTTTAATTTTTGTGTGTTAATTGCCATCCTTAGCATTTATGTGATTCTTAGACTATTGATTATTTAAAAAGGTTTTCATATTGGAATTTAATAAATGGAAATAAGACTTTAATTTGTTTTGACAGTTGGCTTAATTATTTAGGGTGTTTAAATTAGAAATATTTATTTTGCGACAGTGATGCTAAAGAATGAACCAACCGTTCATGTGACAATCCGAATATAATTATGATAAATCATGTTTAAATAATGACTAGCTTATGTGATATGAATAATATGTTATTAGTATATATATAATGTAAGTAATTATGTTTAGTTTAATCCTACCTTCATAATGCTTGAAATATCGAATTAGTTACAAATGTGAAATTTTAAAGTTTTCGGTAGGAATGTTCCTGTTGGAGGCTAGTTTTGACCTTTATGACATAAAAATGAACTTTAGGTGTAAACTAGATATTTGTAGATATATGAGTTAGGTTTATAAGAAAACAAATGATTCATCGAACGGACATCCGAGCGGGAAGATATTGTCTTTTTACGAACAGGGGGTAAAGTAGTCATTTAGCCTTAAATGATATTTTGTTTTATGTAATGCCACATGTTGTATTTTGATTGGACCAAGAGGGGGTGACCTTATACCGACTTAAAACCCTTGAATTAAGCTCTTCCTTTAGCATATTTCAGCCATGGAAGAGTTTTAACCTAAGGAAATAGAGTTTTGAAGTTTAGGAAGAAAGTGTGAGGAGAAATTGAAGAAAAATTCATAGAAAAATTACGTAAAATCCCCTAAGGTATTTCCATCCATAAATCTTGTTTATTTTTTTGTATTACTTATTTAAATGATTTAAATAATCATTTGTTTACTGAATTTCCATATCTTGATGTGCACTTATGGATAGATGCAAGTTTAAGTAAACTTGAATGTGTAAACCCTTGAAATTGTTTTGTTTAGGAACCTTATTTATTCAAACCTCCTTATATTTTTATATACTTACTGGAATTGATTGATTCTAATTGGATATTAACCTGGACTCATATATGTATTAAATATCTAAAAATCATGGGAAAATACCAATAAATGAGTCTTTGGTGAGAGTTTGAAGTTCGGGTATGAAATATGCCCTAAGGGTGAAAGTATGCCCGCCATGTGTTCGATGATTTGCTTGACATAGTAAATTAACTATGAAAATTATGAAATTTTAATCTTGTATTGTTGAATATGTTTACTGATGTTGGTTTAAATATCATATAAATTTATAATGTAGAAAAATTATGGAAATTCCTGGAAGTTGAATGAACGATAAAAGAGCCTATATGGTAGATTTGCTATGTGGTAAAGAAATGGGCCTATCTTGCTCTAGGAGACTTGAAATTATGTACCGTATTTCGTATTGGAACACTAATATGATAAGGATTTAATTACCAATAAGAAATTAATGTATGTTTGGTCTATGATTTGAATATGTCAAATATATTAACATGAATTTGGATGGAACTTCACTTGTGATAAATAATTTGAATAGAATCATATGATACTTATGAATTGAGTTATGTTTGAGATATTCCTTAGATTGTTGATATTCTTATGATGATACTAATATTGTAAGAATGATAGGAAGGTAATAAGAACCAGTTGAACAAGTGCCGAACAAAGGAAAAGGAAAGCCTATTAAATTACTAAGGTGAGTGTACTTATGATTTTTTTCATATATAAATATGAATATGGCTCTAAGAGAGGATTTGTTTGAATACTTAGGTATTCAGGATTTATTTGAATATTAAAATATCCAGGATTTGTTTGGGTCTCATGATCCAGGATTGGTTTGAATACTTAGGTATTCAGGGTTTGTTTGGATATTAAAATATCCAGGATTTGTTTGGGTCTTATGATCCAGGATTGGAATTGGACAAAGATACAATGATTTGTTGGAACTTATGTTCCAGGATTTGTTATTGCCAATGGGCAAACTTATTGGGCAGAATTACTATTGCCAATGGGCAGACTTCTTGTTGCCAATAGGCAGAATTACTATTGCCAATGGGAGGATCTTCCGCTCATTTGTATTACATAGAGGAGTATACCTCTAAGGATATTGTGATTCCCCTAGATTCGATTCCATTCATGAGTGAGTTTTTGAATGTATTCCAAGAGATACCGGTCCTACCCCCCAGTCGTTAGATAGATATCATTATAGACGTGATGCCGAGAACTCAACCGATAGCATGTGCATCAGACCGTAAGGCTCCTACAGAAATGAGGGAGTTACGGGATTAGATACATCAGTTATCAGGCCAGGGCTTCATTCGTAGGAGCACCTCGCCTTGGGGCGCTCCGGTGTTGTTTGTGAAGAAGAGAAATGATTCACTAAGGTTATGCATGGATTACCGGGAGTTGAACAAGGTCACGATACATAACAGATAACAGTTGCCTCGAATCGATGACATGTTCCACCCGCTACGAGGAGAAACCTTCTTTTCGAAGATAGATTTGAGATCGGGATACCATCACCAATGGATTATGGAGCAAGATGTGTCGAAGAATGCTTTCTTAATGAGATATGGGTCCTATGAGTTCAGAGTCATGACATTTGGGTTGACAAATGCTCCAGCTGTATTCATGGACTTGATGAACTGCGTGTTTAGAGAGTTCTTGGATCAGTTTTTCATCGTCTTCATAGATGACATCCTGATTTAACCACAGTCTGAGGAGGAGCATGCCGAGCACTTGAGGCAGGTTCTTCAAACTCTATGAGATCATAAGTTGTACGCTAAGTATGAGAAGTACGGATTTTGGTTATGAGAGGTACAATTTTTGGGGCATATTGTGTCGGAATTAGGGATATCAATTGACCCGAGCAAAGTGTCGGCGGTGAAGGAGTGGGGATAACCCACGACATCGACAGAGGTGCGTAGTTTCTTAGGGTTAGCCGGGTACTACATGCGGTTCATTCGAGTATTTTCAAAGATAGCGGATTTGTTGACGAATCTGACTCGCAAGGGAGTACCGTATGTATGGGATGATGTTTAACAATTGGCTTTTGATGAGCTGAAAGATAAGTTGACTTCGGCGCCAATCCTTAATTTTCCCATTCCGGGAGTGGAGCACCTGGTGTACACAGACGCCTCTTTGCGGGGACTTGGGGGAGTACATCAGCAGGAGGATCAGGCTCTAACTTTTGCCTCCCGCAAACTTAAGCCTCATGAAAGGAATAACCCCACCCACGACCTAGAGCTCGCAGCGGTCGTGTTTGCATTGCGGATTTGGAGACATTACTTGTTGGGGGAGAAGTTTTGTTTTTTCACAGACCATAAGTCACTGCAATACTTGTTCACTCAACGAGAGTTGAACATGCGTCATCACAGGTGGTTGGATTTTGTGAAAGGCTACTAGTTCGAAATACAGTACCATCCGGGAAAGGCTAACATAGTTTCTGATGCATTAAGACGTATACGGATAGGTGACGTAGCGGAAGTTTAGAGAGAGAAGTGGAAAGAGTTGGGTCACCAAGATGCAGTAACCCGTTCCTTTATACCTGTTATGTCAGTCACACCCAAGATTGTTACAAGGGTGATAAAGTCACTAGTAGTAGATACATTTTTCCAAGATCATAATGTACAACTCTTAGCTGAGGGTGCTGAGTCCTATTCAATGGGCTTTGATGGGGGTTTGAGGTTTAATAGGATATTGGTGGTCCCGAAGGGAGAATACGTATCTCATACAGTGATGATGTAGTCGCACGAATCCAGATTTGTACTACATCCCGGAGGGGATAAGATGTACCAGGATATGAGGCTGCAGAACTAGTGGAGTGGGATGAAAAAAGACATTGCAGAGTTCGTGTACAAATGTTCTACCTGTCAGATGGTAAAGGTGGACCAACAGAGACTGCCAGCGTTACTCCAGCCGTTGGAGTTACCTATGTGGAAATGTGAGTATTTCCATGGACTTCATTACTGGGTTACCTACGTCACAACGGGGTCACGATTCCATATGGGTTAAAGCGGATCAGTTGACCAAGGTAGCTCATTTTTTGCCAGTGCAGACTGACTACACCACGGGCCAGTATACACAGCTATTCATTGTCGAGATCGTTAGGCTACATGGGGTGCCCCTGGATATTGTGTCTGATAGAGAAAAAAAATTTGTGTCGCGTTTCTGGGAGAACTTTTAGATGGCCATGGGTACAAAGTTGAGATTGTGTTCAGCTGATCACCTATATAAGGATGGACAAGCAGAGCGTACCAATCAGATGATGGAGGATATGCTACGCATGTGTGTCCTTGAATTCGGAGGAGGTTGGGGACCGTATCTTCCACTGGTGGAGTTCTCTTATAATAACTCCTATCAGTTTACGAACGACATGGCCCCATTTGAGGCATTATATGGCAGGCCTTGTTGTTCTCCCGCTTGTTGGCTAGAGGTGGGGGACAAAAAATTTCTCAGACTAGAGGTAATTCAGGAGACTTCAGCTAGGATTGAGCTTATCAGGAGTCGCATTCGAGTAGCCCAGGACAGACAGAAAAGCTACGCGAATGCAAAATGGTCTTTCCGAGAGTTTGGCGTGGGAGACAAAGTATTACTGCGTGTGTATCCTATGGGAGGGGTAATGAGATTCAGGAAGAAAGGGAAATTGGCTCCGAGATATGTGGGACCATTTCCCATTATCGAGAGAATTGAGCCGGTAGCATACAGATTGGGGTTGCCAGAGTACTTACACCGCATTCACGATGTATTCCACATCTCTTCGTTGAGATGATATATTCAGGATGATATGAACCACACTCACATCGCGATAGAGGAGATTGACTTACAGCCCGCTAGTTCTTATGAGGAGAGACCAGTGGCTATCCTAGACCATAGCGAGAGGAAATCGAGGTTGAAGGTAGTTCCACTTGTACGACTTCCGTGGGAGCATCATAATGTTGAGAAGTCCACTTAGGAGCGCGAGGCAAATATGCGCAAAAAATATCCAGATCTATTTTTACCAGGTATGCCTTATTTTCTGAATTTCGGGACGAAACTTTGTTATTAGGGGGGAAGTATGCAATACCCCGTATTTTAATGGCTTTCAAATTTGGGCATTATTTTTATGGCTTTTAAATTTGGGGATTTATGAAATTTAAATTGAGATATTAATTTCATATTAATCTGAAAATTTATTTTAAATTTATTTACTAGCATGATGAGAGTTAGTAATTATTGGGAATTTGTTGAACATTACTTAATGAGTAAAATAATATGTAGAATTAAATTTATTTAAATTGTTACGAGTGAATAATATGACAATTATGGAAATTAAGTCAGGACGCGCTTGTGTCGTGTAGGGACTAAATTATTATTATAAAAAAATGAATAAATTATAAGTCATCCATATGCTCATTTTAAGCGCGGGAACGTGTCCTAAAGGGTCGAGATAGTTAGAAAAGTGTATCCGGGAGTTTAGTTTGGGTCTCGGGGCATTTTTAGGCCTATTTGACATCCTAGGAGGGTATTATAAACATTTTGTATTTTTGGGTAATTAAACCCACGAATTCCCCTAAGATTTATCAACTATTAGAGTTTAGCTTTTAGGGTTAATAATCACAGAAACATAAGAACGACCGTTAGAGAAGAAGGTAGAAAGATTTCCAAGAAATTCAAAGCCAAGGACCCATTCGATTGCACCACCACCAGCACCAAAACATAGATCGTAAGACGAGAAATGCAGACATATCCTCATCATCAAAAAATTTGAGATTCGAATCCTAGGCAAGTGTCTATCTTGCTTTTCTTTTAGTTAATGTGTCATCCATGTTAGAATAGGATTGTTAAACATATATTTTATGGAAGAATTTGATGATTTAGGGGATTTAAATCACATGTTTTAGAGGAAATAAATATATTATGGAAATCTCAACATATGTAGAGGATTACCCACTAAATCATATAGGTTTAGAAGTAAGAAATATGGAAAAAGAATTTGAAGAATGGAAGTTTAATGAAAAAATAGGGTTCTTCATAACTATAATGATTTACCCCATTAATTCAATACCCTTGGTGAATTTGTACATGTTTCACGTAGGAAATCACGTATATAGGTATATGTAACCAGTAGTAAATTTTTTTGGGAGTTTGGGGATCGTTAATGGAGCTTTAGTTGAGGTTGGAGAAGAAAACCTGTAGTTAACAATGGCAGGATTCAGAATACCTACTTGATCGATCGATCGACCCTAGAGTGTCGATCGATCGACTGATTGATCGATCGACTAATTGATCAATCGACCCCTTTCCTCGATCGATCGACCCCTCCTGGAAAACTGCATATTTTCCCCCTTTTTTCAATCCGTATAAAATACTTAGGAACCCTTGAATATCATTTAAATAGCATAATGGGTCATGAAGAGGACCAGTAGGGTCTAAGTAGACTCCATTGAGTGAAATTTTATATGGGATCAAATTGTGGGTTAACGGGGGTTTTCGTGACACATTGGAAATTGTGCTTGCGTTCACTAAAGAATTGAGAGACTCGTGAAAGACTTAGACCATAAGGTTAGAGAGGGTGTACGTACTGAACTTTATATTTCATAAGAGAGAATACTTCAAGAGATGATAAGTAAGTATAAAACGATTATAATTGAGAATAAAAGAGATGAATCCTTTATGCGAGATAATTGAGAAGAATTGTACTAAGTACGGTTAATAATAATTATGGGTCGTGGGTGCACCTAATTCACAAAATGTGAATATCAATATATATGGCAGTGTGACTGTGTACATATGTTAAATACTATATTTATGAATAATCATACCCGTGTTGCTTTCTATCACGGAGGTTGCCGCGCCGGGTTAGTCTTATCTCAATGCGACCTTTATGGGGGATATTGACTTGTACCCTATAACATGGGATTCCTTGGCACAGGCTATCTGAGAATGATAGTCAGACAGCCCTAAGAGATGTGAAGGGTATGTACTGACCTCTTAATGACTTAGAACTATGCTTCGCCTCCATTTTTGTGTGTATTGTGTTAATACAGTCCAAGAGTGATTCCGAACTAGTATTTCCCTTAGTACGAGAGATACGGGGACTTGATAGCAGAGTATGCTAGCACCATAGATTTTATGTGGGGTGGCGATAGTGTATATATTATACAAGTGATTTATATAAATATATATAAATATATATAAATATATATATATATATATATAGATATATATATATATATATATATGGAAATCTTCTACTGTGTGAATAAGTAGTTAAATATTGAATAAATTCTCTAAATTTTATAATAAGTGTTCGGGAACTTTGTAACGGTACTTAGATATTTTAAGTAACGTAAGTAATCATGAAGAGACTGAACTTTAATGTAAATATCATAACCTTGTTATTTCTCGAGATAAGACTTTATGGGGAATAAGTTAGTTAGACTTATAAGGTTTAGTAGTACGGTAGACGTGCACACTAGATGAGAGGTGAGAATACTCAAGAGAGTGTCGCATACTAACATGGTTGTTACATTAGCCGGTAAGCTTTTTAAATACTTTCTAAACTATTTTAAAACTGTTTTACACTCGGGTTCTGACCCGTCTTCTGTCATTTTTCTCTCTCTTGTATATATATGTATGTATTACAGGTGACCAGCCACAGGGGTGTTATGCATAGGTTCTTGGGATTGGACGTGCTGCAGCTTATGTGGGAGTTGCAAGCCCTTCGCTTTAGATGACCTCTTTATTGATTCAGTTCTTGTTTTAGTTCTTTATAGTTAGGGCATGTGTCGCCTGATCTCCTATTCCATTTTAATTTGTCAGAGATTTGTATTTATTTATATTTCCAGTATTCAGTACTCATTGGGAGTTAACTTTTGTCAGGATGATTTCATTTATGGTTTTTTAAACTTGGTTTGGTTTATCTAGATGGTTTAATCTTGTGTATTTATTGTCATCCTTAGCATTTATGTGATTCTTAGACTGTTGATTATTTAAAAAGGTTTTCATATTGGAATTTAATAAAATGGAAATAAGACTTTAATTTGTTTTAACACTTAGCTTAATTATTTAGTTTGTTAAATTGGAAATATTTATTTTGCGACAGTGATGCTAAGAATAAACCAACCATTCACCTTGATTTTAATTTAATAAATGATTATCACCCGGTATTTAATTAGGCGGGGTGTCACAC